>CM051235.1:191788986-193097319 GCA_027917425.1 Gastrophryne carolinensis | reverse complement strand
CCTGTGTCAGCTCAGGAGCTAGTGCAAGCAGTGCAAGGCCTCCTGGAGCTGGGGGTCATCTGCCAGGTCCCCTTAAGAGAAAAAGGCAAGGGCTTTTATTCCAACCAAAAAAGATGGTTCAGTCAGGGGCAGGCGCTTTCGCATGGAAACTGTGCGCTCTGCCTTCAGTTCCCTGCGCCAAGGGGATTTCATGACTTCTGTGGACATCAAAGATGCTTACCTTCATATTCCTGTGTTCCCAGGTCATCAAAGTTTCCTCAGGTTCGCTCTGCTGGATCAACACTACCAGTTTGTGGCCTTGCCCTTTGGCCTCACTTCAGCTCCCAGGGTGTTCACCAAGGTGCTGGCTGGTGTGATGTCTCTGCTCAGATGTCAGGGCGTCCGCGTGCTTCCCTATCTGGACGACATTCTCATCACTTCACCTATTGTCAGTATGGGACAAGGACCCAGCGTCCCTGGACGGGGTCTGTGTGCTCTCCCCTCGGGTCAGGAGGTCCCTCTTGTGGTGGATGGATTCAAGGAACCTGTTGGGGGGCAGATCATTTCTTACCCCTCCCTGGGAGACGGTCACTACGGATGCCAGTCTGTCAGGTTGGGGGTGGGGTTACTGGAAGTCTCTGCGGTTCCAGGGGAGGTGGGGTCCTCAGGAGGCCCACACTCCTATCAAAGTTTTGGAACTACGGGCGATCAGGTTAGTTCTGGCTCATACACTGGTTTGGGGTGGGGATTAACTGGGCTTCCCCTAGTTAGGTTTCCTTGAAAACCCAGGGCTCCACACCCTATGACCTCGCCCATAGAATTAATATGATATTATATTAAAAACAAGTTGATTTTATTAGTACATATACATATAAAAACATATTGGTTAGTAACCACATAACAACTACTTATATACATACATATATAGTTCTGGCTCACTTGACTACTCACCTTCGGGGCCTGCCTGTTCAGGTGCGCTCGGACAACCAGACGGCAGTTGCCTACATCAATCATCAGGGAGGGACCCGGAGCAAGGGGGCCCTCCAGGAAGTGTCTCTGATCCTGACTTGGGCGGAGGCCAATGTCCCCTGCATATCAGCTGTGTACATTCCGGGGGTGGAAAATTGCCTGGCGGACTCTCTGAGCAGGGGGACCTCTCGCCAGGGGGAATGGTCCCTATGCAGCAGGGTGTTTCATTCTCTGTGTCACCATTGGGGCCAACCAGATGTGGATCTGTTTGCGTCCCGCCACAATCACAAGCTCCCAGCTTTTGTCTCTCTGTCCCAGGATCCTCTGGCCTTGACCTTGGATGCTCTAGCAATGTCATGGCAGGACGTTCAGTTCCTGTATGTCTTCCCTCCAATTCCCCTGCTGGGCAGGGTTCTGCGCAAGATTGCTCTGGGAGGGGTACCAAGCAATTCTGGTGGCCCCCAGGTGGCCAAGAAGAGTGTGGTTCGCAGACGTGGTGCAGCTGGCAGTAGATCAGTACGCTCTGCCCTTGGTGCCAGATCTGATCACTCAGGGCTCACTACGCCATCCCAATTTACAAACTCTGGCTTTGACGGCTTGGCTGCTGAAACCTCCATCTTGATGGAGAAGGGGCTGTCTTCCTCGGTTGTGGATACTTTGATAAAAGCTAGGAAGAAGTCTTCCTCTTCTATTTATTACAGGTTTTGGCGTGCCTACATTGACTGGTGTGAGTCTAAGTCTCTTCCCTGTCGTGTGTTCTCTATTCCCAGGATTCTGGAGTTCCTGCAGCATGGGTTGGAGATGGGACTCCAGCTCAGTACTCTGAAGGGTCAGGTTTCTGCCCTGGCTATTTTCTTCCAGAAGTCCTTTGCTCAGCACCCTCTGATCAGGACTTTTTGCCAGGGGGGTCACTCATGTGCGCCCCCCACGTAAGCCTATGGTGCCTGTTTGCGATTTGAACTTGGTTCTGTCAGCCTTGCAGGGTGCTCCCTTTGAACCTGTGCAGGATGCTGCCTTGGCCATTCTTACGCTCAAGGTTGTATTTCTGGTGGCTATCACTTCTGTCAGGCGTGTGTCTGAGTTGGCGGCGCTTTCCATTCAGCCCCCTACTATGAGAGGCACCAGGACAAGGTGGTGTTTCGTTTCAAGCCTGACTTTCTGCCTAAGGTAGTGTCTGCTTTTCATTTGAATCAGGATATTGTTCTTCCTTCTTTGTGCCCTAATCCTAGCAATGCTAAGGAGAGGGTTTTGCACTCTTGGGATGTGGTTAGGTGTCTGAAGTACTATCTGGTGGCTACTGCACCTTTCAGGAAAACTGATACTTTTTTTGTGGTCCCCTCTGGTCCTAGGAAGGGTTTGGCTCCTGCCAAGTCTACTTTCAGCAAGTGGATTCGGCAGGCTGTGATTCAGGCCTTCTCTGCTAAGGGGGAGAATCCTCCCTTCCGCCTTACTGCTCATTCCACTCGTGCTATTGGTGCCTCTTGGGCTTTTCAGCACCAGGCTTCTGTTGAACAAGTTTGCAAGGCCGCTACTTGGTCTTCTGTTCACACCTCTTCAAAGTTTTACAAGGTTGATGTTAGGGCCTCAGCTGATGCTGTTTTTGGCTGAAAGGTTCTGCAGGCGGCAGTGGTTTAAAGTGGACCAACACCCTGAGGTGATCGGCCCGGGAATCTTATAGATTCCCGGGCCGATCACCTCACACACCGCGGGACATCCGAGATCGGGATGTCCCGCGGGGTGTAAACCCCCCAAAACCTCCGAAAAACCTTACCTCTCCAGCCGCTGCTTCCGCCGCCGCTGCCTCACTCGCGCTCCTCTAGACGTGTGCGCGCCCGCGCCGGCCGTCTCTGAATGGCGGGCGCGGGCGTGCACACGTCAAGAGTGACGCGCGGGAGGCGCCGACGGGCAAGCTGCTTGTCCGTCGCTGTCAATCAGCTTGTCCGTGGCGGGGAGAGGTGAGTTTTGGGGGGTTTCACACAGTGGAAGTGGACCAATACCCAGGATAGTCAAAATCCTGGGTGTTGGTCCACTTTAAACTGTCTGCTGCTGCCTTTTATTGGGGATCCCACCCTACTTTATGGACACTGCTATTGGATGTCACACTTGTAAGTATTATATTTGGAGCAGGACATACTGTATACTAAGAATAATACAATTCTGTGATTACTCATCTGTAGAATTGGTATTATGAGTATACAGTACGTCCTGCTCCAACCCACCCTTGGTTTTTGCATTATCTTGGATCCCCTGTATGGTGATTGTTATCATTGTTATAGTTGATAGTTTGGGTTGTTTAATTCTCCCGGCTTCTCGTTAACTGCTTTTCAATGCTGGGGATTTGTGGGAGGTCCCCGGGTATTTGAGGGGCCAGGAGGAGCCTATTTTCGATGTCTCTGCAGTCCAGCGCCATCTGGCGGATTATAACCCACTTGTACCAATTCTACAGGTGAGTAATCACAGAATTGTATTTTTACTGTTAGGGCAGGTGGGCATCCCAAATTGCAATGTCCCAGTGGTTGCGGGTGAGCATTTTTGGCTGGAGGTCCAATTTAAAGCAAACCTCAAAACAAAGTGGACCACGGGACAACTATTTTCCCTGCTCCCCAGGCATCCTTGTTTGCTATAAAGTGCCCGGATATGCATTGTACCACCAGTAGTCCCGCTTGTTGGCCACAGGCAGACACATACGTGGAGCAGGTTCTAGTTTAAAGGCCCTTATTTGGTGGGGGGGGGGGGGGGGGGGTTTAAGGTATTTTTTTACTTTACATAATGTGCAAGTATATTCTATATAGAGCTAAAGTTTATTGTAAATACCTGAGTGGTGCTGTCATCCGAAACTCCTTCTGAAGATGAGTATTGCTGTGCTAGAGGCAAAAGGCATTTGTGCCAAATATTGTATAACTATTGTTCTTTTTTTCTATTTTGAATTTATATTATAAGTTGTATATTGTAAATTCCTCTGCTCTGCAATCTTGAGATAATTCTCCATCCTGCACACAGCACAGCACTCTCCATATGCACATGTTAAGCCACAAGACAGGGCGCAGTATGTCAGTGCATGCTGGCCGCTGTGTGCGAGATAATCCGCTTACAGATCAGTCTTGGAAGATGAAAGCAAAGCTGTAAGTCCTCTGGACTGATATTTGTGTTGTATTCTTAGTATGCAGTACGTCCTGCTCCAGATAGAATACTTACAATCGGGTACTACTCCGCCAGATGGCGCTGGACTGTAGAGACATCGAAAATAGGCTCCTCCCGGCCCCTCAAATACCCAGGGACCTCCCACAATCCCCAGATTTTCTCTGCAGTCTGGACTGCGAAGGACAAGAAATGGCTCTCTCTACTCGCAGGTGAGCAGGGCTATTAGCCTGCGGCCCTGTAGGACTATTCCCACCCGTTCCATTAGTAATGTGCCTCCCAGCCTTGACTGCGCTGGTCGGGTGATGGTAGGCAGCACTTAAGAGCGCTGCTCCACCGCAATCCCCCACCAAAGGGTAGGCGGTTCAGGCATCTGGTGAGCCTCTATGGGATGCCCCTTCCGCACTATTGCCCCTGTCTATCGGTGGGCCCTATGTTAAGTGCCCGTTGTCCTCCCTCACTCTCCTCGTAGCCTTCGGGGGAAAAGAGGGGGGGGGGTGTGTGTGTATGTATGTATATACGTGTATTGGCTTTATGCTTCATTACATTATGCTTTGCGTCAGCCACCGCGCTGACTTGTAATTATTATCCTTAAAATTGCCGCTGCGTGCCCTTTTTTTCCCTATGCTCCGCGCTTGGCGACGGCGTTACCTCAGGCGCCGTTGTGCCGTTATTGGCTGCTTGTCACGTGTTGGCTTCGCGCTCTTCGGGGGGCGGGGCCTGTCTGTGGCGCGTTCCACGTCATTGCTCGTGCGGGCCCGCCCCTCGAGCTATACCGATGCCATTTTGTCTGCTTGGTCGGCTTCTGCGTGATGGGCTTCTACCTACCGCGGTCCGTAAGTGCCCTCGCGGGCGGCTTTATTACCACTCTTTAATCATTGTCTGCTTACGGCTCATTTGATTGTGTCTTTCAGATGGGCGAACCCATTGGCTTCTCCCGGCCCTCTATTAGTTGGTTAACTTGTGAGGCCTAGTGTAATTACTCCCACTTCCCTAGCGGGTTATTGGGGCATCCCGGGTTGCTGTATAGCGTTAATCCCTCTCGGCCTATTGTGCCGCTATAATCACCATATGGAGGCATCTCAGGATAATGTGACCGGGGTTCCTTCGGGACAAGCCCGGCTGTGTGTAGCTTGCGGGGTGTCCCCTATTAGCACTGACAATGCGCGGGTCTGCGTACCTTGTGCCGAGCAGGTGCTTGCGCTGCAATCCTGGCCTTCCAGTGGCTGGGCCTGCACCTCGTTTCACTTCACCTACCCCCCCCCAAGCTTAAATCTCACTCCCACTCCCAAGTGGGGATTCTCAGCCTGATGTGTCTTCTAGACTGATCGGGGTGCCCCGCGGAAGTGGACCAACACCCAGGATAGTGAAAATCCTGGGTGTTCACTTTAACGCCTGATGTCACTCTTTTCCCTATGGAAGCTGATGAGTTTTTGCATCTATGTGGCTATACCCCTTCGGACGAAGGGGAGCTATTCTCCGACTCTCATGAGAGGCTCTGACCCCTGGGCCCCGGATGATACTGATAGATTGCTGGCCAGATTTTTGAGATTCTGTCCATTTCTCCCCCTGTTGCGGCTCCCAGGCAAAGGGGGGAACTTTTTCATACTGCTAAGTCACGCTTGGAATTTCCTGAGCAAGCACATTTCAATAACCTTGTGCTCAAGGAATGGGAACGTCCCAGTAGACCTCCCGGTGTACCTAAGAGTTGGGATAGGAAGTATCCCTTTCCTGCTGCTGTGGTAAAGTGTTGGTCATCCCCTCCCGAAGTGGATGCCCCAGTCCTAGGGTTATCTAACACCTCTGTCATGCACTCCCCTGACTCTACTACGCTGCGGGATGCTGAGGACCGGCGCATTGACCAGCTGGCGTCCCATGCCTTTGCATGTGTGGGGACTGCGCTGCGCCCAGTCTGTGCCTCGGCCATTACGGCTGTGGCCATTAGGACCCTGCTCAGAAGTATACTTGATAGTGCCCCTGATGATTTGCCTTGTGAGGTGTTTAATGCACTCTCTAGTTTTTGTGAATTTTGTCCTCTCTGCCTTGGATGACACCATTAGAATGTGTGCCAGAACATCTGCCCTTGTGGTGGCTATACGCCGCTCGGTTTGGCTGCGCCAGTGGGCTGCTGACAACGCTGCCAAGAAGGCCCTCACTGGTTTTCCCTTCAAAGGACTACGCCTGTTTGGGGACCGCCTGGACCTTTTTGCTAAGGGAGGCAAGTTACCCCAGCGCAGGCGGCAGTCTCGGCCCTTTCGGGGTCAGGGCTCCTTTTCCTCCCCCTACCGTGGTGCTAGACAAGGGAGGGGGGTTTCCTTTACTGGGGCCCGGGGAGACTTCTGGGGTATGGGCAGAGGACGTGGACGTCCTGGCTCCTCCTGGGGCCCCAAGCTTAAATCCTCTCCCAAGCCCCCTCAGGCATGATGGGGCGCCCTCACCCATCCGGGTGGGGGGACTGCTTCAGCACTTTGCTCACGTCTGGAGGCTTAATGTCTCAGACCGGTGGATTCAGGAGGTAGTGTAGAGGTAGATAGAGTTTGCTGCCTGGCCGCCCCCAAGACCCGCCATCAGATCCCGGATTCCTCAGGACCCTGTGTCAGCTCAGGATCTAGTGCAGGCAGTGCAAAGCCTCCTGGAGCTGGGGGTCTTCTGCAAGGTCCCTTTAAGAGAAAAAGGCCAGGGCTTCTATTCCAACCTCTTCACAGTGCCCAAAAAAGATGGTTCACTCAGGCCCATCCTGGACTTGAAGATCCTCAACAAATTTGTCAGGAGCAGGCACTTTCGCATGGAAACTCTGCTCTCTGCCATCAGTTCCCTGCGCCCAGGGGATTTCATGACTTCTGTGGACATCAAAGATGCTTACCTTCATATTCCTGTATTTCCAGGTCATCAAAGGTTCCTCAGGTTCGCTCTGGAGGATCAACACTACTAGTTTGTGGCATTGCCCTTTGGTCTCACTTCAGCTCCCAGGGTGTTCACCAAGGTGCTGGCTGGAGTGATGCCTCTGCTCAGGTTTCAGGGCATTCGTGTGCTGCCTTATCTGAACGACATTCTCATCACCTCCCACTCTCTACATCAGGCAGAATTGGATACTCAGCTGGTGGTGTCCACCCTGGAGTCATTTGGATGGGTGATCAACCACTCCAAGTCCTCGCTGTCCCCCTCCTTGGTTACTCCATTCCTAGGAATGAATCTGGATACAGTTCAGGCAAGGATATTCTTAGTATACAGTACGTCCTGCTCCAAATCTAATACTTACAGTTGGGATATACTCCGCCAGATGGCGCTGGACTGCAGAGACATCGACAATAGGCTCCTCCCGGCCCCTCAAATACCCGAGGACCTCCCACAAATCCCCAGAATTTCTCTGCAGTCTGGCTGCGAAGGACGAGAAATTGGCTCTCTACTCACAGGTGAGCGGGGCTATTAGGCTGCGGCCCTGTAGGACTATTCCCACCCGCTCCACTAGTAATATGCCTCTCAGCCTTGGCTGCGCTGGTCGGGTGTAGGTACGCAGCACCGCTGTTAGGTGCTGTTAGCTGCTTCACCGCAATCCCCCACCAAAGGGTAGGCAGTTCAGGCTTATGGTGAGCCTCTATGGGATGCCCCTCCCGCACTAGTGCCCCTTGCCCCTGCCTATCGGTGGGCCCTGTTTAAGTGGCCGCTGTCCTCCCTCATTCTCCTTGTAGTCTTGGGGGGAAAAGAGGGGGGGGGGGTATGTGTGTAAATGTGTATGCTATGCATTCTGTGTTTTACATTCTTTTTCCATTCTGTTTAGTCTTGTGTCAGCCACCGCGCTTACTTGCCTTTACTGTCTTTTTTAAATTGCCGCAGCCACCGCCGCGCTGACTTTGTTCCGCGCTTGGCGGCGGCATTACCTCAGGCGCTGGTGCGCCGTCATTGGCTGCTTGCTCGTTCTGGCTCCGCGCTCTTCGGAGGGGGCGGGGCCCGTTTATGGCGCTCTCAGCGTCATCGCTGATACCGGCCCGCCCCTCGAGGTATACCAACGCGATCTTTAACCTGTTGGTTGGCCCATGCGCGACGGACCCATACCTACCGCGGCCCGTAAGTGCCCTCGCGGGCGGCTTTATATCTTTCATTTTTGTATATTGTGTGCTTACAGGTCTTGTCTGCTTATGTCCTTCAGGCGGGGCGTACCCTTTTGGCTTCTCCGGGCCCTGTATTAGTATATAACTTGTAGGCCTTGTAAAAATAATACTCCCACTTCCCTAGCGGGTTATTGGGGCATCCGGGGTTGCTATATAGCGTTATTCCCTATCGGCGTATAGCGCCGCTATAATCACCATATGGAGGCATCCCAGGATAATGTGACCGAGGTCCCTTCGGGACAAGACCGGCTGTGTGTAGCGTGTGGGCAGCCTCATGCTGACGCTGAGAAGGCGCGGGTCTGTGTACCCTGTGCTGAGCAGGTGCTTGCATTGCAATCTGGCCTGCCAGTGGCTGCACCTCGTTTCACTTCACCTACTCCCCCAAGCTTAAATCTCACACCTGCTGAGTTGCATACTAGTGGGGATTCTCAGCCTGATGTGTGAGCAGTTGGTTGCTAAGTCCTTAGCGCGTAAGGCCCCTGCTAAAAAGCATCACTTGACGCCTAATGCCACTGTTTTCCCTATGGGAACTGAGGAGTTTTTGAATCTTTGTGGCTATACCCCGTCTGATGAAGGGGAGCTGTTTTCTGATTCAGAGATGAGAGACCAAGGGGTCATGACGATTCTGGCTCTGACCCCTGGGCCCCGGATGACACTGACAGATTATTGACCCAGATTTTTGAGGTTCTGTCCATCTCTCTCCCTGTTGCGGCTCCCAGGCAAAGAGGGGAGATTTTCCATACAGCAAAATCACGTTTGGAAATTCCCGAGCAGGCACATTTCCATAACCTTGTGCTCAAGGAATGGGAGCGCCCCAGTAAACTTCCCGGGGTTCCAAAAAGTTGGGATAGGAAGTATCCCTTTCCTGCTGAGGTGGTTAAATGTTGGTCACCCCCCCCCCGAGGTGGATGCCCCGATCCTAGGGTTATCTAACACCATTGCATGCATTCCCCTGATTCTACTACCCTGCAGGATGCTGAGGACCGGCGCATTGACCAGCTGGCATCCCACGCCTTTGCATGTGCGGGGATGGCGCTGCGCCCGGTCTGTGTCTCTGCCATTACTACTGTGGCCACTAGAACCCTTATCAGAAATATGCTTGATAGTGCCCCTGATGATTTGCCTTGTGAGGTGTTTAATGCACTCTCCAGTTGTGATGTTTTTGTAAACTTTGTCCTCTCAGCATTGGATGACACCATCAAAAAGTGCCAGAACTTCTGCCCTCGTGGTGGCTATACGCCGCTCGGTTTGACTGCGCCAGTGGGCTGCTGACAACGCTGCCAAGAAGGCCCTCACTGGGTTCCCCTTTAAAGTGGACCAACACCCAGGATTTTGACTATCCTGGGTCTTGGTCCACTTCGGTGGGGCACCCCCGATCGGGGTGCCCCGCTGTGTGAAACCCCCCCGAACCCCCCGAACTCACCTCTGTCAGCGGCGACGGACAAGCCGCGGACAAGCGGCTCCTCCGCCGCCGCCTCCCGCGCGTCCCTGTTGACGCGCGCGTGCCCGCGCCGGCCATTCACAGACGGCCGGCGCGGGCGCGCGCACGACTAGAGGGGCGCGAGGGAGGCGGCGGCGGCCGGCCGCCGCCGAAACTAAGGTAAGGAGTTTGGGGGGTTTGGGGGGGTTTCACCCCGCGGGACATCCCGATCTCGGATGTCCCGCGGGGAGGGAGGTGATCGGTCCGGGAATCTTATAGATTCCCGGGCCGATCACGGGTGGGTGTTGGTCCACTTTAAAGGACTGCACCTGTTTGGGGACCGCCTGGACCTTTTTGCTAAGGGAGGCAGGCTACCCCAGCGCAGGCGTCAATCTAGGCCCTTTCGGGGTCAGGGTTCCTTCTCCCTTTACTCTGGTGCCAGACAGGGGAGGGAGGTTTCCTTTCCTGGGATCCGGGGAGATTTCTGGGGCAGGGGCAGAGGACGTGGGCGTCCTGGCCCCTCCTGGGGTCCCAAAGCAAAATCTTCCCCCAAGCCCCCTCAGGCATGATGGGGGGACGGCTGCAGCACTTTGCACACACCTGGAGGCTTCATGTCTCAGACCGATGGATTCAGGAGGTAGTGTCCTCTGGTTACAAGATAGAGTTTGCTGCCTGTCCCCCTCCAAGATTCATCAGATCCCTGATTCCCCAGGACCCTGTGTCGGCTCAGGAGCTAGTGTAAGCAGTGCAAGGCCTCCTGGAGCTGGGGGTCATCTGCCAGGTCCCCTTAAGAGAAAAAGGCAAGGGCTTTTATTGCAACCTATTCACAGTACCAAAAAAAGATGGTTCAGTTAGGCCCATACTGGACTTGAAGATCCCCAACAAGTTTGTCAGGGGCAGGCACTTTCGCATGGAAACTCTGCGCTTTGCCTTCAGTTCCCTGCGCCAAGGGGATTTCATGACTTCTGTAGACATCAAAGATGCTTATCTTCATATTCCTGTGTTCCCAGGTCATCAAAGGCTCCTCAGGTTCACTCTGATGGATCTATGACTAAGGGCACCTAGCCCGAAACGCGTAAGAGGAGACTAGGAACGCTTTATTGCTTTTACCGCTGTTTATGACATTGTTGATCATTTTAATTGGATGGCAATAAAGGCTATGTTTTAGGAGTGCGGACCCTTCACTATATTTTTCCTATCGGCTGTTTGGGATTGGAGGACCCAGGTCATCGCACCCATGGTATGAGCCACGGACAGTTTGCACCTGCTTTTTTTCTATCACTCTGATGGATCAACACTACCAGTTTGTGGCCTTGCCCTTTGGCCTCACTTCAGCTCCCAGGGTGTTCACCAAGGTGAGTGATTATAAAGCTATAATACAGCTGACTCCCTCTTAGGGTCACCTACAATCCTATACAATGTTCACCAAGGTGCTGGCCGGCGTGATGTCTATGCTCAGGTGTCAGGGCGTCCGCGTGCTTCCCTATCTGCACGACATTCTCATCACTTCCCAGTCTCTACATTAGGCAGAGTTGGATACTCAGCTGGTGGTGTCCACTCTTGAGTCATTTGGATGGGTGATCAACCACCCCAAGTCCTCACTGTCCCCTTCCTTGGTAACTCCATTCCTAGGAATGAATCTGGATACAGTTCAGGCAAGGATCTTCCTTCCTCAACAGAAGGTGGACAGTCTGATTGCACAGGCTTAGTCCCTCCTAGCTTGTCCCCATCCCTCCATCAGGCAGGGGATGCAGCTGGTGGGCCTGATGGTGGCGTGCTTCAAAGCGGTCCCTTATGCTCAGTTCCACTTGAGGCCTCTGCAACTTCACCTATTGTCAGTATGGGACAAGGACCCAGCGTCCCTGGACAGGGTCTGTGTGCTCTCCCCCCTGGTCAGGAGGTCCCTCTTGTGGTGGATGGACTCAAGGAACCTGTTGGGGGGCAGATCCTTTCTTGCCCCTTCCTGGGAGACGATCACCATGGATGCCAGTCTGTCAGGTTGGGGGGGTTCTGGAAGTCCCTGCGGTTCCAGGGGAGGTGGGGCCCTGAGGAAGCCCACACACCTATCAATGTCTTGGAACTGCGGGCGATCAGGCTAGTTCTGGCTCACTTGACTACTCACCTTCAGGGCCTGCCTGTTCAGGTGCACCCGGACAACCAGACGGCAGTTGCCTACATCAATCATCAGGGAGGGACCCGGAGCAAGGGGGCCCTCCAGGAAGCGTGTCTGATCCTGACTTGGGCGGAGGCCAATGTCCCCGGCATATCAGCTGTGTACATCCCGGGGGTGGAAAATCGCCTTGCGGACTCTCTGAGCAGGGGGACCTCTCGCCAGGGAGAATGGTCCCTATGCAGCAGGGTGTTTCAATCTCTGTGTCACTGTTGGGGCCAACCAGATGTGGATCTGTTTGCGTCTCGCCACAATCGCAAGCTCCCAGCTTTTGTCTCTCTGTCCCAGGATCCTCTGGCCTTGACCTCGGATGCGCTAGCAATGTCATGGCAGGACGTTCAGTTCCTGTATGTCTTCCCTCCAATCCCCCTGCTGGGCAGGGTTCTGCGCAAGATTGCTCTGGAAGGGGTGCCAGCAATTCTGGTGGTCCCCATGTGGCCAAGAAGAGTGTGGTTCGCAGACATGGTGCAGCTGGCAGTAGATCAGTACGCTCTGCCCTTGGTGCCAGATCTGCTCACTCAGGGCTCACTACGCCATCCCAATTTACAAACTCTGGCTTTGACGGCTTGGCTGCTGAAACCTCCATCTTGATGGAGAAGGGGCTGTCTTCCTCGGTTGTGGATACTTTGATTAAAGCTAGGAAGAAGTCTTCCTCTTCCATTTATTACAGGTTTTGGCGTGCCTACGTTGACTGGTGTGAGTCTAAGTCTCTTCCCTGTCGTGTGTTCTCTATTCATAGGATTCTGGAGTTCCTGCAGCATGGGTTGGAGATGGGACTCCAGCTCAGTGCTCTGAAGGGTCAGGTTTCTGCCCTGGCTATTTTCTTCCAGAAGTCCTTTGCTCAGCACCCTCTGATCAGGACTTTTTGCCAGGGGGGTCACTCATGTGCGCCCCCCACGTAAGCCTATGGTGCCTGTTTGGGATCTGAACTTGGTTCTGTCAGCCTTGCAGGGTGCTCCCTTTGAACCTGTGCAGGATGCTGCCTTGGCCATTCTTACACTCAAGGTTGTATTTCTGGTGGCTATCACTTCTGTTAGGCGTGTGTCTGAGTTGGCGGCGCTTTCCATTCAGCCCCCCTACTATGAGAGACACCAGGACAAGGTGGTGTTTCGTTTCAAACCTGACTTTCTGCCTAAGGTAGTGTCTGCCTTTCATTTGAATCAGGATATTGTTCTTCCTTCTTTGTGCCCTAATCCTAGCAATGCTAAGGTGAGGGTTTTGCACTCTTTGGATGTGGTTAGGTGTCTGAAGTACTATCTGGTGGCTACTGCACCTTTCAGGAAAACTGATGCTCTTTTTGTGGTCCCTTCTGGTCCTAGGAAAGGTTTGGCTCCTGCCAAGTCTACTATCAGCAAGTGGATTAGTCAGGCTGTGATTCAGGCCTACTCTGCTAAGGGGAAGAATCCTCCCTTCCGTCTTACTGCTCATTCTACGCGTGCTATTGGTGCCTCTTGGGCTTTTCAAGTTTGCAAGGCCGCTACTTGGTCTTCTGTTGATACCTTTTCAAAGTTTTACAAGGTTGTTGTTAGGGTCTCAGCTGATGCTGCTTTTGGCCGCAAGGTTTTGCAGGCGGCAGTGGTTTAAACTGTCTGTTGTTACCTTTTGGGGATCCCATCCTACTTTATGGATACTGCTATTGGATGTCCCGATTGTAAGTATTCTATCTGGAGCAGGACGTACTGTATACTAAGAATAATACAATTCTGTGATTACTCACCTGTAGAATTGGTATTATGAGTATACAGTGCGTCCTGCCCCACCCCACCCTTGGTTTTTGCATTATCTTGGATCCCCTGTATGGTGATTGTTATCATTCTTATAGTTAATAGTTGGGTTGTGTTATTTCTCCCGGCTTCTCGTTTAACTGCTTTTCAATTCTGGGGATTGTGGGAGGTCCCTGGGTATTTGAGGGGCCGGGAGGAGCCTATTTTCGATGTCTCTGCATTCCAGCGCCATCTGGCGGAGTAGTACCCGATTGTAAGTATTCTATCTGGTGCAGGACGTACTGTATCCTCATAACACCAATTCTACAGGTGAGTATTCACAGAATTTTATTTTTTTCACTCATACAGCTGTAAAGCAAGATGGTCCTTGACATGTTTCCGGCCTCGGTACCACCTATGTGTCCCCTTATAGCTGCTGGGAGGAGGCTAGGCAGGGCTGTGGCGGGGAAGATTAGTAGGCCACTAATGCCACATGGGGAAGCTTCTGGAAATAGGGAGGACATTTTCAGCCAAGGGACAGTTTCATTTTTATAACTATTTAAAGCAACTCTACTCAGGATGCCCATGATGGGCTTCTGCACTTGCGCTATCAGGCATTGATTGGCTGTAGCCAGCTCAGCTTTAATTTCCCAATAGTTAATTTGCCCGGTGCGGTTGTCTGGCAAGGAGGGGGGGGGGGGGGGGAAGCAGCAGCCTTCATGCTTTGGAGGTAAGCAGGGCATCCCCTATTGTTTTCTGCACGTTTCGGTGCCTTTGGATGTGTTTTTGCCAACTATATTTAGATGTATTTCTTTTTTCCAGGATTTCAGGAAACCTCCAGCAGTGAGTCAGATGCACAAGCCTCTCCTGCGGGTGGCAGGAGGGTGAGAGGGGTGAGCGCTTTCCCCACTGGGTGAAGTGCTGTTTGGTCATGTCAACAATATTTAATGTTTTACTCAAGTGCATCCAAAGCGTTTACACAGTGAGCACTCCACTCAGCACAAGAGACAAGCACTGCCCTGAGCTCACCCTGAGAGTGTAGGAAAAAGACAAGCTCCGGGGGCAAAAATTTGTATTGCTCCTAGAGTTGAACTTTAAAGCAGACAGCGAGGGGGAGGTTGACCCCTAAGGGTCTTTTTGCTGTTAATGGACAAGCTTGCATGTAACTGTGTAACACCTTTATAAAGCTCAGCCCTGTGTTTGATCATGCAGGGAAGGAGTGATCATATACCGAACAACTGTCCACATTATAGCTCTGAAAGCAAAGAAAAAAAAAGAGGCTTTAGAAAGACTTTGGGGGATGTATATTGTCAAAGTAGGTCAGTAACGCAAATTATATTCCAACTTTGAAGAGGACAGGGATGTTAACTCCTCTCCAAACTGGAATGCCCATCTGCCGAAGGCCCCAAAGTCTGACAAAACACTTGCTTTTATCCATTCCTGGTTAACATGGTACATTGAAGTGCAGCTACACCAAACCTGGTCCTGCAAGATCAGGTTTATAATGGAATCTCACTGTGGCCATGTTACCTACTCTTGCATTGTCTCTTTTTCATTGTGGAGACGAGATGCTTAAACAGTGGGAGTTGCGGAAGTGAGGCTGGAGGATGGGGCGGGGGTGGAAAGAGACACAGAAGAGGCTGGACAGAGAAGGCGAAGAAACATGAAAAAGGTTGAGAAGGTTGGAGAGGTGGTGCAGAAGGACCCAAATAAGACTTAATAAATGTTGCAAGGAGACACACAGGAGGGAATGCGAAACACAGAAAAGACTGGAGGGGGAGATGGAAGGAGACACTGAAGAGACTGAATGTGGGATGGAAAGAAACAAAGAAAATGCTTTAGAGGGGAAAGAAAGAGACAGAGGAGGAAATGCAAAGACATACACAAGTCTAGAGGGGGGCATACAGATAAGGCTTGGGGTGGAAAAAGATATAGGTGAGGTTGGGGGGGCAGAAGGTTGGAGGGGTGCATCAAGACTCAAAAGAGGCTTGGAGGGGGTTTGGAAGAGGCATAAAAGAGTCAGCAGACTAATGGAAAGAGGCGCACAAAAGCCTGGAGGGGAGATGGAAAGAGCCACAGACGAAGCTGGGAGGGAATGCAAAGAGACAGAAGAGTGGTTTAACGGAGATAAAAGAAGGTGAAAAAAAAGGCTTGAGTAGATGGAAAGAAAGAGACAGAAGAGGTTCGGGCGGGGTCGGAAAAAGACAGAAGCGGTTGGGGGTGAGGGAGACATGGAAAAGGCTGAAGGAGGATAAAAAGAGGCACAAAAGGGCTTGATGAGATGGAAGGTAACACCGCAGAGCAGGGGGCCCAAACCTCTATCTCTGGAGCCACATGTGGCTCATGAGCACTTGCTGTGTGGCTAGCAGTTTGTAGCAGACCAGAACAATTGAGGTTGTCTAGCACATCTTTAAAGCTGAACAAAACCCAGGAATTTGACTATTCTAAGTATGTCACACACCCCGCTTCAGAATAATCATTACACTTGGGTTGTACCGACCTGTAGAGGGCGATTTTGCAGAGATGTCATGAAAAAAAGGAAGCCCCTCCCGGTCCATAAATACCTGGGACCTCCCACTCATTACCCAGTCTTTCATCTCTGCAGTCGGCGAGCAAGTCAGAAGATGGATGTCTCCTCCTTGCAGGTAGCCGGGGTAACCCCCGGCCCTCTTGTTGGTCTATTTCTGCCTGGACCCACTTTAATAAAAATTCCTCTTGCCTCCCAGCCTAGGCTGCTGGTCCGGGCAAGGGTAGACGGCACCTTACGGTGCTTAGGAGCTATGCTCCACCGTGAGACCCCATACTAAGGGGTAGGCGGTTGCCCGGGTTGGTTATCCAGGAGTGGGATGCCCCGTCCCTTGCCCTTCCACCTTTGGTGTGATTTCCCCTCTCCCGGTCACCCATTGCTCCCTAAACGAGGGGGGGGTGCTTTTCCCTTGAGGATTGATTGATTGTTTTTATTGAAACTCTGTTAGTGTGTGTGTCTTTATGTTACACCTTTGCCCGGCGCCGGCCGTTGCTGCGGCGCTGGCCATGGACATGCGTTTTTTTCTTTCGTTGGGGGAGCTTTTTCCCCTCAGGTGCGGTGATGTGGGGGGCCGGGCGCTCGGCACGATCCTACGGCCCGCCTCCCGTGCTGCCGGGAGCCGGTTATGTCGGGGGAGGGGGGCGGGGCCGGGTGCGAACCGCGCCGGCCCGCCCTCCTTCTTCCTCATCTCGCTCTCTGCCTCGCCTCAGGCTCTGCATCTCGGTCTGTGGACGGCGCCATTCTTGTAAGCGCCCTGTGGGCTCCATGCTGTTCTTGATCCTATTATCTGCAGAATGGCTTTTTATTATTATGCATTTATATATATATTTATATATTTTTATAATGTCACACTGCTCAGTTTGTGTGTGTGTGTGTGTGTGTGTGTGTGTGTGTGTGTGTGTGTGTGTTTAGCCCTTTCCCTTATGTCTTCCAGGTGGACTCTTATTGGATTTTTAAGGGGTCCTCCCGGTCCTAGGGTCCCTGGGTTTGATTAGGGCTCCCAATAAATCCTCCCACGTGGGACTTAAATGGGCATCCCGGGTTGCTTATTAGCATAATTCCCATGGTCATTGCGACTACCATTAAAATCACCATATGGAGGCTCCCCAGGATACCGGGCTTGGGATCAATCCCGGAAGTGTGTGGGTTGTGGGGCATCCCTTTCGGGGGATAATGTATTGCTTTGTATACCATGTGCGCAGCAGGCTATAACGCGGCAGTCAGGGGCCCAGGCGTCTGGGTCAGCGCCGCTGGCCTCATCGCCTACCCCACCCAGTGTGATCCGTACCCCGAGTGATATTGTCACGGGTGGGGAGTCGCAATCTGATGTGTGTGCCAGATTGGCCAATCTTGAGAAATTATTTTCTAAGGCCACGGCTAAGAGAAAGCACTTGTCTTCAGCCGCGCCGTCCTTTGATTTTGATGAGTTTGATTCACTTGACTGGTCTGATTATTCCCCGCTAGAGGAAGGGGAATTATTTGAGGAATCTGATGGTTCTGACGATCAGCAATTTGTTGGCGCTGATACCGAGCAGGGACAGGGGGATGCCGTGGATACCACTAAGGTCCTGGCTCATCTTTTCGAGGTTCTGGCTATTTCTCCTCCAGAGGAGGCTCCTCCGCAGAAGGGGGAGTTCTTTGGGACTTCTAAGCCGCGCTTGGAATTCCCAAATCAAAAGCATTTTGATGGCATCATTCTTAAGGAATGGGAGAGGCCTACCGGGTATTCCTCAGGGCTGGGATAAGAAATATCCTTTTCCGGTGGACGCGGTGAAGCACTGGTCATTCCCCGAGGTTGATGCCCCTGTGTTGGGGTTGTCTAATTCTTCTATTTTGCATTCTCCTGACTCCACCACCCTAAAAGATGCTGAGGACAAGCGCATTGATCAGATGGCTTGTCACGGTTTTGCCAGTGTCGGTTCGGCCTTGCGGCCTGTTTGTGCTTTGGCGCTTTTGCCGGTAGCTACCAGGTCGGTTGTTAGGGACCTGTTGACTACTTCCAGGCTTGATCCGGCTAGTGATGAGTTCACTGCCCTTAAGCGGTGCGAATTGTTCATGTCCTTTGTGCTAGCCGCCCTGGATGACACCATGGTGATGTGTAGTAGAACTTCGGCTTTGCTGGTGGCTATTCGACGGTCGGTTTGGTTGCGCCAGTGGGCAGCTGATTTTGTGGCTAAGAAGTCGCTTACAGGTCTTCCCTTTGTGGGGTTGCGGCTTTTTGGAGAAAAATTGGATTCGGTCGCGAAAGGCGGCAAGTTACCTCAGCGAAAGAAGCAGCGTCGTCCCTTTCGGGGGATGGCCTCCTTTCACCCTTTCTTTCGCGGGGCCAGAGCGGGCAGGGGATTGGCCTTCTCTTCCTCCAGAGGTGATTCCTGGAACAGGGGCAGAGGACGTGCCCGTCCAGGTCACACCTGGGGTTCTAAACCCAAGCCCGCTGCCAAGCCAGCTCAGCATTGACGGGGGGGGGGGGGCTGCTACACTTCTTCCAGGTCTGGGACCAGGAGGTCTCAGACAGATGGATTCTGGAAGTGGTGTGTTCCGGTTACAAGCTGGAGTTCGAGATCCGGCCCCCTCCCAGATTCTTCAGGTCTCGGGTGTCTTCGGATCCTCTGGCCGCGCAAGGGCTCCGAGCGGCAGTAAGGAATCTTCTGGACATGGCTGTCATTTGCCCAGTGCTTTCCTCGGAAAGGGGCCTGGGCTACTATTCCAATCTGTTCACAGTGCCCAAGAAGGACGGCTCCGTTCGTCCCATCCTGGATCTGAAGCTCCTCAACAGGTTTATCCGTCCTAGGAAGTTCAGCATGGAAACTCTGCGTTCAGCCATAAATTCGCTTCATCAGGGGGACTTCATGACGTCCATAGACATCAAGGATGCTTATCTGCATGTTCCTATCTTCCCGGCACACCAGAGATTTCTCAGGTTCGTGGTGGAAAATCAGCATTTTCAGTTTGTGGCCCTTCCGTTCGGCCTTACCTCGGCTCCAAGGGTTTTCACCAGGGTGCTGGCAGGGGTGATGGCCCTTTTCAGAGCCCAGGGTATTCGCATTGTGGCATATCTGGACGACCTTCTCATTATGGCATCTTCTTTCAGCCAAGCAGAGCTAGACACCAGAGCTGTGGTATCCACTCTGGAGAGATTCGGCTGGATGATCAACTATCCGAAGTTTTCCCTCTCCCCGTCCAGGGTGGTGTCATTTCTGGGAATGTCTCTGGATACTTCTCCTGCCAGGGTGTTCCTTCCTCGTCCTAAGGTTCTGTTGCTTCAGGAATTGATTCAGCTTCTTCTGTCCTACCCTCGTCCGTCAATCCGGCTTTCACACAAGGACGCTCCAGCTCCATCTTTTGGCGGTTTGGGACAGGTGTCCGCTGTCATTGGATCAGTCTTTTCTGATGGCCCCCCGGGTTTGGCATTCCTTTCGGTGGTGGATGGAACCAAGCAATCTGATGAGGGGCAGATCCTTTCTGACCCCTCGTTGGGAGACAGTCACCACGGATGCCAGCCTTTCAGGTTGGGGGGGTTTCTGGAAGGATCTTCAGTTTCAGGGACTGTGGGGGCCTCAGGAGGCTCACGACCCCATCAATGTTTTGGAGCTGAGAGCCATCAGGTTGGTTCTGTTTCACTTGACTCTTCAGTTACAGGGCTTACCGGTTCAAGTTCGGTCGGACAATCGGACGGCGGTCGCCTACATCCATCACCAGGGAGGGACTCGCAGCAGGAGTGCCCTCAGAGAAGTGTCCTTGATTCTTGCCTGGGCGGAGAGCAATGTCCCATGCATCTCGGCGGTGTACATTCCGGGAGTGGAGAACACGGAGGCGGACTCCCTGAGCAGGTGCTCATCTCGCCGGGGGGAATGGTCTCTCAATCCCAAGGTTTTTCGGTCACTTTGCCACAAGTGGGGGACTCCGGAGGTGGATCTCTTTGCCTCTCGTCACAATCACAAGCTTCCGGCATTTGTGTCTCTCTCGCAGGATCCTCTGGCTTTGGCAGTGGATGCCATGTCTCTGAGCTGGAGGGATCTGGGGTTCCTGTACCTGTTCCCTCCGTTCCATATGGTGGGCATGGTGGTGCGCAAGCTGGCTCTAGAAGGGGCGCCAGCAATCCTGGTGGCTCCAAGATGGCCAAGACAGGTTTGGTTCGCAGACGTCATTCGGCTGGCAGTGGATCAGTTCGATCTGCCCCTTCTGCCGGATCTGCTCACTCAGGGTCAACTACTTTACCCCAATTTACCAACGCTGGCTTTGACGGCGTGGCTGCTGAAACCTCCATTTTAAAGGAGGAAGGTCTTTCTGATGCTGTGATTCAGACTCTTGTTAGCGCTAGGAAGAGGTCTTCCTCTACCATCTACTATAGGACTTGGAGGTCTTATATTGATTGGTGTGAGGTCAGGGCCTTGCCTTGCAGGGTGTTTTCTATCCCTAGGATTTTGGATTTTCTGCAATGTGGTCTGGACTTGGGGTTCCAGCTTAGTACGTTAAAAGGGCAGGTTTCTGCCCTGGCGGTTTTCTTTCAAAGGTCTTTTGCTCTTCATCCTCTGGTTAAGACTTTTTTCCAGGGGGTTACACATGTGCGGCCTCCTAGGAAGCCTCTGCTCCCTGTTTGGGATTTGAATTTGGTGCTTTCTGCTCTTCAGGGTCCTCCTTTTGAGCCATTGCAGGATATTGCTCTTTCTATGCTCACTCAAAAGGTTGCCTTTTTGGTTGCTATCACCTCAGTTCGGCGTGTCTCAGAGTTGGCGGCTTTGTCCACTCAGTCCCTTTACTTTGAGAGGCATCAGGACAAGGTGGTTTTCTTCTTCAAGCCAGATTTTCTTCCTAAAGTGGTTTCTGCTTTTCATCTTAATCAGGATGTTGTTTTTCCCTCCTTGTGTCCTAAGCCCAGCAATGACAAGGAGAGGGTTTTGCATTCCTTGGATGTGGTTCGCTGTGTGAAGTATTATTTGGTGACTACTTCTTCCTTTCGCAAGACTGACTCCTTTTTCGTGGTGCCCTCCGGGCCTAGGAAAGGTTTGGCACCCGCCAAGTCTTCCAATAGTAAATGGATTTGCCAGGCCATTGTTGGGGCCTATTCTGCCAAGGGGAAGATTCCCCCTTTTCGTTTTACTGCTCATTCTACTCGTGCTGTTGGGGCGTCCTGGGCTTTCCAGCACCAGGCCTCTGTTGAGCAAGTTTGTAAGGCTGCTACTTGGTCTTCTGTTCACACTTTTTCCAAGTTTTATAAGGTTGATGTGCGGGCCTCAGCGGATGCTGTTTTTGGCCGCAAAGTTCTGCAAGCTGCAGTGGTTTAAGTTTGTGCATTATTGCCGTGTTTTGGATCCCCGCCCTTTATGGACACTGCTATTGGATGTCCCAAGTGTAATGACTATTCTGAAGCGGGGTGTGTGACATACTTAGAATAATACCATTTTGTGATTACTCACCTGTAAAATGGGTATTATAAGTATGTCACATACCCCGCTTCACCCCGCCCTTTGGTATTCTGGATCCTTTATATGGTGAACCTTTTTAATGTTACTGTTTATAATTGGCTCTTCCTGGTCCTTTTATTGCTGTCTTAATACTGGGTAATGAGTGGGAGGTCCCAGGTATTTATGGACCGGGAGGGGCTTCCTTTTTTTCATGACATCTCTGCAAGATCGCCCTCTACAGGTCGGTATAACCCAAGTGTAATGACTATTCTGAAGCGGGGTGTGTGACATACTTATAATACCCATTTTACAGGTGAGTAATCACAAAATGGTATTTTCCCAGGTTTTGTTCTGTAGCCACTGGGCATTCCAATTTGACTGTGTAAAACCCCCTCCTTCCCAGAAAGCCCCAAAAAATTAACCTGTCCAGGCACCAACAGCACATATGCTGGCTCCTATCTGAATGAAAACCGTGCATGCTCCCTATTGTAAACCATGAGAGCTGCCTACCGAATGACGTATTCACAGCAGGCAGCTCTCATTGGACGAGAGCTGTACATGCGCTGTTGGAGCCTGGGAAGGTGAGGCTTCCTGCCGGGCATCCTGATTCGGCCAGCCCTGGAATCTTTTAGATCCGCTTTAAGGTGGGGAAGAGATACATTGCACCTAGAACTGCTCCATAAATGGGGTTAATTCAGAATGGGGTAGGTAGAGAAGCATGCTGGCCATCTTGTCAACTTCCAGTGCCACAATAGGTTTCCCAGGTGAATCTACATGCACATTGAACATTTTGATGCATTCACATAAATAGGGTTTTAAAAAAAAAAAACAATTTTAAAGTGATTATATCGTTTCTGGGATCTATCTGCATTGAATGTGGCTCCCAGCCATCTCTCAGTGACAAACATGGCTCTCATGGTAAGAAAGGTTGGGAACTCCCTGTAGTAGAACCTGGGGGGTAGGAAAAGGACAGAAGAGAATGGGGTGGTGCGTCCAACACCAAGGAGGCTGCTCAGGGGAGCCAAAAAGACATAGAAGAGATTGGAGAGGGGATGCAAAGATACACAGATGAGGTTGGAGAGGAGGGGGCAACATAGGAGGCTAGAGTTCACAGGAAAAGGGGAGATGCTGTCCTGCATGGTCAAAAAAGTTGGGTCTTATTGCCTATGTCCATGAGCCTGATGGCAGCTGATAAACTAGCTGCAGAAGCCTCTCTAAATGTGTGTGGAAACAATATACACCCTGCCCTAAGTACAGTGACAACACCCTGATATGGCTTAGCATGTTGAACGCCGCTGAGTGACCTGAGCAATGTCAGTTGTTAGCTTGTGAGGTGAGGAGCCATCTGGGAGGGAGAACGTCTCCACGAGTCCAGGATTCTGAGCAGGTAGAACAGGAAACGGATCCAGCAGACGTGACAGGATTTACAAAAAAAATTTCAGGCTGTCAGTTTGACAGCATGAGAACGGCTTCCATCCTAATATGAACAATGACAGTTTCAGACTGTCAGTTTGAAAGTGTGAGAAAGGCTTCCATCCTAATATGACCAATGACATTTGGGTTCATTTGTCTGGACTCTATAGGACTCTTGGGGTTTGCGCTTCAAAGGAGAGATTAAATAAAACTACGGGGCATGGTGCCAACTGATCCAGCCTCATCTTTAGTTAGTTTTTCCATCTCATGTGGAGAGCTCGTCTACGCATATGGAGCTCTCCAATTAAGATGCATGGTCCCTACAAAAGTGGGGAGCAAGCTGTCAGGAAGCTCTCCACATGCGAGCGTAAACCAACCCTCCTTAGATGGCGAGCTCTCTCACATGCGCCAGTGAGCAATCCACATTAGACAGCGAGCTATCCCTCCTGAGCACTCTCCACAGGAGTGGTCGAGCCCTCTCACATGATACAGCAAGCTCTCTACACAGGAGTTGGCGAGCTTTCTTACATGATGCAGCAAGCTCTCTCCACAGGAGTGGTCGAGCCCTCTCACATGATACAGCAAGCTCTCTACACAGGAGTGGTCGAGCCCTCTCGCATGATACAGCAAGCTCTCTACACAAGAGTTGGCGAGCTTTCTTACATGAGGTAGCAAGCTCTACACAGGAGTGGTCAAGCCCTCTCACATGATACAGCAAGCTCTCTACACAGGAGTTGGCGAGCTTTCTTACATGAGGTAGCAAGCTCTCTCCCCAGGAGTGGTCGAGCTGCCTCACATGATACAGCAACCTCTCTACACAGGAGTTGACAAGCTTTCTTACATGAGGTAGCAAGCTTTCTCCGCAGGAGTGGTCGAGCCCTCTCACATGATACAGCAAGCTCTCTACACAAGAGTTGGCGAGCTTTCTTACATGAGGTAGCAAGCTCTACACAGGAGTGGTCAAGCCCTCTCACATGATACAGCAAGCTCTCTACACAGGAGTTGGCGAGCCTTCTTACATGAGGTAGCAAGCTCTCTCCCCAGGAGTGGTCGAGCTGCCTCACATGATACAGCAAGCTCTCTACACAGGAGTTGGCGAGCTTTCTTACATGAGGTAGAAAGCTCTCTCCACAGGAGTGGTCGAGCCCTCTCACATGATACAGCAAGCTCTCTACACAGGAGTTGGCGAGCTTTCTTACATGAGGTAGCAAGCTCTCTCCCCAGGAGTGGTCGAGCTGCCTCACATGATACAGCAAGCTCTCTACACAGGAGTTGGTGAGCTTTCTTACATGAGGTAGAAAGCTCTCTCCACAAGAGTGGTCGAGCCCTCTCACATGATACAGCAAGCTCTCTACACAGGAGTGGTCGAGCCCTCTCGCATGATACAGCAAGCTCTCTCCCCAGGATTGGTCGAGCTGCCTCACGTGATACAGCAAGCTCTCTACACAGGAGTTGGCGAGCTTTTTTACATGAGGTAGAAAGCTCTCTCCACAGGAGTGGTCGAGCCCTCTCACATGATACAGCAAGCTCTCTACACAGGAGTTGGCGAGCTTTCTTACATGAGGTAAATAGCTCTCTCCACAGGAGTGGTCGAGCTGCCTCACATGATACAGCAAGCTCTCTACACAGGAGTTGGCGAGCTTTCTTACATGATGCAGCAAGCTCTCTCCACAGGAGTGGTCGAGCCCTCTCACATGATACAGCAAGCTCTCTACACAGGAGTGGTCGAGCCCTCTCGCATGATACAGCAAGCTCTCTACACAAGAGTTGGCGAGCTTTCTTACATGAGGTAGCAAGCTCTACACAGGAGTGGTCAAGCCCTCTCACATGATACAGCAAGCTCTCTACACAGGAGTTGGCGAGCTTTCTTACATGAGGTAGCAAGCTCTCTCCCCAGGAGTGGTCGAGCTGCCTCACATGATACAGCAAGCTCTCTACACAGGAGTTGGCGAGCTTTCTTACATGAGGTAGCAAGCTTTCTCCGCAGGAGTGGTCGAGCCCTCTCACATGATACAGCAAGCTCTCTACACAGGATTTGGCGAGCTTTCTTACATGAGGTAGAAAGCTCTCTCCACAGGAGTGGTCGAGCCCTCTCACATGATACAGCAAGCTCTCTACACAGGAGTTGGCGAGCTTTCTTACATGAGGTAAATAGCTCTCTCCACAGGAGTGGTCGAGCTGCCTCACATGATACAGCAAGCTCTCTACACAGGAGTTGGCGAGCTTTCTTACATGAGGTAGAAAGCTCTCTCCACAGGAGTGGTCAAGCCCTCTCACATGATACAGCAAGCTCTCTACACAGGAGTTGGCGAGCTTTCTTACATGAGGTAGAAAGCTCTCCACAGGAGTGGTCGTGCCCTCTCACATGATACAGCAAGCTCTCTACACAGGAGTTGGCGAGCTTTCTTACATGAGGTAGCAAGCTCTCTCCCCAGGAGTGGTCGAGCTGCCTCACATGATACAGCAAGCTCTCTACACAGGAGTTGGTGAGCTTTCTTACATGAGGTAGAAAGCTCTCTCCACAAGAGTGTTCGAGCCCTCTCACATGATACAGCAAGCTCTCTACACAGGAGTGGTCGAGCCCTCTCGCATGATACAGCAAGCTCTCTACACAGGAGTTGGCGAGCTTTCTTACATGAGGTAGCAAGCTCTCTCCCCAGGAGTGGTCGAGCTGCCTCACATGATACAGCAAGCTCTCTACACAGGAGTTGGCGAGCTTTCTTACATGAGGTAGCAAGCTTTCTCTGCAGGAGTGGTCAAGCCCTCTCGCATGATACAGCAAGATCTCTACACAGGAGTTGGCAAGCTTTCTTACATGAGGTAGAAAGCTCTCTCCACAGGAGTGGTCGAGCACTCTCACATGATACAGCAAGATCTCTACACAGGAGTTGGCGAGCTTTCTTACATGAGGTAGAAAGCTGTCTCCACAGGAGTGGTTGAGCCCTCTCACATGATACAGCAAGATCTCTACACAGGAGTTGGCGAGCTTTCTTACATGAGGTAGAAAGCTGTCTCCACAGGAGTGGTTGAGCCCTCTCACATGATACAGCAAGATCTCTACACAGGAGTTGGCGAGCTTTCTTACATGAGGTAGAAAGCTGTCTCCACAGGAGTGGTTGAGCCCTCTCACATGATACAGCAAGATCTCTACACAGGAGTTGGCGAGCTTTCTTACATGAGGTAGAAAGCTCTCTCCACAGGAATGGTCGAGCTCTCTCGCATGAGACAGCAAGCTCTCTACACAGAAGTTGGCGAGCTGTTCAGGCAGTAGGCAGCTTTCTCTCCTCGGGAGGCATTATGCTCTCTCCACGTGGTTCGTGACAATCTGAGCAATCGATCAGCAGGCAATTCAATTGAATGTTCACAAACTAAATTATTCTTCATTAAAGGAGCACTATTGCAAAAAATGTCCCAATGTTAAAAAAAACAATAATTAACAATTAATATGCTGGGTGGCGGTAGGAGGGGTCTCTTATACATCCGGAATCAAGAAATATCCAGCCCAGTTTCTTTATTAAGTTATCAAAGCTGTAACCCCTGGATTTTTTTCCTACCAGAAGAAAACCACAAGCTTGGCGGGTGTTTTGTTCAGTTCGGGTGTTTAAGTGACCCCTCCTCTCTTTAGCCAATGTATTTACATGGATTTTTAATGTTACACAATTTCGTAATACAGCTCCTTTAAGTTATGTTGTGGATCTGATTGCTTTGTCAGCGAACAACTGAAGGAACTCTGAGTGCTGTTGCAATCATATTGCCACACACATACCCCAAACCCTTGCCTCCATTTTTGATCACTCAGCTGTGTACACTAGTAATAAAAGTGTGTTGAAAATGTTTTATATTCAGATTGATGAATATTGACAACCGTTGAAGTAAGGTGTCAGGTGTAAGGCCAGCATAAGAAGTTCAACATTTGATATTGTGGGCAACAGATTCTACCCCAAAAAATTGTATATAACTGGAGGGCCCTTCACCCCTTAATTAGGATAAGCTGGTGCTTTAATTGAATTAAAAGGTCGGCCTTTATACTGTATGGTTGCTCGGACATGTTTGTGACATGTCAAATTCAAATATGCATGTAATGTATGTAAAGTGGGCTTGTTGGAAAGGTAAGAAAACAGGGCAATCAGCTGGGGTTTCATGCAGTGCCTCATCCCAAGTAGAAAAAATTCCCTGGTTTTGGTCCATTTCCCTGATTTGGTACAAGATACTGTGTGAAACCCCACCGATTGCCCTGTTCTCTTACCTTTCCAAAGAGCCACGGTGCAGACCTGGCTCTTATACAATCTGCTTTTCTGCCTGTGCCTATTAATGTGCAGCTGGGGAAGCTGAATGAAATCCTAGCCACACATATGATTGGTGCGCAGCATCACTTGCAGCCATAGGCTGTGTGCTGCCAAGCCATTAATTCAGTTACGAGCACGAGAAGGATGCAAATTATGCTGCCGCTGGCCACGCATGTTCCATGGCTAGGGCGAGGAGCAGTTGGGTGTCTTGCTGAAGAGAACTTCATTCATGCCCCAGCTGGGAACTGAACCTGCAACCCTCTTGTCACTAAATCAGTTCCCTAACCACTTGGCAATGAATGCCCCAAAAACTTGCTGGACATGGGTGAGGATGCTTGCAGGACATGTGTAAAGGCACGTAACCCCCAATTGCTCCCCAGGCACCATAGCTAGGGCAGCCCATCATGCCCCTTATTGTGTTCCCTGACAGTTCACTGGTGTGTTTACTTGTGTGATGTGTGGTTATGTTGTGTGTTGTACATGTGCATGGATCAGTTAAAAGCGGAGCACAAATTCCTTTGTATGCATGCATTGGTCATATGAGCACATTGTAATTAATTATTAGATACGTGCAGGACATGAATACGATTGTGGCACATGGATGAGTATGATTTCATGGCATGGGCGAATATGCCTTTAGTAAATGGGGTGAGTATGCTTGCAATTAATGGGGAGATAATGTTCTAGATTAGTAGTAGACAAATGACTAAGGGCAGACTAGATGGAGCGTATGCTCTCCTTCTGCCATCAACATGTTTCTATGTCTATGTTTCTATGTAAGTAAGTGTAGGTCTACTATTCTAAGTATATAGCACGTCCTGTTCCAGAATATTCCTTACACTTGGGGGGGGGGGGGTAATACATCCACAAGATGGCGCTGGACTGCAAAAAACAGCTTGTGGCTCCTCCCGGCCCTATATAAGTCAGGGACCTCCCACAAATTCCCCAGTTCTTTTCTGCGGTCTGGGCTGCGAAGATAGAAGATAGCTTTCTATGTGGCGCAGGTGAGTGGGGCTTATATGCCTGCGGCCCTGCAGGACTATTCCCACCCGTTCCGTACCATATTGCTGCCTCCCAGCCTCGGCTGACAAGGTTCGGGTGAAGGTAGGTCAGTAAGCACCAGTTAGGTGCTGAGGAGCTATGCTTCTACCGCAGTCCCTGCTCTGACAGGGTAGGCGGTTTAGGCTGATGGTGAGCCTTTTGGGATGCCCTCCCTGCTCCATGGGTTTTTGCCAGGCTTAACCTGTGCAGTTAACCCTTATTCCTATAGGTGTTCCTCTCACTCCTCCCATTGTCTCCTGGGCGCCGTCGTCTCCCTGGAAATCCTTCTATTCTTGCCTCACTCTCCCTCTGGGAGATCTACGGGGGGGTGTCTAGTGGTTAAAAACTGTATTTTTATGTTTTACTTTGTTATATGTTTGTTCTGCGTTCTGTCGCCTTGTACGCCGCCGCCACCGCGTGCTTGTACAGCGCTCCGCGGAAGGCGGCGCCATTTACCTCAGAAGCTGCTGGGCCGCTATTGGCCGGCTGCATCACGTGGGCGCGTTTCACGCTCTTCGTGTGGGGGGGGCGGGCTCTGTGGATGACGATTTTCACATCACATCTCCACGGCACGCCACTGGAGGTCTGCGGACGCCATTTTGCCTGTCCTTAGCTGCTTGTGCTGCTGGCTCCCTGCGGTCCTTGAGTAACCCCGATGGGGTGTTTTTTTTCAGGATATTCCTTCTGCTGTATTCTTATGGGAATGTTTTGTTATGTCATTCAGGCGGGTTAAAACTTTGGCACTGTGGTTTCTCCCGGCCATCTCCCCTCACTATCTCCCACTTCCCTAGCGGGTTCTTGGGGCATCCCGAGTAGCTTTTTAGCGTTGACCCTTACTGGCCTGTTGTGTCATTCTAATCACCATATGGAGGCTTCTGGGGATAATGGGCCTGGGGTTCCTTCGGGACAAGCCCGGCTATGTGTTGCGTGTGGGGTATCCCCCATAGGTGATGGGTATGTGTATGTTGGGCTGTCTGTTACTGGGCCTGGGGGTGCGCCCCCTCTGTCTTCACCTACCCCCCATGCTTACATCTGACCCCAACCGAGGGCCATACTAGTGGGGAGTCTCAACCTGATTTAGCTGCACGGGTGGCCAGCATTGAAAAACATCTTGCTGGGTCTGCCCCGCGTAAGGCTTCTGCTAAGAAGCGGCATTTATCACCCGCGGTTTCCCTCTTCCCTGTAGAAGATGAGGGCCCTTACTCACTCTCAGGTCCCTACTCCCTTGTGGAGGGGGAATTATTTTCTGATTCTGAATCCTCTGAGGAACAACCTAAAATTTACGGTGGTACTGGGACTCCCTTTGGGGAAGACCCGTGTTCCCCTGATGACATTGACGGATTGCTGAGTCACATTTTTGAAGTGCTTTGTATTTCTCCCCCGGCAGTGGCTCCGCAGCAGCAGGGTGAGCTTTTTCATACGGTTAAGCCACGCTGGGAGTTCCCTGAGCAGTCTCACTTTTAATAATCTAGTGCTCAAGGAATGGGAACGGCCTAGTAAGCTGCCAGGGGTGCCTAAGAGTTGGGACAAGAGGTATCCTTTTCCTGCTGATGTTGTTAAGCGTTGGTCATGTCCTCTCGAGGTGGATGCGCCCATTCTCGGGTTGTCCAATACATCTGTCATGCATTCTACTGATACTACTACCCTGCGGGATGGTGAGGACCGGCGCTTGGACCAACTGGCCTGTCATGCCTTTGCCTGTGTGAGGACGGCGCTGTGCCCGCTTTGTGCCTCTGCTATTACGGCTGTTGCCATTAAAGGGGTGCTTAAGTGTCTCTTGGACGGAGGCTACTATTCCAATCTTTTCACTGTTCCCAAAAAAGACCCATCCTGGTATTAAAGCGCCTCAACAATTTGTCAGATTCAAACACTTTCGCATGGAGACTCTGCGCTCAGCTGTCAATTCACTACGCCCGGGCGACTTCATGACCTCTGTAGACATCAAGGACGCTTACCTTCATGTACCAATCTTTCCAGGTCATCAGAGATTCCTCAGGTTCACTCTGGAAGATCAGCACTATCAATGTGTGGCCCTGCCTTTCGGTATCACCTCGGCTCCCAGGGTATTCACCAAGATAATGGCTCTGCTGAGATCTCAGGGCATTCGCATCCTTCCTTACTTGGACGACATTCTCATCACGTCTCAGTCCTTCCAGCAGGCCGAGCTGGATACCCAGCTAGTGGTTTACACACTGGAGTCCTTCGGCTGGGTGATCAACCAAGTCTTCCCTGTCACCGTCAATGGTGAGGTCCTTTCTGGGCATGACTGGATACATCTCAGGTCAAGATTTTTCTCCCTCAGCAGAAGGTGGAGAGTCTTCAAGCCCGAGCCAGGTTTCTTATGTCTTGCCCTCATCCCTCCATCCGGCAGGGGATGCAGCTGATGGGCCTGATGGTGTCTTGCTTCGAGGCGGTTCCATACGCTCAGTTTCACCTGAGACCTCTTCAACTTCACCTCTTGTCGGTATGGGATCGGGACCCTCGGTCCCTGGATCAGGTGTTGGTTCTGTCCCCTCTGGCCAGACGTTCTCTCTCGTGGTGGCTGGACTCAAGGAACCTGTTGGTGGGCAGATCCTTTATGGCCCCGTGCTGGGAGACAGTCACCACAGATGCCAGTCTGACAGGTCTGGAAATCCCTGAAATTCCAGGGTCAGTGGAGCCCTCAGGAGGCCCACACCCCTATCAACATTCTGGAACTGAGGGCGATAAGGTTGGTTCTCGCCCAATTGACTCCACACCTTCGGCGTCGGGCTGTTCAGGTCCGCTCGGACAACCAGACGGCGATTGCCTACATCAATCATCAGGGAGGGACCCGGAGCAAGAGGGCCCTCAAGGAAGTGTCCCCGATACTGTCTTGGGCGGAGGAGAATGTTCCCTGCATCTCAGCTGTGTACATCCCGGGGGTGGCAGACTCCCTCAGCAGGGGGACTTCTCGTCTGGGAGAATGGTCCCTCAGCAGCAGGGTGTTTCGCTCCCTGTGCCACCGCTGGGGTCAGCCAGATGTGGATCTGTTCGCGTGCCGTCACAATCACAAGCTTCCAGTCTTTGTCTCTCTGTCCCAGGACCCTCTGGCCTTGGCCATGGATGCACTAGCAATGTCGTGGAAGATCTTTCAGCTCCCCTATGTGTTCCCTCCTTTTCCTCTGCTGGGCAGGGTGCTACGCAAGATTGCCCAGGAAGGGGTGCCAACCATTCTGGTTGCCCCCTGTTGGCCAAGAAGAGTGTGGTTCGCAGACATCGTGCAGTTGGCAGTAGATCAGTACGCCCGTCTGGACCTATGAAGGGTCTGGCTCCAGCTAAGTCCACTATCAGCAAGTGGATACGTCAGGCTGTGGTACAGTCCTATTCTGCTAAGGAGAAGGAGCCTCCCTTCCGCCTTACTGCTCATTCTCGTGTTATTGGTGCCTCTTGGGCTTTTCAGCACCAAGCTTCTGTTGAACAAGTTTGTAAGGCCGCTACTTGGTCTTCTGTTCATACTTTTTCTACGTTTTACAAGGTTGATGTTAGGGCCTCAGCTGATGCTGCTTTTGGTCGCAAAGTTCTGCAGGCGGCAGTGGTTTAAACTGCCTGCTGTTACTTTCGGGGATCCCACCCTACCTTACGGACACTGCTATTGGATGTCCCAAGTGTAAGGAATATTCTGGAACAGGACGTGCTGTATACATATTGTACCAATTCTACAGATGAGTAATCACAGAATTGTATTTTTATACAATCGGTAATGTAAGGTGCTGATTTGTGGGCCTGTGCCTGGGACACCTCCGGTCCTATGTGGCATTTCATATAGTAAGTCTTTCTGAAGAATTAAAATCGCTTGTGTCACAAAATGAGGCACTGAGGGGAGCATTCTGGGTGTACACTGTTGGTGTATATTTTTGTACTGTAGCAAATTACAGAGTTCCTGTTAATGTCTGTGAATATTAACCAGATGCTGGCAGGGCAGAAACCGGCGCACACACTGAGCAAGGACACCAGCCACAAACAATGCAGAGGGAGCGCACCGCCCTACACAAACAGTACAGGAGGGTGCGCTGCCTGCGCAAAATGACACACAGCCTTGTCTTGCTTCACCATTGCTAAGCTATAGTGACCTCAAGCAGACCTATAACCTCTCTCACACCATCGGTGAGCCCTGCATTACAGAGAAACTCACCTTTTGTTAGGAGGCATCCCAAGAAGGGCGTGAGGAGCCATTTCCCAGTCTTTTTTTTGGCTGGAGGTCTGCTTTTAAACCCAGTTAATTACTGTGTTTTTGGTACATTTTGTTTTTGCTAGTAGATTTCCATCCAATATAGTAAAGAAAACCGCTTCACACTAGTATGACAGCCGCACCTCCCCCAATAAGAGGTCTGTGGCTTTTTTCTGCTCCCTCATTATACAAAGCTTTATGATGAAAAGATGCCTCTTGAATGTGGGGGGTCACAGGCAGCAGAAGTAGATCGGCATTATAGAGGATCAACCCTTCGCTGGTAATCTGGGCCGCAGACACATCCCCGCTAGAGCTTTAGCTAGGGTGTGTGCCCGCAGCAGGGAATTCTGAACGCTTGGTGCAGGTACACCCACAGCTAGAGGTAAGCAGAAATGACATTGACAGCACACACTCCATTGAGTTCAGAGCAGCAAGTAAAATCTGAATGGAAAGCGAGCCACTGAAACGCTGATCATCCCACACTTGCGCCGTGAGAAAAAGTACATTTTTGGGCATTTTAGGGGATAGAGACATCGGGCCTCCTCAATCCAGATGTCCCTAGCAAGAGGATTCTGAAAATCTTGGGTTTTGTACCTTATTAAAATCCAAGTTCCCTTGTGTTAGACTATTGTGTAACTTAGCTGTCCACCAATGATTTCCTGGATGGGAAATCGGGGTCAATGAGCCCCATTCGCTATGGCCGGTCACATGAAATGTAAAGGGTGGAGAGTAATAATACATTTTAGTGGACCGGCTTTCCAAACTGAGATGCCGGAGGAGTGTTGAACCCAGTGGGCCTAAAGGCTGTGGTTAGTCGGAGCTTGAGTCAGCTTTAAATGGGAGCTGCATCACATGACTAGAGGCAGATGTGTGCCCTTAGGTGTCTACAAATACCAATTTGCTTGTTTTTGTATATTTATCTGGTATTTGTTTATCTTTCTATTTTTAAGTCACAGTTCTCTCAGTTACCTGAGATATAATAAACAACTGTGGGGGGTGGGAGACTACCAGAAATTGGTTATGGTAATAACGCTCTGCTGCTGGTATTCCAGCTCGGCACATCGGCTTGTTCTTCCACAGGGTGCCTACAACCATGCAGCTACGTCTCTTGTTAGATCTCAGGGCTAATGTTTATAGTTTGCCCTGCCCCTGAATCATTAGGGCACCCTGGGCCAAGCAGTGTCACTCTCAATGTGCCAGTTGGTGCGGCTTCAAAAGGAGCATACAGCCCCCTCCCCCCCAGTGGAGCCAATGGGATCAGACATAATTTTCCAACCTGTCCAATAAAGGTTTCAACTCCACCCCTCAATCAACACCGTATACAGGCTGTCTGGCGCCTAATGTAATGTGCCCTGCCTTACATGATTAGATTTGCACTTATCCTGTAAACTTGTGCATGTGGCATGATAATGACAGGCGGCTGGGGAAGGATCGGACTGATTTCTAGGAAGCCGGCAATTTTCTCTGATCCGGGGATTTCTGCCATTACTTACCAAGTTGGTTGTCCTTGAAGACTGTCAGTTATTTAACAAAGGGTTAACCAACTCTTCCAGGGATCAAATTACCCCCCACACACTTGGGCAGATATGCAGGTTCTGAGCCTCCTGCATGGCAACACATGGAGGCCTGTATGGTTGTCATGGTTTTATTGATTTTACTCTGTGGCATATGCAACTGCTTAGTTTGATGTTTATGAGCAGGTTATGCCCCCTGCTGCCTGCGGCTCCATGCTTTGTGAGCCTAAACCGATCTTAGAGTGGACCAGCTGATTTGGGACATCTGGGGTGGGGTGTTAAAAAAAAGTTTGGAATTTTTTTTATTTTTTTTATTTTTTTTTTTACCCCCATAGCCTAAACTAAACTGAAGCATTTAGATTCCTGCTGGTTTATTTGCTTCATTGAATGGTAAGCGAGTGAATATGCCCTTGTCATACACTCCTCTCCATGGCAAGGCTCTGTACCCCCCTCCCCATCCTTCCCCAGGATATTGGCGCACGTTTCTTGTTTGCCATGTTCCGGAGTGAGGCCGCATTGGTGGATGCTGTCAAGGTCAGCAGGTGCCTGTATTCTCTTTCTCTCCCTCACTCCCAGCACCCTCTCTGGCTTTTGTTAATTGCAACAATGAAAAGCGAGATATCACCCCACAGCTCACTCACTGATCCTGCTTTTTTTTGCTTTTCATTCTCTGGTGGTCCAATCACATGTTTTACATTAAATAATAAGAAGAAAGATAATACATTATACTAAAATATCATATGAAGTCTATTCAATTTGATTAAAAAAAAATGTATGTTGAGCTCACCTATTACAGTGGAAGGATTTGTGGATTGTATAGTCTGTTTTACTCAGGGACAGGAAAACACCCACTTCAGCAGCGCAGAGCCACAGGAATATACGAAACCGGGAAACCTCCAGTTCAACACTGCTGCAGCCAGCTTCTTGGGGGTCCTTCAGCCCTCTGCTTCAGCAATTGGAAGGACCCCAAGAGGTGGCTGCAGCACTGCCGGACCGGAGGAGGATACTGGTCCTGCTGCCGCCAGTTCCCACCGCCTGCATCAGCCATCTGGAAGCCAGGGTGATGCAGAACCTCATAAATGCAATATCGGTGGGAAGCCCAAGAGCTCATCTTAGTCCAGAAATGCTATCACTGAGGAGGCCGCCAGAAAAGGTTTTTCTGGGGCTGGTTCACACAGCCAGACATCCCGATTTGGGATATCACAAGGGAATGCCAGCCGCCGGCCCTGGAATCTTAGTTGACAGGGTCAGCAACGTATTCTTTTTCTGCCTTAAACAAAGAATATGTCATTTTTTTCTGTAGCTTACAAAATAGCTTTGCATTTTCACAGGTGTTTAATGCTAGTTGTTAATTAGGGATGTCCCTGTAAGAGGTGTTAAAATCCCAGTCCTTGTCTGGGCAAAAAATTAAAAACACAAATTCACCTCCTTTCCCCCACCACAGGTTTCTGAGAACAGGTCCCACAGTGTTCTGCCACTCCCCTTCCACCTGGTACAAAGGAAACGTGCCTGGCATGCTCCTTCTCTCTCAGCAAATAGTGCGGTGTGCTTCAAACCATGTGACACAGTGGGGGCGGAGTCTGGACTACCAGATCACTTGTGAATGGTGGAGGATCTCCCATAGGTTACAGAGAATAGTACACTGCGACCACTAACACAGGGGACAGGAGCGTATCAGTGTGTTTTAATTTTTTGCATGAATGATTAATTTCAGTTTACCATTCTTTTGTGCATTTATGATGGTCGGAGTTCTGCTTTAATGAACAATTGTTAATTCAAAAGAGTTTTGGAAGAATAGATCATTTGATCATTTTATAGCAGTAAAACATTGAATATTCGCTATATATTCACTTATAATGCCATTTTTTTATGTCCAATCAATCAGATGATGAATCCAGGATATAGATGTGTTTGTGGTCGACATAACCCTGAGGCCACCAAGCTGCTTCTGGGTCCTTCATGTCAGATGTAGTGGCACAAGCCTAGGCTTTACTCCTCCATCTTTGCTTCTTTCCAGACAGAGAGTCATCCCAGATCCCGATCCTGCATCAGTGGCATGCATGCTAGGATCCGCCACAGCCTAGTTGGAGGTGGTAAAGCCTGCCTGCCCCCTAGTGGTCATCAGATGGCAGCTAATCACTAATTAACGGCCCCAGGCTGCTGGCACATTGTGTAGCCAGGAGCTGCAGACAGATGAGACCTTGTACAGGGGCATCTCTTGTATGGATGTTGCATGACAATGGCGAGGCACGTGCAGCTCTGCTCTGCGGCAAACATGACCAGTAACAAGTGTCGCGTTACAGTCCCCACCTCACATGGAGAGATGGGACCCAAGCTCATTTGCCTAACATGCTAATTATATGTCTGGGGAGGCCTCTCACTTGCCAGGTGCTGAGGTCGGCACACTGCGTATGTGTCTGTATGTGCTGTAATAATTGTGTCTATGAATTGTGTCTTCTGTATTCTTCCTTGTACCATAATATGATTGTAAGCTTTTCCTCCTTCTGTATGCTCCATGTTACCATAATAGACTGTAAGCTCTTCCTTCTGCTTTACCCCCCACCCCCTATACTCTTCCTCCCTTTATATACTCCCTTATAACCCTCCCTTACACCCTAATAGATTATAAACTCTACCTTCTTTTGAATCCTCCATTTAACCTTAATATATTGTAAGTTCTTTCTCCTATATCCTCCCTTATACCATAATAGATTGTAAGCGTTTACTCCTTCTGTTTCCTCTCCAATACTCTAATAAATCACAAACTCTTCCCCCTCTGTATAATTCCTTATAACTCTTTCCATTACACCCTATTAAATTGTAAGCTACTCCTCCTTCTGTATCCTCCCTTATACCCTAATAGATTGCAGGCGCATCCCCCTTCTGTAGTCTCCCCTATACCCTAATATATTGTAAGCTCTTCCTCCTTCTGTATTCTCCCTTATACCCTAATATATTGTAAGCTCTTCTCCATCTGTATCCTCCCTTATACCCTAATAGATTGTAAGCTCTTCTCCTTCTGTATCCTCCCTTATACCCTAATAGATTGTAAGCTCTTCTCCATCTGTATCCTCCCTTATACCCTAATAGATTGTAAGCTCTCCTCCTTCTGTATCCTCCCTTATACCCTAATAGATTGTAAGCTCTTCTTCTTCTGTATCCTCCCTTATACCCTAATAGATTGTAAGCTCTTCTCCTTCTGTATCCTCCCTTATACCCTAATAGATTGTAAGCTACTCCTCCTTCTGTATCCTCCCTTATACTCTAATAGATTGTAAGCTCTTCCTCCTTCTGTATCCTCCCTTATACCCTAATATATTGTAAGCTCCTCCTCCTTCTGTATTCTCCCTTATACCCTAATAGATTGTAAGCTCTTCTCCTTCTGTATCCTCCCTTATACCCTAATAGATTGTAAGCTCTTCCTCCTTCTGTATCCTCCCTTATACCCTAATATATTGTAAGCTCCTCCTTCTGTATCCTCCCTTATACCCTAATATATTGTAAGCTCCTCCTCCTTCTGTATTCTCCCTTATACCCTAATAGATTGTAAGCTCTTCTCCTTCTGTATCCTCCCTTATACCCTAATAGATTGCAGGCGCATCCCCCTTCTGTAGTCTCCCCTATACCCTAATATATTGTAAGCTCCTCCTCCTTCTGTATTCTCCCTTATACCCTAATAGACTATACGTTCTACCTCCTTCTGTATCTTCCTTATACTGTTTTAGATTGTAATCTCTTCCTCCTTTTGTATCATCCCTTATACTATATTAGATTGTCAGCTCTTCCTTATTCCTCTTTTATACTTCAGTAGTTTGTAAGTTTGTCCACCATCTATCATAATTGATTGTAAACTCATGCTCCTTCTGTGTCTATCCCATATCATGATATTGATAATGGAGAAGATATGCTAGGATTAGCCAATTGCCAGTGGCAGGGAAACACAAGACAGATACAGATGCCAGCTCGGTAGATAGGGCTAATTTATTGGATCAGCTCCTTATCCGCCAAGTGTGTAGTCTTGCTGCAGGCGTGGGGGAAAGGCTGGCATCAGCCACTTAGAATGATAATAATAGGCTTCTATATTATATAAGTGGTGGGGCGTGCAGGATCATAGGCACAGCTACACCCCTGTAATGTGTCAAATATTCACAAGTGAACTGGTAAGGGAGTATTCTATCTAGCTGGGAACCAGTTATTGATTCTTAACCTTAGGGAAAGCTCTAACAAACGCAATTAAAATATCAGCAGGCCAGCAAATATCCCTTAATCTACAACTTGCATTGAATGTACCAGTGGCAGAAAATCATATTGAGGCATTATCCCACATATTTCAGGCTTCACTTCCTCCTGGGACTACCACGGCCCCTCAAGATACAGGTGATGGCGATATGTTTCCACTGAGCTACCAGCAGCCAGTAGGCTTAGAGTGACAGGGTATGTGAGTGCCCTCTAGTGGCCAGAAAAATCTGTTAAATTATCATTTTTAATAATGTCTTCCTGTGTCTTTCAGGTCCCCAGATCTGCAGAAGTATAAGCTGCTCCCTGCATAGGAGACAAGTCTGCCTGACAGGCTCCAAATGTGGCCCCTGCCTCCCAGGCTACACAGAATATCGCAATCGCACATGCGTGAAGTCAGGTACGGAGTATTACAAGCCCATACTTGTATGGGAATGGAGATCTGCTTTGTATACTGGTCATGAGAATGGGGCTCTGCGTTGTGTATTGGTCATGGGAATGGGGCCCTGCATTGTATATTGGTCATGGGAATAGGGATCTGCATTGTATATTGGTCATGAGAATGGGGCCCTGCATTGTATATTGGTCATGGGAATGGGGCCCTGCATTGTATATTGGTCATGGGAATGGGGCTCTGCATTGTATATTGGTCATGGGAATGGGGCCCTGCATTGTATATTGGTCATGGGAATGGGGCCCTGCATTGTATATTGGTCATGAGAATGGGGCCCTGCATTGTATATTGGTCATGGGAATAGGGATCTGCATTGTATATTGGTCATGAGAATGGGGCCCTGCATTGTATATTGGTCATGGGAATGGGGCCCTGCATTGTATATTGGTCATGGGAATAGGGATCTGCATTGTATATTGGTCATGAGAATGGGGCCCTGCATTGTATATTGGTCATGAGAATGGGGCCCTGCATTGTATATTGGTCATGGGAATAGGGATCTGCATTGTATATTGGTCATGAGAATGGGGCCCTGCATTGTATATTGGTCATGGGAATGGGGCCCTGCATTGTATATTGGTCATGGGAATAGGGATCTGCATTGTATATTGGTCATGAGAATGGGGCCCTGCATTGTATATTGGTCATGAGAATGGGGCTCTGCATTGTATATTGGTCATGGGAATAGGGATCTGCATTGTATATTGGTCATGAGAATGGGGCCCTGCATTGTATATTGGTCATGAGAATGGGGCCCTGCATTGTATATTGGTCATGAGAATGGGGCCCTGCATTGTATATTGGTCATGGGAATGGGGCCCTGCATTGTATATTGGTCATGGGAATAGGGATCTGCATTGTATATTGGTCATGAGAATGGGGCTCTGCATTGTATATTGGTCATGGGAATAGGGATCTGCATTGTATATTGGTCATGGGAATGGGGCCCTGCATTGTATATTGGTCATGGGAATAGGGATCTGCATTGTATATTGGTCATGAGAATGGGGCCCTGCGTTGTGTATTGGTCATGGGAATGGGGCTCTGCATTGTATATTGGTCATGGGAATAGGGATCTGCATTGTATATTGGTCATGAGAATGGGGCCCTGCATTGTATATTGGTCATGGGAATGGGGCCCTGCATTGTATATTGGTCATGGGAATGGGGCCCTGCATTGTATATTGGTCATGGGAATGGGGCTCTGCATTGTATATTGGTCATGGGAATGGGGCCCTGCATTGTATATTGGTCATGGGAATGGGGCCCTGCATTGTATATTGGTCATGAGAATGGGGCCCTGCATTGTATATTGGTCATGGGAATAGGGATCTGCATTGTATATTGGTCATGAGAATGGGGCCCTGCATTGTATATTGGTCATGGGAATGGGGCCCTGCATTGTATATTGGTCATGGGAATAGGGATCTGCATTGTATATTGGTCATGAGAATGGGGCCCTGCATTGTATATTGGTCATGAGAATGGGGCCCTGCATTGTATATTGGTCATGGGAATAGGGATCTGCATTGTATATTGGTCATGAGAATGGGGCCCTGCATTGTATATTGGTCATGGGAATGGGGCCCTGCATTGTATATTGGTCATGGGAATAGGGATCTGCATTGTATATTGGTCATGAGAATGGGGCCCTGCATTGTATATTGGTCATGAGAATGGGGCTCTGCATTGTATATTGGTCATGGGAATAGGGATCTGCATTGTATATTGGTCATGAGAATGGGGCCCTGCATTGTATATTGGTCATGAGAATGGGGCCCTGCATTGTATATTGGTCATGAGAATGGGGCCCTGCATTGTATATTGGTCATGGGAATGGGGCCCTGCATTGTATATTGGTCATGGGAATAGGGATCTGCATTGTATATTGGTCATGAGAATGGGGCTCTGCATTGTATATTGGTCATGGGAATAGGGATCTGCATTGTATATTGGTCATGGGAATGGGGCCCTGCATTGTATATTGGTCATGAGAATGGGGCTCTGCATTGTATATTGGTCATGGGAATGGGGCTCTGCATTGTATATTGGTCATGGGAATGGGGCCCTGCATTGTATATTGGTCATGAGAATGGGGCCCTGCATTGTATATTGGTCATGGGAATGGGGCTCTGCATTGTATATTGGTCATGGGAATGGGGCCCTGCATTGTATATTGGTCATGGGAATGGGGCCCTGCATTGTATATTGGTCATGGGAATGGGGCCCTGCATTGTATATTGGTCATGGGAATGGGGCCCTGCATTGTATATTGGTCATGGGAATGGGGCCCTGCATTGTATATTGGTCATGAGAATGGGGCTCTGCATTGTATATTGGTCATGGGAATAGGGATCTGCATTGTATATTGGTCATGGGAATGGGGCCCTGCATTGTATATTGGTCATGAGAATGGGGCTCTGCATTGTATATTGGTCATGGGAATAGGGATCTGCATTGTATATTGGTCATGGGAATGGGGCCCTGCATTGTATATTGGTCATGGGAATAGGGATCTGCATTGTATATTGGTCATGAGAATGGGGCCCTGCATTGTATATTGGTCATGGGAATGGGGCCCTGCATTGTATATTGGTCATGGGAATGGGGCCCTGCATTGTATATTGGTCATGGGAATGGGGCTCTGCATTGTATATTGGTCATGGGAATGGGGCTCTGCATTGTATATTGGTCATGAGAATGGGGATCTGCATTATATATTGGTCATGGGAATGGGGCTCTGCATTGTATATTGGTCATGGGAATGGGGCCCTGCATTGTATATTGGTCATGGGAATAGGGATCTGCATTGTATATTGGTCATGGGAATGGGGCCCTGCATTGTATATTGGTCATGGGAATAGGGATCTGCATTGTATATTGGTCATGAGAATGGGGCCCTGCATTGTATATTGGTCATGGGAATGGGGCCCTGCATTGTATATTGGTCATGGGAATGGGGCCCTGCATTGTATATTGGTCATGGGAATAGGGCTCTGCATTGTATATTGGTCATGGGAATAGGGATCTGCATTGTATATTGGTCATGAGAATGGGGATCTGCATTGTATATTGGTCATGGGAATGGGGCTCTGCATTGTATATTGGTCATGAGAATGGGGCTCTGCATTGTATATTGGTCATGGGAATGGGGCTCTGCATTGTATATTGGTCATGGGAATGGGGCTCTGCATTGTATATTGGTCATGAGAATGGGGCTCTGCATTGTATATTGGTCATGGGAATAGGGCTCTGCATTGTATATTGGTCATGGGAATAGGGATCTGCATTGCATATTGGTCATGGGAATAGGGCTCTGCATTGTATATTGGTCATGAGAATGGGGCCCTGCATTGTATATTGGTCATGGGAATGGGGCTCTGCATTGTATATTGGTCATGGGAATGGGGCCCTGCATTGCATATTGGTCATGAGAATGGGGCTCTGCATTGTATATTGGTCATGGGAATAGGGATCTGCATTGTATATTGGTCATGGGAATGGGGCTCTGCATTGTATATTGGTCATGGGAATGGGGCTCTGCATTGTATATTGGTCATGGGAATAGGGATCTGCATTGTATATTGGTCATGGGAATGGGGCTCTGCATTGTATATTGGTCATGGGAATAGGGATCTGCATTGTATATTGGTCATGAGAATGGGGCTCTGCATTGTATATTGGTCATGGGAATAGGGATCTGCATTGTATATTGGTCATGGGAATGGGGCTCTGCATTGTATATTGGTCATGGGAATGGGGCCCTGCATTGTATATTGGTCATGGGAATAGGGATCTGCATTGTATATTGGTCATGGGAATGGGGCCCTGCATTGTATATTGGTCATGAGAATGGGGCCCTGCATTGTATATTGGTCATGGGAATGGGGCTCTGCATTGCATATTGGTCATGGGAATAGGGATCTGCATTGTATATTGGTCATGGGAATGGGGCTCTGCATTGTATATTGGTCATGGGAATAGGGATCTGCGTTGTATATTGGTCATGGGAATGGGGCCCTGCATTGTATATTGGTCATGAGAATGGGGCCCTGCATTGTATATTGGTCATGGGAATGGGGCTCTGCATTGTATATTGGTCATGGGAATGGGGCCCTGCATTGTATATTGGTCATGGGAATGGGGCTCTGCATTGTATATTGGTCATGGGAATGGGGCTCTGCATTGTATATTGGTCATGGGAATGGGGCCCTGCATTGTATATTGGTCATGGGAATGGGGCTCTGCATTGTATATTGGTCATGGGAATGGGGCCCTGCATTGTATATTGGTCATGGGAATAGGGATCTGCATTGTATATTGGTCATGGGAATGGGGCCCTGCATTGTATATTGGTCATGGGAATGGGGCTCTGCATTGTATATTGGTCATGAGAATGGGGCCCTGCATTGTATATTGGTCATGGGAATTGGGCCCTGCATTGTATATTGGTCATGGGAATGGGGCCCTGCATTGTATATTGGTCATGGGAATGGGGCTCTGCATTGTATATTGGTCATGGGAATGGGGCCCTGCATTGTATATTGGTCATGGGAATAGGGATCTGCATTGTATATTGGTCATGGGAATGGGGCTCTGCATTGTATATTGGTCATGAGAATGGGGCTCTGCATTGTATATTGGTCATGGGAATGGGGCTCTGCATTGTATATTGGTCATGGGAATGGGGCTCTGCATTGTATATTGGTCATGGGAATGGGGCCCTGCATTGTATATTGGTCATGGGAATGGGGCCCTGCATTGTATATTGGTCATGAGAATGGGGCTCTGCATTGTATATTGGTCATGGGAATGGGGCCCTGCATTGTATATTGGTCATGGGAATGGGGCTCTGCATTGTATATTGGTCATGGGAATGGGGCTCTGCATTGTATATTGGTCATGGGAATGGGGCTCTGCATTGTATATTGGTCATGGGAATGGGGCTCTGCATTGTATATTGGTCATGAGAATGGGGCCCTGCATTGTATATTGGTCATGAGAATGGGGCTCTGCATTGTATATTGGTCATGGGAATGGGGCTCTGCATTGTATATTGGTCATGGGAATGGGGCCCTGCATTGTATATTGGTCATGGGAATGGGGCTCTGCATTGTATATTGGTCATGAGAATGGGGCTCTGCATTGTATATTGGTCATGAGAATGGGGCTCTGCATTGTATATTGGTCATGAGAATGGGGCTCTGCATTGTATATTGGTCATGGGAATGGGGCTCTGCATTGTATATTGGTCATGGGAATGGGGCCCTGCATTGTATATTGGTCATGGGAATGGGGCTCTGCATTGTATATTGGTCATGGGAATGGGGCTCTGCATTGTATATTGGTCATGGGAATAGGGATCTGCATTGTATATTGGTCATGGGAATGGGGCTCTGCATTGTATATTGGTCATGAGAATGGGGCCCTGCATTGTATATTGGTCATGGGAATGGGGCTCTGCATTGTATATTGGTCATGGGAATGGGGCTCTGCATTGTATATTGGTCATGAGAATGGGGCTCTGCATTGTATATTGGTCATGAGAATGGGGCTCTGCATTGTATATTGGTCATGGGAATGGGGCTCTGCATTGTATATTGGTCATGGGAATGGGGCCCTGCATTGTATATTGGTCATGGGAATGGGGCTCTGCATTGTATATTGGTCATGGGAATGGGGCTCTGCATTGTATATTGGTCATGGGAATAGGGATCTGCATTGTATATTGGTCATGGGAATGGGGCTCTGCATTGTATATTGGTCATGAGAATGGGGCCCTGCATTGTATATTGGTCATGGGAATGGGGCTCTGCATTGTATATTGGTCATGGGAATAGGGCTCTGCATTGTATAATGGTCATGGGAATGGGGCCCTGCATTGTATATTGGTCATGAGAATGGGGCCCTGCATTGTATATTGGTCATGAGAATGGGGCTCTGCATTGTATATTGGTCATGGGAATGGGGCTCTGCATTGTATATTGGTCATGAGAATGGGGCTCTGCATTGTATATTGGTCATGAGAATGGGGCCCTGCATTGTATATTGGTCATGAGAATGGGGCCCTGCATTGTATATTGGTCATGAGAATGGGGCCCTGCATTGTATATTGGTCATGAGAATGGGGCTCTGCATTGTATATTGGTCATGGGAATGGGGCTCTGCATTGTATATTGGTCATGAGAATGGGGCTCTGCATTGTATATTGGTCATGGGAATGGGGCTCTGCATTGTATATTGGTCATGGGAATGGGGCTCTGCATTGTATATTGGTCATGAGAATGGGGCTCTGCATTGTATATTGGTCATGGGAATGGGGCTCTGCATTGTATATTGGTCATGGGAATGGGGCTCTGCATTGTATATTGGTCATGGGAATGGGGCTCTGCATTGTATATTGGTCATGAGAATGGGGCTCTGCATTGTATATTGGTCATGGGAATGGGGCTCTGCATTGTATATTGGTCATGGGAATGGGGCTCTGCATTGTATATTGGTCATGGGAATGGGGCTCTGCATTGTATATTGGTCATGGGAATGGGGCTCTGCATTGTATATTGGTCATGGGAATAGGGATCTGCATTGTATATTGGTCATGGGAATGGGGCTCTGCATTGTATATTGGTCATGAGAATGGGGCTCTGCATTGTATATTGGTCATGAGAATGGGGCTCTGCATTGTATATTGGTCATGGGAATGGGGCTCTGCATTGTATATTGGTCATGGGAATGGGGCTCTGCATTGTATATTGGTCATGGGAATGGGGCCCTGCATTGTATATTGGTCATGGGAATGGGGCTCTGCATTGTATATTGGTCATGGGAATGGGGCCCTGCATTGTATATTGGTCATGGGAATGGGGCTCTGCATTGTATATTGGTCATGGGAATGGGGCTCTGCATTGTATATTGGTCATGGGAATGGGGCCCTGCATTGTATATTGGTCATGGGAATGGGGCTCTGCATTGTATATTGGTCATGGGAATGGGGCTCTGCATTGTATATTGGTCATGGGAATAGGGATCTGCATTGTATATTGGTCATGGGAATGGGGCTCTGCATTGTATATTGGTCATGAGAATGGGGCTCTGCATTGTATATTGGTCATGAGAATGGGGCTCTGCATTGTATATTGGTCATGGGAATGGGGCTCTGCATTGTATATTGGTCATGGGAATGGGGCTCTGCATTGTATATTGGTCATGGGAATAGGGCTCTGCATTGTATAATGGTCATGGGAATGGGGCCCTGCATTGTATATTGGTCATGAGAATGGGGCCCTGCATTGTATATTGGTCATGAGAATGGGGCTCTGCATTGTATATTGGTCATGGGAATAGGGCTCTGCATTGTATATTGGTCATGGGAATGGGGCCCTGCATTGTATATTGGTCATGAGAATGGGGCCCTGCATTGTATATTGGTCATGGGAATGGGGCTCTGCATTGTATATTGGTCATGGGAATGGGGCTCTGCATTGTATATTGGTCATGAGAATGGGGCCCTGCATTGTATATTGGTCATGGGAATGGGGCCCTGCATTGTATATTGGTCATGGGAATGGGGCTCTGCATTGTATATTGGTCATGAGAATGGGGCTCTGCATTGTATATTGGTCATGGGAATGGGGCTCTGCATTGTATATTGGTCATGGGAATGGGGCTCTGCATTGTATATTGGTCATGAGAATGGGGCTCTGCGTTGTGTATTGGTCATGAGAATGGGGCCCTGCATTGTATATTGGTCATGGGAATAGGGATCTGCATTGTATATTGGTCATGGGAATGGGGCCCTGCATTGTATATTGGTCATGGGAATGGGGCTCTGCATTGTATATTGGTCATGAGAATGGGGCTCTGCATTGTATATTGGTCATGGGAATGGGGCCCTGCATTGTATATTGGTCATGGGAATAGGGATCTGCATTGTATATTGGTCATGAGAATGGGGCTCTGCATTGTATATTGGTCATGGGAATGGGGCCCTGCATTGTATATTGGTCATGGGAATGGGGCTCTGCATTGTATATTGGTCATGGGAATGGGGCCCTGCATTGTATATTGGTCATGGGAATGGGGCTCTGCATTGTATATTGGTCATGGGAATGGGGCTCTGCATTGTATATTGGTCATGGGAATAGGGATCTGCATTGTATATTGGTCATGGGAATGGGGCTCTGCATTGTATATTGGTCATGAGAATGGGGCTCTGCATTGTATATTGGTCATGAGAATGGGGCTCTGCATTGTATATTGGTCATGGGAATGGGGCTCTGCATTGTATATTGGTCATGGGAATGGGGCTCTGCATTGTATATTGGTCATGGGAATAGGGCTCTGCATTGTATAATGGTCATGGGAATGGGGCCCTGCATTGTATATTGGTCATGAGAATGGGGCCCTGCATTGTATATTGGTCATGAGAATGGGGCTCTGCATTGTATATTGGTCATGGGAATAGGGCTCTGCATTGTATATTGGTCATGGGAATGGGGCCCTGCATTGTATATTGGTCATGAGAATGGGGCCCTGCATTGTATATTGGTCATGGGAATGGGGCTCTGCATTGTATATTGGTCATGGGAATGGGGCTCTGCATTGTATATTGGTCATGAGAATGGGGCCCTGCATTGTATATTGGTCATGGGAATGGGGCCCTGCATTGTATATTGGTCATGGGAATGGGGCTCTGCATTGTATATTGGTCATGAGAATGGGGCTCTGCATTGTATATTGGTCATGGGAATGGGGCTCTGCATTGTATATTGGTCATGGGAATGGGGCTCTGCATTGTATATTGGTCATGAGAATGGGGCTCTGCGTTGTGTATTGGTCATGAGAATGGGGCCCTGCATTGTATATTGGTCATGGGAATAGGGATCTGCATTGTATATTGGTCATGGGAATGGGGCCCTGCATTGTATATTGGTCATGGGAATGGGGCTCTGCATTGTATATTGGTCATGAGAATGGGGCTCTGCATTGTATATTGGTCATGGGAATGGGGCCCTGCATTGTATATTGGTCATGGGAATAGGGATCTGCATTGTATATTGGTCATGAGAATGGGGCTCTGCATTGTATATTGGTCATGAGAATGGGGCTCTGCATTGTATATTGGTCATGGGAATGGGGCCCTGCATTGTATATTGGTCATGGGAATAGGGATCTGCATTGTATATTGGTCATGAGAATGGGGCCCTGCATTGTATATTGGTCATGGGAATGGGGCTCTGCATTGTATATTGGTCATGAGAATGGGGCTCTGCATTGTATATTGGTCATGAGAATGGGGCTCTGCGTTGTGTATTGGTCATGAGAATGGGGCCCTGCATTGTATATTGGTCATGGGAATAGGGATCTGCATTGTATATTGGTCATGGGAATGGGGCCCTGCATTGTATATTGGTCATGGGAATGGGGCTCTGCATTGTATATTGGTCATGAGAATGGGGCTCTGCATTGTATATTGGTCATGGGAATGGGGCCCTGCATTGTATATTGGTCATGGGAATAGGGATCTGCATTGTATATTGGTCATGAGAATGGGGCTCTGCATTGTATATTGGTCATGGGAATAGGGATCTGCATTGTATATTGGTCATGGGAATGGGGCCCTGCATTGTATATTGGTCATGGGAATGGGGCCCTGCATTGTATATTGGTCATGGGAATAGGGATCTGCATTGTATATTGGTCATGAGAATGGGGCTCTGCATTGTATATTGGTCATGGGAATGGGGCCCTGCATTGTATATTGGTCATGAGAATGGGGCTCTGCATTGTATATTGGTCATGGGAATGGGGCTCTGCATTGTATATTGGTCATGGGAATAGGGATCTGCATTGTATATTGGTCATGAGAATGGGGCTCTGCATTGTATATTGGTCATGGGAATAGGGATCTGCATTGTATATTGGTCATGGGAATGGGGCCCTGCATTGTATATTGGTCATGGGAATAGGGATCTGCATTGTATATTGGTCATGAGAATGGGGCCCTGCATTGTATATTGGTCATGGGAATGGGGCCCTGCATTGTATATTGGTCATGGGAATGGGGCCCTGCATTGTATATTGGTCATGGGAATGGGGCTCTGCATTGTATATTGGTCATGGGAATGGGGCCCTGCATTGTATATTGGTCATGGGAATGGGGCCCTGCATTGTATATTGGTCATGGGAATAGGGATCTGCATTGTATATTGGTCATGGGAATGGGGCCCTGCATTGTATATTGGTCATGGGAATGGGGCCCTGCATTGTATATTGGTCATGGGAATGGGGCCCTGCATTGTATATTGGTCATGGGAATGGGGCCCTGCATTGTATATTGGTCATGGGAATAGGGATCTGCATTGTATATTGGTCATGGGAATGGGGCCCTGCATTGTATATTGGTCATGGGAATGGGGCCCTGCATTGTATATTGGTCATGGGAATGGGGCTCTGCATTGTATATTGGTCATGGGAATGGGGCCCTGCATTGTATATTGGTCATGGGAATGGGGCTCTGCATTGTATATTGGTCATGGGAATGGGGCTCTGCATTGTATATTGGTCATGAGAATGGGGCCCTGCATTGTATATTGGTCATGGGAATGGGGCCCTGCATTGTATATTGGTCATGGGAATGGGGCTCTGCATTGTATATTGGTCATGGGAATGGGGCTCTGCATTGTATATTGGTCATGAGAATGGGGATCTGCATTGTATATTGGTCATGGGAATGGGGCTCTACATTGTATATTGGTCATGGGAATGGGGCCCTGCATTGTATATTGGTCATGGGAATAGGGATCTGCATTGTATATTGGTCATGGGAATGGGGCTCTGCATTGTATATTGGTCATGGGAATGGGGCCCTGCATTGCATATTGGTCATGAGAATGGGGCTCTGCATTGTATATTGGTCATGGGAATAGGGATCTGCATTGTATATTGGTCATGGGAATAGGGATCTGCATTGTATATTGGTCATGGGAATGGGGCTCTGCATTGTATATTGGTCATGGGAATAGGGATCTGCATTGTATATTGGTCATGAGAATGGGGCTCTGCATTGTATATTGGTCATGGGAATAGGGATCTGCATTGTATATTGGTCATGGGAATGGGGCTCTGCATTGTATATTGGTCATGGGAATGGGGCCCTGCATTGTATATTGGTCATGGGAATGGGGCCCTGCATTGTATATTGGTCATGGGAATAGGGATCTGCATTGTATATTGGTCATGAGAATGGGGCTCTTCTGCATTGTATACTGGTCATCAGGCTAGGGCTTGGCATTATATACTGGTCATCAGGATAGGGCTTGGCATTATATACTGGTCATCAGGATAGGGCTTGGCATTGTATACTGGTCATCAGAATAGGGCTTGGCATTATATACTGGTCATCAGGATAGGGCTTGGCATTGTATACTGATCATCAGAATAGGGCTTGGCATTATATACTGATCATCAGGCTAGGGCTTGGCATTGTATACTGGTCATCAGGATAGGGCTTGGCATTGTATACTGATCATCAGGATAGGGCTTGGCATTGTATACTGATCATCAGGATAGGGCTTGGCATTATATACTGGTCATCAGAATAGGGCTTGGCATTGTATACTGATCATCAGGATAGGGCTTGGCATTGTATACTGATCATCAGGATAGGGCTTGGCATTATATACTGGTCATCAGGATAGGGCTTGGCATTGTATACTGGTCATCAGGATAGGGCTTGGCATTGTATACTGGTCATCAGGATAGGGCTTGGCATTATATACTGGTCATCAGAATAGGGCTTGGCATTATATACTGGTCATCAGGATAGGGCTTGGCATTGTATACTGATCATCAGAATAGGGCTTGGCATTATATACTGATCATCAGGATAGGGCTTGGCATTGTATACTGATCATCAGGATAGGGCTTGGCATTGTATACTGATCATCAGGATAGGGCTTGGCATTATATACTGGTCATCAGGATAGGGCTTGGCATTGTATACTGGTCATCAGGATAGGGCTTGGCATTGTATACTGGTCATCAGGATAGGGCTTGGCATTATATACTGGTCATCAGAATAGGGCTTGGCATTATATACTGGTCATCAGGATAGGGCTTGGCATTGTATACTGATCATCAGAATAGGGCTTGGCATTATATACTGATCATCAGGATAGGGCTTGGCATTGTATACTGATCATCAGGATAGGGCTTGGCATTATATACTGGTCATCAGGATAGGGCTTGGCATTGTATACTGGTCATCAGGATAGGGCTTGGCATTGTATACTGGTCATCAGGATAGGGCTTGGCATTGTATACTGGTCATCAGGATAGGGCTTGGCATTATATACTGGTCATCAGAATAGGGCTTGGCATTATATACTGGTCATCAGGATAGGGCTTGGCATTGTATACTGATCATCAGAATAGGGCTTGGCATTGTATACTGGTCATCAGAATAGGGCTTGGCATTATATACTGGTCATCAGGATAGGGCTTGGCATTGTATACTGATCATCAGAATAGGGCTTGGCATTTTATACTGGTCATCATTTCATTTGTGTTTGGTTATTCTGGGAGTAATGGCCTGATCCCTGGGCAGAGGACCAGCTTGAAAAGTCAAAAGATTGTAATGTGGGCTACAGGCCGCCCTACTTTCTGGAGCTTCAATGCCACTTAGTGCTCACTGAACTGAACTTCTTAATAGATAACATGGAGCAAACACACACACGTATGCACATAATCCTTGTAGCCAAGGATAACTTGATAAATAACAAAGAAAAAGTCCAATAACACCTTGGCCTCAATTCAGTAACGGTTATTCTTAGTATACAGTACGTCCTGCTCCAGATAAGATTCATTACTCTTGGGTATTACTCCGCCAGATGGCGCTGGACTGCAGAGACTGTGAAATTGGCTGCTCCCGGCCCCTCAAATACCCGGGACCTCCCACAAATCCCCAGAATTTCTCTGCAGTCTGGACTGCGAAGGACAAGAAGATTTCTCTCTCTACTCGCAGGTGAGTGGGGCTATTAGCCTGCGGCCCTGTAGGACTATTCCCACCCGTTCCATTATTAATGTGCCTCCCAGCCTTGGCTGCGCTGGTCCGGGTGATGGTAGGCAGCACCGCTGTCAGGTGCTTAGGAGCGCTGCTCCACTGCAATTCCCCACCAAAGGGTAGGCGGTATAGGCATATGGTGAGCCTCTATTGGATGCCCCTCCCACACTATCGCCCCTGTCTATCGGTGGGCCCTACGTTAAGTGGCCGCTGCCCTCCCTTGCTCTCCCTTGTAGCTCTCGGGGGGGGGGGGGTGTTATGTGATGGTGCTTCACTTGGATGGTGTGCTTGTTGACTTTATTCTTAGTATACAGTACGTCCTGCTCCAGATAGAATACTTACTATCGGGTAATACTCCGCCAGATGGCGCTGGACTGCAGAGACATCGAAAATAGGCTCCTACCGGCCCCTCAAATACCCAGGGACCTCCCACAAATCCCCAGATTTTCTCTGCAGTCTGGACTGCGAAGGACAAGAAATGGCTCTCTCTACTCGCAGGTGAGCGGGGCTATTAGCCTGCGGCCCTGTAGGGCTATTCCAACCCGTTCCATCAGTAATTGCCTCCCAGCCTTGGCTGCGCTGGTCGGGTGATGGTAGGCAGCACCGCTGTTAGGTGCTTAGGAGCGCTGCTCCACTGCAATCCCCCACCAAATGGTAGGCGGTATAAGCACATGGTGAGCCTCTATGGGATTCCCCTCCCACCCTTTTGCCCCTTGCCCCTGTCTATCGGTGGGCCCTATGTCAAGTGGCCGCTGTCCTCCCTCACTCTCCTTGTAGCCTTCGGGGGGAAAGGGGGGGTGTATGTATATACGTGTATTGGCTTTGTGCTTTATTACATTATGCCTTGTGTCAGCCACTGCCCTGACTTGTTTTATTTTTACTATGCTTAAAATTGGCGCCGTGCGCCTTTTTTCACTATGTTCCGCGCTTGGCGACGGCGTTACCTCAGGCGCCGTCATTGGCTGCTTGTCACGTGTTTGCTTTGCGCTCTTCGGGGGGGGCGGGGCCTGTCTCTGCCGCGTTCCACGTCATTGCTTGTGCGGGCCCGCCCCTCGAGGTATACAGACGCCATTTTGTTTTAATTAAGTTCTTTAAGTCTCTCCTGATAAGTTTTAAGTTTAATGGTGGAAGGACTTAAACTTAAAACTTATCAGGAGAGACTTAAAGAACTTAATTTGTACAGTCTGGAGGAAAGAAGGGAGAGGGGGGACATGATTGAGACCTTTAAATATGTGAAAGGATTGAATAAGGTTCAGGAGGGAAGTGTTTTTAAGAAGAAGCTTAATGATAGAACAAGGGGGCACAACCTGAAGCTAGTCGGGGGGAAGATCAGGAGCAATGTTAGAAAATATTATTTTACAGAAAGAGTAGTAGATGCTTGGAACAAACTTCCAGCAGAGGTAGTTGAAAAATCAACAGTCACTGAATTTAAACATGCCTGGGATAAGCACACATCTATCCTAAGATAAAGAGAACATACAGTATACACATAAGGGCAGACTAGATAGACCGTATGGTCTCCTGCCGTCAACCTTCTATGTTTCTATTTTGTCTGCTTGGTCGGCTTCTGCGTGATGGACCTCTACCTACCGCGGACCGTAAGTGCCCTCGCGGGCGGCTTTATTACCACCTTTTTATTATTGTCTGCTTACGGCTCATTTCATTGTGTCTTTCAGACGGATGAATCCATTGGCTTCTCCCGGCCCTCTATTAGTTGGTTAACTTGTGAGGCCTAGTGTAATTACTCCCACTTCCCTAGCGGGTTATTGGGGCATCCCGGGTTGCTGTATAGCGTTAATCCCTATCGGCCTATAGTGCCGCTATAATCACCATATGGAGGCATCTCAGGATAATGTGACCGGGGTTCCTTCGGGACCAGCCCGGCTGTGTGTAGCGTGTGGGGAGTCTCATGTTGACGCTGACAAGGCGCGGGTCTGTGTACCCTGTGCCGAGCAGGTGCTTGCGCTGCAATCTGGCCTTCCAGTGGCTGGGCCTGCACCTCGTTTCACTTCACCTACCCCCCCCCCCCCCCAAGCTTAAATCTTACTCCTACTGAGTTGTATACAAGAGGGGATTCTCAGCCTGATGTGTCTTCTAGACTGGCTAGTGTTGAGAAGTTAATAGCTAATACCTTGGCGCGTAAGGCCCCTGCTAAAAAGCGGCACTTAACGCCTAATGTCACTCTATTCTAAGTATGTCTCACACCCTGCTTCGGAAATATTCATTACACGTGGGTTATGTCCAGTAGAGGGCGAACTTCTGCAGAGATGAATAGAAAAAAAGAAGCCCCTCCCGGCCCAAAAATACCTGGGACCTCCCACACACCTCCCAGTAATCATCTCTGCAGACGGCGAGCAAGTCAGAAGATGAAGTCTCCTCCTTGCAGGTAAGCCGGGTTCACACCCGGCCATTTTTTATCCCTATTTCTGCCCGGAACTAGTTATGCTTAAGTCCCCTAATGCCTCCCAGCCTTGGCTGTAGGTCCGGGTGAAGGTAGGGTTCACCTTAACAGGTGTACTGATAGGTGCCACGCTCCTCCGTGAGACCCCATTACAAGGGGTAGGCGGCTACCAGGTTGGTGACCCTGGTTTCGGATGCCCTGTCCGTTTCCCCCTGCTCCCTCCCTCCCTTTACTTTATTCCCTTATTCTATATGGGGGGGGGGGGGGCTGTGACTTCTCCCTTGTTTTTAACTTCATTGATCCTCCCTTGTGTATGCGTGTGTGTGGGTGATTTTACTGTACAGCTTGATACATGCGGCGGCCGTATTGAGAGCCGGCCGCCCTGTCCGGCTCTGCACGTGTGGCTGCTCAGTACTAGAGGATGAGCTTCTCCACCTCCTTTCTGTGAGGAGTGGGCGGGGCCGGGCGCTCGGCGCGCTGGCGGCGGCCCACCCCACTCTCTCTGGCGCCCTCGGCGGCGCCCGGTCAATGGATGGGAATCCGCATTGCTGGGCGAGGAGGGGGCGGGGCCAGGAGCGCGATCCGCGCTGCCCCGCCCTTCTTCTTCCTTTTCTGTCTTCTGCTCAGGCTGGGGATCGCCATTGTCGTGCTGTGAGTGCCCTGCGGGGCTTTGCTTGTTGTGCATTGTTGTTTTGATTTGCGCCTTATCCAGCGCGGTGGCGGCCATTAGTTTTATTGTACTACTTGCGCATACATTATTATACATTATTATATTATTATATACATTACTATTAGTACTATATATTATGTTATATACAATGTTATATACAATGTTATATATACCTATATATACTTATTCTATATGTTTTGCCAACGCTCTTTGTACATTCTGCATGTATGAGTGCTTGTCTGTGGTGTACCTTATTTACGGGGGCCCCCATTTTGTTATTGTGTCCCGGGGTCCCCCTGGCCAAAAAATAAGGGCTTGCAAATCCTCCCACTAACGGACTTAAGGGGCATCCCGGGTAGCTTTCTAGCGTAATTCCCGCTGGTCATTGCAACTGCCATACAAAGCACCATATGGAGGCTCCCCAGGATACCGGGCTCCGGCTCCCTTCGGGGCCATCCCGGCAGTGTGTGGGTTGGGGGGTATCCCTTGCGGGGGATAATGTGCTGGTTTGCAAACCATGTGTTCACCAGGCCATAACGTGGCAGTCGGGGGCCCAGGCGTCTGGTTCAGTGCCGCCGGCCTCATCACCTACCCCACCTTGACTTATCCGTACTCCAAGTGACACTGTCATTAGCGGGGAGTCGCAATCTGATGTATGTGCTAGATTGGCCAACATCGTGAAATTGATTCTAGCTCTGCGGCCAGGGAGGCCCCGGCTAAGAGAAGGCATCTGTCACCGGCCGCGCCGGTTCTTGATGATCCACCTTTGCGGGTGGGGGGACGGCTGCGGCACTTTTTCCAGGTCTGGGCCTGGGAGGTCACAGACAAGTGGATCTTGGAAGTGGTCGCCGGACTCCTCCCAGATTCCTCAGTTCTCGGGTCCCCCCGGGCTGCGCAGGGGCTCCTGTTGGCAGTGCAAAATCTTCTGGACATGGAGGTCATATGCCCGGTGCTTTTGTCAGGGAGAGGCCGGGGCTATTATTCCAACCTCTTCACGGTTCCCAATAAGGATGGATCCATCAGAACCATTCTGGATTTGAGGCTTCACAACAGGTTCATCAGAACCAAGAAGTTACACATGGAGAATCTGCGTTCAGTCATCAATTCCCTTCGTCAGGGGGTTTTCGTGACATCTATAGACTTCAAGGATGTTTACCTTCATGTACCATTCTACCCAGCACACCAGAAAGTTATCAGGTTTATGGCGGGAGATCAGTATTTTCAGTTGTGGCCCTCCCTTTCGGGTTGACTTCGGTACCAAGGGTGTTCACCAAGGTGCTGGCGGGCATAATGGCCCTTCTCAGAGCCCAGGGCATTCGCATTGTGCGTATCTGGACGACCTGCTTATTACAGCTTCTTCACTATGTCAGGCGGAGCTGGACTCCAGGGGGGTGACGACGCTGGTAAGGTTCGGATGGGTGATCAACCACCCCAAGTCTTCTCTCTCCCCGTCAAGGGAGATCTCATTCCTGGGAATGAATCTGGATACCAGTCAGGCCAGACTGTTCCTACCTCACCCAAAGGTGCAGAGGGTTCAAGATCTGATACGTGTTCTCCTGTCCAATCCTCGCTCCTCTATCCGGCTAGGGATGAAACTGGTAGGATTGATGGTGGCTTCCTTCGAGGCAGTCCCTTTTGCTCAGTTCCACATGAGGTCATTCCAACTCCATCTATTGATGAACTGGGACAGATGTCCCCGGTCCTTGGATCAGTCCTTTCTGCTGGATCCCTGGGTTCGGCAGCCCCTTCAGTGGTGGCTGGAACCAAGCAATCTGATGAGGGGCAGATCCTTTCTTGCCCCTTGTTGGGAGACAGTTACCACGGATGCCAGCCTGTCAGGCTGGGGAGATCTCTGGACGGATTTTCAGTTCCAGGGGCTGTGGGTTCCTCATGAGGTTCACACCCCCATCAATGTCTTGGAGCTCAGAGCTGTTTGGTTGGTTCTGTCATGCTTGACGCATCACTTACAGGGCTTACCGGTTCAGGTTCGATCAGACAATCGAACTGCGGTCGCTTACATCAATCGCCAAGGAGGGACTCGCAGCAGGAGTGCCCTCAGGGAAGTTTCTCTGATTCTTGCATGGGCGGAGAGCAATGTTCCATGCTTCTCAGCGGTATTCATTCCGGGAGTGGAAAACACGGGGGATCCTCTCACCGAGGGGAATTATATCTCAACCACAAGGTATTCCGGTCCCTCTTTCGCAAGTGGGGGACTCCGGAGGTGGATCTCTTTGCCTCACGTCGCAATCACAAGCTCCCAACGTTTGTGTCTCTGTCTCAGGATCCTCTGGCCTTGGCAGTGCACGCCATGTCTCTTGCCTGGAGGGATTGGGGGTTTCTGTACCGTTTTCCCCCCTTCTCCATGGTGGGCAAGGTGGTGCGCAAGCTGGCTCAAGAGAGTGCACCAGCAATTCTGGTGGCCCCAGGGTGGCCACGACAGGTTTGGTTCGTACCACAATTTACAAACGCTGGCTTTGACGGCGTGGCTGCTGAAACCTCCTCCATCTTAATAGAAGATTGTTAGGGCTTGGAAGTGATCTTCCTCTAACATCTTCTACAGGATGTGGAGGTCTTATATTGATTGGTGTGAGGCAAGGGCCTTGCCTTGCAGGGTGTTTTCGATCCCTAGGATTTTGGACTTTCTTCAACACGGTCTGGGCCTGGGTCTCCAGCTTAGTACATTGAAAGGGCAGGTCTGCCCTGGTGGTCTTCTTCTAAGGTCGTTTGTTCTTCGTCCTTTGGTTAAAGCTTTTTTCCAGGGGGTCACTCATGTGCGGCCCCTCGAAAGCCTTATGCCTGTTTGGGATTTGAATTTTGCATTTTCTATGGCGGCTCTGTATATTCAGGCCTCTTACTGTGAGAGACACCAGGACAAGGTGGTCTTCCGCTTTAAGCCAGTTTTCCTACCTAAAGTGGTCTCTGCTTTCCATCTCATTCAGGATGTGGTTCTCTCTTCTTTGTGTCCTAAGCCTAGCAATGACCAGGAGAGGGCCCTGCACTCTTTTTGGATGATTGTTCGTTGTGTGAAGTACTATTTGGTGGCTACTTCTTTTTTCTGTAGGACGGACGCCTTGTTTGTGGTGTCTTCTGGGCCCAAGAAGGGTTTGGCGCCGTCAAGTCTACCATTAGTAAATGGATATGTCTGGTCATTGTTGGGGCCTATATTGCCAAGGGGAGGGTTCCCCTTTCAGATTACTGCTCTTTCTACTCGTACTGTTGGGGCTTCCTGGGCTTTTTAGCACCAGGCTTCTGTTGAACAAGTTTGTACGGCTGCTACTTGGTCTTCTGTTCATACCTTTTCCAAGTTTTTATAAGGTTGATATGCGGGCCTTAGCGGATGCTGTTTTTGGCCGCAAAGTTCTACAAGCGGCAGTGGTTTAATTTGTGCACTTTTGCCTGTTGGGATCCCCACCCTTTTTGGACACTGCTATTGGATGCCCCATGTGTAATGAATATTTCCGAAGCAGGGTGTGAGACATACTTAGAATAATACCATTTTGTGATTACTCACCTGTAAAATGGGTATTATAAGTATGTCTCACACCCTGCTTCGCCCCACCCTGAGTTGTATCTTGGATCCTCTGTTTGGTGATACTGTTTTTCTCATAGATTTTATTTGCTCTTCCTGGTCCCCTTACTGCTTTCTTATACTGGGGAATGTGTGGGAGGTCCCAGGTATTTATGGGCCGGGAGGGGCTTCTTTTTTTCTATTCATCTCTGCAGAAGTTCGCCCTCTACTGGACATAACCCACGTGTAATGAATATTTCCGAAGCAGGGTATGAGATATACTTATAATACCCATTTTACAGGTGAGTAATCACAAAATGGTATTTTTCCCTCCCAAAGTGGATGCCCCGGTCCTAGGGTTATCTAACACCTCTGTTATGCACTCCCCTGACTCTGCTACCCTGCGGGATGCTGAGGACCGGCGCATTGACCAGCTGGCATCCCATGCCTTTGCATGTGTGGGGACGGCGCTGCGCCCGGTCTGTGCCTCGGCCATTACAGCTGTGGCCATTAGGACCCTGCTCAGAAATATACTTGATAGTGCCCCTGATGATTTGCCTTGTGAGGTGTTTAATGCACTCTCTAGTTGTGATGTCTTTGTAAATTTTGTCCTCTCTGCCTTGGATGACACCATTAGAATGTGTGCCAGAACATCTGCCCTTGTGGTGGCTATACGCCCCTCGGTTTGGCTACGGTAGTGGGCTGCTGACAATGCTACCAAGAAGGCCCTCAATGGTTTTCCCTTCAAAGGACTACGCCTCTTTGGGGACCGCCTGGACCTTTTTGCTAAGGGAGGCAGGTTACCCCAGCGCAGGCGGCAGTCTCTGCCCTTTCGGGGTCAGGGCTCCTCCTCCTCCCCCTACTGTGGTGCTAGACAAGGTAGGGGGGTTTTCTTTACTGGGGCCCGGGGAGACTTCTGGGGTAGGGGCAGAGGACGTGGACGTCCTGGCTCCTCCTGGGGCCCCAAGATTAAGTCCTCTCCTAAGCCCCTCAGACATGATGGGGCGCCCTCACCCATCCGGTGATGGGTGAGGGCGCCCACGTCTGGAGGCTTCATGTCTCAGACCGGTGGATTCAGGAGGTAGTGTCCTCCGGTTACAAGATAGAGTTTGCTGCCTGGCCGCCCCCAAGATTCATCAGATCCCGGATTCCTCAGGATTCACCCTTTGTCAGCTCAGGAGCTAGTGCAAGCAGTACAAGGCCTCCTGGTGCTGGGGGTCATCTGTAAGGTCCCTTTAAGAGTAAAAGGCAAGGGCTTCTATTCCAACCTATTCACAGAACCCAAAAAAGATTGGTCACTCAGGCCCATCCTGGACTTGAAGATCCACAACAAATTTGTCAGGAGCAGGCGCTTTCGCATGGAAACTCTGCTCTCTGCCATCAGTTCCCTGTGCCCAGGGGATTTCATGACTTCTGTGGACATCAAAGATGCTTTTCTTTATATTACTGTATTTCCAGGTCATCAAAGGTTCCTCAGGTTCGCTCTGGAGGATCAACACTACCAGTTTGTGGAATTGCCCTTTGGTCTCACCTCAGCTCCCAGGGTGTTCCCCAAGGTGCTGGCTGGCGTGATGTCTCTGCTCAGGTTTCAGGGCGTCCGCGTGCTGCCTTATCTGGACGACATTCTCATCACCTCCCAATCTGTACATCAGGCAGAATTGGATACTCAACTGGTGGTGTCCACCCTGGAGTCATTTGGATGGGTGATCAACCACCCCAAGTCTTCGCTGTCCCCCTCCTTGGTGACTCCATTCCTAGGAATGAATCTGGATACAGTTCAGGCAAGGATTTTCCTTCCTCAACAGAAGGTGGACAGTCTGATTGCACAGGTCCAGTTCCTGCTATCTTGTCATCATCCCTCCATCAGGCAGGGAATGCAGCTGGTGGACCTGATGGTGGCATGCTTCGAGGCGGTCCCTTATGCTCAGTTCCACTTGAGAACTCTGCAACTCCACCTCTTGTCAGTGTGGGACAAGGATCCAGCGTCCCTGGACAGGGTCTGTGTGCTTTCCCCCCTGGTCAGGAGGTCCCTCTCGTGGTGGATGGATGATCCCTTCCTGGCAGACAGTCACCACGGATGCCAGTCTGTCAGGTTGTGGGGGTTTCTGGAAGTCCCTGCGGTTCCAGGGGAAGTGGGGCCCTCAGGAGGCCCACACACCTATCAACGTCTTGGAGCTGCGGGCGATCAGGTTAGTCCTGGCTCAGTTGACTAGTCACCTTCGGGGCCTGCCTGTTCAGGTGCGCTCGGACAACCAGACGGCAGTTGCCCCCATCAATCATCAAGGAGGGACCCGGAGCAAGAGGGCCCTCCAGGAAATGTCTCTGATCCTGACCTGGGCGGAGACCAATGTTCCCTGCATATCAGCTGTGTACATCCCGGGGGTGGAAAATCTCCTGGCAGACTCTCTGAGCAGGGGGACCTCTCGCCAGGGAGAATGGTCCCTATGCAGTAGGGTGTTCCAATCTCTGTGTCACCGTTGGGGCCAACCAGATGTGGATCTGTTTGCGTCCCGTCACAATCACAAGCTACCGGCATTTGTCTCCCTGTCCCAGAATCCTCTGGCCTTGACCACGGATGCTCTAGCAATGTCATGGCAGGACTTTCAGTTTCTGTATGTCTTCCTCCATTCCCCCTGCTTGGCAGGGTTCTGCGCAAGATTGCTCTGGAAGGGGTGCCAGCAATTCTGGTGGCCCCCAGGTGGCCAAGAAGAGTGTGGTTCACAGACGTGGTGCAGCTGGCAGTAGATCAGTACACTCTGCCCATGGTGCCAGATCTGCTCACTCAGGGCTCCCTACGCCATTCCAATTTACAAACTCTGGCTTTGACGGCCTGGCTGCTGAAACCTCCATGTTGATGGAGAAGGGGCTGTCTACCTCGGTTGTTGATACCATGATAAAGGCTAGGAAGAAGTCTTCTTCTTCCATTTATTACAGGGTTTGGCGTGCCTGCATTGACTGGTGTGAGTCTAAGTCTTTTCTCTGTCGTGTGTTCTCTATTCCCAGGATTCTGGAGTTCCTACAGCATGGGTTGGAGATGGGGCTCCAACTTAGTACTTGAAAGGTCAGGTTTCTGCCCTGGCTATTTTCTTCCAGAAGTCCTTTGCTCAGCATTCTCTTCCTGGAAAAAGGACTTTTTTCCAGGGGGTGACTCATCTGCGTCCCCCACGTAAGCTTATGGTGCCTGTTTGGGATTTGAACTTGGTTATGTCAGCCTTACAGGGTGCTCCCTTTGAACCTGTGCAGGATGCTACCCTGGCCATTCTTACTCTCAAAGTTGTCTTTCTGGTGGCTATCACTTCTGTTAGGCGTGTGTCTGAGTTGGCGGCGCTTTCCATTCAGCTCCCCTACTGTGAGAGACACCAGGACAAGGTGGTGTTTCGCTTCAAGACAGATTTTCTGTAGGTAGTGTCTGCCTTTCATTTGAATCAGGACATTGTTCTTCCTTCATTGTGCCCTAATCCTAGTAATGCTAAGGAGAGGGTTTTGCATTCTTTGGATGTGGTTAGGTGTCTGAAGTACTATCTGGTGGCTACTGCACCTTTCAGAAAAACTGATGCTCTTTTTGTGGTCCCTTCTGGTCCTAGGAAGGGTTTGGCTCTTGCCAAGTCTACTATCAGCAAATGGATCCGTCAGGCTGTTATTCAGGCCTACTCTGCTAATGGGAAGAATCCTCCCTTCCGCCTTACTGCTCATTCTACGCGTGCTATTGGTGCCTCTTGGGCTTTTCAGCACCAGGCTTCTGTTGAACAAGTTTGCAAGGCCGCTACTTGGTCTTCTGTTCATACCTTTTCAAAGTTTTACAAGGTTGATGTTGGGGCCTCAGCTGATGCTGGTTTTGGCCGCAAGGTTTTGCAGGCGGCAGTGGTCTGACCTGTCTGTTGTTACCTTTGGGGAATCCACCCTAATTTATGGACACTGCTATTGGATATCCCAAGAGTAATGAATCTTATCTGGAGCAGGACGTACTGTATATTAAGAATAATACAATTCTGTGATTACTCACCTGTAGAATTGTTATTATGAATATACAGTACATCCTGCTCCACCCCACCCTTGGTTTGCATTATCCTTGGATCCCCTGTATGGTGATTGTTATCATTGTTTTATAGTTACTAGTTGGTTCTGTTATCATTCTCCCGGCTTCTCGTTAACTGCTTTTCAATGCTGGGGATTTGTGGGAGGTCCCGGGTATTTGAGGGGCATGGGAGGAGCCAATTCCGCGGTCTCTGCAGTCCAGCGCCATCTGCCGGAGTAATACCCAAGAGTAATGAATCTTATCTGGAGCAGGACGTACTGTATACTCATAATAACAATTCTACAGGTGAGTAATCACAGAATTGTATTTTTTTACTCCTAAGAAAAGTAGTTAACTTTTTACCTCTTTTTACTTTGTAGTAAAAAGTACTATTGACTATTCTAAGTATACAGCACGTCCTGTTCCAGAAGATTTTTTACACTTGGGTTATACATCCACAAGATGGCGCTGGACTGCAGAAAACAGCTTGTGGCTCCTCCCGGCCCTATATAAGCCAGGGACCTCCCACAAATTCCCCAGTTTTTTTCTGCAGTCTGGACTGCGAAGACAGAAGATAGCTCTCTGTGGCGCAGGTGAGCGGGGCTTATATGCCTGAGGCCCTGCAAGACTATTCCCACCCGTTCCGCCTCATTTACTGCCTCCCAGCTTCCGTTGCTAAGGTTCGGTTGAAGGTAGGTTAGCAAGCACCAATGGTGCTGAGGAGCTAGGCTCCTACCGCAGTCCCTGCTCTAACAGGGTAGGCGGTTTAGGCTAATGGTGAGCCTTTTTGGGATGCCCCCACTTCCTCATGGGTTTTAGCAGGTTATTCTGTGTAGTTAAACCCTATTCATTCCCCCTCCACTCGGGGGGGGGGGGGGGGGGAGGGGGAAGGTGTCGTCTAGTGATTCAACACTGTATTTCACTCTTGACATGTTTTTTAAGTGCTTATAACTTTATAAAACGGCGCTGCCACGCTTTGTACTGCGCTCCGCGCCTGGCAGCCCCATTCGCCTCAGAGCTGCCGGGCCGCTATTGGCCAGCCAGATCACGTGGGCGTGTTTGGCGCTCTTCTGGGGGGCGGGCCCTGTGGATGATGCATTTACCTCATAACTCCTCGGCCTGCCCCTCGAGGTCTGCGGACGCCATTTTGTCTCCTTGCTGCGTGCTGCCGGGCTCTCTGCGGTCTGTGAGTAACCCCGATGGGGTGATTTTTTTCTAAAAGTTTTTTAACTACCTTATTTTCATGGGAATGTTTATTATGTCTTCCTGACGGGTGAATACTTCAGCACTGTGGTTTCTCCCGGCCATTTTCCCTCACTAACTCCCACTTCCCTAGCGGTTCTTGGGGCATCCCGGGTAGCTCTTTAGCGTTAACCCTTATTGGCCTATTGTGCCATTCAAATCACCATATGGAGGCTTCTGGGGATAATGGGCCTGGGGTTCCTTCGGGACAAGCCCAGCTATGTGTTGTGTGTGGGGTATCCCCTATTAGTGATGATGTCAGGGTGTGTGTACCCTGCGCCCAGCAGGTGCTTGCGCTGCAGTCTTGGCTGTCTGTTACTGGGCCTGGTGGTGCGCCCCCTCTGGCCTCACCTACCCCCCACGCTTACATCTGACCCCCACTAGTGGGGAGTCTCAACCTGATTTAGCTGCACGGGTGGCCAGCATTGAGAAACATCTTGCTGGGTCTGCCCCACGTAAGGCTTCTGCTAAGAAGCGGCATTTATCACCCGCGGTTTCCCTCTTCCTGAGGAAGATGAGGGCCCTTACTCACTCTCAGGTCCCTACCTCCTTAAATTATTTTCTGATTCAGAATCCTCTGAGGAACAACCTAAGATATACGGTGGTACTGGGACTCCCTTTGGGGAAGACCCGTGGTCCCCTGATGACACTGACAGATTGCTGAGTCACATATTTGAAGTGCTTTGTATTTCTCCCCCGGCAGTGGCTCAGCAGCAGCAGGGTGAGCTTTTTCATACGGTTAAGCCACCCTGGGAGTTTCCTGAGCAGTCTCACTTTAATAATCTAGTGCTCAAGGAATGGGAATAGAAAGCTGCCCGGGGTGCCTAAGAGTTGGGACAAGAGGTATCCCTTTCCTGCTGATGTTGTTAGGCGTTGGTCATGTCCTCCCGAGGCGGATGCGCCCATTCTAGGGTTGTCCAATATATTTGTCGTGCATTCTCCTGACACTACTACCCTACGAGATGCCGAGGACTGGCGTTTGGACCAACTGGCCTGTCATGCCTTTGCCTGTGTGGGGACGGCACTGCGCCCGGTTTGTGCCTCGGTTATTACGGCTATTGCCATTAAAGGGGTGCTTAAGTGTATTTTGGATGGGTTATCTCAGGATGCTGGTAGAGAGGAGTATAGATCTCTCCTGCTTTGTGAGGAATTTATTGCATATATCCTCTCTGCCATGGATGATGCTATTAAAATGTGTGGTAGGACTTCTGCCCTGTTGGTGGCTATACGCCGCTCTGTCTGGCTAGGTCAGTGGATGGCTGACAATGCTGCTAAGAAGGCTCTCACTGGTTTCCCCTTCAAGGGCCTGCATCTCTTTGGGGAACGCTTGGATTTGTTTGCTAAGGGTGGTAGGTTACCTCAACGCAGGTGGCTGTCTCGGTCTTTTCGAGGGACAGGTGCCTTTCTCCCATCCTTCTGTGGTTCCAGAACTAACCGCGGAGCCTCTTTTACTGGTGCCCGTGGAGACCATTGGGGTAGGGGTAGAGGATGTGGCCGTCCTGGCCTCTCCTGGGGTCTCAAGCCAAAAACTTCACCCAAGCCCCCTCAGGCATGAAGGGGCGCCCTCACCCATCCGAGTGGGGGGGGGGGGCGGCTTCGGCTTTTTGCTCACGTCTGGAGACTTCACATCTCAGACCAGTGGATTCGGAAGGTAGTGTCCTCCGGTTACAAGATCAAACTCATGACTCTGGATACATCTCAGGTCAAGATCCTTCTCCCTCAGCAGAAGGTGGACAGTCTGCAAGCTCAAGCCAAGCTTCTTCTGTCTTGCCCTCATCCCAGCTGGTGGGCGTGATGGTGTCTTGCTTTGAGGCTGTTCCATGCGCTCAGTTTCACATGAGGCCTCTTAAACTTCACCTCTTGTCAGTTTGGGATCGGGATCCGGTGTCCCTGGATCAGGTGTTTGTTCTGTCCCCTCTGGTCAGGCGGTCTCTCTCGTGGTGGCTGGACTCAAGAAACCTGTTGGTGGGCAGATCCTTTCTGGCTTCATGCTGGGAGACAGTCACCACAGATGCCAGTCTGACAGGTTGGGGGGGTTTCTGGAAATCCCTGAAATTCTCAGGAGGCCCACACCCACATCAACATTCTGGAACTGAGGGCGATATGGTTGGTTCTCGCCCAACTGACTCCACACCTTTGGGGTCTAGCTGTTCAGGTCCGCTCGGACAACCAGACGGTGGTTGCCTACATCAATCATCAGGGAGGGACCCGGAGAAAGAGGGCCCTCAAGGAAGTGTCTCTGATACTGTCCTGGGTGGAGGAGAACGTCCCCTGCATCTCGACAGTGTACATCCCGGGAGTGGAGAATCTGGAGGCAGACTCCCTCAGCAGGGGGACTTCTCGCCTGGGAGAATGGTCCCTTAGCAGCAGGGTGTTTCGCTCCCTGTGCCACCGTTGGGGTCAGCCGGATGTGGATCCTTTCGCGTCCCGCCACAATCACAAGCTTCCAGCCTTTGTGTCTCTGTCCCAGGACCCTCTGGCCTTGGCCATGGATGCACTAGCAATGTCTTGGCAGAGCTTTCAGCTCCTTTATGTGTTCCCTCCATTTCCTCTGCTGGGCAGGGTGCTGCGCAAGATATCCCAGGAAGGGGTGCCAAACATCCTGGTGGCCCCCTGTTGGCCAAGAAGGGTGTGGTTCGCAGACATCGTGCAGTTGGCAGTAGATCAATACGTCCTGCCCAAGGTTCCAAACCTGCTCACTCAGGGGCAGCTACGCCATCCCAATTTACAAACGCTGGCTTTAATGGCCTGGCTGCTGAAACCTTCATCTTGATGGAAAAGGGGCTGCCTGCCTCTGTTGTTAATACCATGATTAGGGCTAGGAAGAAGTCCTCGTCCTCCATCTACTATAGGGTATGGCATGCTTATGTCCCTAGGATTCTGGAGTTTTTGCAACATGGTTTGGATTTGGGTCTTTAACTTAGTACCCTTAAAGGTCATGTTTCTGCCTTGGCCATTTTCTTCCAAAGATCTTTTGCTCACCATTGTTTGGTTAAGACCTTCTTCCAGGGGGTTACTCGTGTGCGTCCCCCACGTAAGCCTATGTTACCAGTCTGGGATTTGAACTTGGTCTTATCTGCCTTGCAGGGATCTCCCTTTGAGCCCTTGCGTGAGGCCCCTTTGTCCATTTTGACGCTTAAGGTAGTCTTTTTGGTGGGCATCACTTCTGTTAAGCGTGTTTCTGAGTTGGCGGCGCTTTCCATCAAACCCCCTTACTTTGAGAGACATCAGGACAAGGTGGTGTTTCGTTTTAAGCCAGATTTTCTCCCTAAGGTTGTGTCTGCTTTTCATCTCAATCAGGACATTGTTTTGCCTTCTCTGTGTCCTAATTCTAGTAACCCTAAGGAGAGGGTTTTGCACTCTCTGGATGTGGTTAGGAATCTGAAGTTCTATTTGGTGGCTACTGAATCCTTCAGGAAGACTGATGCTCTTTTTGTGCTCCCGTCTGGACCTAAGAAGGGTCTGGCTCCAGCTAAGTCCACTATCAGCAAGTGGATCCGTCAGGCTGTGGTACAGATCTATTCTGCTAAGAGGAAGGAGCCTCCCTTCCGCCTTACTGCTCATTCTACTCGTGCTATTGGTGCCTCTTGGGCTTTTCAGCACCAAGCTTCTGTTGAACAAGTTTGCAAGGCCGCTACTTGGTCTTCTGTTCATACTTTTTCTAAGTTTTACAAGGTTGATGTTAGGGCCTCAGCTGATGCTGCTTTTATTCGCAAAGTTCTGCAGGCGGAAGTGGTTTAAACTGCCTGCTGTTACTTTTTGGGGATCCCACCCTACCTTACGGACACTGCTATTGGATGTCCCAAGTGTAAGGAATCTTCTGGAACAGGACGTGCTGTATACTTAGAATAATACAATTCTGTGATTACTTACCTGTAGAATTGGTATTATACGTATACAGCACGTCCGGTTCCATCCCACCCTTGTTATCATTATTCTTAGTTACCTCTTTGGTGATTGTTTATGTTCATTTTTTCATTCTGGTTATTAGTGTTCTCCTGGCTTCTTGTTAACTGCTTGTCAATACTGGGGAATTTGTGGGAGGTCCCTGGCTTATATAGGGCCGGGAGGAGCCACAAGCTGTTTTCTGCAGTCGCGCCCCATCTTGTGGATGTATAACTCAAGTGTAAGGAATCTTCTGGAAGAGGACGTGCTGTATACGTATAATACCAATTCTACAGGTGAGTAATCACAGAATTGTATTTTTATTGTCTTACTAGCTGGTGACTCAGCAACAGTGAAATCATACACTTTCGTACCATGAGTACAATAAAATATATAATGTTTTTCAATTCTTACTGAATCAAGGCCTTCGATTTTGAATTCACCACCACCAATTTGCACTTACCAAAACTGAGCCAAAAACTCGGCATATAAAGTTCTCGCTCTGGATCACGCAGGATCTCCTTAATGAGTCCAACTACTATTTGCTTTACAGATGCAGCGAGCAAAACGCAAAGCTGACACTGCCTTGTGGGTGTCATTGACCTAATAAAAGGGGATCAGTCTTATCCCAATATATAACTATTAATCAGGCTCTTATAGCCTTATTGATTGTCCTCTAGAGGGTCGTGACACCCTAATGCTGGCCAACCACCTAACAGTCTGTTAGTACAATTTCCATACAGTCTTAGTATGCAGTAGCGGATCAATAGATCCTACAAGGTTTGGCTTTGATAAAATTGTGACCAGCATAATGGAATTATTATTCATTTATTAAGTGCCATTCCATACCCTAATGCTGTAAAAGTTGTTACAGCAGACAAGTTGACTGAATAATCAAATTGCAATACAAGCTCGGGGGTTCCTCAGTAGGGTTTTGTAGTAGATTCTCTTAGTTTATGTAAATAGAGGTTAACTGAATTAGTCTGGAAACCTTTATTTTAGATGTATAGCATCAGTCTCATTATAAAAGATTGATCAGAGTAGTGGAAATGGTGTAAGGCACTGCCTGAAACTTTCCTGTTTAAATAAATCTTTTTTTATGGTCTAATAGGCAATGTATGGCCAGCATGAGGGTAGAAACAAGCCACGTTGGTGGTGAGTCATCCTTTCCTTTTTTTATCCCTTCAATGCCACCCCTTCTCATTCTGATCCCATTCTACACATCTTTCCCCTGTATTTTACACCTCCCCTTCATCCTTATTCTTGTGTGCTCTTCCTTATTCCATTGGGTTAATGCTTTCTGCCACCTCTGGCCTGCTGTATTCATCAGGTGCCAGTGTTTGCTGGGGCTTGTAGCTTCCTAGCACCTGGCATATTACAGGTAGCCCAAGGCGGCTCTACTGTGTGCGGTGTGACAGCTGGATTATGAGGCGTAGGTGCCATTTTCCCAATTAAAATTAGATGGGATCAGCTATTAAATATTAACAAGGGTGCACTGCGTTGGGTGTCTGACCGCAGGTGATACAAGGGTGCCATCTAACCATCCAGTTGCACAAAAGCTTTGTAAACTCCTATCTGTAGTCATGGCTGTCTATCATGATGCTACTGCAGTAGCGAGCCTCTGACCCATGCAGCGATGCTGGGTTATCCGCATGACAGCCAACAGGTTCCCTATAATTACCATAATGAAAACATTGAGCTGAGAATATAGGAGTGTGGGGATTCCTGGCATTTGCATCGACCGTGGGCACAGCTGATTTCAGTTAAATGTATAGTGACTAAGGCTGGGATCCCACTCCTCCACCCCCCATTTTATGACTATGGCATTGAGACTGGAGCGTGACAGATTGAAACACCAAGTATACAATCCACGTCCCTGCAAATCTGCCAGTTAGGGTACGTGGCCAGGAATCCATGAATAGAAGAGGAGAGCGGTAAAGGGGATCATGTGGGAGCGATGTGATTCAAATGCTTCCCATGTATTTGAATTGTCTTAATGTTCTCCTACACCAGAACTATCACTGTTTGCGTGTTAGTGACCCCCAAATACACACACAAATATTCACATTCTCACAAAAGGAAAGAAATGGGGGGAATGGGGATAATGATCATCAAGAGAAAGAGAGATGGTGGGAACAAGTAAAAAAAAAAACAATGAAGGGAAAAAAAAGAAATAGAAAGATGAAGAGAACAAAGGAAAAAAAGAGAGAATGAGGAAAAAAAAAGACGAGAGAGAAGAAAGAAAAGGATGAATGATTGGAAAGGAACATAGAAAGACTGAAATAAAGTAATAAGGAGATAATAAATCTAATGTGGGGAAAAGGGGAGTGGATAGAACTTCAGTTCAGAAATAAAATAAATCAGTGTCCAAATTGTCAAAAATAAATCTGATGAATCTAATGATTGACAATCTGTGCTTATGTGGCACCCTGATGTCCACAGAGGAGCATTGCGTCAAAATATATGTCGTCCTTATGTGTTTGTGAAAAAAAAAAAATCTGCACAGTAATCAGTAAAGTCCCGCCCCCCATGTTGTTAACGCAACCCACCACAGTATAGGTAAAGCACACCTTAGTACCGACCGTACTAAGTGTGGGGTCCCCTGAGGGAGGATGGAAAACGGGACAAAGGGGGTCCAGAGTTTTGGTCTAAATTAAAGGAGCACTATCGCAAAAAAATGGACCAATGATAAAAATCCATATAAATATGCAGTATGGCGGGAGGACAGGTCACTTATACACACAACATCAAGAAATATCAAGCCAGGCTTGTTTCTTTTATTTTAATGGAAGGAAAAGGACAACCGGAGTGACAGGCTCTGTCACCCCTCATAGACTAAACCTGTCATATCTGGATTTTGTTCCTACCATGTGAGAATAAACCACAAGCTTGGTGGGAGTTTTATTCAGTTCGGGTATATAAGTGACTTGTCCTCTCATTAACCAATGTGTTTATATGGATTTTTAACATTACACAGTTTCGCGATAGTGCTCCTTTTAAGGTTCAGTAAAAAATCAGATGTTAACATAGCCCAGCACAGCATAGGTAAAGCACAGCTTAGTACCAACCGTACTAAGTGTGGGGTCCCCTGAGGGAGGATGGAAAACAGGACAAAGGGGGTCCAGAGTTTTGGTCTAAACTAAGGTTCAGTAAAAACACAGATGTTGTTAACATAACCCAGCACAGCATAGGTAAAGCACAGCTTAGTATCGACCTTACTAAATGTGGGGTGCCCTGAGGGAGGATGGAAAACAGGACGAAGGGGGGGGGGGCATGCGCGCGGAGCTGGCAGATGGACACTTCCTGCTAGAGCTCCGCAAACTCGGGCACAGAGGGGCCGCCTAACACAGCACGGAAACCCGCAACAAAACACCTGGGCCAAGGTGAAGGAGGAGAGGTGCCTTACCTCCCGTCGGAGCATGCGGCAGAGCCGTAGGAGCAAGCAGGGGGTGCCGAAACCGCTCAAAGCCCAGCAGCTGGAATCCAAGATGGTGGCCACAGCACCAGCAGCAACACACGCAGCACGAGGTGAGGAAGGAGAGGGTGCTCTGACTCCTTTCGCATTCCACACAGAGGACTCCCTGGACTCGGGGGATAGCCAGGCCCAGTTCCCCACTGAGCTGCAGGATCACTGCCCACAAATGGTCCTGGATCGAGCCAGCATATACGGGCTGTGATACATGAAGAGATCTCAGTGATCACTAAAAGCACTTCTCAGTTTATCAAAGAAATGAAGGTGCAGGGGCACAGAATAGCGTCCCTGGAAGGCCATATTAATAATGTCACTACTGTCCTGGAGGGCCATGAGGAGGAAGTGGAGACTTTGCATTAGGAGATCGCAGCACTGAGGGATATGCAGGAGGATCTAGAGAATAGGAATCGTCGTTCTAATCTCAGGCTCAGGGGGCTCCCAGAGTCGATGAAGGATGCTCAGGGCACTATTACAGCTCTTCTGCAGGAACTGACACCTAATATACCACTTGAGAGGCTGGAGCGGGCGCATGGGGCTCTTACCAGGCGCAATCCTGATGGGCCCCCGAGAGACATTGTTGTAAAGTTTGTCTACTTTAAAACTAAGGAAGTGGTGATGCAAACAGCAAGAGATAAGGACCCCCTACAGTTCCAGGGACACTCCTATCAGGTTTTTGCAGACCTTGCCCAGTCCACCATTACTAAGCGGCGAGCCCTCAAGCCATACTTGCAAGTTCTCAGGTCCCACAATATACGCTATCGGTGGGGCTTTCCGTTTAAGCTGTCGTTTTCCTTTAATGGCCGCATTCAACATGCTACGAAAGCCTCAGATTTGAAAGCGATTTTTCTACAGCTCGGACTCTCTGACCCAGAAGACCCCCAGGGACCAGCTTCGGTCCCAGCTGCGAGTCGTGGTTCCCAGCGGAGGAGGGATGCCGCTGGGGTGGTGGAGGAACCGCAGCAGAAGAAACAAGGGAAAGACCGGTCTCAAGCTCTAAGGAACTTGTCTTCTCAGGTTTTCCAGTCGGTCTCGGAGGGATGACAGGCAGGAGTACATTGGTGCTTGATACAACACATCTGCTCGTGATTGGGGGTCCTGGACTTTCCCGGGTCCCGGGAGATTGTACCCTGATCGGTTTGTTGCACTAAGTTTTGCTAATTACTTTCTTTTTTTTAGGTTGTTAGTTGCCCAGTGACAGGCACTGGGTGCTCTATGTTGCCAAATCATTGTAGGCTACTGGTTTGAATTTACTCATTATTAGTGAATCTGATGGTATGGGCCCGTCTCGGGCGCCCTGGCTGGCTTGGCTGGCGGGGGCGTGAGAGAGGAGTCCCAGTAGGCTCTTTGAGCCTCTGCGACTGGCTGCACTTTTAGTTGTGCTGGTGTTCGCAGCTAATACCCAGATAGTGGGTTAAATGGTTTTTGGCCGGTTGGCCTGCATCCTAGTTGAAAAAAAAAAAAAAAAGTCGGGCTGCCCCAATGGCCCGGGGGATATACCGTGCCTACCCCCCTGCATTCTCCCAGAGGCAAGGCTCTGGTAGAATGTTACCCGTGGATTTTTTCCACTGGAAATTGACTATGTTCAATGTGAATAGTATTATGAGCATTATTGGTTTATATGTGTACTTAAGATTAAGGTTTTTTTGTGTGTTATGTGTCTCCCTCACCCCCAGTCCCTCTTACCTTGCCTCCTCCCCCTCCGCCTGCCCTACCCCCCATGGAGCTGTTGTTCCTCAGGCTATGATTAAGTATGGTATTTATAGGACCTCCAAAGGTAGAGGATGTCGGTGAAGGTGGTTTCCCTTAATGCACAGGGCCTTAACTCTCCCAATAAGCGTTCAAGTGCATTTAAAAACGTTGTCACGCTCAAGGCAGACGTAGTGTGTTTGCAGGAGACACATTTTTCATCTACATCCTCACCCCGGGACATGCACCCGAAGTATCCACAATTTTACCAAGCTACAGGCCAAACAAAGCAGCAAGGGGTTTTGATAGCCTTTCACAGAAATTCCCCCTTCACGTGCTCCAGGCAGCTGGCAGACCCAATGGGCAGATACCTGTTGCTGGTGGGGACCTTGCACGATGTGCAAGTTACACTTCTTAATTATTGTGCACCAAATACCCGTCAGACTAGGTTCCTGTCTAGGGTTTGTGAGTTAACCAAAGCCCATGCACGGGGGACGATTCTAATGTATGTGGATTCTAATTTAACTTTGCCTGATAGGCTGGATAGATCTTCCCCGCACTCTTCCCACTCGTTGGGGGAGTCCAGGGCCTTCCTTAGTATAATTCAGGGTGCACAGTTAGTAGTCGCCTGCCGCGAACTGAACCCGGGGAAACGGGATTACACCCACTATTCTCACCCTCATAACCTTCACATAGAAACATAGAAGGTTGACGGCAGAAGGAGACCATACGGTCCATCTAGTCTGCCCTTATGTGTATACTGTATGTACTCTTTATCTTAGGATAGATGTGTGCTTATCTCAGTGACTGTTGATTTTTCAACTACCTCTGCTGGAAGTTTGTTCCAAGCATCTACTACTCTTTCTGTAAAATAATATTTTCTAACATTGCTCCTGATCTTCCCCCCGACTAGCTTCAGGTTGTGCCCCCTTGTTCTATTGTTAAGTTTCTTCTTAAAAACACTTCCCTCCTGAACCTTATTCAATCCTTTCACATATTTAAAGGTCTCAATCATGTCCCCCCTCTCCCTTTTTTCCTCCAGACTGTACAAATTAAGTTCTTTAAGTTCACACCCGAATTGACCATATATTTGTAGAAAGGGGCCTACTGTCGCAGGTTAGGCGTGCAGAGATAATACCAGTGCCTTGGTCGGACCACAATATGGTCGTTGCCTGCTCTGGTCTGGTTACGCGTACAGGACCCACTATGTGGGTGCTAAATGAATCGCTTTTGACTTCTGAGGAGGCGTCCGGGGAGCCAGACGGGTAGCTTCGGAGTATTTTGAGCATAACACTGGTACAGTGACTTCTCCAGCAATATTGTGGGGAGCATTTAAGGCAGTAATTAGAGGATACTCAAGGAAAAAGAGGGATAGGGAAGCCCAGACCGATCGTCTGGAAAGGGAATACTCCAAGGCTGCACAGGGCTTTAAGGACTCATGCCGGAGGGCGGAAGCAATCAGGCTGGAGAGGGCAAGAGTGGCACTTAACCAGGTTCAGATTAGGCAAGCTGAAACCCGATATAGATGGTCCAGACAGAGATATTATGCTTGTAGCAATAAGCCTAATTCCCTATTAGCGTCTCAACTTAGATGTCAAGAAAACCCTGCCCCGCCTATTAACACTTCTAGTGCCAGCTAGAGTCTCGCGTAGCTGCCTCTCCAACCATTAAGTGCCAGCTACGTGAGACTCACGTAGCTTACTTTAAACCCCCATAAAAAAAACTATAAAAGATACAGACTTACCTGACCCCTCGTTTGATAGTGCCAGCGATTTTCTCCCCCGGGCTTCTGTTTTTCAGGAGGGGGCCCAGAATAGCTCCCCCCCCCCCCCCCCCCGCGCCATCTGAAAGAAAAAAAAATGACACAAACTCACCTCGCAGCCTGATCGCTCTCCCCGGGTCTTCTCTTCACCAGGGGGGGCTCCGACCCCCCCCCCCCCCCCTTGGACTTACCACTCTTCGGGTGAGGCCCTCACCGCTCTCTCTGTCTGGCGTTGGCCCCGCCCCTAGCCCCGCCCATCTGTGGGAGGAGCGGGATGACGTCAATATACCGGCACCCGGGCTCCGACTGTCACTTGTCGGTAGCGATCGGAGCAGGGAGGGTGGCAGGCAGGGAGATCAGAGCCTCCCTGCCTGCCACCCTCCCTGCTCCGATCGCTACCGACAACTGACAGAACGGAGCCCGGGCGCCGGTAACCCGAGGAGCGGGGTGACGTCATCAAGTGGGCGGGGCTAGGGGCGGGGACAGCTCCGGCCGAAGAGGATGGTGAGGGCCTGTTTCTGGGCCCTCACCCGAAGCGTGGAAAGCCCAGGGAGGGATCGGAGCCCCCCCTGGTGAAGAGAAGACCCGGGGAGAGCCATCGCGCTGCGAGGTGAGTAAATGACATTTACTTTTTTTTTTTTCAGATGCCGGCGGGGGGGGGGGGGGGGGGGGCTATCCTGGCCCCCTCCTGAAGATCAGAAGCCCGGGGGCGAAATTTTTTTTTATGGGGCTCTAAAGTCAGCTACGTGACTCTCACGTAGCTGGCACTTAACGGTTGGAGAGGCAGCTAGAAGGGTTAAAGGGGCATCCCGGGTTGCATTACTGCGTAATTCCCTTGGAGCATTGTATATATATATATATATATATATATATATATCTATTAAAAAATCACCATATGGAGGCATCCCCCGATACTGGGCTTGTGCCCCACTCGGGGCTATCCAGGCTGTGTTTGGGGTGTGGGGTATCCCTTTTGGGGGATGATGTATTCCTTTGTGTACCCTGTGCGCAGCGGGCTATTACGCGGCAGACCAGATCTCAGGCGTCCGGTTCTGCTCCGCCAGTCTCCTCTCTGTCTCCCCCTCGCTTGACACGTACCCCGTGTGACGTCCTTGGCGGGAGTCGCAATCTGAGGTGTGTGCCAGATTGGCCAATCTTGAAAAATTGTTTTCCAGTGCCGTTGCTAAAAAGTCCACGGCAAAGAGAAGACATTTGTATACGGCTGCGCAGGCCCTTGATAGGGAGGATTTTGACTCCCTGGACCCTGGATTGGTCTGATTGTTCCCCGCGTGAGGGAGGGGAGCTGTATGAGCAGTCTGATGACTCAGATGATCAGCAGTTTGTGGGCGCTGATACCGAGCAGGGCCAGGGGGATTCCTTGGATACCTCTAGGGCCCTGGCTCATATGTTTGAGGTCCTGGCTATTTCTCCCCCCAAGGCGGCTCCTCCGCTGAAGGGGGAGTTCTTTGAAGTGACCAAGCCGCGCTTGGAATTTCCTTATGAAAAGCATTTTGATGGTATTATTCTCAAGGAATGGGAGAGGCCGACTCGGCTTCCGGGTGTCCCACCGGGTTGGGACAAGAAATATCCCTTTCCGGCGGACGCGGTGAAGCACTGATCGTCTCCCCCCGAAGTGGATGCTCCTGTTTTGGGGTTGTCCAGCTCCTCAGTCATCCATTCTCCGGAGTGCACTACTCTCAAGGATGGTGAGGATAAACGCATTGACCAGATGGCTTGTCATGGTTTTGCTAGTGTTGGATCGGCCTTGCGGCCAGTTTGTGCTTCAGCGCTTGTATTGGTAGCTGCCAGGTCGGTTATTAGAGGATTGTTGACCTCTTCCGGGCTTGACCCGGCCAGTGAGGAGTTTACCGCCCTTAGGCGATGTGAGTTGTTTTTGTCTTTTGTACTGACCGCCTTGGATGACACATTGGTGATGTGTAGCAGAACTTCGACCTTGCTTGTGGCTATCCGGCGGTCTGTTTGGTTACGCCAGTGGGCGGCTGATTTTGTGTCCAAAAAGTAACTTACGGCCCTTCCCTTTGTGGGGTTGCGGCTCTTTGGAGAGAAATTGATTCGGTCGCCAAGGGAGGTAAGTTACCTCAGCGTAAGAAGCAGTGTCGCCCCTTTCGGGGGGCGGCTTCCTTCTCTCAGTCCTTTCGTGGGGCTAGAGTTGGCAGGGTTTCGGCCTTCCCTTAGTCCAGAGGTGATTCCTGGTCTAGGGGCAGGGGTCGGGCCCGTCCAGGACACAGTTGGGGCTCCAAGCCTAGAGCCACTGCCAAGCCGGCTCAGCAATGAGGGGGCGCCCTCACCCTTGTGGGTGGGGGGACGGCTGCAACTCTTCTCCCGGGTCTGGGTCCAAGAGGTCTCGGACAGGTGGATTCAGGAAGTGGTGTCTTCCGGTTACAAGCTGGAGTTCGAGTTCCGGCCCCCTCCCAGGGTTCGGGTGCCGTCAGATCCTCTGGCCGCCCAGGGGCTTCGGGTGGCAGTAGCAAGTCTCGTGGACATGGCTGTCATCTGTCCGGTGCCCCTCTCAGACCGGGGCCTGGGCTTCTATTCCAATTTGTTCACGGTACCCAAGAAGGACGGATCCGTTCGTCCCATTCTGGATCTGAAGTTGCTCAACAGGTTCGTCCGTCCCTGGAAGTTCCGTATGGAAACTCTGCGCTCAGCCAACCACTCACTTCGTCAGGGGGACTTCATGACGTCCATAGACATCAAGGATGCTTACCTGCATATTCCAATATTTCTGGCACACCAGAGATTCCTCAGGTTTGTTGTGGACAATCGACATTTTCAGTTTGTGGCTCTTCCGTTTGGTCTTACCTCGGCTCCAAGGGTTTTTACCAAGGTGTTGGCAGGAGTGATGGCCATCCTCAGAGCCAGGGGTATCCGCATCGTGCCCTATCTGGACGATCTTCTCATCATGGCGTCTTCCCTCAGTCAGGCGCAGCTGGATACCAGGACTGTGGTGTCCACTCTGGAGAGTTTCGGTTGGGTGATCAACTATCCCAAGTCCTGCCTCACTCCCTCCAGGGTGGTGGAGTTCCTGGGAATGTCTCTGGATACTTCTCAGCCAGGGTGTTTCTCCCCCGAGCCAAGGTTCTTCTGATTCAGGAATTGACTCAGCGTCTCCTATCCATCCCCCGCCCGTCCATCCGGCTAGGGATGCGACTGGTGGGATTGATGGTGGCATATTTCGAGGCGGTTCCCTTTGCCCAGTTTCACACAAGGACGCTCCAGCTCCATCTCTTGGCGGCCTGGGACGGGTCCCCGCTGTCATTGGATCAGTCCTTTCTGATGTCCCCCCGGGTACGGCGTTCCCTTCGGTGGTGGCTGAAACCAAGCAATCTGATGAGGGGCAGGTCATTTCTGACCCCTCGGTGGGAGACGGTCACCACAGATGCCAGCCTGTCAGGTTGGGGGGGATTTTGGAAGGATCTTCAGTTTCAGGGGCTGTGGGGGCCTCAGGAGGCTCACGATCCCATCAATATTCTGGAGCTGAGAGCCATCAGGTTGGTTCTGACTCACTTGACTCATCAGTTACGGGGACTACCGGTTCAGGTTCGGTCGGACAATCGGACGACGGTCGCCTACATCAATCACCAGGGAGGGACTCGCAGCAGGCGGGCCCTCAGGGAAGTGTCTTTGATACTGGATTGGGCAGTGTACATTCCGGGAGTGGAGAACACCGAGGCGGACTCCCTGAGCAGGGGGTCCCTACGCTACGGAGTGGAGAACACCGAGGCGGACTCCCTGAGCAGGGGGTCATCTCGCCGGGGGGAATGGTCGCTCAGCCCCAAGGTGTTTCGGTCGCTTTGGGTGGGGGACTCCGGAGGTGGACCTCTTTGCCTCTTTTCACAATCACAAGCTTCCGGCATTTGTGTCTCTCTCGCGGGATCCGCTGGCTCTGGCAGCGGACGCCGTGTCTCTGAACTGGAGGGATCTGGGGTTTCTGTACCTGTTCCCTCCGTTTCCCATGGCGGGCAAAGTGGTGCGCAAGCTGGCCCTAGAGGGCGCGTCAGCAATCCTGGTGGCTCCAAGGTGGCCAAGACAGGTTTGGTTCGCAGACGTGGTAAGGTTGGCAGAAGATCAGTTAGACCTGCCCCTTCTGCCGGATCTGCTCACTCAGGGTCCACTGCTCTACCCCAATTTACCAACGCTGGCTTTGACGGCGTGGTTGCTGAAACCTCCATCTTGAGGGAGGAAGGTCTTTCTGATGCTGTCATTCAGACTCTGGTTAGGGCTAGAAAGCAGTCTTCCTCTGCCATCTATTATAGGATTTGGAGGTCTTATATTGATTGGTGTGAGGTCAGGGCCTTGCCTTGCAGGACGTTTTCTATCCCTAGGGTCTTAGAATTTCTGCAACATGGTCTGGACCAAGGTTTGCAGCTTAGTACGCTGAAAGGGCAGGTTTCTGCCCTGGCGGTTTTCTTTCAAAAGTCTTTTGCTCTTCATCCTCTGGTTAAGACTTTTTTCCAGGGGGTTACGCATGTGCGGCCTCCTAAGAAGCCTTTGCTCCCAGTTTGGGATTTGAACTTGGTTCTTTCTGCCTAGCAGGGTCCTCCTTTTGAACCTTTGCAGGATATTGCGCTTTCTGCGCTTACTCAGAAGGTTGTTTTTCTGGTGGCCATCACTTCTGTTCGGCATGTTTCGGAGATGGCAGCTTTGTCCATTAAGGCCCCTTACTTTGAGAGGCATCAGGACAAGGTTGTTTTCCGCTTCAAGCCAGATTTCCTTCCTAAGGTGGTCTCTGCTTTTCATCTTAATCAGGATATTGTTCTACCCTCCTTGTGTCCTAAGCCTAGCAATGACAAGGAGAGGGTTTTGCATTCTTTGGATGTGGTTCGCTGTGTGAAGTACTATTTGGTGGCCACTTCCCCTTTTCGTAGGACTGACGCCCTTTTTGTGGTGCCCTCTGGGCCTAGGAAAGGTTTGGCTCCCGCCAAGTCTTCCATTAGCAAATGGATTCGCCAGGCCATTGTTGGGGCCTATTCTGCTAAGGGGAAGATTCCCCCTTTTTGTGTTACTGCTCATTCTACTCGTGCTGTTGGGGCGTCCTGGGCCTTCCAGCACCAGGCTTCTGTTGAGGCTTCTGTTGAGCAGGTTTGTAAGGCTGCTACTTGGTCTTCGGTTCCCACTTTTTCCAAGTTTTACAAGGTTGATGTGCGGGCCTCAGCGGATGCTGTTTTTGGCCGCAAAGTTCTGCAAGCTGCAGTGGTTTAAGTTTGTGCCTTGTTGCCTTGTTTTTTTGGATCCCCGCCCTTTATGGACACTGCTATTGGATGTCCCACATGTAATGAATGTCTTGAAGCGGGGTGTGTGACATACTTAGGATAATACCATTTTGTGAATACTCACCTGTAAAATGGGTATTGTAAGTATGTCACACACCCCGCTTCACCCTGCCCTTTTGTATTCTGGATCCTTTATATGGTGAACCTTTGTTAGTTTTAATTGGCTTTCCTACTACTGGGGAATGAGTGGGAGGTCCCAGGTATTTATGGGCCGGGAGGGTCTTACCTTTTTTTTTATTGACATCTCTGCAAGATCACCATCTACAGGTCAGTATACCCACATGTAATGAATGTCTTGAAGCGGGGTGTGTGACATACTTACAATACCCATTTTACAGGTGAGTATTCACAGGACCCTATGTCATTTTTTTTTTTTTAAGTTAACCCCTTACAACTATGCAATCATATTGCATAGTTGTATCCTATCTGAAATCTCCTAGACTGCTGTTTCAGTTTGGGGGAGTTTCCTGGGCAGGAAAGGGTGTATACCAATACATATGTGGTACTGTTGTAACCGGGAGAAATAGGGCTTTCACACGCAATAACATTTTATTAACAAACTTACATTTTTTACTACAAATTGTAAAAAATAGATTTTTTTTATTTTTTTTGCACATATTTCACTCAAAAGTATTGAGAATACACTAAAAAAGGCCAAACAAGACATTTTGACGGCCAGATTCTGCTGAAAAAACAATATATAATTTTCCTGGAAAATCCCTGGAAATCTCTTCAAAAATCAAGGTTGAACATGTGTAGCGCAAAAACGTGAAAAGTAGACTGGCAACAGAGTGTGACAAAAAATCTAGGTAGGCTGGCACTTAAAAGAGTTAAGCTGAGGATAAAAGGGGGTAATATAACGACTAACCCAGTGAAGATATTGGAGGAGTTCAGGTTCGGCCTATCGAAGTTATATGAGGCTCCTCAAAGGCTGGATCATAAAAAAGTTGATGCATTCTTTGAGGACATCGCCCTCCCGGAACTTTCGGAGCAGCAGAGGTGAGCAATGAAAGCCCCAATTACTGCTGAGGACGTGCGATAGGCTATTGGGTCGCTCAAACAAGGGAAGAGACCTGGCCCTGATGGATTAACAGCGGTCTTTTATAAAAAGCTTATTCAGGAACTGGTCCCTCCCCTGACCATTTTGTTTAGCCATATTATGAAAGGGAACCACTTTGAGAGTGAGATGTTAAAAGCTAATGTGGTTATGATTCTGAAGCCCGGGAAGGACCACCAACAGTGGAGTAACTATAGGCCCATATCCCTTTTGAACATTGACCTTAAAGGAGCAGTATCACGAAATTTGCATTAAAAAAGATAAATAATTAAATAGCCACACAATAGCTTCTAACGTGTATAAATAATCTGGCGATAGAAAAAGGAAAAAATATATGCCTTTCTTTTAAATTGTATTATGACAATGGCTCAGTCCATTTGCTGAATAGGGGGATCTGCTGGGTTGTATTTAGTGAGCTGCTTCATTTAGCCCACTGGTCTCCTAGCAACACTTTACCTCAGAGGCTGACACTGTAATCAGTGGTAACGGCTGTGTGTGTGTGAGGTGCTGCTTTTGTTATGAGACCAGGTGACTCAAATGTGTAAAATCTATACAAAATAAACTAAACTGACTGAAAATAACTGAAATTCTTCTTTGAATAACTGTGCAGGAAAATCTAAAGGTATTAAAGTGGAACAAAACCCTGAGTTGCCGACCCTGAAGTCTATAAGACCCGGCCATTGACCTTGCCCCTTGGGCATTCTAAATCAGGATGCCCACTGTGTGAAACGACCCCTGGATAACCACAGATCTCCCCATTTTTCTGGCGCGCTCACGCAGATAGCCGTTTAGACAGTCCGGGCGGCCAGGAAGGTTACTGCTCAGGCTCCCCATCTGCGTGCAAACAGCGCTGATTGGATGAGAGCCCGCGCATGCGCTGTGGGACAGGGAAAGGTACGTTTTCACAGGCGAACATGGGGATTTCACATATCAAGGCATCCCAAGTCGGGATGCCCCTAGGGGCACAAAACAAAACTCCATATAGTGAAAATCCTGGGTTGGGCTTTGCTCAAAACACACAAAGCTGAAAGAAAGATCATATGGAAAAATGTGTTGAGAAAAGAGAGAGAAAATGGTAAACTGAAAGATTCAGCAGCAGAGCCAACATGAAGGGAAAACTGTCAAAATCGTTGTTTTAGATATATAAGTTCTGGACAGGCAATGTTGCAATGTTGTTATCTTATGCTGGACGGCTGCCAGCACTGAACAGCTGATACTTTGATACATTGTTTCACCCCTCTCCTCAGCGTGGAACAGGCCAGAGTGTCGGGCTCCCACACTCAGAAGACATAAACATGAGCTATTAGTCTCCAGCTGCTCAACACAGACATCATTTTTTTCTAAATTTGTAATTCTTACTCCAACACTTACCTACATTCAAAGTACCATTTAAATATAAGTCACCAAAAAAAATTTGCGATACTGCTCCTTTAAGCTATTCTCAAAGGTTTGGGCCAAGAGAATCAATGACTTTTTAGGCTCCCTAATACATTGGGACCAGGTGGGATTTGTTCCACTTAGGCAGGCAGGAGATGGGGTCAGACGTATAGTTCAGCTGATTGACTCGGTCAGGGGAACTGACCAGGAGGCTATGCTGTTATCCCTTGATGTGGAGAAGGCGTTTGACTCCATCTCCTGGGAATACATGCAACTGGCACTGGAGAGGTGGGGTTTGGGGGAGGGCCTTAAGGCGGGAGTAAATGCGTTGTATAACATCCCGAGGGCCACTTTGAAGTATGCTGGCGCTGAGTCGCCCCCATTCTCTATTCACCGTGGCACTAGGCAGGGCTGCCCTTTGTGGCCGATCCTATTTATACTGGCAATAGAGCCCCTGGCCATCAAGATCCGGAATGACAGGAACATAAGGGGAATAGTTTCACCTTCCGGGGAGAATAAGTTGTCCCTCTTTGCGGATGACATGCTACTCTTGATCACATCTCCTCATGTTTCTGTTCCCAATCTTTTTAAGATTCTCTCCGAGTTTGGGGGTCTTTCCGGGCTTTGGATCAATGATGCGAAGTCTGCAGCTTTGGATGTATTGCTATTAGAACCTACTAAGCTGACTCTGCAGGCCAATTTCCTGTGGACCTGGACACAACAGTTGCCCTACTTAGGCATCAAAATCACTCCTAGTTATGGAACGTTGTTTAAGGCTAATTACTCCCACATCCCGAAACTTGTAGATTCGCTGCTGAATCCATGGTATAACCTGAGGATGTCATGGCTGGGCAGATTGGCTGCAATAAAAATGGTTCTTTTGCCTAAAATGCTGTACTTATTTAGAGTGCTCCCGGTGCAGGTCCCCCTGTCCTTTTTTAAACCATTACAAAATAGGATTTTGAAATATATTTGGGGGCCCACGAAACCAAAAATTAATAGGAAGACATTGTACTGCCATGCTACCAAGGGTGGCTTGGGTGTGCCCTCTCTCTATAAATACTACCTGGCGGCGCAGACTGCCCCTGTCCTACTTCTTCATGCGAAGAAGGCAGCCCCGTTGTGGGTTCTGGAAGAAGCCAGTAGGTCCAGCCCAATAGCAGTGGATGTGTTACCATGGCTCCCTAGGCGTGTTAGACCTAAACACATATCTCCTGTTTTGGAGTGCTTGCTGGGCAGGTGGGATAGCTGCAAGATGCGAGCGGGATTGATGTCTGGGCACCTCCCGCTGGCTAGGCTCTTCAATAACCCTATGTTCCCCCCAGGAATGACTTATGCCCCCAATTTTCGATGGTGGAAAGCCAATGGCCTGGAGGTGGTGCAGGATCTGTGCACACATAGAGGTGTAAGATCCTTTGAAGACCTTAGAGTGGCAAAGCAGATTCCACCAGCTGAAACCTTTCGGTATCTGCAGCTCTCCCATTTTGTCAGGAGCAATCTGAAAGGGGGGTCCCAGCCATTCAGAAAGACAGTATTGAAACAGATGTGCTGTCAGCAACCATTTGCTACGGGGGTGATTTCATACATTTATGGGGCTCTGGTCAATCAGATGGACCCCCAGGCACGAGTATATGGCAAGGTGGGAGGTGGAGCTTGGAGTGACCATTGATGATGAGGCCTGGAGGAAGATTTGGAATACTGTACGCTCCACCTCACTTAATGTGTTGGCAATGGAGAATGCCTTTAAATTGGTACTGAGATGGTACTTTACTCCGGCCAGGCTTCATAGATGCTCCGCCTCCCACTCCCCCATGTGCTTTAGGGGGTGTGGGGAGGTGGGGCATTACCTTCATGTCTGGTGGGCTTGCCCGAGGGTCAAGTCTCTCTGACAGAGAGCATATGCAGTTCTGTCCCGGGTTCTGGGGAAGCTGTGTACCCCCAGCCCGTTGGAGGTGCTACTGTCGTTGAAGCAGAATGCTCTTTCCAGGGATGAATGGCTCTTGACTAAGCACCTTTTGGTGGCTGTGAGACTCACGATAGCGGCTAACTGGAAGACTTCGCGGCTATCATGGAGAGAGGTGGAAGCCAGAATGGCTAACATCATGGTAAATGAATTGACGGCGGTAGTGGGCTTTCGAAAGGAGCAGTATGATCTGGTGTGGAACTCGTGGCAGAAACGCCATTCTCAGAAGTAATAGCATTATTAAAACTTTTCATGGGACTGTTTGGAATAGGGAAGCCCAAAGTTTAAATGTACAGTGCTCAGGTATGACTTTTAGGCCCAGTCTGGCAGCGGCTCCTACCAAACCCCCCCACGGTCCTTCCCTCCCTTGGCATCCCTAGTCTGCCCTTGCCCCCCCCCTCCCTTTTCCCTTGTATGTCTTGTGCTTTCTTTTCATGATTTGAATCTGGATCATTTCTCCATGTCTCTGTGTTGTGATTATTGTGGAAATAGTAGAAAGTGCTGGCGCGTATCTAATATATGGATGTTTTGACTTATTTTCACAATTTTCAATGTATTTTAATATTTTATTCCTGGTCTTACAATAAAAACATTGTGAAAGAATAATAAACCAGTGTTGGATTGATCTGAACCTGTTGACCAATCGGCGCACACATACATAGCAGAAGCATTCCGATCAGGCAGTGATTGTGGTACAGTGTTGTGCTGGCAGCAGTGGTCTGGTGCTGTGTGTGGGCATGGCTTGCCTCTCCCCTATTCCGGTGGTCTGTTGATATATGGAAAGCTGAGTGCTCCCCTCTAGAAGATGCTCTGCGCTGTGATTGGCTGCTGCCCAGTAGCAGTGTGTGGGAAGAGAGGAGAATTCCTGGCTGCCCACGCAGTCTGAGCTCACTGTCAGGTCGAGTTAGAGAGTGGCTGTACCGCAGTGCTCATTGTGCCTTACCCCCATCGTATCTCCCCTCCACTGGCTGCCGCCTGACCTCACTATGGGAGCCTCTCTGCTGACAGTCACCCACTGTCTCTGTACCTTCTGGTCCCTGGGCTTTGCCTTCCACCTGCACTTCAGGGAGCCTTACAGGCACCATAAAGGTGAGTGAATCCCAACATGGTCTGATCAATTTGACACAATACAGCTATGACATGATCATATCAACCAGGATGACAATCATGTGTCTGTGCTCTCCAGAATGGTGACAGATAAGTAACCCATTTCAGAGAAATAGACTAAATAGCCTTTTTTGACAGTATTACTCATTTAATTGCATCAACTAAGCTGTTCTGTAACAGACCGACTGCAAGCAAATCCTAACCTGCAGAATTATTAGAATGTCTAGATTTATGTTTGATGTTATTAATTTGATTAAATCAACCATTAGCTAGGCAAAGTGGATTGTTTTGTAACCAAAAATCCAACCTGTGCTTGAAATGATAGATCAATTATCAAGTCATTTGCTTGGTCAGGTTTCAAATCGATTTAAAAAGCTGCTAAGTGATTTGTTCAATCCCTCGATCAAACTGGAATGATCTTTTTATCATTTTGGGGGGTTTCAGTCATTTCATGTCAAAATGATTTTCACAGATAGTTGTCCATCTGTTAGAATGTATTTTTTCCCGTTGCGTCTGCTGACAAAGTTGAGCGTTTGTTCACTTTTTCTATACTGTTCATTTAAAAAAAGCTGCCCTTGTCTAGGGGAAAATTATTGTGCTGCAAAAATCAATCAGATCCTTTTGCATTTTTTTCAAATACAGGTCACATACACGGGTCTTTTTTTTCTATTTTTTTTTATTGATTGCTTGGGATGTTTAAAAATCATTTAATCACTCATATTGATTAAACACGTAATTGCTTGATGCAATTTCATTTGATTTATCATTCTGATAACATTTATTACGGTAAATGAAATTCTGTAATTTCACTTTTTAATCAATTTACAAACGATTTTTCTCACAATGGTGTTTAAAAGCTTGTCAAATTCAGTCCAGACTTCTGTCTGCCTGCGTCTAGAGGAAGCTTATGCCACAAACAACTTTCAATCTTTTTTTGATCACTGTGTGTTTTTTTTTTTTTAGATTTTCCTGATTGACACACTCTTGATTCATCAAACATCTTTCATTCTTTATCCCACTTTTTGGTTGGTTTCTCACATCAAGTATTTTACAGTGCTTTACAGAGAAACCTAAAGCATTCACATTGAGTAAATCATAGTTCAATGGGTCACACATATGTATTCGGATTAGCTATATAAAAAACCCAAAGATTTGTAGCCATTTATCCTGAATTATTTTATGTTTGTCCAGTTCATCAAATGAAAGTCTATGTGTGTGCACATGTATAGACAGACCTACAGGGGCTGGGCTAACAATAGAAATACAATTGTCAGGTGTTGGACAGAGGGGACTGACAGCCAACACAAAAGTAAGCAAGGTTGCTACTGTGATAACTCCTGCAAGCGGCAGCTGTCTTCTGTGTCTATCCAATAGAGATACCCACATGACAGGGGGTGGTGCTGCAGTAGGTGGGTGGGGCTTTGAGTCCGTTTGCCCCCTTCAAGTGTCTCTAGAGTGATCCTACAGTGTTTTCTTATTGTAAGTTGTATTTGTTAGTAGTATTTTTCATCATTAGCCAGTAGGGGGAGCCAGAGGACCATCATAGCTTCTATTCTATGATCTAGCTTGGCGAAAAACATTGCAGGCAGCCTAGTTCTTCTGTACCACAACTTGACCCAGTGCCCTGTTGTTCTATATGAGAAACAGCCAGCCTGATTAATATATACCCCAAGCCAGAGCTGCTCCCGGTTCTTCTGTACCATAACCTGACCCACATTCCTATTTATATATGCTACAGCCAGGGGCAGACTGACCAAAGGGAAACCTGGGACAATGCCCGGTGGGTCACACTACTTTGGGACCAGTTGGGCTGCTGCTTTTAACACCCACATTCAATCCCTGCCCCCTTAGACTCCCTCTCACCTGTACCCACAAGCCTTTGAACCCCATCCCCCAATATTATAGCCTTGGCATCATGGTTGGGGAGGGCTGAGCAGGGACGGCTTGGGCCAGCCAGGGACTGGTATAATCCAGAGACGATTTCTGGCCCCAGTTTGCCACTGACTACAGCCTGAATCACAACCCTATTCTTATGTACCTCAACCTGACTCAAAGATGCATTCATCTATACTGGAACTGAACCTGCAGCTGTAATTATTTATACCACAACCAGAACTGCAGCTCAATTCTTCCATTCAACAACCTGACCCATATCCTCAATCGTCTGTACTACAACTAGTAACATTGTATGTAAGGCTGAATAAAGACTTTAGTCCACAGCTTGATTTATTTATACTACAACCCAAGCTGCAGCCTCATTCTTCTGTACTGTAACATGGCTCACAACCCTATTTATTTATACTAGAACTGGACCCACAGGCTCATTCATTGATACAACAGTCTGAACTTGAACCCCACTCTTATCTACCTCACCCTGAACCATCCATTAATCTATACTAAAACTGCTTTATACCACCATACAATCTGCAGCCAGTGCTTCAGGGTTATCCATCTATACTAGAACCAGACTTGCAGTCTGCTTTCATTTATACTACACCCCAGAGTTCAGCCCTATATTCTTAGTATACAGTACGTCCTGCTCCAGATAGAATACTTACATTCGGGTACTACTCCGCCAGATGGCGCTGGACTGCAGAGACATCGAAAATAGGCTCCTCCCGGCCCCTCAAATACCCAGGGACCTCCCACAATCCCCAGATTTTCTCTGCAGTCTGGACTGTGAAGGACAAGAAGATGGCTCTCTCTACTCGCAGGTGAGTGGGGCTATTAGCCTGCGGCCCTGTAGGACTATTCCCACCAGTTCCATCAGTAATTGCCTCCCAGCCTTGGCTGCGCTGGTAGGGTGAGGGTAGGCAGCACCGCTGTTAGATGCTCAGGAGCGCTGCTCCACCGCAATCCCCCACCAAAGGGTAGGCGGTACAGGCATGTGATGAGCCTCTATGGAATGCCCCTCCCGCACTATGGCCCCTTGTCCCTGTCTGTCGGTGGGCCCTATGTTAAATGACCGCTGGGGGTGTGTGTGAATGTATGTATATACGTGTATTGGCTTTTTGCTTCATTACATTATGCTTTGTGTCAGCCGCCGCGCTGGCTTGTATTACATTTATTATACTTGAAATTGCCGCCGCGCGCATTTTTTCCCAGTATTCCGCGCTCGGCAGCGGTGTTACCTCAGGCGCCGGTGTGCCGTCGTTGGCTGCTTGTCACATGTTGGCTTCACGCTCTTCGGGGGGCTCCTCGAGGTATACCGACGCCATTTTGTCTGCTTGTTCCGGCTTCTGCGAGACGGACTTCTAACCTACTGCGGTCTGTAAGTGCCCTCGCGGGCGGCTTTATTACCGTTTTTAATTATTGTTTGCTTACGACTCCCTTTGATTATGTCTTTCAGACGGGCGAACACATTGGCTTCTCCCGGCCCTCTATTAAAGCGGACCTTCACTCTGAATAAGAGTCTATCTTATATGTTCCCCACACCCTGTACATACAGATTGCTCACATTAAAAATCATCCTACCTGCATCTACTGCATGTTATGAGCCTTTAAACATCCAAGATGGCGGCTTATGGAAGCCACCATCTTATCAGGCAGCCTGCAAACAGGAAGTGCCTCCTGACTGTGCTGCTCTGCATTCTGGGACTGCTGACCTTTACCTGACCCCAGCTCTGCTCTGTCTGAGCAAAGCACAGCTATAACCCGCCCCCTGTACCTTATCCCACTCTCCTCTCCTCAGTAAGTGTGATGCTTCTGAGTCAAGATGGCGGCGCCCATATCCTAAATTCCTGAACAGAGTTGCAGCCCAGTGGGGGAAAGAATAATAAGTTAGTGACTAAAAACGTAAAATATATTAATTTTAGATGCTGGGGAACCGTTTTTTTAGAGTTTGGGCTTTTCATTAAATCACGCTGAAGGTCCGGCTTAAGTTGGTTAGCTTGTGAGGCCTAGTGTAATTGCTCCCACTTCCCTAGCGGGTTATTGGGGCATCCCGGGTTGCTGTATAGCGTTAATCCCTATCTGCCTATTGTGCCGCTGTAATCACCATATGGAGGCATCTCAGGATAATGTGACCGGGGTTCCTTCAGGACCAGCCCGGCTGTGTGTAGCTTGTGGGGAGTCCTAGGAATGAATCTGGATACAGTTCAGGCAAGGATTTTCCTTCCTCAACAGAAGGTGGACAGTCTGATTGCACAGGCTCAGTCCCTCCTAGCTTGTCCCCATCCCTCCATCAGGCAGGGGATGCAGCTGGTGGGCCTGATGGTGGCGTGCTTCGAAGCGGTCCCTTATGCTCAGTTCCACTTGAGGCCTCTGCAACTCCACCTCTTGTCAGTATGGGACAAGGACCCAGCGTCCCTGGACAGGGTCTGTGCGCTTTCCCCCCTGGTCAGGCGGTCCCTCTCGTGGTGGCTGGACTCCAGGAACCTGTTGGGGGGCAGATCCTTTCTGACCCCCTCCTGGGAGACGGTCACCACGGATGCCAGACTGTCAAGTTGGGGGGGTTTCTGGAAGTCCCTGCGGTTCCAGGGGAGATGGGGCCCTCAGAAGGCCAACAAACCTATCAACGTCTTGGAGCTGCGGGCGATCAGGAAGTGTCTCTGATCCTGACCTGGGCGGAGGCCAATGTTCCCTGCATATCAGCTGTGTACATCCCAGGGGTGGAAAATCTCCTGGCAGACTCTCTGAGCAGGGGGACCTCTCGCCAGGGAGAATGGTCCCTCTGCAACAGGGTTTTCCAATCTCTGTGTCACCGTTGGGGTCAACCAGATGAGGATCTGTTTGCGTCCCGTCACAATCACAAGCTCCAGGCCTTTGTCTCTCTTTCCTCCATTCCCCCTGCTGGGCAGGGTTCTGCGCAAGATTGCTCTGGAAGAGGTGCCAGCAATTCTGGTGGCCCCCAGGTGGCCAAGAAGAGTGTGGTTCACAGATGTGGTACAAATGGCAGTAGATCAGTACGCTCTGCCCTTGGTGCCAGATCTGCTCACTCAGGACCCCTTACGCCATCCCAATTTACAAACTCTGGCTTTGACGGCCTGGCTGCTGAAACCTACCTCGGTTGTTGATACCATGATAAAGGCTAGGAGGAAGTCTTCTTCTTCCATTTATTACAGGGTTTGGCGTGCCTACATTGACTGGTGTGAGTCTAAGTCTCTTCCCTGTCGGGTGTTCTCTATTCCCAGGATTCTGGAGCTCCTGCAGCATGGGTTGGAGATGGGGCTCCAACTCAGTACTCTGAAGGGTCAGGTTTCTGCCCTGGCTGTTTTCTTCAAGAAGTCAGCATTCTCTGATCAGGACTTTTTTCCAGGGGGTTACTCATGTGCGTCCTCCACGTAAGCCTATGGTGCCTGTTTGGGATTTCAACTTGGTTTTGTCAGCCTTGCAGGGTGCTCCCTTTGAACCTGTGCAGGATGCTGCCTTGGCCATTCTTACTCTCAAGGTTGTCTTCCTGGTGGCTATCACTTCTGTCAGGCGTGTGTCTGAGTTGGCGGCGCTGTCCATTCAGCCCCCATACTATGAGAGACACCAGGACAAGGTGGTGTTACGCTTCAAACCAGATTTTCTGCCTAAGGTAGTGTCTGTCTTTCATTTGAATCAGGATATTGTTCTTCCTTCATTGTGCCCTAATCCTAGTAATGTTAAGGAGAGGGTTTTGCACTCTTTGGATGTGGTTAGGTGTCTGAAGTACTATCTGGTGGCTACTGCACCTTTCCAGAAAACGGATGCTCTTTTTGTGGTCCCTTCTGGTCCTAGGAAGGGTTTGACTCCTGCCAAGTCTACTATCAGCAAATGGGTCCGTCAGGCTGTGATTCAGGCCTACTCTGCTAAGGGGAAGAATCCTCCCTTCCGCCTTACTGCTCATTCTACTCGTGCTATTGGTGCCTCTTGGGCTTTTCAGCACCAGGCTTCTGTTGAACAAGTTTGCAAGGCCGCTACTTGGTCTTCTGTTCATACTTTTTCTAAGTTTTACAAGGTTGATGTTAGGCCCTCAGCTGATGCTGTTTTTGGCTGCAAGGTTTTGCAGGCGGCACTGTTTTAAACTGTCTGCTGTTACCTTTGGGGATCCCACCCTACTTTATGGACACTGCTATTAGAAGTCCCGAATGTAAGTATTCTATCTGGAGCAGGACGTACTGTATACTAAGAATAATACAATTCTGTGATTACTCACCTGTAGAATTGGTATTATGAGTGTACAGTACGTTCTGCTCCACCCCACCCTGGTTTTTGCATTATCTTGGATCCCCTGTATGGTGATTGTTACCATTGTTATAGTTGATAGTTTGGGATGTTTTAATTCTCCCGGCTTCTCGTTAACTGCTTTTCAATGCTGGGGATTGTGGGAGGTCCCTGGGTATTTGAGGGGCCGGGAGGAGCCTATTTTCGATGTCTCTGCAGTCCAGCACCATCTGACAGGATAGTACCCGAATGTAAGTATTCTATCTGGAGCAGGACGTACTGTATACTCATAATACCAATTCTACAGGTGAGTAATCACAGAATTGTATTTTTTCTGTACCATAGCCTGACCCACAACCCAGGGGCATAACCTTTGGGGGTGCGACTGGACAGGGGGCCCCATCATTGTTGCTTCTCTACCTTATTTATCAAATTTGTGCTCACTTGGCATCATTTAGAAAAAAGGACGCACCATTTTTCTCTGCTGTTTCAGTCTTTAGTTGTCTAGCTGCTTCCAGTTCAGTTAAAAGTTTACTGTATGAGCTCCAAAGGGCCCCATTTAATGTTTGCAGCAGGGCCCCATCACATTTAATTATGCCACTGCCACAACCCCTTTGCTGCATGCGAAAACTATCCCTGCAGTTTTATAGCGCAACCTAACCCACAGCATCATTCTTATGTGCCAGAACATGACCCACAGCTCCATACATATTATATATATATATATTTATATTTGAAATTGATCACCAGCCTGATTTATATATAACTTCGACCTGAACCACAGCACCATTCCTTTGTACCCCAACCAGAACTGCAGACCAAATCTTCTTTACCACAACCTAAGTCAAAATACCATTTTTCTATACGAGAGCCAGCCCAGCAGTCAGATTAATTTATACCAGGTTCACTTTAAAGTAGAACAAAACCCACTGGGGCCGTCCCTGCTTGAGCTCTCGATTGCCATACACAGAGCCATTTGCCGAACATTATATATGCACGGCAAAGGACTCGGGTTGAACAAAAGTCCTCCCATGTGCTGTTGGACCGAGCAGAGATGAGTTTTTACAAGCAAACTGTGGGGTTTTACACAGCAGGCATTCTACATGTCTGGGGGTGGGGGCAAGGAACAAAACCCGAGAGGTCACTGAGATCTTTCGATTCCTTTGGCACACTTAAGCTTTCCGGTCTTGCGCGCTAAGCAAGAAGTGAGACTATGGCCTCAATTCAATAAAGGTAGAAAAAAATTCTCACGGTAGTAAAAGATTCAATTCATGAGAAAAAAGCCTGAGAATGTCACTGTTGCTGAATCACCGGCTAAGAAAACAATGAAAGTCAATGGCACTTTTTTACTCCTAAGAAAAATAGAGAACTGTTTACTCCTTTCTACACTGTAGTAAAAGCTGCCATTGACTTTTATTGTCTTTTTATCTAGTGATTCAGTAACAGTGACATTCTCAGGCTTTTCCAAGTATACAGCACGTTCTGTTCCAGAAATTCCTTACACTTGGGATATTCCGCCACAAGATGGCGCCGGACTGCAGAAAGACTTGTAGCCACTTTCGGCCCCTTAAAGTGGACCTTCACTCTGAATAAGAGCCTATCTTATATTTTTCCCACACCCTATACATACAGATTGCTCACATTAAAAAATCATCCTACCTGCATCTACTGCATGTTATGAGCCCACCCCCCTGTATCCCACTTTCCTCTCATCAGTAAGTGTGATGCTTGTGAGTCAAGATGGCAGCGCCCGTATCCTAGAGTCCTTAACAGAGTTGCAGCCCAGTGGAGAAAAGAATAATAAGTGACTAAAAACTTAAAATATATTAATCTTAGATGGTGGGGAATCATTTTTAAGGGGTTGGGCTTTTCAATAAATCATGGTGAAGGTCTGGTTTAAATAGCCAAGTACCTCCCACCAATTTCCACTTTAGTTCTGCAGTCTGGACTGCGAAGATAGAAGATGGCTCTCTACTGCGCAGGGAGCGGGCTTTTCAAGCCTATGGCCCTGCAGGCTTATTTCCACCCGTTCCGGACAGCACTAGTGTCAGGTGCTGAAGGAGCGCTGCTCCGGGCCGCAAGACCCTGTACCAAAGGGTAGTCGGCGACAGGCTTTTTTATGGTGAGCCTCTTTGGGATGCCCCAGACCTAAATCTTGGGTCCCCTTTTAATCTCCCCCTGCCCTCCCTTTCCCTAGAGGTTGTTGGGACCCCCTCGCTATGGCCCGGGTGGCGCCTGGGGGAGTCCGTTATTGTGTGTGTGCTTTTAATGTTGCGTTTATTTCTATGGCGTGCGTGCGGGCCACTTGTACGACGCTCAGCGGGTGTTGGTTGTTTTTTTACTATGTCTTTTGGCTTCAGTGATGGCGCCGGCGCCCCACGTGATCTCAGTTTCCGCGCTCCTTGGGGGGGGGCGTTCTGCGTTATGCGCCCGCGGTCCACCCCTCTAGGTACTGCTGCCGGCGCCATTTTGTGGCCTCGTCCTTGCGGTGCTGCGACGCGGTCTGGCTGTTCTGCTTCTTCGTGCTTCTGTCCGCTTGGTCCGTGAATCCCTTACGGGGGTTTTTTATATGGATTTGCTCTGTATGCTTATTTTGTGCTTGTGTCTTGCAGGCGGGTCACCTTTGACTGTGGTTCTCCCGGCCCTGCCCATTGCCAATCTCCCACTTTCCCTAGCGGGTTTTAGGGGGCATCCCGCTAGGGGTGGCTATAGTTAGCTGTGTCCCTGTACTGGCTTGCGCCTATATCAAAAATCACCATATGGAGGCTTCCGGGGATAATGTGCTTGGGGTTCCTTCGGGACAAGCCCAACTGTGTATTGTGTGTGAGCTATCCCCTGTGAGTGTCAGGGTATGTGTGCCCTGCGCCCAGCAGGTACTTGCGCTACAGCCTGGGGCGTCTGCTACGGGCCCTGGTGCTGCGCCCCTTCGGCTTTGCCGACCCCCCCACATTTGCATTTGACTCCCAGTGAGGGGCATACTAGCGGGGAGTCACAATATGACTTGGCTGCACGGGTGGACAGCATTGAAAAGCATATTGCTGTGTCAGCCCCGCGTAAGGCTTCTGCCAAGAAGCGGCATTAATCTCCCGCTGCTTCCCTCTTTCCTGTTGATGATGAGGGACCTTACTCATTGTCTGGCCTTTACCCCCTTGAGGAGGGGGAGTTGTTCTCTGATTCAGAATCCTCTGAGGAACAACCTAAGTTATATGGTAGTACCGGGTCTCCTTTTGGACCCATGGTCCTCAGATGACACTGACAGGTTATTGACTCACATTTTTGAAGTGCTTTGTATTTACCCTCCTGCCGTGGCTCCACAGCAGCAGGGTGAGCTTTTCCATACTGTTAAACCTGCTTGGAGTTCCCTGAGCAGAGTCACTTTAATAATCTGGTGCTCAAAGAGTGGAAACGGCCTAGTAAACTTCCTGGGGTGCCCAAGAGTTGGGACAGGAGGTATCCCTTTCCTGCTGATGTGATTAAGCGTTGGTCATGTCCTCCCGAGGTGGACGCGCCCGTTTTAGGGTTGTCAAATACATCTGTCATGCATTCTCCTGACACTACTAACCTGCGGGACGGTGAGGGCCGGCGCATGGACCAGCTGTCCTGTCATGCTTTTGCCTGTGTGGGGACTGCGCTGCGCCCGGTTTGTGCCTCTGCCATAACGGCTATTGCTATTAAAGGGCTGCTTAAGTGTCTCTTAGATGGGACCTCTGATGACGCGGGAGGAGAGGATTATAGATCTCTCCTGCTTTGCTATGAATTTGTTGCATATATTCTTGCTTCCATGGATGATGCCAATAGAATATGTGCTAGGACCTCTGCCCTTCTGGTGGCTATACGACGCTCTGTCTGGCTACGTCAGTGGTTAGCTGATAATGCTGCTAAGAAGGCTCTCACTGGGTTTCCTTTTAAGGGGCTGCAGCTCTTTGCTGAACGCTTGGACCGGTTTGCCAGGGGAGGTAGGTTACCGCAACGTAGGAGGCCGTCTCGGCCCTTTCAGGGGACTGGTGCCCCTCTCCCCTCCTTCCGCGCTTCCAGGGCTGGTCGAGGAGTTTCCTTTGCTGGAGCACGCAGAGACTATTGGGGCAGGGGTAGAGGACATGGCCGGCTCTGCCTCTCATGGGGTCCCAAGCCCAAATCCTCCCCCAAGACTCCTCAGGCAGCAGGAGGCGCCCTCACCCATCCGGGTGGGGGGACGGCTTCGGCTCTTTGCTCACGTCTGGTGGCGACGCAAGCAAGGTCCAAAGCCTTCTGGAGTTGCGGGTCATCTGCCCGGTGCCTCTCAGAGAAAGAGGCAGAGGCTTCTACTCCAATCTTTTCATGGTTCCCAAAAAGGATGGGTCCCTCAGGCCCATCCTGGATTTAAAGCTCCTCAACAAGTTTGTCAGATTCAAGCATTTTCGCATGGAGACCCTACGCTCAGCAGTCAATTCACTGCGCCCGGGCGACTTCATTACCTCTGTAGACATCAAGGACGCTTACCTTCATGTACCAATCTTTCCTGGCCATCAGAAATTTCTCAGGTTCGCTCTGGAGGATCAGCACTACCAATTTGTGGCCTTACCTTTCGGTATCACCTCGGCTCCCAGGGTATTCACCAAGGTGCTGGCGGGTGTGATGGCTCTGTTGAGATCTCAGGGCATTCGCATTCTTCCTTATTTGGACGACATTCTGATCGCCTCTCAGTCCTTCCATCAGGCAGAACTGGATACCCAGATGGGGGTGTCCACACTGGAGTCCTTCGGCTGGGTGATCAACCATCCCAAGTCTTTTCTGTCCCCGTCACTGGTGAGGTCCTTTCTGGGCATGACTCTTGATACATCTCAGGTCAAGGTTTTTCTCCCTCAACAGAAGGTGGAGAGTCTTCAAGCTCAGGCCCAGTTCCTTCTTTCTTGTCCTCATCCCTCCATCCGGCAGGGGATGCAACCAGTGGGCCTGATGGTGTCTTGCTTCGAGGCGGTACCCTATGCTCAGTTTCACATGAGACCTCTGCAGCTACACCTCTTATCAGTGTGGGATCGGGATCCTGTGTCCCTGGATCAGGTGTTTGTTCTGTCCCCCCTGGCCAGACGGTCCCTCTTGTGGTGGCTGGACTCAAGGAAACTCTTGGAGGGCAGAACCTTTCTGTCCCCTTGCTGGGAGACTGTCACCACAGATGCCAGTCTGACAGGTTGGGGGGGCTTCTGGAAGTCTTTGAAATTCCAGGGTCAGTGGTGCCCCCAGGAGGCCCATACTCCTATCAACATTCTGGAACTGAGGGCGGTAAGGTTGGTTCTCGCCCAATTGACCCCACACCTTCGGGGTCGGGTTGTTCAGATCCGCTCGGACAATCAGATGGTGGTTGCCTACATCAATCATCAGGGAGGGACCCGGAGCAAGAGGGCCCTCAAGGAAGTGTCTCTGATACTGTCATGGGCAGAGGAGAATGTTCCCTGCATCTTGGCAGTGTACATCCCTGGGGTGGAAAATCTGGAGGCGGACTCCCTGAGCAGCGGGACTTCTCGTCTGGGAGAATGGTCCCTCAGCAGCAGGGTGTTTCGCTCCCTGTGCCACCGCTGGGGTCAGCCGAATGTGGATCTGTTTGCTTCCCGTCACAATCACAAGCTACCAGTCTTTGTTTCTCTGTCCCAGGACCCTCTGGCCTTAGCCATGGATGCACTAGCAATGTCTTGGAAGAGCTTTCGGCTTCTCTGTGTGTTCCCTCCGTTTCCTCTGCTGGGCAGGGTGCTGCGCAAGATAGCCCAGGAAGGGGTGCCAACCATCCTGGTGGCCCCCTGTTGGCCAAGAAGGGTGTGGTTCGCAGACATCGTGCAGTTGGCAGTAGATCAATACGTCCTGCCCAAGGTTCCAGACCTGCTCACTCAGGGGCAGCTACGCCATCCCAATTTACAAATGCTGGCTTTAACGGCCTGGCTGCTGAGACCTCCATCTTGATGGAAAAGGGGCTGCCTGCCTCTGTTGTTACTACCATGATTCGGGCTAGGAAGAAGTCCTCGTCTTTTATCTACTATAGGCTATGGCATGCTTACATTGCTTGGTGTGAGTCTAAGTCTCTTCCCTGTCGGATGTTTTCTATTCCCAGGATCCTGGAATTCTTGCAGCATGGTTTGGATTTGGGCCTTCAACTTAGTACTCTTAACGGACATGTTTCAGCCTTGGCTATTTTCTTCAAGATCTTTTGCCAAACACCGTTTGGTTAAGACTTTTTTCCAGGGGGTTACTCACGTGCGCCCGCCACGTAAGCCTATGTTGCCAGTCTGGGGTTTTATCTGCCTTGCAGGATCCTGCTTTTGAGCCTCTACCTGAGGCTGCTTTGCCTATTTTGACTCTTAAGGTAGCCTTTTTGGTGGCTATCACTTCTGTTAGGCATGTTTCTGAGTTGGCAGTGCTTTCCATTAAACCTCCTTACTTTGAGCGACACCAGGACAAGGTGGTGTTGCGGTATAAGCCAGATTTCCTGCCTAAGATTGTGTCTGCATTTCATCTTAATCAAGACATTGTTTTGCCTTCATTGTGTCCTAATCCTGCTAATTCCAAGGAACGGACTCTGCATTCCTTGGATGTGGTCAGGGTTCTGAAGTTTTATTTGATAGCTACTGAATCATTCAGGAAGACTGATGCTTTTTGTTCTCCCTTCTGGACCTAGGAAGGGTTTACCTCCGGCTAAATCCACTATGAGCAAGTGGATTCGCCAGGCGGTGGTGCAAGCCTATTCTGCTAAGGGGAAGGAACCTCCCTTCCGTCTTACTGCTCATTCCACTCGTGCTATTGGTGCCTCCTGGGCTTTTCAGCACCAGGCTTCTGTTGAACAAGTTTGTAAGGCCGCAACTTGGTCTTCTATTCATACTTTACAAGGTTGATGTTAGGGCCTCAGCTGATGCTGCTTTTGGACGCAAAGTTCTTCAGGCGGCAGTGGTCTAAACTGACCACCGTTGCTCTTTGGGGATCCCACCCTACCTTACGGACACTGCTTTTGGATGTCCCAAGTGTAAGGAATTTCTGGAACAGAACGTGCTGTATACTTGGAAAAATACAATTCTGTGAGTACTCACCTGTAGAATTGATTTTATAGTATACAGCACGTCCTGTTCCACCCCTCCCTTGTTATCATTTTTCTTGGTTACCTCTGTATGGTGATTGTTCAAAAGTTCATTTTGGGTTCTTATCCATTTTTTGATTCTCCTGGCTTGTATAACTGCTTGTCAACACTGGAAATTGGTGGAAGGTACCTGGCTATTTAAGGGGCCGGGAGTGGCCACAAGTCTTTCTGCAGTCCGGCACCATCTTGTGGCAGAATATCCCAAGTGTAAGGAATTTCTGGAACAGGACGTGCTGTATACTATAAAATCAATTCTACAGGTGGAGTACTCACAGTATTTTTTTCTCATGAATTGAATTTTTTTACTACCATGAGAATTTTTTTCTACCTTTATTGAATCGAGGCCTATCTCTCCCCAATATGGACAAATATGGCATTAAACTGGACCAACAGCCTGGCACAGTGGGAAAGGAAAGGAAGCGGCCATTTTGGAGCTTCCTCTCTGAATGGACATAACTGAAATGCATAGCACAACTTCCTGTTTGCAGGTGGCATGCAAGCCCATGAGCGGCCATCTTGTTTTTAAAATTTATCCCAGTAGGCGTTAGAAAAAGGTAAATTCATTTTTATGTGCAGCAATCTAAACTGCCTTGGGGAGGGGGCATATGAGCACTGTTTGTTGTGTTGGTCTGATTTAATTCATTTTTGATTGTTGGTCCACTTTAAAGAAACATTTGGTGGGTTTTAGGGAGTTAGGCCTTGAGGAGGAACAACACCCAGGAATAAGAGGAAACTGAGCATCCCTGCCCCTACCACTAGCTGTACGCGCCCATGATGCCCATTATGATAGGCCTGCTGCAGACATGCCCACAACTAGAGGTATTGGATGCCCCATAAAGAGGTAGATTAAACCCCGCAAGAGTCTTACAAACTTAAGGGGGTGGGGGTTGCTCCTATTTAAAGCAGACCTCACTGCTCCATTACAGCCAGGTTCACAGCTCTATGAAATGGTGAGCCAATAACAACCGCACCTCAGACATGCTTTATTGCATTGTGCTTTATTTCCTGCCCCTCATCATAAAGAGTTCCATGCCTGATTTTTAGCTTCCTAAGGAGGATCCTAGAATAGGGATCCCACAGGGACCATAGTTAAAAGGGTCCTAAAAGGCATTGTTGGCTAGAGGTCTACTTTAAAATGTTTAATTATCCTGGAGATATTCAGACAAGGCCCCGCCCGTCAGGCTGTGTCTGGCTGGTCATGCTTGTGTATTGGAGCCTGAGGAGTGCTGACAGCAGGCAAACACTTTGATCATGTGTTCAGTTGTCTAGCCAGTGGGGTGTATATTGTGCCCTTCTGCCCTCTGATTGGTTCTTTACAGTTGTCTCTCTTTTCTGCATACAATGTATTGTTGAAGCCCATCTCCAACCAACTTTTTTATATTTAGAGCAAACTCATAGTCAAACATTTGGGATGAACCTAGTGTCAAAAATTCTTAGGAGGCCAATAGTAGTGTGGTAGAGGACAGAATATTGTATGCCTCATATCGGAGGCGGTCTAACTGCTATGTGTTCAGCTATTTACTGAGCCCCGTCAGATAAAGCTTCACTAGTAAAAGGTGAGGATCTCTAATGCGGGGCTCGCTGAGGCTGTATGTTAGGTTATTTTAAATTCAAGAGTTGCTAAGGAAGGGTTTAGAGTCTGTGTGAGGAGTTCACATCTGCAGCCAATCATGTGACTGCCAGCCAATCATGTGACTGCCAGCAACTGTTCAGTTTTTATGTGCAAGCCCACTCAGAAGTCACGCCATTGACATACAATGTAGGCTGAAGTGGTAGGCATTCCCCTCGATTCAAAGAGCAAAAGTTAATTGATTTCGTATCGAGAATCGTAAGTTTGGGTGGGTGTTAGTCATTTTTTCCTGTTTTTTTGGCCATTTCCGACTCGCACGAGCCTACGTACGAATGCGTATATGCTCTTACGATCTGCGGAAGTTCGTTCCTAAATTTTAGGATCAAAACGTAAAACTTAGGATCAAATCCTAAAACTTACGATTAAAACGTAAAACTTAGGATATTTGGATGTGTTTAGGTGTGATTCAGAGAAACCTCTAAACGCGTTTTAAAAGAAAGCCACAGCCGACACCTTTTAGCAGCCGGATTGCTGTTCTTGAACAGGTTTTTTGGCTATGTGGAGGAGTCTGCGCGTCTTGAGCTCCAATGAACTGCATGTATCAGCATGGCCGAGGCCATAAATTGTATGGCAATGCATACCTGATTCATGTATGCCTTATAAAAGCATTTTAATGTGGACCTTAATTAGTCCTTTGCATGTAAACCTTTATTTTGCAATATATTTGCGTTAATTAAAGAAACTTATGTCCTTTGTTTTTTATTTTAAAATTGAGGTACTAGAATAATATTTTTAGATTGAATTTATTGGTGTAGTTGTTTACCTTTGCTTTGTTTAATTATTTAAGCACATCTTTGGTCAGATGCATCACACTTACTGAGGAGAGGAGAGCGGGATAAAGTGCAGGATGTGGGTTACTGCTGTATTTTGCACAGACACAGCAGAGCTGGGGGCACGGAAAGGTCAGAAATCAAAGAATCCAGAGCAACACAGTCACAAGGCCCTTTCTGTTTGCAGGCTGCCCGATAATACCTGAGCCGCCATCTTGGCTGTTTCTAGGCTCATAACATGCAGAAGTTGCTGGGTGTTTTTTAATATTTGTGAGCAATCTGTATGGAGAGGGTGTGGGTAACCACACTAAAAATTTAAAGTTGTACCATTTGAAGCATAAATATTAAAATTAAATCCACAAGTAAAAAATGCAAGTTAACTAAAAATTAAACAAAGTAAGATTTACTTATGCAAATGCATTCATTAATGGTTGGTTACTACAAAATGAATGAAATAAAGAAAAATAAAAGACCAAATATTTAGAATGCACTTTAATGAGGTAAGTTTGTAGTGCGCAGCCGCAAGATCAGAAGGATTTACGTCCAGACAAAAAAGGAAAAAGGGCAAAACCAATGTTGCAACCTGAGAAATGAAACGGAAAATTCAGGATGGAAACTGACATAGGTCTGATTCCCGAACTGCCATACGAACGGACGTATATTTTAGGATAGAAACGTATTTGCTTATTGAATCACTCGCAAGTTCATACGAACGCACGAGCGGACGGGAAAAATAGGATGATCGTGAGCCAAATCCAAGCTGTTACATGTTTCTTTGAATCAACCCAATTGACTGGCTTCACTGTAGTTCTGCTTTAAGTTTTCCTCAGGATGGGTGTTAAAGAAGGCCCAAAAGCAGACATAAATCCTCCCTTGCAACTCCAGTGAGGAGCCTGATCCCCAGGTGCTCCTCTGCAAGAGCCCGTGGAAGGCTAAAACGGGGATAATATTCACCCTTCTATTTTCTCCTTGTCCGTTTCTGTATTGTAGGTTTTACCAGGTTTGAAATTCCACATTAATAAAACCTGTTTGGTTACTGGAGACTAAGTGTATTTAGCAGAATATTAGAGGGCGCCATCAGTACTGAATAGAGAGCTGCGTCAGTGATGCCCCTCGAGTTTTCCTCCCCCTCCCTCTAACAGGGAGCGCGCGTCAGAGTCGCTGCTCTTAGACACTCCGTGGGACAGAGAAAAGGTGAGTTGGCTGCGGCGATCTGGGGGGTTTCACACAGCGGGGCACCCCCCATCGGGTGCCCCCAGGGAAAGGTTTAAAACCCAGGATAGTCAAAATCATGGGTTTTGGTCCACTTTAAATCTTAATTTGCCATGAAGGGTCTTGGTCCGAAGAAACACTAAAATAACCTACCCCCCACCCCCACCATCAGTGAACCCTGCATTAGGCAGAGCTCCATCTGATAGGGGACAGCAAACCGCTGCACCCATGCAGCAGACACACCTCCTGCAACTGCTGTGATTGCATACTAAGATCTTGTTTCACTAAGAGTTGAAAAAAATGTCATGGTAGTAATAAATTCAATTCATGAGATATAAGCCTGAGAATGTCACTGTTAGTGAATCACCAGATAGGAAGTGAAACACCAGATAGTGTCAATGAAACTTTTTTTCTCCTGAGAAAAGTAATTCACTTTTTACCCCTTTTTGTAGTAAAAAGTGCTATTGAATTTCGTTGTCTTCCTATCTGGTGATTCACTAACAGTGAAAATCTCAGGCTTTTATTCTCATGAATTGAATTGTTTACTACCATGAGAATCTTTTTCAACTCTTAGTGAATCGAGGCTTGAGTGTTAGATAAGTGTTAGATGCTCTGTCGGTATAAGCTTGCAATCTAAAGACACACCCCTGATGTATATAGACATGTCTTATTGCTGATTGGTTGGCAGGGTTACACCTTTTTAATGTTTATAAAGCGCCACCAGCCTCTGTGGTGCTGCAGAATATATAACAGGCAACTGCCATGATTGCACACTAATAAGTAATAGGAGCCCTGTCCATATGAGCCTGCAATCTAATGTACACCTGATGTGTACTGACACTATTTTGGTCCACTTTAAATCTTAATTTTCCATGAAGGGTCCTGGTCCAAAGAAACACTAAAATAACCTACCCCCACCCCCACCATCAGTGAACCCTGCATTAGGCAGAGCTCCATCTGATAGGGGACAGCAAACCGCTGCACCCATGCAGCAGACACACCTCCTGCAACAGGTGGTGTGCTGCCGTTACCTGTCCCCTTTCTTACAGAGCTCCATAAGGAGAGTATGTCCTAATTCTGACGCTCACAGGCAAAAGAAGTGGGTGAGGTCATGGAGGGTCCTGATCCCCAGGTACACTAAATGAACCTACATTTTCCACTCCATCAATGAACCATGTCTTAGAAAAATACCTTATTCTAGCAGAGCTCTATCTAATGCAGGACTGGAAATGGCTGCACACATGTGCGGCATCCACACCTACACGAGTGAGGGACCTGCTTCACTGGAGTGCACAGCTATTTTCTGACTCCGATCATGAAGAGTTACATGCCTCATACTGGCTAAATAAGCTGTAGTGTAAGCTAGGCTTACTGCAGAGGCATCCCAAACTGGAATGCCCCAGGGAATGATTAAAAGGGACCTAAAGTAATTCACTTAAAAGCAAACCTGTTTTCCAGTAAGGAGTTCCACCACCACTGTTTCCAGTAAGAGTCGGCCATACTGCCCCCTCCCCCCTTATTTTGAGTAGGCTGTAACCTTTTGTATAGAGGCAATAGGAAATCTGAGCTGGCCACTGTGTGGCAGTCTTGGGCTCCAGGAAGGGGGGTTGCCACAGTAAGCCTGGTGCTATTGTTACCCCACATGAATGGTAACCTCACCCCCCCCCCCATACCCTATTGGTCTGACATGTTTACTAAACATAGCTTAACAAGAGCCGCCCCATGTTGGGCCCTGGAGGAGGAAGGGGGGTGCTGGACGGCCCAGTTTCAGCAGCCATCTGGCCCAGAGCTCATTAACATGTGTACAGCACCAGGGCCCGGCCATTCAGCCGCAGGAAAGAGGCTCGTTTGCCAAGATCTGGGGGGAGAGGTGTGATGTGCTAATCAGGCTGGGACCCCCGCCGGCTCTCCCCTGAACCCCTTTATGCTGCCATTTTCCCCAAATATACAAAAATAATTGGCTTATGGTAGTCATGTTATCTTCCATACGGAAGCTATGTGTTATCAGCAGAGACAGAAGATTAGATCAAAGTCCAGCCCATCCGATCAAAATGATGCCGATACGTTCATGTACTGTGCAGCCAAATCCCACAGCTTAGGTTCTCGCTTATCACATCTGCCTCATGAGCAAGTCCCCCAATCTCCAAATCAAACCCCCTGAAATAACATTTCATGCATATAAATCTCCTTATGTGCAGTTAAAGCAGACCTCCTTTCAAAAATGGCTTTTACAATCCCCATTTGGGATGCCCCTACAAGTAAAGATCCTTAGGAAGCCAAAATCGGGCATGGGACCCTGTATGATGATTGTCAGTAAAGAAAATAGTGACGCTGTGCAATGACGAATGTCTTCTATTTGTGTGGCTGCCACATGTGTGCAGATGCCCCCCCCCCCCCCTCACTGAGGATCGCTGTAATGCAGGGCTCACTGATGGGGTGAAGAGGCACGTTAGTTTAGATAAATGTCTTCCTGAACCAGGATGCTTTTTTCCAAAAGTCAGGCCAGACCATTGATTCCAATAGGGATGTGCCTGGTGCAGTAGGACAGAAACCTCTGAGTGCTATTCTGAGGGTTAAAGGGGCTTCTAGGTTAGCAACCCTTTAACAAGGCCTCTAGTATGCCAGTGGCCTTATTAAATCCTAATTTGTAGTCCGTGGCATCTTATGAGGTGAAGCAACTAATAAATCACAGACCATGAGCAGCCTAACATTCATACTTTTAAAGCAGACCTACACCTTCCCTTAAAGTCTATGCAAGGGAAGGTGTAGGTCCACCTTATGCATACCCCCCCCCCCCCCCCCCCCCCAATAAGCAATACTGGCCTTGTCCAGTTGAGTTCATGTAGAAAGTGTGCAGCACTCCAGGTCATTCCTTCCACTCATCAAACAGAGCTCCATGTCCAGCTTTTGGCTTTTTAGGGATCTTTAAATGGAGGGGCATGCCAAATCAAGTGATTAGATAGGAACCTTCTGCGTTAAACCAGTTCTCCAGTCAAAAATTACATTAGCACCCTTTTTTACAATCACCCCCAGAGGGATCCTAAAATAAGACATGGAACACTATGTTGGGGGACAGGAAATAGCTGCACATTGCAATGAAGAAGGTGCTGCTGCATGTGTGTGCAGCATAGTCGCTATTAAATGGAGCACTGATAGGAAAAGGTGAGCATCACTCTAATGCAGGGCTCATTGACGGCATGAAGGGGGTAGGTTAGGCTATTTTATTTTAAGGTCCCTGTGAAAGAACCAGTTTCCAGGGAGAGTGTAGGTCCTATTTAAACACCCTTTCCTGCTACCACATAGCCCCACAGTAAGCCATTATCACTTGGCCCACTATGAGGTCTGGTGAGGGCCAGGAGGGGGTGTTTAGATACCAATGGGAAGCCTGATGGCGACCAACCTGTCCTCGGCACCAACTCTGTGTAGGTGTACAATTATCAGCTCAGCTAGGGTCCTCTCGGCTGTGATTGCATACTAAAATCTTGTTTCACTAAGAGTTGAACAAAAAATGTCATGGTAGTAATAAACTCAATTCATGAGATATAAGCCTGAGAATGTCACTGTTAGTGAATCACCAGATAGGAAGTGAAACACCAGATAGGAAGTCAATGGCACTTTTTTACTCCTGAGAAAAGTAATTAACTTTTTACCCCTTTTTGTAGTAAAAAGTGCTATTGAATTTCGTTGTCTTCCTATCTGGTGATTCACTAACAGTGAAAATCTCAGGCTTTTTTTCTCATGAATTGAATTACTACCATCAGAATCTTTTTCAACTCTCAGTGAATCGAGGCCTAAGTGTTAGATAAGTGTTAATAAGTGTTAGATGCTCTGTCCGTACAAGCTTGCAATCTAAAGACACACCCCTGATGTATATAGACATGTCCTATTGCTGATTGGTTGGCAGGGTTACACCTTTTTAACGTTTATAAAGCGCCACCAGCCTCTGTGGTGCTGCAGAATATATAACAGGCAACTGCCATGATTGCACACTAATAAGTAATAGGAGCCCTGTCCATATGAGCCTGCAATCTAATGTACACCTGATGTGCACTGACACTATTTGCATTCTGCTGTCTCCCTGGGTGCTGCAGTGCTGCGCCATGGTATGTGCTAGCCTCTTGCCTCTTTATTATGTTTTACAGCCACTTGTTGGGGAGCCAGATGCTTGTGCTGCTGATTTACGGTCAGCACGTGTCCCTCTTTGGCTTTATGACCTTCCACTTCCTGTGTGTGTCTTGTACATTGCCTTTCCTCAGGTATAGAGAATGTACAGAGAATTCATCCCACACAATCCTATATGACCAAGCAGGTACCAGCGACCCCCTATGTTCTCTACTGATGACCAATTCGATCTTGGACTGGACACAGATTGCCACTGAGCTGTCCCTTTAATTGAGTGTCCTACTAAGAGAAATAAATGGCAGTTGGGTAAATATGACAAGCTTGTCCAATTGCTTAGCTTGTGAACAATTATTTGATTGGGTTGGAGGTCAATCATATTATTATTAAACATGGTTTTGCTGTATAAATGGAAAAGATATTTGGAAGACGATTCATTCAGTTATGAACAATCTGACCCTTGTCCGGAGAAGTGTCATCAAAGTTTGTTTAGGGCATCTACTATTGGCTCATTTCCAGGCACAGATAAGTCATTCATTGAGGTAGAGAACGACTCATATGCGTGCGTTCAAATGTGTAAGCGTTGTCGACTAATGAATTATTACAGTGATCGTTCTGAAATAAGGTGTGTGGGGGGGGGGGGGGGGGGTATTGATGCAGTTATTCCCCTTTTATTTTATTTTTTTAGCCTTTCCAATCTGATGAGATCCAAATGAATTCAACCCAACAATCATATATGTCATCTGTAAGTGATGTGCCAATTGATTGGTTTGGTGGCATCCAGGGAGTATTGGCACGTCATTGATTGAGAACATCCCCTGCAGTGACCGGTTTTATTTGTTTACAGTATAAATAGAAGATATCTGGCAGGAAATTTGTTCATACTCTTTAGATCTGATTGGTCACTTAAGAGGGATCAGACCCTTGCCCAGGCTTCTTTTTCAGCAGTATGATCAACTGGTTAGGGTGAGTGGGGGTACTACTGCGGCAGCAATCCACCTTTATTGATCATTGCTATAGTTTTCCCAATAAAGACCAATCATCTCCATCGCCAGCGCCTGCAATGCATTTCTGTTGGTAGCATCCATCAGAGGAAGATTAGACCTAATTATGCCTCTGTATCGTTACTGTAAATTGTAGCAAAATGTTGTACTCCTATATGGTAAAAAATAATCCTCCAAAAACCAGGGAATAGTATTTTTTACTTCTCTGGAAAACATGTAACGTACTATCAAGGAGCATGTGGAAAAGTTCCCCCATTACCTGCGGGTTTCTGCTGCTGAGAACAATAGGAATCATAGACCCAATTAGAGGATTTAACCCCTTCCCCTGTGCTATGTTGGAGTCAGTCTAACAATTATTTGACGTGACTGGAATAAGATATGGTGATGTTGATCAATCTGTCACAACATGCCGCATATGATGTCCTACAAGATATAGGGCCACCAGCCTGCCTCTCAGATTTTAGGCTTTCAGGGCGCCCCCTGCTGCTGCAGCCCCAAGGCTGGGCCCCTTTTGAAGAGGTAATTAGCCACTTGAATGGTCTCTGCAGGGAAGTCACCTGTTGCCCTTTACCTCTAGTGCAGCAGATTTTAACCCTCTCCTTGCTAATCACTGGGTGGCTCTGTGGATATCTGTACAAGCTGTGATGCCTAATCCATTAACGCTTCCTGGACAGTGGGCGGTAGGGCACAGGCAGGATCCCTGCTGTGATTGGATGTCCTGATGGTATTAAGTAGCATATGGCTGACAGTGATCTATGAGGGTGATCTGACGGGGGGGGGGGGTACAATCCAACCTCATGACAATCCTTACTAAACTATTCATAGATGTATTGCTAAACTCAAAGCAACTTTCTAATCCAACATCTGTCAGTCAGAGGCTCAGTCAGATTATGGAAGCTCCTTTGGCATAGGTCCAATCAGTTTGCGGGGCTCCTATGGACCCACACCCATCAGCTTACAGGGTCTCCTATGGACCCATGCCACTCAATAGAAGCTCCTATAGAAGCATGCCTATCGGCTTATGGGGGTTCCGATGGGCCCATGCCAATCAGCTTATGGGGCTCCTATGGGCTACTGCTGATCAGCTTGAAGGGCTCCAATGGACCCATGCCCATCAGCTTATATGGTTCCATGCTGATTGGTTATGGGGCCCATATAAGAGAAGAATAACTTTATCCACCAAATACATAGAGATATGCAGGGAATTTACTTTGGCAGCTCTGTGCCTAATGGGAGGAAGTAACATATGTCTGATGCAGGAAAGCTGGAGACCTGACATAACCAGATAGATACATTATTTAGTAACCTGGTGACTAGAGGGTAAAAGCAACATAGTGGATCTTTTAATTCTGCAACAGAGTTTTGAAACTTTGGTTTGAGGGTAGCTGTTGAAATAGGGCCTGGCCTAGTTGTGTGGGATATGTTAGGATCTTCTTTGCACAGACTTGATTACATTTTCGTACAAATCCTGAATGGCTGGTAATAGAGCACCAGTTACCCTCTCAGCGGCCCTGGTAGTCCTTTGCAGCTTCAGGCCTTGCATTGAAAAATAGAACAAGACGCTTCTATGACAGTCCAGCTTTATTCCCTGCTGTGTTTTTCTTTTAATTTATTAGTGATCTGCCTCTCCCAACCAACTCTTTAAAAATATAGACAGGATTTCCAAATTCTCCTCAAAGAGTAGTTATGCTCACTGGAACCCAATAGCTGAACCCAACAATTACTTTTCTGGGGGGTAGATGTGCTGAGACACCCACTGAAGCAGAATAGCCAGAAAAAGATGAATACGGTCAAAGTAGGGCTCTATCTGATGGTCCACTGTAATACAAAGCTCCACGATGAAAAGGTGAGCAGCTCCTAAGTGCTTAGAGTCTCTTCCTGGCCAGGAAAGGTTTGGGTCCGCTTGAGATACTACTGCTTGTTGTCCCTTATCTCATAACAGAGGTATTTTTATCAGTGGATGTCTTTTTGTCTCCGCAGTGGATGTTGGTACAGAGGAGTCCGCCATCGACCGCCTGGCGTCCAGTAATAAAGCATCTGACCTGCGACCTCTGGATTTGGCTCAGCAAGGTAAGAAGCTTTCTTCAGACTATAGACAATAGCTCACTTTGTCAGTAAGTAGCCAGTAGTCAAGTGTGGAGATCATCAACCTGATTTGTAACACTTGTACCCTTAGTAGACAAGGCCTGAAACCCTGACCCACAACCCTGATCTGTAACATTTGTACTCTCATTCCTGACTCACATCCCTGATCTGTAACACTTGTACTCCCATTCCTGACCCACATCCCTGATCTGTAACACTTGTACTCCCATTCCTGACCCACATCCCTGATCTGTAACACTTGTACTCCCATTCCTGACCCACATCCCTAATCTGTAACACTTGTACTCTCATTCCTGACCCCCATCCCTAATCTGTAACACTTGTACTCTCATTCCTGACCCCCATCCCTGATTTGTAACACTTGTACTCTCTTTCCTGACCCGCATACATGATCTGTAACACTTGTACTCTCCATCCCTGATCTGTAACATTTGTACTCTCATTCCTGACCCACATCCCTGATCTGTAACACTTGTACTCTCATTCCTGACCCACATCCCTAATCTGTAACACGTGTACTCTCATTCCTGACCCCCATCCCTGATCTGTAACACTTGTACTCTCATTCCTGACCCCCATCCCTGATTTGTAACACTTGTACTCTCATTCCTGACCCCCATCCCTAATCTGTAACACTTGTACTCTCATTCCTGACCCCCATCCCTGATTTGTAACACTTGTACTCTCTTTCCTGACCCACATACATGATCTGTAACACTTGTACTCTCCATCCCTGATCTGTAACATTTGTACTCTCATTCCTGACCCCCATCCCTGATCTGTAACACTTGTACTCTCATTCCTGACCCCCATCCCTGATTTGTAACACTTGTACTCTCATTCCTGACCCACATACATGATCTGTAACAGTTGTACTCTCATTCCTGACCTCCATCCCTGATCTGTAACACTTGTACTCTCATTCCTGACCCACATCCCTGATCTGTAACACTTGTACTCTCATTCCTGACCCCCATCCCTGATTTGTAACACTTGTACTCTCATTCCTGACCCACATACATGATCTGTAACACTTGTACTCTCCATCCCTGATCTGTAACATTTGTACTCTCATTCCTGACCCACATCCCTAATCTGTAACACTTGTACTCTCATTCCTGACCTCCATCCCTGATCTGTAACACTTGTACTCTCATTCCTGACCCACATCCCTGATCTGTAACAGTTGTACTCTCATTCCTGACCCACATCCCTGATCTGTAACACTTGTACTCTCATTCCTGACCCCCATCCCTGATCTGTAACACTTGTACTCCCATTACTGACCCATATCACTGATCTGTAACACTTGTACTCTCATTCCTGACACTTGCACCCTTCACTCTACCTAAAACCTGATCTTCCCTACTATGTAAAACGGGGCAGGAACCTGACATAGATGGGTGGTCAGATATTAATAGGGCAAGGCGCCTCAACCCATTGGATAGCCAGTTTAAATCATGCAGTCACCTAACTGTGGTAGTTTGGCAGTTTAAACAAGCACCTGACCAGCAGAGCAGGAGGCATCAGGCTGTAAATCTTTTCTGCAGATGGATTACTGGACAGGCCTCTCATTGTCAGTTGTGTGCAGCCCCCTTGTGTTAAGTGGCCCATAAATAGACAAACACTCTGGAGCACGTTCATGTCATCATGTTAAATGGCCGGCGTGTGCCATTGTCACCCTTGTGTGGCTTTAGTGTCATGTTACTGGCTGCAGAGACCACCACGGGTGCAAGGCTGACTTCCATGTCCCCTGCCAGATGGTTGGTATGTGAGGAAGGAGGTGTTCACTGTGCTATGCTTAAGGTGCACTTAAACGGGTTTAGGTCCAAAGGGCATTAAACTAACCTAACCTACCCCCTCAGATCCATCTGTGCTCCTAGTAACAAAGAGATACTTACTTTTTCCTAGCGGAGCAGTTTTCGGTTGCATGAGAGAATCTGCTAAAACTCACCTGTCACCGCTCCAACGAAGCAGGCTCTCGTCCAATCAGAGCCTTTTGCCTTGACTACGTAATTCGGCAATCGGCTCTGATTGAAATCAATGGGAAGCGCGCGCCCCCGCCACATCCTTTGTATCACCCGGTCTTGTGCGCTCCCGTCCTAACCTATATGAATAGCTGGGACTAGAGCGTGTGCACGCTGCCTGGGATGCGGCAGCGCGGGCTCCCCATTGTAAACAATTGCAAGAAGCAAGCGGCTTTGATTGGATGATAGCCCGCGCATGCACCTCTGTTGCGGGGAAAGGTTAGTTTTTACAGGCGCTCTGGGGGGTTTCACACAGCGGGGCATCCCGATTTGGGATGCTCCGCGAAAAAGCCAGGGGCTGCTGGAGGGTTTTGTTCCGCTTTAAATGGTTTGCCATCCTAAATCAATGTGGGCCTGGCTACCCTTTAAGTATTATTCTGACTCGCCAGATGGCAGTAATGTGAATCCTGTAGACAGCTCCACGTTCCCTGTGTGTGTCTGTGATGGATGTTTTCTTTACTCCATAAGGCTTGGCAGATAGCTTACTTAACTGCTTGTGGAATACGTTTCAAAAGCTTTATTTCAGTACAGAATCTTGCAGCAAAACTTCTTACAGCAGAAATTTTCACTATATCCAGTCCAGGTCGTCCCAGAAGTGATGATAGTTGGGTTGTCCGCCACCAGGTGACGCAGTTACTGCAAGATCCAGAGCTGTAACTCCTCCCAGCCCCCTATAAAATGAGCTGTCTCAGTAGAATTCCCAGATTTCATCTTGCAGTACTGCTGCTAGGATCGTTTTGGATACTCTCTCTGGATATTGCAGCTGAGCGGGGCATCCTAAGCCTGTAACCTGTGTAATTTCACTATAATCACCATAATGGAGGCTTCTGGGGATAGTGAGCTAGGGGCCCCATCTGGACGGGTGAAGCTCTGCCCCATGTGCGGTACCAGCCCCCTGGGCAGACTCAGCACGGTTTGCGTCACTTGCGCCAGGAGCGTATTTTTGGAGCATGATAGGACGGGCGTCCCTGCCCCTAGCCCCGTTTTGCCTGCCTTGCCAACGCCCCCACGACTGCATTCAGCCCTTAACGAGGGGGAAGCCAGCAGGGGGTCCAAAGCCTATTTGTCATACCGGGTGGCCAGCCTGGAGAGACAGCTATCCACATCCTTTGTATCACCCGGTCTTGTGCGCTCCCGTCCTAACCTATATGAATAGCTGGGACTAGAGCGTGTGCACGCTGCCTGGGATGCGGCAGCGCGGGCTCCCCATTGTAAACAATTGCAAGAAGCAAGCGGCTTTGATTGGATGATAGCCCGCGCATGCACCTCTGTTGCGGGGAAAGGTTAGTTTTTACAGGCGCTCTGGGGGGTTTCACACAGCGGGGCATCCCGATTTGGGATGCTCCGCGAAAAAGCCAGGGGCTGCTGGAGGGTTTTGTTCCGCTTTAAATGGTTTGCCATCCTAAATCAATGTGGGCCTGGCTACCCTTTAAGTATTATTCTGACTCGCCAGATGGCAGTAATGTGAATCCTGTAGACAGCTCCACGTTCCCTGTGTGTGTCTGTGATGGATGTTTTCTTTACTCCATAAGGCTTGGCAGATAGCTTACTTAACTGCTTGTGGAATACGTTTCAAAAGCTTTATTTCAGTACAGAATCTTGCAGCAAAACTTCTTACAGCAGAAATTTTCACTATATCCAGTCCAGGTCGTCCCAGAAGTGATGATAGTTGGGTTGTCCGCCACCAGGTGACGCAGTTACTGCAAGATCCAGAGCTGTAACTCCTCCCAGCCCCCTATAAAATGAGCTGTCTCAGTAGAATTCCCAGATTTCATCTTGCAGTACTGCTGCTAGGATCGTTTTGGATACTCTCTCTGGATATTGCAGCTGAGCGGGGCATCCTAAGCCTGTAACCTGTGTAATTTCACTATAATCACCATAATGGAGGCTTCTGGGGATAGTGAGCTAGGGGCCCCATCTGGACGGGTGAAGCTCTGCCCCATGTGCGGTACCAGCCCCCTGGGCAGACTCAGCACGGTTTGCGTCACTTGCGCCAGGAGCGTATTTTTGGAGCATGATAGGACGGGCGTCCCTGCCCCTAGCCCCGTTTTGCCTGCCTTGCCAACGCCCCCACGACTGCATTCAGCCCTTAACGAGGGGGAAGCCAGCAGGGGGTCCAAAGCCTATTTGTCATACCGGGTGGCCAGCCTGGAGAGACAGCTATCTTGCTCGGCTACTGGGAAGGCCACGAGTAAGAAGCGGCATACCGAGCCGGATTACTGGGATTTTGCCGATGACTGTGATGATCCCTTTGAAGGTTGGGACTCCATGGAGGAGGGAGAGTTGTTTAAGGACTCCGTTTCCTCAGGGGATCGGTCGGTTGGCTATGACAGCGACCCTGGTTCTCCCTCGGGAGAGGATATGTGGCTCCCTGATGATACGGAGAAGTTGCTGTCTTCAGTGTTTGAGACTTTGCATATTGTCCCTCCTAAAGCGGCTAAGCAGAAGCAGGGTGATTTATTCCTTAGAGACAGAGGCTTGTCTTCCCTGAGCAGGCCCATTTTTCCAATATGGTTCTTAAAGAATGGGAAAGACCTAATAAATTACCATCGGTGCCTAAGGGCCTGGACAGGCGGTATCCCTTCCCTGAGGAGCTGGTCCGCCTCTGGTCCTGCCCCCCCCCCCCCATGTGGATTCCCCTGTGTCGGGGTTATCAAACACTACGGTTATGCCGTCTCCCGATACTGCTTCCCTGCACGATCCTGCTGACAGGCGTATGGATCAGCTGGCTATGATCTGCTGACGTTTACCTTTGTGGGCGCTGGGCTTCACCTGTGTGTGCCGCGGCCATTGTCTCCTTAGCCATCAGGAAGAAGGTGAGACGCCTTGTTGATATTGCCAGGTCTCGCAAGCGGGCAGAGGAGTATAAAGACCTCAAAGCTTGCGTGGATTTTATTGCTTTTGTAGTCTCAGCTATGGACAATAGTGTCCGGCTTGGCGCCAGGGCTTCGGCCCTGCTTGTTGCGCTTCATCGCTCGCTCTGGCTGTGACAATGGTCGGCTGATGCTGCGGCCAAGAAGTCACTCACTAGTATCCCCTTCTTGGGGCTCAGGTTATTCAGGGAGCATCTGGACCTCCTGGCGAAGGATGGGAGACTCCCTCAGCGACGGAAGCCTGTGCGGCCCTTTCGCGGTTCATCTGCCTATCGCTCCTTTTGAGGGGGAAGAGGCTCTTCCTTTTTCAGGTGGCCGCAGAGATTTCTGGGGATGAGGTAGGTCTCGCTGCCGACCCAATCCCTCCTGGGGAGCTAAATCCAAGCCCTCTGCCAAGCCCTCTCAGGTATGAGGGGGCGCCCTCACCCATCCGGGTGGGGGGACGGCTTCTGCTATTTGCTCACGTCTGGAGACAGCAAGTCTCGGATCGGTGGATTCAGGAGGTGGTTTCCTCCAGCTACATGTTAGAGCTGGCAGTTTGGCCACCCTCAAGATTTCTTCAGTCCCGGATATCCCAGAACCCTTTGACGGCACAGGGCCTAAGCTTGGCCGTCCAATGCCTTCTGCGGTCAGGGGTGATTTGTCCCGTGCCTCGCCAGGAACGGGGTCGAGGATTCTACTCCAATCTGTTCACGGTGCCCAAGAAGGACGGAATGCTGAGACCTATCCTGGACCTGAAGGGTCTCAAGAGGTTTGTCAGAGTCAGACATTTTCGCATGGAGACCCTATGGTCTGCAGCGAGCTCGCTCTGGCCAGGTGACTTCATGACCACGGTGGACGTCAAGGATGCTTATCTGCACATCCCAATTATTCCCAGTATATCACACACCGCGCTTCCGAATATTCATGACACTTGGGTAACTGTCCTGTAGAGGGAGATCTTGCAGAGATGACATGAAATAAAGGAGCCCCCTTCTGGCCCATAAATACCTGGGACCTCCCACCATTCCCCAGTCTTTCGTCTCTGCAGTCGGCGAGCAAGTCAGAAGATGGTTGTCTCCTCCTTGCAGGTAGCCGCGGTAACCCCCCGGCCTTTTGTTTCTATTGCTGCCTGAACCTTTTTTAATTTAAACTATAGCAGTATGCCTCCCAGCCTAGGCTGAAGTTCCAGGCAATGGTAGGCTGCACCTTGTGGTGTATATGGGAGCTAGCTCCCTGTGAGACCCCATGCAAAGGGGTAGGCAGTGTCCGGGTTGGTGATCCCGGCTTGGGATGCCCCGTCCCTCTTACCCTTTCACCTATTGGTGTGGGTTCTCCCCCCTACTGTGCCCCTTGGGGGGGGAGGCCTTTTCTCCTGTGGGTTGTTTTACTTTATTTGGGGGAAAAGGTGTGTGGATTGTGTGTGTGTGTTTGTATGTGTTTTTGCGGCCATTGTTGCTGGCCCGCTTTCACTTTTCAACAGGTGCTCGGGATAAAAAGTACCCCTTTCTGGTGGACGTGGTAAAACGATGGCCGTCCCCTCCCGAGGTGGATGCCCCGGTGCTCAGGTTATCCAATACTTCTATTTTGCATTCTCCTGACTCCACCACTCTCAAAGATGGTGAGGATAAACGCATTGATCAGATGGCTTGCCACGCGTTTGCTAGTGTCGGTTCAGCCTTGCGGCCTGTTTGTGCTTCGGCGCTTATGGCAGTGGCTACCAGGTCTGTGGTTAGGGACCTGTTGAGTACCTCCAGGCTTGACCCGGCTAGTGATAAGTTCACCGCCCTTAAGCGGTGTGAATTGTTCATGTCCTTTGTGCTTGCTGACTTGGATGACACCATGGTCATGTGTGGTAGAACCTCTGCCTTGCTTGTAGCTATTCGGCGGTCGGTATGGTTGCGCCAGTGGGCGGCTGATTTTGTGGCCAAAAAGTCGCTTACAGCACTTCCCTTTGTGGGATTGCGGCTCTTTGGAGAAAGATTAGATTCTGTCACGAAAGGAGGGAAGTTACCTCAGCGTAAGAGGCAACGTCGTCCCTTTCGGGGGTGGCCTCCTTTAACCTTTCCTTTCGTGGTGCCAGAACTGGCAGAGTTTTGGCCTTCTCTACCCTCAGAGGTGATTCCTGGAGTAGAGGCAGAGGTCGTGCCCGTCCAGGTCACAATTGGAGTTCCAAACCCAAGCCCGCTGCTAAGCCAGCTCAGCAATGAGGGGGCGCCCTGACCCTTGCGGGTGGGGGGACGGCTGCGGCACTTCTTCCAGGTCTGGGACCAGGAGGTCTCAGACAAATGGATTCTGGAAGTGGTGTCTTCCGGTTACAAGCTGGAATTCGAGATCCGACCTCCTCCCAGATTCTTCAGGTCTCGACTGCCTTCGGATCCACTGGCCGCACAGGGGCTCCGGGCGGCAGTAAGTTATCTGCTGGAAATGGCTGTCATTTGCCCAGTGCCTTTCGCGAAACCCCTCAATCCGTTTATCCGCTTCAGGAAGTTTTGCATGGAAACCTTGCGGTCAGCCGTCGATTCTCTTCGTCAGGGGGACTTCATGACGTCCATAGACCTCAGAGATGCTTATCTGCATGTACCTATCTTCCTGGCACACCAGAGATTCCTCAGGTTCGTGGTGGAAGATCAGCATTTTCAGTTTGTGGCCCTTCCATTCGGGCTTACCTCGGCTCCGAGGGTGTTCACCAAGATATTGGCGGGGGGCATTGGCATTGTACCATACCTGGACGACCTTCTCATTTTGGCTTCCTCTCTCAGCCAAGCGGAGCTAGACACCAGAGTGGTGGTATCCACGCTGGAGAGGTTCGGTTGGGTGATCAACTATTCCAAGTCCTCCCTCTCCCCGTCCAGGGAGGTTTCGTTTCTGGGCATGACTCTGGATGCCTTTCAGGCCAGTGTGTTCCTTCCTCAGCCCTAGATTCTTCTGATCCAAGATTTGGTTCGGCTTCTGCTTTCCAATCCTCGCCCGTCTATCCGGCTAGGGATGAGATTGGTAGGTCTGATGGTGGGTTCCTTCGAGGCAGTCCCTTTTGCCCAGTTTCACATGAGGACGCTTCAGCTCCAGCTTCTAGCGACTTGGGACAAGTGTCCGCTGTCATTAGATCAGTCTTGTCTGCTGTCTCCCCGGGCTCAGCAGTCCCTTCAGTGGTGGCTAGTGTCAAGCAATCTATTGAAGGGCAGATCCTTTCTGACCCCTTGTTGGGAAACGGTCACCACGGACGCCAGCCTGTCGGGCTGGGGGGGGCTTCTGGAGGGAACATCAGTTCCTGGGGTTATGGGGGCCTCGGGAGGCTCATACCCCTATCAACGTTTTGGAGCTACGGACCATTTGGTTGGTTCTGTCTTGCTTGACTCTTCTATTGCAGGGATTGCCAGTTCAAGTCCGATCGGACAATCGAACGGCGGTCGCTTACATCACCAAGGAGGGACTCGCAGCAGGAGTGCCCTCAGGGAGGTATCTCTGATCCTTGTTTGGGCAGAGAGCAATGTCCCATGCATCTCAGCCATTTACATCCCAGGAGTAGAGAACAGGAAGGCGGATTCCCTGAGCAGGAGATCCTCTCGCCGAGGAGAATGGTCTCTCAGTTCCAAGGTATTCCAGTCCCTTTGTCATAAGTGGGGGACTCCGAAGGTGGATCTTTTTGCCTCTCGTCACAATCACAAGCTTCCTGCATTTGTCTCTGTCTCCGGATCCCCTGGCCCTGGCAGTGGATGCCATGTCCCTGGCTTGGAGGGAACTGGGGTTTCTGTACCTGTTCCCCCCCTTCTCCATGGTGGGCAAGGTGGTGCGCAAGCTAACTCTAGAAGGGGCACCAGCAATTCTGGTGGCTCCAAGGTGGCCAAGACGAGTGTGGTTCACAGACGTCGTGCGGCTGGCAGTAGATCAGTTTTATCTGCCTCTTCTTGCGGATCTTATCACCCTGGGTCAGCTACGCTACCCCAATTTACCAACGCTGGCTTTGACGGCGTGGCTGCTGAAACCTCCGTCTTAAAGGAGGAAGATCTTTCTGATGCGGTGGTTCAGACTTTTGTTAGAGCTAGGAAGAGATCTTCCTCTAACGTCTACTATAGCAGTGGTCCTCAACCCTGTCCTCAAGGCCCACCAACATGTCATGTTTTTTGGATCTCCAAATAGCCAGCTCTATTGCTCTGCAGCTGCACTAATTGCTCCACCTGTGCATCTTTGTGGAGATCTGCAAAACCTGGCCTGTTGGTGGGCCTTGAGGACAGGGTTGAGGACCCCTGTACTATAGGACTTGGAGGTCTTATATTAACTGGTGCGAGGCTAGGGCCTTGCCTTGTAGGGTGTTTTCTATTCCCAGAATTCTGGAGTTTCTTCAACATGGTCTGGACTCGGGGTTCCAGCTTAGTACTTTGTTGAACGTTTCTGCCCTGGTGGTTTTCTTTCAAAGGTCTTTTGCCCTTCATCCCCTGGTTAAGACATTTTTCCAGGGGGTTACTCATGTGCGGCCTCCTAGAAAGCCCTTGCTGCCGGTTTGGGATTTAAACTTGGTTCTGTCGGCTCTCCAGGGGCCCCCTTTTGAGCCGGTGCATGATATTGCTCTTTCTCTGCTCACTCAGAAAGTGGCCTTTTTGGTGGCTATTACCTCTGTTCGGCGTGTCTCTGAGTTGGCAGCCTTTTCTATTCAGGCTCCTTACATTGTGAGGCACCTGGACAAGGTAGTTTTCCGCTTTAAGCCGGATTTCCTTCCTAAGGTGGTTTCGGCCTTCCACCTCAATCAGGATGTAGTTCTCCCTTCCTTGTGTCCTAAGCCTAGTAATGACAAGGAGAGGACCTTACATTCTTTGGATGTGGTTCGATGTGTGAAATATTATTTGGTGGCTACTTCTCCTTTTCGTAAGACGGATGCCTTTTTAGTGGTGCCCTCCGGGCCCAGGAAAGGTCTGGCGCCCGCTAAGTCTTCCATTAGTAAATGGATTCGACAAGCCATTGTTGGGGCCTATTCTGCCAAGGGGAAGGTTCCCCCTTTTCGTGTTACTGCTCATTCTACTCGTGCGGTTGGAGCATCTTGGGCTTTTCAGCATCAGGCTTCTGTTGAACAAGTTTGCAAGGCTGCTACTTGGTCTTCTGTTCATATTTTTTCTAAGTTTTATAGGGTTGATGCGCGGGCCTCAGCGGATGCTGTTTTTGGCCGCAAAGTTCTGCAAGCTGCAGTAATTTAAGTTTGCATTATTGCCTTTTTGGGATCCCCACCCTTTATGGGCACTGCTGTTGGATGTCCCAAGTGTCATGAATATTCGGAAGCGGGGTGTGAGACTGGGAATAATACCATTTTGTGATTACTCACCTGTAAAATGATTATTACAAGTATGTCACACACCCCACCTCATCCCGCCCTTTTTTGGTTTTCTGGGATCCTTTATATGGTGAACCTTTTTCTTTGCTGTTTACATTTAGCTCTTCCTGGTCCCTTTACTGTCTTATACTGGGGAATGGATGGAGGTCCCAGGTATTTATGGGCCAGTAGGGGCTCCTTTTTTTTCATGTCATCTCTGCAAGATCGCCCTCTACAGGACAGTTACCCAAGTGTCATGAATATTCGGAAGCGGGGTGTGTGACATACTTGTAATAACCATTTTACAGGTGAGTAATCACAAAATGGTATTTTTCAGGGGCATCGGAAGTTCCTGAGGTTTGCGCTGGAGGATCAGCATTACCAGTTTGTGGCACTGCCGTTCGGGATATCCTCAGCCCCCCGTGTGTTCACCAAGGTGCTGGCAGGCATCATGGCTATCCTGAGAAACCAGGGCATTCGTGTTCTTCCTTATCTGGACGATTTGCTGATTGCGGCTCAGTCCCTTCAGCAGGCGGAGAGGGACACCCGGGCGTTGTTATCCACCTTTATCCACTCTCGAGGATTTCAGTTGGGTAATCAATTACCCCAAGTCTTCTATCACTCCCTCAATGGTGAGGTCCTTTCTGGGCATGACGTTGGACACCTCTCAGGTCAAGGTATTCCTGCTCCAGCAGAAGGTGACGGGCCTGCAGACGCAGGTGCAGGCCTTACTGTCTTTTCAGCGGCCATCGATCCGTCTGGGGATGAAACTGGTCGGACTAATGGTGTCCTGCTTCGAGGCAGTGCCCTTCGCCCAGTTCCACATGAGACCTCTTCAATTGAATCTGTTGACCAGTTGGGAGCAGACGCAGGAGTCCCTGGATCAGGAATTTTCACTGCCCCCCCCCCCCCCCCCCCCCCCCGGTCAGACAGTCCTTCTTGTGGTGGTTGGACCCCAGAAATCTGTCGGTGGGCAAGTCCTTTATGACTCCCCGGTGGGAGATAGTTACCATGAATGGCAGTCTGACCGGCTGGGGAGGTTTTTGGCAAACGCTGAAGTTCCAGGGTCAGTGGGGGCCACAGGAGGCCCACTTACCCATCAATCTCCTGGAGCTGAGAGTGATCCAGTTGGTGCTTCTTCAATTGACTCCCCATCTAATGGGTCGTGCGATCCAGGTCCGCTCGGACAATCAGACGGCTGTCGCCTACATCAATCACCAGGGCGGGACTCGGAGCAAGCGAGTCCTTCAGGAGGTGACACAGATCCTGACTTGGGTGGAGGAGAATGTTCCCTGCATCTCAGCAGTTTACATCCCCGGGGTAGAGAACCAGGAGGCAGACTCTCTGAGCAGGGGGACCTCTCGTCTGGGGGAATGGTCTCTCAGCAACAAGATCTTTCACGCTCTGTGTCTCCGCTGGGGTCAACCGGATGCGGACCTGTTTGCATCCAGACATAATCACTAGCTCCCAAGGTTTGTCTCCCTGTCAAGAGATCCTCTGGCCTTTGCCACAGATGCTCTGGACGTTCCTTTGACGGAGTTCAGGCTCCTTTATGCATTTCCTCCGTTTCCACTCCTGGGCCGAGTGCTGCGCCATGGGGTACCAGCCATCCTGGTGGCTCCTCGCTGTCTGAGGCGGAGTTGGTTCGCGGACATAGTTCAGATGTCTGTCGATCGCTACATCATGCCCGACGACCCAGGGCTTCTCACTCAGGGGGTCGCTGCGGCACCCCAATTTACAGATGCTGGCTTTGACGGCCTGGCTATTGAAATCTGACAGAGAAGGGATTGTCTGCTACGGTTGTTCAGACCATGATTCAGGCGTGGAAGAAGTCTTTTTTCCATGATTTATTACAGAGTTTGGCATGCCTACATTGCTTGGTGGGAATCCAAGAGTTTCCCTTGTCTCACTTTCTCTATATCTAGTTTTTGCAACGCGGCTTAGACTTGGGTCTCCAGGTGAGCACCCTCAAGGGCCAGGTCTCGGCCTTGGCCATCTTTTTCCAAAGATCTTTTGCCAATCATGGACTGATCAAGACTTTTTTCCAAGGAGTTACCCATGTACGTCCACCGCGTAATGCTGTATTACCGGAGTGGGACTTGAATTTGGTGCTTTCTGCTCTACAGGGTCCCCCCTTTGAGCCTTTGTGTGATGCTGCATTGTCTATTTTGACCATCAAGGTGGTCTTTTTGGTAGCTATCACCTCGGTGTGTCGCGTTTCAGAGCTGGCCTCGCTTTGTATAAAGCCTCCTTACTTTGAGCGGCATAAGGATAAGGTGGTGTTCCGCTTTAAGCCTGATTTTTTACCTAAGGTCTTTTCTCCTTTTCACTTTAATGAGGAGTTTGTTTTGCCTTCCCTTTGTCCTGCACTGGCTAATTCTAAAGGAAAGGACCCTCCATGCCTTGGATGTGGTCAGAGCCATTTAGTACTACCTGGTTGCAACTGAATCCTTCAGGAAATTGGATTCACTCTTCGTCCTCACAGAGGGTTCTAGGAAGGGCTTGCCTCCAGCCAAGTCCACTCTTAGTAAGTGGATCAGACAGGCGGTGGTACAAGCATATTCTGCCAAGGGGAAGGAACCCCCTTTTCGTGTTACTGCTCATTCTACTAGAGCTATTGGTGCTTCCTGGGCTTTTCAGCACCAGGCCTCTGTTGAAAATGTTTGTAAGGCCGCTACTTGGTCTTCTGTTCATACCTTTACAAAGTTTTACAAGGTTGACGTTAGGGCCTCAGCTGATGCTGTTTTTGGCCGAAAGGTGTTTCAGGCGGTAGTCAAATGAACTACATGCTGTTCCGCACTGGGGATCCCGCCCTAATGGACACTGCTTTTGGATGTCCCAACTGTCATCACTTCTGGGACAACCTGGACTGGATATAGTGAAAAATACAATTCTGTGAAACTCACCTGTAGAATTGTTTTTGAATGTATCCAGTCCAGGTCGTCCCACCCCACCCTTGAGTTCATTATCTTTTGTTGCCTTTTATGGTGATTACTTTTTATATTGGACCGTTGTCCTTAGTCTTTGTTGGAGAGAGTACATGCTGAAGCTATGTGATTTAACATGGTTTCTTGGCCTCCCGGCCTGTCTCCTTTATACTGCTTTTTGACCACTGGGAATTCTACTGAGACAGCTCATTTTATAGGGGGCCGGGAGGAGTCACAGCTCTGGATCTTGCAGTAACTGCGCCACCTGGTGGCGGACTACCCACCTGTCATTACTTCTGGGACGACCTGGACTGGATATATTCAAAAACAATTCTACAGGTGAGTTTCACAGAATTGTATTTTTGACATGTGCGTTCAATACAGCAGGAAACTTATGATGTAACCCATACAGCAGCAGTAGGTAGAAAGACTGTAGCTGCAGAAGGGAGCTGCAGGTGTGCACTGCTTGGATGTCAAACTAGAAATTGCTGAGGGACAGGGGAAGAAGGGAGGAGCTACTTGCATCACAGACTAGGGGAGCCAGAAAGGGACAAAGAGAATTAACGGCACACTGCTCAGCCTATGTAAATAAACATTACAAACAGTTACCCCGGACAATATAAAATACACATTGTGGGACATGACAAGCATACTTACATATCCACTGCTCTGAGAGATGGACCAAAAGCCACAGATCTTGGTCCCCTGTGACACAGAAACTCCATAGTGGAATTAGAGATGATGCTTCACTGGGAAGAAGCAGGATGAGGTGTTTAGGCATGTGAATGGAAGCCTGTGCCACTAGAACAAATGAAACTTTACTCTCACAGTAAGCCACAAAGGCCCTTGAATGGTACTGGTATAGGGAGTTCCGGAGTAACTGAGACATCCTAATGATGAGAATAAAAGGAAGTGAGAGAAAAGACAGAAGGAGGTCAGTGCCTGGGTTTGCATACAGGAATTGATAAAACTATAGATTTGTTGATAACACTCTGTCTGGTTTTGGCCTGCCTATCACTCTCCTGTAAGCTGGTAAAATTGGCATCCCAACTTGAGGAGGAGCAGTTTCCAGTGTCTCTAGGCTACACTGGGATTGGGATTGCTGCAGTTATTAGTCCAGTATGTGTAACATTCCTCCTATTTCTTCACAGTAAACTCAACGCCGTCCAATCCTTCCGTGCCTCCCAGTGGCGCGGCGGGGGCACCATCTGGACGAAGCAGCAATCCTGGTTCACCAAAAGTGGCCAAGAAGCCTCCAAGTGATGCACTGTTACTAGGTAAGAAGTAGACAGTGTAGCAATGTAGCAAATCTGTCACTTGGTTAGGCTGAACTTGCAATTGATGCGGGTAAGTTTTGTGGTGATGTAAAGCTGGAAGATTGTCTAAATCCTGAGACGCCATCAGTGAGTCCTGCATTAGAGAGGCACTCATCCTTTCCTAGCAGAGCTCCATCCGATGGGGGACAGGAAACCCACACATCCTCCCATAGGAGATGTTCATTATTGCAGTGTGCAGCTGTTCTCAAAACATCCTTAGGGCAGCATAACACTGAGATATTAAGGCTCCACCCCAAGGTAGGAAAACATGACCACCGGAATACACAAAAGCTTTAGCTCCTCCTCCAGACACCAGTTCTTATGTGTTCCTGCCTGGGGCAGGATCCAGACCACCAGCTCCTGAACTGGTTTAGGTAAGTAGACTAGTTCGCTTTGGCTCTGATGGGGTTGACCCATTCCCTGGCTCCAGATGCAGCCTCCCAGGGACCCAGGGGATAGGCCAGATTCCCCTATCCCTGACTCATAGCCAGGTGGGGGGGACAGCGCTAGCCTCAGACCAGGTATGCTACAGACGGTGAGTCATTGTGGAAATCATCAGAGGGGATTTCCAGGTCCTCTTCCCTTCTCATGCATGCTCTTGCAGTTTTAAGAGATACTTTGTATTATTTTCATGTGATTGGAAGGTTATATAGGATCCTTACGGCCTACTACTCCTTCTTTTCTATTTTAGCCCAATTCCTCTAAGGAAGTTCTAAAGACAAGACTAAAACTGACTCCAAGTCTAAGGATAAAAGTTGGCCCAATATGTGAAATCAAGCTATTAGATTCCTATAGGAAGCCCCTTTGCAAGCCCTGTACCAATAAGGTTGTGCGTAAGTAACATCCACCCTGCATGACAGATATGATGAGAGTTCTGAAGGATCATATTTCCTCTTCCTTTGATACTCTTAGGACCCCACAGGACTGGGCTGGACGTAAGGAGTTTGTTGGGCATCCCCTAGACCCCCCTTTTTTTCTAGAGTGGAGGAGTCAGAGGTCTCTGATACCCCCCTTTCTTAGGGGGATGAGGGCCCTTCACTCTCCTCCAGAGAGGGCCCTTATTCAGGTTCTGATTCAGTTTCACCAGTGAAATTTCTTTTCCCCCCAGAGAATTTACCGTATCTCCTGCTCTTCTTTCTATGGGCATTGAGGATTCGAATTTCACCCCTAAGTCTAAACATGATGGGTTCTATCCTGATTTTGTTCCTGATTACCCTATGACCTTCCCTATTCATAACTCCGTTAAGGAGGCTATTCTTAATGAGTGGAAGGATCCAGATAAGAAGGTTTACAGACCAGGGGCTCCTAAGAAGCATTATCCGTTCATCGAGGAGGACTCACATATTTGGGATAAATGCTTCAAACTCAATGCCCCCTTTTCTAGGGTCTCCAATGGGGTGGATCCTTTAGACAAGATGGATTCTCTCTTGAAGAAAGCATGGCAGGCTGAATCTTGTGCTCGCAAACCAATTCTAGCCTCTACCTGCAGTGCCAGGAATCTTAAATCATGTGTCTTGTAGCAAACAGATATTAATGAGATTATGAAGCCTTGTACCGATAAAGCCGTGAGTAAGGAATGACAGCCCAGCATGACGGATATGATGAGAGTTCTGAAGGATCATATTTCCTCTTCCTTTGATACTCTTAGGACCCCACAGGACTGGGCTGGACGTAAGGAGTTTGTTGGGCATCCCCTAGACCCCCCTTTTTTTCTAGAGTGGAGGAGTCAGAGGTCTCTGATACCCCCCTTTCTTAGGGGGATGAGGGCCCTTCACTCTCCTCCAGAGAGGGCCCTTATTCAGGTTCTGATTCAGTTTCACCAGTGAAATTTCTTTTCCCCCCAGAGAATTTACCGTATCTCCTGCTCTTCTTTCTATGGGCATTGAGGATTCGAATTTCACCCCTAAGTCTAAACATGATGGGTTCTATCCTGATTTTGTTCCTGATTACCCTATGACCTTCCCTATTCATAACTCCGTTAAGGAGGCTATCCTTCATGAGTGGAAGGATCCAGTTTAAAGACCAGGGGCTCTTAAGAGGCATTATCCGTTCATTGAGGAGGACTCACATATTTGGGAGAAATGCCCCAAACTTGATGCCCCCTTTTCTAAGGTCTTCAAGGGGGCGAACTTAGCCTTTGAAGAAGAAAATGGATACTCTCTTGAAGAAAGCATGGCAGGCTGAACCTCATACTGTGAAACCAGTATGCGTTGCCGGAATCCTAATTATTGGCTTCAGCAGGTTAAATGATGTCTCTTGTAGCAAGCGGATATTAATGAGATTATGAAGGCTTTACCGATTCTCTTCTCAGCAGCCTCTTTTCTGTCTAGCGCCATGGCAGAATCGGTGAGATTTTTTGCTCGGACCATGGCCCTCATCCATTCGGTGCGTAGGACTTTGTGGCTGCGTACCTTATTTTGGGCTTCCCAGAAATATGAACTCTGAATAGGGGCTATTTAGTTCTTGTTAAGAAGGACTTTTTGAAGGGATGTCTACCTCATAGCGGGTCTCCGGTAGGGCCATATTTCCCATTAGGCAACGCTAGGACTACACAATCTGCAGCTGCGGTGTCTCCCCTCTGCTAGGTCCCTTTGACTCCTGTGTGTTGGGAGCCAGGTAATATCCTTGCATACTCCTCTTTATTTCACTTTTTGCACCCCCCCCCCCGTTCCACACACACGCTCTGCATTTAACTCCTTGCACCTGCTCCACAATTTTTTTTTATACTCATAGACCATGATATAACTGCCTGGAAAGCCTACATCGGGCATGCAGCAAGGGTGGTTTGGTCCATTTTTTGGAGCAAGGAACATGGTTTGGGTCAAAACTCAAATCATCAAAGCAGAATGCACTCTTACTACGTGTGTGCGTATGTGTTTTAATTCCCCCCTTGTGATGCTCCCCGTGGCACGGGAAGTGCTTAGTGTAAAATCCCCTCCTTCTTGTACTTTTCATGTCTGATTATAAAAGGATTGGGAATCATTCATCAAAATCAGCCATTGTCCCCACCTCAGCCTGTCCTCAAAGGAAGAGGCTGCAAGAAAGGCTGCTGGGCCGCACAATAAAGCAATTAAATCTGGAAACAGCCAAGATAGTTTTACTGAGCGCAATACAATAGCCCCAGCAGAGAGCCATTGGCGGCTCCCCTCACTCCACCGAGTGCACATTAAATGGCTCTCAGCGCTATTATCCCCTCTATTGTGAAGTGTATTTGTGTCCTGCTCTGGCAGGGGGCGCTTTGTATGTCCCGTGCTGTAATCACTGGATGCCTTATATATGGCCCATATATGACACGATAAAACATAAGAGCACTCGCACCCATGTGTGGCACTTACCAATCCTTATCCAGAAATGCTGATTCTGTGGTGAATGCACAGACCCTTTCTTGTGCTGCTGCTCACTTACCTGCTCTTTGTTGTATAGATGATTTAAAGGGAAACTGTAGTGAACACAGCCATTCTTCTGCAGCAAAGCAATCACTTCCTAGTTCCTCTTGTAAAGGCAACAAAGGGGGCACATAGGATGAGCTTATTGATGCTAAGGGGCTCATTCACTTGAAGAAAACCTTCTTCCAAACCTTCTTCAAGCCTTGGATATCTCAGTAGGAGGTGAGTACGCAGGGTCAGAACATGGGGTTGGTTTGGGGCATTGTGGGGTGTCCCAATTTGCAATGCCCTCTAGGAATTACTTATGGTGTACTTCCTGAAGTAATTGAAGTTATTTCATAAAGGCAATAAGACGATAAGACCATGATCATTTCTCTTTTTGTGCCTCTACAGGTGTGGTGGTGGCATGCGCCATTGCTGGTCTTATGGCTTTGGCTGTCGCTCTCATATGTTGGTGTAGGTGAGTAATATTAGCAACTGATATTGTGTATAATTATTATTATTTTTTAAGACCCTGTCTGGGGAAAGTAAAACAAACAGTAACTAGCTGCAGCTAAAGTGGGTGTTTTGGGATTTCTATTTCTAATGTCTTTCTGTTGGCACTAAACTTTTGCTTTCTGGTTGCTGCTCCACAGAATGCGTCGTGAGATGAAACTGGCAGAAAAGACAGATTATCCAGCATACAGGCAATCGCCGCCTCCCCCATATGACAGCACATCGGTATGATTCAGTTTGATGTAAAAAAAATATATATATAAATTCTGTTAAAGCATATACGGTATGTGTTCTCACCTACATGCAGGGCCTAAACGCAAGCAGACAAAACCATGTATTGTGAGCTTATCCTTGAGTGGCTGTCCAACCAGGTTGTCTTGGCATAATTCCACATCCAGTGGTTCAGATAAACATAGGGATTCAGACCGCAGGGAAGCTGGGGATGCCAGAGCTCAGGTCTGAAACTGTGCTGTGTATCTAAATGCATGGCACACAAAGCTAATTGGATCACAGCTCGTGCATGCGCCATGGGAACGTTGCTATATTTTAGGGGCGATCTGGTGGGTTTCACTCGGATCCTGATATGGGATGGGCTTGTATGGCTGACAATAACATGGCCACCAGCTACCATTCAGCTTTGATGTGCAATCCAAATTCAGTGGTAAGCATTGTGTGACTTGAGTTCCTCTTTGAGATGCCCATGAATGTCTGGCTGGTGGAGCAAAACCCTGTTCATCCTTCCCTAGAGTCTAAAAGAATATTGGAACAAGTTTTTTTCAGCTGAAAGATGTCACACAATTGGCCCCCAGGGAAGCAATGGGCATGTTAGTAGGTAAGTAGCAAGGCCAAAAATTGGGATCTGATCTGGGATTAAAGAATATCCATTCTCCGGATTATGTTGACTGCAGTGGTGTAACTAAATGTGATGGGACCCTGGTGCAAATATTAAATGGGTCCCTGTTTTTGTCATTTAACGCCATTGCTTGCAACTAGACAAATAAAGAGTGAAACAGCAGAGATAAGCGGTGCTTCTTTTCTATAAATGATGCCAATTTAGGACATAACTGATAAATAAGGTGGATGAGCAGCAATGATGGGACCCTTATGACTTTCTGGGCCCCAGTGCAATCGCATCCCTGTACTTACACCCCTGGCTGACTGAGTGTTCCCTTTTTTGTAGAAAAAGATGATTAAAGCATCAAAATGAGTGACTGTGCTGTAGATTACCACTGACAGCAGCAACTGTGTCGTGTCCTCTGACCTGCTTTACCCCTGTGTTCCATTTCAGCCAGGAGACAAGAAGTTGGCCCAGAATGCTCAGATGTATCATTACCAGCACCAGAAACAACAAATGATCTCCATGGAGCCGTATGTAGCCATTACCTGCAATGCATGAAGTTGAGCTATTTGAAGCTATTCCTCTGTGGATTTTAAAGGTTTAAACTTGATTTTTAGGAGAAATAAAGATGAGCTGAAGCATCCGGACTCCACTGTCACATCAGATGAGGAAAATGAGGATGGAGACTTTACCGTATACGAGTGTCCAGGATTAGCCCCTGTAAGTATTTCATACATGGATTCCTCACAGGAGGGGGGTCATAGTTTCCCCTGTTACCTTACATATCCAGTCACGTGCAAAAGAAGCTCCCTTTGATTGGGTATTTCAGAGCTTCCTTAGAGAGCCCTCAGTAGCAAAACAGCATATCCATGATTTTTTTGGGCGGCAGTATTGTTGTCAGTTTTACATTTAAGGCGGCATAAAACTTTCATGGCACATCCGTGTATTCTACCGGACCCCAGGGTTGCCCCCAGCCATCCCCTCTGTGTGCAACCCCCGAGAGAGTCAAACTGGAAGGCGGGGTGGGGGGGGGGCACAGGGGGTCCAGCACAGAGTTTTGTCCCACTTTAACACATGTCCAGCCTGTTGGCACTATTACAATTACCGATCCGGTAAGCAGTAAAGGAGCAGTCATCTGTGGGGGACAAAAGGTAAGCATATAATTTTTTTTTATTTTTGCCTGGAAAATCACATTAAAGGAGTATTAAAAATCCATATAAACACCTTGGCTAATGAGAAGAGGGGTCACTTATACAGATGTGTCAGCTGTATCTGCACTAATAGGTGCAGCTGCTTTCTCTCCCATATCATACAGAGTTTACAGGCAGGTGGGTTAGAGTCAGGGGTTTATGCCTGCTCTGTTTCATGCACCTGATATTTGTCCATGTCTATGGCTGGCTTTAGTGTCAGATTACCAAGTAATCCTCTTATCCGCACTAGGTATCATTAAAAGCTTTGCCCATGTGTGTTGCGGCGCTTCATTAGCCGTCCCTCCTATTCTCAGACATTATAGGATAAGTGAAGGCAACCTCGCCGGCTCTGTGGCCTGCTTGCTGGCTGGCCCAGCAGGATACAATGCTTTTACACAGCAATGCCCCTTTGATTCGGCTTGTCACAAGGTAAAGTGCTAGAGTGACAAAGGACTGGCGGTGCCTGAGGTGAAAGCCATGGCGGCTTCTAGCCCCAATCAGCCAAAGAGGACCTGTAGCTGTTTTGTCTGCAGGATTAACTGGCAGTTCCTGTTCTCTTCTGTTTGTTTTGAAAGAAATACTCCACACAGAGCTATTCAGCCAAAGGGGGGGGTGATGGTGTCAAGCTGTAAGTTTCCGTTTGTTCAAGCCCAAGTTAAAGGAGAACCTCAGGCTGCCTGACATAACGACCCAATTCCAGGAAATACATTTTGTTATTCTCCTGTTTTAGAAAGCACAGAGGATAGCTGTAACCAATTTTGGTTTGGATTTTATTATAGAGATGTATGCACTCCTTGCTATCTGCAGTAACTGTTTGCTAGAAATGCAAGCCACGCAATAACATATTTTAAAGTGGACCTCCAGTCAACAATAACTGCAGGTATAATATACAAAAACACAGAGCTAATAAAAGATTAAACACATTTTTTTAGAATAACCAACCAAAGCATAAAGCATCTGATCACAACTGGTAAAAGAACAGTTCATTCAATCAGAGCAGGCAATATATAATCGCAGTATCCCGCAGTGCATGTGTCCAATTATAAGGCACGTGAATCCACCACCGTTTTAGTTATGCTCTTACCAGATAATAAAACTCAAATGGCATGTAATGAAAATGCAGCTCCGTCTCCCGCGGCAACCGGGTAGAAGATGATATCCAATAAATGGGTCAGTAATTCCACCTCAATTAAGGATAAAAACATGAAAGGTATATAAACTCCAATACAGCCAAGGAATAGTGGATCTCACCACACGGCGCCCCAGAGTTCGTCCTATGATAAGTAGCATCTCACTCTCCAAAAGGTATAAGTGAATAGAAATCCCAACGCGTTTCACCGCTCACTTGTGGCTTTAACCAGGGTAGTGGGAATCAAAGCCCATAAGGCTTATGGGCTTTGATTCCCACTACCCTGTATTGGAGTTTAGATGCCTTTCATGTTTTTATCCTTAATTGAGGTGGAATTACTGACCCATTTATTGGATATCATCTTCTACCCGGTTGCCGCGGGAGACGGAGCTGCATTTTCATTACATGCCATTTGAGTTTTATTATCTGGTAAGAGCATAACTAAAACGGTGGTGGATTCACGTGCCTTATAATTGGACACATGCACTGCGGGATACTGCGATTATATATTGCCTGCTCTGATTGAATGAACTGTTCTTTTACCAGTTGTGATCAGATGCTTTATGCTTTGGTTGGTTATTCTAAAAAAATGTGTTTAATCTTTTATTAGCTCTGTGTTTTTTGTATATTATTTATGGTAACTGGATTGGGATTTCTGCACACGTTGAGCTTTAATGTATTTTTGCTAAATTGATCCTAGCGCGGTGTTATACAGATCTATTTTTATAGTGTTTGTATTCTTTATAATAACTGCGGGTATGTTGCCTCCTGCAGTATAGTGGGCATCATGATGTGGGATACCCCACCAAGCATACTGTAACAGTAAGACTAAGACCAGACACTGCTGCTGGCACACAACACTACCGTGACCATCATTTTAGGTCGTGGGTTGCTTGTGCCTGGCCCACGTACGTTACTGGCTAGGAATGTCACAAAGGGCGCCAGACAGGCTTCCGGGGACTCCTTAAGCCAAGTTTACCTTCAGACATATAGTAAGAGGGTCTAATATCTCAAACTATTCAATGTCCAATGTTGGTTAATTCTCACTATCCAAATGCTGATCTCACACCTTGTCCAAATTTCTATGATCTTGACAAACATTTGTGATGGAAGAGGACTGAGTAAAAAAAAAAAGTCACGGAATACAATGGCTCTTTATATATAAACAATGATAATAATAAATATGAATCTGGATTTGGATGCCCCCTCTAGTTAAAGATATCTAGGGATAAAGTTGCCCTGGGGCTCTGTAGGATTGTGAAAGGTGTGTGCCAGGGCTCACTGATGTATGAGGAGGCAGGCTATGTTAGTTTAGTGTCCCTTTGAACAGCGACAAGAGAAGCGTTACTTCTTTCCAATACTTGGAAAGGGCATTCCTATACTACAAAGGTTTGGTAAGGGGCTCTGGTGATTGTACAGTCTAGCCGTAAGGTATGCGGCCATCTTAACTCTTGATGCATGCCTTACAATGTGACCGTCTCTGTACCCTCTTGATAAACTTTTTGTAATGGTGAGCACATAGCTTCTGTCTCTAAATATGTGCCAGCCAGGAGGGAGATCATAGAGGTAAAGCCTGTATACTCACCCGTCTTCCCTTGCAGCAGTGGCATTGATTTCCAGAATCTTTAATGTGCACACATCGGACTACAAGATGTACATGTTTAACCTGGATTCTACTAATGCTCATCAATGCTTTGCACAAGTAACTCAATGGATGTCCCATGACCGTCACAGTAAATGGAGTGTGCAGCTCCATCCATTGTGTATAGGGGCTGCTAGACATTGCCCTAATCACCATATAAGGTCCTAGATGTGCTAAACCTGACTCTGGGTGAGAAGTAATAATAAAAGAACATCTGTAGACAACACATACGATAAATAACTATTTTCTTGGTTCACACGATTTAAGGTCCTTAAGATGGACATCCTTCCTTTCCCATCCTTATCGCCGAATGGAAGAATTGGTCTCCGATCCCTTAGGCACCCATGAGAAGTATCTGGTGACTTGGGCGGGCTGAATGGCATACAGGGATACACATCTAGCTGCAGAGGTATAGGGACCTCAGTTGACAGAGACAGTAGTCTAGACCAGTTCTAGATACTTATGGCAGTGCATATAAGATATAGTATTTATCATTTAATCCAACAGGCCCTATAGTCATTAAATATGCTGCCGTAAGTTATGACCCAATGTGACAATGGCTTGAGACAATGCTATTCACACATGCTTATTTCTTATCTGAAATAACTAACTGCAATGCTATGAACTCTTCTTTCCCCTCATAATCGATGCTTTTCTGATTTGTTATCTTGCATATGCTTCAAACATAATAAAATATTATTGTAAAAGCTCCCTTCAGCTCGCTATGGAGCATTTAATTCAAGGCCACAGTACTTGTACTTGAAGATGTTTTGATAGTGATTAATTCAATTCATTTAGAATACAACAAATACAGCATGTACAGGTGTCTTGATTTGTTGCTATAGCCTAAAGAGGGATGAATGAGAATCTTCCCAGACAGGTGGACCCTAGGTAGTTTAGGTTACCATTTATTTGCATAAACTTGCTGTATGCAATTTACATACAGTGGTTAAAGGGACAGTCCAGGCTTTGATAGGGCACTTACCTCCCAGCCCTCAGGCTCTGTTGCCAACAGGTTGCCTCCTGGCCAACCATGAGCGAGGGTCGCTTGTGAGTGGTCATGTAACTCACACCCTTCTGCCAATGAATGTGACAGCAGCAGGGGAGCATGAAGTCTGCACCAGAGCAGACAACGCTGAAACCAAAGGGCTGCAGCATGCAAGACTCCATGGGATCAAGCCTGCAAGCTGGCAGGTAAATGCCCTGTGTTTTAGGAGCCAGGAGATGGACTTTTATTTAATATTCTTCTTACTTTACTTTATTTATAGCACCACTCTCAATGTATTGTGTATGTATACATTGCCGCCAGTGTATTAATCCTGTGTTTTTTGCTTTTCATAGTATGTAATATTATTTTACTATTTAGTATAATAATAATAATATTTGTTCTTCACAGACAGGAGAGATGGAGGTAAAAAATCCGCTTTTCGACGACTCTTCTCTTAACCACTCCACAGTCCACCCTCATTAGCAAACCTGACCTCCTCCAGACTTAAATCCAAAACCAAAACCCAGTTCTGAAAAAGGGAACTACAGTGAAGGAACATTTTTCCTGAAAACTGCAAAACACACACAAAAAAAAGACTTTGGTTCAGCCAGTCAGCACCATCACCGCCAGCGCTGGTGATAAATTCAAGACTGTTATCTAAGTGATAGAATTCTATTTTGTCTGCTCATTAAAGCCTCTTATCTTTCACTGTCAGAAGTGTTTCCTCACTGAGGAATAAGGGATTCTTTTCTGTCTGCTGAGATTTGAGTTTTTTCTTCTAAAATCATACAGATCTCCCAGCTTGCTCGGTCAGATGATAGTTAGCCAAAGCCAGAACTAAAGCCGACATCCATCATCCACAAATGAAGTTTATTCCTTCTGTTGGAAGGAAGCTACAAGACAAGATACCTTTGCACTTTTATATGCTTATATATATTGTGTATGTATACATATATTCTATATCCGTTAATTCTATTTTATTGCACCGCCACTTAAACCATTAATGTTTTTGGTGATTGAATTAAAAAAAAAAAAAAAAACACGAGTAAGCCACATTCATGAATAGAAACCACATGCCAGTATGGTACCAAATTCTGGTCACTATATACTCGTCGGCCCTATTTACCTACCCCGTCCTGCCTACCCTTTAGGATGTTTGCTGCTCTCTGGAATTCATAGAAGCAGTATTGCTGGTGGTCCAAGTCATGGTAGCTCTTCCAGCATCTTATTTAGTAATGTAGGGATGTCACTGGCAGTGTTACAAATCATTAATATTGTAACTGCTTTGTAGGAATTGTTATTATTCTCTGGGTAGAAAAGGTTCCACCTTGCCTCTGGGGTAACTGGCTCTAACTAATGAACTTAAAGCGGATGAAAACCTATATTTGGGTCCTCCGCTTAATGTGTGCCATATCTCCCCTCCGCGCTGCTGTTAGCCGGGTTTTTTGCACCGCCAAAGCCATGCACCCCTACAATTTTGGGAGCGCTCTCAAAATTGCTGGCTGCATCCCTGGCATGCGCGATCCCACACCCAGCCATTCAGAAAGGCAGAGAGCACAGGAGAGCGTGTGGCCGCACGGAAACCGTGGATGAGGCGCCGGTGGAAATTGTGCAGTGGGGGGGTTTCACATAACGGTGTAGGATGCCCAGGGGGTAGGGTAGCGGCTGGGCCTGAAATCTTTTACATTCCAGGACCTGACCGTGCGGTATTGACCCGCTTAAATGCGAAATCATTGACCCACATGTAAGTGCTTCCCAAATATCCAAAGCCAACGATAAAAAGTTTATTGGTGGTACACATCCCAGCCTTTGGTAATGGTGCACCGCCTTCAGTATAAAACAATGCCTTGCTTACAATATTATTTATGATATTGCAAAGTGAAAGATTTTCAGATATGCTCTGTGCCTATGAATCTTGTTCAACAGTATCTCTATCTGAATGGCTGAGACAGGATCACTCGCACGCAGCCAGAGATGCAGGGCCTGGCCTGGTGGGTTCTGTTCCTAAAGCCACACTACTCGCACACACCTCACGTTTGGAAAATATTGGTTTAAAACAATAAAACTTCTTTATTCCTCTGGGCCATTAAGACATTGACGTCTCTCATGGGACATTGCACACATTTTGCAAAGGAAGTCCATCTATGAATAAAGCTATGTGGATATTGTGTTTCTGCCATATGCAAAAATATTCTTTGTTATCGGTTCAGTTATGTTAATTTTCCCAATGGGGACTGCTTTGATGTTGTGAATGAAATGTGTTATCTACGAAGGATATGACTAATTATGCTTTTGGCTCTTGGAATGATGGACAACCTATTGCAAAGTGGCTCGCTGTTGTCACCCATCATGGCTATCCAGGGCTTCTGAAGTGTCAACCCCTCAAGGCCTCAGCTTAAGATACATTAAACTATACCCATAAACACTTAAAGTGGTTTCATGTTGCCACCACGGTGGCAGTTGAAGATAGAGTGGTCAAATTACCAACACTATCTAAAGGCAATTCCTATTATGTCCAGTCAAGTGGCTTCCACCGCTAAGTCCATAGAAGCCATCTTTTGGATTAACACCATTCAACATTAAAGATGTTAATTGGGTTATTTATGCACCATTTAGCATAAAGTCAACCGTTGATGCCACTACCTTTTAAATCTAGTCAAATGGCTGCCACCACTAGGACCATAGAAGCATGTCTTCACGACTACATCAGACAACATTAGAGGAATAACTGGGTTACTTAAAGTGGACCAATGATACTAACACAGATCTGTTGCCGGGACCAGTTGTGTCCAGTCAAGTGGCTTCAGCCACTTAAACCACGGACCCATCATTGAGTGCACCACTCAATATTTTTTTAAATAAATGGGTTAATTTTAAACCATTCATAGTAACGTGGCAGCTGATGCCGACACAGACTACACCAGCCATCTAAGATGACCAAGACCATCAGTCAAACCTTAAAGCAATATGGTGCTCTAGCATGCACCAGTGCCTCCATTATGACTATTCAAGCCGATTTCACACCAGTCAACACCCTAGAATGTTTGGTCATCAGCAAAGGGACTCTGAAGTGCACCTTGTGAAAGCCACAAAAGTTTTCCAAAATGGCTAAGGTTACACCATTCAACATTCTAGAATGACTAGACCTTCATGATAGCCACATCGCTCATAGCTCAGAAGACCACTAAAGCCATCCAAGTCCCAGTCGGACATGAGCATAGACCCCCTGGGACAGTATTGTTGAGGATTGTGGGTGCTTGTTCATGGAGGATCTCTTTTGTAGACACAGACCAGTACTGGCCCTTCCATCTAGAATATTTCAGACCAAGCAAATATTCACCCAACTAAAAATGCCCTCACAGTGTGATGGGTACACCCAAAATTCTTGTGCAGTGCTCCAGCCATTAGCACAAATAGTATGTTTGCTCCTGATAGATCACATCTAACTGCAGAATATTGACCACATTGCACTTTTTGTAGTTGCTGCCCCTCATGCCAGGGGACAGTAATACATTGGTTTGCACAACTTGTATTAAATTAGTCACAGTCTATAGAATCAGCCTTTTGTCTGTCCTTTTCTTGTGTTATATTGTTACATGTGTGATTATAATCCTTTTCCAGGCAGAACAGATTTTACTGTTCTAGACCAACTGCCTAGACATTTCTAGAGCATTAATAGTTAGAATCTCCTACTGTGGTGCTTGGCTTTAAAGCACTCCTTTGTTTTTTATGTTTAAAGCACCCTACCTGGAATAGCTATATATGCAGAAGACCTATACTCTATATTTTACCTCCTGAGGAAAGCTTGAGTATGAACATGGGTTTGCCCCAAAACAAAGCGAGAAGCCATTGCCAGGCAGTTTCTCCACCAACAGTGGCAACATGCACTCTGCTGGTAAATTGGTCCTAAGTTGCCATATTGTATGATTATTGTTGCTCTGCAGTTAAACTAAGGGGGTGCATTAAATATGTTCAGTTAAAGAGAAAAAAAGATTTCGGCTTGTTTGAACCACTGGAAAATGTTGTGGGTTCTAGATCAATATGGGGTGAATGTGAGGAAGAAAGCTGCCTTCTGTGATGTCCTTTATCTCCAAAGTTGACACCAGTAGTTTAAAGCAAAATTCTCACAGCTGGAGTTCATATTGTTTAGTGGGCAGGTTCTTTTACTGGCACCCACCCGCTAAACCCTAACAGGCTAAGTTGAGCATTCATTTTGTTTTTCTATTTTTGTATTATTTAAGGTTTGAAGGTAAGAGGACTGACAAGCTCAAAGCTGAGACATTTCATGTACAGTCAGCTCTGAAGTCTGTTTAATGTCCTAATAACTTCAGAATATCCGACTTTTCTTGAGCTACACAATTGTATTTTTTCCCAAAACTTTAGCCTCTCTATGGAATCATGTTACATTATGAATTAGATAAGTCCCACCATGCCTTAGTCTTTGAGAAGGGCTTTCAAATATATAAAATGACAAGCCCCTTACACAATAGGTATGAATGTACTTGTCAATGAGTTATAAGACCATTTGTCCTTAAATGTCATCAGTTCTGGGCTGCCACCATTTTCAAGGACATCTTGTTGGGTTACACATGGCTTGTTGAAGATAAAATGCAAAGAGGGATAATTATATTACTTAACTTGTAGGAACACTTCATTTGATGGTCATTCGAGATATTTGTTCAATGCCTGTCTAACTTTTGTTCAGTCCAGTGTAATAAAAACGCTTTCAACAGCACCTTCAGTCAACTTTTATGCCTGTTTTTCCTAAGAGGGTTTGATGAAACTATATTGTATGAGAAAGCTTTATGCTTAGCTTGTATTGCTGCTTCCTTATCATTTCACAGCTTGACATTTGGCTTATCTAGAGGCTTGTCTGTTGGTTGAGCTTAAAGTGGACCAACACCCAGGATTTTGACTATCCTGGGTCTTGGTCCACTTCGGTGGGGCACCCCCGATCGGGGTGCCCCGCTGTGTGAAACCCCCCCGATCACCCTAAAAACTCACCTCTCCCCGCTCCCAGCGCCGACGGACAAGCGATTTGACAGCCGCTTGTCCGTGGCTCCTCCGCCGCCGCCTCCCGCGCGTCCCTCTTGACGCGCGCCCGCGCCGGCCATTCACAGACTGGGTTGCAACTCTGTTCAGGACTTTAGGATACGGGCGCCGCCATCTTGACTCAGAAGCATCACACTTACTGAGGAGAGGAGACCGGGATAAAGTACAGGGGGTGGGTTATAGCTGTTATAGCTGTGCTTTGCACAGACAGAGCAGATCTGGGGTCAGGAAAAGGTCAGCAATCCCAGAATGCAGAGCAGCACAGTCAGAAGGCACTTCCTGTTTGCAGGCTGCCTGATATCCCATGAGCCGCCATCTTGGATATTTAAAGCTTCATAACATGCAGTAGATGCAAGTAGGATAATTTTTAATGAGAGCAATCTGTATGTACAGGGTGTGGGAAACATATAAGACATCCTCTTATTCAGAGTGAAGGACCGCTTTAAGTTAGGGCCCTTGTGTTATCTAAACAAAGCATTAGATTGGCTTCTTTGGCCAATAAAAATACACCTTCCTTTACTTTGAAACATTTGGCTCATAAAATGTGTCACAGATCATCTACATATGTGCTTTTCTTTCAGCTAAAGCCCATTAGATTTTTCTCTGAGGTTATTACGGCAGTCACCTAGAGAGGAGCTCTGTTAGCTCCACAGTGGTCGAAGAAGCATACAGTGTATTTTGAAAAGACACCAAGACCACTCCCCCACAAATAATATTGACAGGGTAGGGAACTACAGCAGCCTTAGGTAAAGGCTAGAACCCATCAGAAATCAACCTTCTACGTTGTCACCTAGAAATGAGCAAAAAAGCACCTCCCATTGAATTAAATTAGTTGTAGCAATATTCATTACACTAGTCCAATGTTCCCCTGCCCTCTCCTCGAGAACCACCAACAGGTCATATCTTCATTAGTGCAGAAATCATTAGTGAACCTATAGAGAGCAGCTATGTGGATATCTATAAAACATGACCTGTTGGGGAACACTGTACTAGTTGGAGGTATTAGTGGTTTTTCAGTCTAAGATAATGGCTCCTAAAAATATTGTTCTGACTATTGTTTAGGTGCTGTATTCATTTTTTGGATATAGAATAAGTATGTCACATCAATAAATTACCTGCTTGCTATGACCACTTCAGCTCATGAGAGTCCTTTACCCCCTTAACTTACCTTTTCATTTTTGCTTGTTGTAACCATTCTGAATTGCAGTCTCCAAAGTCATTCTATAACAAATGTATTATTTGGATTATGACAATCCGTTTTTGTCTCCATAACCAGCCACACATTTCCGTATTATGTCCAGGGCAGTTACTTACCTTGTCTTAGAGGTTAGGATTGCTTCCTAAACCGTTATTTTCCCCTTTCATTTTAAAATAGGAGCCAAAAACCTTCTGTAGGTAATCAATTATTTGGATTATGACATCATATAAAAACTTGGTATCCTCAGGAAGCAGATCAGTGACTGTTTCTTCAAAGCCCCATATATTTCTTGCTTTCTTTGACCATTGTAATTTGGATTATGCCACAATATAATCTGTTTGTTCACATGGCAACGCCTGCAAATTGATCAGTGAATATTTCTCCATAACACCTGTTACATTGCTTGCTTGCTTTGATCAATGATGGTTTTTCTTAAACCATTAAATATAAAATCTATATTTAGTTAATCCAAAGCAAACGGTATGCTGGTACATTGTTAGTTCTATTTCAAGCTGAAAATAGATACTCAAAGCCCACCCAGTTTCCACTTAAAGCGGACCTTCACTCTGAATAAGAGTCTATCTTATATGTTTCCCACACCCTGTACATACAGATTGTCCACATTAAAAATCATCTTACCTGCATCTATTGCATGTTATGAGCCTTTAAACATCCAAGATGGCGGCTTATGGAAGCCGCCATCTTATCAGGCAGCCTGCAAACAGGAAGTGCCTCCTGACTGTGCTGCTCTGCATTCTGGGATTGCTGACCTTTTCCTGACCCCAGATCTGCTCTGTCTGAGCAAAGCACAGCTATAACCCGCCCCCCTGTACCTTATCCCACTTTCCTCTCCTCAGTAAGTGTGATGCTTCTGAGTCAAGATGGCGGCGCCCGTATCCTAAATTCCTGAACAGAGTTGCAGCCCAGTGGGGGAAAGAATAATAAGTAAGTGACTAAAAACATAAAATGTATTAATTTTAGATGCTGGGGAACCGTTTTTTAAGAGTTTGGGCTTTTCTTTAAATCACGCTGAAGGTCCGGTTTAAGAGGTGGTGCCTTGCAAACAGTGAAGTATAATTTATGAGTAGCCATGTTTGACAACCATGTTGTAGACCAGTCATCACAACAGTTGATTGTTGACTAGGTGAAAGTCTTCAGGAGCATTTTCTAAGTGTATTTTTGCCCACTATTTTAAAATTCTCACTGTGACTTTAAAGAATGTTAAAACCTTGAAAACTGTCCTGCTCTTTACCAAAGTTCAGTGAGTTGTCCTAGTATGTGGAAATGTCATTAACTCGACTCTGTCTGTAAAATATGGCTGCCTCCATGTGCTACTCCAATTTTTTTATTAAACAATTACCTCCCCTATCTTGTAAGTGTTGAGTGGTATTACATTGAGGTTCGGAACACCTGCATCTGGTACTTATCTGCCTGACACTCCCCTGCTCCTTCCTGAGTGGTGCTTGACAACTGCTGGGAGCATCTGACAGGAAGTACACCTTCCCTTGTCTGCAGCCCATTGCATCACCACTGTTGCAACAGTATGCCCCAAGTTATTCCTTGCAAAATAGGACCAGGGTCTCAGCTGAATGAAGGTGGCTCCACAAACCGGCTGTATTTTCAGGCTGCATGCTGTTCCAGTCCAGTATCTGTCACAGTTTGCCTACTACAATAAGTTCTTCCAAGCCCCACCACTGTTGCCTACCACTGCCAATCTAACAGTCTCTAGCACAAAGCCCTATGGTTTACCACGGCATGTCTGATTATGTTAAGGGCCAACCCTGTTGCCGATCATTGCCATATCTGACCATGTTTAAATGCCAAGCCCTGTTGTTGACCACCGTGCCTTCCGAGTCTTAAGCACCTGTTGCCAACCACTGCCATGTCTGACCATGTCCAAGTGCTAAGCCCTGCTGCTGACCATTGCCATGTCTGACCATGTTTGAGTGCCAAGCCCTGTTATTGGCTGCTGACCATGCCACAGCTGCTGTCCTCAGCGTACAATTCTAAACTGCTAATAAGACGGGCTACTATCTGTCGGTCCAGTTACGGCAGGCCTGTCAGCACCAGGCTACTATACTAGCACCCGGCTAAGAAAAAGACCAGCTTCACCAGAGAGTCAAACACAGTATGTTACCTGTTACATTGATTTATTGCCTAGAGACTCTGGTGTAGCATTTGCAGGGGTACACAGTCCTCCAGCACCTCCTAGACCTCCGAGGAGCAGAGATGGAAATATGACAGTAATCAAAATAAGGGCCACTTTTTACCTTCTCACCCTGGAGCACACCCACCATATATGGTAGAAGCCTCCAAATAGGATTTATAGATCTTTATCCTGGAAGACAACAGCTATGTATGATCTGTAAACACATTTCGTTCACCCTGGAGGTCAACCGCCCTATAAAGGCTGCCAAATGGGCTTTATGTATCTCTACAGAGGAGGACAAGCACCAAGTACAGTTTGTGGAAGCCTCCAAGTGGGCTTTACATGTCTTAACCCTGGTGGACTACAGTGATGTATAGTCTATAAAAGCCTCAAAATTGGCTTTAGGTTTCTTTACCCTTAAAGTGGACCAAAACCACCCTTAAAGTGGACCAAAACCCAAGATTTTGACTATCCTGGGTTTGGTCCTTTCCCCTGGGGCACCCCAATCCCGCTGTGTGAAACCCCCCAAATTGCTGATGCCAAATTGCCGATGCCAATTCACCTCTTCCCGCTCCCGTCATCTAAGGCCAGCGGCTCAGAGTGCGCTGGCGGCCACATCCACTTCACTCTAACCAGGACAGTGGGGATGCAGCCGCGGCTCGCTTATGCGCCGTTGTACCGGGAAACAAGGTAAGTGTATGGGGCGACCTGGGGGGTTTCACACAGCACACCAAAATCGGGATGCCCCGGGGGGAGAGAATCGATTTATAAGATTGCCGGGTTGATTGGCTAGGGTTTTGGTCCACTTTTAAGACAATATAGTCTAAAAAGCCTTCAAACATGCTTTATGTATTTTTACTCTGAAGGCCAACCAAAATGTATTTGCCTATGAAAGCCTCCAAATTAGCTTTTTTTTCTCCTTACCCTGAAGAACAACCATTATGTATGCCCTATGCAAGCCTCCAAATAAGCTTTTTTCTTCTTACCTTAAAGTGGACCATCACCCTCGGGTGATCGGCCCGGGAATCTATAAGATTCCCGGGCCGATCACCTCCCTCCCCGCGGGACATCCGAGATCGGGATGTCCCGCGGGGTGAAACCCCCCAAAACCCTCAAACCCCCTTACCTTAGTTTCTCTATCTGTGAATGGCCGTCGCGGGGGCGCGCGCGTCAAGAGGGAGGCGGCAGCGGAGGAGCCACGGACAAGCGGCTGTCAAATCGCTTGTCCGTCGGCGCTGGGAGCGGGGAGAGGTGAGTTTTTCTTGGGGTTCGGGGGGGTTTCACACAGCGGGGCACCCCGATCGGGGGTGCCCCACCGAAGTGGACCAAGACCCAGGATAGTCAAAATCCTGGGTGTTGGTCCACTTTAAAGGCCAGTCCAGCCCAGACTGCCCTTCATTTTCTAAATCCCCCAGCCTAGCCACCCTTCCCTAGCACTGAAGCATTTACATAAAGTAAAAAAACACTTACCCCAGAATCCAGCGCTAAAGGTCAGCCGATGCTACTGCTTGTCGCTGTCTTTTCTTCTGTCAAAAATACTTGAATGGGCAGGAGCACAATGTAGCTGTCCTGGCCAAAGGAAAGTTGGCGCTGAGCAGTGGAAGCATCGCCCGACCCTCGTCGCTGGATTCTGGGTCAGGTAAGTGTTTTTATGTAACACCCCCCAGCTTCAGCACTAGGGGAAGGAGGCAGGGTGGGGAATTTTTAAAAAATGGCCAGTCTGGGCTCTAAGGGGAATTCCAAAATTCGTAAATGACAACCACTGTATTTGCCCTATAGGAGGTCCCAAATTGAAGCCTCCGAATAGGTTTTTTGTTCCTTTAGCCTGGAGGACAACAGCCTAGTACTTTCCATGGAAGCCCCTGGATGGGCCTATTGGCTCATCAAATGCTTAATGCCAATTAACTGAGTTCATATGACCTTGCTGGAAGTTAATTTAAAAGTTTTTGGGTAGCTCTACTTTTTAACAAATGTTTTCAGTACTAGGAAGAGGAAACCAATTACACCTGCACTGTTCTTAAGAAGAAACCCATCTGCATTTGTTTTCACCTGGCCTCGCCATCCCCACCCCCCTCTGCTCTCTCTCTCCCCTGATGTTCTCTTTCTGCTGTAGATCTGAGGTGCCCAGCTAGCCTCCATTCACATGCTGAGTCCCCTTTCCCCTCCCCAGGGGCAAGCTCCTCTGCTGTCACCTTGATCTCTACATCCTTACCCCTTGATGAGACTTTTAAAAGCATTCCATGAGAACGGCAGAGGAAACCTTTTGGAGTAGGATTGGAATTTAATGAAGAGAAACTAACTTAGCAATGTCTATATAATCTCCAGTAGCTCAAATGTGCTGCTAAAACATGGGAGCACTCCTAAAATAACTCGTTTCAGAATACCCAAACTCTAGACCCAGGAAGGGAGCAAAAGAACCACATCCCTCCCCTAGAATATCAAGCACATGCCTCAAGATAGTCCATACAACCTGTATCTTGGTCGAGATCGGGATGTCCCGCGGTGAGGGACCCCCCCCCCCCCAAAAGCCCCAAAAAACTCACCTGATCGGCGGCGGCAGCGGCCGCCGCCTGCTCCCGCGCGCCCCTCTAGGCGGGCGCGCGCACTGTCAAAGGGGCGCGCGGGAGGCGGCGGCGGACGCGCTGTCTTGTCCGCAGCTGTCACCCGCTTGTCCGTGGCTACGTGGGAGCGTGGTGAGGTGAGTTTTGGGGGGTTTCTGGGGGGTTTTACACAGCGGGGCACCCCTAATCGGGGTGCCCCCCTGAAGTGGACCAAAACCCAGGATAGTCAAAATCCTGGGTGTTGGTCCACTTTAAACCCCGCCGTTTGCCTGAAATTTGTACCTGTCCAATGAGCCCGCTGCGCATGTGTGGCCAGCAGCGGCATCCTCTTTCAGGTGTGCGTGGCCACTTCCGCCACAGCTAAATGGCTGCGTGGGGCCCGTGCACAGCCGAAGGCTGTGAGTGATGCCACGCGCCACCGATGTCTGTGGCTGGGATTCCATTCACTTCTTCAGACGCACATTAATATGCCCGGCTCAGAGAAGCTGAATGGACAAGAGGCTGTGCGTGCTCTGTTGGACCGAGGAGAGCTGAGTTCACTGGGTGAATGGCGGGGTTTCAGACAGTGGGGATGGACCAAAACCTGGGATAGTGAAAATCCGGGGCTTTGGTCAACTTTAATTATCTGTTTACTGATTAGATCTTTAATTGAATCAGCCAAAGCCAAGTTCCCCATTGCTTCTCTCAGTTTTGGAAATATAGTTGATCATTAATCTAGGCTTCTGATCAACCAAACTCTGATGATGGAGGAGGAGGGGTAAGATCTTAGCCTGAGGTAACCCAAGACACTCCTGCAAGTATCTCGACGTGAATACAATGGCTGTTATGAGGACCAAGTCTATTGTGTTATGAAATCGGGACAGGGCGTCGGAATACACATCCGAAAAAAGCAGCCAAAAGGAGGCCAAGCTCAATGGGCGCTATGACTAGAAGCACCAATGAGGAAACCAAAGGAAACACATTTGGTGACAAATACAAATGCAAATGTTAGGAGGCCAGTTTAAACAAGTGACAAAAAGGTATATGTGAAGCCTATCTTATATTCTAAATCTTTTAATAAATATATTCCATGAACATATACTAACTATGGACCTATTTACTGAGCATTATATGAAAGGTCTAGTCCTACGCTTTTATAAGAAAAAAAATAATATATATATATATATATATATATATATATATATATATATCTTTATTGTGGACAGAGAGGCTCTTCAATAGGCTTAGGAACCTGAATCAATACTTCACTAGTTCCTTATGAAGACACTTAGACGGAGATGAACTACATAGGAGTACCCTGATATTCTGCCAACACAATGCTAACTACTGAGCACCTGGGAACAACATAGTTAGGAATCCCCCCAGTCCCTGGACTCAAGGGCTTCCTGGGAGGCCCCATAATCAGTGGGGTGCTCTAGTTCATATCATGCTAACACGGCACTGTCCATTCTGTTCAGAATTAACCAATCACATCAAAGTTAAAGTGGAACAAATCCTAGGTTTTGTGCCTTGCCCCTGGGGCATCCCAGTTTGGGATGTCTTACTATGGGAAACCCCTCAGATCGACCAGAATAATTAATGCCGTTTACTGTGCATATTAATGCTCGGCCAACTGCTCTGCAGTCGTGTGTAAAATCGGCCACATCTCCAGATGCTGGCACGCTCCTGCCACCAGCTGATCTGAATGGCTGGGCGCGGGATAACGTCCGAGCCCAGAGATGTTGGGGATGTTGCATCTCTTGCTCCGGGAGCAGCCAGAAACGTTGTGCTTTGCAGCACCCCAGGGGGGGGGTTTGTGATGCCCCATGGGAATGCCAGCTGCCAGCCCTGGAATCTAAAAGATTCAGAACACAGCTGCCACCATTTTAAGTGATTCTGATCAACCCCATATGAAGGTCAGCTGTTTTACAATAGATTTTACTGACATTTTCTTAGTTTCATTTTTAATGAAATTCGTGTTTTTCCTGCGTGGGGACATTCCAAATTTCATTAAAAATGTGTGTTTTCCGGTTCTGGTGTTGTTGCACTGTAAAACAATCTTAGCTTTTAAATCACCCCCCGGCGTAATCCAGGCTCACGATGCCCCCCCCCCCCCCCCCATGCAGGGTGCTAGTCGCTAGGGTGTTCTAGTTTAAGAAGTGAATACATTTTGGCACAACAGTGAGACCAAGTCCCGGTGCACCCTCAACGATCGATGAAAAGACAAAAGCAAAATTGGGCCATAGGGCTGCCAAGAGTCCAACAGCAACATTAAACAAGCTGCAGGAATGTCAGGCAAGGGCTTCTTGTGTACTGCATGTGACACCAATCTCCTGTATTCTTCATATGCCTGGGCTATGGTGGCAAACCTTTTATAACAACGAATCCTGGCAACCCCAACTATGTATCGCCAAAATTTATATAAAGTCTATCAAAAGCACGTGAGAAAACATGCGGCTAAGGTTGGCCCATAGTTCAAATTGGTATATTTAACGCTGCGTCAAAAGAACACCATACCTACAGTGTCACACAATGGAGGCAGAATTTTGCTTTAGACTTTTTTTCTGCAGCTGGAACTGGAATTACCTTTGATCCACATATAAGTCAATTTTGACACAAAATCTTCAGTCCTAAAACGCTGAAGATGAATTTCACCTTTTGAATATGGCAATGACCCAAAGCATAACTCCACATCAACAAAAGTATGGCTTCATCAGAAAAGTCCAGACCTGAATCCAACTGAAAATCTGAATAGTGACCTGAAGAGGGTTGTACACAGGAGATGTCTCGCAGTCTCAAGGCTAAATGTACCTTGCTGATAGACTCCTAACCAAACAGAGGGTGTTGTTACCTGCAAGGGGGAGCCATCCTAATTGCTAGTAACCCCCCCCCCCCCTTGCTGTAACACCTGGAACAAACTTACCTTTCAAATCGCTCCCCTGGTTAAAGTGGACTCACCCCTGTGCGGCGCGGGTGTTGGTCCCTGCCACTATTGCATAGGCTGGGGAGGCATCCAGAATGCTGGAGTTCAGCACAGCGATTGGCTGCCAGCCGCTAATTGCAGATTGTAGGTGGAGCACCGAGGCTAGGGTAAGATTTACGAGCTTTCTGGGGTGATATGTGCAGGGGGGGCTCCAGCATTCTGGATGCTCCCCATCGTAACTTACAGTGGCGGAGACTAACACCCCCACAGTACGGGTGTTGTTCCACTTTAAAGCGGCCCAACAGTTAAAAATGACTTAAACCAGAGCAACACAAAAACAGTTCCCATATGCATCCCACCCCAGGGCAATTTAAATTGCTGCACATAAAAATGAATTTACCTTTTTCTATGTCCTGCTGTGGTAAATTGTAAAAACAAAATGGCGGTTCATGGATGTGCAGGCCGCCTGCAAACAGAAAGTTCTGCTGGGCTTCCTGTTACTGTGCATTGTCAGTTGAATCCAGGCAGCATAGATGAGATGCTGGGAGAGGAAACTCCAAAATGGCAGATAGGAAGTTTATATAGTCACCTTCTAGCCCCAGCCCAGTGCCCCAAAATTGCCTGTGTTTCTTTTTTTACTAAAGCCTTTGCCCAATATTGATAAAAACACTAACAGGAAGCAGTATGATGCTGAATGGCAGCCATATGATAATTGATAAGTTACAAGCTTAACTGTCACATAATGGCAGTTAGGTTGTAGTGCTTTCGGATTTATTGCAGTATTGAAAATGATAGGACTGACCCTATTTGTGGAGCTGAATTCTGTGCATTAATATACATGGCATAAAGCTGTGATTGGATGAGAGCCCATGCATACACCGTGGGTCCAACAGAAATGTACATTTTTATGGCGATCGTAAGGGGGGTTCACCAGGGGGCATCCCTGATCGTAATGCCCCAGGAACAAGGACCAAAACCCATGAAAACAAAAACCTGCCATTTCAACAGCGGTGTGTACACTTTTTATATCCAGTGTTATATATATATATATATATATTATCTTATGATAAATATTTATAATTTCTAAATTCTATTTGAATTATGTCAATACTATAGTTATTCCTACGAGTGGTTTTAGGTCATGTATTAGATTTATACATTTTTAAATTAACGCAGGGAGAGTTTGAGGAGAAGTTCTCTGAATGGGACATTTTTCCACAAATTAGGAAATTACATTTACGTGGAACAAAACCCCGGGATTTTGATTAACCTGGGTTTTGATCCTTGCCCCTGGGGCACCCAGATTTGGTATGCCCCCCCCCCCCCTGTGTGAAACCCCCCAGTTTGCCCAGTAAACTCACCTTTCCCCAGACCTATGGTGCACTCTTCCAAACATCGCTCTCTGCAAAATCGGCTAAGTCTAGGCGAGAAGAGCCGATGCGCCATTGGCCATTGGATAGGGAAGAAGGTGAGTTTTACAGGGGACTGCGGGGGAGGGGTTACACAGTGGGGCATCCTGATCTGAATGACCCGGAGGGAGGGAATCGAGTTTGGTCTACTTTAAGAAGAGTTCTTTGAAAGAGAAGGTGAGCTTGCCACATGCGCTTTTCTACATGCTGTTAGGAGCACTTGATATTAGATTGAATCACCCCCTTAGTCTCTTCATCAGGCTATTGGTACAGTAGAGAGATGAGGCCATTTTCACCACCCAGCAGGTTCAAAGTCACCGTCTGGAGGTGGTTTGGTGGTGGAGGGGGTTGGGACCTCCCTGGGATCTAAATAGAAGGGCTGGCTGGAATGTGGCTAATCTAGTTTAAAGCCATTTTTCCCCTTGTTTTGGGTAGCCCAGCATCCCGGGGTGATGAGTCAACATGGGAGGGGGTGGAGTGAAGGGTCCAGGAACAATGAATCAAAGCCATAGAGCCATTGTTCACTGCTAGAGCCTCTGCCCATCACCCCCTGCCAGGAGATGGAGGTGTTACTGACCGGCCCCACCATGCTCCATCCTGAACTGGATGAATCAACTACTCCTCCAATCATCCACTGAACATTCAGTCCTTTATCCTGATATGTTTCACCATGAGCACTCTTAACATGCAATTGCTGGTGATGGTCCTCCCAATTACTACCTATGAAATAGTACTAGGTGATAGCTGGTACTACAAGATACTTCTGTTGTGGGAATAGAGGGCTGTATTGTAGACTCTAGCTGCCAATCACAGAGGTCTTGTCAATCAACCAGGCCACCCAATATATTCAAGCATGTGTCTTATGCCAGGGTCATCACCAGCTCCCCTTTAACATAACTGTGGACACTTCCATGCCACCCTTCTGCCCCATTAGAGTGGACCAAACCTCCTCCCTTCAAGAGATTTCCCTAGGGACATTCTGATTTGGGATGCCCCACGAAAGCCCTGATTTACCCATAAACAAACTGCAATCCTCGATCACATGGCAGATACATTGGGGATTGTGTTGGCATCACCCACACACTTTACTAATGTTATAGCACTGCCTATGGCAGCCAGTGGCCCCCATTAACCAGCAGCTACTCATTCCCCTTTGCCCATACCCACATTCAGGGGCATAACTGAAGATATTAGGACCCCATGGAAAGACAGACACTGACCCAGCCCCGCCCTTCCCGTCAGGGGGTACAAAAGGCACACATGTAGAACATCTTGATGTTGATGGGAGGTTAAAAGAGGGTGAAGAGCTTACAATCTAAGCTCCAATTATGTGTTTCTGCTTCCATTCCCACGTGAATGTGTGGCTGAGCATCCCCTTATGCTCAGAGGGGAGTCTGTTTTGGCATTAAGGTCAGTTAGGGGACTAATTATGTCTTTAGAACTTGTGATGGGTTTAGATCCACTTTAAGACTTCAATTAAAGGCATTGAGGGCTTGGGTATAGTTATGGGTTGGGGGAGAATTTAGGATCAAAAGTTACTTTAGGTCCTTTTTTGCCAATTGCTTTGGGGGGGGGGGGGGGGATTAGGCATAATGTTCTGTATAATAGTAACAGGAAACAGTTGCAACCTGCAGTGCCAGACAGCTCCTATTTGAGGGCCAACTAATGGCATGCAGGGGTTGGTTAGGTTTATTTAATGTTCCTTTGGAATAGGGTTTGATTCTTCTTTAGGTGCCAAGTTACAGCAAGCATCATATATTATGTCAGACCTCCGACATCACAACATCCTAATAAACTAAACATTTCCCAGAAGCCCCCGGGAGTGGATTATATCACTATCCCCAAGTCTTCAGAGAGCAGCAGAGGGCCCCTGGTGGTGATAACATGATTAGAGCCACTTAACATCCCCTAATAAGGTTAGCTGATCTCCATTAACAAAGAAAACCGTTAATAATCTCCTTTAGAAGCTCCATCCCCCTGTATAGGCCGTGATCTTGCTCTTCACTTTAGACAAACAGTGACAAACTTCACAAAGCCAATTATGTCATCCTTATCTGGTCCCCCCACCACCCAGGGGACCCGAGATAGTGTGCTGAGCAAATAGTGGCACAGACAGTGTCTCTCTGATCAGGGCAGTACAGACAGGAGTCCTATATGAGGCCCAGTCACTCAGCAGGCCCAGCCACAAGCCCTGAAGGCACTCTTGTTTTTTATCTCACACATTCCTATGCTTTCTAGGAATCAGGGTGCTCCCTACCTACTGCAGCCCTTCACTGATCTGCCTCAGTTCTGTTACTTGGGGCAGGCATTTTGTTCCGGGTCCTTAATGCCGATAAAAAATGTAAAACATCTTTCTAATGGCATCATTGCTGTGGTTGACACCTCTGTCTTAGCTGTGAGTTGGAGTAAAAAGTGGGTCTTGTGGGAGCCCTGACTTTGAGGTTGTATGGGGCTCAAAAAATGTAAATGCCATTAGTGCAGTATGGGGCCTTAGAAAGACTAAGGGGCCCGGCAGCAGGCTGGCAGCGGCCACCTTGTTGAAAGTTCTGGGTGGGGGCCATCAGTAATTCCCCCAACATACCATACTATGCCCTAGCAATGTTCATAACCCCCAAGGTTTAGGGGGCTGTGATAGGTTTTAAGAGGATGATTAGCATACTAATGGGGGAATACCAGATTGCAGCTAACGGATATGGGGTGGGATCTAGACTGCTAATGGGAGGGCTGTCTGGTGGCTAATGGAAGGGAGGATTTGGATGCTAAAGAAAGTTAGCAATAGAAAGGGGGGCTACATTTTATAGGTGGGACCTAGATAGTTAAGAAACTGGAAACAATAGTGGCAAATAATGGTTGCTCATATGCATCCCTCCCCAGGGGAATTTAAGTTGCTGCGCATAAAAAATAATTTACCATTTTCTAACTCATGCTTTGGTAAATTTTAAGAACAGGGTGGCGGTTCATGGACTTGCAGGCCACCTGCAAACAGGAAGTGCAGCTGGGCTTCCTGTTATTGTGCACTGTCAGTTGGGAGAGAAAGCTTCAAAATGGCTGCTACTTTTTTTAATTTTTCCAACCATGCTAGGATGTTGGTCCGGTTTAAGTTTAGCACTACTGTGGTTTCAGACCCTTCTGTTTCATCAGGCACAGTTATGTCACGGATGGTTTCAGAAGGGGACCTTGAATACTCACTAGCTATTGGGAGCGGAGCATTGAATTATATGGGGGGGGGGGGGGGTCTGTATAGCTAACAGAAGGGGGTCTTAAAATTTAGATATAGGGGGTCTGTATAGCTAACAGAATAGGGGTCCTGAAATTAAAGTTAGCAAGAGTATGGAGTGAGGAGTGAAACTGTGCTGTGCGGTGTTTCTTTTTACACCATGATTTAATGCACTAAGCTTTGATCTATAGACTAAATACAATGTAGATAGGTAGGGGATAGATACATAGGTTACCCCCCCCCCCCCCCCCTTTTACTGTTCCCTATATGGCTTTACCTTCCACCAAATAAGAAGAATGTCCTCCATTGACTATTAAACCCCTTTTCCTGTCGCTTAATAATATATAGAAAGATATATATAGATAGCTAGATAGATATGGGGTGAACACAGATGCATATATAGATAGAAAGGAATTGGTTAGACATATTTAAATGTAATGTAGACAGGTTATTTTGATTATACCAATGTATATTGTTAGACTGAATAATATAACAAGGCAGACGAATGAAACAAGAATAGATCTATCCACCTACTTACCTCCTATATAAATCTCCTCTAATGCAGTCCTATCTATAGCTATATATTATCTTCTCGGCTATCTCATATCTTACATTGTATCCAGTCATGTATACTTTTTGTCTACACAGATCCTTAATGTATCTTTCCTTCTCTGTACTCAATTCTTCTGTTGATACGTGTATACACTAACTGCCTATTTACAAACCCTGCTGCCCATGTCTCCTTATCACATCAGTGTTCTTATACCTACTGTACTTCTCCCCATCCCATTATACATTCTCACATAAGTACCTGTCCCCTGGTTAGCCAGGTAAGCAGTGACAGTGTCTTTGTTAGCAGCAGATGACTGTCTCTAACCTCCACCTGGCCTTGATCTCAGCTCCTCATCTCTTTACACACACTCAATGGCTTTATGACATGTAATAGGCAGGAAATTGCCAGCCTGAGGTCTGTGATGTAAAGTGCCATTCTGGGACAGTAAAATATTCTTCCTGCTCTGGGTAGACTACTCTTAAAGCCATCATGGGGCAGCCATGCTCATGAATGTGATATCAGGGCAACTGCCCCAATGTATCTGTCAAATGGAAACTCTGAACACCCCCTTGATCTCTCTCTCTCTCTCTCTTCCTCTGCCCCTCTATAACCCTCTCACCTCCCCCATCTCTTTAACTATCTTTCTCTCTCACCTTTCTCTTTCTCTACATCTCATTCTCTCACCCTATCTCCCTTCCACCATCCATTTCTCTTGCCATTCTCTCTCTCTCATTCATCCTCTTTCTATCGCTCTCCCCTCGCATTATCAGTCCAATATCATGTGCTATAAAGACTATCCTAATATCAAAACTCCACCTTTAGCTCTAGGACCTGTTTATTGGCCTGTCTTTGCAAAAGGAGCAATAATGGAATAATTGTGATGTGTACTTTAAAAATGAAAACGAATGCTGACACTTTAATACATTTAAAAAAAGTATCCTAAAGTTGCAACTTGTAATCTGTCGTCCCATTGTTTACATCAACCCCCCCCCCCCCCCCCCCCCCCATTCATGGTCAATGGAGAGGCTGTTTTGTCTTGGTGGCCCAATCACCTAGGAGAGTCATTACCATAGAGAAAGGGGGAGGAGGGTACTTTTGCCCAGTCTGGGGTAAGACCAGCCACCATAATGAATTAGATTACAATAAGCTCTACACGACTACAAACACCTTTTCAGCCAGCGTACTTTACACCAAAGAAAGACCCCTGGAACCTACTGGAAGGGAGGCTAGCATCTCCGACGTCGCATTTGGCTGACCCAAAACCACAAGCAAGAGCTTTATGGACCTTCCACTTATACCCCTCAAGGGGCTTCTGAACTCGTTGTATGGGGCTTTAGGCACCGACTAGATCAGCTTCCCCATTTGGAGGCAAGTTTGAAGATGTTCAGAAGATCTCCAAGACCTGCTCTCCTCCATCAGTAGACCTAACTGCTTCCGACCAAGACCTAGGCTTCGACTTGAGGTCCTCTTCACCATGTACAGCCAACAGAGCTTCCAATCCTTCGGGCACAGCTCGGGGCTGATGCAAGAGACGAACTGTCAGTACAATATGGGGGGTTACCCTGCCCTTGGGCACTCCCAGGGCTTCTTCCCTTTCTCCACAGTCAAGTCGGACTATGGGTCGGAGCTGGTGGTGCCCGGCGTCGGGGACTGTTCAGTCCAGGTGGTGCCCTGGAACCATCTCGCACAGCTGGATCCCAGCAGCCAGATGGGCACCCACGGAGAACAACATGAGGAGATGGGCAGCAGCCCCGAGGAACTTAAGAGGAACCCTAAAAGAGAGAGAGAGGAAGACTCTGAAGTCAAAGAGGAGTCTCCATCTGCAAAGTGTAGCCCCATGCCACCAGTGGCCCCCTACTATGCCCAGACCTGGGGCAGCGCTGCCTTCTGGGCAAATGCTACCTCTGCCAACAAGCCGCAAGCCAGCGTGAAGCCCACCCAGGAGCACCAAGTCTACCCCGAACCCCAACAGCAAAGCCCAAATGGCGAGAGCGGTCTGTCCAGCATGGAGAGCAGCCGATGCAGCAGTGCCACCAGCAATGGCACCCCGGGGAGCCTCTCCAGTGCCGGCAGCGATGGCGTCTGCAGTGACAATGAGGAGGTAAGTGGCCACCAAAAACTATTGTCTTCATGGTCCACACCTGGTCCCCATTTCTGATTTCCATCTCCCAAATTAAACCTAATCGCATTGTTCCCTATACTTTGTAACGTTATTCTTTTGTCCTTCAAGGCTTCTCTTTGCATCTATGCTGTCCCTCCTGTTGGAACCTTATCCATCAGCTCCTGGGGTCTCCATTGTCCCTCTTTAGCAACCTAATCCCTTTATCTGTCAGGAAATGGTCTCTAGGGATCCGAACCTCTTTTCTCCCCCACATACTCTGGAACTTAATCCATACGCCCCATTTAATTCCTCACATACTGTATCTTCTTACATCTCCACTGGCTCTATTGTGGAGCATTCTGACCCGAACCCCTATTGTAACGCAATAGGCATACCCTCCTTTAATATCTCAGGACTAGAAGCTTATTCCTAATTTCTTATTTTACCTCTACTGTCCCAGTTTAGGAGCCTAGGGCTCCAACATATCCCTGAAACTCTGATTTCTGTGTCTTGACTTTGAAACTCAGTTACTTTTGAGAGATGGTCCCTAAGGATATGTCTTTCCTTTCTATCCGCATTCCTTTTTTTAGCCACCCCTCTTTTGTAAAATCTGTTTTTTATACTGCTTTCTATCCTAAATTCTTTCTAAAATAATCCCATGTCACGGGTTTGAACCCACTTTCATTTATTGTTTAAATTTTGAGACAAAATTCGCCACCCTGTTTCAATTCTCTTTATTTGTGTTTTGAAATTGTTTCCCCCCTCCTTTTTCTCCCTCTAAATTTTCTTCTCCTTCACCTTTTGTGATTTGGAACATTTTCTTTTCCCCTTTCCCCCTTAGAATCGCTCTGTCCAGATTTCCTTCTTCCTGTTTGAACTCACACCATGATATCAACCCTTCCTTTACAGAATGATTTTGAATATAAACCTCTTGTTTTGGTCATTCTTTTACATTGTCCCTCTTTTAAGTTGTAATGCATCTATCTTTCTCTTTTTAGGAAATGTAAACCCCCATGTTCCCTTTTCCCTCCACCATTTTCTATATCTTTTTTCCAAAATGTTTCTACATTTTGTAGGGTCCTACTTCCTCTTGGTTTCACCTCCAAAATCGTCTGCCCTCATGCTATCTTCCACTGTCCCCACTATCTTTGTACCCTAATACATATGCTCTTGTGGTCTTTTCCACTGTTCTTTCTTTGGGGTTTGGACCATACTAGCTCTGTCCCTGTCATCTCTTCTACCTTCCACAGTTTCTCTGGTTTTGAACTACAATTTGATCTCACAATGTCCCTACTTCTTTGGGTTTTCGACCGCAGTTCCTCTGTCCCTCTGATCTCTCCCAATATACTTGTCTTTGGATTTGGACCCTAATGCCCCTAACATTGTGGTCTCTTGATTTATCTTTCAGCGAGACATATATGACCAAATTATTTTATTTGTAGAGCCTGCTGGTTCTGGAGACCACTCAAATAGATGATGTTCTAAGAAGTCAAACGATTTCTTTTTGTTTGTATTAATTGATCTGTTATATTTTCTATGAAACTTGGCATTCCTCATGGGCAATGCGGCATTTCCCCATCCCATTCCCCATGGGCAATGTGGCATTCCCCCATCCCATTCCCATAGGCAGTGTGGCACCCCCATTCCCGTAGGCAGTGTGGCACCCCCCATTCCTGTAGGCAGTGTGGCATTCTCCCATCCCATTCCCATGGACTATGTGGCATTCCCATCATGTCATCCCCATAGGCAGTGTGGCATTCTCCCCTCCCATTCCCATAGGCAGTGTGGCATTCCCCCTCCCATTCCCATAGGCAGTGTGGCATTTCCCCCTCCCATTCTCATAGGCAATGTGGCATTCCCCCTCTCATTCCCATAGGCAGTGCAGCATTCCCCCTCCCATTCCCACAGGCAGTGGCATTTACCCCATCCCCTTAATCAGTGTGGCATCCCCCCAACCCCCCAGATCAAAAGGTATACTTACATGAACTCTGCCCCTGCTCTGGCTTCTGCCGCCGCTACTACCTCTCGGGTGTCAGCACACACTGACCGAGAGGCAGTGACAGAGCCAGAGCTGGGACACTGTCTCGGGCTTGCGGCGCTGCCACTGCCTCTCGAGCACGCCAATACAAACACTCGGCTGTCAGCGTCCGCCATCGCCGAAAGCCAGGGTGGGGACAGCGGACGCGAGACAGATGTAAGTAGACTTTTTTTTTACCTTTGCCCAATAAGACGCACTGACATTTCCCCCCACTGTTGGGGACAAAATATGGCGTCTTATAGGGCGAAAAATACTGTAGTTGTTTTGTTATATTAAATTTCCTTTAATTCCTCTCCGGGCATTGTTGAGGTACAGAACCTTTTCTTGTGCTTTCTGATGCCATTGTTTGCTTCCATTGTTTCCTCTCAATCATTATTATGTGAAAGGCATCATTGAGGTGCCCTTATCTTTTTTATGGTACAGTACCCTTTCTGATACTTGCATCATTCCTCTCAATCATTATTATGTTAAAGGCATTATTGCGTTTTCCTCTCTGGCACTCCCAAACTTACTTTGATTCTTCTAAATCATAATTGTTCTCAAGGTTGAGGTCTCTGTTGATTGGCTTATGTTTATTGACGCTCCCAACTTTCTGATGATGTCCATCATAACTTTGCTCAAGGCAGTATTGATGTCCGTTTATCTTTTCATAAAGCTTCATATAAATAAAATGTTCCATCTTATTTTAAATACATGATCATAAAGGGGACAACATCCTGTTTGAAGCCCTGTTGCACCCCATTCTTTCAAATTCCTGATGGAATAGTATATTCCTTCAGATTAATCTTATACTGAAAACCAATAGGGAGCGCTATTGACCCAGTGATAATTTGAGTTAAGATTTTTATATACTTATAACAGCAAACCCCTGATTTCGCTGAAATTTCTGTTAGATAAAAGTCCAGACATTTCTGCAGGTGCTTACAACGTCAGGTATTCTTGGGAACTTTGCATCCTCAGCTCATTAAGCTACAATTAGTCCCTCTACAGCAACTTACATAAATGCTTATTGGCTACTGATGGCAAAATGGCTGTTGTCAGCATTCTCAGAGGTCATTACAAAATTGCACCTGAATTATAATCATACAGTGAGCCAGGTGTGGGTCACGGAACTCTTGTGTTTTAGAATTAAATAAAAAATGCTTTTAAAATGTTAGGCTGGTCATAGGCACAGTAAGACCTATTGTCCAGATATTAAGGCAGAAATGTCTAACAGTAAGTTCTGAAGAATGTCTACAGCATTGTCCTCACATTACAAAGTTGTGGTAGCAGTAATAGGTTAGCCATTGAAAGCAGTTGAAGAATTTAAGTGGAACAAAATCCATAGCCGCTTGATTCCCTCCTCGCAGGGCATCCAGATTTGGGATGTCCTGCTGTGTGAAACCCCCTTGGTTGGATGGTAAACTCACCTTCCCCCCAAAACCAACAGCAAAATCCTGGGTTTTGGTCTACTTTAAGGTGATAAATAGCTTTTTAGGTATTTTTAGGTTCTGGTTTCAAAAATACAAAACAGTGAGCATCAAGGTCCAGATGCCGAGATATACAGATCAGAAGGTTAAAGTGGACCAACACCCACCGATGATCGGCCCGGGAATCTATAATATTCCCGGGCCGATCACCTCCCTCTCCGCGGGACATCCGAGATCGGGATGTCCCGCGGGGTTAAACCCCCCCAAACACCCCAAACTCCTTACCTTCCTCCGCCGCCGCCTCCCTCGCGCCCCTCTAGACGTGCGCGCGCCGGCCGTCTGTGAATGGCTGGCGCGGGCACGCGCGCGGCAAGAGGGACGCGCGGGAGGCGGCGGCGGAGGAGCCGCTTGTCCGCGGCTTGTCCGTCGGCGCGGGGAGAGGTGAGTTCGGGGGGTTCGGGGGGGTTTCACACAGCGGGGCACCCCGATCGGGGGTGCCCCACCGAAGTGTACCAAGACCCAGGATAGTCAAAATCCTGGGTGTTGGTCCACTTTAAGGATGCGCTAAACTGCAAATATGTTAGGGCGAAGAGGCATTAGATCCTGTCTGAGTGACAATTTATGATAGTCCACATATACTCCAGAACATCATACATCAAACAGCTTGCGTGCATGTGAAGATCATAGTGTAAGGTGTGAAGGTATTGCCATTCCTCCATTTCTCCCTATTTTAAAATCCCCTCCAACAAAAATGTCAGTTGACCATATAAAATATTACAGTCTATGAACAGCCTAATGCTGGTTGCACGGCTTACAATCTGGGTGCCGTCATACCAAACCTTTTTAGTGAAAGCACACTTACTGAAAATCTGTTAGAAGCTCTACTACAACATTTTGGTAAAATAGTATAAAAATGATCATAAGGTGTACACCCAACAATATCTGTTTAACAGTGTAACAATAAGCTCATCTACTGAGGTCCACTGCCAACCCTGTTTTTGGCCTATTCCCCCCAAAATGTTCCTTGTTCCACCATCAGTAACCAAATTTTTATTCCTACTTGCAGGAAGTCACCACCTCTTCAGAGATGGAGCAGTTTGCCAAGGATCTCAAACACAAAAGAATTACCTTGGGGTACACACAAGCAGATGTCGGATATGCCTTAGGTGTTCTGTTTGGTAAGATATGCTGCAGACCTTGTAATAAAAAAATAGAGCATTAATTGAGGATATTTGAAAATAAAATCCCTCTCTGTTCTCTGACCCAAAGGCAAAACCTTCAGTCAAACAACCATCTGTCGATTTGAGTCACTGCAGCTGAGCTTCAAAAATATGTGCAAACTAAAACCTTTGCTGCGGAGTTGGCTGCATGAGGTGGAAACCAACGAGAATCTACAAGAAGTAAGTGCCGCCAAAAATGCGTTGTCAAGTTTTAATCATTTGTTAGAATTGGGGAGAATTGAGCTTGCTGTACTTGGTAATGAGGTTTCAACATGGGGCCATTTTTATACCACTCACGAGAACTGGAAGAGCTGGAAGACCTATGTTTACTATATCATGTCTGCAAGAATAACCAGCATGAATCACATGACTTGCTTGTAACATATAAGCGATACATTGGGTCAGGAGTATCATTCAAGTGAAAGAGTTGGCCAAGACATATATTTCAAGATTATTAGTTGGCCAAGAAGTATCTTTCAAAAATTTTGAAGGACAGAGCCACTATGAGTTGCGAATTGTCTGGTGTATGGTATTAAGTTGAATTTTTTGCACATGATAGGATGCAGTTTTCAGAAAAGCCCACTTTCCATACCAGTATTCATTAGTAGAGCAAATATTTATTAGGAACTTTCCAAGTCTGTGTCTTGACTGAACATCCAATTATTAAGGAACGTCTAGAACTTAGAACAATTAGGTTGTGAGCATATTATTGAAAAGTCCAGCTGAAGATCCTGAAGATTGGATAAAATGTCTTTTTATTATTGTATATTAAAAGCGCTTCCATCAGTATCATAAAAAGCAATAGCATCACGTGACACGTTTCGAGCGTACAGCTTAATCAAACAAGTGATAATATAATAAGCATTCCTTGATAGTGAAGAAAGAACAATTGCTTGGATGTGCAATTTGCGCAGGCTCCGGCTCAGACAGAGCAGTGCAGTGTGAGTGGAGCACTCACGACTTAAGGTAAGCACGCTGGGGCTCAGATAGTTTTGGGTCTGAGCTTCGAGGGTCAGGGCCCTGCAGCCATTGTCGGCCTGGCCAGTGGTGGCTGGGGGGAGGGGGTGTGCTGTCACCTGTCTGCAATGGTGGGGGGCTTCAGGACCTTTCTGGCCTAGGAGTGGAGGATGTGGGGATGAGGGGGCGCATTCGCATCGGTTCGTGACTCCGTCCCTTCTCCTCCCTCGAAGTCATGAGACATCGCCATCTTGGAGTCGTGCCCCAATGTGCCAAGTGTGGACCCATGCTTGGTCCCCCCGGCACCTGGCACTGATCCTGTTCTGTTCTGCTCCTTCCTCCAGCACGGCTGCGGTCCCAAGGTTCTCAGCACATGGTCAGGTAGGGCCTCGGCTGAGTCTGAGGTTGTTTCTGTCTCTTCCAGGGGTCCGGAAGCCGCTGCATCCTTGTGTGGGTTTATCTCAGCTTTGTTTGCAGGGCAGGCAGGTTTCCCAGGTGTCGCCGGGCAAGGGGGAGTAGGGACCAGTGCATCGCTGCATTGGTTAGCTGTAAAAGCAGCCATCTTCCCCATGTCAGCGGCACCTTACTTACCGGAGGTTGGTGCTGCTTGTCTCATGTGTCAGACACAGCTAGCTTCAGACAAGGGGCCCCTGTGCGAGTGGTGCCCCTCTGTCCTGCGGCATCTCATGCAGTCTGCTGGCTCCATGCCACCACTGGACTGTCCGCTGTCTCCCAAGACTTCGAGTTGGGACTCCTCTGAGAGGGATACCCCCACTTCTTGTCCCAGAGCCTGCCTCTGGATATGTTACCTCCTGCAGATGTGGCAGACAGTGTGGCGTTAAGAGAGCATGATCAGTAGCCTTCCTCACCAGGGGCATCCCAGGTCAGTCCCTGTCCAGCTAGGCGGTAAGGCTACTGCCAAGCGTAAGCATGTTCAGGCAGAGTCCTCTTAGGATCCTAGCCTCTACCGTGAGGACGTCCTTTGAGATTCAGGGTCCAGTTGTGGCCTTTCAGAGGGGGAGGTGTAGTCCAGCAGCGGGGAGGTGTCGTACTCAGCACAGGCACCTGCTAACCCTTCGGATCGGACTACAGATCAGGTGGTGGAGCCTTCCAGAGGCCAGGCAGGTTTTTCCCAGGCTTTCCCATTTCAACAGACTGGTAGTAAAGGAGTCGGAGAAGCTGGATAATTTGTCATCCCTTCCAAAGGTTCTGGACGCTAGGTACCCCTTCCCTGAGGAGGCAGTCAAAGTTTGGCGTTCCCTGCCTGGGGTGGACGATCTAGTTTTGGGTCTTGCTCGGCATAGCCTGATCCCTACGTCATGGCGGCCATGGTGGGCAAGGCCTGGATGAAGCGGCAGAGGAGGCGTCTGCGAAATGGTGCGTCACGATTTTCAGGGCGCCAATTGAATTCCTTTGCAGGTACATTGTACCTGCAACGGATGACATTGTATGTCTGGTCGCTAGGGGTCTGGCTCTGTTGGTCACTTTGTGATGCACAGTCTGGCTGGAGCAGTGGTCGGCTGATGCTGCCTTCACAAGAGCTCTAACTGCCCTCTCCTGTTCTGCAGCCCTGCACCCTCAAAGGCCAGGTCTTTGCCCTGTCCATTTTTTTCCAGATGCCAGAGTACAGCGTAAGATGGATGTCTTGTTCATGATTCTGGAAGGACCACGGAGGGGTCTGTCGGCTGTCAGGTCCATTTTCAGCAGATGTTTCAGTCAGGCTTACAACTAATTACATTTTGATCAATGCCATAAGCTTCAATATGAAAGAACTTAAAGTGGACCAACACCCAGGATTTTGACTATCCTGGGTTTTGGTCCACTTCCCCTATGTGAAACCCCCCAGATTTCCGAATGAAACCCGCTCGTCCAATCAGCGCGCTCGGAGCTGCTGTGGTATGCGTGTTAAAGCAGTGTCAAACCACAGCGGCTCCGAGCACGCTGGCGACTGCATCTGGCATTTCCCTCTAACAGGGCACATGCCCTGCTAGAGAGAAGCACAATATGCGGCCGCAGCCCGCACGTGCGCCGTTGGACCGGGAGTAAGGTAAGGTTAGCGGGCATCCTGGGGGGATTCACACAGCGGGGCATCCCGATTTTGGATTCCCCGCGGGGAGGGATCAGATCTGCCTGGGAATCTTATAGATTCCCGGGCCGATCCAGCAGGGTGTTGGTCCACTTTAAATAGGATGTTTACAGTTGAGATAAGCTCCAAAAATGTGTTTTCAGTACCTGCCTGTAACCTACAAATGTTCCCAAAGTAGGACATTGATGTGAGTTCTATCAAAAGTAGCATGTGAGAGGTTGCAACAAATACAAAAAGCCTCTTAGTGCCCTAATCTGGAAACTGCTACTCTGGGAAGCAAGAGCTTCGAATGCCCACTTCATAAAGTATGCTTTCCTGCCACAATGAATGATATGGTGTCTTTTTTTACCAATGTCAGTTGCGTAGCAAGGTTGAAAGTTTCAATGTAGTTTGAAAGATTCTGGTTCAAGAACCTGAATTTAACAATAATTAATGTTTTTTTACTATTTAGATTATTAGCCGTGGACAAGTTTTACCTCAAGCCCAAAAGAGAAAACATCGAACCAGCATCGAGAATAACGTCAAGCGCAGTCTAGAGAATTATTTCATGCTCTGCTCAAAGCCTGGAGCTCAGGAAATATCCCAGATTGCAAGGGAACTCAACATGGATAAAGATGTAAGTTAATGTTGTGCATGTTTTAAATTACAAGAGCACACTTTATGCCAAAAGCACTTGGGATGTCCATCATGACACCTTGGTTTCCTCAGTGCTCAGTTTATTGAGCAGCCTGGAACAACATGGTCATCCATTTCTTATTTTAGGCCCTACTTACAGACCCAGCTCTCGATACTATAAGAATAAAAAAAAAGTCAGTACTCTGATTGTAAAAAAAGTATGGGGGTAAGCACAAATTATTAATGGCCATAGGATCCAGTAGTCAACATTTTGGATTCATGGTTATAATTGATAATTGATACTGTAGAGACCACTACTCACTATATGATAGTAATGATGCCCCCGCCTCCCAGGCCAACACTGGGCCAGTGGGTCATTTTGGCTTTAATGCAGCTTTAAAACCTTAAGACTTGGCAGTTTGGCTATTAGCCTATATTATTGACATTTCCAGCTTTTTACACGATGATTTGTTCTCTCTGCAGGTGGTTCGAGTCTGGTTCTGCAATCGTAGGCAAAAAGGAAAACGGCAGGTGCACCCCTTCCTCCGGGAAAATGGTGGAGAACCCTTTGACATCCAATCCCTCTCACCTCCTAACGGGGGAGCCTTTCCCCTGCCGCAGGTAGTGAGCTCTCAAAGTTTTTCCCAAGCACACCTGGGGGCCAACCCTGCACTTTACGTGCCTGCGTTTCACAAAAACGAGGTCTTCTCTCAAGCCATGCCTCATGGAATGTCTATTGGAAACCATACTAATTAGAACTTTCATTGTGCGGGTCACATAACCCCCTGTAGATCCAGAAGACTTTTTTAATATTTCAATTAGTATTTTTCCAGGTATTGCGCAGGGTGGAGGGTGGGCAATAAGAGAAATATTATGTTTATGGGTTATAATGTTAGTCATACATCAAGTGACTTAAAAATGCTCAAATGTGTTTTATATGGCATTTTTTGATCTTAAGTCTACATGAATTGCTGTTAATGGCTTAGTTTTATAAATTTGACATATATTTTGAATCATGCGGTCCTGAATGCAATACATTCTGTCCTACTGAGGTCCTATAATATCCTTTGAACAAGGGATACAATCATATGATCATGCTCAAATGTTGAGTCAAGAGTAATGGAAGACATCAGTCTTTGGTATTTACAAGTTACATTACTTGGAACTTGTAAATACTTCTATACTTCCAAGTGATAGTAATGTAATGGTGCCTTTATGGTAAATCAGATTGCAGAACATCATATCTAAATTGTTGGTAGCTAGATTTATGGGAGATGCTCCTTAATATTCATTTAATGTTTGAAATGATTTCAATTCTGAGGGGCATCTTGAATAGTAATTAGTCTCTTATGATTGTATCCCTTGTAAAGCCAATCTATCAAGTGACCGACAATGCTCTTCTGCCAGCACTTGCTAAATTTAGCATATTGATATTACGCAGTCAATGAGAGTGGCAGAAGATGGACCTGAGTTAGCCCTTGATCTTCTCTCCTTGCCTCCTTTCACCCAGCCCTATCAATACCTTTATGTGTCATGGATTTCACCAGTTTAGTTACAAGTCAATTTTGGAGGGCACCCTATTGTTGATTGCTTGTTGTCTTAGTTCTTGGAGGCCATTTTTCTGCAAAGAATGTAGCTACAACCCAAGCGGACAACTCATGACTAAATCATTAAGGTGACCCTTGTGTCAAGGTATTGGGTTTACATTTTCGAAGTAACCTAGCAAGTTCTCTCATCTGTAATGTCCCCCCAATCCCTTCCTAAACCCCCTTACTATTATTTTATGTTGTTTGTGTTTTCTTAGGTAGACTAGACTTTAACTTATTTGACTTAAAGTCAAGAGTAGTTCCTTTGTTGTTGTTTTTTATGTACACTGCCTTCACACTCAGCCAAGCTGTTTTCAGCAAATAGTAACTTATTGTTGCACTAATACTTCCGTTCTAACTCTTCTATATCCAGGGTGAGGAAATGCATCATTGTGCCACATTTGTGCGCCAACACAAGGGGGATTCCAGTAGACTATTGTGCCCAGGGCTATTGTTTGATGCGTTTAGACAGCGCTGAAGAGATTGGGATACATTTGTTTTAAAAATTATATAGGACTAGCACTTGACCGGATGGCAAGAGTTAGCCCATCAGCTGAGGATCCAAAAGTTTGTAAAAATTATTTGGAATTTGGATTTTTTTACCAACAGATTTCTGTTATGGCTTATAAAGCTGTAATCATAAGTGATAGGTCAGTCTTGCCTTAACAGCATAGGTCATTGAGGCATCTTCAGCAGTTGGGCTAGCCATAGGCCAAAATACATTTTTTCCACAGTAACATTTTAGGAAACCATTGTACAGTGATGGCCTACCCTTGATGTATGCAGAGACTTATTGAGGAATTCAATGGCCATTATCATTTGTCCCACCACTATACCAAAGTGATCCAAAAGTTCCTATGGTATGATGGCCTCAAACATTAAATTAAACATTTGACCACCATCCTGTATCTGGATGTCCAGTTGCCATTACTTATTAGTGCTAAAGCGTTTCTGTAATTAGAAGTAAGATTGACATATCCCAGAATATTTTCTCAACCTGTAATTGGCCATACACCATCTTCTGACATGGTCAAAGCTGTGCATCTATTCTTGACCTTGCTGTTTCTTAGGTTTGGATAAAATGCCATTTTTGGGAGTCCCCTAAATTCACTGGTCACCTTTTCTGGGATTATTTTTTCTTACGAGTCAAGTTGGAAGCCCTACTTGAAGTGCCTTGATTTTAACTTGTGTGTTTAAAAGGGTCTGTAAAGGACGTCAATCTCTACAACCGTCTTGGCTTGCTGGCAATCAATTCTTTTTAGTGATGTATATAATACATCCAAACACATTAATAATTAATCCTTGTTCCTATAGAAGGCAGTATAAACATTGTCAGTTAAAGTCAACCAAAACCAAACCTAGAGTCTATAAGACTCAGGTGTGAGGCATCCTGCTGTGTAAAACCCTGCCAGTTGCTGTTATACATACCTCGCCGGTGATCCCATGACACATGTCCACACGGGGGCAGCATTTCCTGCATCCCTCTAGTCTGTGAGCGCCTCTACATGCTGTAACTGAATGGCCATGCACAGCCAAATAAGGATGCAGGGGGTGCGCTTACGCTTCCATTCAGCTTTTCTAGACGTATATTTATATACACGTCCAAAACACAGATTGTAGCAGAGCCGCACCTGCTCCATGGGACACCTATATATCGGGCCACCTGCAGGGTTTCCCACAGCGAGGCATCCTAAATTGGAATGCCCCAAGGGTAAGGGCCAAAGCCTGGGATAGTAAACATCCTGGGTTTTGGTCCAATTTTTTGGAGGTTCTGTCTATCACTTGTACTTGTTCTTTTATTACTAGCTTCCTTCTGTGTGCTTACAGTTACCTGTTGATGTACCTGATGCACCCTACATTGTGTGTTTTTGTCCTTCTCTATCTTCTTGCTACCTATAACTATGTGTACATATATCTGTACATACTGATACCTGATCTTTAAATGTCATTGTGTATCAGATTTCCATTTTGGCAGGACCCTAACACCCCTAAATAGTTCCACCATCATTCTTCCTTGTCTGTCTTTTAGAAGCAATACAAACTTTTAAACTGCATAGACTAAAATGCCCAGGAATATACCACCATTATGTATATGACTTACCTTAAGGCAAACTCACCCTTTTAATAGAACCGTATGAGCATTACATTTGTGTTGTTTTGTGTATCCTACTGTCAATCTATTCTCTTTCTTTGGGAAGCCATAAACACGCCATCATTTGTATAATCTAAGTGCAGATTTGAAGCAAAGAAAATGCAATAATATGTTTGTGTCAAGGGTTCGGGCTGGGTTGTGGGTGGGAGGGTTCATAGGTACAAAATAAGAATTCTGGGCAGGGGGTTGTAATACTTTACACACTTTTTTTTATATAAAGGATTATCACTGCCTCCCATTGCATTTTATGCAATGAAATCATGTATTATAATTAATCTTGTTAAGACCTGGCAAGCAAGTTTTATCCACATATGAGTTGAAGGATTACTAAAATAAACCTGGATAAAACCTACAACTGCTGTATTTGTCTTATTCATTAGCTTCACTTCAATCAGATACAAAAGAAATCCCATCTAAACATGTTGGGGCTAAGACCTTCACCAAAATATGATCCAAAGGACAAGGGAGCAGCATGTAAATGAACAGTGTCAGCGCAGGGGAGCGGTGAAACACCAATACTCAGGCATACAGAGCCATGTGCAATAAAAAAAAGGCTTTAAAGTGGACCAACACCCAGGATTTTGACTATTCCGCTTCCCCAGAGCACCCCGATCGGGGATACCCCGCTATGTGAAACCTCCCAGATCTCCCTATAAAACTCACCACACCCTGCTCCTACGGCATCCAATCAGCGTGCTCGGAGCTGCTGAGCTATGCGCGTCAAAGCGACGTCTTATCTCAGCGGATCGGAGCAGGCTGGCGGCCGCATCTCGCGCTTGCCTCTAACAGGGAGTGCGCCAGCCATTCACAAATATCCGGCGCGGGCACGCACCCTGCTAGAAAGAATGCGAGATGCGGCCATGGCCCATGCATGCGCCGTTGGACCGGGATTCAGGTAAGGTTTGCAGGTGTCCTGGGGGGTTTCACACAGCGAGGCATCCCAATTTTGGATGCCTCGTGGGGAGGGATTGGATTGGCCTGGGAATTTATAAGATCCTGCAGGGCGTTGGTTCACTTTAACTGGTGGTGGCAGCATAGTGACCAACACATGGAATGACATTGGAGACATACAAATGACATGACACATGATTGGCTGGCATGAAAACACAAGTTAGCCGTGGGTAACCTAAGTACAATGGTGAACAAAATAAAATTCAGAACAGACCAGGAATCCAGCTAACCAAAAGTTACCAAAAATAACATAACTGGAATAGCTAATTGAAGTTTATGGGAGAACGACGCTGAGCATCTCATGTGATGTTCCCCCTTTAGGGAACACAGCGCCAGCGCTAACAAAGCGCACAGTGCATTGAATGCTACATGAAGCTAGGACAGGCGCTAAATATTTTTTTGCAACATAAATATGACTTACTGGCGGCGCTCACGAAAAACACCTGCCACTATGTGTCACTACCTAGTTTCTTAAATAAACCCCTAAGTGTTACCTCAGCCAGCCAACTTGGCAGAGGCCTAGGGTTGCATTATTGGAAATACATCCCAGACTATAGTCATTGGGAATCACTCCCATTCACTGTATTCCTTGGTTCCTAGCTGAAAGACAGAGCCTCAGAGGTATGCAGGGCCCATGACGTGGGGCCTCATAATGATTGCATATTCAATGTATTTATCATATTGCTCACATACTAATTAAAGGGAAAGTTCACTTTTGATGGAATTTTTGAAAGTTTATATTTTTTTGTGCCAAAAGGATGTCCTCAGAATGCTGAGCCGAGGGAGGTGAGGGAGCTCACTCACACTTACACATGGCCAGCAGCAGTGTTCAGGAGACACATTTCTCTTCTTGGTGAACAGACCTGGTTGGGGTGCGTTGCCATTGGTAAGATTAGATTGCAGACACTGAAACCTGTTTCCTTAAAACACACATTTGTAACATAAGAGAAAAATGTAAAAATACTAAATCAGCTCAGCACCTTGAGAACATCCTTTTGCCACACTAAAATAAACTCTTTTAAAAATGTTATCGGAAGTGAATTTTCTTCTAAATTAAACACAGGCATCATAAAGAGTGACCACAGCAGGAAAGGCTGGTTCTTTATAGTAAGGTTATGGCCTTATTTATCACGGGCTAGCGCCAGGTAGTGTCTGACGAGCGCCAGGTACCGCCAGCTATCGGCGGCTACCGACTCAAGTACGCCCGGCGGCGGTCACAATGACGCATTTATCAAGCTAAATGAGGCTAGCGCCGGCGAGAGCGACGGCTAGCGCGGGATTCATCATGAAGCCGCCTGGAACGAACAGCGCCGCTGCAAATTCCTTCACAGCGCCAGGTATGACCTGTCGCTCCCTGGCGATGTCCAATGCATTTCAATGGAGCAATGTTTAATTAATCATAATTAATTGGTAATAATTTTTTTTTTTTTTTTTTAATGTCAAAAATTCTGAGACCACTTCTGCAATGTTGGGTTTTTTTTTAAAGTAAAAAAAATTTAAAAAAAAAATTTGTGCAGAATTGATCTTACAGGTCTGATATTAATGTATTCATATTACAAAATGATTCAAAAAACATGTATAATGTTACAATCCAAAAATAAGGTTGTTTAGGGGTTAAAAACTAGTTAACACCTATCGCCGCCAGCGCACTGGGGTTTAAACAAGGAATGGACAGCGACAGCACATTCGGAGCGTGATTTTTTAATGAATATGAAGCAAGCCGTTCGCTCTGGCCATTCGTTGCCGGCGCTCACATACAACGCTGAACCTGTGAAACAGCGACCCCTAAGCCCGTATTCAACATTACCGCACACCGACTGAGTCGCTGTCATCAAGCAAACGCCGGCCAAGCACAGCGAATACTGGCTGGTGCTGTAAAAATCACGCTACAGTCGCTCATCTGTCGCTACCTGGCGCTATTAATGAATCGCCCTCCCCGTTTAACATTAATATTCCCCTCCCAGGAAGGTAGCTGGGGCAAATGTATTAACAATGACCAAAAGACTCTAGGGCCAGGCATTTTCCTGTCCTAGAGACATACAGTTTTGGGATAGAATCATCCTGGGTGTCCCTATAAACTCACATCCCACAGGGCGGAGGGAACCGAGATGCCGCCTGGTGCATGTGGTCCCTCAGGCAGACATTTATATCAGCTGGGATTGGTGAGTGTGTAGAGCTGGGATACCGCTGGAGGAACACAATGACGCCATGGGTCCTGCAGCTTGTCCTATTTTGTCACTATTTGTGCTGATGTGGGTTCAGAACCTTGCTGTGGCAGCTTGGGAAGCAGATAAGGGAACAGACGCCCTCATTACAGTTCTATCTATCTATTTATCCATACATGCCAGATCTATCTATCTATCTATTCATTATCTATCTGTTATCTATCTATCTATCTATCTATCTATCTATCTATCTATCTATCTATCCATACATGCCAGAAGTATCTATCTACCTTTCTAATTTATATCTAGCTATCTGTTTAGCCATATGTGTCAGATATATCTATCTACCTTTCTAATATCTATCTATCTATCTATCGCCTATTAATTCTCCTGCGGCTTCTTGTACCTCATCAGACAGAGAATCTGCAGGCAAAAAGTCTTTATTGGTCTTTAAAGTGCCCAGGAAAGCATGTTCACTCTGCCTTCTATGCATTCTGCTTTAAACAATCAGTGTCAATATAGCCTACATAAAGAACAGACACAGCAAGGTCTAAAGTATGATTACTTCAAAGCTACATTTAAGATGTCTGCTGCTTTTATAATACTCAGTCTGCTTTAGATCGCCACCACATTGGCCTTGTGTTCTGGGCCTGAGTTATACTCTCTTGCTCCCCTCACTTTGTCTTTTCCCATAGCCTTTGTAATAGGTCTGGAGACATGGGGGGAGGATGTTAGAGACTGGAAACATTGGGGAGAAGAGAATAATAGTAAATTGACCATTTGTGAAGGTTCTCAAAGTGGGACAGTTTAAAGCAGTTTGTGGGTAATTGGTGTGGTAGGGGTGGGGTTTAGGGCGTGGCTTAATTATGGGTCACATGCACTAGGAATATTTGGTTAATAAAAGATGTTGGTAATGGAGACAATGCTCAGAAGTCCATGCATTCCACTGCCACAACTGAACCAAAGAGTCAGAACAGTTGTAAACCACCCAGACATCCAGCATTCTGCATTTGGTGGCACAGTCTTCCCCGTGTCAGCGGAAATGGGACATTTAGGTATTTCTAGAGTTTTCAGAGGGACAGGGGGCCTCAAAGTGAGACTGACCTACCGAAAGTTTAATAAGAAGGGCTGGGCACCTGGGGGAAGGGCAGAGAATGAGCACAGCTTATTTAAACATATATTTACTGAAGCTGCCTTTGATGGTGCAATATTTCTGACTGTTAGTTTTGCCTGGGGACACACTTGCCCTGCTTGGACTTTCTAGCTTGACCAGCATAAGAAGATGAATGTCTCTATTCATTGTTTTCTAGGAAGTTTGCCAGACTTCATATTACCTATAGCTCATTATAGTGTACATTTGTTATTTTATAGTGGTCCTTCAGTCCCACAGCAGTCCTCGGGGAAGCCGCATCCCTTACCTCTTAGACATTCCAATTTTGGATACCTGTCCAGAAGAATAGTTGAGGGAAAATTGAACGTTGGGCCTAGATTTAATAAACATTCTTTAAAACTGAATGAAACACAGCATGGCCAGCCGCTAGCCAGATTGGGATGTGCAAAACCCCCCTCAGTTGCTGCAAAACTCACCTTTTCCAGTAGCTCCCTGGATGATATAAACATTGGCTGCCACATTCACTGCATCCCTGGGCTGAAGCAGGCTACTGTGGCCAGCCATTCAGGTAGTCTAAGGATGCGACTGCTTTTGCTTCATTTCAGGGCGTGAGAAAAAAATGATTTAAAGCGCAACAAAACCCAGGGCGGCGGAATGTAAATGATTCTTCATGGCGCCCTCGGCATCCCTGCAGCGTTCTCCTGCTTCAAGCTATTCAGATAGGCTGGGGAAGGGAGTTTGCACACTGCTGCGGATGCGCACGCTGCTGGGCACGCGCACGCTGCTGGGGATGCGCAAGCTGCATTCCTGATTTCTAAAGCTCAGAGCTGTTTGCCGTGCATTACATATGTATGGCAAATGGCTCTGATTGAACGAGACGTGCACATGTGCCATAGGACCAGGGAAAGGTGAGTTTGTACGGGCGCTCTGGGGGCTTTCATATAGAGGGGCATCCCAATTTATGCCCCCGAGGCACGTAACAAAACCTGGGATAGTCAAAATCCCTGGTTTTGTTCTCCTTTATAGGAGAACATAAAATAAGTGTTTATAAATGCTCATTTGTTGATTATTAATGCTTACAACTTTTACTCCATGATGGTAAAAACAGCGACTGACTTAATAAAATGTAAATGAAAAAGGCTGCCACGTTAGGTTGTGAACACAGAATTGGAGAGTATCAAGGGATAGGCATGGGGCACCCCAAGTTGGGGTTTAGAGGCGGAGCAGACCTTTGGTCTGTTTTAACTGGAGGTCCTCTTTAAAGTGGATTTTCGCTATCCTGGGTTTTGGACTGTGCCCCTGGGGCAACGCGGTTTGGGGTGCCCCACTGTGTCAAATCCCCCAGGTTGCCGAGGTCACTTACCTCTCTTTGGGCCCATGCTACCGCTAGAGAAACCTCTTGGAATCCTAGATGCTCTTGCGAGCAGCGTGCGTCCGCACTCGTCTCTCTTTGGCTGTGCACGGACCCACTCAGCCATTCAGTTCGGGGAAAAGATAAGAATATTGGGCGACTTGGGGGGGGGCAGAGTGGGGCATCCAAGTTTGGGAGGGAATAGGCCTGCCCTGGAGTCTCATAGACTCCGGGTGGGTTTTGATCCACATTAAAGAAGGTTTCAAGGCTCAATTTGTAACAAAACTGAGCCTCCTAACCTCCGGTCTGTATTGGACCCTTAACTGAGGGTTGGGTGGCCAGACACATTTTATAAAAGGTGTGTTGCCCCTTAACTGTGCTTTTCTGGGTTGATGGGGGGACTAGTTGTCATTTTTGACTGAAGGTGAGCTTTAAATAAATGAAACTAAATTGGACTGTTGCTGGGCCCCATATCTTGTGTACTGCTTTTTTAGAACCCACAGGAGGATCCTTTGGATCTGGGGGACCAGTCCAAGCTGGCTACTGCCATTCTAATGTACTGTAACTACTACCCCCTCCCTTTTCTACCTCTTTATCATACCTGCAATGTACTAATCAGCTGGTGATTAATAGTCTAAACTAATCAACGGATCAAATGTATTTTATTATCAATCACTATTATCTTTACTGGAATATATTCTAAAGTGGAATGTAAGAGAATTGCTCAACAATGTCTTTCAAAGCCGACAGCAGGCCTAGAAGCTTGGACTGGATCACTTGGGACCCACCTGAGAAAATCTACCCCCCCCCCCCCCCAAAGAAAATTATCCTGGGGACGGTCCTTCAGCTAAAATACAATTGCAATAATATAAAATCAGATTTTTATGAAAAAATAGAAATGTAATAATCTGAATGAAATAACATAAGTCAGAGAAGATGCAACTGCCATGTTTTGGTCTTGGAACTGTTGTACTGCCCTAATGGTGACCCTGATCAGTGCCTGGGGCCCACTGGAGGATCCTCCGGTGCTCTGGTGGACCAGTCCGACACTGCCTAGAAGATGAACAGTTGGGGCAGATAGAGGACAGATGGATCCAGAATAGGTCAGTTGGTAGAGCTGCCACTGAGCCAGCATTGTAAAAGCCCCCTTCCCCAGTGTGCGCCGCTCTACAGGTGTCTGCTAGTCTCTTTGTCCAAGCTGATGCTAGAAGGTCCTTTATCATGATAATGGCGGCTCCCCTGACACCTAGACCAAGTATCACTGGAGGAACATGGCTCTCAGATATGCTAATGACAGCAGGAGGGGGATCATGATTAGCATAGTATCACAGGGCTGGGGATGGGGAGGTCACAATAGACACAGGGCAAAGCTTCCAGCGCCACACCTGGGCTGCCCTGTGAAATGACACACACAACCACATACAACCACAACAAGCCACAATGGTGGGTGTGGGAGATACAATGAGCAGTGTGATATCAATACACCATGTTTTAGGTATGGAGAATATATATATATATATATATATATATATATATATATAATTGCATACATTTACATCTATATATTTTTAATAAAATGGTCATTATGGGCTGATTTATAAAACACAATGAAGGACTCTGCCACATGGGCATACGTGGGGCATACTGTCACAGGTGAATCCATTTATCATAGTTATATGATATATATATATATATAGTTATCAATATCTGCAAACAGCAGAACATGTAAAACTGCAACGTAGAGTGACGCAGAACCTGTCAGGGTGTCTGTTTTAACCGGCGCAGGGCTCTCTATTCCCATAGGATATAATGGGAAAGTTACACAACAAATTATTTAACCTGTTTGTAGATTTTATTTTAAATAACATTTTTAAAGCTTTGGGAACATGAGAGGGGCGCGATAATATGAGTTTTGAAGTGTATTGATTTTTTAAATTTTTTTAAAAAGCTTGTTTTTCATTATGTTTGTCTCATATTTGTGATATATATATATATATTAGTAGGGGCAGTTGTGGCCTAGAGGTAAGGGGAGCGTACTTGTGACCGGAGGGTGGCAGGTTTGCATCCCTGTCCTGGGACATGACTGAAGTGCTCTTGAGCAAGGCATCCAACCCCCCCACAGATGGGTTAAATGCAGATGACGAATTCCTATGTGTGCGCAAGCATACAATGGCCATCTATGCATTAATTATTATTAATTACATATATATTTAAAGGGAAATATATTTTCAAGGGAAACAAAACCCAACGTGGCCGGCCCTGGAATCTAAAAGATTCTGCAAGGCTTCCCCTGGGGCGATTTGGGATGCCCCACTGTGTGAAACTCTCCATATTCATCAGATTCTTACCAAATCTGACCCCCCTGGTGAGAGCTTTTTATCCAGTTCTAGAATCCACCTTTAAAAGGATATCAAGTCAAAATATGGCATTGGGGCATCCCAATATCAGATGTCCCGCTGCACATGCCCACCCTGCAGACTCAGAGCATGTAAATGCTCACCACTCACCACTTCAGGGATGACAGCCATTCATTTGACTGCAAAAGACCATTCAGCTTCGCTGGGTTGGCAGGACCGCAATGTGATGCCCCAATGATGTTGGGATTCGGAAAAGTAAAGTCTTCCTGTCTTTACTTCTTTTTTAAAGTCTCTATTTATTATTAAATCTCCCCTGCAGCAGATTGCACTGGGTAGGTTTGTTCAATACTGACCTATTCACTTCACACACCACTGCTGAGACATAGCAAACTGTGGTTGTAGTAAGAAGAGCCTGCAATGCACGCAAGGTGTATGGGCCACAGCTTCTGAATAGATATGTATTGAACAATCAGAGCTAGTGAGATGTGTTATGGGGGACATAAGGTAAGTATCTTTTTTACTGTCTTTACTGTCATTATTCCTATTCCCTGGGGGGGGGGGGGTTGGATGCTCCCCCAGAGTAAATTATTACACAGCCCATGCTACATACTCACCTTCTTCCAGGTTCCCATCGTGATCACAGGTGGCAACACATATTGGCGCTGCAGAGCCACCTGGTTTCGCTTTCTGTGATTGCCGCTGGGACTCAGAAGAAGGTGAGTTAAACGGTAGGGAATGGCTTCAATGAAATATGGAGGCTACTAGCGCCAGGTATCAGTAGATGAGCGTCAGTATAGCAGCGCTTAGAGCGACCACCAGTAGATGCTGTAAGCGTGTATCAGGTGCTGTAACAGAGCGTCTCAGTTGCTGTAGTAACCTGGCCGGCATTGATGAATGTGATGTATGTTGGCGCTCTAACACCAGTACAGCGCTGCAGGGAGCGAAAGGTAGCGCCAGCTCAGTGCGACCACCTCTCAGCGACTCACACCATACTTAGCAAAAAAGGACACACACAGCGTAGGCTCTCTGGATCTGGTCGCTGTAGCATAGAGCGTCAGACGCTGTGTGATTAAAGTCTGTTTTTTAACACATATCCACCTGTAACAAAGCGAAAACACTTATTACATTGCTGTAACATTGTGACATTAACACCTGTAAATACAATTCTGCATAAAAAACAAAAAAAAAACTAAAAAGTTTTCAAAAATGACTTTTTCAAGGCCAGGAAAGGTGACACAATGATTTGAGAGAAAAAAAAAATAATAATAAAACCCTGTTTAAACAGAAGAAAAGGAACGTCCATTGAAATGTATGGGAGAGCGACAGGTAGCGACAGGTAATACCTGGCGCTCTGGAAGCTAGAGCACCGGCGCTATACATTAAGCCACCTTCAATGATGAATCGGACGCTACATGGCTCGTTCACCAGAATCACCTTCATAAATGTGGTTTCGCGCACAGCGCCCAGCGTTCACCAGATGCTGCCTGCCGCTATGAAGCACTACCTGGCGCTAGGCCTTCATGAATAAAACCTCATAGACAGTAGGCCACTCCTCTTTATAATCAGCTCAGCTAAAGTTAAGTCTGTATTTTCCAAGCTGGCTCAGTAGCTCCCTCTGCTTCAGTTGACAGAAAATCTCCAATAGAGTCCAGTAGGGTTAATGGGTTAGATTTGGAGAAAAAATTCCTATGTGTGCGCAATCACTTTATGGTGGGGGACGGGAAGTAGCTGCACACTACAGTTAAGAATGTCTCCTATTGGATGAACTACAGATTCAGCACGTGTGTAGCTATTAACCGTCCTGCTAGGTAAAAGTCAGTATCTCCCTAATGTAGGGCTCACTGATGATGTGCTACGCTAGGGTCCCACCCTGGCACCCAGTCTGTGGCCCAATTGGATAGACATAGCCTCACTTCCTATTGGTTAGTCTATTAGGTTGGTGACGTAGACAAGAGGTTAATTTGAGGAGGACCAATATAAACAAAACTGACTCCCCCTCCCCACTTTAGATCCATGCTGCAGGGCATCCCAAACTGGAGCTTAGGACAATGAAAAGCTCGGCCCTAGAGTCTTAGACATTCTGGTCCTTTTTTTCGGTGTCATCAGAACAGCTCTTGTGTCACTGACACCCATAGACTTTCTAGGTTGTGTCAGACCCCACAGACTGGGAAGGAGTATACATCTCCCCAATAGGGTCTGACAACCCGAAATAAATAACTTGGGTCTGGTCATAGTCATATAGGTGGACCTGGGCCATATATAAAGGGCCAATAAAAGGAGTGGTGTAAAGCTGGAGCTAATTGTTTCTTCCCTAAATTATCACACTTGCAAAGAAAGCCCCTCGTACTGTATATACTAAAGCTAGAAGTATCAACATGCCTACAACTAAATGTGCCGGGGCCCTAGTGAGAACATTAAATGGGGCCCTTTCACTGCTCATACAATAAACCTTTTTTGTGTCTTTTAACTCAATTTGATGCAGTTAGACAACTAAAAACAGAGATAAATGATGCTTCCCTTCTCTAAATGATGCCATGTTAGCATGGGCGGACTGGAGCCAAAAATCCACCTGGGACTTCACTGTCCCTAGATCAGTCCACAAGTTGATGAGCTCCGGGCAGGGGCGGACTGGCCATAGGGAGACCCGGGACAATGCCCGGTGGGCCGCACTGCTTTGGGGCCAGTTGAACTGCTGCTTTTAACACCCGCATTCAATCCCTGCTCCTTTAGTCTCCCTCTCAGCCCCTTGTACCCAGCCCCACTGCACCCACAAGCCAGGGAACCCCAGCCTCCAATGCTATAGCTCCAGTATCATGGTTGGGGGGCCTCAGCCAAGATGTCTTGGGCCAGCCAGGAAAAATCCAGGGCTGATTTCTGGTCCCAGTCCGCCACTGGCTCCGGGTCCTGGGTGCTTTCCAGCCAGTCAACAAGTGCCCAATTGAAACTCCTACAGTTACAGTGACAGGGGCGTGTATGGGTTAAATTCTGACAAAGGTCCTAGCTCCTGGGTAAGGTGCCAGCCCATTTGGCCCAATAAATGCGGCCCACCAGGAATTCTCCCTGTGCTTCCTATGGCCAGTCCGCCACTGCGAGTGAGCACAAATATGATAAATACGATGGAGGAGCAAAAATAGCGCCCCTTTGACCTTCTGGGCCCTGGTGCGGTCACACTCCTCAAGTTACACCCCTGTCAAGGAAAGGGGATTAGCCCTGACCTCATGGGTTAGAAAACCTTGCTTTCAGATGCCTACCTCCACCCTCCTCTACTTCTAGCACTATCAGCAGATATAGCTGTTCCCCCTGCTGGCCATCAGTGGCTATAGCTACAGATGCAGAAAATGCATTGCACGATGGATGCAGCTAACATGGCATTTGATCATTTATTACCTGAACAATCAGACCCATGGCTCTGATTCACAAGAGAGAATGTGGTGTATACTAAAGAATAAGAAAACATAGTGCTGGGGGTTCTGGATCTTTCCTAAGGTGGGGCTCCACCGGGCAGACGGGAACTAAAGCCTGTGTTCTAGTTATAGGCTCCATTTTCAAGTGTAGGTCAGAGAACATATCTGTTTGCTGGCTGATTATATAGTAATGCTGCTGGCTAATAAAATAAACATACTGCTGACTAACAATATAATAATGCTACTGGGAAGTACAATTAAAATACAGCTGACTAGTAATATAATAATGCTGCTGGGAAGTAAAATCAAAATACTGCTGGCTAGCAATATAATAGTGTTGCTAGCCAGTAATACATTAATGCTGCTGGCATTAATGATGCTTATAGCAATGTCACTAGCATCATTATATTACTTACCAGTAACCTCACTAGCCAGCAGCATTATTGTTTTACTAGCCAGCAACATTATTGTTTTACTAGCCTGCAACATCTCTACTTTACTAGTGAGCAGCATCATTATATTACTTAATAGTAACCTCATGATATTACTAGCCAGCGGCATTATTGTTTTACTAGCCTGCAACATCACTACTTTACTAGTTAGCAGCATCATTATATTACTTACCAGTAACCTCATGATATTACAAGCCAGCGGCATTATTGTTTTACTAGCCTGCAACATCACTACTTTACTAGTTAGCAGCATCATTATATTACTTACCAGTAACCTCATGATATTACTAGCCTGCAACATTATTGTTTTACTAGCCTGAAACATCACTACTTTACTAGTTAGCAGCATCATTATATTACTTACCAGTAACCTCATGATATTACTAGCCAGCAGCATTATTGTTTTACTAGCCAGCAACATTATTGTTTTACTAGCCTGCAACATCACTACTTTACTAGTTAGCAGCATCATTATATTACTTACCAGTAACCTCATGATATTACTAGCCAGCAACATTATTGTTTTACTAGCCTGCAACATCACTACTTTACTAGTTAGCAGCATCATTATATTACTTACCAGTAACCTCATGATATTACTAGCCAGCGGCATTATTGTTTTACTAGCCAGCAACATTATTGTTTTACTAGCCTACAACATCACTACTTTACTAGTTAGCAGCATCATTATATTACTTACCAGTAACCTCATGATATTACTAGCCAGCGGCATTATTGTTTTACAAGCCAGCAACATTATTGTTTTAATAGCCTGCAACATCACTACTTTACTAGTTAGCAGCATCATTATATTACTTACCAGTAACCTCATGATATTACTAGCCAGCGGCATTATTGTTTAACTAGCCAGCAACATTATTGATTTACTAGCCTGCAACATCACTACTTTACTAGTTAGCAGCATCATTATATTACTTACCAGTAACCTCATGATATTACTAGCCAGCAGCATTATTGTTTTACTAGCCAGCAACATTATTGTTTTACTAGCCTGCAACATCACTACTTTACTAGTTAGCAGCATCATTATATTACGTACCAGTAACCTCATGATATTACTAGCCAGCGGCATTATTGTTTTACAAGCCAGCAACATTATTGTTTTACTAGCCTGCAACATCACTACTTTACTAGTTAGCAGCATCATTATATTACTTAGCAGTAACCTCATGATATTACTAGCCAGCAGCATTATTGTTTTACTAGCCTACAATGTTAATATATCATTAGTCAGTCTCATTACACTACTAGCCAGCAGCATTATTGCTTTACTAGCCAGCAACATTGTTGTTTTACTTGCCAGAAGCATATTTTTTTCTAGCCCACAACATTACTACCTAACTAGCCAGCAGTCTTATTATATAACTAGACAGCAACATTGGTGTTTTACTAGCCGGCACCATTATTATATTACTAGCCAATATCCTAATTATACTACTAACCAGCAGCATTATTATATTACTAACCAGTAACCTCATTATATTGCAGGCTACAAAAATAATGTTGCTGGCGAGTAATGTAATTAGGCTGGCTAGAAATATATTAATGCTGCAGGCTAAAAAGAGGAAAGAGAGAAAAAGAAAAAAAAAGTGGAATGAAAGAAAAAGAATGGAAAAAATGAATACAAAGGGTGAGAAAGAAGGATAGAATAAAAGAGAAAGAAAGAAGAAAAAGAAAGAAAAAAGTGAGACAATAATAAGGAAAGAAAGAGAGAATTAAAAAAAGAAAGGGGAGAGAGAGAAAATTAGTGAGTGAAAAAGAAATAAAGAATGTGGTGAGAAAAAAGTAAAGAAATTGAAGGAGAAAGAGAAAGAAAGAAAAAAGTAAGAAAGGGACAAGTAAGAGATAAAGATGGAAAGCGAGAGCAAGATAAATGGGTAGAGAGAGTGGAAACTAGAAACATAGAAACAAGAAACAACAATGAATGAAAGAAAGGTTTGAGAAAGATAAAGAAGGAACGCAAGAGGGAGAAAAAATGTTGAAAAATAACTATAAAATAGAAAGAAAGAAAGGAGCAACGAATAAACGGATGAGAACGTGATAGAGAAATAAAGAAATGGGATAAATAGAGAGAGGAGAAACCAGAGGTGGTAGAAAGACAGAAAGGCGGAGTGCCTCCATAGACGCCCTCCTATGATCAGAATGGCAACGTATGCCCCTGAGGACAGTGATAAGTTTATTGGGTCTAATGGCCGGGAAATCGCTCAGACTGATGATGGAAAAGGACAGAAATTGCCCCTATCAAATTCTGAAAGGAGAGACCCGCTGAGCATTTAATATGGAGATTCCCCTACCCGCCGTCACCAGGCAGAGCCATTATGCATGCTCCCAGACCTGGCTCATTAGCTGCCAGGAGGTGCAAAGGGTTAACTTTCCATCCTCCGCTATGAAGCCATTTACTTATATATACAAGATCCCTATTTTTATTCAAAAGTGTTATTTTCTTGTATCTTTTTAGTAGTTATTTTATTACATACTTTGTATTGTATTACTATATTATTATATTTTACGAATTACTGTATTATCCTATAGATAGTCCATAGTGTCATTAACATTGTTAAGGATATTTATGTTTTATTTTCCTTTTTGAATTTCCGTGAATATTTATTCTATATATATAAGTGAGGTGCAAATTAGTTTTAATGTGGTAGATCTTTAATTTTAGAAGTTCCAATATTTATATTTTTCATTTACTGTTTACTTTATATTTACAACTAGTTATTTTATCAATAGCATATAAAGGTTTTGTTAGATCATTTTAAGTTATTATCAGCGCTGTTTTTCCAGTTAAAATACATGTATTTTAAATGATTTTAAATGATTTATGTATGTTTTTTTATGTGTATATTTTTATCTTTAAACTTCACTTCTTTTTTATATTGTATTTGCCATTTCTATTTATTTAGTGTATTTTTTTCTATTGATTTGTTATATGTCTGTAGTAAAATGCATTCTGTTTTGTACCACTTTTCTATTGCTGTTTACTACTATATGTTTTAATAAATATGACCGCAAATGTTAATTTTGTTTAATTAATATGTCTTTTTCTACCCTTTTTATTGATTTTGTACCAGTTAAATAAAAAAAAAAAAAAAAAAAAAAAATATATATATATATATATATATATATATATAAAACTGTTATTATTGATGTATGTATGTATGTATGCGGGGTTATCTTTTTAGACTTTGAAAGCTACTATGTATTTGCCATTATTTATGTATGTCGTGTTAGCTTGCACAATTATTTTATTGCATCATCTTGCCATTATGCGTTTAATGTTATTTTTTGGGTGTTCTATTTTTAGTAGCTGTATTGTCATGCTTATTGTCATGTGATCATTTGCCTTACATTTTTTTCATGTTACATTACCCATTTTCCCCGTTCACCTGGTTCAGGTTAGTATATTTGGAAATAATTCAAGATCGTTATCCTAATAGGGGTGGAGGTGATAAGTGTGGAAGGGGTTAATTTGTCTCAAGGGGAGCCAATGGCTGATGAGGGGCAATTAACATAACCAGCAGGTGATGGGTGGGAGGGTCAGGACTCCCCACCTGAAGTGTAAATAGGCCCGTTTGAGATCTTTTGGGTTTCTCAGACCTGCTAGACATGAACAAACATGGTTGATGAGATTAGAGGCTGAACTTTGAGGAACTTTTGGAATTTTATTTGTGCCTCCCCTTTCACTGGGAAAAGAAGTCATAAGGAGCCTGGTCAGCACCGATTGTCTTAGTAGAGGGGCTCTTTTCTGGATCGTTTCTCCTTTCCAGGAGGCACTTCACTTAGGACTTGAACTTCGACTTAACTTTCCAAAAGTTGCTTAACTCGTTGGAGCCCTTAAGAGGATCTGTTTTGGAGATGTACGGCCAGCAGGCTTACCCGCCCTTCTCTCTTACTCCTGGCCTCATGCAGGATGGCTATGGGGGCTACCACCACCCTCATCATCATCATCACCACCCCCATCACCCCTCGCAGGCTTTCTTCTTCTCCGCGGTCAAGTCAGACAATGGCGGGGAGTCGGGAGAGGCCCCGGTGTTGTCCTGGAACCATGCGCCGACCCTGGAGGCCCCCGGACACATCACCCTCCGGCCGCCCATTCCTCAGAGCCCGTGTCATGTGGATGTCCGAAAGCCGGTCAAAGAGGAGCTGGAGGACCCCGAAAGCAAAGCGGAGGAAAAGGCTCCCTATGGCGGCTCCCTGCAGTATTACAGCCACGCTTGGTCCTCTGCCTTCTGGCCGGGAAGCCCCAACATCTCCAGCAGCCAGCCACCGAAGAGCGGCAGCGTTTATCCGGCGGCGGCCAGCCAGAGCCCCAACACCCCTGCGGAGCCACAACCCGCTAACATGGAGAGCAGCCGCTGCAGCAGCGCCCCCCTAAGCGAGGCGGCCAAGGAGGGAGATGCAGCAGAGAGCAGCCCCGGAGCCCTGGAGGAGCCGCTATCCAGCGATGATGGCGACGAAGGGCTGGTGAGTCACTCTAGTTCTTCTGCATCAGGCCCAGAACCTCATCATTGTTACTCCTCCACCTTATTTATTTGTGCGCCCTTGTATGTATGAGCCATGAAAGGGGGCCCCTTTACAGTGGAGCAAAACATGTCGGTACCTGTCCTAGAATCGGTTCCATGGCAGGGCCACTGGCTTTCCCCTGGGGCATCCTGAATTGGGATGCCCTGCTGTGTTAACCCCCCCCCAGGATGCTGGTTATTACTCTTCTTCCCCTGGTGCATATGTGGGTTGTCGTCCAATCAGAGTTGTGATGGGAATGCATGCTGGCACCCCTGGCTGGGATGGGAGCGTGCTCATCACAGGGATGCAGCTGTGTTTAAAAGTCTGCAACACAGCTCTGATTGGATGAGAGCCCATGCATGCGCCATAGGACTAAGGAGTTTTACTGAGAACTTGGGGGACACACAGCAGAGCATCCCAGTTGGCGATGCCCTGGGTACATGACCAAAACCCAAGGGAAGTAAAATGCCCTGGTCTTTCACTTTTTTTTTTTTTTTTTTTTCACACCAGAACCCTGTCACATTTAGTTAATGCCAGGGAGCTGGTGGGCTAGTAATACCTAACCTTTCAATAGTGTTAATGAGGTTATTGGAGGACTTCTAATCCTTTTTAGCACCATAGCCACCACAAGCCCTACCTATACCCCTTAGACCTGGGACAGGAGTTATTGGAGCTGTTGGCACTGGTCTGTCGGAAGTTGTTTTTTGGTGGCCAAGCATGGATTGGCCATAGGGAGTGTGGGGAGAATGCCTGGTGGACCACACTGCTTTAGGGCCAGTTGGACTGGGTGAAGCATCCGACATGCAGCTCACTGGGACCTATACATTGCTTTCCTTTAACATCCCCCTCCGCTACAGGATTTCCACTAGCGGACCCTAATGTTTTAGATTCCACTGCCGAGCTGAAGGTTTTGCTTGGAGGTAAGGTGGTAGTAATTTATGCTGAGTGTATCTTAAATCTGCCCAAAAGTCTGGCAGAGTTGGGAGAAGGTAGCGACCATTGTGGAGCTTACTGTCCCAGCATCTCAGCCATGCTGCTGCCTGGATTCAGCTGACATAACTGACAATGCACAGTAACAGGAAGCCTAGCTGCACTTCTGTTTGCAGGTGGCCTGCACATCCATGAACCACCATTTTGTTTTATAACATTTACCACAACAGGAGTTGGGCAAAGGTAAATTGCCCATGGAGAGGAATGCATATGACTACTATTGTGTTGGTCTGGTTTAAGTCATTTTTGACTGTTGGTCCGCCATGTTTAATGGGATATCTCCCCTTTCTGTGTACTTCAGCCAGCACTGCCATTTGGGCTCTATGGTGAGCTATCCAACCCTGACGCCCAAAACCCCAACTGCCCTGGGCAGTTGGGGTTTTGGGCGTCTTTCTCAACAACACTTCAGCGATGGTCACAATTTAAGTGTTCATTTTTTCAGAAGGACAAATTTAGGTCAGCCTAGTCATGTCCCAGCTGGGAATCGAACCTGCAATCCTTCTGTCACAAGACCAGACAACAGCCCTGACCCATGTCTCATGGTAGTTAATGAAATATGCCACACACTACTGTGTTAAGTAGTGTGTAGTAAGGTGAATTGTTGCACTTCAGTCATAACCTCAATACCACTAACAAGGACTTGCTTCAATCATACTACAATTTTTTTTTTTTTCCCTTTTTAGGAAATTCCCAGTGAAATGGAAATGGAGCAGTTTGCTCGGGATATGAAGCAGAAGAGGGTATCCATGGGATTTACGCAGGCTGATGTTGGCTATGCTTTAGGAGTTCTTTATGGTAAGTTGCCTCCTATTACTAAAATCATACTTGGTTATAAAAACGTTATTTTCTCCATCTAAAATGCCTGATCTACTACAGGACTGGGGCAGATGCTAAACAGAGCATGCACACTCATCACATGCTCATCTGATGGCTTTATTTTTGTTGCTACAAATATTGGGCAATAAAGTATATAAATGTTAAGCATTAGCCTAAGCTTTCTTTTGTTCATGCAGGGAAGATGTTCAGCCAGACAACCATCTGCAGGTTTGAATCCCTCCAGCTGAGCTTCAAAAACATGTGTCAACTCAAACCTCTTCTCCATCGCTGGCTAGAAGAGGCTGAGAACAATGACAACCTACAAGAGGTAAGAAATTTCTAACACACACGCTTGCCCAAAACATTGCAATAAATCAACAGCTGCTGTTCTGAAGGTGGTGACCAGGAGCCTTTGTTCCTGTGAACCATCTGTGGCAGAGTCTGGTTGGCTTTCCTGCAGGGGGAGAGCCCATCAGTCTCCATGGCACACTTCTGGCAGCCATGAAGGTGAGGTTCTTTTGTTTGGTAGTCCATAGACACTGTTGTCTCCTGGTGAGCAGTCTAGAAGCCTTAAAGTGGACCATCACCCTCGGGTGATCGGCCCGGGAATCTATAAGATTCCCGGGCCGATCACCTCCCTCCCCGCGGGACATCCGAGATCGGGATGTCCCGCGGGGTGAAACCCCCCCCAAACCCCCTTACCTTAGTTTCGGCGGCGGCCGTCCGCCGCCGCCTCCCTCGCGCCCCTCTAGGCGTGCCCGCGCGCCCGTCTGTGAATGGCCGGCGCGGGGGCACGCGCGTCAAGAGGGACGCGCGGGAGGCGGCGGCGGAGGAGCCACGGACAAGCGGCTGTCAAATCGCTTGTCCATCGGCGCGGGGAGAGGTGAGTTTTTAGGGCGATCGGGGGGGGGGGGGGGTTCACACAGCGTGGCACCCCGATCGGGGGTGTCCCACCGAAGTGGACCAAGACCCAGGATAGTCAAAATCCTGGGTGTTGGTCCACTTTAAGATGCCAGCTGGAGTCTTCAGTGCATCACTGTAGTAGGTCCCTTTTTGGAATTGGCTTATCTGACTTCTGGATCACCTTCAATAACCTCTGGACTTTTCTTGGGTTCATACTTTTCGCCATCACAGGACCTTTCCCAGGCCCTGTTTTTCTAAATGAGTCTTAATAGCTCTTTATCTACCCCATCACGATTACCTGGATTTTTTTTCTGTGCTACCCTCATTCATTCAATGCATTCCGACTGCACTGCCTTGGTTATGCTGGCCATGAAATGAATGGTGTTGCAAAATGTCCCACATGCATAACTGGCTGGCAAGTGGTGGTCAGTTGAGATGGCTAGGTACAGATAAATAGGGGCTTGGTTTTTGATGACTTATGCTGTAAGGAATATGTATGGTAGTGGGAAACTAGTACAGATATTATACACAGTGAAGGGCTGCTATGGTCAGGCCCATCTGATATTTCTGGGCCCCTTAAGCTCCTGTGTAAAGCTTGGGGGGGAGGTGGTGTGGTACAGGTGAGTGCATCTTGGTTGGGTCGGTGAACTTATCTAATTATCTTAGATCACAAGCCTCTTGACCAGCACCCCCAGCCCAAATGTAACAGTATATGGGTGTCCATAGAGCCACAATACATGTGCAGTGGATTAGATCTGTTCTGATCATACACCTCCTCCGGTGCAATGGCTACTACTCTAAACCCTGTTGGTGTAAGCTCTACACAGGAGCAGCTTTTTAGAATATGCCCACTCTGCTTCTACTATAGTACCTGCAGAAATGTGAACAAAACCAGAGACCTAATTTGAACCTGGTAGATTAATGCTTTGACTGGAGCAAAACAAGTTCTAGCATAGTCCTGGATCGGGTGTAAAATCTACTGTATTGCCTGCTGTAACAATAAATGTTTACTTCACTGACTCTCCATTTGTGTTTAGATGATCAATCGGGAACAGGCACTGGCTCAGTCAAGGAAAAGAAAGCGAAGAACAAATATTGAGAACATGGTAAAGGACAGCCTAGAGACCTATTTCATGAAGAACCCAAAGCCAGGCACCCAGGAGATGATGCAGATTGCACAGGAGCTCCACATGGAAAAAGATGTAAGTCTTATCGCTGATAGTTTGATATCTAGCTCATAGCTGATGGTGTGATTTGGGTTATTGAATGCATGCAAGTCACTAGGTCTTGTCAGTCCAGTGCAGGTTTTGATGTTGTAGAGTAGTTGGTTTGTGCTAAGAGGCCGACACGCCATCTTGCATGCACCAGTCCTTTCTACAGTAGGGCAAAGCCATGGGTTGTCCATTTAATGGTTCTCTGAACTTTTTCAGGTTGTCAGAGTGTGGTTCTGCAATCGTCGTCAGAAAGACAAACGACAGGTTCCCAAAGAACATGGTGGCGAAGGCTACGACATGCAGCACATGGTTCCTCATCACATTGGAGTCTTTCCTCTGCCCCCAGAGATGTCTTCACAGGGCTACATGCCAGGGCCACTGGGATCTACACCTCCCATCTACAGTCCATCTTTTAACCACAAGAATGACATGTTCCCACAGCCCACACCACATGGGATGTCTCTTGGAAACCAAATCTGCTGACTTGCCCTTTGATGGACTATTGGTCTTCCAAGAGCATAAAGGCTGTGGATGCTTCCTCCCTTGGAAGAACATTTTTAACTTTGTTAGACACTTCTAATGCTCTGGGACATGTTTACCTTCATCTACTCAATGCTTTTAAATCAACCATCTGTAGTCCCAAGAAGCTTGGATGGGGCCTGCTAGTTGATGTGTCTTGTATAGCGGTAATGTAAAATATGTAAATAGATTTTCCATTTTGGTTAGTGGGTCAGACATTTAATTTGTTTTTAAAATCCACGTCCTAGTTTTATAGTTCTGCTGGGACTAGCAGTGTTACAGGTACCAAGGTGGTTTCATATGCATCTTGTATTTAAAGTCCCCTTATTCTGTTTACCCAAAGCTTTTCAGTTGGGATTTTGATTAAAATAAGTTAAGGGGCTCTGTTCATCTTATCACAATCCTAGCAGGCAATGTCTGACTGCAATTGCTGGTTACAGATCTCTTCTTGTTTGGTTTGCTTTTGTGTTGATCTGGGTTTCCCAACACTGTCCTGAAATATTGCCAATAGGGCAGTTTGTGGTTCTTAACACAGATGTGCAGGTTAAGGAATGGGTGATTTAGCTATGTCATGGAGCAGCTTGTGTCCAGATCCATAAAACCTGGGCTGTTGGTGGTACTCGGACAGGTGTCAAATGCTGTATTAGATCTGACGCATGAGAGAGGCTGACCATTGTGAGTTTTATCCAATGATTTTGCTGTCAGCTTATTGGTATTATTGGAATACGACAATCTGATTTCCTGTGGTCCGTCTGGTCTTGTCACTGCTGTTCTTCCAGTAGTAGCTAATGTCTGAGTTTCTGTAACTGGTTCCTGTACTCATCAGGTTTTAGAACAAGTGCTGGTCTCTTGATTGGCCGACATGCATGTACAGGTCATTTACTCTTGACTGCTGCTTTAGAAGAGAGATCTGCAAGTCTTATTACAATGTTTGAATGTCCTAGTTTTGAATGCCTGGAGTGTCTGAACTCTAAGCCAGATGGTTGAGCAAGCAATAATTAATCTTTGGACCAGAAGACAAAAGCCATCTTGTATTGTAAGGATGGGACAGTCTTTGGTAGCCACCCATTTAGCTGAAAGCTAGAAGCTATTCTAAAATGTTGGCCAGTCACATTTTAAAACGATGATTGTTTGCACAATGTCCTTTAAGAAGATACATCAAAGATTTGACACCTCAAAAGTTTAGTTGGGCTCTCATTGTGCTACAGTCAAAGTAGACCTGCTGAAGGGACACTGCTATCTTTCAGCTATGTCTGGACACCCAAGGCATGAATGTCTGACCTAGTCATGGGCAAAAATTGCCCCCCTCAACTCAAGTTGGGTACATGCATTAACCAAGGTTCTAAACCTGGTGTAAAAAAAATTGGATGCATATCTCAGACCTTTAAATTTTTAACTTGTATATATTTGACTATACTAAATGATTGTCCCAAACTTTTGTTTTGCACTAATGTATATATGGTCACTTGGATATAGGAGATTTTAAAATGGTTCCTCTCGTTTACCAAGCCCTACTAAGGTATCTCTGATGTGGGTAATTTCTAACCTGCATTAGCATGCAGAGCCCATTTAGCAACAAAATTCTAACAGCACATGTTGTGTGGGTACGCCTGGCTGATATTTTGGTTGGGTACTTGCCTCATCAATCTGTCGAGCTGTTAAGACTGCAAATAGGATCACAATCTTCAAACATAGTTATATGGTAATGGCTGCAAAGTAGGTCAACTGCCCTTAATAGCGTTATCTTTTGCCCATCAGTAAAACTTTGGGTTTTCTGGTATGTATTTTCTGGTATGTATATGCTCTACCATGAACATTTTTGCACTTTGCCTAAACACAATTGCATGCCTAGTGCTAGGTTATACATTCCTATTAGGACTAGCTAATCAAGACTGGTTCACGTGGAGCTTGGGCCAAAATACAGCAAAAACGGCCCCCAAAGGGGGCTGCGGCTCACAATTGTCAGAAATGGAGCCTTTTGTGGAACATAAAGTATGCACAGCAAAAGGCTCTGATTGCACAAGAGCCCATTCATGCACCACAGGACTGGGAAGGTGAGTTTTTTTTTTTTTTTTTTTTTTTCTTGGGGGGTGCACACATCAGAGAATGGGGAAGCTCCAGCTTAAATCCTCTTGAACCAGTCTTGATATAAAATGGCCCATTCGGTACAGGTAAAAAGTCTTTCACCTTCCCATTGTATAATATCTGTTTTGACCTAGGCTGAAACTTGTGCCATAGCTTCAGAAAGGGCAGTGTATTGGGATTCGCAGGGCTTTGAGTAGGTTCTGGCCTAGTGGAATTATAAATTGAATATAGCAACTTCTATGTTAATCACAAGATTGCCTGTATTATCTTGTATTGGGCTTGAATAAAAAAAACTTTTACTATGACTGTCTAGTTACTCTAGCTGTGGCCAAACCCAGGATACGTGAATCAAAATCATCCACAAGTGCAAGATGGCTTGTGGCTTTTTTAGAATTGGTATCTGAGGTGGTAAGTGTGTGTATATAATATATAGTCATTCACAGCTGTAGGCAAAATAAACATGGGGGCCATAGGAACCAGGTGAGCATGGTCAGTTTCAGGTGGGGGTTCTGCCAATTCTAGGCATGGTCTATATTAGTGGGGCATTGGAAGCCAGACACTGTTGCTTTCCTCCAAAAGCGGTTTGATAGCACCACTCCCTAAAATGCCAATAGGCAGCACAAATTGGCTGTGGTCTAGAAGGCTCTGGGGCCCACCAACTGGGCTGGCTGTCCTGGGTAATTGCCTACTGGGCCCTCTAATGTAGACAGTAATTTAGGTGGAGCTAGCAGAGCACCCCCCCCCCCCCCAAGAATATTTCCCTTTTAATGGATAAGGGGATGGTTGGGCTGATGGTTCAGTTGGGAGTAAAGAGTCTGTGTTGAATGCCAAGTATAGGCAGGGACTGGTCATGATGGCAGCCATGCCAATTGGGTAGGTGTACTGGGTGAAAAGGTGGTTGGAGTAAATGGGATCTGAGAGGATTGATTCATGGACAGTTACTAGTTAACTGAGGATTGACCGGGATTGACAAATGTTTTACAGTGATTCCCCTGGTTTTATTCTCAAATCAGAATGCCCCCGTTAAAGAGTAACACAGGAATTTCACTTTCCCATGTGGTGTTCCTCTGCATAAGTATCCCAAATTAAGATGCCCTGCTGTGTATCCCCCCAGGTCGCCCCATACACTCGCCTACCTTTTGCTCCCATGGCGCAGACTAGGGCGAGATTTAGATGAGCGGATCCCCTGCTAACCTTCTAGCTATGGGATGCTCACGCTGCCCATTCAGAAAGGCCGGGCACATGCATTGCTAGAGGTGAGCAAGGGCGTCTGTGCCCAAAAAGTGGAACACGAAAGTGTTTTAGTTTTCTAAACTTTTTTGCTCTGTTTTGATCCACTTAAAGAGGAACTTCAAGTCTTTTGGAACCCAGTGCCTCCAATGTTCCTCTTTAACTGACCAAAACCCAGCAGAGCAAAAAAGACTATAGGGTTGCTGATTCCTTATCCCTGGGGTATCCTAACTTGGGATGCTCTGGTGTGTGAAACTCCCTGAATTGCCGGTATACGCACTTGGTGATCTCATGCATCCCTGACTGTGTACTCTCCTGCCCAGCCATTCAGTCAGGGAAAACAGGGATGGCAGACTCCCCAACCTTTTTCCCAGGCACTGTGGGCATGCATGGCATAGAACACTGATTGGACCAGAGCAGACATATGTGCCATGGGATCACTGGTGAGGTGAGTTTTTGCGATCCCAGGGGGCTTCAGACAGGGAAACATAGACTAAAATCCTGGTTTTAAGTCTCCTTTAAGCAGCCACAAAGCTGGATTCGCCCCTGGTGCTGCAGCATTTCCTTCTCTTCACTCCACAGCTGAGGAAAGAGCAGAAGCAATCTGATCAGGTGTGAGGGGCACCTAGGAACGTCTCCATACTCTCCATACTCTTCACAGGAAAATAAGAGGACCAGTCAATTAAAGGAGCTGTGGATGTGGCAGACACACAGCTGGCTGCTGTCTGTTATGGCCACACTGGGGAAAGATTATGCCTGCGCTTGCTATAGCTGTACTGGACCATCGGTGGCCCTGCTTCACCAGCATATGCCGCAATTCCCCCCACTCCTGCATAGTGTGCTGCCAACCAGGACTGCCACCCTGAGCTGCTGTGACGTGGCCCTGCTGGCAGTCCTTGGGCAATCCATTCTTCAATGCAGAGTGTGCAGGATTTGTCCTACAGATCAGTTGGAAAAGCTTACAACAAGTAGAATAGAGAAGGTTGAAAAGCATATGATCAATTAGGTTGTAAGGGGAGAAAAGAGAAGTTATTAGGGAATACACAAGGTGAAAGTTTGTGGGCTGCTGTTGCTCTTTAAAAAAAAAAGAAAAAAAGTTTGGCTGTGATGCTGGTAATTTCATAAGAGAATACACCTTATCTGGTTATAACCTGGATAGGGTTAGGAGGCTGCCAGCTTCCCAGGTGAGTAGCTCTGGCTGCATTTCATGTCCCAACTTTGGGGACTCAAAAATAAGAGTAGGGACCACACTAAACACAGAGTGCCTTGCCGGGGCAGTGTGGCTTCCACATATATATGCAACCAAATCTGTTTCCTCATAGCTAGACATGTTTGGTGCTTAATACTTAGATGATGAGAGGGTTAAACTGGGTGGTAAATTGGTTCCCAGGCTCTGAATAATAATGATAATTTTATATAAATAGTGATGGAGCTACTCCCACCCCCTTTGCTCAGTATAACCTGGATAGACTGATTATAGAACTTAGCTAGGTTGTGATCCATGCACTAATACTACAAGCTACTTTAGCCCGTGTGGTTTCTATGGGACCAGGAGGCCTGCTTAAACCGGCCCTTCACCCTGAATAAGAGTCTATCGTGTATTTTCCCCCCACCTTGTGCATACAGATTGCCCACATTAAAGATCATCCTACCTGCATCTACTGCCTTTTCTGAGCTTGTAAACATCCGATATGGTGGTACATGGAGTCTCAGGCTGCCTCCAAACAGGAAGTGTCTTCTTCCCCATCTCTGCTCTGTCTGTGCAAAGCACAGCTATAACCTGTGCATTTCACCCCTCTCCTCAATCCTGAATAGAGTTGCAACCCAGTGAGGGAAAGAATAAGTGACAAAAAAAAATAAAATATATTCATTTTTGACTTTTGATCTGGTTTAACACAACAGTCACCTGACTCCTTGCCATCCGACCAAAGTGCTTCTGAGCAAGGCGCTCTTGTGTTTGCCTCATGGCATGGATGGGTTAAATGAAGAGGAAACCTTTTGTGCACAAGCATACAATGGCCATATATGTTCAAAAGTTAGCTAGAGCACTACATTGGAGCCGGTAACTTACCCTCCAATCTGATTGGATAATCAGCAACAGCTATATGTATAATCAGACATTTATGGGGAGATTAAACAGGACCTGGCTCTGGGTGGATAAGCCAGTCACTTGCACATGTTGGTGGTGGAGCACCATGATACCTGACTGAGGATCAGGCACCCCAGATGATGGTGTATGGTCAGAGAGCCTTTTGCATGAAGGACATGATCCATGGTGCTGGCATTCTCCATGGCATTGCAATGAATGTTGGGGTGTCTTGTCCTCCCGGTACACTGCAAAGCTGACATAAGAAAGTAAGTACATGTTATCACCGCAGAGGTGGAGGTACGATTGATGGGGCCCCAAAGCAAGGCTCTGATATGGTCCTTGCCTAAGGGAGGATAGAGAAGAAAGAATAGCTTATTATCTATCATGGTTTACAAAAGGTAGAAGACCTTGCAATCAGACTCGAGAGTAGTAGGATAAAAAAAGGGGGGAATTGATTTTGGTCAGTTATGGAGAATACAAAAGTCAGAAGAGCTAACAATCAATTAAATTAAGTGGATAATACAATAGTGAAGGGCTTGCAGCTGTATTATGGAGGATAAAAAAAGGAAAGCGTCTACAATCAATTGGAATAATCGATAGTGGAGATATGATGAAGGTAACGCAAATGGAAATAAACCTCAGTTGCATTATGGAGAATACAAAAGGCAAAGGGGCTTACAATTTAATTGAATATCAGGTAATCAACAAATAGGGCAACAGCTGTATTATGGAGGATACAAAGGGCAGAAGAGCTTACAGTCCATTAGAATATTAGAAAGCTTGAAATCATATCACAGGCTGAGGGACTTATACTCTAGGAATAGGTAACACACAGAGGTTTACATCTTTGAGGATACAAATATCAGAGGAGTTTACAATCTACTATAACATTATGTAACTATGCAGAAGAATGCAGAAGAGCTAACAATCTATTGCAATGTTACAATGAGGGAATGCTTGCATTTGTATTGTAGAGGATAAATAAGGCAGAGGAGCTTACAAAGTATTAGAATATTTGGGAGGTAATTAGTCATATTATTGAAGCTGAAGGCTGTGGACCTCACTATCTAGTAGAACTTTAGGTCAGTAAATATGAGGAAACAATTGTAGTCTTCCCCTGGAGCATAGAAAGGACAATTGTAGTTGTGATTTAAAGTGAACCAGAACCCTCTTTGGCCAGCCCTGGAGTCTAAGAGAGCCAAGGGATCACAGGCGATCCAAGGAGAGTTGGACACATCATCATTTGGGATACCCCGCGGACATGGATCAAAATTTAGGGTAGTCAAAATCCTGGGTTTTGTTCCACTTCCGATGGTATTTTTTCCAAGTTTCCATTATTGTGTGCCAACATGATGTCTTCAGCATGCTAAGCTCTGCTATTTTTATATTTTCTATTTGTTTTTCCCTAGCAACAATGTGTTTACTCCATTGGATGTACAGATCAGAGACTTCCTCACTGTAGTTTGCTATTCGGCTGATTGGCTAAGACACAGGAGACATGTTTAACCCATTCTGCTGTAATTCAGTTTATTCAGATAGGGAGGATTACAATCTTGTATTCCTGTAGCTAAAAAGTTACTAGCAGCCTTCCTAGCTGGTAATAACTTCCATGTGCCAACGCTGCTAATGTGCATGTTACAGTGAAAGCCTTCTGGGATATGTAGTCCATACTTTTTACTCAAGGCCAGAAGAACCATTCCATCTTAGCATTGCAGACACACAGGAATATAGAGAACTTGGAAACAGCATGCTGGTAAGCAAATCACAGGTCTGGGGGCAAATCCTAACACAACTGTTTATTTTCATTCCAGAAGAGGAGAACCATAAAGCAGAATAACACAAACCTGACAATGGGTGGCGTTGGCTGGGTGCCCCTTTTAATTTATAAAGCTCCATCATTTTCCATGGCACTGTACAAAATGGAAATTACTGACAAGGTAAAACAAATACTTACAATGCACAGGGCATTATGGGTCACGTGTAAGGGCCCTGAACTTGCAAGCTTATAATCTAAAGTTTTTCAAATTACCTGCAGCTGCTTTTCAGTTGCAAGCTCTGGGTGTTTGCGGATCAGCTGGAAAGCAGTTGGCAAGCAGCTGGGCTGCATTTACTAGGCCTTTGCTGATACCGGGACTCTGCTATTTAAAACGACATTTATTAAATGTTTTGCTAGACAGTTAGCAGGCAATGCCTTGCCATTCCCTAATAATGCTTTATAGGACAAGTAATATGCTAAACTCAGCGCCCCAAGAAGAGAAAGATGATACTTGTCCCCAAGAGGGACTGCCTTGCCCCTGGGGTATACTAAATTTGGATGCCCCGCTGTGTGGAACCCTCCTCCCAGCAAAGTTCACCTTCTTCCTGGCTTCCTTCCTTGTGAATATCGCTGGCTACATTCCCAGCATCTTTGGACTATGCACATTCCCCAGCCATTCAAATTGGGGCGGGAGTGCACCCGCAGCTAGGGATGCTGCTTTTCCAAGCATGACATATGCACGGCAAATGGCTCTGATTGGTTGAAAGCCTGTGTATGCATCATAGGACCAGGGAAAGGTGAGTTTGCATGGGCGATCTGGGGGGTTTCACACAGTGGGCCATCCCTAATCGGGATGTCCTGGGGACAAAACCCATGATAGATGTTTTAACAATGATAAAATGTAGGTAGATGGTATTTAGTATACTCTTGGTGATGGAGGGAATGTGGAACAAATAAAAAGAACTACAGAAAAGATAGGCAAAGGAGGAAAAAGAGAGTAAGATGGATGGTATATGGAATAAGGGAAGCAGAGGAAAGGAAGAGAACAATGAGGGGAATGTGAGAAAAGAAAAGGCTTTGCTATACCCAAAAGTCAATGGACAACAGAATGTCTGGTGTCCTGTCAGCGCCCCTTGGATAATGGCTCCCTGTGTAGGTGCACCATCTGCATACCCCTAAAGCCAGCCCGGTATAAAATACATATTGTTTTCTTTTTGTTTTGTTGTGTTTTTTCTAGTGTATCAAATGCTAATATCTAAATACTTCTAAAAATCAACATGGATTTTTTTTCTCTCTCACAGTTGAAAGTGGACCAACACCCAGGATTTTGACTATCCTGGGTCTTGGTCCACTTCGGTGGGGCACCCCCGATCGGGGTGCCCCGCTGTGTGAAACCCCCCCGAACCCCCCGAACTCACCTCTGACCGCGGCGACGGACAAGCCGCGGACAAGCGGCTCCTCCGCCGCCGCCGCCTCCCGCGCGTCCCTGTTGACGCGCGCGTGCCCGCGCCGGCCATTCACAGACGGCCGGCGCGGGCGCGCGCACGACTAGAGGGGCGCGAGGGAGGCGGCGGCGGCCGGCCGCCGCCGAAACTAAGGTAAGGAGTTTGGGGGGTTTGGGGGGGTTTCACCCCGCGGGACATCCCGATCTCGGATGTCCCGCGGGGAGGGAGGTGATCGGCCCGGGAATCTTATAGATTCCCGGGCCGATCACCCGTGGGTGTTGGTCCACAATGACAGATCTCTCTATTCTTTGTAGGGGGGGAAAACTTGTAGGTGGGCAAGTAGATCGGTGGGTGGGCAGTTAGGGGGGTAGGTAGGTAATCGGGGGGACTGGACAGCTGTCAGCAACCCCCCAACAACCTGTTATCAACTGGACAGTGCCATCGCCCGCAGCTGCATTAGAGATCCCTCTGCTTATCTGACTCCTACACTATTCAGGGTATTTATTAGACAGCAAGGAACAGTGAAATTAGTGATTAGTGCCCCACATCCTTTAACGTTATTAAATCTATAATCCCCCTTTTATAAAAGATAAAAGACATAATGTCTTGATTAGAGGCTTTAATTATTTGATACTAAAGAGGAACTGAAGTCAAGCGGCCAATGCCTCATTCATTGCATGGCTGGCAATCACATGACTGCCAGTGATCAATCAGCCTTCCAGAGTGGTCTTGGGCATTAAACCTGGATGGTCGCTGGTGGTCACATAATTGGCTGCTATACAAGTGGAGAAGGAAGTGGTTATTTGACTTTACTCCTTCTTGAAGGAAGAAACACATGTTAGGTTTCAACACACTGAATTTAACAATCTGATTGTAATGTGTGTAGTTTCCTTTTGTATGGTGTGTCTGCTTGCTTGTAGTCATGGAGAGGTTGTGGGTCTCTGCACTTTCAGATTTTACTGGTCACATAAGTCTGATTTTTTAAAACCATTAGATTAAATAATCTTATCTGGAAGAAAGACAATTCCTTTGTTGGCTCAGATATGTGTTTTTCTTTTAGGATTACCTGCCTTATCCTGGGGGACCAGAAAAAGCCACACTCCTCCAAAAGGTATCTTAATTACTGCAATATGAACTGGTTAAAGAGGACCACAATCCCAGATTTTACTTATGTCTTTTGTTTTGTGTCCCTGGGGGATCCTGATTTGGGATGTTTTCCCTCCTTCTCTGGGATCCCATAGCACATGTGCAGGCCTGGCTGACTGAGCAGGAGGCCCGTCTGCACATTTTCCATGAGATATTGGAATTAGTATGATTTACTGGACGGGAAATAGTCAACCAATAGAGTCTTACAGACTTAAAGCAGTACCCTTGCCCCCCCCGCCCCATGTGTAACACTCTTCCCCAGTACTTTTAAGTGTGTGGCATTAGTGGCCTGTTTTTTTAATGAACCGGGCTTATCAACCACCATAGCCAAGCCCACAATGCAAATTGGCTCATCTCAAATTTTCCTGAGTGACGTGCACCAGCCTGGTGGATTTACCAGATCATGTGCGCCATTGCGGCGGCTGCATTTCCAGTTTCCCTTTAGACAGTTGTGGCCGCCGCTGTTATCAACACAATGGGAGCCACTGGCAAAGGTGGGATGGGTCGGGGGAAGGCCAGCAGCCAGCTCTGGAGTTGTTTTTACTTTTGGGATGGCTACACAAGGTTTTATTCTGCTTTTAAGTGTAAATCAATTTAACCCTAATTTATTATAAAGTGTGGATAAATAGCCCTTAAAGCTCTACATTCACTCTCCCACACAACAGTTGGCGAGATGTTTGACTCTAAATCTCACCCATATAGATGTCCCATGCTGTGTATGTGTTTCACATTAGGCAAGTAGTATGACATTAGCCCCTCATACACCCCTCCTCAGTTTATTTCGCCATCAGCCACCAGTGAGTGAGTCATTGCTGTACGTGCTATCGATTGTGTAACACAAGAAGTGATTGCGGTTTCCAGAGCTTTCATCTAAATATATGATCTATGAACATAGAGAGAAACCTGACTATGCTGCAACTATGGAGAAGTGCTGTTGCTTAAATTAGAGAAGGAAGATGTCATTTACTGTCTAGGTGGACCAACACCCAGGGGGGATCGGCCCGGGAATCTTATAGATTCCTGGGCCGATCAGATCCCTCCCCGCGGGGCATCCGAAATCGGGATGTCCTGCGGGGTGAAACCCCCCAGGAAGCCCACAATTCTACCTTTTCCACGTTCCAGCGGTGCATGCGCGTCCGCCGCCGCCTCCCGCGCATCCCTCTAGCAGGGCGCTCCCCCGCGCCGGCCGTTTGTGAATGGCCAGCGCGGGTGCGCTCCCTGTAAGAGTGACGCGCGGGAGGCGGCGGCGGACGCGCTCTGCTTGTCCGGCGCTGCCTCTCGCTTGTCCGCCGGCGGGGATTGGCTGCAGCGGTCACGTGGGAGCGGGGAGAGGTGAGTTTTTGGGGCTTTCTGGGGGGTTTCACACGGCGGGGCACCCACGATCGTGGTGCCCCACCGAAGTGGACCAAAACCCAGGATAGTCAAAGAAGAGTGGTGAGACTGAGTAACTACAGCAACATTTACCGGAGGTCAGAGAACAATTTATTTACATCAAACCTGAAAATGGGACATATGACGCCAACACATGGCTGATTGGCAGATATGTGTGATGCCTGGACCTAGCATGCTGTTTAGGCAAGTATAGGTACAATGTGTCTGGGGGCAGAGGAGAGACAGCCAGCAACACCTACTGCTCACATCTTAAAAAGATAGACAGAGAGGGGGGGCAGCAAATCAGTGAGGTTTGGGGGAGGTTTTAACATTAAACTATGATAAACAGGGGCGCACATGCCATAGAGGCAGGGGAGGCAGCAGCTACCAGGGCCCTTGGGAGAAGGGGGCTGCATGCAAGCTGCCCCCCCCCCCCCCCGGAACATTTGTGGCAAAAGCGCCGGACCTCCATTACCCAGTATGCAATGTTGGAGCACTGTCTGCTGGGAGCGCCAGGGGACAGAGCAGGTGCTGACATCTTAGTTCCACCCCGTGGAACCTACAGCTCTGGCCCCTGGTGCTCTCTGCAGACAAGCACCAACTCTGCATACTGCAGTAGCTTCTCTGGAAGAATCGGACTTTACTGGGCCCTCCATTGTCCAACACTGCTTGGAACTCCAATCAGACCACAGACTTGATTTGGGATGCCCATGTGTATGTGGACCCCCAAGATCATGCAAAATCTGCCTTTGCCACATTCCTAGGCTCTCGCATTGCAAACAATGCTGAATTAATTAAATGTTGGGCGCCTCCCCCTGGCCGCAGCCTCGGTGCTGTGCACACTACGCCCGAGGAAGCTGCGCATATCGGATGGAGTGGTGCAAGGGAGGCTGCTCATGCACTATGAGATCTAGGGGCGAGGTAAGATTATAGGAAATCCTGGGAGTTTCACACATCCAGATGCCTCCTCAGGAGGACTTTCACCACCAACCTCTACTCTAGGGCTGGGTGCTGTGGGTTTTGGTCCACTTTAATGGTGGGGGTGTCTTTTTTGGGGGGCCCACTATGAGTTTTACTATTGGGCCCTTTCAAACCTATGTATGCTCCTGATGATAAATGTATTAGAATTATATATAATTAAAAATAAAGCCTATCCTATTACTATGAATAAATGAAATAGGAAGTGAATGCAGCCTCACTTTTTTTAACAGGAATTTGTCAGCCTGATGAGTCATACTGACACGCTGTCGTGTTCCCCCCTGACCAATAGTGAAACTGCCCTGACTCCACTGGGTGGTTGGCTCTGACTCACCCGAGGTGTCATTACTGCACAGATTTTTTAGCCGAGAAAATGCTACATGAAGAAAGATTTGGTAAACTGTGCTGACATGCTTGCTTTTGTAAATGCAACTGATTTACCCAATTTACCCAACAAAATCTGTTTTATTTTAAGCCTTAATGCCCAAACTCAGGGCCACCACCAGGTATATCTGGGCCTCACACAGCATCAGATGAGCAGGAGGTCAGACAGAAGATGTGCTGGTGCTGCTCCTGGTCATCAGGACCAGCAACTGGGCCCCTCTTTAGGGTCCATTCAGCACCAGGTGAAACAGCGACTTTTTAGGAGACAAAATTGCGATTGACTTTCATTGTCTACATTTTCATTCGGTTACTGAATCACCCCCAAGGCAATGAAAGTGAATGGCAGTTTTCTCTTCTAAAAGTAGTGACTTTTCTCACCTGGTGCTGAAGTGACCCCTTTATGGTCAGGCCCCATACAGGAGTGTGTGTCTCTGGTGGTGGCCCTGCCTAAACCTATGACTAAAAATCTAATGTAAAACTATAAGAAATAGCTATAAAACTGGAAGTGTGTTTGCTCTCTATTTCTCTTGTTTTAATTGTACTTTCCTTAACAAAATGTTACACACTGCAAAGTAACAAACAGCAAAAACATGTTTATTGAAATGTGATTCACATAAGGTAGAGATAGAGCTGATCACATTTTAGTAAATGACTTGCTGTCCTGTCAGTACAACCAAAGTAGATCTCCCCTAGGGAGTCCCAGCAAAACATATTCATAACAAGAACATTTAAGTGGACCAAAACCCACCCTGGAGTCAGGCATACTCCCTTTCCCCCAGGGCACCCAGATTCGGGATGTCCTGCTGTGTAAAACCCCCCAGCACCTTCTCCCCATTCCAGCGGCTCATGCGCAAGCAGCGGACACTTCCTGCTATACCATTAGCAGGGTGCATGGCCACACAGGCGTTTGGGGATGGTCGCTCCCTATTAGACTCCACTCTGCTTGGCTAGACTTAAATGAACAATTAGCAGTAGGCAGGTGTCAGTGTAACAATGAAAGTCTCATCCATTGTGGGATGCTTAGCAATATTCAGATTCAGGTGTATTATATACTGGTAGGCTTTTATATTACATTATATATATTGTATATACTGTAAATATTGACAGGTAAAATACATGTATATATTGGTATTTTAAAGGGGCAGCCCATGAAATAACAATAATCAGACAGCAAGGAGTTCACCTGATGTCCTTCCCATGTGCCTCTCCTCCATTTCCTGAAGTGCTGGGTAGAACCTATAGCAGGGCTCCAATGTTTTCCCCTTCTTTCTATTCCATTCCTCGATTCCTTTTCATTCCTGGATGACCACACTCCTAATGTGGTCACACAGCCGCCCCTGTCCCTAAGCACTTCCAATGTAAGCAAGCCTAGCAAGTGCAACCACTGTGGCTTGGGAGCGACAGGGGAGGCTGTGCAATCACACTTGGAGGTAGTCATTAAATTAAATAGAAATTAGGGGCACTGCAGGAAATGAAGGAGAGGCGCAGGGAACAGACTAGGGTGAGCTCCTTGCTTTGTCAATTGTTAATATTGTATTTGCTGGCCTGTAATGAAAAAGCCATTTAACTTTCCACTCGGATCAATAACCCCCCCCCCATCTCGCAGCTTTGAAGCTATCTATCCTTACCTTGTATACATGTAAGCCATGTCAGGCTGAATCATGCTTGTGTAACTTGTTTATAATGGTGTACCACTTGTTTTTGTTAATAATAAACTTGATATATGTTGTTTTTCTTCTTAGTTTTATTTTTAACCCAGGTCAGGCAAGACTGGCATCTGGCCAATGGGCAGGAATGGTTTTGTCCTGTGCACCCGGGGCGTCCTTATTTGAAATGCCTTGCTCTGTGAACCCCCCACCTCACCCGTATGAGTGTCTAGGAAAGCTGATTGAGAGGATAGCTGCAGGCCGCAGCTTTGTGCACCAGGGCCAACCATTCAGATATCCCAGGGGCAGGTGCACGCAGCTAATAAAGGGAAGAAGGAAATGTTGCCGAAGGTCCCTGCATGATCTGTAGGATTGGGATGCCTAGATGTTGGGGAATAAATGGTTGTTTTAAAATCATAGCAAAGTGAAACTCCAAATTCACAGATATGTATGAGGGCCTCACTAAAATCTTAAACACCTGGTGGCAGAGAGTGAGCAACCTTCCTTCAAACTCCCTCTTTATAGGTAATTGTCCTTTCTAAAAGTCCATCTGATGGTACTCTTCACCCTAATTATTGGAGCTTGCAAATGGAACCCCTAATTAACTCCTAAACCACTACAGAATAAAAATTCATTCAGTCAAACTTTTCATGAAGCAGAAACCTTCTTTAAAGTGAAGTTCTAGTCAAATACAACCCCCTGCCCTGCCACCCACTCCTGGTGCTGAGGCGAAACGGGGGAGGTTACAAAGAAAATAAACCCTTACCTCAGACACAGTCCAGCGACGCTCTTCCGTTTCAGTGATGCCCTCCTCACACACCGACAGTGTCTATCTGTGCCTATCTGTGCGGCCACAAAGAAAGACACTATGAGGCTGAGGTAATGGGTTTTGTTCTTTGTAACACCTGCCCTGCCACAGCACCAGGAGAGGGTGGCAAGTTTGGGGGGGGGGGGCTGTTTTTGACTAGACTTCCGCTTTAATTCCTGTTTGTAAACCAATCCTCTAAATCTGAATACACCTTGCTCTTGGGCAAATGGGGGTACTTGGAGCAGATTGTGCAAAACCTTTCCCTCCAGTCACTATAGATCTTCACCCTATACGCCTGCCTCCAGCTGTGGTACTGTTGATAGTGCTGTAGGGTCATGGACCCCAGGAATTCGGCTAGATGTTTGGGTGAAGGAAAGTCAGAGACATGGATGAAGGAGGCAGATGGTATGAACCTCTCATAATTTTCTCGAGGTGGACCAAGAACTATGGGCACCGCCCCAGAGAGAAAAGAGTTCTGCCACAGTTTTTCTGTAATGTAGTCTCTGTGGATGGAATTCTCCAAGGCGAGGTAGAAGTAGTAACGGGATATGGCGGGAAGAAGACATGAAGGACACAAAGGCTTCCTATTGGCTTCTCCATAAACGTCAACGTTGAGGTAGGATGAAAATTCTTTGAAGAATGATGCCCGCTTTTGTGACCTGTGATAGTTACTAACGGCCCAAGTCACCAGTCCTGTCTTGATGGAGATATTGAATGGCATCTGGAACATGGGAATCAGCTTCCCATATGGAACAAAGATATCTGAGTCTTCCCGATAGGTCAATGTCCAATTAAATATGTTGTTCCACTTGCCAAGGTCAAATGTATTTGAAGGAGACTCTAGAGTGGTCCAAACCCACATCTGTCCTGGAGTTCTAGGAGAATGGGGCATTTGGTAGCCTTTATCACCTAGTTCCTTCTGGTGGAAGACCACTACGTGGCTTTGGTTCAACAAGCTCCTGTCATCAGTCAGTCGGCAGTTTGGGATATTGTAGAGGTCGAAGCAAACATTTTCAGAGAGGTTCAAGGGCTTGTTAAATGGCCAGTGCCAAATCAGGACAGTGATGGGCGATTCATCTGAGGTAGGTGTAGCTTGTTCGGAACCAAGAAAGAGTACAAACAGAATGTTCGATCCTAACATGAGCAACACAAAAATGCTGCCTAGTGCTGACCTACTTTGAAGCCAGCGTAACACTGGTACTGTTAACATCATTTTGATGTACTATGGAGAGAAAAAAAAATGATTAGACAACACATCTCAGTATTAAACCAAACCTAACCTAGCCCTAAAATATGAGTCCTAACAATACATCTAGCTCCATGACAGACCTAAAAAGAGATGCAACAATCTTGCAGTAAATTTTATTTGGAATATAGGAAATACATACAGTGAATAACTGTCTACCCACAGCACCTCACCAGGTCCTAGAATATGACACCTAAATCCAACCCAAGCTAAGATGTATGAACCTAGAACAACTAAACTAGCTTTAAACCTGATCCCAAAAAATCCAGCCAACAACCTAACCTTCTTTCTAAAACTACCCCTAAAGCCAGGTGCCTACAAGCAATAAAAATCATTTGGAAGAAGGACGATAATTACGTAAAATGTTTGTTTGTCCTCAGCACCTAACCCAGCCCTAAAATCAGCCTTCTAAACTAACCCCAAAAATTGACCTTGACATATACTTGAACACCCACCAACAGCCTAACCTCTAAGACTATCCCTTAAGCCGAGTATCAGTTCTAAAATGCTTTAAAGTGGACCTTCAGCATCATTTAATGAAAAGCCCAAACCCTTAAAAAACTATTCCCCAGCATCTAAAATTCATATATTTCCAGTTTAAGGTCACTTACTTATTAATATTTCCCCCTCCGGGCTGCAACTCTGTTCAGGACTCTAGGATATGGGCGCCGCCATCTTGCTCAGAAGCATCCTATACTGAGGAGAGGAGAAAGGTCAAAAGTGCTGGGGGCAGGGTTATAGCTTTGCTTTGCACAAACACAGCAGAGCTGGGGTCAGGAAAAGGTCAGCAATCCCAGAATGCAGAGCGGCACAGTCAGAAGACACTTCCTGTTTGCAGGGAGCCTGCACCTCCATGGGCCGCCATCTTGGATGTTTAAAGGCTCATAACATGCAGTTGGTGCAGGTAGGATGATTTTTAATGTGGGCAATCTGTATGTACAGGGTGTGGGAAATATATGATAGACTTTTATTTTTTTTATTTATAACATGACCCAAATAAACCAGCCATTAATCTAATCTGCAAAACTCTCCATAAAGCTAAATAATTAAATACAAAAAAAAGTTATAGATACAATACCTACATTAAAGTCAGCACCTACCCCAGCCCTAATAACTAACCTAGCCATACAGGTCCAGCCTTTAGGGTGTGCGAGGTGTGGCACCGCACAGAGCACTAAGGTCAGGGGGCGGCACCTAACTGGTCCACACGCTTGACGACCCCAATCCACCCACCGCTCTCTCGTCCAAATGCCTGCTCACTTGTCCCCCAGCTCGCCTGCTCCTCGGCACAGGTGGGGAGCAACAAGTGGCTACCTGTCTTCTCACTTGGGGGACGTCAATTGGAGCTGCAGGGGGTAAATGGTTGGTTGGGTCAGAAGGAAGGGGTGCCATGCTAACCTCTGTCCTGCCCTTTAGATAGGACCAACCAGCTTATTCCCTGTCTCTGGAGCATCCTGATGTGGCATGCCTTACATTGTGAAACCCCCTGAGATGACCAGATTACCCATCATGCAAGCAATTTCATCGTACATCGTACATGTGCAGGCTTTCATCCAATTAGCACTCTATGCTGTATAATTGCAGGGCATAGAACCTGGGATAGAGTGTGGGAAGCAGCTTGCATCTCTAGTTTCCTTCAGCGTGGCTGTGCATCAGCCAGGGATTTGTCCTGTGCATGGGTTCGCTTGTCAAGTAAGTATACAGGGTGGTTTCACGTTTCACAGAGTTGAGCATCCCACACTGGGATCTTCAAGAGATCGAGAATCAGCCAGCCCTGGAGTCTTTTAGACATCAAGGCTGGCAAACACAGGTTTTGGTCCACTAAAGTGGAACAAAACCCAGCTTGATCGGCCCGGGAATCTATAAGATTCTATATAAGAATCTACAAAATCAGGATGCCCCGCTGTGTGAAAACCCTCAGGTCACCCGCTACACATACCTTAATCCTGGTCCAACGGCGCGTGCCCGCGACGGCTATTTGTGAAAGGCTGGCACGGCCACTGAGCAAAGACGTCGCTCAGACTTGCAAAGCTCAGCAGTTCCGAGCACGCTGATTGGACGAGCGGCCACTCATGCGCCGTAGGACCACTGTGAGGTGCGTTGATGCGGGCGATCTGGGGGGGTTTCACATAGCAGGACACCCCCGATCGGGGTGCCCCGGGGGAGTGGACCAAAACCCAGGATAGTCAAAATCCTGGGTTTTGGTCCACTTTAGAGCAGGCCGGCAATCAAAAAATGACTACTGATCACACTCCTACTACACTCACCTCTAGCATACATTGGAGGAACTCCCCCACTTCTGCATTGCATCTCCACCGACTGCCAGTTCACCACCCCACAACGAACCGGTAGTGAGGAATCGCAGAAGTGTGTTTCACACAGGGCGTCTTTCATCCTAAGGCCAGCCCTGTAGCCATATTCCTGATCTAAAAGCCAGCTTTCTGCAAATATCTCTAAAGCTTGGTGTCAAAGTGCAATTATCTTAAGTCATAATATGGATGATAACTAAAATAGATTGTATGTCCTCATCACCAAAACTAGCACTAAAAACTACACTCTGAAACTTAATAAAACTACCCTTAAAGCTAACAGCAACCTAACTTCCCTTTAATAACTAGCCAAAGTTGGATACAGACAAGTAATAAAGATCAGTCTAAATAGGGATGAGAACAATAAATGATTGTCTACCTTCAGCACCTAAACTATCCCCTATCAACAAATCTAGCCCTAAACCCAATGCAAAAAGCCAGCCAACAACATACCTCCCAAGTGTCCCTGATTTGGAGGGACTGTCCCTCGTTTGAGTGCATGTCCCCCAGTACCTCATTGTTCTCATTTGTCCCTCTTTGAGGTGTAACTTGCAGATCTGCATCAATACATGATTCATTTGCCTATTTAGAGTATTTATATTGTTTTAAATATTACAACCTATCTCCTTTCCAGCCTTCAACGTGGCCCAATTTAACAAATGTCCCTCTTTCCCACCCTGAAAAGTTGGTAGGTATGCCTAACCTCTCCTCTAAAATTATCTGTAAAGCTAGCTGCCAAAATGCAATAGATTGTCTACCCTCAAAAACTAGCCCTAAAATCTACATCTCTGCTAGCTCTCCAACTGGTGGTTGGAGCTCTCCAAATGGTTCTGGGCTGGTTAGGCCACTTCTTCCACCCACATCCATTGCCTACCTCCCTAGTCTCCCCCCAGTCCTCCATATTAGGCCCTATTTCCCCCTCAGCATCACAACTGTAGGGTAACATACCCACCCTTGCCACATGATTTACCTTACATTACTAGAGCTCCATATCCACCTGTGCCCATAAGCTGACTCTGCAATAGACTGTCCAGGGAGGACATTGGGGGGTGGGAGCTCAGTCCCGAGCTGGTTATGGGCTGGCCGGGCTGATTTTTGGAGCCAGTCCTCCACTGGTAACCCCTGATTCTAGACCCCACTCTATTCCTAAACCTTTGACATCAGCTAAGATGCAATATATGACACAACCTATTCCCCAGAGAAAAATGTAAAAGGCACTTACGAGAATACGAGCAGTTGGTGCCAGAGCGGTCAGTTGGGGCAAGCAGTTGGTATTCTTGGCCGACCTCAGAGTAGAAGATCTATATTTGTATAGGAGCCCAGGGTAGGCTTTATAGTGGCAGCTACTCCCAGGGTTTGGGTTGCAGGATGCCCGGTGAAGGAGCCAGGGACAGACTTTGCAGTAGCAGCTCATCCGGGAGAATGGGTTTCAGGATGCTTGGTGGAGGAGCCCGGGGACAGTCTTCACTGTGGCAGCTCATTCAGAAGAGTGGGTTTCTAGATGCTCATTGAAGGAGCCAGGCACAGGCTTCGCTAAAGCAGCTCCTCCAGCAGAGTGGGTTTCAGGATGCCGATTGGTGAAGCCGGGGTCAGGATTCTCAGTCTGAGCTCCTCCAGTAGAGTGGGTTTCAGGATGGCCAGTGGAGGAGCCAGGGACAGGATCCTCAGTGGCAGCTCCTCCAGTAGAGTGGGTTGCAGGATGGCCGGCCGAGGAGGTAGGGACAGGCTTCTCAATGGCAGCTCCTCCAGGAGAGTGGGTTTCAGGATGCCGATTGGTGAAGCCGGGGTCAGGCTTCTCAGTCTGAGCTCCTCCAGTAGAGTGGGTTTCAGGATGGCCAGTGGAGGAGCCAGGGACAAGCTTCGCTGTGGCAGCTCCTCCAGGAGTATGGGCTGCAGGATGCTGGGTGGAGGAGCCAGGGACAGGCTTCGCTGTGGCAGCTCCTCCTGGAGTATGGGCTGCAGGATGCTGGGTGGAGGAGCCAGGGACAGGATCCTCAGTGGCAGCTCCTCCAGTAGAGTGGGTTGCAGGATGGCCGGCCGAGGAGGTAGGGACAGGCTTCTCAGTGGCAGCTCCTCCAGGAGAATGGGTTTCAGGATGTCCAATGGAGGAGCCGGGGACAGGCTTCGCTGTGGCAGCTCCTCCTGGAGTATGGGCTGCAGGATGCTGGGTGGAGGAGCCAGGGACAGGCTTCGCTGTGGCAGCTCCTCCTGGAGTATGGGTTGCAGGATGCTGGGTGGAGGAGCCAGGGACAGGCTTCGCTGTGGCAGCTCCTCCTGGAGTATGGGTTGCAGGATGCTGGGTGGAAGAGCCAGGGACAGGCTTCGCTGTGGCAGCTCCTCCTGGAGTATGGGTTGCAGGATGCTGGGTGGAGGAGCCAGGGACAGGCTTCGCTGTGGCAGCTCCTCCTGGAGTATGGGTTGCAGGATGCTGGGTGGAAGAGCCAGGGACAGGCTTCGCTGTGGCAGCTCCTCCTGGAGTATGGGCTGCAGGATGCTGGGTGGAGGAGCACCCTTTTCACAGCGGCCACTGAATCAGTTTCCTTCTGTTTTCTAGACAGCTGTGCCCTCCTCCTTCCTCCTTGCACAACTTCAGGTTTTCAGGTTTGCCACACTCTGATGCACAGTGTAATGCCTGGCTATGGAGTGCAAAAAACAGCCAATCACAGTTCCCCTTTCACTTGTATTAATCAGCCAGAACAACTTTCTGATATAGGGTATATGGTGCACATCAACAGGCGAACTCTTATACTTACAGACCATAAAGAGCACAAAAATCATTTATCATCAGCTACATCTTTATAATGCCATTTAACCCTCTCTTCTCCACTACACACTAACCACGTTCTATCTTCTTATCTGACACTGCTGCACATCTACTTCCTTGGGGGGTAAAGTGAGCCACTTTTTATGCAAGTTTTTTTATATTCTTATACACAAACAGCCACTAGGGGGAGCTAAAACAGCAAAATAGAGAAGGATGAGCCATCCTGCAGGTGTGTCACAGGCTGTACAGAGCAATGGCAAAAGCATTCAACATCAGCTGTAGCCCCTCCACCAGGAGCTTAACTATAGAGATATATAGGGGGTTTATATTCACCTTTTGCTGGTGGGGTGGCAAAAGGTGAGTATAAACTTTATTATTTTAATGCCAGGACAGGAACTTTAACACATCTGCACTGCACATAAAAGTACTCGGAGGGAAATTTGGAGTTTTATGCCACTTTAAACCCTACAGTACCTCTCTGCTATAACCTCCTTTTTCACTATAAAGGCACCTTTTCCTCTCCTCTCCAGTGTGCTACATATTAACCTCTGTTACTCTGCTGTTCTTTAAAGCAGAACCAAACCCAACAGGGCCGACCACTTCCCCCGGGGCATCCCAAATCAGGATGCCGCACTGTGTGAGCCCCCTCCCCCCGATGTGCCAAAGAACTCACCTTATTCCTAGCTCACAAGCTGATGTAAATATTGGCAACTGCATCCCTAGCATCTTGGAGCTGTGCACACGCTCCCATTCAGATAGGCTGGGGACGGGAGCACGCCCACTGCTTTAGATGCGGCCGCTTTTGCTCCCGATTGCCATATACCGCCATTTACCGAGCATTACATGTGCATGGCAAATGGCTATGATTGGACAAAAGCCCACACACGGACAGGTGAGTTTTTCTGGCCCATCTGGTGGGTTTCACACAGCGGGGCATGGAACGAAGTCCTGCATAGATAAAATCCCAGGTTTTGTTCTGCTTTAGCCCCAGCTCTCAGTTGTCTAATACTATGGCCCTTATTTAAGAAGGGATAGCGTCAGGTAGTGGCTGGGTAATGAGAGGTAGCGACAGATAGCGACTGGAGAACGCCGGACACGGCACGCAATTACACATTTATCAAGCAGAATCTGTTTAGCAACTGGGATAGCGCCATGTAGCGTCTGATTCATCATTTTCACAGCCTCAGCGAACAGCGCCAGCGTTCAGCCTTGCACAGCGCCAGGTATGATCTCTCGCTACCTGTCGCTCCCCCATACATTTCAATGGACAATCCTTTTCTTCTCTTTAAACGGGTTTTTTTTTTTTTCAAAAAAATCACAAATAATTCTTTGACCTCTTCTGGCATTGAAGTAGCAGTTTTTTCATAATTTTTTCATTTTTTATATATTTCCTCAGAATTGACATTACAGGTCTGCCATTAAAGTGTTCATGTTACAATGTTGTTACAATGTAATTCCATATGTTTTCGCTTTGTTACTAGTGGATAGATGCTTGAAAACAGACTTTATACACACCGCCTCCTGCGCTCTGGGCTTCAAACAAATATTTTTCAGCGCCAGAGATTTGGGAGGCTGTTTTTTTGCTGAATATGGTGTGAGTCGGTCGCTATGAGCAGTCGCTAACATGCGCTCCCATACAGCGCTGTATTGGTGAAATAGCGACTCCTCACAATGTATTCAACATTACTGAACAGCGACTGAGTCGCTATAAACTACTAGCGGGCGCTCTGAAAATGCCTGCTACAGACGCTCATCTGTCGCTACCTGCCGCTAATGATGAATCAGCCTCCCCGTGTAACCTATGCTACACATTAACCCCTATTATTCTGTTGCTTTGCACTTTTACCCCATATGCCCCCCCCCCCAACCTCTACCTCTTAGCTGCCTAGTGAAAACATGAATTCATCTTTTTCCCATACTGGCCACTGTGGTATACATTAAAGGGATACTCCAAGCAAAATGTTAAATGATCCTGCTCTCCCCATGCTGGCTTTCAGGAGCTGCATCATCCAGGGTCTCCAGAGCAGCAGGCGATGTCAAGGAGTCAATTCATTTCGGGGACCCGGAAAAAAGTCAGCAGAAGGTCTATATGGTTCATCAGGGAATACAAAGTGCTGGCGAATAAAGGAGGAAAACTCCCGGCAGCCAGCATGTGGCAAGCAGAAAGCATACTGATTTAACCCTTTATAGAAATAGATTTGAATCTTTTTTAAGTTATCTATGTCTAAATAGGGCGTGAAAAGAATTCTGAGGACCAATATGCGCCCACCAAAATTGGGATATAGGCTAGAATACAATAAAAGCGAGGACCTGTTGCTGTCTGGTTTTCAAGCAGAACAAAACACAGGGTGTATGCAAGGCAAACTGCTCTGATTGGATGTGCATGATGTGCATGTGAAGGACCAGGGAATGGTGAGTTTGTATGGGTTTTCTGTGGGGTTTCACACAATTGGGAATTCTAATTTGGGATTTGCTCCGCTTTAAATCAGGACAGAAAAGGGAATGGAAGTGTGTATGAAATAATAGTCATGGAAGGTCCCAGACTAGGTACATTTACATGGATTCCAGTACAGAAATAACGTAACGTATAACGTAAACAGGGTACACAATCTCAAAGGGCACTATAAAATAAATAACACGGAGAGAAAATCAGCTGATAGTAAAGTACATACTGTTCCTTGTAATAAAAGTGCGGACTTATGTGCACTATAAATCCGATTCTTCAGAAGACTTGTGCAGTCTGAGCCTTCTGTTTAGGGATATATTTAATATATAATACATAAAAAAACATACATATGTGACGGGTGGAAATCATGGGCAACACTTAAAGTTGAAAACATTAGAGCCCTGTTAGTGGAGTAGGCCCTGATAGTGAATAGGAACCATTAATTAGAGTAGTTAAACCTGTTGGATGCAGTTCCTAGGCCTATTGCGTTATGAAACCACATGATGGCAGTATTGCCTAAGGAATGGACCGAACAGCACTTTAATGGTCTAGAGTTCTTCTAGGACTAAGCCAGATGGCATTGGCAACATTCACTGCCCTGCCATTGGTTGGGACTCGCAACATTAGTTGGAAAGGCAACAATACCAAGGTTACATAAGGAGGAGACCTACCCATCTAGAGTGTTCTAAGCCTAGACTTTGCTATGAGGGGATGCAGTGCAATGTAGTGTGGAGGATCCGAGAGCCAGCCATGGAGGCGACCATTACCATTGACTGTTGCTGTAACCTGTGGATCGTGCTGTACTGTCTGTCTGCTGTATTTGCCATGGAAGGAAACCAACCAATAAAGACCGAGTTGAGTTCAACCATAAGTGTCATCTCTGGATCCAAGCGACGTTCGAGCCAGTAAGTGCACCTCCACCCACACATGCCGCACCGACATGGGATGCCCTACCCTAGGTCCAAGAACCCCCCCTCGCTCCCCAGAGCGTGTGCCCCCGGCCAGGCACGCGCCCGCTACACATATACCTCAGTGGTGGCTCAGTTTAAAAAAAACCTGAGGCCACACCCACCTGGAATTTTTGAGAGCACCGATTGGCTGATCTCAAGAATGTAGACTGACGTGCCCAGCCTGCTGGCCGCATCTAGTCTGAGAAGCGCTCCCGCCCCAACCTACAGTATTTGAATGGCTGGGCGCAGGAGGGAAGATAAGTTACAGGAGGGAAGCCGGGATGTGGCCACGGGCAGTAGAATGGTAAGTTTACTGGCAATCCTGGTGGTTTAAAAACAGGTTCAGCTAGTTGTTGTCTTTAATAGCTGCTTTATTATAGTACACCTCCTCCTGCTAGCATACTTTCACATCACACCTTAACTTTCCTTACTGGACAAATTCCTGCTGAACTTGAACTTCTTGTTGTATATTTATTATTTCACCCCCAGATTCAATGTGAAATGGTGTGAAATGGGTGAGGACAAAAGTCTGCACTTATTATGTTTCAAGGTTAAATGAACAGTATGTACTCTACTATTAACTGATTTCCCTCTAGCCATATTAATGTATTTGTTGATTTGTATTGTGCCTTTTGAGATTGTGTACCCCAATCACCTTATAAGTGTACGAATTATGTCTCTACATGTGATCAAATGTAAATATACTGTGAGCGATTGGGGCGAACGGCAGTGACACGGACAACAGTTCTTCAAAATTAAAGACCAGTTTTATTGAAACCAAAGCGTTCAGCAGAAAAGAAATGTCTCTTACTTCAGAGGTTGCAGCATGCAATGCAATAAATTAAGTGGTTACTTCACCAACTCAATGAAAGTCCAGTGGTTGATACTCCAGCAAGCTGCAAGTCTGCTTTACAGGGCATACTCATAATCCACACAAATCCAGGGTTTGGGGTCGCAGAAGTCAAGTCCTTTTGCTTAAATCCAGTCTCTCATTCACCACTGAGCAGTACAGCCTGGGCTCCTTACTCCAGGCTGGTCAACAGCAACACTGACAGGCACAGCGGCTCCTTTTATTTCAGCTTCCCCTGCCTTCAGCCTCATCACCTGTGCGAGGCCTAGGATCAGGGAACAAACCTGTAGAGGACTGGGGAATGTGAACTGGGTTATGAAAACCCGGCATGGATCGTGCCTGATACAGCATAGCAGGGGAAAAATACACACCATTTATCACTTTTCCATACACACTACCACAATACATAGACCTAAACATGTAGCTTCCTGTCATTTCATACACACTTTTCTTCCCTTTAATAGTTCTGATATAGAACCAGACAAGTTCCAAGCGCTTGTTTTTATTATAGTCTAGTCTATAATTTAACCCTTTACCTAAAATGTCAATTTAAAGTCCTTGTCCAAGCACACGATAACTTACCCCCCCCCCCCCTGGGGACAGTGGAAAATAAGCAATTTCAAAGCATCTCAAAATCTCAGATTATACCTTATGTATTCTAAGCAAAGTCTTTTCTCTGCTTCAATTTATGTGTCATGGCTGAGCTGAGAAGGGAGAATGGAGCAGCTTTTTGAGCCATGCCTGTGCTCTGCTGTGGTCAGAGACAGCTATAGAACCACTGTGGCTTGCCAGACTCTCTTACGCTGAGAGCACCAAAAGACAGAGTGGTTGTTAAGCCAGATTTTGCGTGGTCCTGGAGAAATGAAATTGGAAGGTGGGTAAACTTTGAAGCCCTTCTACAGCTTCTACCTGGTGCTGCAAGAAAAGTAGGAGGGGCACATGAAACAGGCGTAGGTTGAGCTACTTGCTGCCCTATTATTGCTGTGGGGTTTACACTCCCTTTAACTCAGGGCTGTCAAACTCAAATACACAGTGGGTCAAAATTAAAAACTTGGACAGAGTTGCAGACCAACCTTGACTGTTGCGACCGTGTGCAGCTAATTGGCATGCTCAGCTCCATTCGGCTTTTCTTAAGCGTCTTTTCATAGTCTTATCTGATGAGAGCTCTTGTCGGCTAAGGGCTGAATTGAGCAAAGTGTGCCACCGGCCACATTCCCTGTTCTGCTCGAGCAGGGGGCATATCTGCATCGGCCATTCACAAATGCTGGTCAGGTAGGTTTTACAGCCTGCCTGGGGGGTTTCAAAGAGCAATTTGGGATGCCCTTGGTACCCAGGATCTTATAGACTTCAGTGTCACTTTTGGTTCACTTTAATTGGCCAGCCCTGACATATTTTAGACTCCAGGGCCAGCCAAATATGTGGTTGGTTCTCTTTAATGCAGCATGCCACGTTCCATGGGTTGGGATAGGTTTCTCTGCCTTTTTCTACAGTCACTGGTGGGCTGAGCCGGCTTGTTGTCATCCTGCGTAGCGGGAGATGGTGGCCAGCTTTTGCCAACCACAGGGGGAAGTACTTTTCTACTACATCATCATAAGGGCGGGGTTCTACATCAACACCCCATCCTGCAATCTTATCTGGCTGCCGGGTGTTCTTGTTAACTAATCTCTTGGGGACTAAGGGGTGCTGGGCTGCATGTGTGCGGCCAAACGCCTGGTTTAAAGGTAACACCCTCAACCGCCCCAGCCCTGTCACTTATAGATAACAAGATAACAGCGTGGGAAGGGGGGACAGGGCTAGCGGGCCAAATCTGATGACACTGCGGACCAGATTTGGCCCACGGGCCAGAGTTTGACACGTGTGCTTTAACTCCTTTCTTTCCACCATCCACTAGTTCTTTTAGAAACTCACAGTCAAAACAATGTAGCACAATAGAATTCTGCAATGTTGTAATAAGAGTGCCAACCTGAGCAACATAATTTAAATTGTTACATGGTTATATTGCAATGCCTATAGACTGTCTTAGTAATATATTACCAAATAAGCTGCTCAGTTAGAGCTTATAAATAGGTCAAGGTGGAAGGCAACCAGCACTGTGGTGTTAACTCTAAGAAAAGGAGATTGCAGGAAGGTTTTCACACAGGGCACCACCCAAACACCTTTCCTTCTGCTAAGCTGTGCCACCAAAAATAGATTGTCCTACCAAAACCGATCAGTTTCATTTACCTATCATTACTGACACCCTCACATTGCAGCAAACATATTCAGGCACATGCTTCCTACTGTGCATGCAATTGCAGTGTCCATATCAAATGGCACATGCATCGTGTGTGGTTACAGCAATCCAGTTTGTTTTCAGATCAGTCAGTCAGTATGTGGGTGCAAGCTTTCAAGCCAACAATGATTGCACTCTGAAATAGATCTGTACAAGTGTATATTGCAGGCACTTGCAAGCACTGCGCTCAGCAGTGGTGATTGATGCCAATTAATCTTTAACAGTCACAACCACTGGTGAGCGAATTTGTTTCTGGATCTAATGAGATGCCAACATTTCTGGATCCTTTTACTGAAATGACTTTCAGCTTGCTGAACTTGGCCTGCCTTCTCGTCCATGAACCTAGGCTGCCCATCCTGACCTTGGCTTGTTTAACCATCTCTGAACCTAGGCTGTTCATGCTTTCATTGGCTTGTCTACCCATCTATTAACCTAGTCTTACCACCATGACCTTGGCTTGTCTACCCATCTATAAACCTAGTCTGCCCATCCTGACCTTGGCTTGTTTACAGATTTAAAAACCTAGGCTGTCCATCTGAACCTTGGCTTGTCAATCTATCTACAAACCTAGGCTGTCCATAGCAACCTCTCTTGTCAATCTATCTACAAACCTAAGCTGCCCATAGCAACCTTGGGTAGCCTACTTGTCCAGGCTGCTAACCACAATATTGCCTTGTTTACCTGTCTACAAACCTGTGCGGCTCATCCTGACCTTGGCTTGTCTACTCATCTACAAACCTAGTCTGCCTATCCAACCTTTGTTTTTTTTTACTCATCGACAACCTAGGTTGCCTGTCCTGACCTTTGTCTATTGTCTATTTGTCTTCTGACCTATGGTGTCAAACTTGGCTTGTCTACTCATCTACAAACCTTTGTTTCTGACTTTGGCTCTTCTACCCATCTTTGAATGTATGCTTCCTGTATAAAACTTGGCTTGTGAACCTGGGTTGCTAACTCAAGACAAGAGCTACTGCTTTCCTCTCTTGGGCTATGACTCCTGTCTATTACCACCATAGGGGGTTTCAGGGGGGAAAGACAAGGTGTTCATAGATTTTCGGATGTGGGTTACTGTTACTGTCATTTTTGAAAGTTCATCTAATGTAGCCTCTTCTCACACCGAAAGGTGTTTAGCCTGACAGACATGGGGAGGTTCACTGGTAGGAGTTCTGAGGAGGAAATTTTGCACTAGGAGATGCCCTCCTTTTTGAGTATCCTGTTTTTATTCCCTCACTACGGGTGTGAAACCCCCCAGATTGCCTAGAAGGACCTTTCCTCAGAGCATGCGGGAGCCTGTAGCCAATCAGCACATTGGACTGCATTTAGCCCTTTCGGCTAAGGGCTGAATGGAGCCCCTCTAGCAGACCATTTCCAGATGCCTGCATTTTTAATGGGGTTTTGTGGGTTTCACACAGCAGGGCATCCAAAATATTATAGGCTCTAAGGGCCACCTGAGATGGGTTTTGGTTCACAGGACAACTATCATTTGCCAGATCTTCTGGCATTGGGCTGAATATATTTTCATTGCAGACACTTCAGTACGCCTCAGCTGATAAATCTGGAGCAAATGTACAATCTGCCTTTGAGAACTAATAAAAAAAAAAAAAAAAAAACATTTTCAATAAAAATTACAAAATAACCCAAACTTCTGACTTCCCCTTTATATATTTAGAAAATGAAGGCTCAGGAAATATTTATCAAACAGATTATCTCGGCTCTCATGCTGACAGAAGGGGTGCCAGGGTTAGCAAGTTCAGAGCAATGACCCACCCTACTGAAACAGCATTTGCTTTCCACTCATCAGCCATCTGGGTAAAGAGCTTCCTGTTATTTGCCAACCTCAGCCACCACAGGCTGCACATTCGGAAGAAATCATTGCTTCATCTCTGAAGCTTGCTAACTTTTCTAGAAACACTTGCCGCTCTTTGTACAATCTGATTTTTCACTAGAACCAATGTATGCAAAAAAATCAGGATCTTTCCTAAGGAGCTCTGCTAATATTAAAAATCTGTATAAACCTGCTGATTAGCATGGGGGGGGGGGGGGGGGGGGGTTATACCTGGTCTGCAAAAAAAAGATTCAAGCCAAAGCTATGGAACAAAAAAAACAGGGGCAACAGGTTTTTAAACAACCCATTCCACTTTCACAGAGTAGAACTGCTCACCTCTAAGTGCTTGATAGCATAGGGTAATGGTAGCATTAAAGTGGACCAATCACTAGCTGGGCTGACCCTGAAGGGCGGGCTGACCCGTGCCCTTGGGGATACCCCAATGTGTAAACCCCCCCCAGCAAACGCCTTATCATTCCGCCAGTCCCTCGCCACAATCACTCCCACGCCTGAATTGGCGCATTACATCAGGAGGCGTGGGGTTTGCTCTTGCAAACTTTGTGGCGTGATTATTCCAGGAGATGATCAAAGATCAGTTAATAATAAGTTCACGTTTGATTGACTTTTTGAAAGTGTATATTTTTGTGAGGCCAAATGATGTCCTTAAAGAGGACTAGCAGTCAAAAGTGACTTAAACCAGACCAGACCAACAAACAGTACTCAGAGGCATCCCTACCCAGGGAAGTACTGCTGGGCTTCCTGTTACTGTGCGCTACTGTGGCACTACCGTGCCAGGCTGTTGGTCCGGTTTAAAGTGGACCAATCAATCCTATACCGGATGCCCTACTGTGTGAAACCACGTGGGGCACCGGTAATCTTACCTGATGCGAGACAGTCTTCGCCGACAGCCGCATCGCTGGCTTCCTTGTAGCGGTGTGCCCTCCCCATGCCCAGCTTTTCAGATAGGCCAGGAGCATGCTCTCCACAGGGGATCCAGGGATGCCCGATGCAATGTTTAAATCAGTGGCCACACATTAGCATGCACCGCATAAAGCACCAATTGGACGAGCATCCACGCATGCGCCGTGGGAGTGTTGGAAAGGTGAGTCAAACTGGGTGATCTAGGGGGTTTCACAAAGAGGGCATTCTACATCTGGAGGCCCGTGGCAGGGACCAATGTCCAGGATAGTCAAAGCTTGGTGATTGACCCACTTTAAGGTATTAAGCTGATTTAGAATTTTTTTAACATATTTCTCAAGTGTGTTTTATGGAAAAAGAGGGAAGTGACACACAGAACACTGCTGCTGGGAATGTGTAAGGATGGGTGAGCTCCCTCACCTCAGGAGCAGCCTTGACAGGATTATTCTTTGTGTACAGGGCTCACTTCCCTCTTCTAGTAGATTTTGGTGTACGGTTGCCAATAGCAACAGATACAATAGAGAAAAATGTTTCCATAAAACACACATTTGCCAACATAATAAAAAATAATAGACCGGCTCATCACCTTGAGGACATAATTTTGCCACAAAAAATAAACACTTTCAAAAATGCCATTTGAAAGGTTTTGATCTGCTTTTAGCCCAGGGATCCAGTCAGCAGCACAAATCACCCTGCAAATAGAGAAGCAGGATAGAGAAGCTGAAGTATGAGACACTGTGCTCCCTCCAGGATTCCATATATACAAAACTCAGAGAGATGCCATCTCTCCCGCAGGCTGTCTGCTAGGAGCCAAGAAACAAGGTGCAGCTCATGGACATGATAAATGTTACTGCAAGAACAATAGGTGACATTCAGGTGTCTGTGCAACCTTATTGTTAACAAGTCTTGTGCCATTGTTTTGGCATAGGGTGACAAGAGCGCCAGAAAAGGTAACTGGGTGCAGGGAGTGTCAGGGGTGCCAGGCCAAGAAAGCAACTGGGTGCAGGAAGTGACAGGGGTACCAGGCCAAGAAAGTAACTGGGTGCAGGGAGTGACAAGAGTGCCAGGCCAAGAAAGTAACTGGGTGCAGGGAGTGACAGGGGTGCCAGGCCAAGAAAGTAACTGGGTGCAGGAAGTGTCAGGGGTGCCAGGCCAAGAAAGCAACTGGGTGCAGGGAGTGACAGGGGTGCCAGGCCAAGAAAGTAACTGGGTGCAGGGAGTGTCAGGGGTGCCAGGCCAAGAAAGCAACTGGGTGCAGGGAGTGACAAGAGTGCCAGGCCAAGAAAGTAGCTGGGTGCAGGGTGTGACAGGGGTGCCAGGCCAAGAAAGTAACTGGGTGCAGGGAGTGACAGGGGTGCCAGGTGAAGAAAGTAACTGGGTGCAGGGAGTGACAGGGGTGCCAGGCCAAGAAGGTAACTGGGTGCAGGGAGTGACAGGGGTGCCAGGCCAAGAAAGTAACTGGGTGCAGGGAGTGTCAGGGGTGCTAGGCCAAGAAAGCAACTGGGTGCAGGGAGTGACAAGAGTGCCAGGCCAAGAAAGTAACTGGGTGCAGGGTGTGACAGGGGTGCCAGGCCAAGAAAGTAACTGGGTGCAGGGAGTGACAGGGGTGCCAGGCGAAGAAAGTAACTGGGTGCAGGGAGTGACAGGGGTGCCAGGCCAAGAAGGTAACTGGGTGCAGGGAGTGACAGGGGTGCCAAGCCAAGAAAGTAACTGGGTGCAGGGAATGACAGGGGTGCCAGGTCAAGAAAGTAACTGGGTGCAGGGAGTGACAGGGGTGCCAGGCGAAGAAAGTAACTGGGTGCAGGGAGTGACAGGGGTGCCAGGCGAAGAAAGTAACTGGGTGCAGGGAGTGACAGGGGTGCCAGGCGAAGAAAGTAACTGGGTGCAGGGAGTGACAGGGGTGCCAGGCCAAGAAGGTAACTGGGTGCAGGGAGTGACAGGGGTGCCAGGCCAAGAAAGTAACTGGGTGCAGGGAATGACAGGGGTGCCAGGTCAAGAAAGTAACTGGGTGCAGGGAGTGACAGGGTGCCAGGCCAAGAAAGTAACTAGGTGCAGGGAGTGACAGGGGTGCCAGGCCAAGAAGGTAACTGGGTGCAGGGAGTGACAAGAGTCCCAGGGGAGTGACAGGGGTGCCAGGCCAAGAAGGTAATTGGGTGCAGGGAGTGACAGGGTGCCAGGCCAAGAAGGTAACTGGGTGCAGGGTGTGACAGGGGTGCCAGGCCAAGAAAGTAACTGGGTGCAGGGAGTGACAGGGGTGCCAGGCCAAGAAAGTAACTGGGTGCAGGAAGTGACAGGGGTACCAGGGAAAGAAAGTAACTGGGTGCAGGGAGTGACAGGGGTGCCAGGCCAAGAAGGTAATTGGGTGCAGGGAGTGACAGGGGTGCCAGGCCAAGAAGGTAATTGGGTGCAGGGAGTGACAAGAGTGCCAGGCCAAGAAAGTAACTGGCTGCAGGGTGTGACAGGGGTGCCAGGCCAAGAAAGTAACTGGGTGCAGGGAATGACAGGGGTGCCAGGTCAAGAAAGTAACTGGGTGCAGGGAGTGACAGGGGTGCCAGGCCAAGAAAGTAACTGGGGGCAGGGAGTGACAGGGGTGCCAGGCCAAGAAAGTAACTGGGTGCAGGGAGTGACAGGGGTGCCAGGCCAAGAAAGTAACTGGGTGCAGGGAGTGTCAGGGTGCCAGGCCAAGAAAGTGACTGGGTGCAGGGAGTGTCAGGGTGCCAGGCCAAGAAAGTAACTAGGTGCAGGGAATGACAGGGGTGCCAGGCCAAGAAAGTAACTGGGTGCAGGGAGTGATCAGAGTGCCAGGCCAAGAAGTTTACTGGGTGCAGGGAGTGATAGGGGTGCCAGGCCAAGAAAGTAACTGGGTGCAGGGAGTGATCAGAGTGCCAGGCCAAGAAAGTAACTGGGTGCAGGGAGTGACAGGGGTGCCAAGCCAAGAAGTTTACTGGGTGCAGGGAGTGACAGGGGTGCCAGGCCAAGAAAGTAACTGGGTGCAGGGAGTGACAGGGGTGCCAGGCCAAGAAAGTAACTGGGTGCAGGGAGGGATCAGAGTGTCAGACCAAGAAGGTTACTGGGTGCAGGGTGTGACAGGGGTGCCAGGCCAAGAAGGTAACTGGGTGCAGGGAGTTACAGTGGTGCCAGGCCAGGAAGGTAACTGGGTGCAGGGAGTGACAGGGGTGCCAGGCCAAGAAAGTAACTGGGTGCAGGGAGTGATCAGAGTGCCAGGCCAAGAAGGTTACTGGGTACAGGGAGTGACAGGGGTGCCAGGCCAAGAAAGTAATTGGATGCAGGGTGTGACAGGGTGCCAGGCCAGGAAGGTAACTGGGTGCAGGGATTGACAGGGGTACCAGGCCAAGAAGGTAACTAGGTGCAGAGAGTGACAGTGGTGCCAGGTTCAGGAGGCAGATGGGTAACAGGCTGCCAAGCTCAGGAGTTATATGGGTAACAGGGTGCAATGCAGGGGGTGTTGGGTGCCATTGTTCTGGTAAACACTTATCACTGTAAATACTGACTTGGCTGGGGGAATTGACACTGGTTCTGGGCCACTGAGTCCAGCTTTACAAATCATAATCCAGAAACTGTTATTGATTTTGGAACAATCAGTCTGGGATGGAATATCTGTCCACATGAACCCATCCACACACTGCACAGCACCTATATTCCCCTGTTGAACCCTATTAGTCACCAGCAGTATAGAGAATGCACTGTTGCTGCTGCCAAACAGCGTGGAAGAGTGATTATTCTGCCCAATAAGATGCCAAGGAGGATTTAATTAGACAAGGATCAGGATAGGGTAGTAAAAACTAGGGAGGATTATAACTGGCTGGCCTCTATCTGCAAATAATTTCACACAAATGAATAAAATACGCAAATGCAGAAAAAGCTCTCTTGAAGCGCGTTTTCAAACAGTGTTTTTGCAAGATTTTGTTGCAGACATTACTACTCCCAAGAGCAGTAGTATAAAGTGTGCTTCAGCATCTGGCATGCTATATTTATTTTAAAAAAGCTATGCTACAAATGCTGGCATGTTTTATCGCAGTGAAAAGAGCACTCAGTATAGTTTTATCATTTTTTTGGTTAAAAATTACAACTTAAAAAAAAAAGTGCCCCCTCTTCCTGGGCTAACCTGTCTGGGCACCAGGCACAGGGGCTCATCACTTAAGGCTAAGGGACCAACTAGATGGCCCCTGGCCCTTCCATTTAACTAGCCCCTGTTACCTTTGGTTCAGGACCGGGTGCCGAGAACACTATTGATGGGACCTTCCGCACTGCCGCAAGAGAGGGTGAAGGTAATTGAGCGGCACTTGCATGTCACTATATTGTTGTTATATACTTTAGTTTATATACTGCATATGTCGTTTACACATTGTATAAATGTTTGAAGATGGAGCGTCATAGGCTTTGTCTGTAGGTTGTGCATATTGTACATATAGCATGTGTGTGACGGCTGCATGTTGTACATGTAGGTTGTATTACGCTTACTGTGTACGTAGGTTAAAAATTGTATGTTGTCTATGTACACTGCACATGTTGGTTAAATTCTATATGTGGTGGATGAACCTTTGCAGATTGCATGTTGTGTAAGGCTGATTATAAAGGTTTTATGTTGAACAGTATTTATAGGTTTTGGGTGCTATTCACCTTTTGATCACTAGATGGCAGTTAATGGCTGCTTTATAAAACTTGATTTTGATTGCTATATCTTTTTTCTTTTAATCAGACTTTTGGTCCTTCTGAAATCTTGGGGTTGTGTAAGACAGCTTGAGAAGACAACTTTTAGCTCATACTGAAATAAAGGCCATACTGCAAGTGTCTTCTCTTGCATTGATCAAATATTTATCTTTAATTGTCCTGTATAGATTATCTGATCAGCTGATCATTAATTTCCAGTCGATCAGATCATTCGGAATAAAGCATCATACAGAGCCAGGCCTTAACTGATACAATATGACTGATCAAATGGTAAAGAGACGATCTTCAGTTTGTACAATACAATCGATCAGATCAGACCAAAGTGAAAACACTCGGGGAGGCCGATTCATTAATAGCGCCAGGTAGCGACAGATGAGCGTCAGTAGCGTTATTTTCACAGCGCACGCTAGTATTCGCTGTGCTTGGCCATTGTTCAGCTGTTGACAGCGACCCCGTCGGTGTGCGGTAATGTTGAATACGGGGTTAGGAGTCGCTGTTTGACAGTTTCCGCGCTGTATGGGAGCGCATGACAGCGAATGGCCATAGCGAACGGCTCCCAGCATATTCATTAACAAATCACGCTCCAAAAATTCTCGCGCTGTGAAATGCTTGTTTAAACCCCAGAGCGCTGGCGGCGATGGGTTAAAAGTAGTTTTTTAACCCCCAAACAACCATATTTTTTGAAAAAAAAAAAACATGTTTTTCAAAACATTTTGTAATATGAATACATTAATATCAGACCTGTAATATCAATTCTGCACAATTTTTTTTTTTTACCTTAAAAAAAATATATAACATTGTAGAAGTGGTCACAGAATTTTTGACATTTAAAAAAAAAAAAAAAAAAAAACATTAATAGCAATTAATTATGAATATATAAGATTGCTCCATTGAAATGCATTGGAGAGCGCCAGGTAGCGAGAGGTCATACCTGTCGCTGTTCAAGGTCGCTCGCTGGCGCTGTGGGGTGAGGCTGGAATAATGATGAATGATTCGCTACCTGGCGCTCTGTCAGTCGCTAAGCAGGATCGGCTTGATAAATGTGTGATTGCGGAGGGGAGCCGGCATTCTCGTTGCGGTGAGCGTCATTACCGTTCGCTCACCATTCGCTACCTGGCGCTATCCCTTGTTAAATAAGGGCCTTAAATCCCTCTGTGAGGTTCAACCCTGTCTCTGCTGCAGCCGTCCATCAGTCTGATAGACTCCAGGGTGGGTTTTGATCCACTTTAAGATTAAAAGTGTATTTGTGTATGTAAAAACATTTTTATTAGCTGTTTTTCATATACTGGGTAACTAACTTTCTAATGTTTACTCTCGAAAAATAAGTTCAAGATGCTCCATAAATAACATTGATTCCTATGGGGTTCACCCCTAAAAGGTGGCGAATGCAAAGGTATTCGCCAGCAATCGCTGAGCTAAATACAAAAAACTTGGACATTGCCGGCAGAACGTGCAAAATTTCACTTTGTAAATGCGTATATTGAGCTGATGCCTTTTGTAAATTATTAAAATAAAATAAAAAATTTGTAAAAATTCAAAAATAATATTATACATAAAAAAGGAAATAATCCAACTTTGTTTAATGTATCAGAAATGCCATCTGATTGATTTTTGGGATTGATTCAACATTTGAACTGAATGACAGAGAGTATCATTTGATTATGAAATTCTGTGTTAAAAGCAAACAAAAATCATCATGTAACAAATGGTATAAAATGATCTAAAAATCATTCACTATTTCCTACATTCCCAAATGATTATTAAACAAAAGCTAAAAGCAGAAACAAGAACGGCAGATTTTATTTGATTCAATCACATATCAAGTTGAACACTTGAACAAACACAAATACACAAGATGACGATGATGATGATGTGCAGGCATCCTATAATATAACATGCCAGAAGAAAGCCGTTCTGTGCAAAATAAACAGGTGCCTAGCCCTTTAAATGTAGGTGGAGCTTAATGAGACTGGCAGAGAAGGCAAGTGAATGCAGCAGAGAAGGAGAAGGCAGCGATGAAAACACAGCTAATTGCAGACCCTGAGTGACTGCTGGTGAGTCACAGATACGTCGTGTTGCCCCATCAGGGTACAAAGGGGAGGGGGACGTTATCGCTGTACATATCCTCCTGAGACCTCTTGTCTTTTTTACCCATAATCCATTGTTGTTTTCCAGCAGAGATGTGTGTATAGCGATGATCCTGGTTCAGCTGTCATGGATGCGGATTGCCAGTAGCTACCCCCTCCCCTGTAAATGACCAGCTGGCACCATACTGGCACCGCCGTGACCACCTCTCCTGATCACCATGGGCTTCCTGCACCAGCTGCACCTCCTGCTCTGGAAGAACGTCACCCTGAAGCGCCGGAGCCCGGTAAGGCTTCTAAAATAAACACGAGTATAAAGTTGCATGATGGCTCACCGTCTGCGCAATATTAACCCATCTCGCTGGCCAGCAATATCCATTCCTACAACTTTACCTTCATCTTTCTGTCACACAGGTGACCTCACCGGCGTGTGACACCCAAGGGAGCAGGTGAGGGGTGCAAATGTCAGCAGCAACAGGGTGCAGCCAGGAAACTGCTGCATGTCACTGACCTGCTTTTCCTTACCTGCCATCTTGGATGACACTGGTCGTGCCTGCGGCTTCTGTGCCGTCACATGCTCTTTCTTCTGTGTACGGCTCTTTAGAATAGTCTAGTCTCACAGGTGTCACTAAACTTCACATCTGGGCTGTCTCTTCCCGGGGCTGACACTCTATTATATCCCGGTAATCTCTAACCTGATATGTCTCTTCTTCCTATTATTCTCTGCCTCCATCTTGCTTTCTCTCACTTGTCTACTTCATACCTGCTGCCTATTATCTGTTGCTTTCATAGGCGTCTGTCTCTTTCCTATGTCTGCTGCTCTCAGCATTCTTCCAGCTGTCTCTTTCCTATGTCTGCTGCTCTCAGCTTTCTTCCAGCTGTCTCTTTCCTATGTCTGCTGCTCTCAGCATTCTTCCAGCTGTCTCTTTCCCATGTCTGCTGCTCTCAGCTTTCTTCCAGCTGTCTCTTTCCTATGTCTGCTGTACTCAACTTTCTCCCAGCTGTCTCTTTCCTATGTCTGCTGTACTCAACTTTCTCCCAGCTGTCTCTTTCCTATGTCTGCTGTACTCAACTTTCTTCCAGCTGTCTCTTTCCTATGTCTGCTGTACTCAACTTTCTTCCAGCTGTCTCTTTCCTATGTCTTCTGCTCTCAACTTTCTCCCAGCTGTCTCTTTCCTATGTCTGCTGCTCTCAGCTTTCTTCCAGCTGTCTCTTTCCTATGTCTTCTGCTCTCAACTTTCTTCCAGCTGTCTCTTTCCTATGTCTGCTGTACTCAACTTTCTTCCAGCTGTCTCTTTCCTATGTCTTCTGCTCTCAACTTTCTCCCAGCTGTCTCTTTCCTATGTCTGCTGCTCTCAGCTTTCTTCCAGCTGTCTCTTTCCTATGTCTGCTGCTCTCAACTTTCTTCCAGCTGTCTCTTTCCTATGTCTGCTGCTCTCAGCTTTCTTCCAGCTGTCTCTTTCCTATGTCTGCTGCTCTCAACTTTCTTCCAGCTGTCTCTTTCCTATGTCTGCTGCTCTCAACTTTCTTCCAGTTGTCTCTTTCCTATGTCTGCTGCTCTCAGCTTTCTTCCAGCTGTCTCTTTCCTATGTCTGCTGCTCTCAACTTTCTTCCAGCTGTCTCTTTCCTGTGTCTGCTGCTCTCAGCTTTCTTCCAGCTGTCTCTTCCCTATGTCTGATGCTCTCAACTTTCTCCCAGCTGTCTCTTTCCTATGTCTGCTGCTCTCAGCTTTCTTCCAGCTGTCTCTTTCCTATGTCTGCTGCTCTCAGCTTTCTTCCAGCTGTCTCTTTCCTATGTCTGCTGCTCTCAGCTTTCTTCCAGCTGTCTCTTTCCTATGTCTGCTGCTCTCAACTTCATCCAGCTGTCTCTTTCCTATGTCTACTGCTCTCAGCTTTCTCCCAGCTGTCTCTTTCCTATGTCTGCTGCTCTCAGCTTTCTCCCAGCTGTCTCTTTCCTATGTCTGCTGTACTCAACTTTCTTCCAGCTGTCTCTTTCCTATGTCTGCTGCTCTCAGCTTTCTTCCAGCTGTCTCTTTCCTATGTCTGCTGCTCTCAGCTTTCTTCCAGCTGTCTCTTTACTATGTCTGATGCTCTCAGCTTTCTTCCAGCTGTATCTTTCCTATGTCTGCTGCTCTCAGCTTTCTTCCAGCTGTCTCTTTCCTATGTCTGCTGCTCTCAGCATTCTTCCAGCTGTCTCTTCCCTATGTCTGATGCTCTCAACTTCATTCCAGCTGTCTCTTTCCTATGTCTGCTGCTCTCAGCTTTCTTCCAGCTGTCTCTTCCCTATGTCTGATGCTCTCTACTTTCTTCCAGCTGTCTCTTTCCTATGTCTGCTGCTCTCAGCTTTCTTCCAGCTGTCTCTTTACTATGTCTGCTGCTCTCAGCTTTCTTCCAGCTGTCTCTTTCCTATGTCTGCTGCTCTCAGCTTTCTTCCAGCTGTCTCTTCCCTATGTCTGCTGCTCTCAGCTTTCTTCCAGCTGTCTCTTTACTATGTCTGCTGCTCTCAGCTTTCTTCCAGCTGTCTCTTTCCTATGTCTGCTGCTCTCAGCTTTCTTCCAGCTGTCTCTTTCCTATGTCTGCTGCTCTCAGCTTTCTTCCAGCTGTCTCTTTCCTATGTCTGCTGCTCTCAGCTTTCTTCCAGCTGTCTCTTTACTATGTCTGCTGCTCTCAGCTTTCTTCCAGCTGTCTCTTTCCTATGTCTGCTGCTCTCAGCATTCTTCCAGCTGTCTCTTTCCTATGTCTGCTGCTCTCAGCTTTCTTCCAGCTGTCTCTTTCCTATGTCTGCTGCTCTCAGCTTTCTTCCAGTTGTCTCTTTCCTATGTCTGCTGCTCTCAGCTTTCTTCCAGCTGTCTCTTTCCTATGTCTGCTGCTCTCAGCTTTCTTCCAGCTGTCTCTTTCCTATGTCTGCTGCTCTCAGCTTCTTCCAGCTGTCTCTTTCCTATGTCTGCTGCTCTCAGCTTTCTTCCAGCTGTCTCTTCCCTATGTCTGCTGCTCTCAGCTTTCTTCCAGCTGTCTCTTCCCTATGTCTGATGCTCTCAACTTTCTTCCAGTTGTCTCTTTACTATGTCTGCTGCTCTCAGCTTTCTTCCAGCTGTCTCTTTCCTATGTCTGCTGCTCTCAGCTTTCTTCCAGCTGTCTCTTTACTATGTCTGCTGCTCTCAGCTTTCTTCCAGCTGTCTCTTTCCTATGTCTGCTGCTCTCAGCTTTCTTCCAGCTGTCTCTTTCCTATGTCTGCTGCTTTCTTCCAGCTGTCTCTTTCCTATGTCTGCTGCTCTCTACTTTGTTCCAGCTGTCTCTTTCCTATGTCTGCTGCTTTCTTCCAGCTGTCTCTTTCCTATGTCTGCTGCTCTCAGCTTTCTTCCAGCTGTCTCTTTCCTATGTCTGCTGCTTTCTTCCAGCTGTCTCTTTCCTATGTCTGCTGCTCTCAGCTTTCTTCCAGCTGTCTCTTTCCTATGTCTGCTGCTTTCTTCCAGCTGTCTCTTTCCTATGTCTGCTGCTCTCAGCTTTCTTCCAGCTGTCTCTTCCCTATGTCTGCTGCTCTCAGCTTTCTTCCAGCTGTCTCTTTCCTATGTCTGCTGCTCTCAGCTTTCTTCCAGCTGTCTCTTTCCTATGTCTGCTGCTCTCAGCTTTCTTCCAGCTGTCTCTTTCCTATGTCTGCTGCTCTCAGCTTTCTTCCAGCTGTCTCTTTCCTATGTCTGCTGCTCTCAGCTTTCTTCCAGCTGTCTCTTCCCTATGTCTGATGCTCTCAACTTTCTTCCAGCTGTCTCTTCCCTATGTCTGATGCTCTCAGCTTTCTTCCAGCTGTCTCTTCCCTATGTCTGATGCTCTCAACTTTCTTCCAGCTGTCTCTTCCCTATGTCTGATGCTCTCAGCTTTCTTCCAGCTGTCTCTTTCCTATGTCTGCTGCTCTCAGCTTTCTTCCAGCTGTCTCTTTCCTATGTCTGCTGCTCTCAGCTTTCTTCCAGCTGTCTCTTTCCTATGTCTGCTGCTCTCAGCTTTCTTCCAGCTGTCTCTTCCCTATGTCTGCTGCTCTCAGCTTTCTTCCAGCTGTCTCTTCCCTATGTCTGCTGCTCTCAGCTTTCTTCCAGCTGTCTCTTCCCTATGTCTGATGCTCTCAACTTTCTTCCAGCTGTCTCTTTCCTATGTCTGCTGCTCTCAGCTTTCTTCCAGCTGTCTCTTTCCTATGTCTGCTGCTCTCAGCTTTCTTCCAGCTGTCTCTTTCCTATGTCTGCTGCTTTCTTCCAGCTGTCTCTTTCCTATGTCTGCTGCTCTCTACTTTGTTCCAGCTGTCTCTTTCCTATGTCTGCTGCTTTCTTCCAGCTGTCTCTTTCCTATGTCTGCTGCTCTCAGCTTTCTTCCAGCTGTCTCTTTCCTATGTCTGCTGCTCTCAGCTTTCTTCCAGCTGTCTCTTCCCTATGTCTGATGCTCTCAACTTTCTTCCAGCTGTCTCTTCCCTATGTCTGATGCTCTCAGCTTTCTTCCAGCTGTCTCTTCCCTATGTCTGATGCTCTCAACTTTCTTCCAGCTGTCTCTTTACTATGTCTGCTGCTCTCAGCTTTCTTCCAGCTGTCTCTTTCCTATGTCTGCTGCTCTCAACTTTCTTCCAGCTGTCTCTTTCCTATGTCTGCTGCTCTCAGCTTTCTTCCAGCTGTCTCTTTCCTATGTCTGCTGCTCTCAGCTTTCTTCCAGCTGTCTCTTTCCTATGTCTGATGCTCTCAGCTTTCTTCCAGCTGTCTCTTTCCTATGTCTGTTGCTCTCAGCTTTCTTCCAGCTGTCTCTTTCCTATGTCTGATGCTCTCAGCTTTCTTCCAGCTGTCTCTTTCCTATGTCTGATGCTCTCAGCTTTCTTCCAGCTGTCTCTTTCCTATGTCTGATGCTCTCAGCTTTCTTCCAGTTGTCTCTTTCCTATGTCTGATGCTCTCAGCTTTCTTCCAGCTGTCTCTTTCCTATGTCTGCTGCTCTCAACTTTCTTCCAGCTGTCTCTTTCCTATGTCTGTTGCTCTCAGCTTTCTTCCAGCTGTCTCTTTCCTATGTCTGATGCTCTCAGCTTTCTTCCAGTTGTCTCTTTCCTATGTCTGCTGCTCTCAGCTTTCTTCCAGCTGTCTCTTTCCTATGTCTGTTGCTCTCAGCTTTCTTCCAGCTGTCTCTTTCCTATGTCTGATGCTCTCAGCTTTCTTCCAGCTGTCTCTTTCCTATGTCTGATGCTCTCAGCTTTCTTCCAGCTGTCTCTTTCCTATGTCTGATGCTCTCAGCTTTCTTCCAGTTGTCTCTTTCCTATGTCTGATGCTCTCAGCTTTCTTCCAGCTGTCTCTTTCCTATGTCTGCTGCTCTCAGCTTTCTTCCAGCTGTCTCTTTACTATGTCTGCTGCTCTCAGCTTTCTTCCAGTTGTCTCTTTCCTATGTCTGATGCTCTCAGCTTTCTTCCAGCTGTCTCTTTCCTATGTCTGTTGCTCTCAGCTTTCTTCCAGCTGTCTCTTTCCTATGTCTGATGCTCTCAGCTTTCTTCCAGCTGTCTCTTTACTATGTCTGCTGCTCTCAGCTTTCTTCCAGCTGTCTCTTTCCTATGTCTGATGCTCTCAGCTTTCTTCCAGCTGTCTCTTTCCTATGTCTGCTGCTCTCAGCTTTCTTCCAGCTGTCTCTTTCCTATGTCTGCTGCTCTCAGCTTTCTTCCAGCTGTCTCTTTCCTATGTCTGCTGCTCTCAGCTTTCTTCCAGCTGTCTCTTTCCTATGTCTGATGCTCTCAGCTTTCTTCCAGCTGTCTCTTTCCTATGTCTGTTGCTCTCAGCTTTCTTCCAGCTGTCTCTTTCCTATGTCTGCTGCTCTCAGCTTTCTTCCAGTTGTCTCTTTCCTATGTCTGCTGCTCTCAGCTTTCTTCCAGCTGTCTCTTTCCTATGTCTGCTGCTCTCAGCTTTCTTCCAGTTGTCTCTTTCCTATGTCTGCTGCTCTCAGCTTTCTTCCAGCTGTCTCTTTCCTATGTCTGCTGCTTTCAACCTTCTTCCAGCTGTCTCTTTCCTATGTCTGCTGCTTTCAACCTTCTTCCAGCTGTCTCTTTCCTATGTCTGCTGCTCTCAGCTTTCTTCCAGCTGTCTCTTTCCTATGTCTGCTGCTCTCAGCTTTCTTCCAGCTGTCTCTTCCCTATGTCTGATGCTCTCAACTTTCTTCCAGCTGTCTCTTCCCTATGTCTGATGCTCTCAGCTTTCTTCCAGCTGTCTCTTCCCTATGTCTGATGCTCTCAACTTTCTTCCAGCTGTCTCTTTACTATGTCTGCTGCTCTCAGCTTTCTTCCAGCTGTCTCTTTCCTATGTCTGCTGCTCTCAGCTTTCTTCCAGCTGTCTCTTTCCTATGTCTGCTGCTCTCAGCTTTCTTCCAGCTGTCTCTTTCCTATGTCTGCTGCTCTCAGCTTTCTTCCAGCTGTCTCTTCCCTATGTCTGATGCTCTCAACTTTCTTCCAGCTGTCTCTTCCCTATGTCTGATGCTCTCAGCTTTCTTCCAGCTGTCTCTTCCCTATGTCTGATGCTCTCAACTTTCTTCCAGCTGTCTCTTCCCTATGTCTGATGCTCTCAGCTTTCTTCCAGCTGTCTCTTTCCTATGTCTGCTGCTCTCAGCTTTCTTCCAGCTGTCTCTTTCCTATGTCTGCTGCTCTCAGCTTTCTTCCAGCTGTCTCTTTCCTATGTCTGCTGCTCTCAGCTTTCTTCCAGCTGTCTCTTTCCTATGTCTGCTGCTCTCAGCTTTCTTCCAGCTGTCTCTTCCCTATGTCTGCTGCTCTCAGCTTTCTTCCAGCTGTCTCTTCCCTATGTCTGCTGCTCTCAGCTTTCTTCCAGCTGTCTCTTCCCTATGTCTGATGCTCTCAACTTTCTTCCAGTTGTCTCTTTACTATGTCTGCTGCTCTCAGCTTTCTTCCAGCTGTCTCTTTCCTATGTCTGCTGCTCTCAGCTTTCTTCCAGCTGTCTCTTTACTATGTCTGCTGCTCTCAGCTTTCTTCCAGCTGTCTCTTTCCTATGTCTGCTGCTCTCAGCTTTCTTCCAGCTGTCTCTTTCCTATGTCTGCTGCTTTCTTCCAGCTGTCTCTTTCCTATGTCTGCTGCTCTCTACTTTGTTCCAGCTGTCTCTTTCCTATGTCTGCTGCTTTCTTCCAGCTGTCTCTTTCCTATGTCTGCTGCTCTCAGCTTTCTTCCAGCTGTCTCTTTCCTATGTCTGCTGCTCTCAGCTTTCTTCCAGCTGTCTCTTTCCTATGTCTGCTGCTCTCAGCTTTCTTCCAGCTGTCTCTTTCCTATGTCTGCTGCTCTCAGCTTTCTTCCAGCTGTCTCTTTCCTATGTCTGCTGCTCTCAGCTTTCTTCCAGCTGTCTCTTCCCTATGTCTGATGCTCTCAGCTTTCTTCCAGCTGTCTCTTCCCTATGTCTGATGCTCTCAACTTTCTTCCAGCTGTCTCTTTACTATGTCTGCTGCTCTCAGCTTTCTTCCAGCTGTCTCTTTACTATGTCTGCTGCTCTCAGCTTTCTTCCAGTTGTCTCTTTCCTATGTCTGATGCTCTCAGCTTTCTTCCAGCTGTCTCTTTCCTATGTCTGTTGCTCTCAGCTTTCTTCCAGCTGTCTCTTTCCTATGTCTGATGCTCTCAGCTTTCTTCCAGCTGTCTCTTTCCTATGTCTGATGCTCTCAGCTTTCTTCCAGCTGTCTCTTTCCTATGTCTGATGCTCTCAGCTTTCTTCCAGTTGTCTCTTTCCTATGTCTGATGCTCTCAGCTTTCTTCCAGCTGTCTCTTTCCTATGTCTGTTGCTCTCAGCTTTCTTCCAGCTGTCTCTTTCCTATGTCTGATGCTCTCAGCTTTCTTCCAGTTGTCTCTTTCCTATGTCTGCTGCTCTCAGCTTTCTTCCAGCTGTCTCTTTCCTATGTCTGCTGCTCTCAGCTTTCTTCCAGCTGTCTCTTTCCTATGTCTGCTGCTCTCAGCTTTCTTCCAGCTGTCTCTTTACTATGTCTGCTGCTCTCAGCTTTCTTCCAGTTGTCTCTTTCCTATGTCTGATGCTCTCAGCTTTCTTCCAGCTGTCTCTTTCCTATGTCTGTTGCTCTCAGCTTTCTTCCAGCTGTCTCTTTCCTATGTCTGATGCTCTCAGCTTTCTTCCAGCTGTCTCTTTACTATGTCTGCTGCTCTCAGCTTTCTTCCAGCTGTCTCTTTCCTATGTCTGATGCTCTCAGCTTTCTTCCAGCTGTCTCTTTCCTATGTCTGCTGCTCTCAGCTTTCTTCCAGCTGTCTCTTTCCTATGTCTGCTGCTCTCAGCTTTCTTCCAGCTGTCTCTTTCCTATGTCTGCTGCTCTCAGCTTTCTTCCAGCTGTCTCTTTCCTATGTCTGATGCTCTCAGCTTTCTTCCAGCTGTCTCTTTCCTATGTCTGTTGCTCTCAGCTTTCTTCCAGCTGTCTCTTTCCTATGTCTGCTGCTCTCAGCTTTCTTCCAGTTGTCTCTTTCCTATGTCTGCTGCTCTCAGCTTTCTTCCAGCTGTCTCTTTCCTATGTCTGCTGCTCTCAGCTTTCTTCCAGTTGTCTCTTTCCTATGTCTGCTGCTCTCAGCTTTCTTCCAGCTGTCTCTTTCCTATGTCTGCTGCTTTCAACCTTCTTCCAGCTGTCTCTTTCCTATGTCTGCTGCTTTCAACCTTCTTCCAGCTGTCTCTTTCCTATGTCTGCTGCTCTCAGCTTTCTTCCAGCTGTCTCTTTCCTATGTCTGCTGCTCTCAGCTTTCTTCCAGCTGTCTCTTTCCTATGTCTGCTGCTCTCTACTTTCTTCCAGCTGTCTCTTTCCTATGTCTGCTGCTCTCTACTTTCTTCCAGCTGTCTTTTTCCTATGTCTGCTGCTCTCAGCTTTCTTCCAGCTGTCTCTTTACTATGTCTGCTGCTCTCAGCTTTCTTCCAGTTGTCTCTTTCCTATGTCTGCTGCTCTCTACTTTCTTCCAGCTGTCTCTTTCCTATGTCTGCTGCTCTCAGCTTTCTTCCAGCTGTCTCTTTACTATGTCTGCTGCTCTCAGCTTTCTTCCAGTTGTCTCTTTCCTATGTCTGATGCTCTCAGCTTTCTTCCAGCTGTCTCTTTCCTATGTCTGTTGCTCTCAGCTTTCTTCCAGCTGTCTCTTCCCTATGTCTGCTGCTCTCAGCTTTCTTCCAGCTGTCTCTTTCCTATGTCTGCTGCATTCAGCTTTCTTCCAGCTGTCTCATTCCTATGTCTGCTGCTCTCAGCTTTCTTCCAGCTGTCTCTTCCCTATGTCTGCTGCTCTCAGCTTTCTTCCAGCTGTCTCATTCCTATGTCTGCTGCTCTCAGCTTTCTTCCAGCTGTCTCTTTACTATGTCTGCTGCTCTCAGCTTTCTTCCAGCTGTCTCATTCCTATGTCTGCTGCTCTCAACTTTCTCCCAGCTGTCTCTTTCCTATGTCTGCTGCTCTCAGCTTTCTTCCAGTTGTCTCTTTCCTATGTCTGCTGCTCTCAGCTTTCTTCCAGCTGTCTCTTTCCTATGTCTGCTGCTCTCAGCTTTCTTCCAGCTGTCTCTTTCCTATGTCTGCTGCTCTCTACTTTCTTCCAGCTGTCTCTTTCCTATGTCTGCTGCTCTCTACTTTCTTCCAGCTGTCTTTTTCCTATGTCTGCTGCTCTCAGCTTTCTTCCAGCTGTCTCTTTACTATGTCTGCTGCTCTCAGCTTTCTTCCAGTTGTCTCTTTCCTATGTCTGCTGCTCTCAGCTTTCTTCCAGTTGTCTCTTTCCTATGTCTGATGCTCTCAGCTTTCTTCCAGCTGTCTCTTTCCTATGTCTGTTGCTCTCAGCTTTCTTCCAGCTGTCTCTTCCCTATGTCTGCTGCTCTCAGCTTTCTTCCAGCTGTCTCTTTCCTATGTCTGCTGCATTCAGCTTTCTTCCAGCTGTCTCATTCCTATGTCTGCTGCTCTCAGCTTTCTTCCAGCTGTCTCTTCCCTATGTCTGCTGCTCTCAGCTTTCTTCCAGCTGTCTCATTCCTATGTCTGCTGCTCTCAGCTTTCTTCCAGCTGTCTCTTTACTATGTCTGCTGCTCTCAGCTTTCTTCCAGCTGTCTCATTCCTATGTCTGCTGCTCTCAGCTTTCTTCCAGCTGTCTCTTCCCTATGTCTGCTGCTCTCAGCTTTCTTCCAGCTGTCTCTTTCCTATGTCTGCTGCTCTCAGCTTTCTTCCAGCTGTCTCTTTCCTATGTCTGCTGCTCTCAGCTTTCTTCCAGCTGTCTCTTTCCTATGTCTGCTGCTCTCAACTTTCTCCCAGCTGTCTCTTTCCTATGTCTGCTGCTCTCAGCTTTCTTCCAGTTGTCTCTTTCCTATGTCTGCTGCTCTCAGCTTTCTTCCAGCTGTCTCTTTCCTATGTCTGCTGCTCTCAGCTTTCTTCCAGTTGTCTCTTTCCTATGTCTGCTGCTCTCAGCTTTCTTCCAGCTGTCTCTTTCCTATGTCTGCTGCTCTCAGCTTTCTTCCAGCTGTCTCTTTCCTATGTCTCCTCCACTGCTTCTGAATCGTCTCTTCTCCCTGTTATTAGTCTCTGAACCACTATTGCTGTCTCTCACCCATGTGACTGGAGCTTGAGCTTTCTATTCACTCTTCTGTGTCTGCTGCTCTCAACTTTCTTCCAGCTGTCTCTTGTATGCTACTCCACTGCTTCTAAATTCTAAATCTTCTCCCTGGTATTAGTCTCTCCATGCTTGCAGTCCCTCACCTGTCCGCTTCTATTACTGTATGTTCTATTACTGTATGTATATATTGTATGGCCACTGTATGTTGTTCACTCACTACTCACCCAGCTGTCTGTTTCTCAGCTTTATTCCTGCTATCTCTTGTAGCTTCTCTGCTGTCTCTACGCCATGTGACTCGGTGCTTTCTGAGCAGAGAGTGTGTAAGCTTCTGTCTATTTCACCCCTGCTAGTCATTACCTATTGCTGTTTACTCAATCAGCTGTCTTGTTACTACGTCTGTTGCTCTCAACTTTATTTCCGCTGCCTTTTAGCTTTGTAAACTACTTTACTGTGCAGTGCCGGCTCTAGGTTTGTGGGGGCCCTTGGGTAAGAGAGTCTTAGTGGGCCCCTAAGTAGTGTATCACATGTCACCTTTCAGCTCCGCTTCCTCAGATCGGTAATCTTCAGCTCTGGTTTCCACTAAAGACTTTATCATTGCTTTCAGTTGTCACCTGGTTCTCTTCACCTTCTGAGCTTCCAACAACTGCCCTCCATTCCATGCCACTTGTTCCAATGTTTTGCTGGTAATCCCCTGTTGCTGAGGCCAGCCATGAGCAGGTCTGCACTCAACACCCAGGATTCGGTGGCTCGGTCCACTATTTATGGCCAAGTGTGAGGCTGACTGGGCCCCTGAAGATGCCAGGGGCCCTGGCAATTGCCCTGGTTTTCCCTGTGCTGGCTTCGGCCCTGTTACTGTGTCTATGCTGTCTCATCTCCTTGACTCGCTTCTTAAAGTGGTACAAACCCAACACCCCAAGGAACTTAAATTTTATAAGATTCCAGGGCAGCTAGATTCCTTCTGATGGAATTCCTTCACAGGTTGCCCAGAAACTCGCCTTCTTTCCCAGTCGAACGGCCCATGCGCGAGCAGCAGAGCACGTGCCCACATCAGGCACTTGTGATTGGCCAGTGTGGGCCATTAGACAAGCTATTAGACGGAGGGATGGGAGCAGATCCAAGTGCGCTGACTGGACCAGAGGCCGCACATGCACTGTAGGAATGGGGAAGGGTGAGTTTGTTTGGGTGACCTGGGGGGTTTTACACAGCAGGGCATCCCCGATCGGGGAGCCCCGGAAGCATGGACCAAATCCCAGGATAGTCCAAATACTGGGTTTTTGTCCACTTTACTCTCTACTTTGCTACTCTCTACTTGCCCTGATGCTGATTTCCCATGTCTGTTGCTCTCAACTGTATTCTAAGCTGTGTATACTGCTGCTTTACTGCCTCTTCTCCCCGTTGCTTTCTGCTCCATGCTAGCATTCCATTACCTGTGTGCTACTGGCTGCATCTTACTAAAAACTGCTCTCTCTTTCTTTTCTTGCTCTTTATTTCATATATTTCATACCTATTATCTCCCTCCCCTCCTCTCCCTGTTGCTTTTCAAATGCTCGTTCTTTACATCTACCTGCATTCTATGGTAAGCCAGCTCTCTCTTTACTCCTACCTGCATTCTACTACATCCCTGCTCTCTCTTATTACATCCAACTACCATTTTTTTCGCTCTATAAGACGCACCTAGGATTTGAAGAAGAAAAATAAGAAAAACATTCTGAACCAAATGGTATATTAAAATACCTCCCTTCCAATCACTCTTTTACAGACAGTGTGCAGTATCCCCCCCCCATCACCCCATAACAGACCCCACATTACAGGCAGTGAGGGACATCCCACATTACAGACAGTGAGGGGCATCCCACATTATACGCAGGGAGGGGCATCCCACATTAGACGCAGTGAGGGGTATTCCCCATTACAGGTAGTGAGTGGCATCCCACATTACAGACAGTGAGGGGCATCCCACATTATACGCAGTGAGGGGCATCCCACATTACAGGCAGTGAGGGGTATTCCCCATTACAGACAGTGAGGGGTATTCCCCATTAACGACAGTGAGGGGCATCCCACATTACAGGCTGTGCGGGGCATTCCACATGACAGACTTTGAGCGGTATCCCACATTAAAAGGAAGTATGAGGTATCCCAATTACAGGCAGTGTGTGGGCATCCCAATTACAGGCAGTGTGTGGGCATCCCATTTACAGGCAGTGTGTGGGCATCCCATTTACAGGCAGTGTGTGGGCATCCCATTTACAGGCAGTGAGTGGGAATCCCATTTACAGGCAGTGTGTGGGCATCCCAATTACTCTACTGCAATATATTCTTCTGCAACCCTGCTCTCTCTACATCCTCCTGGACTCTACTGCATCCCTGCTCTCTTGTTACATCTATCTCTATTGTACTGTATCCATGCCCTCTATTTACATCTACCTGCATTCTACTGCATGTCTGCACTTTCTTTACATCTACCTGTATTCTACTGCACCCTTGCCCTCTCTTAACATTTACCGGCATTCTACTGCAACCCTTCACTCTTTACATCTATTTGCAATCTAATGCATGTCTGCTCTCTCCTTACATCTACATGTATTTCACTGCATCCCTTCTCTCTTTTTACATCTACTTCTATTCTACTGCATTCATACCCTCTCTTTACATCTACCGGCATTCTACTGCATGTCTGCTCCTTATATCTGCCTGTATTTCACAGTGTATCCCTGCTCTATCTTTACATCTGCCTGTATTTCACTGCATCCCTGCTCTATCTTTACATCTGCCTGTATTTCACTGCATCCCTGCTCTATCTTTACATCTACCTGTATTTCACACTGCATCCCTGCTCTATCTTTACATCTGCCTGTATTTCACTGCATCCCTGCTCCATCTTTACATCTGCCTGTATTTCACTGCATCCCTGCTCCATCTTTACATCTGCCTGTATTTCACTGCATCCCTGCTCCATCTTTACATCTGCCTGTATTTCACTGCATCCCTGCTCTATCTTTACATCTGCCTGTATTTCACACTGCATCCCTGCTCTATCTTTACATCTGCCTGTATTTCACTGCATCCCTGCTCTATCTTTACATCTACCTGTATTTCACACTGTATCCCTGCTCTATCTTTACATCTGCCTGTATTTCACTGTATTCCTGCTCTATCTTTACATCTGCCTGTATTTCACAGTGTATCCCTGCTCTATCTTTACATCTGCCTGTATTTCACTGCATCCCTGCTCTATCTTTACATCTGCCTGTATTTCACTGCATCCCTGCTCTATCTTTACATCTACCTGTATTTCACTGCATCCCTGCTCCATCTTTACATCTGCCTGTATTTCACTGCATCCCTGCTCCATCTTTACATCTGCCTGTATTTCACTGCATCCCTGCTCTATCTTTACATCTACCTGTATTTCACTGTATCCCTGCTCTATCTTTACATCTGCCTGTATTTCACTGCATCCCTGCTCTATCTTTACATCTGCCTGTATTTCACAGTGTATCCCTGCTCTATCTTTACATCTGCCTGTATTTCACTGCATCCCTGCTCTATCTTTACATCTGCCTGTATTTCACTGCATCCCTGCTCTATCTTTACATCTGCCTGTATTTCACTGCATCCCTGCTCTATCTTTACATCTGCCTGTATTTCACTGCATCCCTGCTCTATCTTTACATCTACCTGTATTTCACACTGCATCCCTGCTCCATCTTTACATCTGCCTGTATTTCACTGCATCCCTGCTCTATCTTTACATCTGCCTGTATTTCACTGCATCCCTGCTCTATCTTTACATCTACCTGTATTTCACTGCATCCCTGCTCTATCTTTACATCTACCTGTATTTCACTGCATCCCTGCTCCATCTTTACATCTGCCTGTATTTCACTGCATCCCTGCTCTATCTTTACATCTGCCTGTATTTCACTGCATCCCTGCTCTATCTTTACATCTACCTGTATTTCACTGCATCCCTGCTCTATCTTTACATCTACCTGTATTTCACTGCATCCCTGCTCCATCTTTACATCTGCCTGTATTTCACTGCATCCCTGCTCTATCTTTACATCTACCTGTATTTCACTGCATCCCTGCTCCATCTTTACATCTGCCTGTATTTCACTGCATCCCTGCTCTATCTTTACATCTGCCTGTATTTCACACTGCATCCCTGCTCCATCTTTACATCTGCCTGTATTTCACTGCATCCCTGCTCTATCTTTACATCTGCCTGTATTTCACACTGCATCCCTGCTCTATCTTTACATCTGCCTGTATTTCACACTGCATCCCTGCTCTATCTTTACATCTGCCTGTATTTCACTGCATCCCTGCTCTATCTTTACATCTACCTGTATTTCACTGCATCCCTGCTCCAGTGGCGTAGCGACCCGGGGGCGGGGGGGCGGACCGCCCCGGGTGACACCAGACCTAGAGGGTGACACCTCTCGGCCGGTCACCCCTCGGTATAGAGACACTTACCTGCAGGTCCGGAGCGTGGAGGCCGGCGCCGCTCTCAGCTGTCATCTGAGGGCGCGTCATCAGAGGGCGCCTCTGATGACGCGCCCTCAGATGACAGCTGAGAGCGGCGCCGGCCTCCACGCTCCGGACCTGCAGGTAAGTGTTTGCTTTTTTTAAAAATGCCGGCATGGTGGGAGCGGGCCGGCCGGTTCCGCTGTCAGCGCGGAACCGGCCGGCCCGCTCCCACCATGCCGGCAAAAATGCTTTTTTTTTTGTTTGTTTTCTTTGGGGGGGTTGACACCATTGGGGGGGGGTGGGGGTGACACCATTGGGGGGGGGGGGTGGGGGTGACACCATTGGGGGGGGGGGTGACACCATTTCCTACCGCCCCGGGTGACACCAGCCCTAGCAACGCCACTGCCTTGCTCTATCTTTACATCTACCTGTATTTCACACTGCATCCCTGCTCCATCTTTACATCTACCTGTATTTCACTGCATCCTTGCTCTATCTTTACATCTACCTGTATTTCACTGCATCCCTGCTCTATCTTTACATCTACCTGTATTTCACACTGCATCCCTGCTCTATCTTTACATCTGCCTGTATTTCACACTGCATCCCTGCTCTATCTTTACATCTGCCTGTATTTCACACTGCATCCCTGCTCTATCTTTACATCTGCCTGTATTTCACTGCATCCCTGCTCTATCTTTACATCTACCTGTATTTCACACTGCATCCCTGCTCCATCTTTACATCTGCCTGTATTTCACACTGCATCCCTGCTCTATCTTTACATCTGCCTGTATTTCACACTGCATCCCTGCTCTATCTTTACATCTGCCTGTATTTCACACTGCATCCCTGCTCCATCTTTACATCTGCCTGTATTTCACTGCATCCCTGCTCTATCTTTACATCTGCCTGTATTTCACACTGTATTCCTGCTCTATCTTTACATCTACCTGTATTTCACTGCATCCCTGCTCTATCTTTACATCTGCCTGTACTTCACTGCATCCCTGCTCTATCTTTACATCTGCCTGTATTTCACACTGCATCCCTGCTCTATCTTTACATCTGCCTGTATTTCACACTGCATCCCTGCTCTATCTTTACATCTGCCTGTACTTCACTGCATCCCTGCTCTATCTTTACATCTGCCTGTATTTCACTGCATCCCTGCTCTATCTTTACATCTACCTGTATTTCACTGCATCCCTGCTCTATCTTTACATCTGCCTGTACTTCACTGCATCCCTGCTCCATCTTTACATCTACCTGTATTTCACTGCATCTCTGCTCTATCTTTACATCTGCCTGTATGTCACTGCATCCCTGCTCTATCTTTACATCTGCCTGTATTTCACTGCATCCCTGCTCTATCTTTACATCTACCTGTATTTCACACTGCATCCCTGCTCTATCTTTACATCTGCCTGTATTTCACACTGCATCCCTGCTCCATCTTTACATCTGCCTGTATTTCACTGCATCCCTGCTCTATCTTTACATCTGCCTGTATTTCACACTGTATTCCTGCTCTATCTTTACATCTGCCTGTATTTCACACTGCATCCCTGCTCTATCTTTACATCTACATACATTCCAATGCATTCATGCTCTCTCTGTACATCTACCTATATTCTACAATAGTAAAAATGATTTGAGGGATAGCGCTAAGACTTGGTCTTAAAGCTGAAACTTCTATGAGGGGCTAACTCACAGGATTTCAAATGGTTGAAAAAGACAAATAAAGGCCAGACTGTTGACTTCAGACAAATTGATGGTACTGAAGTTTCTATGTCCTCTGAATGATACAATGTAGGCTGTGCAGAAGGTTAGGTATCCTCCTTTACAGTCATGGGTTATAATTAGAGATGAGCGAGTAGTGAAATATTCGAAATTTCGAATTTCGATTCGAATAGACCGCGTTACTCGACTACTCGACCGATTATCGAATCCCATTATAGTCTATGGGAAAGAACTGCTCGCCACTTGGAAATCTCAATTCGACCACTTGGAGGTCACCAAGTCCACCCTGAAACATCAGAAAATGATGCCAACACTGCTGGAATGCAACTGGGACAGCAGGGGAAGCATGCCTGGGTGCATATAACGCGCCCAAGTCGCACTATTACGCCACTATCACTCCAAACACAATATAACTTCTACGTAAAGTGAGACAAGACAAGGAAACCTTCTTTCCTCTACATTGCCATGGACCCCAAGCCAAACTGTACAAAAAAGAAGAACAAAATTCTGCACCCCTTAAAATCACGTTGCCTAATGACAACCACAGATGGCATAGGCAAGGGGGAAAATAAATAGACCCCACCCCTAATTGTCATTGTGTGTGTGTGTGTGTGTGTGTGTGTGTGTGTGTGTGTGTGTGTGTGTGTGTATGTGTGTGTGTGTGTGTGTGTGTGTGTGAGATGTGGTCAGACATGTCCTCTTGTGTCATTGTGTCACCCCAGCAGTAAGGGAAGCTTAAAGGAGGAGGTATGTTACAGTGTGTTACCCCAGCAGTAAGGGAAGCTTACAGGAGGAGGTTTGTTACAGTGTGTCACCCCAGCAGTAAGGGAAGCTTACAGGAGGAGGTTTGTTACAGTGTGTCACCCCAGCAGTCAGGGAAGCTTACAGGAGGAGGTTTGTTACAGTGTGTCACCCCAGCAGTAAGGGAAGCTTACAGGAGGAGGTTTGTTACAGTGTGTCACCCCAGCAGTCAGGGAAGCTTACAGGAGGAGGTTTGTTACAGTGTGTTACCCCAGCAGTAAGGGAAGCTTAAAGGAGGAGGTTTGTTACATTGTGTCACCCCAGCAGTCAGGGAAGCTTACAGGAGGAGGTTTGTTACAGTGTGTCACCCCAGCAGTAAGGGAAGCTTACAGGAGGAGGTTTGTTACAGTGTGTCACCCCAACAGTCAGGGAAGCTTACAGGAGGAGGTTTGTTACAGTGTGTCACCCCAGCAGTAAGGGAAGCTTACAGGAGGAGGTTTGTTACAGTGTGTCACCCCAGCAGTCAGGGAAGCTTACAGGAGGAGGTTTGTTACATTGTGTCACCCCAGCAGTAAGGGAAGCTTACAGGAGGAGGTTTGTTACAGTGTGTCACCCCAGCAGTAAGGGAAGCTTACAGGAGGAGGTTTGTTACATTGTGTCACCCCAGCAGTAAGGGAAGCTTATAGGAGGAGGTTTGTTACATTGTGTCACCCCAGCAGTCAGGGAAGCTTACAGGAGGAGGTTTGTTACAGTGTGTCACCCCAGCAGTAAGGGAAGCTTACAGGAGGAGGTTTGTTACAGTGTGTCACCCCAGCAGTCGGGGAAGCTTACAGGAGGAGGTTTGTTACAGTGTGTCACCCCAGCAGTAAGGGGAGCTTACAGGAGGAGGTTTGTTACAGTGTGTCACCCCAGCAGTCAGGGAAGCTTACAGGAGGAGGTTTGTTACATTGTGTCACCCCAGCAGTAAGGGAAGCTTACAGGAGGAGGTTTGTTACAGTGTGTTACCCCAGCAGTAAGGGAAGCTTACAGGAGGAGGTTTGTTACATTGTGTCACCCCAGCAGTAAGGGAAGCTTACAGGAGGAGGTTTGTTACAGTGTGTTACCCCAGCAGTAAGGGAAGCTTAAAGGAGGAGGTTTGTTACATTGTGTCACCCCAGCAGTCAGGGAAGCTTACAGGAGGAGGTTTGTTACAGTGTGTCACCCCAGCAGTAAGGGAAGCTTACAGGAGGAGGTTTGTTACAGTGTGTCACCCCAGCAGTCAGGGAAGCTTACAGGAGGAGGTTTGTTACAGTGTGTCACCCCAGCAGTAAGGGAAGCTTACAGGAGGAGGTTTGTTACAGTGTGTCACCCCAGCAGTCAGGGAAGCTTACAGGAGGAGGTTTGTTACAGTGTGTTACCCCAGCAGTAAGGGAAGCTTAAAGGAGGAGGTTTGTTACATTGTGTCACCCCAGCAGTCAGGGAAGCTTACAGGAGGAGGTTTGTTACAGTGTGTCACCCCAGCAGTAAGGGAAGCTTACAGGAGGAGGTTTGTTACAGTGTGTCACCCCAACAGTCAGGGAAGCTTACAGGAGGAGGTTTGTTACAGTGTGTCACCCCAGCAGTAAGGGAAGCTTACAGGAGGAGGTTTGTTACAGTGTGTCACCCCAGCAGTCAGGGAAGCTTACAGGAGGAGGTTTGTTACATTGTGTCACCCCAGCAGTAAGGGAAGCTTACAGGAGGAGGTTTGTTACAGTGTGTCACCCCAGCAGTAAGGGAAGCTTACAGGAGGAGGTTTGTTACATTGTGTCACCCCAGCAGTAAGGGAAGCTTATAGGAGGAGGTTTGTTACATTGTGTCACCCCAGCAGTCAGGGAAGCTTACAGGAGGAGGTTTGTTACAGTGTGTCACCCCAGCAGTAAGGGAAGCTTACAGGAGGAGGTTTGTTACAGTGTGTCACCCCAGCAGTCGGGGAAGCTTACAGGAGGAGGTTTGTTACAGTGTGTCACCCCAGCAGTAAGGGGAGCTTACAGGAGGAGGTTTGTTACAGTGTGTCACCCCAGCAGTAAGGGAAGCTTACAGGAGGAGGTTTGTTACAGTGTGTCACCCCAGCAGTAAGGGAAGCTTACAGGAGGAGGTTTGTTACAGTGTGTCACCCCAGCAGTCAGGGAAGCTTACAGGAGGAGGTTTGTTACAGTGTGTCACCCCAGCAGTAATGGAAGCTTAGAGCTGAGACCTCTTAAAAATTGTGTGGAGTCCCAAGAGCTGAGACCTCTTAAAAATTGTGTGGAGGCCCAAGAGCTGAGACCTCTTAAAAATTGTGTGGAGGCCCAAGAGCTGAGACCTCTTAAAAATTGTGTGGAGTCCCAAGAGCTGAGACCTCTTAAAAATTGTGTGGAGGCCCAAGAGCTGAGACCTCTTAAAAATTGTGTGGAGGCCCAAGAGCTGAGACCTCTTAAAAATTGTGTGGAGGCCCAAGAGCCGAGACCTCTTGAAAATTGTGTGGAGTCCCAAGAGCTGAGACCTCTTAAAAATTGTGTGGAGGCCCAAGAGCTGAGACCTTTTAAAAATTGTGTTGAGGCCCAAGAGCTGAGACCTCTTAAAAATTGTGTGGAGTCCCAAGAGCTGAGACCTCTTAAAAATTGTGTGGAGGCCCAAGAGCTGAGACCTTTTAAAAATTGTGTGGAGTCCCAAGAGCTGAGACCTCTCAAACCTCTCTGTGGAGTCCCAAGAGCTGAGACCTCTTAAAAATTGTGTGGAGGCCCAAGAGCTGAGACCTCTTAAAAATTGTGTGGAGGCCCAAGAGCTGAGACCTTTTAAAAATTGTGTGGAGGCCCAAGAGCTGAGACCTCTTAAAAATTGATTGTATTAAGCCCAAGAGGTGAGCCATAATTTTTTTTATTAATACAGCAATTCTACGGCGGTTAAGGAGGAGGAGGAGGAAATGGCACTTCATACAGATGGCACTTCACTCTTGGCTGCTTTCCACTGTTGTACAAGCAAAGTCCGGGTCAATCCACTTGCTGTTCATTTTGATTAGCGTCAGCCTGTCGGCACTGTCGGTTGACAGGCGGCTGCGCTTATCGGTTATAATGCCCCCGGCTGCGCTGAACACCCTTTCTGATAGCACGCTGGCGGCAGGGCAGGCAAGCACCTCCAAGGCGTACAGGGACAGTTCCAGCCACGTGTCCAACTTGGAGACCCAGTAAGTGTAGGGCGCCGAGGGATCGGGGAGGACAGGGTTGTGGTCTGCCAGGTAGTCCCGCAACATCCGCCGATACTTGTCCCTCCTGCTGATAGCGGGCCCCGCAGTGATGGAAGTTGCACGAGGGGGTGACATGAACGTGTCCCACACCTTGGAGAGTGTTCCCCTGGTGGCTGTGGGCCTGATCGATGTTGTCAGACTCTGGGAAACACTCTCCTCTCTGCCGCCAGCGATGCTGGGTGGGAAAATCTGCATCATGTTCTGCAAGAGTTCCCTCTGGTATTCCAGTAATCGATTCGTCCTCTCCTCTACCGGAATAAAAGAGGAGAAGTTATCTTTATACCGGGGGTCCAGGAGTGCGAAGACCCAGTATAGTTGGTTCTCCAATATCCGGACAACACGTATGTCCCGGGAAAAGCAGCCCAGCATGAAGTCAGCCATGTGTGCCAGACTCTGAGTAGGCATGACGTCACTGCCCCCACCAGAAGGATCATTTTCCATTTCCTCCTCTTCCTCCTCCTCTCCGCCCCATCCGCGCTGAACCAATGGGACGCACACAGCCTGACTGCTACCCTCGCCGCCAGCATCCTCTTCCACAGCCACCTCCACGTTGTCCTCCTCCTCCCCCTCCTCCTCCTCCTGCAACTGCCACCGAGCAGCAGACAAAAGTGTGGTCTGACTGTCTACCTGCGTTGCGTCTCCTCCTACCCCCGTCTCCTCTGTGTGCAATGCGTTCTCCCTTATTGCGATGAGCGATTCTTTAAGGACGCATAGGAGCGGGATGGTTACGCTCACTATAGCGTCCTCGCTGCTGACCTTCTTAGTGGACTCCTCAAAGATACGCAATACATCGCATATGTCTGCCATCCATGGCCACTGGTGGTTGGCAAACTGAGGGAGCTGAGTTGGATGCACGCGTGGATGCATCATCTGGTACTCCATCAATGCTCTCTGCTGCTCACACACCCTGGCCAACATGCAATAGGTGGAATTTCAGCGAGTGGGCAGGTCACACAACAGCCGATGTTGAGGCAAATGGAGGCGTTGCTGGATTTTTTTTAAGCTAGCAGCAGCTACAGTTGACTTCCGAAAGTGAGCGCACAAGCGCCGCACTTTGACCAGTAGCTCTGCCAGGTTGGGGTAAGTCTTTAGAAACTTTTGTACTACCAAATTAAAAACGTGGGCCAGGCATGGTACGTGATTGAGTTCTGAAAGCTCCAGAGCCGCCACCAGGTTACGGCCGTTATCGCACACGACCATGCCTGGTCCTAGCTGCAGCGGCGACAGCCACATCTCTGTCTGCTGCAATATGGCGTGCCTCACCTCTGCGGCGCTGTGCTTCCTGTCGCCCAAGCTGATGAGCTTAAGCACCGCCTGCTGACGTCTCCCCGCGCCAGTGCTGCAACGCTTCCAGCTAGGGGCTGAGGGCGATGTTAAGGCGGAGGAGGAGGAGGAGGAGGAGGAAGAGGAGGGGGGTCTATCAGAACCCGTGCTGGCAATCTTGGGTGGGGGTGGTATGTAGGCCGTCCCTGTTTGCGACCCCGTCCCCGCTTCCACAACATTCACCCAGTGTGCCGTCAAAGAGATGTAGCGTCCTTGGCCGCAAGCGCTTGTCCACGAGTCGGTGGTCAAGTGGACCTTTGCGATGACTGCATACCTCAGGGCCCGCCTGATGTTACGCGACACGTGCTGGTGCAGGGCGGGGACGCCACACCGGGAAAAATAGTGACGGCTAGGGACGGAATAGCGAGGTGCGGCAGCCGCCATCAGGTCGCGGAAGGCCTGCGTCTCCACAAGCCTAAACGGCAACATCTCCAGGGCCAGCAGTTTGGAGATGAGGCAGGTTAAGGCTTGGGCTTGGGGGTGACTGGAGGCGTACTTCCGCCTGCTGTTGAACGCCTGTGAGATGGACAGTTGATGGGACGAGGAGATGGAAGGTGCAGACGAAGATGCGGGGGAAGGGGGGGGCTGAAGGAGAAGGCCCCAAAGTAGCCGAGGCAGATGTGGAGGTGTCCTGTCAGGAGGTCTGGACCGCAGTGGCAGCACACAACAAAGGGGAAGAGGCAGTGGCAGCAAGACCGGGCGCAGGTTGTATTGCGTTTGCTCTCTCCCACTCAGCCCAGTGCTTGACTTCCAAGTGACGGCGCATGCCTGAGGTGGTCAGATTGCTCTTCTCAGAGCCCCTACTCAGTTTTGAGTGGCAGATTGAGCAAACCGCGCTCAGTTTGTCGTCCGCGCAAACATTAAAAAATCTCCACACCACAGAAGTACGAGGCCTCGATGGGGGAGCTTCGCGTGACTGCCTGCTGCCGGGACGAGCTTCGGCCCTGCTGGCTGTGGCCTGCCTTCTCTGTCTGGACTGTCCTCTGCCTCTGGACTGTCCTCTGCCTCTTGCTGCCTTATTCGGTGATGCGCAGACCGCATCTCCACTGCTTTCCCCGCTGGACATCACCCCTGTCCAAGTGGAGTCGGTCATTTCGTCGTCCACCCCCTCCTCTTCCACTTCCTCTCTCTGCTCCTCCTCCTGCCCACTGGACATTCCAACAGCCTCCCTTGATGGCAACTGCGTCTCATCATCATCGCTCATGATAGCAGATGCTGGTTCCGGGTCCACATCACTAGGAGATGGCGGATACTCAAGTGTTTGGGCATCACTACAAAAAATTCCTCTGCTAGCTCCTGGGATTCTTGCAGCACATCTGGAAAAGGACCCGAAAAGAGGTCCTGGGAGGGGTCAAGGGTGGGCTGACTCTGTTGGCCAGGTTGGGAGGAAGGAGGGTCAGAGTGAGACTGTGTGGATGACTGGGTGGTGGACAAGTGACTGGAAGCGTTATCGGCCATCCATTGCACCACCTGTTCACGCTGCTCAGGCCTCAACAGAGGTGTACCCCGCCCCCCGCATAACTGTCCCATAAAGGCAGGGAAGCTGGATGAGCGTAATGCTGGCTGCCCCTCACCAGCACGCATTGTATCCCCACTGGCTTCAACGCGGTTTGTGCCCCCACCAGCATTTCCGCGCCCCCGTCCTCGTCCACGTCCCTTTGCGCTAGCCCTCCGCATTTCAGACGTTTTACTTTTTTGGCCACGCGTTATGCCAAATATAAATATATTTTTTAGGAGAACACCTGGCTATACAGCCGTATACTGCCAGAAGGTGAAATGGTGCCTATACGCAACGGGTATATAACAGGGTTTTGTTGGTAAAGAGGACACAAAACAGTAGTGCCAAATATAAATATATTTTTAAGGAGAACACCTGGCTATACAGCTGTATACTGCCAGAAGGTGAAATGGTGCCTATACGCACCGGGTATATAACAGGGTTTTGTTGGTAAAGAGGACACAAAACAGTAGTGCCAAATATAAATATATTTTTAGGAGAACACCTGGCTATACAGCCGTATACTGCCAGAAGGTGAAATGGTGCCTATACGCAACGGGTATAAAACAGTGTTTTGTTGGCACAGAGGACACAAAACAGTAGTGCAAAATATAGTTTTGTATATAGGTGCTAATACACCACTGAAGTCTTTCTGTCCCTATTCCAGCAGCAGCAGCTACCCCTCACTAAAGCAGCCGTTGTGTGCAGTGTGTATATAGCTAGAATGAGCTATATACCGTTCAGCATAGTAGCCCTAATAAGGACTCTCAATGACTCTCTTATCTTCTGGTAGCTGGTATATATGGTGGTAAATGCGATATTCTGAGCTTCTGGGGCCCTGCCTGCCTACATATGAGCTATATACTGTTCAACATAGTAGCCCTAATAATAAGGACTCTCAATGACTCTCTTGTCTTCTGGAAGCTGGTATATATGGTGGTAAATGCGATATTCTGAGCTTCTGGGGCCCTGCCTGCCTACATATGAGCTATATACTGTTCAACATAGTAGCCCTAATAATAAGGACTCTCAATGACTCTCTTGTCTTCTGGTAGCTGGTATATATGGTGGTAAATGCGATATTCTGAGCTTCTGGGGCCCTGCCTGCCTACATAGGAGCTATATACTGTTCAACATAGTAGCCCTAATAAGGGCTCTCAATGACTCTCTTGTCTTCTGGAAGCTGGTATATATGGTGGTAAATGTGATATTCTGAGCTTCTGGGGCCCTGCCTGCCTACATATGGGCTATATACTGTTCAGCATAGTAGCCCTAATAAGGGCTCTCAATGACTCTCTTGTCTTCTGGTAGCTGGTATATATGGTGGTAAATGCGATATTCTGAGCTTCTGGGGCCCTGCCTGCCTACATAGGAGCTATATACTGTTCAACATAGTAGCCCTAATAAGGGCTCTCAATGACTCTCTTGTCTTCTGGAAGCTGGTATATATGGTGGTAAATGTGATATTCTGAGCTTCTGGGGCCCTGCCTGCCTACATATGGGCTATATACTGTTCAGCATAGTAGCCCTAATAATAAGGACTCTCAATGACTCTCTTGTCTTCTGGTAGCTGGTATATATGGTGGTAAATGCGATATTCTGAGCTTCTGGGGCCCTGCCTGCCTACATATGGGCTATATACTGTTCAGCATAGTAGCCCTAATAAGGGCTCTCAATGACTCTCTTGTCTTCTGGTAGCTGGTATATATGGTGGTAAATGCGATATTCTGAGCTTCTGAGGCCCTGCCTGCCTACATATGAGCTATATACTGTTCAGCATAGTAGCCCTAATAAGGGCTCTCAATGACTCTCTTGTCTTCTGGTAGCTGGTATATATGGTGGTAAATGCGATATTCTGAGCTTCTGGGGCCCTGCCTGCCTACATATGAGCTATATACCGTTCAGCATAGTAGCCCTAATAAGGGCTCTTAATGACTCTCTTGTCTTCTGGTAGCTGGTATATATGGTGGTAAAAGCGATATTCTGAGCTTCTGGGGCCCTGCCTGCCTACATAGGAGCTATATACCGTTCATCATAGTAGCCCTAATAAGGGCTCTTAATGACTCTCTTGTCTTCTGGTAGCTGGTATATATGGTGGTAAAAGCGATATCTGAGCTTCTGGGGCCCTGCCTGCCTACATATGGGCTATATACTGTTCAACATAGTAGCCCTAATAAGGGCTCTCAATGACTCTCTTGTCTTCTGGTAGCTGGTATATATGGTGGTAAAAGCGATATTCTGAGCTTCTGGGGCCCTGCCTGCCTACATAGGAGCTATATACCGTTCAGCATAGTAGCCCTAATAAGGGCTCTTAATGACTCTCTTGTCTTCTGGTAGCTGGTATATATGGTGGTAAAAGCGATATTCTGAGCTTCTGGGGCCCTGCCTGCCTACATATGGGCTATATACTGTTCAGCATAGTAGCCCTAATAATAAGGACTTTCAATGACTCTCTTGTCTTCTGGTAGCTGGTATATATGGTGGTAAATGCGATATTCTGAGCTTCTGGGGCCCTGCCTGCCTACATATGAGCTATATACTGTTCAACATAGTAGCCCTAATAAGGATCTCAATGACTCTCTTGTCTTCTGGAAGCTGGTATATATGGTGGTAAATGCGATATTCTGAGCTTCTGGGGCCCTGCCTGCCTACATATGAGCTATATACTGTTCAGCATAGTAGCCCTAATAAGGGCTATTAATGACTCTCTTGTCTTCTGGTAGCTGGTATATATGGTGGTAAATGCGATATTCTGAGCTTCTGGGGCCCTGCCTGCCTACATATGGGCTATATACTGTTCAGCATAGTAGCCCAAATAAGGGCTCTCAATGACTCTCTTGTCTTCTGGTAGCTGGTATATATGGTGGTAAATGCGATATTCTGAGCTTCTGGGGCCCTGCCTGCCTACATATGGGCTATATACTGTTCAGCATAGTAGCCCTAATAAGGGCTCTCAATGACTCTCTTGTCTTCTGGTAGCCGGTATATATGGTGGTAAATGCGATATTCTGAGCTTCTGGGGCCCTGCCTGCCTACATATGAGCTATATACTGTTCAGCATAGTAGCCCTAATAAGGGCTCTCAATGACTCTCTTGTCTTCTGGTAGCTGGTATATATGGTGGTAAATGCGATATTCTGAGCTTCTGGGGCCCTGCCTGCCTACATATGAGCTATATACCGTTCAGCATAGTAGCCCTAATAAGGGCTCTTAATGACTCTCTTGTCTTCTGGTAGCTGGTATATATGGTGGTAAAAGCGATATTCTGAGCTTCTGGGGCCCTGCCTGCCTACATATGGGCTATATACTGTTCAGCATAGTAGCCCTAATAATAAGGACGCTCAATGACTCTCTTGTCTTCTGGTAGCTGGTATATATGGTGGTAAATGCGATATTCTGAGCTGCTGGGGCCCTGCCTGCCTACATATGAGCTATATACTGTTCAGCATAGTAGCCCTAATAAGGGCTCTCAATGACTCTCTTGTCTTCTGGTAGCTGGTATATATGGTGGTAAATGCGATATTCTGAGCTTCTGGGGCCCTGCCTGCCTACATATGGGCTATATACTGTTCAGCATAGTAGCCCTAATAAGGGCTCTCAATGACTCTCTTGTCTTCTGGTAGCTGGTATATATGGTGGTAAATGCGATATTCTGAGCTTCTGGGGCCCTGCCTGCCTACATAGGAGCTATATACCGTTCAGCATAGTAGCCCTAATAAGGGCTCTTAATGACTCTCTTGTCTTCTGGTAGCTGGTATATATGGTGGTAAATGCGATATTCTGAGCTTCTGGGGCCCTGCCTGCCTACATATGGGCTATATACTGTTCAGCATAGTAGCCCTAATAAGGGCTCTCAATGACTCTCTTGTCTTCTGGTAGCTGGTATATATGGTGGTAAATGCGATATTCTGAGCTTCTGGGGCCCTGCCTGCCTACATAGGAGCTATATACCGTTCAGCATAGTAGCCCTAATAAGGGCTCTTAATGACTCTCTTGTCTTCTGGTAGCTGGTATATATGGTGGTAAATGCGATATTCCAAGCTTCTGGGGCCCTGCCTGCCTACATAGGAGCTATATACCGTTCAGCATAGTAGCCCTAATAAGGGCTCTTAATGACTCTCTTGTCTTCTGGTAGCTGGTATATATGGTGGTAAATGCGATATTCCGAGCTTCTGGGGCCCTGCCTGCCTACATATGAGCTATATACCGTTCAGCATAGTAGCCCTAATAAGGGCTCTTAATGACTCTCTTGTCTTCTGGTAGCTGGTATATATGGTGGTAAATGCGATATTCCGAGCTTCTGGGGCCCTGCCTGCCTACATAGGAGCTATATACCGTTCAGCATAGTAGCCCTAATAAGGGCTCTTAATGACTCTCTTGTCTTCTGGTAGCTGGTATATATGGTGGTAAAAGCGATATTCTGAGCTTCTGGGGCCCTGCCTGCCTACATAGGAGCTATATACCGTTCAGCATAGTAGCCCTAATAAGGGCTCTTAATGACTCTCTTGTCTTCTGGTAGCTGGTATATATGGTGGTAAATGCGATATTCCGAGCTTCTGGGGCCCTGCCTGCCTACATATGAGCTATATACCGTTCAGCATAGTAGCCCTAATAAGGGCTCTTAATGACTCTCTTGTCTTCTGGTAGCTGGTATATATGGTGGTAAATGCGATATTCCGAGCTTCTGGGGCCCTGCCTGCCTACATAGGAGCTATATACCGTTCATCATAGTAGCCCTAATAAGGGCTCTTAATGACTCTCTTGTCTTCTGGTAGCTGGTATATATGGTGGTAAAAGCGATATTCTGAGCTTCTGGGGCCCTGCCGGCCTACATAGGAGCTATATACCGTTCAGCATAGTAGCCCTAATAAGGGCTCTTAATGACTCTCTTGTCTTCTGGTAGCTGGTATATATGGTGGTAAATGCGATATTCTGAGCTTCTGGGGCCCTGCCAGCTACAGCCTGTCTTTCCCTGCTGTGAGCGTCTATCCCTCACTAAGTTCAAGCTGCTAATGCTGACGAAGAGGAAGTGCTGAGTTTTGTAGATTCGAGGTCACATGGTTTTTCCAGCCAATGCGTGTAGACGCCGTTCTCGCGATGCCAGCGTCCTCCCAGGACCTGTCCCACCCCCCCTGCATGGTGATTGGTGTAAAAAACGCGCCAGGGAAGGTGTGAGGGGAAACGAATTGTGAGTGCGCCATCGCCGCTGTACTCGATCGAAATCGAGTATGACGAATAGCGTAGTATTCGATCGAATACCGACTCGGTCGAATACTACTCGCTCATCTCTAGTTATAATGTTAATAATCAAATATTTGTATTCATCTTATCTAGAATGCCAGGTTTATATAGCATAAAAAGGTACTTACAGCCACGGCCTGGGGGTTTTGTTAACCTGCCTGGACCACTGAGTTGCGGCTGTGCATGCACTCACTTTTCTCCCCACTTGCCGGCAGGGAGTTCATCTAAAGGACATTTACAATCCTTGGCTTGACCAACATATGGACTTTTGATCCTATTTTTATTTTACTTACCTCACCTGGAAAACAAATTTGCAGCACACCACCCATTAGCTCTTTGAGGAAAAGTCTTGCATCAATCCACATAAGCGTCTACCCCTCAGTGGCCCAGGGCAGGTTAACAAAACCCCCGGGCCACGGCGGTAAGGGCCATTTAATGCTACACGAATAGACATTCTAGATAAGATGAATACAAATATTTGATTATTAACATTATAAGCACTATAAACGAGGATACCTAACCTCCCGAACAGCCTACATTGTATCATTCAGAGGACACAGAAACCTCAGTACAGTCAATTTGTCAACAGTGCTCTCATGCATAAGTCACAAAAAGCGTGACTTATTCTCAAATAATACGGGTCGGTCTGCTTGTCCAACCTTTATTTGTCTTTTTCTACCTATATCTACCTGTATTATATTACACCCCTGTCCTATTTACATCTAGCTGTATTCTACTGCATTTCTTCTCTCTCTCTTTATCTCTACCAGCATTGTACTGCATCCATGCACTCTTTACATCTACCTGTATTCTATTGCACTCCTACTCTTTCTTTACATCTGCCTGTATTCCATTGCATCCCTGCTTACTTTTTACATCTATTCTCTCTTCTACAGCATCCATGCCCCCCCTCTTTACATGCTTGCCTGGTCTCTCTTTACATGCATCAGCCTTCTACTGCTTGTCTGCTCTGTCTTTACATCTTCCTGCATTCTACTGCATCCCGGATCACTTTTTACATATTCCTCTATTCTACTGAATCCACGCCCCCCCTTTTACATGCTTGCCTGCTCTCTCTTTGCATCCACGTGCATTATACTGTACCCCTGCTTTTTACATACACCTGTATTCTACTGCATACCTGCTCTCTTTACATCTACCTGTATTCTACTGCATACCTGTTCTCTTTACATCTACCTGTATTCTACTACATACCTGTTCTCTCTTTACATCTACCTGTATTCTACTGCATACCTGCTCTCTTTACATCTACCTACATCCTACCGCATACCTGCTGTCTATCATCTGCGTTTGGGACTCTCTTCTTTGCCCTAACTGTCATCTGCACATGACACTCAGTTCCATTCTGTTGCATCTTATCACTGTTTCCCACACTCTACTGCAACCCTACTGTCTCTTCCAGAGCATTCTTTTGTCTGTTGTCTGCATGTTGCTCTATAATCCATCATGCTCCTCGTCATGTGTTTCCTCTCCACTCATATAGGGGTCAATTCCGAGCCTAGTGAGAATTCTCACTCCTTTTTTAGGAGAGAAAACCGCCACTGACTTTCATTGTCTACCTTGCGGCCGATTCAGAGCCAGGTGAAAATTTACACCCGTAGACAATGAAAGTCATTGGAAGTTTTCTCTCCTAAAAAAAGGAGTGAGAATTCTCACCTGGCTCTGAATTGACCCCCATTGTCTTTCTGTGTCTGCTCTGTAGCACATTTTTATTGCTGTTTTTGTGCAAGGCTCAGCAACCCTTCCAGCTGCTCCCTACATCATCCTATCTCTCTTTTATCCACGCATATTTTTTCTGCTCTAATTTTGACTTTTAGCCATGTGCACTGATTTCAACCAGAACAGGTCGCTGTCATCCCAGGGGCGCCTATGAGAGATCCAGCCTACTGCCCTCATATGAGTTTTGGATGTAGCAACACTTTTGTTCTCTTTTTCACATTTTCTTCTTTCTTTCTATTCCACATTCCCACCCTTTCCCCGGTTTTCACAGTTCCTCCATCTTTATCTCTTTTTTTTATCTTCATCTCTTTTTCACATTCCATCTACCGTTTACTCTTTTTCACATACCCTTTATCTTTCTCCCTCTCCATATTTCTTAGTTTATTATTTTTCACATTTCTTACCCTCTTTTGTTCAACATTCCCCTTTTTATCCTGATTTCCTTAGTCTGCCTCTTTATTCCATGTCTGCCTCCTCCTGGTCCTTTTTTTTGACAATCCCTTCATCTTTCTATTATTTTCAGATTTCCATATTCTTTTTATCTATTTGGCATCACCTCTGTTTCCTCATTTCCTATGATCTCAGTCTTACTTTCCCTCCAGTCCTCTTTCCATACTTTCTCTGTCCATTTCTATGATCAGGTATAGAAAGAGAGACAGATGCCTTGATTCATCAAGCATTGAAAAGAATTCTCATGGTAATAAAAAAAATCATTCCATGAGAACAAAGATGAGAATATCACAGTTGCTGAATCACCAGATAGGAAGACAATGGTATATTTTTACTACAGTGTAAATGGAGTAAAAAGTTTACTGCTTTTCCCAGGAGTGTCTTTCTATCTGGTAATTCATCAACCGTGAAATTCTTAGGCTTTTTTTCTCATTAAATGAATTTTTTACTAGCATGAAAATTTGTGTGTGGGGGGGGGGGGGGGGGTGGAGGACTCCATGCTTAATTCCTGCACATGGAGTCTCTGGGCATTGCTGTCCTGCTCTCTTCTTCATTCCTGTTTTCCTTAATCTGGCTATGCTTTTCAATGCTGGTTGCTTTGTATATGTTACTTCCTTGGCTGGCTTTTTTGTATCTTTCTCGATACTGCATTACTGCTGTCTCTTGACAGCATGTACTACATATACATTTCTGCGCTTGTTACTCTGTACTGTTCTGTACTATTTTACTTGCCAGTATTTAATTGCTACTGTCTACTTCATCCCTGTTGTCACTTAATCTGCAAATGCCACTCTTCTGTAATTCAGATCTGTGATGTGCTTTACCACTAACTACTGCTCTACTTGATCTCGCTGTCTCTTATCTGTGTCCACCACTCTCTATTTCAGCTCTACTCGTTCTTTTTGAAATTGTAGCTCTTGCATTCTAATTTGATTCACATTTTAGATAGCTGCCATGCCTGTCTCTAATCTGTTCTTTACCAAGGAGATTGACTCAAGTCAGCCCTCTTGTCTCTACGGATAGTCGGCACCCAGCACATCTCATATAATCTGCAGTTCAGCACTCTCATTCTGTGTGTTACCTGTCACCTCTGTTGTCTCTTACTTGTGGTGGCTACTCTCTATTTCATCCCTGCTGTCTTGTAAGTTTGAGTCTTTACTTCATCCATTCTGATTGTTATTTACATAGGTGCCACCCCATCCCTGCTGTCCCATATTTGCTGCTCTTTACTAAAGCAATTCATTCAAGACAGCATTACTGTCTATATGGATATTCGGCACTGCATGTCTCTTAAATAATCTGCAGTTCAGAGGTCTCCTACTGGTTGTGTCTTAAATGTCAGCTACATCTTGTATGTGTGTTTGCTACTGTTTGATTAGTTCAATGCTGTCTCTTATGTCTGTCAGATCCCAAGCTCGATCCTTGCTGTCTCTTCATCCTAGCAGTCTCTTTTATTAGTTACCCGTATTCTCTGCAATCCTTTACCAAGTCTCGTTTCTGTGACTTGTGGCTGTCAACCTCTTTTTTTATTATTTTATTCTGCGCCCATTTTCTGGGTGGTCTGTGACTTTCACAGCTGTCTCTTATTGCTGTGATTTGCTGTGTGTCTGCTGGTCCATTCCTTCGTGATTTTTGACACTCTCTTTTATCTTGGCAGTCTAGTCCTAGCGTCATCTAATACATTCAATGCTGTTTACCTGTGTGAACTGCAGCTGCCTGATATTTTTTCTGCGTAAACTGTCTCCTGCTTGTGTAATCTGCTACTGATTTCTGCCTCTGTATACCCGCACTGCCACTTTATGAATTCTCCTTTTTTCTGTGTCTGTATTCTTTCCACTACTGCTTTGATCTGTCTCATCCAAGCCAGTGTTCATCTCTTTTCCCTCTTGCAGTCATACTGCTCCAGTTTATGGTGTCTTTCAGTCCTTGATCTCTGTGGATTCTGCTGGTCTCTGTGGTCCCCTGGCTTCTGCTGCTTCTGTGGTCCCCTGACTTCTGCTGGCCTCTGTTGTCCCCTGACTTCTACTGGCCTCTGTGGTCCACTCGCTTCTGCTGGCCTCTGTGGTCCCCTGGCGTCTGCTGGCCTCTGTGGTTCCGTGGCGTCTGCTGGCCTCTGTGGTTCCGTGGCGTCTGCTGGCCTCTGTGGTTCCGTGGCGTCTGCTGGCTTCTGTGATCCCTTGGCATCTGCTGGCCTCTGTGGTCCCTTGGTGTCTGCTGGCCTCTGTGGTCCCTTGGCGTCTGCTGGCCTCTGAGGTCCCTTGGCGTCTGCTGGCCTCTGTGGTCCCTTGGCGTCTCCTGGCCTCTGTGGTCCCTTGGCGTCTCCTGGCCTCTGTGGTCCCTTGGCGTCTCCTGGCCTCTGTGGTCCCTTGGCGTCTCCTGGCCTCTGTGGTCCCTTGGCGTCTGCTAGCCTCTGTGGTCCCTTGGCGTCTGCTGGCCTCTGTGGTCCCGTGGCGTCTGCTGGCCTCTGTGGTCCCGTGGCGTCTGCTGGCCTCTGTGGTCCCGTGGCGTCTGCTGGCCTCTGTGGTCCCTTGGCGTCTGCTGGCCTCTGTGGTCCCTTGGCGTCTGCTGGCCTCTGTGGTCCCTTGGCGTCTGCTGGCCTCTGTGGTCCCTTGGCGTCTGCTGGCCTCTGTGGTCCCTTGGCTTCTTCTGAATCTCAGCTTCTCTGCTCCTTTGCCGTCTCTCGCTTCTCTGCTCCTCTGCCATCTCTCAGATTCTCTTCTGCCATCTCTCAGATTCTCTTCTGCCATCTCTCAGATTCTCTTCTGCCATCTCTCAGATTCTCTTCTGCCATCTCTCAGATTCTCTTCTGCCATCTCTCAGATTCTCTTCTGCCATCTCTCAGATTCTCTTCTGCCATCTCTCAGATTCTCTTCTGCCATCTCTCAGATTCTCCCCTGCCATCTCTCAGATTCTCTTCTAAAAGTCTTAAAGGAGCCACAGCACTCAACCCTGTTAGCTTGCGGACCAGCCTACAATCTGTCTCTAAACTTGGTTAAAAACAGAGGGCTCGGTCACACACATCTGCAGAAGTATGCTTAAGCTGCACCACCAGTGCCAAGGTGCCCCTGTGAGGTGCAGTCCTAACTCTAATCTCTGAGAGCCCCATTTGGGACATACAATGCAACAGATAAATTGGGAGCAGGCTTACCTGAGGTTGCCCTAAACCTTAAGTGCAAGCCATGTGGTGGAAGGGTCAAAGACCTTGCAATACAGCCTAGACCCCACACCCCATGTGCTTGCACAAATTCAAAAGAAACAAAGCAGGGGTGGCAGCCACTCAGACCATTTTATAACTAATCTGGGAGGTGCACGTTAGCAGGGCAATCAGAATACAAAAGTCTTAAAGGAGCCACAGCACTCAACCCTGTTAGCTTGCAGACCAGCCTACAATCTGTCTCTCTAAACTTGGTTAAAAAACAAAGGGCTCGGTCTCAGATTCTCTTCTGACGTCTCTCAGATTCTCTTCTGACGTCTCTCAGATTCTCTTCTGACGTCTCCCAGATTCTCTTCTGATGTCTCTCAGATTCTCTTCTGACGTCTCTCAGATTATCTGCTCCTCTGCCATCTTTCAGATTCTCTTCTGCTGCCTCATAGCTTCTCGGCTCCTCCCTCGCCTCATAGCTTCTCGGCTCCTCTGCCGTCTCTCAGATTCTCTGCTCCTCCCTCACCTCATAGCTTCTCTGCTCCTCCCTTGCCGTCTCTCAGCTTCTCTGCTCCTCCCTTGCCGTCTCTCAGCTTCTCTGCTCCTCCCTTGCCGTCTCTCAGCTTCTCTGCTCCTCCCTTGCCGTCTCTCAGCTTCTCTGCTCCTCCCTTGCCGTCTCTCAGCTTCTCTGCTCCTCCCTTGCCGTCTCTAAGCTTCTCTGCTCCTCCCTTGCCGTCTCTAAGCTTCTCTGCTCCTCCCTTGCCGTCTCTCAGCTTCTCTGCTCCTCCCTTGCCGTTTCTCAGCTTCTCTGCTCCTCTTCTGCCGTCTCTCAGCTTCTCTGCCCCTCCTCTGCCGTCTCTCAGCTTCTCTGCCCCTCCTCTGCCGTCTCTCAGCTTCTCTGCTCCTCCTCTGCCATCTCTCAGCTTCTCTGCTCCTCCCTTGCCGTCTCTCAGCTTCTCTGCTCCTCACTTGCCGTCTCTCAGCTTCTCTGCTCCTCTGCCGTCTCTCAGCTTCTCTGCTCCTCTGCCGTTTCTCAGCTTCTCTGCTCCTCTGCCGTTTCTCAGCTTTTCTGCTCCTTTGCCGTCTCTCAGCATCCCTGCTCCTCCCTTGCCGTCTCTCAGCTTCTCTGCTCTTCCCTTGGCATCTCTCAGCTTCTCTGCTCTTCCCTTGCCGTCTCTCAGCTTCTCTGCTCCTCTGCCGTTTCTCAGCTTCTCTGCTCCTCTGCTGTCTCTCAGCATCCCTGCTCCTCCCTTGCCGTCTCTCAGCATCCCTGCTCCTCCCTTGCCATTTCTCAGCTTCTCTGCTCCTCCCTTGCCGTCTCTCAGCTTCTCTGCTCCTCTTTTGCCGTCTCTCAGCTTCTCTGCTCCTCCTCTGCCATCTCTCAGCTTCTCTGCTCCTCCTCTGCCATCTCTCAGATTCTCTGCTCCTCCCTTGCCGTCTCTCAGCTTCTCTGCTCTTCCCTTGGCGTCTCTCAGCTTCTCTGCTCTTCCCTTGGCGTCTCTCAGCTTCTCTGCTCTTCCCTTGCCGTCTCTCAGCTTCTCTGCTCCTCCCTTGCCGTCTCTCAGCTTCTCTGCTCCTCCCTTGCCGTCTCTCAGCTTCTCTGCTCCTCCCTTGCCGTCTCTCAGCTTCTCTGCTCCTCTGCCGTTTCTCAGCTTCTCTGCTCCTCCCTTGCTGTCTCTCAGCTTCTCTGCTCCTCTGCCGTTTCTCAGCTTCTCTGCTTCTCCCTTGCCGTCTCTCAGCATCCCTGCTCCTCCCTTGCCGTCTCTCAGCATCCCTGCTCCTCCCTTGCTGTTTCTCAGCTTCTCTGCTCCTCCCTTGCCGTTTCTCAGCTTCTCTGCTCCTCCCTTGCCGTTTCTCAGCTTCTCTGCTCCTCCCTTGCCGTTTCTCAGCTTCTCTGCTCCTCCTCTGCCGTCTCTCAGCTTCTCTGTTCCTCCCTTGCCATTTCTCAGCTTCTCTGCTCCTCCTCTGCCGTCTCTCAGCTTCTCTGCCCCTCATCTGCCGTCTCTCAGCTTCTCTGCCCCTCATCTGCCATCTCTCAGCTTCTCTGCTCCTCCCTTGCCGTCTCTCAGCTTTTCTGCTCCTCCCTTGCCGTCTCTCAGCTTTTCTGCTCCTCCCTTGCCGTCTCTCAGCTTTTCTGCTCCTCCCTTGCCGTCTCTCAGCTTCTCTGCTCCTCCCTTGCCGTCTCTCAGCTTTTCTGCTCCTCCCTTGCCGTCTCTCAGCTTTTCTGCTCCTCCCTTGCCGTCTCTCAGCTTTTCTGCTCCTCCCTTGCCGTCTCTCAGCTTTTCTGCTCCTCCCTTGCCGTCTCTCAGCTTTTCTGCTCCTCCCTTGCCGTCTCTCAGCTCTTCTGCTCCTCCCTTGCCGTCTCTCAGCGTCTTTGCACATGAACGACATCTTATGCCAACTCTCTCCACCTTTTTTGCCCTACTACTCTGCAACCTCTTCCTGCCAGCTCCAACCTCTGTGGTCTGACATAAGCACATCATTTTAGCTTTTGCTGTCTCTTCATGACTTTTGGTATCTCTTCCTGACATTTTTAGCTGACAATTAATTGCTATTATGGTCCAGCTACTGACTTTACCTATCTTACATGGCATCCCTTGCAAGTCTGTCTCTAAGTTGGTAGCCCCCTCCTGTCATAAGCACACTGTGCCATGTTGTCCTCCAGCAGCTCTGCTTGTTCTGAAATGGCAGCAGGCCTGTGTATCATTAGCCATCCAGTCACCATACAATATGATTGTGCAATGTTACATTTTTGTTTTTCTTACGGGGAGTACACAGAACTGGGGACCGCAAAGTATGTGGCATACTTGAATAATATGGGTTTATAGTTGTGTAACATCAGATAACAAATGCTTGTCACATGGAGGGACCTTTCCTATAGTTAAAGTAGTAATTTCCTTTGATACATAGATTCAAGGTATTGGTTTAATCTTGAAATTGAATCAAACCCCTCTAGCCATCCATCTATTCCCCCCACCTGAGTACCCTGGGCGTTGCGTTGGACTTGGTGGTGTCTACCTTTTTATTCGCCACCATAGCCATGCCCTGCCAACAGATTTAAGATTGCTGATTGGCTGCCAGCTGACATGATAAACCCCCTGCCTGCATGGGCGCTCTCTCCCCCAGCCTATCTCAATGGTTGTGCATTGACGCATGTCTCAGTTAAAAGGAAGTCGGCGCTATGCTGCGGAAACAGCGTGGGAAAGCTGTTTTTTTTCTTTTTGTGCAATCCCAGAAATTCACAGGAGATATACTGGGGGAAACCCAAATAACCTTTCGGTATGGGTGATAGGTGGCCTAGATAATTAGCATGGGTACTAGCTTTTTTTTCTACTAGATGTCCGTTTTTAATTCTTGGTTTTCTATTGCCCGCATCTATCCATTATTGCTGAAATATGCAGTTTATTGGTGCCTTTAAAAGCTGGTGACCAGCCTAGCCCCTTTTGAAACACATGGCTTTCCTGTTACATGAACCTATACATCATGCCCCCCTCCAACCATTAGGAATGCAAATGTACATTTCAAATAATTTTTGCAATCTCCAGATATTGTTGGAGACCAGCCACAGAGAAGAAGATAGTCATGTGGCAAGGCTGGCTGCCAATTGAGTTCACAGTGCATGTCCTCAAGCACATCGTTGATTTTAGAAACATACTGTACTTGTGTAATTTACAACTGCTATTCTATCTGATGTTTATTAAATATTAAAGCAGACCAAAACCCTGGGAAAACAGGCTCTAGAGTGTAAAAGATTCCAAGGCTGGGTTACAGCTTGCTCTCGGGGCATGCATTTTATAGCATGTTCGCTCCTGCCGGCAGCCATTCAAGTCTGCCTTGTGTGGTGTGCGTGCAAAACAGAGATGCCATGGAGGTCATGCATGCCCTGTGGGATAGGCAGATTAGGAGGAGTATACAACAGACTAGAGGTTTCACACCAGGGTTTCCTAAATTGGAACTGCCCCTGGGAAGTAGACCAAAACCCAATCGAGATGCAAACCAAATGTTTCAGACACGTCATAGCACAGTGTGTCAATATCCTGCTACAAAGAAGCATTTGCTCCAATGTAATACACAGTCCAGACATGCAGGATTGTGCTTTATATACTTGTTACAAAGTTGCAATAGTTGATACAGCGGTGTCAAAAACCAAACTCTGCAAAACCCCAAAACAGGTCCCATTTCAGCATCACAGCCACCGATACAAGCCATGGCCATGATTTGGCTTTGTCTCAAATCATGGAAATCTTGGCGACACAGTAATGAGCACACTGTTACCTTCCAAATACATTTCACCACTTTACAAGAAGGGTCAGGTGGTATTACCATTTTTTTTTATTTTTTCCTGGAATGGGACGTTGGACATGCTTAACTGATCACTGATGGTAGAAACCAATCAATTTCTTGACATAGTAAAAGGTAAGTATTTTTCAAATTTGGGGCTCATGGGCAGTGGGGGTAGGTGGGTTTGTATTTATGCAGACCTACATTAGACTCGCCAGTAGGTTTTTATGTTTGCTTTAAACCGTTTTTAAAGCAGGAACAACATATTTAGAGAGCTAATCCACACATCTCTGTTGATCTGCAGGAGTGAAAGGGTTGCTGACATAGATTTTATGGGGTCCCCTGCTCTGGGCCCAGTGGTAGGCCAGTGCCAGTGACTGATAGCATTAGGGCTGTTAATAAATAGGCTGGGGAAAGCTGTGGATGACATGCTTTGAATAGACTGGCCCTTGCAGTAAGGAAGCCAGCCTGGCTCCTGTGTCATGGCTGCGAGCCAGAGGGAATTCCATCGGGCCTATTACATCTAACAGGCGGCTGCACCCGTGCCAGGCGCCTCCGGCTGCCGCATCAGTATACTGTACACACCTGTATATAGCACTACATATACGCCTTTATATATTGCTCTTATGTGTGCACTACTGTTGCACTGCATCACTCTCTGCATGTTACAGGAGGCTGCTGCAACCAATTCCAACCTGAGACACTGTCAATGTACTAATTACAAATTACTTGTTTTTTCGAAAGTCGGTGGGATTCCTTTCAGTATTATGTATTTTTTTTACCTTCTTCCCAGTCCTCAATCTTATTCCTCTGGAGCTGCTGCTTGTCTCCTAGCTACCCCCAGAGCTGGGGCTTTGTTTTCATCTGAGCTCAGCCTTGCTTGCTTTCTCCTAAGCTGGACCTTGCTTGCTTTCTCCTAAGCTGGACCTTGCTCGCTTTCACCCAAAGCCCTTGCTTGCTTATTTTCCTCCAGAGCTGGGCCTTGCTTGTTTGCCTTCAGGAGCCAGGCTTTGCTTGCTTTCCTGCTCAGAGCTGGACCTTGCATGCCCTCTCCTGGCATCGGACTTTGCGCACCCTTCCCCAGAACCAGATCTTGCATGCCTTCTCCCAGAGCCGTCTTTGCGCACCCTCTCCTAGAGCCATGCCTTTTGTGCCTCTTCCTGGTGCGGGGCCTTCACTTGCTTTTGCCAGAGTTTGGCCTTGGGACTGGACCTTGCCTTTAGGTGAAGGGTAGAAGTTTTCCCATCTGGCAGCTCGCATTGGTGAGGGGCACATGGGAGAACTCTATTTGAACATCAGTCCTCCAGGTAAGTTTGCTCTCAATCATTGATGGTGTTGGGGGCAGGATTTTCACTTTCCCAGATGTTGTTCCGCCCCAGTGAGGATGTCCTGCTGTGTGAAACCCCTGAGATTGTTGGTGAAAACTCACCTTCAGGTAATTCCACAACACATGCGTGGGCCACTGGCAAATCGGCGGCTTGCACTCCATTCATTCCTTAATAGCCACTCTGCTGTCAGATTAGTATAGTAAGCGTGAATGGAGGGTGGCCGCTGGCTGCACCAGCCATTGAGAATTGCCAGGCAGGGGTACATATTTCTATTACAGTTAAAGTAGCTGGTTCATTTATTGCCAGCCAGGTAAGTTTACTCATTGATCCTGGTGTTTCACACGACAGGGCATCCCAATTCAGGGATACTTTTCCTTTTCCTAAATCTACTTCTATGTAATATATATATATATATATATATATATATATATATATATATATTATTTTTTTTTTTTTTTTTTTTGCCCAGCAAACCCTTTTTTGTATATTTGTTATTATTTTCCCACCCTGATCAATCCTCATGCTGTTTATATATACTGAGCAACAGCATTTGGATTTTTCCTGCAACATAATATCAAAATGTCAGTGTGGGTCTCTAGCTTTCAAACATTTTAGTGATGCCCAACTGGCTCTGGGGGCCCACACCATTTTTGATGCAAGTATTACCAGCTTACATTCAGGGCCTATGCACCGACACATATGCCAAAATGTTTTGTCTCTGAATGTGCATTGGGATGCCACAAATAAGCTGTACTTAGTTTAGATTTGGCGATGAAGGCCCTCAAAGAGGCCCCTGGGGCTGGGGGCTAACAGGTTGTTTCCGGGTAACCTTGTGGGCCAGTCCAAGCCTGCCGATAGCAATAATATAGTAAGTGCCTTTCAATACTCAAAGCTTAAAATGGACCAAAACAAATGATTTTTACTATCACAGGTTTTGGTCATTCCCATCCCAGTACCTTGCCGGCATTTTCACGGCACAGATGTCGCTCTGCTCCAATCGGCTTGTTTGGCTGTGCATATTTTTGTGTGCCAAAAAAAGTTGAACGGGAGCTTAGCTGCACTTTCATTGACTTACCCCACAGACCTCAGATCAGTGGTGCCCTCAGGCATGAGACTACTCGCTTACCTTCCATCCGCGCTGCACATGCAGGGTCAGCATGAGAGGCCGGCCCGGCTGCCGGTGGGCATGGCCTCAGTATGTGCTCACTTATTAAGATCAGTGGTTGCCTCCATTCTCGGAAATTCCTTGCATATGCGTTGTGCTACAGCACCAGCACTGCAGAAGGGGCACCCCTGATCTGAGGTCTGACTGGAAAGTCCCCCAAAGTAGACTTTCTATTTGACATTGACCAAAATAAATAAAATATTAAATGGGTGTCCACAACAAAGCAAAACAGGCACGTCTATTGGATGTTTTTCTATAACCCATTAATTAAATGGTTGACTATGTAAAGTGTGCAGCTTTTTTCAGTTTGAGTGTATATCACTGGGCGATTGGTGTGTGTGTGTGCATAATGGTGTGTTTGTGTGTGTGTGTGTGGTTGAAGCTGGGAGATTGATGTTTGTTGGCAGATTGGTGTGTCTGTGCAGGTGCTTGGCTGGAGTATTGGTGTGTGCACAGGCCAGGGAATGGTGTCTGGTGCATTGGTGTGTGTGCCTGCCCTCATGTGTATAGTGCCCCCACATGGCCCAGACCTCTGGTTAACACTTACCATTTCTGGGACCTCTTTCTCTAGGCAGTCGAGAGCTGACCCCATGTGACCAAAACCTGCTTGTCTGCTATCAGTCACTTGGGGTCAGCTTCTGCCTTCAGGCTGCCAAAAGGTGGCAGTCATGGAAATAGTAGGTATTAAAGCGGACCTTCAGCATCATTTAATGAAAAGCCCAAACCCTTAAAAAACTACTCACCAGCATCTAAAATTAATATATTTAATGTTTTAGTCACTTTTTATTCTTTCCCTCACTGTTCCCATTCTGTTCAGCACTCTAGGATATGGGCGCTGCCATCTTAGCTCAGTAGCATCACATACTGAGGAGAGGAAAGGGGTCAAAAGTGCAGGGGAGCAGGGTTATAGCTGTTCTCTGCACAAATAGAGCAGAGCTGGGGTCAGGAAAAGGTCAGCAATCCCAGAATGCAGAGTGGCACAGTGAGAAGACACTTCCTGTTTGCAGGCAGCCTGCACCTCCATGGGCCGCCATCTTGGATGTTTAAAGTCTCAGAAAATGCAATAGATGCAGGTAGGATGATTTTTAATGTGAGCAATCTTTATGTACAGCGTTGGGGAAACATATAAGATAGACTATTATTTAGGGTGAAGGTCCGGTTTAAGGTTTTAGGTTTGCAGGGGCGCTATGCCCCGAAGGGCACAGCACAGGGACGTACATACTATAGAAGCAGGGGAGGCAGCTGCTCACCGTAGAAGGGGCCCAGGTACAAACTAACTCCCTTACCTTGCTGCACCTGTGGTCCACTTGGTTTGGTCTTATTCTTGTTCGGGGGGCCACCACAGTATGCCGTGTTGGTATACTGTCTGCAGGCAATGTTTAAGGTCAGGACCATAAACAGTGTTGGATTGGAGTTCACCAGGAGAACTGACTCTGGGGGCCCACCACACACTTTAGATGTGCATGTCAACGCCTTATATATAGGGCACATGCATTCAGATATTACACCAGATTGTATTGTCTGTGTGCACCTGGGATGCCACTGAGGCCCATCGGGGATTTTTCTGGTAGTCCTGTGGGCCAGTCCATATCTGGTCGTAGTTCGCACAGGACAGAACTAAGGTGGCAGCAGATTGTTTCACCCCGGTGCTCTGTATGGCGTTCTGGGGGAAACAAGGTGCTGGCAGCTTAGTAATGTTTATGTGCGGTGCCCCAAGAAACCACCAACACCGGACCCCACAGCTGTCTGCAGTATCAGTAAGTAAAATATATCTGCTCTTCTTTTTGGGACCTCACTATGAATTTTGCTATGGGGCCCTGTGTACCCCACGTACTCTTCTGGCATAAATTGCTGTGTTGACACGTTGCAATAAATGAGTGGCTATTGGGTTGCAGTTTGTGCACTCGATCTGTAAACCGTTTGCCATCACTGATACTATTATAGAGTTAGCCTGAGATTTGCAGGTGTGGCTGTATTTGGCAGTCATCCCCGTTCTGGAGGCTGCCCTTTCGTACCTTAGGTATGGCCTTGCCACCCATGTCAAATGGTATTATGTATTTGTATGACAGGTAGGATTTTATGACACAAGGGAGTGCCTGACTGAATGTGATTTAGGCACACCACTCTGTAGGAGGAAACTTGGTAAATCATTGGTCTGGCCGGAGACTTAGCGCTATTATCTGGAGGCGGTAATCGCTCAGCTGGGTGAGCTGGAATCTACAGATTATGACATAACCCACCACAATATTATTTGTTCTTGTTAAAGCTGGCTAGAGATGTGCAGATTTACTGCACACAAATATTCGGTATCTTTACGTAACTGGAACAATAGTAACAGGACCTCAAGTGGCCTCAAAAAAAATCCCATAGGAAGGTTTACGTAATAGAGGAAGGTGATGTGCTTCGTGAGCAGCCCAAGGTCTTCTCAGTCAGGGTCCATCTCTTGGAGAGATCTTATTTCCTTTTCATGTTTTATCACTGGAAACAGGAAGTTTATTTAAGATGGAAAATGTGGGCACAGAAAAAATACATAGAAAAGAATAGAGCAGAATACCACTCTGGGTCTGCTGTCAAAGAAGTCCAGTTGATCTAGCAATACTGTCCTGCTGCTTTACAGAAACTCTAGTACCAGGTTACATTGCTGGTGGCATGCACTCTGCCCCCCCCCCCCTGCAATTTGTGTACAGGCCGAAATCTGAAAGCAACAGCATCACCAGTACCTTTTAAATCCCTAGGTCGAGCTTTCCTCATTGTCAGCTGGGTCCACCAATCTAGAAAACAAAAAAAGGATAACTGTGGAGAAAAGGGGCTTTGGATCCAGAGGAGACACAGTCTCTTCAGTTGAAGGACAGTTTGAGATCCACAGAGATGAAGCTTTCTGGTTTGGCATGACCTTCACTTTGTGTGTGGGCCGAATCTGAAACCAACAGCATCACCGGCACCTTTTTAAAATCCCTAGGATCCCTAGGGCTATTGTCAGCTAGGTCCACCAATCTAGGAAAGAAAAAAGGATGTGGAGAAAAAGGGATTTGGATCCAGAGGAGGGACAGTCTCTTCAGATCAAGGACAGTTTGAGATCCACAGAGCTAGACACAAAAGAAAGCTCCTGTATGCCTACCTCTAGCTCCATAACCTAAACCTCCGTTCAATCTGTAATGAAAAGACAGTAGTGTTTGGCTGAAAAAGAGAAACAATATTTACAAATGAAGCAAAGCCGGAAGCTATGGAACTAGATGCAGACAAACCCTACACCTCCCTCAAATTAGGATAAAAAGAAATGGGACTGTAGCAGCTAGACACAGGCATAATGTGCACCTCTCACCAATTGGGGATAAAAAGAGGGACAGAAGAATTTTGGTTGAAAAGGGGGACAGATGGACAAATAGTTGTGGAGCTAGACACATAATTCACCTCAAATAAAAATCTAAAATGCAAAACAGGAACAACTGAGAAGAAATGAGGGGCAGAGGATTTGGTTCCAAAAGCTGGTTGTCTCTCTATCCCTCTAAAGCATAGGTGCCTAACCCCCTCCTTAAAGTGGACCAACACCCAGGGGGGATCGGCCCGGGAATCTATAAGATTCCCGGACCGATCAGATCCCTCCCCGCGGGGCATCCGAAATCGGGATGTCCCGCGGGTAGGAACCCCCCAGGAGGCCCACAATCCTTACCTTACCGGCGATCCAACGGCGCATGCGCGAGACGTGGCCGCGTCTCTCGCTTCCCTCTAGCAGGGCGCGCTCCCGCGCCGGCCGATAGTCAAAATCCTGGGTGTTGGTCCACTTTAAGGGCCACCAACAGGCCATGTTGAACAGGTGACTGATGAACAGGTGAAATACTTAGTGGTCAGACAGAGCTGTAGAAGCAGCTATGCGGAGATCCACAGAATATTACCTGTTGGTGGTCCTTGAGGTGGAGTTTACCATACCTGCTAATGGAAGGACAATTGGAAGCTATAGATCTAGATGCAGGTCAAAGAGGGATGCACCACAGGCCATGAAAATGCTGTGGGAGCCCTGAGAAAGATGAGTTATGTGGGTGACCTTGGGGTTTCACACAGTAGGGCACCCTGAATTGTGAATCCCTGGTCACAGGCAACTCCAGAGCATGGGGGGGGGGAGGAAGGGTCCCAAAAGAAGGGAAGTCATTTTTATTTGGAGCACTTTATATACATGTATTCTGTATGTCAGACCTGAGGGGGCAAATTAAAAGCAAATGGAGACACGGGAACAGTCCCTCCAAATGGATGGAGGTTTAGGTTCTCAGTAGACATTGTTTTAAAAGAGATACATTTACTTCAAATAGAGAGTTGTTTGGTTCTGAAGTATGGGGAGCTACATTCAAAAGAGCGACAGCAAATGAAGATTAAAACACCACAGAATTTATTTATAGCGAGAATTACATTTCCAAATTGATTACATTGGGGTATATGAGATTTTTTTTATTGGGACAGTCCCTAAAAATAATTATACAAGAGTAGTGCCATTTTATCATTAAAGGAGCAGTATCGCGAATTTTTCTTGGTGACTTATATTTAAATGGTACTTTGAATGTAGGTAAGTGTTGGAGTAAGAATTACAAATTTAGAAAAAAATGATGTGTGTGTTGAGCAGCTGGAGACTAATAGCTCATGTTTATGTCTGCTGAGTGTCGGAGCCCGACACTCTGGCCTGTTCCATGCTGAGGAGAGGGGGGAAACAATGTATCAAAGTATCAGCTGTTCAGCCTGGCAGCCGTCCAGCATAAGATAACAACATTGCAACATTGCCTGGCCAGAACTCATATAGCTAAAACATAGAGAAAAGCTCTAGAAGTCATTTTGCTGATTTTGACAGTTTTCCCTTCATGTTGGCTCTGCTGCAGAATCTTTCAGTTTACCATTTTCTCTCTCTTTTCTCAAAACATTTTTCCATATGATCTTTCTTTCAGCTTTGTGTGTTTTGAGCAAAGCCCAACCTAGGATTTTCACTATCTGGAGTTTTGTTTTGTGCCCCTAGGGGCATGCCGACTTGGGATGCCCTGATATGTGAAATCCCCAAGTTCGCCTGTGAAAACGTACCTTTCCCTGTCCCACAGCGCATGCTCAGGCTCTCATCCAATCAGCTCTGTTTGCATTGATGGGGTGCCTGAGCAGTAACCTTCCTGGCCGCCCGGCCTGTCTAAATGACTATCTGAGTGAGCGCGCCAGAAAAATGGGGGGATCTGTGGTTATCCAGGGGTTGTTTCACACAGTGGGCATCCTGATTTAGGATGCCCAAGGGGGAAGGTCAATGGCCGGGTCTTATAGACTTCAGGGTCGGCCACTCAGTGTTTTGTTCCACTTTAATACCTTTAGATTTTCCTGCACAGTTATTCAAAGAAGAATTTCAGTTTACTTTATTTTGTATAGATTTTACACATTTGAGTCACCTGGTCTCATAACAAAAGCAGCACCTCACACACACAGCCGTTACCACTGATTACAGTGTCAGCCTCTGAGGTAAAGTGTTTCTAGGAGACCAGTGGGCTAAATGAAGCAGCTCACTAAATACAACCCAGCAGATCCCCCTATTCAGCAAATGGACTGAGCCATTGTCATTATACAATTTAAAAGAAAGGCAGATATTTTTCCTTTTTCTATCGCCAGATTATTTATACACATGTTAGAAGCTATTGTGTGGCTATTTAATTATTTATCTTTTTTAATGCAAATTTCGCGATACTGCTCCTTTAAGCTTCAGTTCCTGTCACAGGCCTAAAACTTTATTGTAACACCAGCTTCCGGCAATAATTCCAATCATAGGCCTGAAACTTTATTGTAACAGTGGCTTTTGACAATGATTCCTTTCACAAGGGGTGAGATAATTGCTGCTTCCTTACACTAAATGATGCCAAGTGAGCACAAATATGCTAAATAAGGTGGAAGAGCAACAATGATGGTGCCACTGACCACCTGGGCCCTGATTCAGTTGCACCCCCTATAGTTACAACTCTGGTCACAAGCGATAAACATTATTATAATAGTCGCTTCTGACAGAAATTCAAGTCAAGAACTGAAACATTATTGTAACAGCGACTTCTGCAATTCCTGTTCCAGGCCTGAAACATGATTGTACCAGTGGCTTCTGACATGTCACAGACCTAAAACAATAATGTAACGTCATCTCACAGCAGGTGATGAGCAGCTTTTTTTCTTCACACTCTTAGTTAATGTAGATAATAACGCTGCCGCGTCCGCAACTCTCGTTTCAAATTATTTATAGCCTGGCTTCATATGTGTGTCAGTGAGAAAAAGGGCTTTATTTGGCTGCCCTGAAAATGTAACAGGGTGGGAGAGGGGGGAGGAAAATGATCCATGGCTGTGATATTCATCTAAAACCAGTCTATGCAATATTAACGGCCTCTGTGCTCGGTGACCTCCAGAGACTTGCCACTTGTTTTTATAGCAGATTACGCATTCCTCACCTCTCTCCCTGATCACTTGTGTTTACCAAACACCTGTAGGTAAAATATTATTAGTGATGGTGCCATGTTGGATGATGTTCCCAATTCACATCAAGAAGCAAATCAAGACTCCAAACATAAAGATTTGCTGTTGTATCCTACTGATACCTACTACTTACCCATACCTGCAACCAGACCAGACCCGCTACTCAATTTTATCTGCAGCCCAAAATCTAAAACCCTACCAACCATATGAATTTGCTCCCTACCTGTTAGGGCAGCTAGACCCAACTAGCCACTTTTGGTAGTTAACCCACAATGTTTTTCTCACAACCAAATATCTGTAACCCACTTTTGCTTCTTTCTCCTACCCACAAAGTCTCAATCTAATCTCAATCCAAGAATCTAAGCCAATTTTTCTAACTACCTGTATCTTCAAATAAACCTGACCCACAGACCAAGGCCTGAAATACTAAATGCAACTCAAAAGAGTGATACCTTGCCCACAACCTGTGCAATTAGACCCAGCCAACAAAGTTTGAAACTCATCAGCCCTGAAACATGTTTTTGGCTCCCTACCTATAGTGGACCCACAATTTCTGTGCTTGCAAATAAAACACACTCTTCTCTCCTACTCCTGACCACAAAGGTTAGACTTTCAATTAAAGATCCAAATTTGCATGAGTTCTCTATCTGTAAATACAACTGTTTCTGGCCTCAAAAGACCTGGTTTTCTGCCTGCAACCCAAGATCTAATACCCAAAACCGCATTTTTTTATTCGCAACCAAAGACTTGAACCCACTTTTGCTCTTTACTTCTGCCTACAGCCATATCTGAGCCACAAAGTTTGTACATTTAACACAAATCTCTACCCACAAGCCAAAATTAAAAACCTTAGCTTTAGATGAATCTACTTAAACATAATTTGTTTTCTATGACCAAAAACTATACCTACAAGCTGCTTTTGCTGCCTGCCTATAACTGCAAATGGATCCAACCCCAAAGGTTTTGGACTCGCAGTCAAAGATTAAAAACCCACTTTTTGCTCTCGGTCTGCACCCACAACTTGACCCAAGCCGTAAAGTTTGTACCCACAACCAAATACCTGATACTGACTATTGCGCTCTACCTTTACCCAAAACTGGGCCTAACCCTCAACTTTCTACCCGCAAACAAATACCCAAAGCTTTTGCTCCCTCTAAAACCCTACTTACAACTGGACCCACTGCACAAGGCTTATTTGCCTCAACCCAAGACCGAAAACGATGTGCAAACTTTAAAAGTTCCCTAGCAATACCTGAAACTGACACTGAAAGATTGTGCCAACCCCCTTTTTTGACCACTACCTGTGTCCACAATTGGTTCCAACCCACAAAGTTTGTACTGCACCTGCAACCAATTTCTGCTAACTACTGATACCAATTCAAATTTATACCTGCAGAACCAAAAACTACCTTTGCACCTTAGGTATACCAAGACCTGATCTACAATGTTTATAGCTGTAATAGGACCTAACTGTCGTCATTTGTACCCAAAGCTGCAGACCCAAAAGCAGCATTGTTTCCCAGCAATACCCACAACCAGACACAAGTTGTTTGTGTACAAATCTTTAATTACCTATCCTTAATTTCTTTGAAAATCTTTTTTATTGGTGGCATTCAAAAAGGTAAAGTCCTAAACGATAACCCTGTGGTGATCAACAGAAGAGGGGAAAGGGTGTAAGTTGCCGCTGCATTATTTTAATTAATTCGAAACATCTCAGCCTCCTGCGGTGATGGAGGAGCATGGGATGTCCATGATGGAGCCAATAAATTAAAGAGATTTGCGGGCATGCAGATTTCCCCTTGCTCGCATCACTCACTGGCTCCCCTAGAAGGGAAATCGGTCAGCTTGGTAGATCAATATGGGGTCTCTCGCTTGCTGGAATCATTTATTTATTTTTTTTTTTGCATCAGTGTAATGTAATGTAATCATATTAATGGCAGGGAGAGGGCTAATGAATCTGCTGCCATTAGAGGTCATCGGTCCAGTGATGGCAACGCTTTAGTCACAGGTGTCTCACAAACGCTGTTATGGACAGCTGACATTTCAAGCCATAACAATGAATCTAGCCACCTAAACTTTGTCCTGTCAGTTAATCTAAAGCCTAAGCTTAAGATTACTTAACCTAAACTTATCCAAGGTAACTGCACCTAATCCTAGGCCTCTGTGATTAATCTAGGCCTAAACTTAACCCTGACAGTTTATCTAACCCTAGCTTTCTCTGTTTTTTAAGACGACCCTTAAGTTTAACTTAATCAGTTTTATAGTATATACATGCATACGTACAAGGATTTTTTCTCTCAGCAGGAGAAGGAGAGTATCTTAGTAGTAGTAAGTAGTAAGTACAGTCCATAGGGTTTATATCAGTGGATATTGTACAAAAGTTGTACAGCAAGTGAGCAAAATCTGCTTTTAAGTCTGGTTGTTCTAGCAGTTGGAACCCAGCTCAAACAACCTAATAGGAGGAGTTCAAACAACAATACTCAGGAATCTAAACTCATATAATGAACCTGAACCCATAGGTTTTCCTAACCCCACCAACCAGGCCCTGAGGGTTTCCCTGACCCGTTCAACGAGCCCCCAAGGCCCTCCCTGACCCCTCCAACCAGATCTGATGGTCCTTCCTAACCCCTCCCCAATTATTAACATAGACTTAACCCTAGAAGCTTGCCCAGTCTCTATACCTCAGTAGCGCTCATGACCCTCCAAACCTAAAACGAATCTACAACAATTAATCTAGCGCCTCAACCAACCCCAATAGTTAATCTAACCTATAATCCTGACACTAATGGTTATCTTTATACCCTGTGACTGTAACAGCTTAACACCTAAATCGCAATGTAGTGGTTAACCTAACCTCAAAAAGGCACCAAAAAAACCCTACTCTCCTCACCAGGATCCCTATAGCTGCAACAGCCATTTCCTATGGTGACCTGATTGTCCTCTAGCTGTCACATGGACCATGGCATTAGTGTAAAAGCATGGTCTGTGTGAATAATTAAAGCCTGTTTTTGGGTTTGAATTGTTTGGTCAAATTTGGATCCCCCCGGGGGCAGCATTTAGCGGGCCATTAACCTGGCCCTAATGATTAACTTATTAAACCCTTAAACACCACTTATTAAACACTGCATTTAACCTGAACTTATAACATATGACAAACCTTTTTTCTAAAAAATAAAAATATATATATTTTTTAACGTTGTCCACCAGTTACTTAACCAAACTGGCATGTGACCAGGCATTATATATGTAAGCCCCCTAACCCAGCCAAATGAAATCTATCATTTCTATGAGAATTATCATTTTCATGCATGCAGCTAAAATCTTATGGTCTGGAGGAGGTATGTGGCTGGGTCTGCAACAGGATGAGAGGTTTCCAGTTTAATTGAGTTCTTCTATAAAATAAGATGGATTGCTCTCTGCAGGCCAGAGGCTGCTGGATTTCTGGTACAGTCCTCGCACATCCCCGCTCAATGCCTGTGATCAATAGACAGATCAATGACTGCCTCGTAGGGAACAATGCACACTGTATTTTTCCTTTAACTCCTCTCTTTGCTTATTATGTAAAAATACATTGTTCATTCCCTTCCTACATTTTTTTGCCAGAATATTGAGACTTTCTCCAATAAAAATGACCCATTGTTTGTTACAATTTCCAATGAATTTCAATTCTAGCGTATTATAAAGTCTTATGTAGGATTCTTTCTGCAGACCTATTACTGTGCTTTTGGTCCCTTCTTCCTGTACCTGTTAACTTGAGATGCCTATCATGTAATACTGCCAGGTGAGTTAAAAGAAACACATGAATTACCCAAAGAAGAATTCTCGGATAATTAAAATGAATTGCATAGATAGAAAACATATGCCCAGAGCTGCCATTAATTTCAGGGCCTTTACAGCCGATGAGCTGACCCTTCTTTTTAACTGTCTCCATTGATCTTTCTTTGCTTCTTTACTTTCTTTGGGCCGACCATACTATCCAAAGGTACAAAAAAACACATATACCACTCCGAGGATCACTTCTACTATCCAAGTATGTGGCCCACTCTTACCCACATCATCTAAAATGCCCTTTTGGATCAGTCAACTCTATACCTCACCAATCTATATCTTACTGTGACCCACATAACTCACAGTGCCTCCATACAACCCTGTGACCCACCAGGCCATTCAGCAACACCATAATCCCTTCATACACGTAATGAGGCATTTATCTGGGATGCCCAGGGCATGATGGTGACGAAGGATGCACAGCTGCTTCCGGATAAAGGTCCTCTTAAAGCTCTCTTTTGCTCTATGACCTACGGTCAGAGTAGGGCTTTTTGGCTGCCAAATATTCAACTCCAAATAGGTATGTTTACCAGCCAAAATAGTACCTAGAATGTTTATTGAGCATCTTTAACTTAAATTTGTATACCTTAAAGGGTTACCTTATATTTGTATACCTTAAAGTGTTACCTTAAAGTGTTAAACCCAGCACGATTGATGCCCCGCTGTGTGAAACCCCCAGGTCGCCCCATACACTTACCTTGCTTCCCAGTCCATTTGTGAATGGCCAGCACGGGCACGCTCTCTGTTAGAGGGAAGTGGGGGATGCGTCCGCCAGTGCGCTCGGAGCCGTTGGCCTTAGACGACACCTTAGACGGCATGACGTCAGCGGATCCGAGCACGCTGATTGGATGAGTGCCCATACATGAGCCGTCGGACCGGGAGTTGCGCTCTGCGATCTGGGGGGTTTCACACAGCAGTGCACCACCGATCGGGGTGCCCTGGGGGAAAGGACCAAAACTCAGGATAGTCAAAATCCTGGGTCTTGGTCCACTTTAATCTTAAATTGTAAAATAGACCTCCTGGTAAAAATGACTCAGGTTTGCTCCCCCCTGCATCCCAGGGTCATCAATATTTGGGGACCCCCACACAGGAATGATTAGGAAGCACAAAATCAAGCGCAAATAGTAAATTAGGACTTGCTCCATCAATAGCAGATGATGCATTGCTGTCTGCATGTCTGCTGGCAATTTATTAGGTTCAGAGGCTGGACATGCATGTGGCATAAGTAGTCTTGCTTAAATGTGAGCAGCTTCTTAATGTTTGTAAGTCTTCTGAATTACTTCTGTTTGGCCGAGCATTTCAAATCAGTTTTCCATGGTGCAGGGCCATGACTAGATTAGGGAATACAAGTTCAGGGTAACATTTTGGAGGTGTCTTCCCCTATACCTGGGCATCTAAACAGGAGCCGACCTCCAGGTATATTTGACTGTTTTATATGTAAATCTCATTGTAACCTAAACTTACATTTTACTCTTAACCCCCAAACACCTGAGGCCCTAATCTATGCAAACACAAATCAAAAGGCCAACTGACTACCCCTTATTTTATCCTTTATAATCCTGTGAGTCTTAGTAGCTGTCAGTAGAGTTCCACTTCAGGGAACCACAGCACAATGCAGTACACAGCTCCCCCATTCCTCCCAGTGGAAAAATGTCATGGGAATTGGCAGCCGTAGAGACGAAATAAAAAACATTTGAGATATCGGACACACAAAGCTGTTATTGAGGCAACAATAGGAGACTGCGTATATGCTCCGCTTCTCAGCCTACACACCCTAAATTCAGATGCTGATAATAAGAACCAGCAAAACAAAGGTCCATTGCTTGGATTTTAGGACAAATTTCTTATTCTGTATCGGTCTGTAGGCATTTTGTTGTTGGCTTGGTGCTACGGTGTAGCCAGTCTTCTCATCCCTGACAACAAGAGGCTGTCTGACCCCAAGAGACGTATAACTGAAGGTTTCAGCGCCTCCCTGATTATGGGATCGATTCAGCACCATTTGTCTAAAGTTAATTTTAGGGGGGAAAAGTATTTTTTTTAAATCCAGCCCAAGTACACTCTTAGTAGAAAATGAAAGTGAATGGCACTGTTAACCTTTCCCTACACACATATATATATATATATATATATATATATATGTCTCATAATGTCTCATAATGTCTATCCAATGGATTCTTCATAGAAATATGTTGGGTATTTTGGCTTTACCAGCTCCCCTGTTGACTCTCTATAGGTAAATATGGAGCATTATTGTTGGATAAATCCCAAGCTGTATTCTTAAAACAACCACTGGCAATCTAGGCAGAACTAGTCTATTTAAGTCATATTAAGAAGGTCCCTATATTGTATTGTATTAATTTGCCTTAGTTGTCTATGCTTCTTCCAACTGGATTCTCATGTTTTGTCCACATATGGCATCACTGTTCTCCTAATAGACTCTGTAGAAATGCATGAAGTTTTATAGTTTTGCCAAAATGAATTTTCAGTTTAGTGCCACATGTCCTTAAGTTAAAATTTCCAGAACATTGAGAGCGGATACTTTAGTTCCACGAACTCCATACTGAATGTGCATAGAATAATTGTAACATTATGCCAGTGTAGTCTCCTTTGGTATCTTCAGAAGGTATAGAGAGAGGTACCAGACCGCTGGGCATCATAAGGAACGATAGAAAAACTACTGAGCTATCCCATTGTAAAAAAAAAAACATCTGTCTGGAGTTTCAGTGTAAAGACGTTTTTCTGGACATCTGTCAGATGACCTGGATTAGAAGTTAGGACGACCCACTAACCAGACATAATCCACAAACAAAAATAACAAAAGTAACATTTGACTCTTGTCGCTTTTCTACGAGCCTTATAATGGCTCTTGGTGGGAGATAGAGAAAACATAAGTCCTCTTTCTTCCCCAGACACACACGGACAGTGTCTGTGTCACAGTGTTTATCACTGTTCTCATAACTGCTGCTTTGTTCTGAATAGGAATGTTGCACATCATCCAGTCATGAATCTTTTGTGAGTTGTAAATAAACAGAAGCAATGGTAAGCCTACAGACATCCCAGCTGGGTCTTGTAGTCCCTTCAGTGCTGGAAAGCTGCTGATGCTCTGAAAGCAGGAACATTTGTGCACCTGCCAACTGCTGGAAACATCCTTTGCTGCTCACCACAAATGGGAAGATTGAGAGCAACCATCTGGAAGATGTCTGCTTCTTTTACATGTACAGCAGTGATCATTGGCTCACTTATAATTGCTATACCCTCTTTATGTAGCCAATACTCTCAATTACACCAAACTGACAAAAAATTGGGGCAATGCTTTAAAGTAAATATAACTTTGTTTTAGTTTGTTTGTTGATCTTGCCTTTGCTTTTGGTTGACTATGCCTTTGGTTGACCATGCCATTGGTCTTGGAGGGCCATGCCATTGCTCTTGGATGGTCTTGCAAATCGTTGAGCACGCCCTTTCTCTTGGTGGATCATGTCCTTTTGCTTGGTGGACAATGCCCTTTCTCCTAGCGGATAATGACATTTTTACTTGGTGTACTATGCTAATTGTATTGGTGGACTATGCCCTTTCTTTTTTTTTTGAACTTTCCTTTTCTCTTGGATGATCTTTCCCTTTTTTTTTCTTTGTTCATCATATCTTTTCACGTGTTTAACCATGCCACTACTCTATATTTTCTTGGTCGACCATGCCCTTAATTTTGGTTTTCTTTGGCCTTTTTCTTGGGTGGCTATACCTTTCCTCTTCGCTGATCAAACTGTTGCAGCAGTGACTACACCATTTCTCTTAGTTAGCCACAACCTTTTGTGGTAAAGTGCAAGGTGCCGTCATTGACGGTAGGTATGTGGCACCAAGGTACCTGGCCTTGGTGCAGTAAAGCTGTATAGTTTCTCCAGCATCAGCTGCTAATGGCAGTCTGCTGCTGAAATGTTAGTATAGCCGAAAAGGCTAACCCGGGATGGAGTAGGACAGGGTGGGACTCCATCCCCCTACCCAGGTCCGGGTTTTGCAGGCCACATAAATAGCCTGGGGAGTCAGCTGTGCAAGGGCTGTGTCTAGAGCTCACTTGTGGAGTGAGACTCTGTGTACCTGGCTGGAAGCTCTTATACAGGCTATTTCATGTGGACCCGAGGTGGATTCGGCTGCAAGTGTGCGACAAAAACTAAGAAGTCTGATGCAATACTATGGCATTTTTCCTGAAAAGGTGATGTAACCCAAAAAGGATATTTTATGTTATGGACTTTATGTGTGAATAAACACGGACTTTACTTTGAACTTTTCGCCTCTGAGCCTCTATACTGCTAACATCCTGCTGTCTACCAGAGCTGATCCTCACACTTTCTTTTAATTGACCTTACTATTGGCTATGCCCCCTGGTAGTTGGGCATGTCATGCTCTTGGTTGACCTTGAACTCTGATGGTTATAGATTTGTATGTTTATAGCTAGTGACCATGCATATTCTATGATTATGACACAAGTCACTACAAAAATCAATGTGTCTGCTTATTATAACCCTATGTAGATGGCTTTGAAACTGTGTTTGCATCACTTCACTTTGTTTGATTTGAGTCAGGTTACAGTTTTAAACAACCGCTCTTTGGTCAGAATGACACTATCTTTTTCTGTTAAATAAAATATCTTACTCTGAAACAGGACTAGATTCAGTTAAAAGTGTCACATGCAGCATATAACAAATATACATTTCCTCTATCCAAAACAACATTTTGGCTGGAGTTGGGGTTCAGAGTTGATAGCTGCTATCGACTATTGGTGATTTGTTGACAATTGTGGTTACCATTGAAGGCATGTTATTGATGGTCTGTTTTTTTGTGCACACATACAAATTTTTCCTCCACATTTAACCCATACATGCAGTGAGACAAACAGAATGGTGGGCTGCCCTAATCAAGGAGCCAGGGAGCAGTTGGGGGGTTTGGTGCCTTGCTCAAGGGCATTTCAGTCTTTTTCCGGATGAGAATTGAACCTTCAACTCTCTGGTCGCAAGATCACTTTCTTGCCAGTAGGCCACAACTACCCCTTTGGCTTACAACCCTTGATGGTTTGTTGACCATGGTTGATGGTCATTGATGGTTTATTGACAATGGTTGATGGCCATTGATGGTTTATTGACAATGGTTGATGGCCATTGACTGTTTACCATGGTTGACCATTTGTTATGGACAGTTCCTTCATTTAACTGTCTATTTCTAAATGCTCCAGATCTAGATAATCTTTCCACGCTGCTTGATTTAGCTCAGTGAGGAAGTCCTAGTGACGAAACACGTCTGGGCGGAGCCTACTGATCACGTGATTTGGATTCAACACGGAAGCCGTCGCACCTGCGGCTGGGGTGTGCGGACGTCGTGTGTGCTTCAGGAGCAGGAGCACCCGGTCTGGTGTCTGGTGAGGCTATGGTGGATGCGCAGCTTTCTTTTAAAATATATGCTGTTTTTTACAATGTCATTTGGTAAGCGGCAGGTGTAGCAATATTGGCCAGGATATTCTGAGGCAATATTACGCTATTGGAGCCTTTTGTTTTTTGTCTTACATTAAAAAAAAAAAAAACGTCATTACAAGTGGAAGCTTTCTTGATTATACACTTGGGAGATTTGTGTTTATATGGAAGTAAGGTGGAGAGGAGGATAAATTGATCAACTAAGAGGAGTCTGCGTAAGAGGCTGTTAAGAGCTGACAGTACCCCTAAAGAGGAACTAAAGCCAAAATTGGAGGATTCCATTGCTTGGTTTAAATAGCAATCTGGTACGTGATCTTAACTTATAAGGTGACGGGTTCACACGACCAAGATTTATTGAAGCACATGGTGAAGAAAAAAATCTATATATTTGTTTGAGTCCTGCGGAGTATATGAGGACTTTTTAAGTGCCTTATAAAGTGTAGCAAGATTATCTGAACTGCTGTGGCTGCGTTTTTTTGCTACTCCTTGCGTGTGGACATTTTGAATGTAATATTACAAGAATATGAATGTTTGGAGTGTATTGATTGTTTAAGATTGAAATTGTATAGCGCTACCCTGATTAGATACTTCTAAGTATTCACACAATTTTGTAACCATAGATCGGCTGGATGTTTTGGGTCAGACTTTTGTCAGTTTGAAATGCCATTTGCCATAAGACTTGCTAGGGGGTGTATGTCCATTGCTTGTTGCACTTTGTACAGTACAGTCTGAAAAAACCATGGGACCAGAAGGACACTAAGAGGAGAATGATGAAAGGGTTAATTTTATAATGGAGACTGTGTACGTCAAATATGTGCTAGAAACGGTATACGTGAACTTGACCTTTAACCCTCATTTCCTTATGTATGGGCTACCTTCCGTCTATCTCTGTATTTGCTTCCATTTTTGGCAGCCACTTGAGTATAAAATGTTCCTATGCTCTGAATTGCTCATTGTGTATCACTTCTCAAAGCCATTGTGATTTTACATTCAAGCTGTCTCCCCCCTCCCTCTGTTCCTCCAGTTAGTGGAGAGCACAGATTGACTGTCTTGTAAATGGGTCATAGATTCCTGCATACCTTATGAGGATTTATCAATGCGACTTGTCGATGGGGAAGAGAACCAAGGGGGGGTGGCTAATGGCAGAACCTGGCTCCCTGTCTGCGTCACAGGCTCTGTGGGTGGAAGGAGCTCAGATCATCATACAGCTCTGGCACACAGAGTCTTAATGAGGCTCCGAACATCTGCTCTGCTTACCTTCTTAGTGGAAGCTCATCTGCTCTGTGCTGGAGGCATCAGGAACACATCCTCCAATTTCATTTATTCATTGTGCTCATTTATATAGCACTTACATATTCCGCAGAGATTTACAGATTACACTAAAGGGTTTCCTTTGGTTCCTGGCCCTCTATAGAGCTCACCATATCTAATGTCCCTACAGACTCTATATGTATGCATAGAGGAGTCATGGATAGCCTCCCCGGGGGACATAGAAAGGGGCTTCAAATCACAACGTGATCATTATTGTGTTTTTGGAGATTTTTAGCTTGTTGACAAATCTAAGTAGGAGACATAACTAAATAGCAGCCTAAAGGGGGGTGGTACAGTGGGGTCCTAATTTGTTTTCTTGACTGGTGGCTAACCTGCCTTTTGCACCATTTCCATGTTACTAATTTCCCAACTGGATTTGCAAGTTTGAAAAGTCTTCTGCTTTGCTCATGTACTAATAGGTTGTAACCTTCTCCGGATTTTGTACTCTCCAACATTTTGAAAACTCCTACCTGTCCTGTATTCCCCTACCCAATACTGCAATACCGATTTTCTGTGTGTTGTGCCCTCCCATGTACTTCCTCCTTCTGAAGACTCCAATAGCCTGAATCAATCTTAAGCTCTCCCTTCTTCTGTACCTTCCCTTATACCCCAATAAATTGTGAATGCTATCTCCTTCTGTATCCCCCGTAATATTCTAATAGAATGTAAGCTCTTCCTCTTTCTGTATCCTCCCTTATACCCTAATAGATTGTAAGCTCTTCTCCTTTCTGTATCCTCCTTTATACCCTAATAGATTGTAAGCTCTTCTCCTTCTGTATCCTCCCTTATACCCTAATAGATTGTAAGCTCTTCTCCTTCTGTATCCTCCCTTATACCCTAATAGATTGTAAGCTCTTCTCCTTCTGTATCCTCCCTTATACCCTAATAGATTGTAAGCTCTTCTCCTTTCTGTATCCTCCCTTATACCCTAATAGATTGTAAGCTCTTCGTCCTTCTGTATCCTCCCTTATACCCTAATAGATTGTAAGCTCTTCGTCCTTCTGTATCCTCCCTTATACACTAATAGATTGTAAGCTCTTCTTCTTTCTGGATCCTCCCTTATACACTAATAGATTGTAAGCTCTTCTTCCTTCTGTGTCGTCCCTTATATCCTAATAGATTGTAAGCTCTTCTCCTTCTGTATCCTCCCTTATACCCTAATAGATTGTAAGCTCTTCTCCTTCTGTATCCTCCCTTATACCCTAATAGATTGTAAGCTCTTCTCCTTCTTTATCCTCCCTTATACCCTAATAGATTGTAAGCTCTTCTCCTTCTGTATCCTCCCTTATATCCTAATAGATTGTAAGCTCTTCGTCCTTCTGTATCCTCCCTTATACCCTAGTAGGTTGCAAGCATTTTCTCCATCTTTATTATCTCTTATACCTAGAGAGGCACAAACTGGTTCATTAAAAAAATAGATGCACCATGAATACAATTCTTGTGATTTATTGTGTATTGTGAAATAACAAACGCAAAGACTCACCTGCTTCCTCACTATCCTCTGGTCCACGCTGTCCCGCACTGCTCTCCACAGAAATCCAGCTAGTGCTGGGCTCCCAGGATCTTGCTTCCTGCCACAGGGGACATCAGCTTACTCAGTGGTATAAAAGGCCTCTCCCTGCAGGAGTGAAAGGTCTGAAGCAGGAGTGTTTGATGGAAGTGCGGGGCGGTCCCATGCTCTGCGCCAGGGTTCTATCGATCAATCTGGCTGTCAGAAGCAGTGGCGGGACACCAGCGAGGTAAGTAGGGGGAAACAAAATGTATTATTTTGTGTGTTTTCTTATACTATAACTATACCAGCTCACAGGGCAGAAGGGGCTGGCAAGTCACCCGGTCTGTGCATGCACTGAGATTATGGTAAAGATCATCTTACAAGCAGTCTGCAGGGATTAAAATAGCAGGACATGCCACATCAGGATACCCTGGGGACAAGGTATTGTCTGGTATCAGAGTCTTTTAGACACTTTAAGACATTGGGGTAAGTGGAGAGTAAAGGTAGCCCTGGGAGAGTTATTGGGACCAGAACATGATGGCAGTTCTTCAGCCAAGAACGAGGCAACTGGATACTGCAGCATTTTACCAGATGCAACTTCTTTATAGCCCTGTAATTAGTGAAAGGGATTTTATTCCCATTGATACATTATATTCCTTTATGTGTTTCGTACAAGCTGTTAGTAGATGTGTAGGTACAAAAACAGTTGTCAGAGGTTTTAAGCCTTGAGTTGTGTGTCAGGATAAAGATACTAATATATTTTGTCTTATGTTGCAGTGGGTGTTGGCGTTTGAGATCTTCATCCCCCTGGTGCTCTTCTTCATCTTACTGGGACTACGGCAGAAGAAGCCCACCATCCCTGTGAAGGAAGGTAAGGGTCTAAAATTTGTTGTCCTGATTGGCAAAAGGTGTCTGCTTCTGCACAAGTGGCATCTTTACAAGGAAGTGATAAACGCTGGTCAAAGTTCGGTGTAATATTCTTGCTCATAAATCACTGATTGTCTCTAGTATGTGTTTGTCACTGTTTCCTGGTCTAGGACATTTATTTACAAAGGGTGTTGGCCAGGCATCTGGCTGTATTAGAAGCATTCTCTGTGCTCTTCTTCCTGATTTTGCTTGTGTATGGCTGATGTTGGACAGGGTCAAAAAGACGCCCTAACAACCAAAATAGTAGGGGTATCTTTTTTTATTGAATAGTTAAACTGTTTTTCAATGCTAAATGTAAAATAAAAAAATCCCGCACACACACACAGTACTGCTGCATATAGTTGTACACAAGATATGCTATTTACTGTGTGTACCGATAGCTGCTGCTTTATTTATTTGTCTTGTTTCTTCTCTGCTTCTTTAATTGCAAAGTAACCGCAAGAATCCTTTAGCTATGTTGGTACTAATACGAGCAAGAGACTGGAAATAACAGGCAAAGAGATGTTTTCCTCTCTTTACAGACTGAATGTAACATTCCTAGTGAAAACTGGATAACATTGCTTAGCACATTTGATAAGAAATCAATAACTACACGCTTCTGAGAAAGTATTCTAGCGGAAATCAACTGAAAATTATAAAATTTCTGCTTTAGTTTTACATTTACTGCAGCCTTCAGATATTATTTAAATCCCTCTTCAGTTCTATTCGCCCATAAAAAGGTACCTTCTCCAATCACATGGAGGATGTGCCAAGCCATGGTCCAATCATCACCATAAGCTATGCATATTAATGCCCAGCATACGGCTCTGTTTAGATACAGAGCTCAGCAATGAGGAGTGAAGCATGCACATCCCCAATTTCCCTTTAGACGAGGCTGTGGATGGGATCGCGTTCAGCCCAGAGATTCTGGGGATGCGTCCGGCATTGTGTAATCACCAAGGAAGCCAGGGCAAACAGCGAGGTAAGATAATTTGGGATGCACCAGGGGAAGGTCAGCAGCTGGCCCTGAAGTCTAAAAGACCATCCAGGCCATTCAAGGTTTGTTTCGCTTTTATTCAGGATTATGTCTCCTAAATACACACATACATTCAGTCTCAGATAACCCTTTAAAGAAGAAATTGAGTCAATGAAAAAGGTGAAAGGAAAAACTGGGAAAAAAAGTTGAAAGGAGCGCAGAAATGAGGGGAAATGTGGAAAAAGAGGAAGACAGAGAGAATGCGGTAAAAAGAGAATAGTGGAAGGGAATGTGAAAAAAGAGCATGAGGAGAAGAGAAAACAAAGAAGTAAATGTGGATATACAGTAGCTCATGTGAAGCAGCAATGAAAAAATGTATCCCACTGTCAGACATTTATACCTTCAAGGAATCCTAGCGGATATTGGTACCATCATCGTGACGGATCCTTATCCTTCAGATTATTTTATGCCACTCATAACTCAAGAAATATTGGATGTAGGTAGAAGAGCTTTGTTTTTCATGTCCACCCCCACTCTTCCACATATTGTAACTCATCTATTTTGTACACAGCGCTCTAGGAATGGTTGTGTCGTATATTGTCACACAACATCATTTATATCTGTTTAAAGGCTCTACATACTGACAGCTGAGGCTTCAGGGGCTGTTTTGCCGCTGGGAGCCATCTTTTATGTTTGTCAGTTTGTCATAGATGGTTCTGCCAATACCTATGTATCCAGGCTGCTACGCTCCAATATTTATTCTTAGGGCGTCAATAACTTAAAGCAACAATGTACTTATATATTTGCCTGACAGCTGAAATGTAAAACAATAAACAGCAACAGCAGAGTGCCTATTACTTCCATGATAAAGCCCTTTGGGGCTACTGTAACCTACCTGCAGCTCCAGGTTATCCCTCTACTACTAGCCATCTAAATGGCCTTCATGTCCATAGGTCAGAGATAATAGACCGCTGTCCATAGTCGATGGAGCCATGTGTGTGGTAGGGTTATATTTAGTTGAGCTTCAAAGTTGGCACAAAGACCTTGTTTTTTTTCTTTTTTTCCATTTTTTCCTACTGATTAAAAAAAGTGTGTCCCCAGCCTGCAGGGCCATGAGTCATGTGCACCAGGCATAGGGGTTGATGGCCCCAGGATAAAGAGGCCAAAAAGGCTCCATCTTTAATGCTTGACCCGGCAGCTTCAGGCTTGCTTGAAAGGTGTCTTCTTGTTGCGTCCCAGCCAGCATCAGAAAGAACTACCGGTAATTGTACTCTCCACCTGGATGGCCCAGTGCCCATTGGACCTATGCCAAAAGGCCAAAAATAGAAAAAAAAATCCTCATTTGGTGCAATCCCCCCCTCCCCCCAAATCCTGAATTATCAGGAATGGAGGCATGTCAGTCCATTAATTTTTATTTGCCTGTATGCCAAATAAAAATGTAGTCCATCAATTAGAACAATCCGTTGGTCTCACTAGGACCAGAGGAGTGTCATTAGCACAGGAACACAATCATTTGTGTAGGTCACTGCTTTTAGGGTCTAATGAAATTATTTTAGTTTCCGTAAAAATGAATTTCCTCAGTGCAGGGACTAAAAAGAAATGAACCTAGATGTCCCCCACCCTGACAACTAAAAAGTACATAGGAAATCTACTCTAACCAAAGCCATCCAGGCTGTACAGTAGTAGTAGCAGAGGAATGGCTTTGTCCACCCCACTGAGTGATCGCCAGGCATTCTTGCCAATAAAAATGTAGTATGAGGACTTTGTCAATTAAATCATTTTTGGTAAGACTACTAAGTGAGCACTCAACTGAGTTCACATATAAATAGCCGTTATTCAGCTGCCAATATGCTAACTTTTTGGAGAGGTACCATTGGCCAATAGTACCTAGGTGAGGCTCATCAGTCTGTTCTTTTAAAGTGGACCAAAACCCAGAATTTTAAGGCTCCGTCTAAGAGCAGCGGTTCCGAGCGCGCTGATGGCCGCATCCTCGGCTTCCTTCTAACAGGGAACGTGCCCACGCCAGCCATTCACAAATTCCCTGCTAGAGGAATAGTGGGGCTGCAGCTTGCGCATGCGCCGTTGGTCCGGGATTGAAGGTAAGTGAAAGGGGCAACCTGAAGGTTTCACACAGCAGGGCATCCTGATTTTGGATGCCCGGGGGGGGGATCGATCGGCGTGGGATTTGGTCCACTTTAAGGAGGCCCTCAGTTTAAGGAGCTTTGATTTCCGAGGTTGCTACATGTGTGGTTAGCAAATACTGACATCAAAAAGTAACATTTTAATCATTGAACAATCTAGAAAAAACAACATCAGCAAAGTGTGGTGAATTTTGATTGGTTGTTTAAATTTCCAACCCATCATTGCACATGCGCAAGTCAAAGGCAGCATCAATGTTGGGTTCACAGCATGTACCATTGGAAACAAACCATCTCTATTTCTTATTGAATGTTTTTATGTTTTGGAATGTTAATTATTTTTATTTTATGATTTCCTTTTTTTATGTATTTATTTTATGTTCATCACTCATCACTGCCTGACTCCACACCGCATGCTGCAGTCTGTAAGTGGTCCAGTGGTTTCCCATATAAGCTGTGTGAATCCATGTTCTGTATGGCTTATTTTGTGGCCATTTTCCTCTCATGTTACTCTGTCTCTGTGTGCTCTATACTGAAACCTTAAGTACTTAAGAAGCCCCCAGACAGACATTGCTGAAGCGTTCTAATAAAACCTAGAAAATCACTGCATCAATTAACACACTGTCTCATTTATTACCAGGCTAAGCAGACACGGTCACAAACAGCAGTAAAGATGATCACACCCTTCGCTACTCTATTTTTAGGGCTTAAGTTTGTTTTGAACAAAAACATTGCCTAAAAATCTTTTTGGAGGCACAAAAACTGATTAATCTGGAAATGCTTATGTTTCCACTAATCATATTAAACAAAATTATGGGACCGGTGCAATAATCAAATCTAAGGGTGCTCCTCACTGTGTGCTATAAGCAGGTTTATAAATCTAGTATATTAAACCCATGTGAAGATAATTATGTTAAACCAATCGTATATACATAGAAAAGATTCTCTAGACCAGTGCAAAATACATTTATAGTGCTCCTCAGGGGTGGAGACTCGCTTTATGATAAAGGGAGGCTTATAAATCTGGTATAGCATACCTCACTTTATTATAAAGGTAACCTTTGAAAAGCTAGTCTTTTAGTTTTGTTAAAGAAGCCCAAACACCGGTCAAACAGCAGATGATTGTGTTTCCCAACTTTTTAAACATAGAATAGATGAGTAGATGACAGAGGAGGCCCCAAACACTTGCTAATGAGGAGATAATTGTATTCCACACATATTATAAACATAGTACAGATTCTCTATACTTGTGCAAAAATCACATCTGAGTTTGTTTCTCATGTGTGGAGACTCCCTTTATACTAAAGCCTTCTCATATTACCAAATAAATAATTCTATACATCAATGTAAGAATTAAATCTCAGGGGCAGAGAATATTTATATGCTAAAATCTGGCTTTTAAAATCAGATGTTTTGTGTCTATTAAAGTGGACCAACACCCAGGATTTTCACTATTCTGGGTGTTGGTCCACTTCCGCGGGTGCACCCCGATCGGGGGTGCCCCGCTGTGTGAAACCCGACCCCGTTCCCACGTGACTCGCTCCACCAATCACCGCTGACGGACAAGGTGAGAGCGCCCGCCACCGCCTCTCGCGCGTCCCTCTTAAAGGGAGCGCGCCCCCATTCACAAACGGCCAGCGCGGGTGCGCGCCCTGCTAGAGGGAGGCGCGAGAGGTGGCCCGCGCATGCGCCGTTGGAACGAGGAACAGGTAGGATTTGCGGGCGTCCTGTGGGGGGGTTCACACAGCTGGGCACCCCCGATCAGGGTGCCCCGCAGGCAGGGAGCTGATCGGCCCGGGAATCTTATAGATTCCTGGGCTGATCAGCGATGGGTGTTGGTCCACTTTAAAGAGACCCAAAAACTGGCTAATGTGACACTGCTTATGTTTGAGCTCCACTCTCTAATGTGTGTTAAAATCTAGTCTTTTATGTTTGTTAAAGAGGCACAAAGACGGTTTAATTTTGAGATGTTTATGTTTAGTCTGATTTGATTAACATGAAACAGATTCTTTACCCCGGTGCAAAAAACAGATCTCAGGGTGCTCCAAATAGGCACAGCTTGCTAAAGGCAGACTTTTTAAAAGCCCTCCATCAACAGATTATAGTCCGGTTCCTTATACTGTAGCACCTGCATTGCTTTGTTAGCAACTGCATCGTTAGAATGAAGTATAACTAAATTGTCCCTGCTAATTTCATACAGGATTTGGCTGCCAAGTCTGAGATCTGGATTGTACTTCTCGCTAACCTGACTTTTAACCTGTCTGCTGGTGGTGGTGGGTGGAAGTAGGGATGAGTCACTTATATTGTCTGCTTTAGACTATGGTCTGAACATGAACTAATTTAATTTCTTGCAATCCTGATAACTGTATTGTGCTTCCTCCTTGTTAATCCTCTTTTATTCTGCTTATAATAAATCTCTTTAGCTTCCTAACCACTGCAGATAATGGTAATGGTAAGAGTATGGTGGCCATCACTGTTGACCAGCTTTGAGTAAAATGCTAGATACCTGGTGGTGGTGGTTGTTCTGCTGCTGCTCCCTTTCTCCTAAATCAAGCCTTGTGTATTACTTTAGAAATTGTGTTTGTGAGTTATAACACCAAGAAAGAACAGGTAGTCAGATGAGAAGAACTTTGGATCAGAACAGCTTGGTTTGTGCTTGTTTCCAGGGCAGAGCCTCTAAAAACGTGGTGTCCAGTGGTTTCCATATTTCTTAAACAATGTGTTCCATTAAAAGGAAACTCAACTTTCTGAAATGTCATATTACTGGAAGGTAGTGTCAAAACCACATTTGTAAATGTTTTTCATCCCAGCCCATATCAGTACAGTTATACTGGTTCAACTGAAGTAACTGTTTAACATTGTGTTCTTCCTTATTGGGGCTGTGGAACTTATTTATTAAGTAGGTGAAATTATTGTAGTATCTACCATCCATGGGTTGTGACACCCTGCTAAAGGGAGGGCCCTCTAAGACTCTATTGCCATGGGCCCACATAAGCCATGGCAATAGGACACCTATAGGACACTGTGGAATCATGGAAATATAGATATTCTTGGAAATATGGAAAACTCAAATGCCTGGCACAAGGCCACCAGTGTGTTCTATTTAATGTTTTTCTGCCACACAATATGGCATTTGTTGAGAAAAGTCTAACAAACTACTTTCTAGTCACCACTCTGTAACCTGACACACGCACCTTGTTTTTATCTCATATTATCAAGTCACTGACAATCTTTTTGCTCTGGTTAACTTTCCTCCAGCTTATTACACTGCAGCTCCACTTACCTCTGCTGGCATCCTGCCAGTTATGCAGTCTTTGTGTCCCGATGGCCAAAGAGATGAGTATGGCTTTCTCCAGTACACCAACTCCACGTAAGTAAAGGCAACCCTGTGAATTATCATCCTACCATATAGGGTAAATGATTATGACACTCAGTAAAGTTATTCCCTTACTGGAAACAAGTCAACATGATGAATACAATTGTAGATAATATAGGTAAACTAGCCTAATTTTTGCTAGATCTTGTTAGCTGTCAGATGCTGCATCTTTCATCTAGCTTTCATTCAACCTGCCTTACGTTATTTAATAACTCCTAGTGACCCCTGTCCCCTCAGTGCAGTGCATCCTCAGTAGCAGATGACTCCTTCATGTATGCTGCAATATGAGGATACCTTTTTTCAAGGTAGAAATGTCTAAGAATTTTTGACTCTTGCAGTGTCACCCAGCTTTTGGAAAGGCTCACAGAAGTAGTAGAGAACAGCAATCTGTTTGACCCAAAGCGGCCTGGCCTGGAGGAAGAGCTAGAATCACTCAAACATCACCTGGAGTCCCTCAGCAGTGACCACAATTCCTTGGAGAACCACTTTCTTCACCACTCAGGTACACTTCACATAAATCTTACCAGTATGGGGAAGGGTTGCACTATAATGTGCTGAATTCAAACCATAATTGATAATAAACAGAAATAGTCAGTGTGTCTACATTAAACTATTCCTCATAGTAGGCAATAAACCTTTCATACTAGTAACGGAAAGCATGAGCAGCAATGTCCACACCTTTCCATTGATTTACTTTCCCACTTCCCTTCTTTCTACATGTGACAAAAGCCCCCCTATCCTGAAGCATAGAGGGCTGGTAGTTTGGCTTTCTCGGCTGTGCCAAATGGATGCGTGGCGTTTTGAATTGAATGGCCTTGATTAGTACCTAATGAAAGTAGTTTATCAGCTGGGCCAATCATATGTTGCTGTACAATGTTGCTAACTTGCATGGTTCTCTGACTAATGTGGCAAAAGACTAAAATAAATTTGGTGCAGGTTTCACACTGGACTCGGTGGTTAAAAACAAGACCAGTTTCCGGGAATTCCTTCAGACCAACCTCTCTGTGCCCAGTAATGTTGTTGACTTACTAGCTGGCTCCAGCATCAACTTGCACGAGGTGAGTTGGTTTTCTCTAGAATCCTGATATAAAATCTAGATACTAAATAGCCAATAATGGGGACATGGTGGAGGATGTTGTGCGCCTTAGGTATACTCCTTAGGCATATGTTGGCAATAATAGCTAGTCATTCACAACCAGGGCTAACTGATCTGAAGGTATTTTCATTGAGCTTTGCCAGGATTGCATTTGACACCCTAAGTTTTTTTTGTATCCTTATCTCCCTCATCTATGGTGAACCGGTAATGGAAGGCACCTGAAACTTTCTCATGGCTCATTAGCTTTGAAAGTGCCAATCCCAAGATATCCAATATTTGTTATCATGAAGTTATATGAAAATCTATAGCATAATCCTTAACTGAGCCATTATATTAAAAAATAGCAGTTTGATGAATTATGAAGCTAACTAGACCTTACTTTAAGAGGTTCATAACCTGTTTAAGGGTAATACTGAGTGCCTAAAGCTACAAACCCAACTTAGACGGAAGATACCCAGTGAACTGTTGATGAACAAATTGGTTTACTGGTGCTTGATGTGCTGAATATGCATGTTGGAGGCATCATTCCCGGGCATGTCATGAAGTATTGAACTAGCTAGGGACTCCAACCTTTTAACCCTTATTAACAATCACTACATCTTGGTAAAATGCTTACAGTGCACAGCAGCATATATCATGGTGCTGCCATTATAAGATTAAGGTAAGTCAATCTGTCATACAAACACATATGCCTTTTCCGGAAGCTTATAAAACTGACATTGTTAAAGGCTATATTTTATGCTATGTTTAGAGCCAGGTCAAGATCAAGCTCTTTATTTGTAAAGTTGTGGCTAAGGAAAATATCGACGTGTGAGCATATGTGTTGGAAGTTTGCCTGTAATATTTTTTATGCAGAATTCATTGCCATCTTTTAATGCACTAAAACTTAAGGTCACATTAAAGTTGTATAGTGTCTTTTGCATTGAATGGCTGCACTCACAATGTGTATTTAATAGTGTAAATAAATAGGCTCACCCACAGTATACTTTAACACAACCTATGTTGTATATTGACTGTGTCTAGACATTGGCCAATGCAGCTCCTAAATTAGATCCCATCACCAATCTCAAGGTCCTTGTATTGGTGAGGTTGCTTGTTTATGTTAATATTAGATGCTATGAGCCAGTTGCTATAATCAGTTTTACATATTAGATTATGTATTATGGTCAGTTTAAGGTGTTTGAGTCACGAGTAAGGTAAACTGTTTTAGATTAAAATGTTGGAGTCCGCTATAGGAAAAAGGAATAGGGAATAGGTGGAGGTTTGGGTCTAGGTATTATGGTATGGTTTTTGGAGGTTGGGTTAGGGTATATTTTTTGGTTTAAGCATTGCATTGGGTTTTGGGGGGTTAGAGTTTTGGACTAACCTATGTCAGCCTTAGTCAAACCCACTCCTCAAAAGCCACAAACAGGTTTTGTTTGTGGAGCTTCACATAGCTACCTCTATAGCTCTGCATTAGCACTTACTACTTCACCTGTGTACCTGTGAGAAGATCTGCAAAGCATGGCTTGTTGATGACCCTTAACATCTGTGGCCTAAATGTTATACTCCGGTTTAGAGTTTGGTTAGGAGTTTAGGTTAAATGGTTGTGTTAGGTGTTTTTATGAGGGTGGGTCAGCTGTAAGGATAGGATTAGATGTTAGAATAAGGCTTTGGGGGCTAGGTATTATGGTATGCTTCAGAGGTTGGACTAGGTTTTATTTCATGGTTTAGAAGTTGAGTTGGGTGTGGGATACATTAGGTGCTGAGCTGGGTGTTGGGTTAAAAGTTTCATTTAGATTAAATAATTGAGTAAAGTGTATATAGTTTAGGTTAAAGGGTTAGTTAAGGTTTTAGGGTCCGGTGTAGGTATCGATGCTAGATGTAGATAGTTTAGCAGGTGCCCTTCATCTTACACAAGATGCTATGATCTGTATCACCAAATTCTGTGTTACCACTTCAGGTCTACCGCCTGCTCTTTAGCTCCCCCTATCTCTCTGCGGAAGACATGACAGGCAAGAGCCCTTGGGATATGGCTACCTCAACTGGGGGACAAATCCTCAATCTTCATGTGAGTATATATACAGTTGTTTTTTTATATTGGTAATAAGTACATTCACTTTATTTTGTTTTATGTTTCAAACAGAAATATCAAGTATTATTTGTACCTTTGTACTTAATATTAAGAACATTTCAATAAAACATTACCATTTTATTAAAGTTCATTAAAATGTGTTTTATGTTCTCCTAGGGTAATATTCTACGAAAATTGAAAACCTTCCAGGAAGGCTTGATCCATAAAGCTCTCCGGGAGCCAATGAAATCTGGACATAAGATGGCTCTGCTCCAGCTAATGACTTTGGCCCTTGGCCTTGCTGTACCTGGTGCATCTTCAGGCAGCTATGATCCTCAGGCTGTGGTGAAAGAGCTGGAGGTAAGTCACTGTGTTTGTGTTAAGGGAAAGCATTGTTCAAAACAGTCAGGGTTTCGGATAGAGTTTGGAAGCCTGTGCAGTCCTGTATAGTGGGGCTAGACCATCTGGCCCAGGTATGTCCTCTATGACCCAGATGAACAGTGGTATGATAAAAATGGGAAATATTGCTTTATTTCTCACCAACCATTGACATACTCTTTCCTTCTAGGAGATCCTTTTCACTCCAAAAGTCCTGGAAAATCTAACATGTGAAGGGAATTTGGATGAGCTGAGCAACATCCTGGGTGTCTCCGAGGCTAAGCGGCCTTTGCTGAAATCATACAAAAACATTACATGTTCTGGGAGTGAGCTGAAACGTATTGAGCGATTCCAGGAGCTGGCTACAGAGCTGAAGGAACAAGTGGATGTCCGCAAAACCGTCACCCGTGTATGTGACTACCTTTTGGCTTTTAGCTTAGTGGCTTTGGTTTTAAGCCATAAAAGGTTTCAACTCTTCAATTAAAGTAGGCAACAGTTCAAATAGACTTTGGTCCACTTAGAATGTGTTCTATGGGGAATCTGTATTGCAGCATCCCTTTTGGGATGTGCATCATACTCACTTCGCTCTGCAGCAGCAGTTTTCCCAACTTGACTCATTCCCAAATAAGTTTTACCCTTATTCTTCCAACCCATCATACCCAATAGACTATGAGGTAGATAGCAGTAATGGTATTGTAGATGGTAGCTAATAATCTCTCCTGTTCTCTCACAGCTCCGCCTGGATGAGGTGAACACCACCGAGACTCAATACAGGCTGCGCTCCCTTCTAGAGGTGGAGAAAATCCTGAGAGATGTGGACATTCTGTCTGCCCTGGCCAAGCTCTTACCAAAAGGTGCCTGTGCCACCAAGAGTACCCCAACGCCTGTTAACTCCACCAACTGGAACTTTAACTTCACTGGAGGTTCGAACTCCACAGCAGAAGGGGAAGATGGCCGAGCACTGGAAAATGAACCAGATGAGGAAAACCCCCGCAGCCAGTTTTCAGCTTTTGTTCAGCTCTGGGCTGGCCTGCAGCCTATTCTTTGTGGTATTAACAGGTCAGTGCCTGATGGAATAATTTTTATATGACAAATATAGGGCCCTGTTTTTCCCAGTGACTTGCTGAAGGATCCAAATGTGGCTCGTTGGGGGGTCCCTCTGTGACACACTGGGAGGGGGTCCCTCTGTGACACACTGGGAGGGGGTCCCTCTGTGACACACTGGGAGGGGGTCCCTCTGTGACACACTGGGGGGGGTCCCTCTGTGACGCACTGGGAGGGGATCCTTCTGTGACTCACTGAGGGGTCCCTCTGTGACACACTGGGGAGGTCCCTCTGTGACGCACTGGGAGGGGGTCCCTCTGTGACACACTAGGGAGGTCCCTCTGTGACACACTGGGGAGGTCCCTCTGTGACGCACTGGGAGGGGGTCCCTCTGTGACACACTAGGGAGGTCCCTCTGTGACACACTGGGGAGGTCCCTCTGTGACACACTGGGGAGGTCCCTCTGTGACACACTGGGGAGGTCCCTCTGTGACACACTGGGGAGGTCCCTCTGTGACACACTGGGGAGGTCCCTCTGTGACACACTGGGGAGGTCCCTCTGTGACACACTGGGGACGTCCCTCTGTGACACACTGGGGGGGGGACTCTGTGACTCACTGGGGGGGGACTCTGTGACTCACTGGGGGGGCCCCTCAGTGACTCACTGGGGGGGTCCCTCTGTGACACACTGGGGAGGTCCCTCTGTGACACACTGGGCAGGTCCCTCTGTGACACACTGGGGGGGCCCCTCTGTGACTCACTGGGGGGGTCCCTCTGTGACACACTGGGGGGGTCCCTCTGTGACACACTGGGGAGGTCCCTCTGTGACACACTGGGGGGGGGACTCTGTGACTCACTGGGGGGGGACTCTGTGATTCACTGGGGAGTCCCTCTGTGACCCGAGGGAGGATCTATGTGTGTGATTTTCTTGGCTTGCTGGGGAATCCCTACATTACTCTATGTCTATTCTTTCTAAAACTTGCAGCACTGACTTGCTACATGATATATATGTGATGCATTATTATTATTTATTTATAAAGCGACATCATCTTCCATGGCACTGTACAATGTTAAATTACAAACAGGCTAAAACAGCTAACTTACAAGACATAAGAGAAAAGCATAAATACATAGTCATACTGGAACACACTAGGAGAGATGGGCCCTGCCCTAGCGGGCTTCCAATCTAAAGGAGAAGGGTGGAGACAAAAGGTAGGTCACAAGTAGTATATACTTAGTATGATGGCAAGTGACCTGAAGTGGCTCATGCTGTCTTTTATATAGGATAAGTGATAAGCTCGTCTGAATAGTTGGGTTTTGAGGGCACCCTTAAAGGATTGAAGGCTTGGGGAGTGGCAAATTGTATGGGGGAGAGCATTCCAGAGTAATGAGGCAGAGCATGTCGAAACCTGGATGCAGGAGTGGGAGGAGGTGATTAGAGCTGAGTACAGGAGGAGGTCCTGGGCAGAGAGGAGAATGGGCTATAATTTCCTAACTCTGCCATGTTTTAAAGCACCGGATCTGGACAGATCCACTGTGGAAGGTCTGAGAGGATGTGCTATTTTTGCCTACAGATGTTATGCTTACATATGCCCTTCAGCCTTGATGGCAAGCACACCTGGCTGCTACATTTTTACCCCTCATCCTTATAGAAAGGTTTTGCAAATAAACTTTAAGAATGAGTGCACTTGTGAAGTAATGCATTACATAAATACAGAGGCGGACTGCCCAAAATCAGCACAGGATTTACTGGCCCAGCCAGCCCACAATATCTCTGCTGAGCTCTGTCTGGGCTCCATGGTCAGACAATGAGTGTGTTCCAAGTCATATGTACAAGTCATGGCTGGATTAAATATGGTCAACTTGAAGGTATTAAGACTTATGCTCACCGCACAAACATGATGCTAAAGCATTTGGGCAGAATACTGACTGGGGTTTTCTTGACTGGAGGGATACAGTTGGGCCTGGCCAGGTTGGGCTTGGGGAGAGACAGGAATTGGATGGGCGTGTAAGAAGGCAGTAGCTAACTACCCCCAAAGCAGTGCGGCCCACCAGAAAGTCTCCCTATGGGCAGTCTGCCATTGCATACACAAGATTGTAAGTCTTGCTGCCTGTAACTCACTATGAACCAGCCTGGTAAAGTCCCTTACCCTTATTCAGGTGCCACTCCCTTCCACATGAATGATTTTTGTTACAATGATGTCCCTGTGATTTTCAGAACTATAGAGCCAGAAGCCCTGAAACGTGGGAACATGAGCTCCCTGGGCTTTACCAGCAAGGAGCAGAGGAACCTAGGGCTCCTTGTTCACCTGATGACCAGCAATCCGAAAATCCTCTATTCTCCTGTTGGCACAGAAGTTGACAAAGTTATTCGCAAGGTAAGCAATTAGACTGGAATTTATTGGTGGCAATGTATAAAATCAGAGATCCACAATAAATTCTGCTTCCCTTGAGACCATGCTACATTTTCTTTACTGGGCAGCTTTCTGATTTGCCTGTGGTCAGCCACAGCACCCACCAAACTTTAAATGTTTATGATCACAGCCAGGTGCGTTTGCATAGGAGGGTTCCCAAACATGATGTTCACCTAATTTATCTTTCCAGGCAAATGAGACGTTTGCATTTGTGGGCAACGTGACACAGTATGCCCGGATGTGGCTGAATATATCAGCGGAGATCCGCAGTCTGCTGGAGGATGGCATCCTGCAGCAGCACATTCAGCGCCTACAACAGGTAAGTGGGGAAAGTGTAACTGGGTTTTAGCTTGCTTAATCCTTTGCCATAAATGTGTTACAGGTTATTGGAGCATGCCACCCAGCTCAAGGGGCAACCGTCACATGCACTGTACCCCCTGGGTATCCCAGTGATAATACTGGCCTTATAGTCAGTACTTACTCAGATACGTTAGATGCAGAACCTCAAAGAGAATGTATGCAACATGTCACCTACTCACTTAGGAAAGCACTTCCAGAAACTTTAAATCCAGAGCTCCCCAAGAAGCAGTAGATAGAGACCCTTTGCACCTCTCAGGCTCAAGATGTGACGATTGGGTTTGGACCATATCTGTTTCTCCTAAGGCACTCCTGGAAAGGAACTGGCCATGTTTCCAGTTCGTTTATGCTGACTGCACAACCCACATCCTAGACTGCCCAAGCTGGTTATAGGTTTGTGGCAGACCATCTAAAACACATGTCCTCAATCTGCGGCCCGGGAGCCATATGTGGCCCTCAGAGCAATTTGCTGTGGTGGCCCCAACCTGCTGTGGATTGTAGCAGGGGTAAATAGTAATGATGTGTAAAAGTATTTAAATACGGCCACATTACGGGTGATTGCAGGGAGAGTGATCTAGGAGGAACGCAGTGATTGTGATCGCCACCCCTGGGTGAAATCTTTGGCAGAATAATTTGGTAAAATAGTTTTTCTATAATAATGGTACGCTTAGCATTGGTGGGATTGGTTGAGTATTGGGATGAGTAAAAAAAACAGATTCAGAGAGGTAAGATAATCAGAATGTGTAATGCTAGCATGTAGGGATTGTGAAATATGAATGTACAGGACATACGAATGGAGTTTGTAGAGACACTACTGAGGCTTGGATCCATTAGTAAGGTGGATATGGCGTGTTTTACAAAGTAAGGCATTTTAAATCAGGACATCACAGGAAAACTAACTAAAACCCCCGGGAGGGTCAAAAACCTGCATTGTGGTTCAGTTTGAGTATGAGGAGAGCTGGAAAACCGTGCATTGGCGGATAAGCTCAACAGACTTTATTAAATATCGATTTAATACGGTGGTGATGTTCCTCACTATTTACTGAGGTGTGTAAAGAGCATCTCCAGCTCACTGGAGTTTTGCTCTACCTCTGTTGCACAGAATTTCAAATATCTGATAAGGTTTTGAGGTACAGATGTTTTTCAGGTGAGGTGCAGAATTTTTACATTGCTGTTTTTGTACACAAAAGATTTTCAATAAACTAGTGCATTTTTGTTACTCAGATTGATAATAGGCCAAATGGCGGAGCACCATTTTTTATTTATTCTTGTATTATGTCATGTATTATGCATGTATTATTTTAGTCGTTTGTGAAATAATGCTTTTACCCTATTGTATTATTTCTGCATTTTACTGGAAAAGTCATATTTCAGCTAAAGGCGATTGTTACACCATTGCGTTGGGCTACATTTGGCACTGTCCTAAACTGTATTTAAATAGAAGAAGAAATGGCTGAGATATCAAGGTTTACAGTTTTACCTCAGGATTTTTCTTAGAGACAAGTGGGCATGGCTCTTGAAACTGTGATGCAGCATAACAATCAGCATAATGAGTGGGGTCTGTAAGAACCCAAAAACTTGCTTCAGATACTCCTGAATGTACATGCCGCACTCCCAAACCACATGCACACACTCCCAAAGCGATTGCGCATGCTCCCAAAACGTAACTCTCACTACCAAAGTGTGTGTGCGCACTCCCAAAGGGCACATGCGCGCACTCCCAAAGGGTACACTGCCTATCGCCCACAGAAACACAGCCGATTGCACACACACTCAGCCGTTCACACACACACACACACACACACACACACACACACACAGCCTATCACACAAGCAGCAGAGCGCACACACACTCAGCTGATTTCACATGCACACACACAGTCGATCACACATACACAGCCAATTGTACACACACGCAGCTTATTGCACGCACACACCCACACACACACACACGAACGATCACACACAGCCAATCTCGTATACTGGGATGTTGGCTGGGCTTGTTCTTTAGCTTGCGGTTGCCAGTAACTGCTGAAATTGATCCTTTGTCCCCTGCAGCAGCTTCCTTCCATTCTGACACATCAATATATGTCCTTGGGGATTCCCTTGCAAATAGGTAGACAAGATTCCACCCCCCTTCTCAGCCACCGTCACAGTGCCTGGTGTGAACCAATGAATTCAACAACTCAGTGTAGACTGCAGAGCCTCACTAGGACACCGTGGCACTCAGAAAACCAAGAACATTTTACCAGAGTAGGGGAAAGCTGCCGCTGATTTGGGGGCGGAAGCTGAATACAGGCAGTTAGTTATTTTAGCCCAGACAGGACTTTAAGATGCACTATTACTAAAGCGTGGATAGCTGCTCCACTTCAAAATTCTGCATCTCACTTGATGAAGCTCTTCAAATATTAATAAACATTTTGTATTTTGTAATATTTCGTATTTCTACTACCTTAAAACATCTTCAACTCTTTTATTAGTAATTTAATTAAGCATGGAGAGCTACTGCACTGTGTGTGTTTGCTTCTCCACCTGGCTAGAAAACTTCTGCTCCCCAGGAACTCTGCCTCAAAACCCCCATTAAGGTGCAAATAATTTGAAACCCCCTTATTTGCACTTAATTATATTAGGCTGTGCAGAGGTTCTCCACACCATGAAATACCAGACAACCGAGTTGGAGGAGTGCATGTCTGATTTTACAAGTTTAGTCCTGGTAACAGCCCCACCACCTACCAACAGCATATCCCTTTTGCAAAGTGTGAGTGCTGGGTGCACCGGAGTAAAATCCAGATAGACATTAGCCGGGTTTACTGGAACATGAATGCAGAAAGAAAATATCACCTTAACATGGTGGCTAACACAGACAGAAAAATAAATAGAGCAGAGTTGAATATACAGGAAATACAGTACATCAGATAAATGCATATAGAGACTACAGTTAAGCATTGGTAACAGCGCCATCTACTGTCATAATAACTTGTCATAACTGTAAACTGCAGCCATTCTGGCAAAAGTCCCAATATCACAGTCAGAGAAAAGCAGAAGCTGTTGCAAGGTATTGTATCTCCAACAATCACATCAGGGTATACTGATACATAATGTAATTAGGTTAGAGTGCACACTGGCCAGGGAGAGGATGATCGATGAATAGGTTGGGGTGTAGAGGAACTAGAAAGATGGGTTTGTGGAACTAGGAAAGGGGTGGTTGAGTGGCTTTGGGGGGGGGGGGGAGTGGATAAGTGCAGCAGGCATCATAATTAACCTGACAGCTGGGAGCACCCAGGACAGGTCAGGGAGAAGTTGCTACGGGGCTGCCCTGGCTGGTAAGGTGTTCTGTTTCGGGTTTTCCCTAGGCAATGATGAGGATAGGTTTTATAGAAGACCAGCTGCTTGTCCCTTTCTCCTGTCATACTGTCCATTTTATCCCCTCAGTTTACAGGTGACCTACAGAAACAACCAGAACTGCTGAATGGCACTGACAGTGAGCTCCTCCGCCGCATCCTTAGTTCCAACTTCACCGCCCTCAATGCCACCACCCTACTGCAGCAGTTGGACACCATCGACAACGCAGCCTGTGGATGGACGCGCTTTATGTCCAAGGTAAGTGTCCCAGCATCAGAGAGGATCACCAGGGATATGCTCCTCAGTAGCCAGCTGTGTCTTCTTTTTGTAGGTGAGTGTAGACATTTTCAAAGGATTCCCCAACGAGGACAGCATTGTGAACTACACGTTGAACCAGGCTTACCATGACAACGTCACCGTCTTTGCTAGTAAGTCTCTAAGTATACAGCTGATTTACATATATATATTTAGATAAATACCATAGAGGTGCCACCATCCATACAGCTGCTATAGGGGCCATGATTGAGGGAAGGTCTATTCGTGCTCATGGCTGTTCCAGTATCAATTTTGTTCCAGTATTTTGGTTATGAAGAAGTGTTAGACTTACCTTTGAATTGTAAAGCCCCATAGGTTATGAGCTCCTCCTTTCCTCATAACAGAATAGATTGTATATTCTTCTTACTTCAGTAGCTACGCTTATAGCCCAGTATCTCCTTCTGTATCTCACCTATTACCGTTACGAAACGCGTCTGCTGGGTCCGGTGTGTGGCGCTTTCCTGCAAGCCCTTTACATGGTGATGTAAGATGTACACATGTTCATTGATATATCTACCTTTTTCCCACTCAGCTGTCCTCATAGTAGGTTAATAATATAGCACTTTATTGCATTGTTTGCACAATTGATCTTTTTCTTATGCACTTTATATATGAAATTGAATTAGTTATTGTTTAGGTAGGAGGGTTAATTTTTGCTTGTTATGAATTGTCACTTTAATTGGTATAGAGGGATGAGCTTGTTAGCAGCGCCCCCTGGTGGTTATTAGTGTTTTTTAATTGCTTTTAATTGCTTTTTAATTGTGTGTCTATATGTATTTTGCTATAATAAACTTGTCAAATACTTTTTAAGGATATTGTGTGGGTGGTGCCGTTTGTGTCCTGTTTTTTTGGGGGGTTGTGGGGCCCCCTACCAGTATAAATATTTTTAAAATGTAGGATTGGGTTTTGGGATGGAGAAGTACTCCAGATGAGATGCAGATCTGTTACCAAATGAGTAAATACATTAAATTAGTAAAAACATTGCCTCCTTGCTCTCTGGTTCCATAGCAACCACATAGCTGTTCCTGATGCTCCCCAGACCTTAAAGCTTTTTCATGTCTTATAGGTGTGATCTTCCAGACTAAGCCGGATGGCTCCCTCCCTCCTCATGTCATGCTCAAGATCCGACAGAACTCCAGCTTCACAGAAAAGACCAATGAAATCCGCCGAGCTTACTGGAGACCCGGGCCCAACACTGGTGGGAAGTTCTACTTCCTGTACGGTTTTGTCTGGATACAAGGTAATTATGCACCTGCTCCTAATTGCCACTCACCTATTTCAGCAGACCCGAGGCCGCAACAGACACAGCACTCAGCATGCATCTCTAGTTACTATTCTTTTTATGATGTGGGCCTGGTTGAGAAAAAAAGTCGGAAAAGTTAATTCAAATTCATATTGCCTTGAATCCTCTTTGGATTTCACTTTCTACACTGATAATAAAGATTTCTAGAAAAGGCAATTCAATCAAATAGTGGAATGAATAATGGAATGATGTATGGTATATTATCTGATACTTAAGAGTAGTTTAGAATAGTGGAAATGCTGTTTGTAAATTATCTGTAACTTTTCACTTTTTTTCTGATCAAAGGCTGAGGCAATAGCATTGCAGGGACAGACCATGGGCAGCAGTGAATAGGACCACTCTTAAATGTATTGTACTGAAGATTTAATATTGTAGGGGAGGTTTATAGGGCGGGGGGGGGGGGGGTTGATGCTGCAGCCAAAAAAGAGGGAGGCACTATGGAGTAAGGGATTGGATGGGGCTGTTAGAAGCAGCAGCCCAGCTGTCTCCAAAGCAGTGAGGCCCACCAGGAATTCTCCCAGGTCAACCTATGACCAGTCTGCCTTTGATGGTAGGCAATGCATTGTAGCCTGTAAATCTTATCCTAATGCACATGAGCACAGGGAAATTGTTTGCATAGCTTGCCCAAAGGTTAGTTATTTTACATTTATAGTTGTGAGAAAGATTTGTTGCATTGTCTGTAGGTTCAGTAAACGTTTACTCAACAACTCAACTCAACAAATGTATTCTTTACGCTTTAGTTGTGGGTGAAAAATGGATTTCAGGCTTGATGAATGGTATATTTGACTTCTGGTCTAGTATTAAACATTCTTAGGGGGCATTTTGAATTGGGATACTCCACAGTCGGGATCCCGTAGATAATCCCCCCTCACAAGCAGCAAGCAGACACAGTTGCATTCCTTGCACATGTTACACCCCAGGTATATATGACATAACAAATATTGTACCATCTATATACTTTTTTCCACATATACATATACAAGGATAAATCAAATTACCATAGCTTTTGCCAAATAAAACACACTTTTATTCCCTCCCAAAAGTGGGGGTAAATGTGAGTGCGTCTGCCCACTGCTGCTGTACTTTCCGGCCTCCTGGTGGCTGCGGCAGCCTGACCAGCAGCATGGTAGCGCCAGTTATGTATTTAAAAAAAAAAAGATTTCTGCCACAATGATGCCTTTGGAGAATGGGAAGGGGGTTGCCACACTGCCTTTGGGGAATGGGAGGGGCAATGCCCCCTTGCCTGTGGGGAATGGGAGGGGGGAATGCCCCACTGCCTATGGGAATTAGGAGGGGGGAATTCCCCACTGTCTATGAGGAATGGGAGGAGGGAATGTTACACTGCCGATTGAGAATGGAAGTGGAAATGCTGCACCGCCTGTGGAGAACGGGAGGGGGAAATGGGATTGGGGGGAATGTCACAGTGCATGTAATTGGGGGATTCTGCACCGTGTCTATTAATTGTTTTTTTTGGGGGGGGGGGGGGGGGATCGTGTTTTAGCACAACATTTGGTTCAGAATATTTTTTTTCTTATTTTCCTCCATCAAATCATTGGTGCATCTTATATGACAAAAATATGGTATATGAATGAATGCCTTTGAACGGATAATAATAATACTTGTAGGTCACTACCCCAATTAGATCCCACATCATTTTTTTAATGTTTGTGACCCCCATTGGGGAGATTTCACATGGTGTCCTGTTCTCTGTGGTACCTATGGATCAGAGCAGATATGAGTGAGTTTTAAAAAGTGATTTATCCTTCTTCTGGAAGCATTTTCCTCACAATCTGTCCTGGTGATACCCATAGCTCTACTCTAGATTATATAGAACTTCCATTCCCTTGGTGCCAAAATAGATACAGGTAAATTCCAACAACGTGGACAACAAATAATAATGGTTTTGCAATTTACCATCTATTGCTGGTAGACCAAGCCAATAATTTTTTTTTTTTAAACTGGGCACGGATTAGAGCATCTTCTGTGTTTTATCTGTTTCTCTCTCACTGGAGACATTTGACATTCACTGGGGAACACAGTAATCATTCTGGAATCTAGTCTCCCTATGGACACTAGAAAAGTTTTTTCATTGCTGTACCTACCGCTCTGGATACAAAACTTCAGTTGTCCTTTGTGTACATAAAAGAGGGATCCATCCAGGCCCTGTCCATAATGTATTAAGATTCTGAATTGACCAGATTTCCCTGTGTGAGGAGGGAAACCTGAGAAATGGGGGGCTTATTTGGACCCTGGGAGGGTGTCCCAATCCTCCCAGGGTCCAAATAAGCCTCCCATTTCTCAGGTTTCCCTCCTCACACAGGGAAATCCTCCCCCCCTCGCTTCTACTTACCGGGGGAGCAGGACCCCATAACCTACCCTCGATACTGTAGACACCAGACCAAACAGGGGTTAATGCCGGGCTATCCCGATAGAAAACCCCTCCCCCCCCAACAGATGTCAAAGTACTTTTGATATTTATTGAATATATTTGTTAAATTGCAGATATGATGGAGAGAGCCATAATTGATACCATTGTGGGACGGGATGTTGTTGAACCTGGGAACTACGTCCAGATGTTTCCTTATCCATGTTACACTCGTGACGAGTAAGTGGCCTGTACTGGTGAATATGTTTAACCTGCACTTCTGTATTTCTGCAATTCTGTTCCCTATTTATACCCGACACCTGCATCATCCATCGCTTTACTCAAAACCCACTATTATCCTGGCTGTGTTCCAAGAAACTACTGACAATAACCATGAGCTTCAGGCAAGCTTTCCTACATACCGTACATGTCTGCTGCCCAACATGGCCTGTAGTAGAGCCCTGATACCTGCAACCCCCCTACAGCCTGTTGTGGTTGTGCCACAACCTTGGCCCACCAGTTATCTAACCCCAGGGGATACCAGGGTTCAAATGACAAATAGTTTATGGATGGTGGCCATCCAATAACATCCTGAAACTAAGAACTCTATATAGCATCAGGCCCCCCAATAGTATATAGCTGTGCAACAACATTGACCCTAGCAAAGCCTGGCCTGCTCAGTAACATTAATTGTCTTGCCAGACTGCAATAGAACTCAAAAAGTGGCCACTAAAATTTATACTGCTGTTCACACCTAAATTTCCTCCATAATGTAAGATAGATAGATAGATGGATAGATACATGTGCACATTAGTTAATGTCTTGTCAAAGACTGGGCATCCTGGGCCTACTACCAGCCTGCACTCTGCAGCCCCACAGAACACCAGCGGGCAGACACCAGGGGCCGATCAGTGGGTGCAAGGGGAGGCTGAATGGGGTGGGGGGAGACACCGGATGGTATCAGGGGTAATAATGGTGGCTCACATTGTGCATTGTGACACTACAATGCTGGTTATTTTCCTTTACAGACATCACTGGTGGCTCAGTGGTTAATATCCGCCCCTTGTCTCGCTTTTCCATGCTTTGTGTGCATTACCTTATTAGAACGAGTGAGCACCCGGCAGCATCATACTCCACAATCTAATACACACAGCGTGCAGAGGCTCCGTCATTAATGTCTGTAAAGTTTGCCTCAGGTCCCGAAGATGGGCTGGACAGCTTGCATCGGACCCCTTTCTCCCATGGGCCCAGTAGTAGTCTCCTCTGCCTCCTCTGCCTCCATTGTATATATGCCACTGCCTATAAGCAATAATAAATTATATAATATCCCCACAGCTTTCTTTTTGTGATTGAGCACATGATGCCGCTGTGCATGGTGATCTCGTGGGTGTACTCGGTGGCTATGATGATCCAGCACATTGTGGCCGAGAAAGAACACCGCCTGAAGGAGGTATGGTCATTTGGGGTAGAGCGGAAATTATATGGTCAGAATGATTCCATTTAAACTTTTTTGCCTGACTTGAACAAATTATGTAAGAATATTGTAATATATCTGTACTATGCTTTTGGGAATTGACACACATTTTTTTACTATGCCCTAGCCTGGTTGATAAATGTATGTAAGAAATATATTTAATAACAATGAATATACATTCCTTTATCTAATATTATTTATATATCCTTTTTTAATAAAATTAAATATCAAATAAATTAATTCATCAAATATTATTAAGAAAATGAAAATTCCAATATGTATATTTAATATACCAGTAACTACCTAATATTACATCGTAGGCACTTAGCAATTTCAGAGAGAAATGTATACTCATATGAGCCTCGCACCCACACCGCGGCTATCGGACAGCCAGCCGATAGAGGAGCAGCAGACAGAAATGTAAATGTAGGCTGCCCGCTGTCCCCACTCTGGTTTCCAGCACCCCCACTGAGGCTGCCTCTCGGGCCGGTGCTCGCTGACCCCCGAGTGCTTGTGTCAGTGCATGCCAGCCCACGAGGCAGTGGTGGTGCCAGAAGCCAGAGCGGGGACAATGGGCAGGTTACATTTACATTTCCGTCCACTGCTCCTCCATCAGCTGGCCTTCTGATGGCCAAGGCGCAGGTGCGAGGCTCATGTGAGTATACATTTTTTCTCCTTCATCCATTCCAGGCCATCCCGATATCGGGGCGCTGACTGCAAGATCAAAAGATGTAGCTCCTCCCGGCCCCCTATAAAGGCAGCTGCCTGTCTAGCATTCCCCAGTTGTTCATCTTGCAGTTGTCTGCATAAGATCGTCACTCACTCTCTCAGAACTTGGCAGCAGAGCGGGGCCACCTAGCCTGTTGGCCGCTGCAGGACCCTATTTCCGTGGATCTCTCCTGACCCATCCTTGCCTCCCAGCCTCTGGCTGCTACAGGGATCTGTGACGGTAGGGTGAACGCCGGGGTCTGTGGCGTTCTGTCAGAGCACATGCTCTGGGCCTCAGACCTTCATGTTAAAAGGAAGTCGGCCACAGGCCTTATGGTGAGCCTGTTGGGGAACTACTTATATATATATTCTTGTATATATGCCCTCCCTGCCCACTTGCTTTATTACTTGTGTGTGTGCTGTTGTGTTTCGGTGCGACTGGGAGCACTGTGAGCTCCTCACTGGCTGGTGCAGCGAGGAGCGGTCTCCGCTCCTCTCATTCTTACCTCCCTGCGTTCCCCCGCTGGCTCGGACGGGGCGCGCTGTCACTCCTGACCCTAGCCCTGCGTTACCATCAGCCTCTCCAGATCCTTCGCTGCTGCAGTCAGCCCCTAGGGGGGAGCCAGCAACGGGTCTCATGTTGATTTTGCACACAGGCTGGCAAGTCTCGAAAAGCAGATCTCGTTGACAGCCCCTAAGAAGGCCTCGAGTAAGAGACAGCACCTGGAGCCGATTTACTCAGATGAGGATTTCTATGATTTCTTGGGATCTGCGGAGGAAGGTGAGTTGCCGGATGATTCTCTCTCAGCGGCGGAGCTGCTTTCCGCTGGTGACGACAGCATATCTGGTTCCTCCTCGGATGAGGATTCTTGCCTCCCGGATGATACAGAGAATTTGCTCTCTTCCGTGTTTGATACCTTGCACATTGTCCCTCCCAGAGCGGCTAAGAGGAAGCAGGGTGATTTATTTCGGCCTGAGAGGCAACGGCGGGTATTTCCTGAGCAGCCTAATTTTCCTAACATGATTCTTAAGGAGTGGGAAAGGCCCAACAGATTACAGTTGGTCCCTAAGGGCCTGGAGAGGCGGTACCCTTTCCCTGCTGAATTGGTTCGGCTATGGTCTCATCCTCCCGAGGTGGACCCTCCACTGTCAGGGTTGTCCAATACCACTGTTATGCCATCACTCATGCTTCCTTACGTAACCCTGCAGACAAACGCATGGATCAGCTGGTCTGCCATGCTTTCACCTTTGCTGGTGCTCTCTTTCGCCCTGCGTGTGCCTCTGCAATTGTTTCACTGGCCAACAGGAGAAAGGTTAAACACCTTGTGGCTATGGCTAAATCTCGCAAGCGGGCGGAGGAGTATAAGGAACTCAAGGCCTGCTTGGACTTCATCGGCTTTGTTGTTACTGCCATGGATGATGTGGTCAGGCTTGGTGCCAGAATTTTGGCCTTACTTGTTACTTTACGCCACTCGCTCTGGTTGAGGCAGTGGTCGGCCGATGCGGCTGCCAAGAAGTTCCTCACAAGTCTACCTTTTGTGGGTCGCCGGCTGTTTGGGGAGCGCCTGGACCTTTTGGTCAAGGATGGTAAGCTCCCTCAGAGAAGAAAGCCTGCTCGGTCCTTTCGGAACCCCTCTTCTTATCGGCCCTTTCAGGGAGGAAGAGGATCTTCATTTCCAGGTGCTTGCAGAGATTCCTGGGGCAGAGGTAGGTCCCGCAGCTGGCCCAACCCCTCCTGGGGAGCTAAGCCCAAAACCCCAGCCAAGTCTACTCAGGCATGAGGGGACACCCTCACCCATCCGGGTGGGGGGACGGCTTCTGCTGTTTGCTCAAATCTGGAGACGTCCCGTCTCAAATTGGTGGATTCAGTAAGTGGTGTCCTCCGGTTACAAGATAGAGTTGGCAGCCAGGCCACCCACAAAATTCCTATGTTCAGGGATATCCCGAAACCCGCTAAAAGCTCAGGCTTTGAGAGCAGCTGTCCAACATCTCCTGCGGATAGGTGTAATTTGCCCTGTGCCTCGGCAGGAACAGGGTCAGGGTTTCTACTCCAACCTGTTCACGGTTTCCAACAAATTTGTAAAGGTCAGGCATTTCCGCATGGAAACGTTGTGGTTGGCGATGAGATCGCTTTGGCCCGGCGACTTCATGACCACGGTGGACATCAGGGACGCTTATTTGCACATTCCGATTTTCCAAGGACAGGGTATTCGTGTGTTAACCTATCTGGACGACCTGCTGATTTCGGCCCGGTCCCTTAGGAGGCCGAGAGCGATACTCGGACGGTGCTCTCAACCCTGGAAGCCTTCGGTTGGGTAATCAGTTACCCCAAGTCATGCCTTCAACAGTGAGATCCTTCCTGGGAATGATGATAGACGCCGCTCAGGTCAAGGTTTTTCTGCCACAGCAGAAGATTTTGGGACTCCAGACGCAAGTGCAGGCCTTGCTGACTTGTCAAGAGCCGTCGGTTCATCTGGGGATGAGATTGGTGGGCCTAATGGATTCATGCTTCAAGGCAGTATCCTTCACCCAATTTCACATACACCTCTACAATTGAACCTGCTGTCCGGTTGGAATCGGTCGCAGGAATCTCTGGAACAAGGATTTTTGCTGTCACCCCTGGCCAGGCAGTCCCTCTTGTCGTGGTTGGACTCCTGGAACCTGCTGGTGGGCAAGTCCTTTCTGACTCCCCATTGGGAGATACCACAGATGCCAGTCTTACAGGTTGAGGAGGCGTTTGGCAGACCCAGAAGATCCAGGGTCAGTGGGGTCCGCAGGAGAACCGGTTACCCATAAATCTCTTGGAGCTGAGAGCAATCCGGTTGGTTCTTCTATGCTTGACTCCCCATTTGAAAGGCCATGCGATCCTGGCCCGCTCGGACAATCAGACAGCTGTGGCCTACATCAACCACCAGGGCGGGACTCGGAGCAAGAGATCCCTCAAGGAGGTAAGCCGGATTCTGACTTGGGCAGAGGAGAATGTTCCCTGCATCTCGGTGGTTTACATACCCAGGGGGGAAAACCAGGAGGCAGACTCCCTGAGCAGGAGTTCCTTGCGCCTGGGGGAATGGTCCCTCAGCAGCGAGACCTTTCAGGCTCTGTGCCTCCGCTGGGGTCAACCAGATGTGGATCTGTTTGCGTCCAGACACAATCACAAGCTTCCAAGGTTTGTCTCTCTCTCAAGAGATCCTCTGGCCATTGCAACAGACGCTCTGGCGATTCCTTGGACGGAGTTCAAATTTCTGTATGCATTCCCTCCGTTTCCGCTCCTGGGCAGAGTGTTGCGCAAGATAGCCCAGGGGGTGCCAGCCATCCTTGTGGCTCCTCGCTGGCCGAGAAGGAGTTGGTTCGCAGACATAGTTCAGATGTCAATAGATCACTACATCATGCCCGATGACCCAGGGCTTCTCACACAGGGGTCGCTGCGGCACCTGAATTTACGGACGCTGGCTTTGATGGCCTGGCTATTGAAACCTCAATCCTGACGGAGAAAGGGTTATCGACCATGGTTATTCACACAATGATTCAGGCACGGAAGAAGTCTTCTTCCATGATATACTACAAAGTTTGGCGGGCATATATCGCTTGGTGCGAGGCCAGGAGTCTTCCTTGCCGGAAATTTTTCCAAGATTCTAGAGTTTTTACAACACGGTTTAGACTTGGGCCTCCAGCTGAGCACCCTCAAGGGTCAGGTCTCGGCCTTAGCCATTTTCTTAGCCAGAGATCCATTGCCAATCATAGATTGATCAGGACTTTTTTCCAGGGAGTCACCCATGTCCAGCCACCGCGTAAATCAGTCTTACCGGTGTGGGGCTTGAATCTAGTGCTGTCTGCTCTCCAGGCTCCTCCCTTTGAGCCATTGAATGATGCGGCATTGTCTATGCTGACTCTCAAAGTGGTCTTTCTGGTGGCGATCACCTCGGCGCGTCGCGTATCAGAGCTGGCCGCGCTTTGTATGAAACCACCCTACTTTGAGTTGCACAGAGATGGTGGTTTTTCGTTTTAAACCTGATTTTTTGCCTAAGGTCGTTTCTTCTTTTCACCTTAATGAAGAAGTTGTCTTACCTTCCTTGTGTCCAGCACCGGCTAATTCCAAAGAACGGACCCTCCATGCCTTGGATGTGGTCAGAGCCATAAGGTATTACCTGGCTGCGACTGTATCCTTCAGGAAATCGTATTTGCTCTTTGTCTTAAAAGAGGGCTCTAGGAAGGGATTGCCCCCAGCCAAATCCACTCTCAGTAAGTGGATTAGACAGGCGGTGGTACAAGCATATTCTGCCAGGGGGAAGGAACCCCCCTTTCATATCACAGCTCATTCTACCAGGGCTACTGGTACCCCTTGGGGCTTTTCAGCATCAGGCATCGGTGGAACTAGTTTGTAAGGCCACAACTTGGTCTTCTGTTCATACTTTTACAAAGTTTTACAAGGTGGATGTCAGGGCCTCAGCTGATGCAGTTTCACACTGGGGATCCCGTCCTAATGGACACTGCTTTTGGATGTCCCAATCGTGAAGATATCGGGACGGCCTGGAATGGATGGAGGGGAAAAATAAGATTCTGTGAAACTCACCTGTAGAATTGTTTTTGTATCCATCCATTCCAGACCGTCCCACCCCGCACTTGTGTTCATTATGTCCTGTATGCCTGTTATTGTGATGAACCATTTTTTGCTCATAGGACACTAGTTATAGTTTTTTTCTAGTTTTTGGATTCGAGAGAGTACAAGCAGAGGCTATATGAGGTAACATGGTCTCTTATTTTTTGTTTGGGCCTCCCGGCCTGCCCTTCTTTGTTGAGTACTGCTTTTAAACCACTGGGGAATGATAGACGGGCAGCTGCCTTTATAGGGGGCCAGGAGGAGTTAGAACTTTTGATCTTGCAGTCAGCGCCCCCTAGGGGCGAACACCCAATCATGAAGATTTCGGGACGGCCTGGAATGGATGGATACAAAAACAATTCTACAGGTGAGTTTCACAGAATTGTATTTTTTTTTGCTTTTTTTTTTTTTTTTTTTACATTTGCCCGATAAAACGCAATGACATTTCCCTCCCCCCCACTTTTGGGGAACAATAAGTGTGTCTTATAGGGCAAAAAATAAATTTCATGTAGTTGCCTAGAGGTCCTAGAGTCTAGGGTGTGCCAAATATTTTTTTCAATATATGTTAAACTAGCCTCCCCTACATCTTCATGCCATCAGTGAGCCCTGCACTACAGACATACTTGCGTTTTCCTTGAAGCAGAATAAAACCCAGGAAATTGACTTTCCCGGGTTTTGTTTTGTGCCCCCGGGGCATCCCGATTCAGCTATGTGAACCCCCCCATTCTCCCCTAAAAACTCATCTGTCCTGGCTCCTGCAGCGCATGCTTGGGCTCTCGTCTGAGAGACGTCTGCTGTAAATATGTCATTCGACGGGTGGCTCTTATTGAAATCAGTGGGAGCATGTGCACGTCTGGGATGTGGAGGATGCGGCATCACTCGCTCCCCATTGTAAACAATGATGGCCGCCTGCCCAATGGCGTAGTCAATACAGATAGCTCTCATTGGACGAGAGCCTGCACATGCGCTCTTGGAGTATTGAGAGCTAAGATTTTCGGGGTAAACTGGGGCCACACAGCAGGGGCATCCCGATTTGGAATGCCCTGGGGAAAAAACAGGGACCAGCCCTGGAATCTTTAATATTCCAGGATGGCCGCTGCTGGGTTTTGTTCCACTAGAGGTCAGCTTCCATCCTTCTTTACAGACCCAATCCAATGGATCAAAGAAAACAGCCGTACACCTCAAATACTCTAAGATATGTGCAGCACTGCAGGGTGCAGCTGTTTTCTGGTAACACCTCCCCCCAGGCTACACAAGGAAAGGTTGAGCATCACTTAAATTTGGAACAGGTGGTTTAGGGGTCTTTGCAGAGCTGTACTGAGCTGTTCAGAGCTGATGGCTTGCCGGGGGGGGGGGGGGGGGGAGTGCCCCATGGCACAGGGGGTGGCCCTGTTGAGCCCTGTCTTACATAGGGACCCTTTCTTTAAGGGCGACTGTGGAGACTAGTGTCAAACTAATGTCAAGTAATTAGGTTGTGCCACTCCAACTGCCAGTATCTCACTAGCCTCCTGCCATCGCCTGTTTATATAACTCTTGGACTAGGTCAATGATATTTTATGAATTAGAAAATTAAGTGTAAAGGGTGCCATCTAGTGGATGGATACCAATATAACTAGCTGAATGGGCTACATGACTACAAGACAACTTTCTTTATCAGAGGATTAGAAGTATCCTTTGATGTGTTGCCTTCAGTACAACCTGCATGCTCTTTGTAATTCCCTATATATACTATATAATATATGTAAATATTTATCCTGTGCTCCTCCTCCTCCTCTCAGGTGATGAAAATGATGGGACTCAATAACGCCGTGCACTGGGTAGCTTGGTTCATCACTGGCTTCGTACAGTTGTCTATTTCAGTGACTGCTCTAACCGGCATTTTGAAGTATGGCCAGGTCCTTAAGCACAGCAATGTGTTCATCATCTGGCTCTTTCTTTCCATCTATGCAGTGGCCACCATAATGTTTTGGTGAGGACACCTATGTGCTTGTACATTATTTATGTTATATGATGCCATTTTAGATGCAGACCTATACCTAAGCTGACCATTATTTTGAGAGGGGAGCTTAAATTGTAATTTGTAAATCGTAAATTGTTCTTATAAAATCGTTAGGTTAATTTTCAATAGTGACACCACTGGTCGTACATCATACAGTGTTGTTGCTATCAAAAATTAGCCTAGCGATTTGTTGAGCTGTCACAATTTAAGCATCACAAATTTGTCCCTGAACAATTTGAGCAATTAAATAGTTTACCTATTCCCTACATCCCCAAACCCCATCCTAATAAGTTCAACTTAAAATGCCCTAAATCATGCTCAGTACTCATGCTTCTGTATCTCCTAAGCCAGGCTTGTGATCAATGGGGTTTGCAAACCAGACCACCAGGCCACTAAAGCCCACCCTCCAGTGGGTCACTTAGCCAGCACTGGAGTAACAGGAGAAAAAAGGGGCTAGGAAATTGAACCCATTTTCATTGACAGGCATCCTGATTAGGGATGCACAGAGGGTATGGAAAGTAGTAGCCATGAGGCCACCATGGGTATCAATGAGTGATGGTCCGCTATACAACAAAATACTTTACTGATGCCCTGGTCTCAGGGCCGGATTAAGTGTGGCGGAGGCCCCTGGGCACACCATCTGGTGGAGGCCCCAGATACAGTATTTTTTTTTCCTTTAAAATAATAGTCCAGTCAAGTAGCTGATTGGTGGTTGTCTGGCACTTACTGAGACGTAAAATTGAGTCCCTTGTGCCACCTTTGTGCGGGTGCGTGCTGCTCGGGAACTCCTGCTTTGCCATTCTGGGCGGGGGGTAGTGTAGTCACCCAGCTGGTCCAGCAGAAAACCGTTCCCTGCATTGAGCTGCCAGCAACTGTGTTTGGTGGCTTATGTGCAGTAAGTCGCCACCGACTGACAGCTCTGCACGCACCCATCAATGTACCTTTGTTGACATCGGCTTTGCTGCTCTAGACTCTCCATCCTGCCCTATGGTGGCTTTAGCTGCAAGTTTGAAAAAACAAAAAAGGCTTGCCCAGGCGTGGGGGCCCCCACTCCCGCCTATAGCTTTGTTGCTGGCTCCTCAGACCAAAGACTGAAAAGCTTCCTGGACCAGACCATAGCCCAAAGGTTGGTGGAGCCCCCCTTTGCAGGGCAAGTGGTGGAGCCCCCCCATAATCCGTCCCTGCCTGGTCTTCAGCATTAAATACCATTTAGAGGAGACTTTAGGGTTTCAAGCCTTCCCCAATGCTATGTTGTTTGATTGTACTGTAAACCATTACATAAATACTTCTGGTTCTGGGTGTCTGTGAAGGTTTCCTTTCATTCAGGTCATGCTATATCTGGATGAGTCGAAGCATCTGTATTTTTGGTTTTCTTTAAAAATACATTGGAAGTTTAAAGGGGAACATATCTACAGATGAGTTACTGATTTTTAACCCAACAGAAATAATGTGTGAAATGTTTGCTTCATGCAGCATGAGCACCTTTCCGGTGTCACAATATTGCCAAGGCTACTGAACTTCATTTAACCTTCCCGCAGCTTCCTGGTGTCAGTGTTGTACTCCAAAGCAAAGCTGGCATCCGCCTGTGGTGGGATCATCTACTTTTTGAGCTATGTTCCTTACATGTATGTGGCTATCAGGGAAGAAGTGGCCCATGACAAGATCACTGCATTTGAAAAGTGCATTGCCGTGAGTGATTCCTGCTCTATTTATTTTTCACTTTCCACCGTTCTCTTATAGTCTTCTCCCATTGTCCTTTAAGATGGTTTCTTTATAGTTTAGCCTGTATAGCCTGTAACTATTGTGCTCTTTCCCATAGTCTCTTATGTCTACAACGGCCTTTGGTCTTGGCTCGAAGTACTTTGCTCTGTATGAGGTAGCAGGAGTTGGGATTCAGTGGAAAACCCTTAGCCAGTCTCCAGTAGAGGGAGATGATTTTAACCTCATGCTGTCTATAATGATGCTTGTGATCGATGCAGTGGTGTATGGAGTTTTGACTTGGTACATTGAAGCTGTACATCCAGGTATGTGTGTTTTGGATAGCCAATGTCCGTGCTTCTGAATTTTCTAAATATGAATTTAACTTAAGCAGTCAAAGTCTAAAAAATCTCAGTCAAAACCTTAAGCCGTCAAAGTCTAAAAAATACATATTGGTCCATAGTCTGCTCTATAGTTAATCCAGCTGTAGCCTTAAAGGGATTAACCAGGGAGATAAAGAAAGCTGGGTGTCAGCAACTTACCTCCTCCTGCTGCTGTCCCCAGGGTCACACAGCACAAAGGAAGAGGAAATAATACTCCTCTTCCCCTGCCTATGGCACCTCCTCTCACAAACCTGTCCACCAGAAGCCTGGGGCTTCTGGCCTGACCACCTTCCTCATTTATTCACTTTCATACTACACACCCGTCCCACCTGTGAATCACCTTCCTCTTCACATGCCGCATTAATGATTTGTAAAAAAAAAAAAAAGATGTGCAGTCCACCCCTCCAAGTCTACCAGCTGACACACTAGTCATAGAGGTTTGAAGCCTCTATGCCTTTCGATGTGGGTCTGGTGCTCCTTCATATGAAAATATCCCTGGCTAAGCACACAAGCATCTAAAATACATATTTTGAATTCTTGTGTTCTAGGAATGTATGGGCTACCCCGTCCCTGGTACTTTCCTTTCCAGAGGTCTTACTGGCTCGGGAGTGGAAGGATAGAAACCTGGGAGTGGTCCTGGCCTTGGTCCCGGCCTACTCGTCTAAGCATCATGGAAGAAGACCAAGCGTGTGCTATGGAGAGTCGTCGCCATGGTGGGTTATTTGAACATTGTATGTGTTGTGTAGTAGAGAATGTTTAGTTTGAGAATACAAGTAGTAGCAAAGTTTATATTTCTTTCTACCCAAAGAAGAGTCACGAGGAATCGAGGAAGAGCCCAGTCATTTGCCGTTGGTTGTCTGCATTGACAAGCTGACAAAAATCTACAAGACTGGAAAGAAACTGGCACTCAACAAACTGAGCCTCAATCTACATGAAAATCAGGTGGTGTCTTTCTTGGGCCATAATGGAGCGGGCAAAACCACTACCATGTAAGTCACTCCAATTTTGTCTCTACTCCCTGATTTTAGTTCTGCAGGTTAGAAAGTTTTGTAATCTCACTGTTTCTTTACAGGTCTATCCTGACCGGTCTCTTCCCACCAACATCCGGATCTGCCACCATTTATGGCCATGACATTCGTACAGAGATGAATGAGATCAGGAAAAGTTTAGGAATGTGTCCTCAACACAACGTGCTTTTTGACAAGCTGACAGTTGAGGAACACCTGTGGCTCTACTCAAGGTTGAAGGGGATGGCTGAAGAAGCAATACGCAAGGAGATGGAAAAGTATGTACTAGAGATAGCCACCATTCCTATGATAATATCTATATTATTACTTTAATGTGTCCGAATTCATCCACGATTGCATTTCATTTTCTCACCTGTAAATTATCGATCAAGCGGGTGATCATTGGATAGCTTAAAAATTCTAAATTATTTTGGGTACTAGCTATCCCCAGTCAAGGTCAGATTTACCAATTGGTGCCAAGCCCTACCATGTGGAAATGATGGGTGCTCAAAAGGGATCACAAATTTCCTGTTGTTGTAATTTGATGCCTTAGCCATGGGTCGAACTGGCAGTTGAAGTCGAGCTAAGGTCAATAATTGGGTAGCAGTCCAAAACAAACAAAGGGAGGACGTAGCCATGGAATTGGTTATTGAGGTACAGTACAGGAAAGGGTATCAGCTGAACTTATAAGCAACGTGTTTCAGGTAATCCTCTAGTGGTCTTTAGATTGTAAGGATACAATAGCAGGGCTCTCCTAATGTACTACTGTATCAATGTGTTTAGTTACAACTGACTCATAATACTGTGTGTATTATATGTTGTCATTGTTGTAGTTTACCTGTCTTAACCCCATGTAATTTCTACCTTGTACAGCGCAACAGACTATTATGGCACTAAATAAACAATAATAATAGTGGTCACAGACCTATGGGAAGGAAACGGAAACTAATGGTCCATTTCCATGAATCGATTTGCAAATAAAAAAATTGCTTAATTGACCACAATCATTCTAGAGTGGATCTGTGGAAATGCCTGTTCCAATCAAGTGATGAATGAAAATGTATTCATTGGTCAACCGTCATATTGTTTAGGCTGATGTGTGGAAACAGAAAATGACCACAAATAGGATGTAGAGCACACAGCGCGAGCGATCTTACAAACGAACAATTGGCAGACAAATCCTCCATGTCTGCATCCACTTGCTTATAAGTCCTATGCTTGTTCACTTGCTCAACAAATGGCTGATATATCTGTTCATGGAAATGGGGGCCATAATGCAGGAAACGTCAAGGAGCAGTATCTATGACGAGGGACATAAAATAAATAAATAACTGTAAAAGCAGGTTCTTAATATTCTGGCAGGTTTGCACAAAGCTTTTACAAATGCCACCGAAAATGGAACTTGGCATTTGGTTTGTCCCTATACTATAATTCTAATATATGTTTTAATCTATGTTTAAAGGATGATTGAGGACTTAGAATTATCCAACAAACGCCATTCCTTGGTTCAAACCCTTTCTGGAGGAATGAAGAGAAAACTCTCAGTGGCCATTGCTTTTGTTGGTGGATCTAAAGCTGTCATTTTGGATGAGCCAACGGCTGGTGTTGACCCATATGCAAGGCGGGCAATCTGGGACCTCATTCTGAAGTATAAACAAGGTAAGAAGATCTAAAGCTGCTTTTCAAATGTATTCAGACTAGGAACCTCTGACTTACAAATATCCTTTCACATGTAGGGCACACCATTCTTCTTTCAACGCATCACATGGATGAAGCTGATTTGCTAGGAGACCGAATTGCCATTATTTCCCATGGAAAACTAAAGTGTTGTGGGTCACCACTTTTTCTCAAAAGCACTTATGGAGATGGTTACAAACTGACCGTAGTCAAGAAACAGGGCAGCCCAGGTAAGTAATGAACCCCCAGGGAAGTGTCCCGGTTTATTGACAATACGTTATTTTATGGTGCACCCTAATTGTCTTTTTCTTTGATTGGCAGATATTGGTCATACACCCACATTATGCAACCCCCCTTGTTCCGAGCCTAGGGTGACCCAATTCATAAAGAAGTATGTGGCCTCCTGCTTGTTGATTTCTGACACAAATACAGAGCTGTCCTACATTCTCCCCAGTGAATGTGTCAGGAAGGGTTGCTTCGAACGTCTCTTCCAGGTAAATTATAATTGAGGCTTTCTTCAGAATGTTGTCCTGTGTTTGGTTGGTTGTTAACTTGACAGATATACGGTAATTAATAAAAATGAAGTTTTTTCAAAATCAATCTGTTTTTCAATCCTTACATTGCCTCATTTGTTATCTGCTGCATATCCCTGCCATGTGCATGGCACCAGTAAACTGCTAGTACATGCCCTGTACTCATAGCCTGGCTAAGCTAGTGCAACCCCCTCCTCTCTATTACTCTAAATATTGTTTCTCACTCCATCCACCTCTCCTTTTGCAACTTAAAGATTCCCTCCACCCCCCAAAATCACCTCATAGCAGTCACTGTGCAGAATTGCCCCTTATCAGGAAATGAGGTAGAATCCCCCGCCCCCAATCACCCCATAAGAGGCAATGTGCAGGATGTAACCCAATCACCCCATAACAGGTAGTGTGTAGAATCCCCCCCCAATCACCCTATAACAGGCAGTGTGTAGAATTCCCCCCCAATCACCCCATAACAGGCAGTGTTCAGAATCCACCTCCCAATCACCCCATAACAGGCAGTATGAAGAATCCTACTGATTACCCCATAACAGGCAGTATGCAGAATTACAAACAAGCAAGACAAGATAACAAATACAAAAGCTTTAATCAGCCACAGAGTATGTGGTGCATATGGTATCAAGTTGGGTTACAGAAGAGCCCTGCAGACTCACAGCAGCACAACAGGCTAACAAAGGCTGAAAAGTCTTCACAAAATCTTGCAACCCAGAGCAGTGGGCCCAGCCCCTTATTGCAAGGTTGCATCAGGTGCTCCTTCTGAGGGGATAGGAATGGAAGGCCAGGCAGCTCCACTACCCCCATTGGTGACAAGCAGAACTAAAATTAAACAAATGATGAGGGGTGGCTGCGTCATGACCAGGTGCAGACAGTGTAGCACGAGTCTCCAAGACTCCCCTAGTCCCCGGCCTGTATGACAAGCTATTGTGTGATGTCTATGCCATAAGTGGAGGCTGGGGACTCGGGGAGACTTGTGCAGTAGCGTGACTTGTAAATATAAGCACACTGCCTGCTGCTCTGCACCTGGTCACAGTGCAGCCGCCCCCTCCATGCCATGTGTTTAAATTTGATCAATTACACTCCACAGAATATTGGGGGCTGACATGAGGAGATTCTTTAGAATGCCTGTCATGGGGTTTGAGGGGATTCTGCTTGCTGCCTTTTATGGGGTCTTTACTCCATAAAATACACCCATATTATCCCCCCACTTTGGTTGGAAAGTACATCTTATGGACCAAAAAAATATGGTACCCTACTTGTATGTATAAGCAAGCTTCCTGCTGCTCTGCACCTTGTCACATGGGGGGTGGAATCAACCCCTTTTCATTTTATTTCCAATGTTAAGGGGGTTCTGGACACTGCCTGTTATGGGGTCTTAACTCCTTAAGATGCACCTATATTTTCACTCCACTCATGGAGCGGTGCCCTATGAAGGGCACTATATTTGTTGGATTTTGGGGGCTTTAGAATGTTGAATCGGGAACCCTGCCTGGAACCCAGTTGGCTGCCCATCTGTAATAATAGACTGAGTAGTTCCACCGTGGTGTACAGGTCGCCTAAATCCCTTCCCTTGCACCTATGAGGGTAATGATTACCATGCGCTGCACAGTTTCCCTTCGTTTTCACAGTGAATGGTCAACCACATTGCCTAGTAGATACATATTTAAGTTGATCAGTACCAAGCATGGCTTTTGGCCAATTCTTGATATGATCCCATGTCTGTAGGCACTACTGAGTATCCCAACCGAGACCTGTTGGGGTGACATCCGCTTTGGCCCTGCATGATTCTTATACATACAGTTCTGGTGTCGGTTACTTCTTACTTCCTCAAGAAGAGCACATCATTACATTCCTTGGATATCAATGACCAGCCTTACATTTTTTTCTCTCGCATTATATGGACTCTTATAGCACTTGGAGCAAAGTCTAGATGAGTTGGGGTTGACAAGCTTTGGCCTAATGGATACAACTTTAGAAGAAGTCTTTCTTAAGGTGTCTGAAGAGGACCAGTCTCTAGAGAACAGTGATGCTGGTGAGTATTAAATCATATAAAAGGCCTATTGTATTTTATAGTGAGTAGTTTTTTCTAAACATAAGCTTTTCTAACTTTCAGATATCAAGGAATCCAAAAAAGATACATTGCGACCCTTTCTTCAACCTGATGATGGCACAGACCCCTCTCTATTGCCCAATGTTATAGAAAAGCCAGAAGTGGAGCTTAATAACTTTGTGTCAGGAAACTTCCCTGGACAATCTCCAGCCTCCTTGTGCTCAGACTCTTCTTCTGTAGGGTCTATTCGGGGAGAGGAAGGTGGTGCTTACGCAGAGTTTTACGGTGATTACTCACCTTTGTTTGATAACACACAGGATGCAGAAAACCTTAGCCTTCAAGGTAAGGGTGAAACTTGGCAAATATTCTTAGGACTGCTCTCCTTCGTTCATCATTACCCGACCAATGTGTTCTAAATGACCGCACATGTCACAAACTTTAAAGTATAACATCCATCCATGGGTTTGGAGTCATGTGGTACAGAGATGCTACCGCTTTGTGCAAGGGGAGCTCCAGCAATGCAGTCCAGCACTTCATTAGGGAAAAATCGGCATTGGACCAATTTAAATTTGTTAATTAAAAAATGTGGTTTATGCCCTTAAACAGGAAGGCCCAAACTATTTTTTTAAAAAAGGTCCATCCAGCCTTCTTGTCTTCTATCTTAAGACTGATTAGTCTTAAGATCACTGTGATCCTCCTCCAGAGCAGGGGGGGGGGGTCATCCACGGACTTTGTGACCTGAAACCTTTAGTGAAAAGTCATAGCACTGTTCCAAGGACTGCGAGTTTGGCCAGTGGCAGGTCACTCAAGCATAGACCATATGGCTCCCATCTCCTACCGTAACTCATGGTGATCTGATGAGTTGGTTTTTTATAACTATATTGCCCAAACTGGGCTAAGCATAGTGGGAGTGAGGACAGTTTCAAAAAGGTTGGACTTTTCCTTTAGAGAGGAGTAGCCACCGACCTAAAGTCTATAAGACTCAAGGGCTGGTGGTCTCCCTCTTCATGGGGCATGAACTTGGGATCCACTACTACTACTAGTTATAGTTAAATAATAAGTTGATTTAAACAGTGTCCAGGCAACTACCGGTATATATGTGCAACAGTAAAACCAATTGCCACTAGAATGCAGCAGTACAGCTAGACCCTTCACCAAGTAAATCAGGGACCCCCAAAAGAATCGCACTCAAAAGACAAAGAAACAAGAAGGGTTGGCTAGTGCTGGCCACACAGATCAGGTGGTTTACCTGTTGTCAGTCCACTCTCAAGCATATTTTGGAGTGTTGTAGCTGTTTCCAATCACCAGGGAGAACTAACTGATACACTTGCATTGCAGTGGAATGCAGAAGAGAGGTGCTAGAGTGCCAAGAAATCTGACAGCACATAATGCAGATCCTTATTTACAAAATACAAAATAAAACATTATTTTAATGTCATGTCTGTTTAACATTGAATTAATATAAGACCCTTTCTTATTTTTCTAAGAAACAGGGTAGCAATAACATAATGTTTGTACAACTGAGACTGCTAAGTAGTACATTCAGTTGTAATAAATAATTATTGCTTTTTTCATTGTTGATTTTGTGTTTATAGACCTTGTAGAATTTCTTTGCTATTGATAAAAGAAGAACAAAAGAAATTTCTAAAAATTAAGCCGCTGTGTAATAGGGCCGAGACAAAAGCTTAATACGTAAATCCACTCTGTGGCCATTGGAATTCTTTAGTTACTGAACAAATCAAGTTTTGGTGGTGATCAGGCTGTTTTTAACAACTTGCTTTTTTACTTTCAGATGAAGAGGAGCAGGTCTTGGATGGTCAGGGCAGCTACAAGTTAGAAGGCTCCTGGCTAAAACTACGCCAGTTTCATGGGCTGATCGTAAAGCGGTTCCATTGCGCCAAGAGGAACACCAAAGCTATTTTCTCACAGATTATGCTCCCAGCATTCTTTGTGTGTGTGGCCATGACAGTGGCTCTATCTGTTCCTGAAATCGGTAAGGAGACCAGACAGAAGACCAAAAAGAGCATTCACTCCATGATAGCAATCCATCATTATGAGGAAAACAAACAAATGTCATAAAATCGCATGGCTTATGCTGAAACAATAATTGTAGTTTAGAGCCCAGTGCCTCCCAGATCTTTTTTTTTTTCTGAGCATTTTATTAGTTATACATGTATATTAAAATGGACCTCCAATTTAAAAGTTAAAGTGATTGAAAAGCCAAAAAAAACACTCGCCTTTTGGCCCTCACAGCTGATCGGTGCTAAATCAGCAACTCACCTGATCGCTGGATCCAAGTCCACGCCACAGTCCTTGTCACCCCGGGCCTGAACAGGGGCCGGGCTTAAGACCCGCCATCAGTCACAGACTGCCACACCTTCTCCATTCATTACACTGGAGGGGGGGTGTGCCGAGGCCTGGCATGCCCCCCTCCATTGTAGTGAATGGATCGGTTGTGGCTGTGCCCCTTTGATGGATGACCCACAGACGTACCGGTGAATGGAGTTAAGGCCTGGGGCCACGCACGGGCAGGCATCCAGCGATCAGCTGATCACCGGACTTGCAAAGGTCAGCTGCAGGGGACAATAGGTGATTAAACCATTTTGGGTTTTTTTCGCTGTTCAATCACTTTAAAAGCAAGCCTGAAATAAGGTAAAATGCCAACCTTTCCCTGGTGGCAGCTATATATGGTCCTTGCTTTGGTGCCAGTCGTGTCCCTGGGTCCAGCAAGGCAAGCATGCACACAGTTTGCATGGTGCTAAATTCCACTGGTATCTGAAGCAGGGTGCCACACTTCTGGGTTACAGCTTGCCAGGGGTATATGGCAATGAACAATGCTCAGCTGAGGCATCCATAAAGAATACTGAGTGTGCACCACACTTGCCCACCACCTACAGGCTAGAATTCAGAGATGTGGCACTTGGCTTTAGATACTAGGCCCGTGAAAAGCAATGTGCCCGAGTGAAGGTAAGCCGGGGGCCTCGCGCCCTTATGATCTTAAGTCTGTAGGGGAATAATTATGCAGATCCTTCACCACCTCAACCCTGAGGTTAAGCAACTACAAGACCACCCTACCCTGGTATTAAAACGATATAATGCAGCTCAGCTGTCATACACATACCAGATGCTGCTGTTCCAATGGATTTTTAACTTTAGGCCAAAGAGCATTGCATGTACCCTTTGTGCTAATTTGTAAATTAAGGTAATTATCCAAATGATCCAATTATTTATCAAAGAGCAAATCCACATTCTGGTGAATGTGTCGGTGAATTTTACAGTGAATGTGTTTCATGAATTGGTCACAGTTGCAAACCTTTGTCACTGTCACTTTGATTCAGATATTTCTATTCTTTCCCCAGGTGACCTACCTCCTCTGATTCTTTCCCCTTCTCAGTATCACAACTATACTCAACCCAAGGGAAACTTTGTGCCATATGCAAATGAGGAGCAGCCAGAGTACAGGTGAACTGCGGGCTCTTATAAAGGGAACGTACTAATTATCTATGTCGTAAATGAAGTTATAAAAAATGACTTTTGAGTCAGGTGGGTACGGAATGCAAATACATATGAGTAGCAGGGTCAGTTTTGGACATCCATGGGCCTGGAAAAATGTAAAGGTGTGGGGGGGGGGGCTCTAAATTTGTGCCCACATCTGCTTCCAGTGCCCGAAACTACACATCATTCTCCATCCAGCAACATTAAATTAGGTAGCCTTTCCCTATCCAGCAACATAGCATTTTGTACAGTCCTCTAGCCACCCCAAACTAGTAGCATCTTAAATAAGTCCCCCCTTCTCTCCCATCACAGCAACATTATATTAATAAAAAAGCCCCTCAAAACCAAGCAAACCTAACCCAAGTCACCTCCACTACCTTTGTTCTTGGAGCCCACATTAATAAGAAATATTCATTTTCCTTGTGGTGCTCCTCTTGACTGTTTCTAATCCACAACATTTGCCTAAAACTTGAATAAATGTTACTTACATACATTCCGATAGTCCCTAACCTGCTTTTTTATGGTCCCTAACCTACATGACACACACCAGGTCATTGCATTACTCAGCAACCTGAGTGTGGGAACACTAAAGTGTCCTGTTCTGTACTTGTGGGATATGGGTGCTGTCAGACTTATACACGTTCTTCGTGCTTATATTATATTCTGATCCCACTCAAGTACAACATAGTTGCAACATTAACATAGTAGGGACATGTTCATGCCATGTATGGAACCTTCAAGACTCCTTGAGCATGTTTGGTTATATTCCTAACTCTGACACCAACTGCAGTGAGTGATTTTCCAATGCAGCTGCCTATGGCACTGTGTCCCTCTATGGCACTGTGTCCCTCTATGGCACTGTGTCCCTCTATGGCACTGTGTTCCTCTATGGCACTGTGTCCCTCTATGGCATTGTGTTCCATCACTAGTCCTATCCATAAAAATGAGTTCTGCAAGTAGGGTTGCCATAAGTATGGGGTCCAGACACAATTTTCCTGAGAACAAGAAGGGGGTTGCTTTTGGAAAGGGTTGAGGGGATGACCTTTTAGGACTCACTTATTTTTTAGGAGAGGAAATTGTCATTCACTTTCGTTGTCTAATGGGTGTAACGGGTGGAATCGCCTGGAATTAGCCCCAAGGTAGACAATGAAAGTGGCAGTTTTCTCGCCAGGCTCTGAATCGACCCCTAAAAGGGGATGTGTGTGTATGCATGTGAATGTCTTGAGAGCCAATGCTGGATCTGGATATCTAATGGGGGGCTTTGTGAATATTAAATGGAGAATGAAGATAAGGGTGTGGCTATGATTTAGGTCAAAAAAAGGTCCAAATGTTTAATAGCTGCCCATTCTACAACTATCTGCCCTTGGCAAACAGTGGCAGATGCTACGGAACTTTGAGACTTGTAGTTGTCCCCTTGCACGAAAAGAGGTGTTGTGGTTCATTTTTGATATAGTATCATTTTTTATGCCCTTCCAGATTAAAGCTATCCCCAGATGCCAGTCCACAGATGCTGGCGAACACCTTCCACCTACCCTCGGGTATTGGGGCCACCTGTGTGCTAAAAACAGCATTTAACAGTACCCTGGACCAGCTGGTACAGTCCCTCATCCTAAACAGCAATGAATCCAAAATGTTGGCCGCTCAGTACTTTGATGCTATGTGTGTAGATTCCTTTACACAAGGGCTCCCCCTTTCCAATTTTGTGCCACCACCACCTTCACCAGCTCCATCGGATTACCCAACGAATGAGGATATGGCCCACCTGTGGAATGCCACCACCTACCCACCACCTTCTATTCCAGGTAAGCCATACTGTGGCAGATATAAGTATCCAGTATAATCTAAGCTCTATTTTTGGTTGGACAATATTGTCACTCTTGTAGGCAAGGAAGTACCGGTAATTGCTTCAAGAGTTAGATACCAAAGAATCTTAATGCCCAAACTAGTCAGAACCTTTTTTGTCTTGGACAAGACCAGTGTTTGGCCCAGGCAACTTCCTGGGGCCCTGGGTCACACAGCCACGATCGAGGCCCCAGTGCTTACAGATAGGCCCCCAGCCAGAGCCTCCTTCCCCCCCCCCTTGCAGCTCCCTGCCCCGCTACATGTATTCACCGCTGGTCCTGGGGAGCGTGCAGGCAGATGACTGGGAGTGAAAAAGACGCCCAGCAAGGCGGCCCTGATGGCGCCCCTCCCCTGCATTCAGTCCGCTGAGTGCGGTGCACAACACTTTTTGTTGCGGATGGCCACCATCAGATGCAGCTCCCTCTGCCTTTCCTCCCATCCCCACAGCGAGCAGGGGCCCGCAATGATTCCGCATCTGACCTCACCTTTCGACTGCATGCCCAAAGCATGGCACGTTGCAGATAAAGCCCTGCACTGCCAGTCAGCCCCCAACCTGAGTGTCTGTTGCCCCACCGGGAGCCTAACCCAGAGAGCAATGATCTGGAGCAAGGACAAGGTATGTTGTGTTTTTTTTGGGATATTTTCTGGCATTTTAGGATGCTCATGTGTGGCGGGCTGGCTGGCCAGCAGGAGTGGGGGCATAGCGGCCTCATCCTAACTTTGTGATCCTGTTTAATATTTTATTGGGGGCCTAGTCATTACATTATGACCCCCAGCACCAGGCAATATAGACCCCTCTATAAGGGATGATGGCTGGACCCCATGCTTGCAGCATGATCAGCACAACTGCCATGAGGCCCAGTCTTCACATTATAGGTTATGGAGGCCCACATACCTTATATGTGATGATTGGACCCAATGCATGCAGCATGATCTGGATGTGGTTGCTATGGGGCCCAGTTATCCCATTAAAGTTTATGGAGGACCACATACTATAGAGGTAAGGGGTTTGTGGTTTCTGGAGGGGGGTCACACAGTGGGGCACCCGAATCAGGATGCCCCAGGAACACCTAGTCGGCCATGGCAGTGATTGGTCCACTTTAACAGACCGTGCAATGTCTCACCCAGACATTGTGGTTGTTTGGGGCCCCAAAATTGACCCAATCCCCTAAACCTAGCCCTCCACCCTAGCCAGGGGTCTCACTTTTTATTTTGCCTAGTGCCACATTTTGTCTAAAACTGGCCCAGGTTTTAGAGCAATATTAGAACCAATTTAAAGGCCGGAAGAGAACACTGCTCTATGTAAACACTGGCTCTTTTTAAACAATGCTCCTGGTGAGAGGGAGAAGCATTCAAGATGGCAGCTGCCAAGTCAAAGACTGCCATCCATGGTTTGTGCTAAATTGTTAGGGCTCCCCTTTTACAGATATAATGGCAGTGCAGCATTTTTTACCACTATCCAGGAGATTGACCCCATTTTACCTACCTTCCATTCCATTTTAGAAACTGAAAAAGAAGATTTTACCCGCACAGCAACGAGTATCCCACGGTAATATAAAACTGGATGCTGGCTAAGGAGGCCCAAACGCCCAGAAACTAGGCAATTATCAATATACCAAAAATGGGCTGCCAGCACAGACCAAAGAACCTCCAAAATCAGCCGCTCAACAGATATGCAGATATATCAGTATTTCAATGTTTTATTAGTATTAGCCAAAACATACACATTAAAATCAATTAAAAAACATATATGCATGGGCTGGGGAACATAACGGACTAGTATGAGTACTTATAATTATATAGTTATAACGTTATCATTATAACTAATGTGCAAAATCTGCAAAAAATGCCCTGGGGTCTCCCCCTCAGGAAGTGCTAGTGTGAGGTGCAATAGAAAATAAGAATGTGTGAAATGATTGAGAGAATAGATAAAGCAATTAGAAACTCAGATGAAAAGAAGGAACTAATGTTCCCTATATCATATACAAGTGCACAAGTGAAAGTGCTATGTGCAAATATGTGCAAATATGTGCAAAAAGGCAAAGGAGAGGTAATAGGCTCCAGGGCATAAATCACAAAGGTACTATCACAATAATCAAAAATTCAAAACAATTTTAAATAATATCTAAACAATTTACATTACTGCATGACAAAGTCCTAGTCCACCACAATGCCCAGCATGCCAGCACCACTGACGCGTTGCGTGGCAACCTCCTACTGCCACTTCATCAGAGTGTGGCTGACTCTGCTCTGTCCTGTTTAAATAATCCCTAAAGGGGTATATCCACACATCCCCCGCCCCCTACCTCAAAGAGGCCCGTCCTTCCCACCAAAACCAAATGAAGGCACCTGGATCAAGTTATTAAATCATTAAATCCGCATGTATGCATTCATATGATATAATCCATTATTCATAGGGGCAGGGCTAGGCTGGGGCCAATGTGCTAGCTGGATATGATAGACATGCGCTGCCACTATATACATCGATACTCACACGGCACAGTAAGATCCAGTAACGGACCTAAGAAATGGCCACGGACATCCATCCCCCCACACACGCATCCATATTGTCTATCCCCGTACAGCGCGCCAGAGCGCGCCCGCTGTGTCAGGCCGCGCTTGTGTGCTACGCCAGGCACAGCAACCAGCTGTGATGTCCGACCATGCATGCGTGCTGCGCAGGGTGCGGCCAAAAGCTGTGAACCCTGCGCACGCACGCGCACTATGACAGGCAGATTGTCAGTGATGTAACAAACGCCTGAGACTACGAGCGCACTCTGACGCGCCGGCACCTATGGGAAGGACAGCCATGAAGCTCTGCTACCCGGGGGAAGTGGGAGGGAAAAACAGGACGAGCTGTACTAAACAATTACTAAACACTTAATACAAACATAACACTACAAACTGCATTAGGCTGATATCCAATGAGATGTATACCTATGACATATAATACTTAAAGGTAACTGAATCTATATACTATTGGAGAACACTATCTAAGGGCATTTATATTGACAATCAAGATTCTCACAGGGTACTGTATACTAATGAATTGAAAACATTACATTGAGGAAGATGTACTTGTAGATACATTAAATCAACAATGGAGTAAGGTGAGTACTATAAATACATTGGAAAATGGATACACTTTTGATGTCAAATTCACAATGCATGCCATGAACACAAAGAGGCTTGATATGTCAATATAGCCATAAGTGCTTGGAGATGTATCCTAAAGATAGCCTTCTACATAAATCATAATCCGCCTTCCCAAATGATCATCCTCTACCATGTCCGGGCCTGATATCAGGCATACATCTTCCACTGAGGTAAAGAGTGTGGGTCCTCCTGTTCCAAACTTTTCAGGGGTTATGCAACCGCAAATCACATACATTAGTAGGGTGTGATCTCCCGATCCACCAATTTTGGACTCCATCACTTTTTGAGTGGAGAGGAGTTATGTCACCCCTGAGTGGATTATTGCAAATGCAAAGTCAAAAAGTCGTACCCAGTAAAAGGGCACATATCCAAGGAAGCGAAGCCTTAAGTGAGGCTGAAGAGGTTGCTCATTCACTCCAAACTTTGCCCCAGGAACACAGGTCCCTTATTTCATTTGAATATCTGGACACCTTTAAAAAGAATATTTTATCCAGGCCGACCAAATCCAATTTCAGCTGCCCATTAGCCAGGAATCCTACAGCCATTCGACAAGGAAGAAACAAAATCCATGGTACAGATGTTATCAGGCAGAGTGTTATCTGTAACAAAGCCACACAGGATTGTGAACAACCATATAACACAAACATAAAACTGAAAAATAAATAAATACAATTACCAAACAAAGCAACTATGTGAGAAGGTCCCATGTGACACCCATTATTTTGGTACCACATGGGGCATCAAAAATTATATAAAGAATTTGTATAAAAAACATATTGTGCTCATACACCCTACCGACGTCCTTAGAAAGATATAAATGAAAAATCCTCATAAATCCCCAATGGTGCTCGAGTGCCCAAATTAAAAATCCACTCCAATTCTTTTTGTAGGAGTCTTTTCTTTATATTCCCACCTCTGCTCCCCATGTTGATCTTGTCGATATATGTGACTGTTAGGTCCCTAATTTGACTATTATGATGGTGAAGAAAATGAGCTGCAACTGGGGAGAGTGTCCTGATTCCTGGTCCCTCTTGGCCAGTTTTATATTTGATAAATGCCCTTGGATTCTTCCCACCACTTTGTTTTTGGTTTCCCCAATGTATTGCTTGGGGCAACCACATTCAAGTGCATAGATAACTCCCTCAGTCTGGCATGTAATGGTTGCCTTAATTTTTGCTGTTGCGTTGGAACTAGTACTTTTTATTATATTGGTTGTCCGGACCAAAGGGCACACACTGCATCGTCCACAGGGCCTACTACCACTTTTTGTGTTATTCTGTTCTAGCCATGTTTTGGTCTTCTATAATGGCTCTTGCATAGTTTGTCGCGCAAGTCATTTTTAATCCTTTTTTAACCCATTTCCTTAACCCCGGATCAGTCTTTAAAATCCGCCAATGCGTTTTTAAAATATTTCTTATAACCTGCCAATCACTACTAAAATCAGTGAAAAACCTTACCTCCTCTTTTTTGCTTGTCTTTTTCTTGTAACGTAAAAGCTCCTCTCTAGGCGTTTCTGATGCTCTATTGATCGCTCTTTGAATCACCTTTTTGGGATATCCTCATCTTCTAAATCGTGTCTTCATTTCGGCCACTTCCTTCCTAAAATCCACCTCTCTAGAACAGTTCCGTCTTGCTCATAGAAATGGTCCCACGGGGATCCCCTCTTTGCATCTTTGTTGGTGAAAACTTGAGAAGTGTAGTAGGTTATTTGTAGATGTATCTTTGCGAAAAAGTTTGGTAGTACTTCCATTATCTTCAATCAAAATTTCCAGGTCTAAGAATGTAGCCTGGTATGGAGACAAGGTATAAGTGAGCCGGATGTTATAAGGGTTTTGATTCAATATTTCCAAGAACTCTATGGCCATTTCAGGTTCACCATTCCACAGTATCACAATGTCATCAATGTACCGATGGTAACAAAGTAGACGTTCATGATATTTTGAGTGTGATTCCTGCCAGACTACCTCCCTCTCCCACCAACCCATAAACAGGTTGGCTATCGAGGGGGCACATCTGGCGCCCATCGCAACACCTCTGATTTGGCGATAGTAAGCCATGTGCCCAGATGTGACCCCTCGATAGCCAACCTGTTTATGGGTTGGTGGGAGAGTATTTGAAATACTGATATATCTGTATATCTGTTGAGCGGCTGATTTTGGAGGTCCTTTGGTCTGTGCTGGCAGCCCATTTTCCATTCCATTTTACCTACCATCCCATATCAGCCTGCTGCTCATATCAACAGCAAGGCAGCAGGCAGTAGTGAAGTTCACAGGGTTGTGCACTCCTCACTGAACCCCTATGGTAAGCACCAGTCATGTGGAGTTGCAATCTGGCTGCTATTTTGATTTTCTGAACTGATGTCTTTGGTTAATAGGTTAATGTTTGCACAGAATAAAGACTTAAAGCGGACCTTCACTCTGAATAGGAGTCTATCTTATATGTTTCCCCCACCCTGTACATACAGATTGCTCACATTAAAAAGCATCCTACCTGCATCTACTGCATGTTGTGAACCTTTAAACATCCAAGATGGCGGCTCATGGAACATCAGGCAGCCTGCAAACAGGAAGTGCCTTCTGACTGTGCCGCTCTGCATTCTGGGACTGCTGACCTTTCCCTGACCCCAGCTCTGCTCTGTCTGAGCAAAGCACAGCTATAACCTGCCCCCCTGTACTTTATCCTACTCTCCTCTCCTCAGTAAGTGTGATGCTTCTGAGTCAAGATGGCAGCGCCCGTATCCTAAAGTCCTGAACAGAGTTGCAGCCCAGAGGGGGAAAGAATAAAAGTGACTAAAACCTTAAAATATATTAATTTTAGATGCTGGGGAATCGTTTTTTAAGGGTTTGGGCTTTTCAATAAAACATGGTGAAGGTCCGGTTTAAGTTTTTGTTCTTTGCCCTGAATCTCATTCTCATGTCTCCCCTCTTCCAGTGGAAGCTGTCACCACCACCCCTTCTGTCCCTCGTCGCATCCATGAACCAATCCGGTGCACATGTTCCATGCAGGGCACTGGCTTCTCCTGCCCCAGTGGGGTAGGAGGGCATCCTCCCCTGATGAAGGTTGTCACAGGAGACATGATGGTGGACATCACTGGACGAAATGTTAGTGAATATCTGCTTTACACATCGGATAGCTTCAGACTGCACAGGTTAGTTGTTTGGCAACTCATCTGACCTTCTGAGGTTCAGATGTGATCACTTGGCTGGTATCATTTGTGTTGTTTTTGCCTTTGTATTTTTGTAATCTAGATATGGGGCACTTACATTTGGAAATGTACAAAAAGCCATCCCAGCATCTTTTGGGACTAAAGCACCACCCATGCTTCGGAAGATCGCTGTCAGACATACAGCTCAGGTAAGTGTCACCATTTCCTGTGTTTTCTTGTCCACTATAGTATACTATACTATTCTACACTATACAGTTACATAGGAAAAATAATCTTTTATTCTCATTGTGTTGTTTGTATCTCTATTGGGAACAATTAGACTCACTTCCTCCCCAGGCTGACCAAACCAATGTTTGGCAGCTGAGGTTCATGGTCATGATTAGAAGGTAATCCTAGCAAAAGCCAAGAATGTGGTCACTCTGCTTAAGTATATGAGTTAGATAGGATAATTAGTAAATAAATGAATTAAATTAGATATGGTTAACTTTGTCACTTGTGCTTGGATATATAATGATGGTGTTAATCCATGCTGTATGAACAAATAAAATAGTTCAAATACTGTTGCTTGTGCTTAGATATATAGAATGATGATGTTAATCCACGCTGTATAAACAAAAAAAACAGAAGTTCAAATAGTAGTTAGAGTAGCAGTTATGAATTCTTTGAGGGGGTGAATGTACCCAGAGCTACATCAAAAACAACTATGTATGATTGCCTCTGAATAGCTGAATACCTTTGAAGTTTAGTTTGACTGCCTATAGTTACAATTCTATATGGCAGTGCTGGTAGAAAAAATAGTTAGAGTAGTTGGATAAACCGTCCTGTGGTTTTAAATGTAGATTCTTACAGTAAATGGTCGCAATGGCGAGAAAGCCACAGTATGCGGCAACACGCCGTACAACTACGCCGCATACAGCGGCTTTCTCCTAGAGATATAAGGAGGCATCGCATCCTCCCAACAAACCCCAGGCATAGCACAACCCGGGACCACCGGGTCTTTTCCGCCACTAGACACGGAAACCTGCAACAGCCGCACCAAATTTCCTTCAGTCCCTTTGCCACGGCAGTGAGCGTATCCACATATTTCTAAATATCTTTACATGTTTCTACAAGCTATCTAATTATGTCCAATACATGCCTGCAATTTTAACCACTGAAACGCCCTATATTTTTTCGTGCACCAATGGTTTGGTCATTGCGACCATTTACTGTAAGAATCTACATTTAAAAACACAGGGCAGTTTATCCAACTACTCTAACCGTTTTTAACTGTAACTCGCCTTTGTTCAGATTGCACACCATTTTCAGAGTGTTGTTGTAAATGGTGTGCAATCTGAACAAAGGCGAGTTACAAGTGGTGTGCCGCAAGGCTCTGTCCTGGGCCCTATTCTATTTAATATATTTGTAAGTGACATAGGAGAAGGCTTGGTAGGAAAAGTTTGTCTGTTTGCTGATGATACAAAGGTTAGTAATAGGGTGGATATTCCTGGAGGTGTCTGCAACATGGAAAATGCTTTAGTTTTACTGGATAGATGGTCAAAACTGTGGAAACTAGAGTTTAATGTCTCTAAATGTAAAATCATGCACTTGGGTAGAAGGAATCCCTGCTCTGAGTACCGTATGGGCAGTACTGTGTTAGCCAGGACCTCGGAGGAGAGAGAGATTTAGGGGTACTGATTACTGATAGCTGCAAGATGAGTGGACAGTGTAGCCAGGCAGTGGGAAAAGCAAGCAGGATGCTCGGCTGCATAGCTCGAGGCATCACCAGTAGGAAGAGGGAGGTTGTGATGCTGCTGTATAGAGCCCTGGTAAGGCCACAGCTAGAATACTGTGTGCAGTTCTGGAGACCTTACCTGCAAAAAGACATTATTCAAATAGAATGTGTCCAAAGGCGGGCAACAAAAATGGTGGAAGGACTTAAACTTAAAACTTATCAGGAGAGACTTAAAGAACTTAATTTGTACAGTCTGGAGGAAAGAAGGGAGAGGGGGGACATGATTGATACCTTTAAATATGTGAAAGGATTGAATAAGGTTCAGGAGGGAAGTGTTTTTAAGAAGAAACTTAATGATAGAACAAGGGGGCACAACCTGAAGCTAGTCGGGGGGAAGATCAGGAGCAATGTTAGAAAATATTATTTTACAGAAAGAGTAGTAGATGCTTTTAACAAACTTCCAGCAGAGGTAGGTGAAAAATCAACAGTCACTGAGTTTAAACATGCCTGGGATAAGCACACATCTATCCTAAGATAAAGAGTACATACAGTATACACATAAGGGCAGACTAGATGGACCGTATGGTCTCCTTCTGCCGTCAACCTTCTATGTTTCTATGTTATAGGCAGTCAAACTAAACTTTGAGATTCAGCTATTCAAAGGCAATCATACATAATTGTTTTTGATTTAGCTCTGGGTACATTCACCCCCCTCAAACAATTTATAACTGCTACTCTAACTACTATTTGAACTTCTGTTTTATTTGTTTATACAGCGTGGATTAATATCATCATTCTATATATCTAAGCACAAGCGACAGTATTTTAACTATTTTATTTGTTCATACAGCATGGATTAACACCATCATTATATATCCAAGCACAAGCGACAAAGTTTACCATATCTAATGTAATTCATTTATTTACTAATTATCCTATCTAACTCCTATACTTAAGCAGAAGCGATCACTCTAACCAATTTTGTATTCACAGCGCACCTGCCACTAGCTGGTCTATGTTTTTTGAGGTCCCCCCCACCACACACACCTAAATTGGGAACACAGGTCATTCCCAAACAGGCGCAGCTTGAACTAGCTTCACATTCCCCCAGCGCTGATCTACACTTCCTATATACTAAAAAACTAAAGCCTAACTAAAGACTAACTCAAAAGATCTACCAGAAAGTTCCTAGTAGTAAGTGATGAGTCAGATAAGGGTCTATCTGGTCCCTATTCTGTCTGACCAGAAGAACAACTGGTACTCCCCAAATACCAGATACTATTAAATTCCATGGGGGAGGAGTTGGCCATTCTCCCTATTTGTTTTTTTATTTTTTGGGTGGGGCCGTATTTTTAGATATAAATGGCCATTGCATGTTTGTGCATACATAGGATGTTTTCCTTCGTATTTAGCCCATCCAGCCCTGCCCTGATTCTCCTCTGTCTGGATGGGACCTGTGATATAGGGCATAGAGGCTGGTACACTTACATGGACAAAGGCCAGCAAACCCTGGGTTACCAGCAGAGTTTCAAACTCCAGTCCAGTCCAATAAAGATGAGTGGATGTAAATTGGCATATTATAGGGAAGAATGGCCAGACCTTGCCTCTCATTTATGAAAGCAGGGGACAGTTTCCCATACAGGAGATTCTGAACTTACTTCAGACTTTAGCTGACTGAGCAAAGTTGGACTTTTCTTTTAAATCTCTGGAACCACCAGACAGTTTTGGTTGGATGGATTTTTCATTCAGTGTTTTTTGAAGCTACAGATCCTGGGGGTAGAAACAGTTTATATATTATGTGTTTGTTTTTAAATTCCTCTCAATCTAATTTTTTCAGGCTTTTTACAATAATAAAGGCTATCACAGTATGCCAACTTACCTCAATGCTTTAAACAATGCCATCTTGAGAGCCAACTTACCTGCTTCCCGTGGAAACAGAGCTGCTTATGGTAAGCAAAAAGAAACTTAATTGATCTCAGGTGTTAAAGAGGACCAAACCCAGGATTTTCACTATCCCAGGTTTTGGTCCTTGCCCCTGAGGCACCCCGATGCCGGATGCCCTGCTGTTTGAAACCCCTCAGGTCACCCACTCCAACTGCCTTTCCCCGGTCCTACGGCACATGCGCAACCTCCCGTCCAATCATCACGCTCGACTGTGCTGATGCAAGCTCGTCTGGAACTGAGTCTAGCCAAGCTGCGCCAAGTGTGCCGCATCCCCGCTACTCTCTAACAGGGAGCGTGCCTGCGCGGGCTATTCACAAATGCCTGGCACGGGCACACCGTGCAAAAGGGATAGCAGGGTGCGGCTGCTACTCGCGCATGTGCCGTTGGACCAGGGTAGAAGGAGAGTATATCGGGCAACCTGGTGGGTTTCACACAGCAGAGGATCCCGATTCTGGATGCCCCTGGGGGAGGGAATCTATCTCCCAATGGCCTTGGTTTTTGATCCACTTTAAAAACGAGTCAAAGGTAGAATCTTGCTGGGTCAGATTGTGTTACTCACTACAACAGTGTGATACCTCAGTATTACTCAGTATTACTATTCTATTCAGTGCTTGTGTCACAAGGTTCAGGATATAGGTCCCTTTCACATCTAGCCGTTTGAGCTGGAAAAGTCCTGCATGTTGCGTTTCAAATGCAACCCAATGCGGCTCCACAGAAGTCATCGCAAGTAAAATGCAATGCAGTGCTAAAGCGCAGCAGTGGAAAAGGAGCCATACACATAATAAATACTGGATTATCTTAGCAGAGTAATAGAATAACAGAATAATTCCATCTTTCATTGTGCACACTTTTTAAAAACATAGGTCTTCATAATTTACCTAATCTAAATCACTACAATACCTTATCTAAATCACTGCGATTATATGAGTAGAACATAATCTGAAGCTAAATTTACCATACTTATATTCACCATATCATATATTCCAGCAACCAATGGAGATATTGAGCTTGGTCTCCACCCTTGGATATCTATAATGGTGATTATCATGACATTAATAACCTGGTCATAATTCATACTAATACACTGATGAGGTAAAGTTCAATGAGGTTATTTATACCACGACATTCACCATTTTAGAGATCGAAGGGTGGTGACCAAGCTCAATCTGTGAAACGCGTACACCCTTTGGGTGCTGGAATATATACAAGTATGGTGAATTTGGCTGCAGTAATGAAATGATTTAGTGGATGGAACAAAGAAGCAATATGTTTTAATTATAAAATTGTAGTCATTCATATATATATATATATATATATATATATATATATATATTCAGGTATATTATGGGCGCCTATGTTTTTTAAAAGTGTGCACAAGGATAGGAAATTATTATCTAAAATAATCCAGTTGTTATCAGGTTTTGTTGCCCCTTACACAGAAGGGCCCCCAGATGCCTATGCACACACTCCTACCTGCATGCGTGCACCCAGATGTGCATGCATGCACCTCAGACACACATGCTCACACTCACAGTTGCACATGCATGCATGTTCGAGGAGTGCATGCTCACTCCCAGTTAGGCTGGTAGGTAGGTGGATGGGTCAGTAGGCAGGCAGGAAAGTAGGTAGGTCAGAAGACAGATAGGTAGCTGGACACACTTGGCCCAATATCCCACTGGAGCACCAATAAAATAATTATTAATGAAAAAAGCAAACTAGTTTTTATGCCACGGGCGTTGCGATAAGGCAGCAGGCCACTGGATCCCAGCTAGGCTTAAATTGCAACTCTGAGAGTGCGATTTAAGCTGTGAGAGGGACATGGTCTGGACTAGCGCTTTTAAGCTTGTATTTGTGGTCCACATCAGCAAGAAGGGGCTGAAGCGGCAGAGGAAGACCGAACCTGGGGTGGCAGATCAAAGCTACCCCATCTCTTAAAGTGCTACTGCAGGCAAAGGTAATTGTTACACCATTGAGTTGGGTTACATTTTGCACTGTCCTAAACTGTTTTCCGTTTTTAAATTGAAGAAGAAATGGCCGAGATATCGGGGTTTACAGCTTATGATTCTTCTTCTGAAAAAAGTGGGCGTGGCCCTTGGATCTGTGATACTGAATAATAATTAGCAATGTGATGAATCTAGAGGTGGAGGAGGGAGGGACCAGCAACCCTGTGCCACTCTGCTGAGCTGATTGGGGGAAGGGATGAAAAAGGGATGTCATTGGCTGAACCTGTAAACCCTGATATCTCAGCCATTTCTGCAGTTATCCAGCAGTATTACTCTAAGTAAACTGTTGTAGCCATATCTCTGCATCTAAAAGAATTGAACAAAAAAAAAAAAGGTTGGGTGACAAAATTCCTTCAAGATGATAGCTTCCACTGACGGAAGCCTTTGAAATCTGAATGGCTGCGGATGCATTGTGCAGGTAGTGGACATGCGCCATGGGAGGGAGGCTGGTGATAAAAGATAGTTTCACACAGCAGGGCATCTCAAATGTGGATTCATCTGGGAGGGCTTTCATCCTGTTTTACAATCTTTTAGACTCTAGGGCCAGGTTATGGGGGTTTTGGTTTGCTCTCGCACAGCTGCAGGGATGTAGCTGAAGCCCACGATCGCTGCGAGGGACTGGCGGAAAGGTAAGGGGTTTGTGGGCATTCTGGGGGGGGGGTCACACAGTGGGGCACTCAAATCAGGATGCCCCAGGAGCACCTAGTCGGCCATGGCAGTGATAGGTCCACTCTAACAGACCGTGCAACCATGTACTCCAATAATACCCAGTATACCAACTTAATACTGTTTACTGTAATACATCATGCAGTCTTCTCTTCCTTTAGGCATAACTGTTACAAACCACCCAATGAACAAGACTAGTGCCAGCCTATCTCTGGACTACCTGTACGTACCACTGTACTGCATGACCTGCTAAGGCTTCATTTTAAGTCCACAGCTTCTTGACCTCCATATTGTTTTCTCTCAGTTTACAAGGTACAGATGTGGTGATCGCCATATTTATCATTGTCGCCATGTCATTTGTTCCGGCCAGTTTTGTGGTGTTTCTTGTAGCTGAGAAGTCTACCAAAGCCAAACATCTCCAGTTTGTCAGCGGCTGTAATCCTGTTATTTACTGGTTGGCGAACTACGTCTGGGACATGGTGAGTGAAGATATTGTCTGGCAGTAATTAGACAACTATTATTGTCTGGCAGTTCTTGAGCACTGGTGGGTGACTATAGTTAGCACACTTCGCCTTGCCTTGGCCCCTAAATCACCTTGTACAGTGCCATATAGGAAGATGGTGCTATATATAACTATTATAATACTAATATATCACAGCTCATTCAGATCTCCTTCATCCTTTCCCTATAGCTTTGGGAGGAGGTAAAAAACCTGGCCTTTGTGAATAGGTAGGCTTGGGTACGATGCTGTTGCCTGACACCAGAACATTATTATAAAGCAAACCGGTGCATAGAGGCAAATTGGGAAAAACCTCACGTGGTAGATGCACCATGAAGAAGATGTAAACTTGTACTGGCAAAACTGCAATGGTCCCAGAAATGGGGAATTATGTATAAGCATATATGATATAGAGGCAAGTTTTCCTACAGCTCTGGTCATTATACCCCATAGGCCAAACCACATATATCGTAGCACTACCACAACTATATATGACAACGATTTTTTTCATTGTAATTCACAAAAGAACTTCCAGGTCACCCACAAAATCCAGACAAAGACCAGATATGTTATGTTAAAAGATTACGAGTGGTCAGGAATAACATTTCTGTGTTTTTCAGCTGAATTATCTGGTCCCAGCCACTTGCTGCATCATCATTCTCTTTGTATTTGACCTTCCTGCCTACACATCACCCACCAATTTCCCTGCTGTTCTGTCTCTCTTCCTTCTATACGGGTGAGTGTTGTGTATTGTTTCCTATAATGAAAGGTAATAGGAAACAGATTTTGAAATGTCCCATGGGGAACTATTCTTTTAATTAGTTGAATGTGTTCTACATGCAGCTGTAGTCCCCCCTCCCCTTTTTCTTACATTTTATTCTTCTCTATAGCTGGTCAATAACCCCAATCATGTACCCAGCCTCCTTCTGGTTTGAGGTGCCCAGCACAGCCTACGTTTTCCTCATTGTCATTAATCTCTTCATTGGTATAACAGCCACTGTGGCCACTTTCTTGCTGCAGCTCTTTGAACATGACAAGGTAAGTGACCTAGGTCAAGCTTCTTTCATCTAACTATAACGACATTATTTTAAAAAGGAACCTCCACCAATGGGGCTTATTTTAGAAGCTTCTGAAAGTTAAATCAATTGTTCACTAGTTCCTGCGCAGTTGGCCAAACTTCTCCTAACTTCATAATGTTCACTCTTTGGGTATCCAGAATAAGAGTCTTCCCATCGATCTAATCTAATCCTAGGATTAGTCTACCTTGGTGATACTTATTTCCCTTTCCCATGCCTGTCTGTAGTATATTTAACCAAAAGGTTCAGTGACATTAGTAAGAACAGTAATAAGACACTTAAGGTAGTGTAATCAATATACAGTGCTAAGGTGATAACTACAATATTAAGCAGGCATACAATGGGTTAAGGAACTCTGAACTTTGAACCATTTCCAAGTTCTGACAATGTGTTGTCCCACCCTACCTCCCTCCACTGTTTGCCTCCCAAATGTCTCTCCTTGCCTAGCTTCACTATACTCTCCCAACTCAACCCATGGTATACCCATTTAAGGCGGACCAAGACCCTCAAAAGCAGCTCAACCTATATTCCAAGTATGCAGCACGTCCTGCTCCAGTAATGGGATATAGTCCACAAGAAGGCGCTTTACTGCAGAGATGGCAAAAAAGAGGCCCCTCCCGGTCCTTATATACCCGGGACCTCCCACTAAATTCCCCAGTTTAGTCTCTGCAGTGGGCTGCGAAGGTCAAGATGATGGCTTCTCTCCTCGCAAGTAAGCCAGGCTGCCCAGCCCCCGGCCCTGTGTCCTATTCCCACCAGTGCCACTATTACCCGCCTCCCAGCTTTGGCTGCATGGTCGGGTGATGTTAGGCAGCACCTATTAGAGGTGCTTCTTAATGGAGCGTGGCTCCACCGCAAATCCCCCACCAAAGGGTAGGCGGCACAGGTTGGTGAGCCTGACATGGGATGCCCCGTCCGATCATAGCCCTCACTACATTAACCAAATGTACCTATGGGCTTATTTCTCCTTTCTCCCTTGTCCAGTTAGTCGGGGGGGGGGGGGGGTCCGGTGTTCGTGTGAGTAAAGTGCTTTTGACTTTCTTGTTATTCTTCACTGTGTGTGTGTTTTTCTTGTAACAGTGCTGGCACCTGCTCAGCGCTCCTTCCTCCTCTCCTCCATTATTACCAGTATGTGTGAGTGAATTCTGAATGGCCCGCGCGCTCGGCGGCGGCGGCGGGCCGGTGACGTCATCGGTTGCTGGGGGCCGGGTGATAGGCTGCCTGGCCTCTCTGCTCAGTCCCCGCGTTCCCCTCCGGAGATGATCGGCGCCGTCTTGCTGGCTGCTATAGAGTGTGAGCTGCGGTTCTGTGAGTGCCCTCCGCGGGCTTTATTATTGCCACTGTTATACTTATAACATTGTACATTGTCTTATAATGTATTATACATGCCATATTATGTCTTTCAGGCTGGGACAACCTATTTAGAGGTTTCTCCCGGTCCTGGGCCCTAGGTTATACCCTTCCTAAATTGGGGGCTTAATTGTAAATCCTCCCACTAGCGGACATTTAAGGGGCATCCTTATTCCCACTGGTCATTGTGACTACTAATTCACCATATGGAGGCTTCTCAGGATATTGTGCTCGGGGAAAGCCTGGCTATGTGTGGTGTGTGGGGCATCCCTTGTGGGCGATGATGTGCGGGTTTGTGTACCCTGTGCCCAGCAAGCGCTTGCGCGGCAATCTGGGACCCTTGTGTCTGGGTCGGCACCCTCGGTCTCATACCCCACACCCCCCCGCCTGGTTATGACCCCTAGTGACATTAACACTAGCGGGGAGTCGCAATCTGATGTTTCCGCCAGACTGGCCAATATTGAGAGACTGATTGCTAGCTCTGCAGCCCGTAAGGCTCCAGCTAAAAGACGGCACTTGGCGCCCGCTGCGCTGGCCTTTACTTTTGAACAAGATGATTTCCTTGATTTGTCTGACTATACCCCTCTCGAAGAAGGGGAATTATTTTCAGATTCGGATCTCTCTGACGATCAGCATTGCCTTGACACTGATGCCGGCTCAGAGCATTGGGATGCTGACGACACCCATAGACTTCTGACTCAAATTTTTGAAGTACTTGCCATTTCCCCTGCTGCAGCTGCACCTAAGCAGCAGGGGGAATTGTTTGGTACCGCAAAACCACGTTTGGAATTCCCCGAACAGACGCATTTTAATAATCTGATTCTCAAGGAATGGGAACGGCCTAGCCGGCTTCCCGGTATCCCTAAGGGTTGGGATAGGAGGTATCCCCTCCCCTCGGATGTGGTCAAATGTTGTTCAACTCCCTCCGAGGTGGATGGTCTTGGGGCTGTCTAATACTTCTGTTGTGCATTCCCCGGATTCCACTACCTTGAAGGATAGTGAGGACCGTCGTATTGACCACCTGGCCTCCCACGCCTTTGCTTGTGTGGGTTCGGCCTTGCGCCCGGTTTGTGCTTCCGCCATTACGGCCATGGCTATTAGAACCTTGATCAGGGGCCTTCTGGATGGCTCCCATAAGGATCCTTTTAGTGCTGAATTTAGAGCCTTGTCACAAAGTGAGCTGTTCATCTCCTATGTTCTCTCTGCCTTAGATGACACCATTCGAATATGTAGCAGGAACTCGGCCTTGGTTGTCTCTATCCGCCGCTCGGTCTGGTTGCGCCAGTGGGCAGCTGACAATGCTGCCAAGAAGGCTCTCACGGGGCTTCCCTTTAAAGGGTTGCGCCTGTTTGGTGATCGTTTGGACCTTTTTGCTAAGGGAAGTAAGTTACCTCAACGCAAAAGGCAGCCGCAAGCCTTTCGGGGTTCAGGGTCCTTCACTCCCTCCTTTCGTGGGCCTAGGTCAGGCGGGGGGGGTATTCTTTGCGGGACAAAGGGGAGATTTCTGGGGCAAGGGCAAAGGCCGTGCCCGCCCCGGACCCTCCTGGGGTTTCAAGCCCAAATCCACTGCCAAGCCCGCTCAGCAATGAGGGGGCGCCCTCACCCTTGCGGGTGGGGGGACGGCTGCGGCTCTTCACTCAGGTCTGAGCTCAACAAGTCTCGGACAATTGGATTCTGGAGGTTGTTTCCTCCGGATACAAGCTGGAGTTCGCTGACTGGCCTCCTCCCAGATTCCTCAGGTCATGGGTTCCTACGGACCCTCGGGCAGCTCAGGGCCTGTTGTTGGCGGTACAAAACCTTCTGGCCATGGGGGTCGCTTGTCAGGTGCCCCCAGGGGGAGAGAGGTCAATGTTACTATTCCAATCTCTTTACAGTGCCCAAAAAGGATGGTTCCATCAGACCCATTCTGGACCTAAAACTTTTCAACAGGTTCATCAGGACCAAATGTTTTCACATGGAAACGCTGCGCTCCGCCATCAGCTCCCTGCGCCAGGGGGACTTTATGACTTCAATAGACATCAAGGATGCTTACCTTAACGTGCCGGTCTTCCCAGGGCACCAGCGGTTCCTCGGGTTTGCGGTAGGGGAAAAACACTACCAATTTGTGGCACTTCCCTTCGGGCTCACCTCTGCCCCCAGAGTGTTCACCAAGGCGTTGGCAGGAGTGATGGCTCTTCTCAGAGCCCGGGGTATTCGCATTCTTCCTTATCTGGACGACCTTCTCATTACGTCTCATTCTCTCCAGCAGGCAGAATTGGACACCCGGACGGTGGTTGCGACCCTGGAAGGGTTCGGGTGGGTGATCAATTACCCCAAATCCTCACTCTCCCCGTCCCGAGTGACCGCCTTCCTGGGAATGACTCTGAATACTATTCAGACCGGGATTTTCCTCCCTCAGCGGAAGGTGGACTCTCTTCAAGCTGTGATTCAATTCTTGCTGTCCAGCCCTCACCCATCCATCTGGCAAGGGATGCAGCTGGTGGGACAGATGGTGGCCTGCTTCGAGGCAGTTCCCTATGCTCAATTTCACATGAGGCCTCTTCAGCTCTTCTGTCAGCCTGGGACAAGTGTCCCGTCTCTGGATCAGGCCTTTGTTCTGTCTCCTCTGGTCCGGCGGTCCTCCTGTGGTGGCTGGACTCGAGGAATCTTCTGGGGGGCAGATCATTTCTGACACCGTGCTGGGAGACGATCACTACGGATGCCAGTCTGTCAGGTTGGGGGGGCTACTGGAGAGCCCACCAATGCCAGGGGTTGTGGGGTCCTCAGGAGGCTCACGCCCCCATCAATGTTCTGGAGCTGCGGGCGGTTCGGTTGGTGCTGGCGCAGCTGACGCCTCACCTACAGGGCCTGCCGGTTCAGGTTCGCTCCGACAACCGGACTGCGGTCGCTATCTATCATCAGGGATGGACTCTGAGCAAGAGTGCCGTCAGGGAGGTGTCGTTGATTCTGTCTTGGGCCGAGGACAATGTCCCGTGCATCTCTGCGGTTTACATTCCGGGAGCAGAGAATCTGAAAGCTGATTCCCAGAGCAGGCGGACCTCTCGCCGAGGAGAATGGTGCCTCAACAGCGAGGTCTTCCTATCCCTCTGTCGCGGGTGGGGGATGCCGGATGTGGATCTGTTTGCTTCTCGCCACAATCACAAGCTTCCAGCATTTGTCTCACTGTCCCAGGATCCTCTGGCTCTGGCGTTGGATGCCATGTCTCCGTCCTGGCAGGGGTTCGGTCTCCTGCACCTTTTTCCTCCGTTTCCCCTTCTAGGCAGGGTTCTACGCAAACTGATTCAAGCTGTTCTGGTGGCCCCCAGGGGGCCAAGACAGGTGTGGTTCGCAGACGTCGTGCAGCTGGCGGTCGATCAGTACCCTCTGCCCCTGGTTCCGGATCTTCTCACTCAAGGACGGCTCTGTTACCCCAATTTACAAACGCTGGCTTTGATGGCATGACTGCTGAAACCTCCATCCTAAGGGAGAAAGGTCTGTCTGATGCGGTTGTTCAGACTCTGGTCAGGGCTAGGAAGAAATCCTCTTCTACCATCTACTACAGGACCTGGCGGACCTACATTGACTGGTGTGAGGCTAGGGCCTTTCCCTGTCGGGTGTTCTCCATTCCTAGGATACTGGAGTTCCTTCAACATGGTCTGGATATGGGTTTTCAGCTCAGCACTCTGAAGGGGCATGTTTCCGCCTTGGCAGTTTTCTTCCAGAGGTCTTTCGCTCTTCATCCTTTGGTCAAGACTTTCTTCCAGGGGGTCACTCATGTGCGCCCTCCCCGCAAACCCGTGTTACCGGTTTGGGATTTGAATTTGGTATTGTCTGCCCTTAAGGGTCCTCCATTTGAGCCTGTGCATGAGGCTGCACTGTCTATTCTCACCTTGAAAGTTGCCTTCTTGGTGGCTATCACTTCTGTCCGGCATGTTTCTGAGTTGGCGGCTCTGTCCATTCAGGCCCCCTACTTTGAGAGACATCAGGACAAGGTGGTTTTCCGCTTTAAACCAGGCTTCTTGCCTAAGGTTGTCTCTGCCTTTCACCTCAATCAGGACTTTGTGCTTCCTTCCTTGTGCCCTAATCCTGGTAATGACAAGGAGAGGGCCTTGCATTCTCTGGACGTTGTCAGGAACTTGAAATACTACCTGGTGGCTACAGCGCCTTTCAAGAAGACGGACGCCTTGTTTGTGGTACCCTCTGGTCCTAGGAAGGGTTTGGCACCGGCCAAGTCTACTATTAGTAAATGGATTCGTCAGGCCATTTTTAGGGCCTATTCTGCTAAAGGGAGGGATCCTCCTTTTCAAGTCACTGCTCATTCTACACGTGCTGTTGGGGCCTCCTGGGCCTTTCAGCACCAGGCTTCTGTTGAACAAGTTTGAAAGGCCGCTACTTGGTCTTCTGTTCATACCTTTTCCAAGTTTTACAAGGTTGATGTTCGGGCCTCAGCGGATGCTGTTTTTGGCCGCAAAGTTCTGCAGGCGGCAGTGGTTTGAACTGCGCATTGTTGCCTTTTGAGATCCCCACCCATTGTTGGACACTGCTATTGGATGTCCCAGATGTAATGAATCATTACTGGAGCAGGGCGTGCTGCATGCTTGGAATAATACCATTCTGTGAATACTCACCTTGTAGAATGGGTATTATAAGTATGCAGCATGCCCAGCTCCATCCCACCCTGAGTTTTTCTTGTTTCCTCTATATGATGAATGTTTTCTTGTTAATATTGTTAATCTTGTTATTGGCTTCTCCTGGTTCCCTTACTGCTTTTTTATACTGGGGAATTTAGTGGGAGGTCCCGGGTATATAAGGACCGGGAGGGGCATCTTTTTTGCCATCTCTGCAGTAAAGCGCCCTCTTGTGGACTATATCCCAGACGTGAATCCTTACTGGAGCAGGGCGTGCTGCATACTTACCCATTCTACAAGGTGAGTATTCACAGAACGGTATTTTTGCTCCCCCAACCCAAGGTACATTACCGTTTGGATCTTTTCTTCTCTCATTGCTGCTTGGCGTTCCTGTTAGAGTGATTTTAATTTTTGTTTTCCGCAGGTATGCCATTGTATGTCATTGGGTTTCTAGGTTTCTAACAAGATACCATTGTTCAAAACTAGCTGTTTTAGTCTTGCAATCTCATGCTGGGAGCATTTTTTATTTAACTTTACCTTCCATAGGATGTGGTTGGTCCGCTCTAATGTTATAGCCTCTGCATCATGGCTGCGGGGGGGGGGCATACCTGCCCTTGCAACATTATCTTCCCCTACTATACCTAAGCTTCAGTACAGTCACTGTAAGAATGGCAATATCTACCCATCCCCTCGCCCCGTAATGCCATAGCATAGCATTCATTAATTGGTTGGTAAGAACACTGCTGACAGGACTCAACAAGTATGTTCTAGACTTGCAGGAGGCTAATAAATCTAAAAGACTCCAGGAAAAGCCGACTCATTTGGGATGTCCCACTGTGTGAAGAGAGCAATCACCTACCTCACCTGTACTCCAATGCACATAGGTTGGGGGCGGGAGCATGCCGCAGACTGCAGGGAGAATAGAGGTGCATCCACTCCCTATGTTGGCACGTTGTTTAAAACAGAGCTTTATGGCATGTATTAGTATGCACTCCATAACGAGCCCAGACATTGTGTGGTGGATCTGGGGGATTTCACACAGTGGGACATCCCAAATTAGGATACCACAGGTAAACCCACCTATTACCAGGATAGTGATAATCCTAAGGATTTATCATTTTAATAATTTTAATCCTATTTAGGTCTTCCATACTATAGTCATCACTGTTATATTGTTCATTCACATGTGTCCATTTTTTTCAATTAAGGACTTGAAACGAGTAAATAGTTACCTCAAGAGCTGTTTCCTAATTTTTCCTAACTACAACCTGGGACATGGACTGATGGAAATGGCCTACAATGAATATATCAATGAGTACTATGCAAAGATTGGTAAGATTTAAAACAGAAAAACCTTATCCTATGATATATTTTTTTAAAGGGGGGAGGCATATATGGTCATTGTATGCTTCGACACACATAGTCATTTTTATCTTTACTATAAGATACACACAAGAAGGGGAGCAATTGAGGGGTTTGGTGCCTTGCACTGGAGCACTTTAATCATGTCCTGTCCAGGAAACGAACCTGCCACCCTCCGTGTCAGAAGATCACTTCCTCACCAATAAGCCACAACTACTCCTTCTATATGGCGTTTTATAATATATTACACCAGGTAGATTTAATTTGTATTTCTATTCTTCATAGGTCAGTTTGATAAGATGAAGTCTCCATTTGAGTGGGATATTGTCACGCGAGGCCTGGTGGCCATGACCATAGAGGGCTTTGTGGGCTTCTTCATCACCATTATGTGTCAGTACAACTTTTTCCGCAAACCACAGTAAGTATTAAACCAATGCTACCACCTATTGGATAACCGCATCAGACTAACTCTGAAGTAGGGCAGGCTTGTTTCAGCTACCACTTTCCAATGTCAGTAGGACCTAGGGTCTCAGACCTCTTGATGGTAGAAATTCATGTTTGGAACAATATGAGAGTAGAACAGGATAGGAGAGAGCCCTGCCCTTTCGAGCTTACAGTCTAAAGGAAAAGGATGGAGACAGAGGGAAAGGGTCACAAGTAGTTAGGTATTGAGTTTGGTGGCATGTGCCTCGTGGATCTGCTTAAACCAGGTTAAATGCTTGTCTAAGTCAAAGAGCATTTTAAAATCTTTGAGTGTTGAGGAGTGTCAGCTTGAAGAAGAGATGCACGTGAGAAGTCTTGGAGATGGGAGTGAGAGGAGGTGACCAGGGTGGACGACATGTGAAGAGGCAGAGCGACGGTTGCCTCTGGGTTGACAGCATAAAATGTAAGGAGGAGTCTGGCTGTAAAGTGTTTTGTAGGTAAGAGTTAGAATTTTAAACTGGACTGTCTTTGAGACTGGCAGCCAACGGAGAGACTAAGAGAGAGGAGTATCTCTGTAAAAGCGGGGGGAGAGATGGATAAATAGATTGAAGGAGTGCCCGTCTGTTGATACAAATAATAGCCAATGTTCTGACCTCTGGTGCTCTAGAAGTCTCTTACCTGTTAGTCCACAGTTCATCTTGGTAAGCCTCCTCCTAGTTATGGACTATACGTCCTCATCCTACTGTCTAGAGACCAGGGACTTGGGCATTTTAAGGCTATTTTTTCCCATAATGCTGCTCTGCTGTGATTAGTTTTGGAAGGTGTCAATATTACAAAAATATACACAGTTTAAAGGTGTCCCAGCACTCAAACCTGACAGAGGTATAAATCGTCTAATCCATCTCTAAAATCTATTTAAGAACATGAGTCTTAGTTGCACACATTTTAAATGCAGGTGCAAGCCACACCAAGGAGCTCTTTCCTCATTGTGGTCCTACTCTAATCGATGTGAGCCCCACATATGGGTCATGTAGACCAATAGGTAAATTAGGAGATGGCTTACCCTATATTATAACGTCATTGCTTTTAATAGGAAGGGTCGAAGCAACCCCATACAACTTAATGCTCCCAAAAGCCTCACCTATATATGGACATATGTTCCAAAACTGCAAAGCTGAATTTTTAATTCTAGTTAATAAATAATCTCACTAAACGTAAACCTATCTATATTGCTACTTCTAACAATTTGTGTGTTCCAGGCGTCTTCCTATCGCCAACAAACCAATTGAGGATGATGATATAGACGTGGCCAACGAGAGGCAGAGAGTCTTAAGAGGAGGAGCCGATAATGATATGTTGAAAATAGAGAATCTTACAAAGGTATCAATTAGTGCTATAAAAGGACGACCATTGTTAAATGTCTGTAAAGAAATACATCCTATTTTATGATAGGCTATAGTACAGTGCTGTGTTGCATAAGACCTTATCCATCATAAGTTTCAATCTGGTGCCTATCATTTCCTGAACATCAGTCACAGCTGTGTTTGTGGGAATGACAAGCACATAACTGAAACGTATGATGGGACAGGGATTGATTGTGATTTGTGTGTCTTAGGACACAGCACTGTGTCTTGAAGGAGTAGAGGGCACTCTGTGCACCAGCGATGCGGCACTAAAACCCTCTTGCATAGTCTGATGTTTTTGATTTTAAGATGAGAGCAGTAGGACATAGTGGGCTGGGCTGCTATGAAAGCTGTTAATGTAGTTTGTGTTGAATATAGACCAAGGTGGACATCTTTTCTGTATCCAGAATTTTCCCTTTCCACCACAGAGCATTTACAGTATCTCCTTGATCCCAAAGGTATACAGATCTCGAAAAATGGGCCGTATCCTGGCAGTGGACCGCTTGTGCTTCGGTGTCCAACCGGGGGAATGCTTTGGACTTCTTGGAGTAAATGGAGCTGGGAAGACCACCACCTTCAAGATGCTCACTGGGGATGAGAGCACCACAGGAGGAGAAGCTTTTATTAACAGTCACAGGTATGTAGAGACTTTTTTCAAACTGAAAATTGTGGCAAAGATAACTATAGAAACCAACAACAAGGCATAGTAACATTTTAAACAATTTAGTTCACACCTTAATAGTGCAGTCTCTTGATATTTTTTAAGATTTCTATGTCTGTTTTACTCCTCCCCTATAGCATCTTGAAGGAGCTTCTTCAGGTCCAGCAAAGCATTGGTTACTGCCCCCAGTTTGATGCTTTATTTGATGAACTAACAGCCCAGGAACACCTTGAGCTTTACACCCGCCTAAGGGGAATTCCCTGGAAGGATGAAGAAAGAGTGAGTAACAAATTAGAGACATCACGCAATCCCATAAAAGCTGATTTGGGGAAATATATGGGTTTCACTAGCACAAGAAGCACATACTTTGACAAGCAAAAGGGTTTTCCCTCAAATTTCTGGTGAGGACAGGAGGTCATCAGGAAATGTTGGGCCCTATACAACCACAAAGCCTGACCTCCCCCTTTAAGTCATTGCTCTAGTTTGAACCCAGTTGTGCCTGAGACACCCATAACCTATAAAAGTGATGGTTGTGCCCTAGTTTCATATAGTCCAAATATATAATTCATCACATAATAAGTTATATTTTATACATTTTTTATTATATCTTGGCCCCGATAACCGAATAATGTGGTGCAGGATGGGGGGAATTACAAAAAAAAAACTCATGCACCCCACCAATCCAGCAGCGTTTGTGGCCCTAAGAATACCGGCAACACGGCCCTGTGCGGTTGCAGCCCAAAGTCCCGATGACACTATGGTTTTGGTACAGGTAAGGTATAGCTTTCCTAAGTGTGAAGCTTCATTCTCTGATTTCTCTCATATTCCACTCCAGGGAGTCACCAAATCAGATACGAACGGGTTAACTCTCAGCCAAAGGCGGGACTGCAAGATAAAAGGTGTGGTCTCTCCCGTCCTACATATACTCCTGGTTGCCCCCCACATTCCAGTTTCATTCTTGCAGTTGGACTGGACTGCAAACGTTATGCATAGATTAATTTTCCTTGTCGTCTTTTATTTTTCTTTTTAAAAGCCATTCTCTCAGAAAGCGGGGATTTTAACCCTGTCTATCTTCCAGGCCCTTATGTTCCCACTGATCCCACTGATCCAGAAGGACCCACTCCTAATGCCTCCTGGAGTCAGTTAAACTGATAGCGTCAGATCAGGTTGAGGTGAGGATAAGCGCCAGGGTCCTGGGGGCACTACTGGGTGTCCTCCTTTTTTGTTGTGGGTGACATTCTAAGGGCTGGCAGATCTCTCCTAAGAGACACCCAGCTGCAGGCTTGTCTGGTGACCTGCAGGATGGACCTTGGGGCCTTTATTATTTTTCTTAGGGAGAGCACGTTTTTTTTTTAATTTTTGAAAAATTGTGCCTTTTTCTCTGATTGGTAAGGGGGAGTGACCGGCCGGGGAGTGGGGCTGGGGGCTTGGTCCGGTGACATCTGAGAACATGATATTACTTCTGCTTCCGGGGCAATCTTCTGGTCTGGCCTTGTCGGCTTTTAATCCTGGGCACTGCTCCTTGCCGTGCCGCTGCTTCTTCTCCGGACCAACGCTCCTTACCGTCGTCGGAGCGCTGATCCTCGCCAGTTGACCTGCTCTTCACTGGGCAGCAGACCAGCTTCTACCTGCTCTCCCTCGGTCCTCACTTCCCAGTGGGATCTAGTATTTTATTTTTCTTTTCTTAAAGTAGTCCCATCCCTTGAATCTCAGGGTAATCATATTTGATTATCGAGATTCTATATATTCTTCAGTCCTAGGCCCTCGGATATAACAGACACCATGACTGAGGCATTTGAGGAGTCCTGGTCTGGTATCTTATCAGAGAGTATCGCCCTATGTGTTCAGAGAGCCGCCAGAAAGGGACAGCACCATCTACTCCGAGTGCACCACTGCTGTAGTACTGTCCAGATTTATGGGGCCTCCCTCCTCAGATATACTACCCTCCAAGGAGATTACAGAGTCGGCTTCCTCAAGGATCACCGCTCCACCTTCTGACCTTTTTGCTCAGGCAGAATTGGCGAAGATTAGCCAGTTCTTCCAACCTCAGAATCATGTCGTCTCTCGAGATCCTCAAAAGTTTCAAAGTGGAAGCTTTTAGTCCCTGCAGATTTTTCTCCTCCTATAAGAAGGATGATGTTTATAAGGAAGATTCTTCAGAAAGGGAAATCTGCTCCAGCAAAGGGAAGCTCGGACTCTGTGCCAGAAAAGGGGTCCACAATTTTCAGGGGGGCAGTTTGAAAAGCTAACTTCCTCTATTCTAGAAGCATTGGATATTCCAGTCCCCAGAGTTTCTAAAAGAATAAAAGTGGATTCGTATAGGTCCGAGAAACAGAGGCAGCTTTTCCCCGAACAGACTCATTTTTCTAGACTTATCCAGCAGTAATGGGAAAAGCCTGATAAGCTTCCCAACATTCCTAGAATTTTGGACACTAAATATCCTTTTCCCACGGACCTAATCAATTTATGGTCATTTCCCCAGGAGGTGGGTGACCCTTTTTTGGACCTGTCAAAGGAAAGCCTGTTATTCCTACCTCAGACAGTCAGTACTGCTGGGCTTCCTATTACTGTGCATTGTCAGTTATTTCAGTTGAATCCAGGCAGCAGCATGGCTGACATGCTGGGAGAGGGAGCTCCAAAATGGCCGCTACCTTTCTTTTCTAACTGTGCCTGGCTGTTGGTCCAGTTTAAGGATCCAATGTGTAAGCGCTTCGGCCAGGTGTCTAGACATGCTTTTCTATTGTGGGATCTGCCTTGTGGCCAGCCTGTGCAGCTTCTATGACAGTTATGACAGGTAAGAGAAGGTTGAAGCAATTGAACGCCCAGCTGCAGGGGGGGCAATCCCGAAGTTTATGTGCACAGCTGATTAAGTTTAACATGGAAGTCTACAAATATGTTATATCTGCTATGGATGATATTGTTAGATTGAATGCCAGGGGTTTAGCCTTACTGGTATCCCAGAGATGTTCACAATGGCTGAAGCAGTTGTCTGCGAATGCAACTTTTAAGAAGACTCTGAAGGGGCTTTCTTTTTATAGTAGGTTGTCTTTTTGGTGAACGTCTGGGTGATTTTGTAAAGAGGGCCACAGGGATAAGTCAACTCGGGGGAAGTCTCTGCGGGTTCTGCTAATTTCCAACGCAGAGATGAGTTCTGTAATAAGGCTAAGACCCAGAGCAGGGCCAGATCCTTCTGGTGGAATAATTTCCCTTAAAGTGGACCAACAGTCAAAAATGGTTAAACCAGACCAATTCTACAAGTAAAAATCACAGAATTGTATTTTTTCAACCCTCAGCTCTTTCCAGCCAATCACAGGAAGGACAGTTGAGAGCAGCAAATGGCAGCTTTTTTTCAACTCACACCATTTTACTGGTATAATGCAAAAAATGATTGCTACATAAGCACCTTGCAATTTTCTTTCTTTTTTTTCTAACTATATGTCTCAAACCCAAGAAATAATTATGTATTTATCGTAAGAATTTGCTTACTGTGGGCACATACAGAGAATTATTCTGTATTTTTTGGCAGGTAGTAAAATGGGCACTAGAGAAGCTGGAACTGACCCAATATGCAGACAAACCAGCAGGAACATACAGTGGCGGCAACAAAAGGAAACTCTCTACCGCCATCGCCCTCATTGGCTACCCGTCATTCATATTTCTGGTAAGTTGGAGTGGGGCTAGGCACTGGGTTATGTTTTTCCGGCTTCTCGCTATGGGTCTTTAAATAGACATTCCAGGAAAAGCATTAAAAAAACATTAAGAATAAATGGATGATCTGTCCGAGTTCAGCAAAAAGCAACTCACCTGATCGCTGGTTCCTAACCCATACTTTCTGCGCCACCCCAGGACCGAACTTCACTGACTCGCGCTTCGGTGTCCAGCTCCTACCATCACTACAATGGAGGGTGCGTGTCAAGCCTTGGCACACTCCCTTTATTGCAATTTATGGAGGGGGCATGGTAGCTCTCCTGTGGCTGATGATAGGGTGTGAGCCAAACACGGCCTCAATCCCAACCCCATGTTCAGTCCTGGGGTGGCGCAGGCGTCACAAGCTTGGATCCAGCAATCATTTGCGTTGCTGATTGCTGACCGATCAGCTGCTTAGGACGACCCTTTTTTTTTAAATGGGTGATCAAATTAGCCTGCTTTCTGCTTGCCCTATGCTGGCTGTCATGAGTGGCCTTTTAATTCCCCAGCACTTAATAAAGCAGACTAAATGAAAGCTGGATGAAAGAAGCAGCCCCTGATAGCTCAGCATGGGTAGGATAATTTAACCCTTTACTTGTAATGTCCCTTTAATGGGAAACCCATAGAAATGGGGAAATCAACATATAATATGTGGATATAGCATATGGGGGTATAATAAGTGTGTGTGTGTGTATACATTTATTATTAATTAATCCTACTGGTCATTTATGGGTGGGTTTTAAGCAGATGAGCATCCGAAATCAGAGGAGGAGCAGAGGGAGACAAAGTGGCTATGAGGGCCCATGTTAAATCTGGTCCTAGGTTTTCATGTAAATATAGTGGCCCTTTTAGATCTAGTACTGCATTTTGTACGGGCTTTTCTCCCAATCCCCAGTCACAAATACTGATATCCATAGAGGAGGAATAAGTAACTTTCTGAGCTTGTTCCCCCATTTCAAGATACAACATTTAGCAAAAACATATTAGGGATAAATATGTATGAGGAAATCCCACTCACTCTCATAAGACCACAGCAGAGAATGATGGGGTCTTCACTCACCTATGCAAAGTTTTGGCTATTTAAAGTGGACCAAAACCTAAGCTAAAGTCTGAAAGTCTCAAGTATGGCTTAAAGCTTTCCCTTGGGGCATCTTGATTTGGGTTTTCTCCACAATGTGAACCCCCCCTGATTACCTTGTATACTTTGATACTCGAGCCCACAGTGCATGCACAAGGCTCTACATTACTTAGGGGAAGAGATACATTCCCCTGCAATGTGTTGTTGGGGAAATCTAGCAATACCTTACTTGTAAATCTGCCTTGAAAATCAAATGTTAAAGTGGACTAAAACCCTTTTTACAGTCCTGGGTTTTGGTCCTTGCCACCTGGGCACCCTTTATGGAGATGACTCGCTGTGTGAAACCCCCCAGGTCACCCAATCTGACTTACCTTTCCCCTGTTCTACGGCATTGGCGCGGCCTCTCTTCCAATCAGCGCGCTTAAATCTGCCCCTGCGTGCTGGTGGCCGCATCCCCCACTATCCTCTTACAGGGAGTGTGCCCGCACGGCCATTCACAAATGCCTGGCATGGGCATGCACCCTGCTAAGCGATAGCGATAGATGTGGCTGCTGCTCGCCCATGCCTCGTTGGCCTGGGGAAGAATGTGAGTTTCCGGGCAACCTGGGGGGTGCCACACAGCAGGGCATCCTAATTTTGGATTCTTATAGATTCCAGGGCCGTTGGAACGTGGGTTTTGGTCCACTTTAAGTTTTTTTTTGCCCATGGGCTTCAGGAGCAGGATCCCCCATCTTTTGTATCTACATGCACATTCCTGTTCTGTTCGCTTGTTGGGCCATACAGACATGAATGTCGGGCAGCAGGTTCCACACAGGCCAGAGGAAGTGGGGAATCTGTGGAGTGCTGCAGAGTGTGGCTCAGCTTAGCTACAGCTCAAAGATCAAGGTGAGTATATAGGGAAACCAAGAGGTTTCACACTGCAGGGCATTCCAAATTAGGATGTTTCTAAGCAAATCTTTTAAGTGGGCTAACTCATTTTTATGAGTTTTGGTCCACTTTAGTAAACCTTTATCTAAAAAAAAATTCCATAGCTTTCATTGTATTCCCAGTACCATTTTTTTTCTTAGTAAAACATACCTTTTTGTGCCCTAAAGGATGAACCCACAACTGGAATGGATCCAAAAGCTCGTCGCTTCCTATGGAATTTAATCTTGGACATCATCAAAACTGGACGCTCCCTGGTGCTAACTTCACACAGGTAAACTGGGGTCCTTATTACTCTGTTTTTCACGCAGTGATCTTCTTGGTATAGGACGAGATAGGAATGTCTAAGCACTGTTTAAAAGGGAGCATTCATTTCTGTGTTAAAAGTTGACCAAAACACTGTGTGGGTTTCCTCGGAATGCTCAGGGATAAGCAACCGGAAAGCCCTGAAGCATACAGCACTGATTGGCATGCACCATGGGACTGGCGGAAAGCTGAGTTTTGAGCTTGTTCTGCTTGGTTTTACACAGCGAGGCTTCCTAAATCTTGATGCCCCTGGAAAGCAGACCAAAACATGTGATTATTAAAATTCAGTTTTTTGGGCAAGAAGGTATAGATTACAGTCACTTACTGTACCTCCATGCTGCCATTCTCCTAAAATAAGCGTTACTTTCTCCCAGCACCTCTTCCTGCAACTGTGAGATTCTAATAGACTACAATAGAGCAGAGTTCAAACACAATAGAGGATGCTAGGGGTAAGCTGCAGGGCAGCATTGAGTTGGATCCACAGCCCAGATACTTTTTGTCTCTGGAACAGCAGCACAGAACTAAATGGTGGACCGTGCTATCCATCAGGGCAGTTTCTAGGAGAGAGCGGGGCGATCGCTCTGAGCGCCAAGGCCATTGTGGGCGCCTTTATCCCAGCCATCCTGCTTTCTGAAGATAGGTTAGGACCACTGTTAGTGGTGCCAGCCATACACCAGGCCTCTCATCCTCCCCATATTGGGCTCAGTCATGCAGAGAAGGGCACACAGCATTGAAATTACCGGTATGGGGCAGCAGGATGGGTGAGAAAGGCAGAATTTTTTTTCCCGCACTGGGTGCTATTTTGCCTAGAACCTGCCCTGCTATCTATTAACGAATTTCCTGCCCTCCTCTTATTTTAGTCCCCTTTGGATATCTCCTTATTAGCTCACATTAATGCTCTGGTAGCAGAACACAAATAACTCCATTACGGAGACACAGACTGCCATGTTGGTCTGACTATATTTCACCTTCTACCAAACTCTTTTAATACTCCAAATTTTCCCCAGCATGGAAGAATGTGAAGCACTCTGCACACGGCTGGCAATTATGGTGAATGGACGCCTCAAGTGTCTCGGGAGTATCCAGCATCTGAAAAATCGGTAAGGGCAACCATGGATAACAATACTGTGCTCATGTGACCAATGTATTCTTACAGACTGCAACACCTAACCCTGGAGGGTTGTGGGCTGCTCTAACCATGGGGTTAGATGCCTTGCTCAAGAACACTTCAGTCAAGCAAAGCACAAAGCAAACCTCCAGTGCTCTGGTCACAAGATTGCTTACCTAACCACTAGGTCATGACTGCCCCCAAGGCAGTATAGGAATGGGAAAGCATGAGATCATTTGTACTATACGGGTTGTACTCTGTGATTGGTTAAAACATGTGAATGTCCAAAATGAGTGTGAGAAACACCCCTTGGCTTGGCTAAAAAAATAAAGCTCCCAAAAGAGGAGGGATGGACACTCTCTCAAGGGATAAAGAAGCCACGTGGTGTCTGGTCAGAGGGTATCCCGAATCCAGCAACCAATGACATAATCAAAAAGAAAATGGCCATTTTCCCCAACATTGGTTATAGGAGCAGGGGCACACAGACCATGGAGGTTCAAGATCATTTAGTGGAGCTGGGAGGGAGTGAATTAGTGAAGCTAGGTGGGGGGGGGGATGTATGAGTAGAGCTTGGAGGAGGAATAATTGAGTGATGCTGTGAGGAGAATAAATGAGTGGAGCTGCTTTGTGTGGGGGGATTCAATGAGTGAAGCATCAAGGACAGCTGGGTAGGTTGATGAATGGAGTTGGGGGGGTGAGTGGCACATGGTTGGTTGGAAAAAGTGGAACTGGATGGGTAAGAGGCAGTAGGAGGGACGTGGACATAGGAGGGGGACACACATAAATGAACTTACCGCCTGCGGGGCTTGGAGCTGCCAAAGAAGGTCAGGCAAAGGTTGCTGTGGGACTTCCATCAGGGCCCTATACAGAAGCCCTACCTGTGCTGCCATGATGGTGGCCCTGGTCAAGACGGATGGACTTTGTTTTTACCCCACCAGGACCAGCTATATCAGTATTATTCCAAATTCCAAAAGGGCAACAAGCTAAATCAATAGGTGTCTGCCGATATGTAGCCATCTATGAACCACCTTAGAAGTTTGTCTAGCTATATCCATATATACCACCCAACACTACCAGGGCCAGCTATATCAGTATAATCCTACAAGTAGCCATCTATGGATTATTATCCCCTTGTTGATGGGAAAGTTTAGAGCAGAGTTACAAGGCCTATTACCCAAGGCAAGTAGATGATATTTGCATCTTTTTAAATAGTATGCTTTATTTATGCTGCAGGTTTGGTGATGGTTACATGATCACTGTGAGGACCAAATCCAGCCTGAATGTCAAGGAAGTTGTGCGATTTTTCAACAGGAACTTTCCAGAAGCTGTTCTCAAAGTAAGTATAAGCCTGCCCATTGCGACCTTCACTGAGAGAAATAGCAGAGGGAGTGGCCAATAGCTGGAAAGTTTGCAGTGTGTATATATATATATATATATATATATATATTATATAATTATTGCATGTCTGTAGCCAGTCATAGCCCTGACTTGTTTCTGTCACACAGGAAAGGCACCACACCAAAGTCCAGTACCAGCTGAAGTCTGAGCACCTGTCTCTGGCCCAGGTTTTCAGCAAAATGGAGCAAGTGGTGGATGTTCTGGGAATAGAGGATTACTCAGTCAGCCAGACCACTCTAGACAATGTAAGTCACACTTCCTCAATAGCAGATTTATTTTGGCTCCAATCTCCCGTAGCCTTTACTGCACTGACCTGCACCACCAGTGTAAGTAACCTCTCTGCCCATTTTTTCAGTGGGCAGGTTTGCATCTATGTAACGTATACATGTGAAGGATAATAGGCGGGCTATGAGTATAGGGGATGCTGTAACACTAGCACAGGCAGATAGATACTAAAGGCATGGTTTGCAACTGCATATAGCAGATCAACACTGGGGTGAAATATGTCTGTCTCTAATGAAGTATGATCTGTAGGATAGCTTAGTCACTATCGGGATGAATTGGAGTATAGTGATAGATGTCAGTGTGCATGGCCTGCTGCTGCTAGAGAATGGCTTGTGAAGGAGAGTGGACTGGTTAAACCACAGCTTTTACAGTTATTTTGAAAGAACCTGCATTTTGGAAACGTGTCACTAGATGGCCCTAGATGGCAAGTGGTCACTGGATGGCAAGTGGCAACCTTGTAACGGAACTCTATGTGACTAACAGCAATATAAAAATATACATGCAAAAATTAAAAGATACATTGCCAGTGTTCTGGAGGCTTAACTCATGATATAAAAGTAACCCCAGTAAACCTCTGTAGCTTGTAAATATTTGACCATTTTTGTAATAATTCTGCTTTAAATATTATTCTACCCAAATCACGTGTCGTTTGTGAACCTCAAGGACAAGAGGATAATGGAACCTGAAGCATAGCAAAAATTACCATAGCAACATTTCACACACAACCCAGAAATCACAGTCACAAATAGACCCCCCCCCCTTTCATCGTAGCCCCACCTACTGTTATCAGTTTAAGAGGTCCTATTCCAAAAAGCAAATATAAATAATGTCTGCTAATGTCTAAATCTGATGTTTATTTCATTTGATGATGTCATGTCTTCTGTTCTCTGTCCAGGTATTTGTCAACTTCGCAAAAAAGCAGAGTGACAACCTAGAACAGCAGGAAGCCAGCGCTCCCTGCCCTGTGCCCTCCCCCATGGAGCGGGTGCTGAGTCTCCTTCGACCCCGCACCACACCAACTGAGCTACGGGCGCTGGTAGTGGAGGAGCCTGAAGACTTGGAGACTGACGATGAGGGGCTCATCAGTTTCGAGGAGGAAAGGGTAAAAGCAGGAAAGGGGCTGAGGGTTCCTGTATATAAAGAAATGGCACAGGAAGGGATGCAGAATATTATTTGGACTACCATGCAATTAAAGCAGGCTTCCCTTATAGTTACTCTGGTTTTAAGTACATTATCTGTACTTAGATGAAGCCACATATCTTGTATGACCCTGGAGCCCATCAGTATTGTTCAGGGCCCATTTCACAATCCTAGGGCTTCCCAACCAGTGGTACTTGTACCATTGTTGCTACTTATGCTTCCTTCCCTCTGGGTATCAGAAGAGGACTTTTTGTCCCAGGTGAAGAATAGGTTAACTGTGAGCATATCATTTCCAGAAATGATGTAGGCCTGCTAAAGAGGGCTTGTAATATATAGAAAGTCTGGTCCTGTATGATTTTCCGCATTGCTAAGCCATCAAACTGCAGGCATACAGCATCTAAATGACCTCTAAATCTGACCTATATCCTCTTCAGGAAGTATTGGATGGTATTTGAGGTAACTGGTACATGGAAAAAACATGTAAAAACCCAACTTTATCCTAACTATACCAAACAAAAATCCTTCTTTACTACCATATAACCCACACATGCAGTTCAAGGGTCACCTAAGACAACTGCAGGCTCCTGCAGGCAATTTTGGAACACGTGTGCACAGCTAAACTAATTGGGTTATCCCCATACAGAAGTGATTAAAACACATTGAAGATTAGCTGTGCAAATGCATTAGGTTCAGTGTTAAAGAATACTGCATTTGTATACCATTTTAGCCTCTGTAAATGCTCCTGAATATACAATAAGGCACCCCAAATGAAGGGGCAATCACAGGAACCAACATGTGGGTACCAGTGTGGCCAGCCTGGCTCCATTTACAGCCCCATATCTGTACAGTCCTGATGGTAGACTTGGAACCCAGCCTAGAAATGACAACTAAGGGGGGCAGAAGGAGGGTTGAGGTGCCAGGGAAAGCCTTAAAGTTGACTTTTTGGGGCACATAGGCCCCGATGTACTGTTCCTGGTCCAGTATAGTATCTTAATGTCACTATATATATATATATATATATATATATATATCCATACATATTTGGACAGAGACAACATTTTCTAATTTGGGTTTTGTACATTACCACAATGTATTTTGCAATGCAGATGAAGTTGAAGCTCAGACTTTTAGCTTTGATTCAGTGGGTTAAATATAGTCGCAAGCCAGTATGTGGAGAGACCCATGTTAGGCTTAGTGGGTTAAACAAAAAGATTGCCTAAAAATGTGAGGAACTTAAACCGGACCTACACCATGATTTCATGAAAAGCCCAAACCCTTATAAAATTATTCCCCAGCATCTAAAATTAATACATTTTAAGTTTTTAGTCACTTACTTATTCTTTCCCTCACTGGGCTGCAACTCTGTTAAGGACTTTAGGATACGGACGCCGCCATCTTGACTCAGAAGCATCACACTTACTGAGGAGAGGAGAGTGGGATAAAGTACAGGGGGGCGGGTTATAGCTGTGCTTTGCTCAGACAGAGCAGAGCTGGGGTCAGGAAAAGGTCAGAAATCCCAGAATGCAGAGCAGCACAGTCAGAAGGCACTTCCTGTTTGCAGGCTGCCTGATGTTCCATAAGCCGAAATCTTGGATGTTTAAAGGCTCATAACATGCAGTAGATGCAGGTAGGATGATTTTTAATGTGAGCAATCTGTATGTACAGGGTGGGGGAAACATATAAGATATGCTCTTATTCTGGGTGAAGGTCCGCTTTAAGTATTTTTCAAACATAAACCCTTCATTTCAGGGGTTCAAAAGTAATTGGCCAAATTAAATAATTGTAAATCAAATGTTAATTTCTAATACTTCCTTGAAACCTCTTTGTTGACAATGACGGCCTGGCGTTTTGGACTCATGGACATCACCAGACATGTTTGGCTGTGTTTCCTTGTTTTCAATTTGGACAGGCCTTTACTGCAGTGGTTTTCAGATGCTGTTTGTTTGTGGGCATTTCTGTTGGATGTTTAGTCTGAACAGGTGTTTAGTGAAACACCTCTCAAATGGGTTGAGATCAGGTGACTGGTACAGGTTAAGAAGCTGAAGCTCCTAAACCCTTCAACCAATTGTAGTGTGGATACCCTCAAATGAAAGCTGAAGTCTGGGCTGTATATATCTCTCCATTATATAACTATAACTTGAATATGTTTCAGTAAACAGGTAAAGAAAGCTAAATTTGTGTCAGTGTATGTATGTGTATATATATGTGTGTGTATATATATATATATATATATATATACCATATATATATATATATATATATATATATATATATATACAACTGACCATAAGACCGCACCCAGGGTTTAGAGGATAGAAATAAAAAAAAAAAACTGAACCAAATGGTGTGCATAAATCGCCCTCCCAATCACCCCATTACAGAGAGTGTGCAGAATCACCCCATTACAGGCAGTATTTGGCATCCCTCATTACCGGCAGTGTGCGTCATCGCCCATTACAGGCAGTGAGGGGCATCTCCAATTACAGGCAGCCGTATATTATATTTAGAGAAAGTAAGCAGTATTTGTCCTCTGTTTCAGTCTTTAGTTTTCTAGCTGCATCCAACTGGGTTAAGTTTACTGTATGTACCTTAAAAGGGCCCATTTAGTGTTCGCACCAGGGCTTCATTACATTTAGTCAAGCCACTGCTAACAATGAAAAAAAAATATTACTAGAACAGCAGAGGGGGGATATTTTAACCTACAGTTGTCTTCTTAAGGGATAAGACAATTAAAAAAATAGATTAACCACCATTTTCTTTATCCCGCAGGCTCAGCTGTCTTTTAACACAGACACTCTCTGCTAAATACAAGAAGGGATCTGGTTCTGCTCTACTGATACAATGGAGATTACTGCCCATTTTGCCATCGCCCTCCCAAGCAAGCCTGGTGTTGCAGGATAAAGCGGGAGTGCTAACCATCTACCATGTACCAGACAGGCGTGCATGTACTCGCCACACCCTGAGCCGGTACTGGATGCCTGCGTAATCCCCAGATCGCACATTGGGGGGCGGTGCTCTAAACTGAACTAATAGCGTTAGCTACCCCTAGCTGCTTTGAAACTACACAGATGGGGCTGCTGACCCACTCCTGACTGACGCCTCTGCGCCATAAGCTGGCCGGTCTGGTAAAGTTATTACAGAATTTATAGGACCTGCCTTGGCAGAGGATTATCTCATGTTCGGGAATGTCTAAAAAGTCATGCCGCGGCCTCTTTGATGCACTTTTATTTTCATGGACATTGGCAGAAGGCGTTCTGCTCTGCTCTGTGGTCATTACACGTTTTTACTTTGTAATTTATGTTTTGTTTTAACTTTGTTTTCCAATTTTGACGCTTCCTGTGCTGACTCTGCCCCCAATCTGTGTGCAAAATCATGTGCCAACCATTGTATATAGTGTTGCTGTAGAGGGTGCTGGCAGGAACCCTTGTGGGCATTTTAGGAACTGCACTGCCAAAAACAAAGAATCATGGGAAGAGTATAAGTGTAGGTGTAAATAATGCTTTAGTTTGTTTTCCTTTTTCAAGAACTGCAAAAATAAATGACCAAATATGTGCACTTAATGCCGAGTCAGGTCTCTTTCTGTTTGGAACATTAGACAAGTCAGTCTTGGAGGCAGTCACGGGGTGCATCTGTTAGATTTGGGGGATCTTGTCTTTCCGGAATAGGGTTCTGGTCCTGGGTGCTCCAGTTGCCTTCCAAAACCCCCAAAACTTGCTGATAAGTAACTGTCACAGAAACAAAAACTCCATCAGTCAAAGTCCTGCAGCCTTCCTCATTGATTGGTAGCAGGGAGTTCACTACATGACATGTTGTTGCGCAATGGGAGCCAGTTGCAACAGCAGAAATTCAGCCAGCAGGGTACTGAGGAATTGAGACTGTGGGCAATCAGGTCAGTAATGCTTTCTGGGCTTCATAACTACTTAATGCTAAATGTAAACGCTTAGCCTGCTTGCCTCCTAGTTGTTTTCTGCTAAAGAACCTTCTTATTGGTTTATTATTTTCTATTCTAATTAACGTTTTCTCTCGTTTAATCACAGACTTGGATTGTCACAATTAGTATGTAAAAGAGGGGGTTCATATCTCTGCCTATCCATTATAAACAAAATAATCCCCTTGCACACACAATGCATGGTCTAGGTTTTACACAGTCAGATGTGGGAGGGGGTGAAATTCAGTCCACAATGTAGCTGCTCATACTATGAACAGAAATGGGCTAGAAATCAGCAACGGCTAGAAATCAGCAACGGCTAGAAATCAGCAACAGCTTGATTCAGCAGCACAGCAGGAGGAATCAACTGCATGGAGGTAAGGGAGGAATGCTTGTATGTTATACTTCTCCTCGAGCAAACATTAAGGACATTCTGCAAAAAAAAATAGTTATACTCACCTTTAATCCCCTGCAGGTGATCGCCGATAGTCCAGTGCTCAGACATTTACTAGAATGCCTGGTCCAAGCCATGCACCAATCTTATCCAGCCACTCTTGTGTGAGCAATTAGGTATGGACTGACCCACGCCATTCTTTACGGGAACTACGCCATGCTCAGGTGTTGACAGGATCTGTGCGGCTTGAAGATGGCAGTGGATGTGTGAATGTGCACACTTGATTGGGACCTATGAGAATACTACTGGGTGAATATGCTGTAGTACAGTTCCCTGTCAAAAGGGGGGGGGGGGGATTGTGACAAGAAAAGGTCCAGGTTGGGGGAGTGGAGGTAAGGTGGGTAGGATGGGAAGTTTCTCTTAAAGTGAAAGACTAAATGGGTCGGATGCATCAATATCTTGAAAATGGATGTGTTTGAATGTGTTGCAGACCGCCCGCTGATCCTAGAGTGAGGGCATTTTAAGGCGTTACAGGTGGCCTTCTTTAACTTTATTTGGGACAACAAGAAACCCAGGGTGAAGAGGGTGACGTTATGTAGACCCAAGGGTGAGGGAGTTCTGGGGGTTCCGGACCTTAAGACGTACCATACTGCAGCAGTCATGGTGCAGATTGGTTCCCCCATAAGGAGAGGAAGCGCTGGGTTACTCTTGAGAATGACATATCCCCACTCAGCCTGACAGCCCTGCTGGGAGAGGATCCTGAGAAAGAAGACAAATTTCCCACAGACCCGGACCTCTCACCCCATTATTCGACAATCCGGCATTCCCCCCCGGCGTGGCCTCTAAAACATTCCTGATCTGGAATGCGTTCTAGCCCTCCTTCACTCAGACCTCCGGCATGGTGCGAGGGGGAGAAGCTTTCCTGGTTCCTGCATGCCCAAATGATTGCCTTCATTAACTTGCATGCCCCTAGATCAGACTTATCCCTCCCCCTAACAGCCTTTGAGAGGATTCTCAAGGCCCCAAGCCCCCACACACATAATCTCTGCTCTGTACAAGTGTCTCCAGGAGGGAGGGGGAGATGGAGATCTACCACACTTCAGCAAGAGATTGGAGGAGGAGCTGGGAAGAAAGATTGGAGTGAAGGAATGGGAGAAATCCTTTGTACTAACCCACAAATTCTCAATGGCATGCAGAGCACAGGAGAAGAATTACAAAATCCTAACCAGATGGTACAAATGGTGAAATTTGGGCGATTTGGATTTGGGGAGTGTTGGAGATGCAACAGAGCCACGGGGACCATGCCCCATATTTGGTGGGAGTGTCCAGTGGTGAAGACCTTTTGGGGGGGGTTGTTGGCAATCTTTGAATTCCTGACTCTCAAAAGCATCCCTAACACACCTCAGGTGAAGCTCCTATATCCATGATCCCAGGGTCAGTGGCAGCAGGCAAGAGGGGCTTGCTGAGGCATCTACTCACAGCTGCTGGGTCGGTGATCCCCCGACATTGGCACACTAGTGTCACCCCCTCTTGGTTGGGAGAAGTGGGGAACATCAGGAGGATGGAGGAGATGGCATTGGAAAGGGTCGAGGGGGTTCTCAGGTGTACTCCAGAACGTGGGCCTTATGGGATGTCTCGTGGAGAACCCCGGGTTTCCAGGCTGTCCTGGAAAGGGATTGGTGGTGGGAAAGTGGCTAATGGGCAAGGAGAGTTGAGGTTGGATACAGAGGGGTGTAGCTGGATGCTCTTGGGTTGGGGATGGGAGTCCGGTGCTCCGGGACCCTATGCTCTTTCTCTTCCGTCTTTGTCTCTATTCTTTTCCTCTTTCCTGCCCTTCCTCTCTTCTTCCTTTCCATAGGCGGGGCAGACGTGGCAGTACTAATAAGTAGTTTTACTGTGCCTTCACAAAGTAAACAGGCGGACCATCGGGTGGTTTACAGTACATCGGACAGTAATCCCCATGACACTTATTAGCCCCCAGGGCCTGGGAGCATTTCCAGGGCCTAGGCAGGTGGATGGTATGGTCTTCCGGTCCCGAAAGGGGTCTATAGTGATTTTTATGCTGTCATGCTCGCCCTACATGTTATATTTCTTTTTATCTTTCTTTTTATTCTATGTATTGTTAAAACTTCAATTGCGAGAAAAAAAGGAAAGACTAAAGGAACTGTTTAGTTTAAGAGATGCCTAAGAGGAGATCTACTCTTTGTATACAAATATATATAAAGATTAGATGGGAGCATTCATGGTTAGGGAGTCGATATTGTGATTTAAGTGTTGCAGGTACAAATTCAGTGCAAAACATGACTGAAGTGCTCCTAAGCAAGGCACCTAACCCTCCCCCCCTCCACCAACTGCTTCCCAGGTACTGTATGACATGTGCATTCACTGCATTTGTTTGTCTTATTGCATGGATGGGTTAAAAATTCCAATTTGTGCACAGGAATACAATGGCCATATATGCAGGGTGCTAGGTACAGCAATTTGGAATTCAGCCTCACTAAGGTATGCACAGACTATGAGATTAAGCTGAGGCAAAAGAGAATAATAGGTGTCTCAGTCTTGCCAGAAGGGTGAGACGTGACATCAGGATCACTGCAGTGGTAGATGAGCAAGGGATTCTTGGAAGAAAATGGTGGTTCTGGTCTAGGGTCTAATCAAAAATATCCACAAAATGGACCTTCCCTTCTAAACAGACCCAACGTAAAATCTGACTTTAGGTCTAATTTAATCCCCTTGCTCAAATTGTCATGCCCCCACTGAGTAAAAATATGTAATAAGCCCAAAAACAGGTTTTAATACTCAACCTTCTGGGTTCCTTCTCTAACAGCCCCTCTGCATTCCCTTGTCCATTGGCGACCAATCAGGTTCATTGGGTGGACATGCACATGTGTGGTGCTGCACACACATGTGGGCATGATGCACAATTTGGCACCCCGTAGTGGACATGTGGCATGAGGAAGCCCTATAGTGCATACAGTGTAAATAAGGAAGCCCTATAGTGCATACCCTGTAAAATACCGTTCTGTGAGTACTCACCTTTAAAACGGGTATTATGAGTGTGCCATACACTCCACTTCCTTCTTCATGACATCTGGGTAATCTCCAGTAGAGGGCGAACTTCTGCAGAGATGAATATGCAAAAAAGAAAGCCCCTCCCGGTCCATATATACCTGGGACCTCTCACCAAATTCCCCAGTGTATAAAAGCAGTAAAGGGACCAGGAAGAACCAAATATAACAGTAACAATCAAAACTAATGGTTCACTATATAAAAGCCCCAGAATACCTGAAACAAACAAGGGTGGGGTGAAGTGGAGTGTATGGCACACTCATAATACCCGTTTTAAAGGTGAGTACTCACAAAACGGTATTATTCTAAGTGTGCCATACACTCCACTTCCTTCTTCATGACATCTGGGACATCCAATAGCAGTGTCCGTCATGGGTGGGAACCAGAAACAGTAAAGAATGTACCAACTAAAACCACTGCAGCTTGCAGAACCTTGCGGCCAAAAACAGCATCCGCTGAAGCCCGCACATCAACCTTGTAAAACTTGGAAAAGTATGAACGGAAGACCAAGTAGCAGCCTTGTAACTTGTTCAACAGAAGCCTGGTGCTGAAAAGCCCAGGACGCACCAACAGCACGAGTAGAGTGCGCAGTAACCCTAAAAGGAGGAGTCCTCCCCTTAGCAGAATAGGTCCCAACAATGACCTGACAAATCCATTTGTTAATCGTAGGTTTAGCAGGTGCCAAACCTTTCCTGGGCCCGCAGGGCACCACAAAAAAAAGCGTCCGTCTTGCGGAAGGAAGAAGTAATCACCAAATAGTACTTCACACAGAGAACAACATCCAAATTGTGCAGAACCCTCTCCTTGTCATTGCTAGGCTTAGGACACAAGGAAGGGAGAACAATGTCCTGATTGAGGTGGAAAGCAGACACCACCTTAGGAAGGAAATCCGGCTTAAAATGAAAAAAACACCTTATCCTGGTGTCTCTCAAAGTAAGGGGCCTGAATCGACAGAGCCGCCAACTCAGAGACACGCCGAACAGAGGTAATAGCCACCAAGAAAGCAACCTTCTGAGTGAGAACTGAAAGAGCAATATCCTGTAGCGGCTCAAAAGGAGGACCCTGGAGAGCCGAAAGAACCAAATTCAAATCCCAAACAGGAACCACAGCCTTCCGAGGGGGCCGCACATGCGCGACCCCTTGGAAAAAAGTCTTAACCAGCGGGTGTAAGGCGAAAGACCTCTGGAAGAAAAGCAACAGAGCAGAAACCTGTCCTTTCAAAGTACTAAGCTGGAACCCAAGATCCATATTATGCTGAAGAAACTCCAAAATCCTGGGTATAGAAAAAAACCCTGCAAGGCAAGTTCCTAGCCTCACACCAATCAATGTAGGACCTCCAAGTCCTAAAGTAAATGCCAGAAGAGGACCGCTTCCTAGCCCTAATCAGGGTCTTAACAACCGCCTCAGACAAACCTTCCTCTTTCAAGATGAAGGTTTCAGCAGCCAAGCCGTCAAAGCCAGCGCTACTGTTCTACGGCCATCCTTACAATGTCTGCGTACCAAACTCTTCTTGGCCACCTTGGAGCCACCAGAATCGCTGGTGCCCCTTCTAGAACCAGTTTGCGAAACTACCTTGCCCAGCATGGAGACAGGTGGAAACAGGTACAGAAAGCCCAGGTCCTTCCAAGCCAGTGACAAGGCATCCACTGCCAAGGCCAGGGGATCCTGAGAAAGAGACACAAAGGCCGGAAGTTTGTGATTGTGCCTTGAGGCAAAGAGATCCACCTCCGGAGTCCCCCACCTGCGGCAAAGATCCAGAAAAACCTCGGGGTTGAGAGACCACTCTCCGTGGCGAGGGAATCCGCCTCCGTATTCTCCACTCCCGGAATGTAGCCTGCCGAAAGGCAAGGAACAAAGGAACAAAGGAAGTTGAAGAGATCTCATGTGAAACTGTGCAAACGGCACCGCCTCGAAGGAGGACACCATCAGACCCACCAGTTTCATCCCCTGTCGGATAGAGGGACAAGGACTGTCCAGAAGAAGACGGATCAGGCCCTGAATCCCTGCACTTTGGCCTGGGGCAGAAACACTCTGGCCCGACTGGTATCCAGATTCATGCCCAGAAATGAAATCACTCGAGACGGGGAGAGAGAAGACTTGATGCGGTTGATCACCTACCCGAACCTCTCCAGGGTCGACACCACCTGGTGGGTGTCCAGTTCCGCCTGTTGAAGGGAAGAAGCTGAAATCAACAGATCGTCCAGATAAGGCACAATGCGAATGCCCTGAGATCTGAGCAGAGCCATTATGCCCGCCAAAACCTTGGTGAAGACTGAAGGGAAGAGCTACAAATTGATAATGTTGATCCTCCACCGCAAACCGGAGAAATCTCTGATGTGCCTGAAAAATCGGAATATGCAGATACGCATCCTTGATGTCTATGGATGTCATAAAATCCCCTTGGCGAAGGGAATTGATAGCCGAGTGCAGAGTCTCCATGCGGAACTTCTTGGCTCTTAGAAATCTGTTGAGAACCTTGAGATCTAGAATGGGTCTCACCGAACCCTCCTTTTTGGGAACCGTGAGTAGTAGTAACCCCTGCCTCTTTCCAATGGAGGCACCGGGCATATAACCCCCATGTCCAGAAGGTTTTTTACTGCTAACAGGAGCCCCTGTGCAGCCTGGGGGTCCGAGGGCACCCAAGACTTTAAGAATCTTGGGGGCGGCCAGAACTCAAACTCCAGTTTGTACCCAGAGGAGACCACTTCCAAGATCCAATTGTCTGTGACCTCCCGGGCCCAGACCTGGAAGAAGAGCCGCAGCCGTCCCCCCACCCTTGCGGGTGAGGGCGCCCCTTCATTGCTGAGCCGGTTTAACGGCAGGCTTGGGCTTGGAACCCCAGGCAGCCGCGGGACGTGCCCGACCTCTGCCTCTGTTCCAGGACGAGCCCCTGACACCTGAGAAGGCCAGACCCCTAGAGGCTCTGGCCCCTCGAAAGGAAGGAGTGAATGAGCCCGCCCCCCGAAAGGGACAGCGCTGTTTCCTCCGCTGAGGTAACTTACCTCCTTTAGCAACAGCATCCAATTTATCTCCAAACAGCCGCACACCCAAGAAGGGGAGAGCTGTGAGCGACTTCTTGGCTCCCACGTCCGCTGTCCACTGACGGAGCCAGACCAGTCTGCGCATGGCCACCAGTAAGGCTGACGTCCTACTACACACGACAATGGAGTCTTCCATCGCAGCCATGACAAAATCCATGAACAATTCACACTTCTTAAGTATAGCGAACTCAGCGCCATCTGGATCAGCCAGTCCCTGATAAGAGACCTGGTAGCAAGTGACACCAAGGCAGATGCACTAACATGTCGCAGGGCCGAGCCCACGTTGGCAAATGCGTGGCATGCCATCTGATCAAGGCGCTTATCCTCGCCATCCTTAAGGGAGGTGGCGTCAGGGGTGTTCAGCACAGAAGAGTTGGTCAAACCTAAAACAGGCGCGTCGACCTCGGGAGGAGAAGACCAGCGCTTTACTGCCTCCACTGGAAAAGGATATTTCTTATCCCATCCCTGAGGCACACCAGGAAGCCGACTGGGCCTCTCCCATTCTCTAAGTATCAGCGCATCAAAATGACCCTGGGTAGGGAATTCCAGACGGGGCTTGTGGGCCCCCAAAAATTCCCCCTTCTTAAGAGGGGGCGCCTCAGGTGGATCAATATCCAACACCTCCAATAAATATGACAAAACAGTGGCCGTATCAACGGCATCCCCCAGCGCCTGCCCGACATTGGAATTCCCAGGCTGACCATAGTCAGCCTCTGAATCCTGATATAATTCCCCCTCCTCTAACAGGGAATAATCGGACAAATCAGCGGACTCGTCATCAATATCCCACACAGGCTGGGCCGACGACAACTGTCTCTTTTTAGCCTCGGCTTTCTTGCCCACCATGCTAGCAATCATTTTCTCTATGCTGGCCAACCGAGCCCAAACATGAGAAAGCGACTCCCCACTGGTACCAATGTCACTTGGGGTGCGGATCAGATGTGGAGGGGAAGGCGATGAAGTGGGAGGAGCCGACCCAGAAGGCTGGGTACCAGACTGCCGCGTTATGGCCTTTTGTGCGCATGGTATACAAATCAGCACATTCTCCCCCATAAGGGATACCCCACACCCCACACATGGCCCGGATTGTCCCGAAGGGATCCCGGGCCTGATATCCTGCAGAGCCTCCATATGGTGAATTTTTGTGGTCAGTCGCAAGACCGCAGGGAATTACGCATAAGCAACCTGGGATGCCCCTTAAAAGTCCCGGTGGGAGGATTTTTGGGTGACAATGTTTATAACTAGGGACCCCAGGACCAGGAGGGACCCCTTAATATGCACATATACAGGGCCTGTAACACACAAAATAAGCCACATAAGAGCAGAGCAGTGTAAAAATGCAATAGCATATGATCTAACAGCCACACAATGGAAAAATCTATATATAGGTTCATATATATACACAATATATATATCACACACAACCAAAACAGAGACCAGTGGGGGCCCCCGCTAAATAGGGGCCCCCACGCACACACAAGCTGAAGAAAATGGCCATCAGGCCCTTACCATCCCGAGTGCAATCTGCCTGCCAGGAAAGATGGCCCCCACGCTGCCTCGTGCCTGGGAAGGGAGAGCAGGGGGAGGGCGGGCCAGCGCAGAACGCCAGCAATGTGGACCCCTAGCCAACGAGCACTGACATCGCGCCAATTAAGGGGGCGGGGCTACAGCGACCACGCCGAGAGCCCGGCCGCGCCCCCTTCCCTAACGCAGCCTGAGGGGGAGAAGCTGAAGTCATGCAAGTGGCCAGTAACAGCAAGCACTCGCACACACACACACACACACATAAGTAAAAACACTCACACTGACAAAGTCTGGGTAACATTAAATATAGGCCAAAACGAAATATAGGCCAGGCCCCCCACCCCTGGAGGGGAATCAGGGACCCGGAAGGGGGGAATCCAGCCAGGAGCCGGCCATAAGCCTAACGGGACGGGGCATCCCACACCAGGATCACCAAGAAACCTGGATAACCGCCTACCCCATAGTGAGGTCTCACGGTGGAGCAGTGCTCCTGCTGCAACCATAGGGTGCTCCTACCTTCACCAGGACCCGCAGCCTAAGCTGGGAGGCTCAGTATAGGGCAATTTAGAAGGGTCCTGGCAGTAATAGGGATAATTAGAAGGCCGGGCGCGAGCCCGGCTTACCTGTAAGTAAAAAAGTCTTCATCTTCTGTCTTGTCGCCTTCCCTGCAGAGAAGGAACTGGGAATTGGTGGGAGGTCCCAGGTATATATGGACCGGGAGGGGCTTTCTTTTTTGCATATTCATCTCTGCAGAAGTTCGCCCTCTACTGGAGATTACCCAGATGTCATGAAGAAGGAAGTGGAGTGTATGGCACACTTAGAATATAATCAATGCATGTTTTCTGGCTCAAACAAAGGGGCATCTAAAACCAGGATTCCCAGGTGGAGGGACATAAATAGACTATAACTCAGGCAGTCCTGCAGCAGTGATCACTCTTTTGCTGCCTTTGATGCTGTACAAAGCATGCAGGAGTGCGTGTACAAAATGTGCAATGTACAAAGCTCAACCTAAGACGCCCATTGACAATGAAGGAAGTGCATCACCCGGCTTCAGATACCAGGGCTGTGGAAGAGCGCTGGCTGATGCAGGACCAGCAGTCACAAGGGTTGGGTTTGATAGTCATTTTACCTGTCCTGAATTACTATGTAATAATGTAACTATGTCATTGTAGAAGCCAACGCCTAGATGCCCTTAATGAGATGGTTAAGTTTTGCAACTGAAACTGGCCACGTAATTGCTTTACCCAGTAAAATAAAATAAAAAGGATAAATCGGCGTGAAGCAACTGCTGGTGTACATGTTTAGGTATGGCAGGAATGCGCCTCCTTCGCCTGTACCAAGACCAGTCGTACAGAAGCTGCATATCGCACCCCTGCATATTTATTAGGCGGCCTCACCCTTGCATGCTTTGTAACTACCCTGGAGAGGTATGTGGTTCTTCTGCTTTGTCAGATTATTAGAAGCCATCAATCTATTCTGTGTGAAGGAAGACCTGTCACCAGCTGACCTCTACTTCCTCCCTATTGTTCTCTCACACTGGTTATTGTTTATAGTGATACAACCTATACATTACTTTATATAAGCGTTATTTTAGGTTTGAAGGTGAATTACACTGTACTTAGATATACATTGATCATAGTTTGACATGCAATAGCAAAGTATGTAACAACTGATCATGTTGCTGGAGAATGGTAAATTTGACCCAAATTCAGCAGATTTATATTTTGGTGAGATTTGTCCTTTATTTTCACTAAAGAGGTAAAGATAGAATCCTTAGGTGGACCCAAGCAAGGTAGTACAGAAAATTTGACCCAAATTCTGGCAAAATGTAGGCAAAATTTAGATGTAAGGAGAGGAACCAATGGTGGGAGGCAGCAAGGAAGTACAGGAGATACTCCTGTATGGGACCTGTGTAATTTATTTGACGTCATTTTCTTTAAGAAGGACTTTCTGTCAAGAATTACTAGGGGTTCGCTCACACCTCCATCCCAAATGAGGCTAGGCCCCCAATCCACAGAATATAGAAAGTGTCTGTCCACTCACTTCCTTTGTGGTTTAGGCATACCAAGCATGTGGGATCTGATGTTCTTGGATGTGCCCCTGAGAATGATTTCCTCTGGTAGGCCCCAAGATACTCCATTCTGACACTAACTATGGGGCCATACTATCTTTAAAGTGGAAGTGGAATTCTGGGAACACCCAGAATTTTGATTATCCTGGGTTTTGGTCCACTTCGGTGGGGCACCCCGATCGGGGGTGCCCCGCTGTGTGAAACCGCCCAGAAGGCCCCAAAAACTCATCTGTCCCCGCTCCCACGTGACCGCTGCAGCCAATCCCCGCCGGCGGACAAGCGAGGTCCGTCGACAGACAAGCGAGTGCGCCCACCACTGCCTCCCGCGCGTCACTCTTACAGGGAGCGCGCCCGCGCCGGCCATTCACAAACGGTGCGCGCCCTGCTAGAGGGATACGCAAGCAGCGGCGGCGGCGGCACGCACATGCGCCGCTGGATCGAGGAGCAGGTAGGGATTTCAGGGCTTTCTGGGGGGTTTCACACAGCGGTTTCACCCGATCGGGGCGCCCCGCAGGCCCGATGCTGATCGGCCCGGTAATCTTATAGGTTCCCTGGCCGATCAGCATCGGGTGTTGGTCCACTTTAACCACTAGGGTATCCCAGGGTGGCGTAATACATACACTTCTGAGTCACTGGCATGTCTACATATATGTACCTGCAAGTTTATTTAGCCAGTCTGCTTTTAAAATTTTCCCTTTAACAAAAAGAGGCCAAAATCCAGGACCACCATGTTTACACTTCTAAATTTCAAATCTGTTGGTTCATAAATAAAATTTCAGTGGGACAGTCCCACTTTGAGGCCCACTGTCCCTCTGTAAACTATGGGGACACCTAAATGTCCCATTTTGCTGATATTATGGTGAAGGCTGTCCCACCACATCCAGGATGCCTTGACTGGCTGAGCATTGGCTCAATCATCAACAATTTTTATGGACCAAGGATCCCTGGAGCATGTGACCAGGCAGGGCTACACCTACAGGGGCGTTATTTGAGGGGGTGCGACCGCACCAAGGTCAGTGGGGCCCCATCATTGTTGCTCCTCCACCTTGTTTATAATATTTGTACTCACTTGCCACCATTGAAAGAAAGCATTTAATGCTCACACCTGGGCCCCGTCACATTTAGTTACACCACTCTACACCTACTTATACACATGTGTAGCATAGAATGCTGTGGATATTTGTTTCTGAAACGCCAGTAAATAAGTCACACCCTACCCCACAAACTTTATAGTCAAATTATTAACTGGGAACACAAGTTTTGTGACCTTTATCTCTTTTATTGGAAACATTAGGTACCAGAGAGAAGCTAAGAATAGATTCTATCTTCTTAAAAATCTATGGGAGATCCTATAGAGTTCCCAGTAGTGAAGAGCAAAGTTTCAGGTCTAATTCATTACCATTTTTTTTTTATTATGTTGTTCTAAGTTGAAAGTGTGTGATGCCGGGTTCAAAGAGAAAGAGAGAATTTAAACACATTATTTGGAATAACGCAATCAATATTCAATGAGCTGGTGAAGTACAATATTAAAGTGGACCAAACTCCTCTTGGCCAGCCCTGGAGTCTAAATGATTCCACAGTCAAGGGAGGATGAGGCCAGTGGTGTGTTGGCTGGTGATCAGCCAAGGTCACCCCATAAACTTACCTTGTTTCCTGGTCCAACGGTGCATGCGCGAGCTGCGGCTGCTAGCGTGCTTGAAGCCGCTGGCCTTAGATGACGTGACGCCAGCAGCTCAGAGTGCGCTGATTGGATGAGCGGCCACGCATGCGCTGTAGCAGCGGGAAGAGGGGAGTTGGCATCGGCGATCTGGGGGTTTCACACAGCATGGCACCCCCGATCAGGGTGCCCCGAGGCGAAAGGTCCACTTTAAGTAAGCATGCAGTATGTAACGGAAGTAACAAAACTTCAAACCAGTGGCGATTTTTGACAATGCACTGTGTGCCGTGTGCTAGAGCAGCTGTAATGGCTTTTGGATAGAGCTCTTCTCAGATGACACGTCCATCACCTTTTATGCTTGCGCACCCCTATGTGTCCCTATAAAATGCCTTCTCACCCTAAAAGTGGACCAAAACTCAGGATTTTGACTATCCTGGGTTTTGGTCCTTTCCCCAGGGGCTTGATCGGGGATTCCCCGCTGTGTGAACCCTCCCCCCCCCCCCCCCCCCAGATCACCGCAGCCAACTTACCTTATCTTGGTCCCGCGGCGCATCTAAGAGCAGCGGCTTCCCTCTAGCAGTGCACGTGCCCACGCCAGCCATTTGTGAATTACCGGCACGGGCACGCTCCCTGTTAAAAGGAGGCAGAGGATGTGGCTGTTAGAGCTGCTGCTCTTAGACGCTCCGTGGGACCGGGATAAGGTGAGTTGCTGCGGCAATCTGGGGGGGTTGACACAGCAGGGAACCCCCGATCGGGGGAAGTCCAGGTTCACATGCAGTGAGCAGGAAGCCCTAATGAGTGAGCTTGCAGTGTGAGCTTGTGCTAGATATGTTGTTTCTGCAAATAATTTCTATTTATGAATATCTCGGTTTGGTCATCTTCTACCTCCATACTCAAAGTGCTTCAATTGGCCTGACACTCTAAAGTCTATAAAAGTATATGATAAACATCAGAGGTAAAGCCATACCATTTTCCTGTCCCCTTCAGCCCCCTGGGATTTTTACCTAAATGGGATACAGAGTATGAAACACTGAAACCGGAAGAAGTGCTATTTCTTTTCTGCTCAAGATGCCTTGTGAAAAGAAATTGTATTAATGAAGTGTACTGGAAACAAAGGTGGGGCCCCCTGTACCTAGTGGGCCCTAATGCAGTTGCTAGCTTTGCACATCCTGTATTTACTGTACCCCCTGATAAATGTACTCCCGCAAATACAGTATGGATGAGATATCTAAGATGCAGCCCAAAGGTAACAAAAGACTTGCCGAGGTGTGCAAGCACTTTATCCAACCACTTTCAGGCTCTTTAACACTATATTAGTCTTAGTAGTGGCAAACATATATATAAAAAGGGAACAGGACGAAGCAAATCCCCAAACGTTTAGATTTGTAGAGTAAGGAATTTTGGAATATTAGCTCCTAGGAACCTGAGCTACAGCACAAGCCAAACAACAACAATTTTGGGGCATTCAATTTTCGAATCATCCCAAGTCACCTAAAAGTGATGCACGAGACAGGAATTTCACTTACCAATGTTTTTGTCTGAATTGCATAATTATTATATAAAACAGCGGTTCTCAACCTGTGGGTCAGGACCCCGGCGGGGGTCGAACTACCAAAACACAGGGGTCGCCTAAAGCCATCGGAAAATACATATTTCTGATGGCTTTAGTCACTGAGAAGTCGCGCTACCGTCTGCAGCAGCGCTATTCAGCTGGAACGCACACCGTTATGGATGCGCGTTCCAAACTGAATGACTGCGCGCATATGCAGACGTGATTGCATAATCCGTCCGGGGCCTAAGGGGCGGGGAAACGCTCCACAGTCCATAGCAGCGCATTGCGTGTGTCCGGCGCTTGCTGACATCATCAGTGGGCGGACGCAGCAAGCGCCGGATGACAGAAGCCTAGGAGGCGGAGAGGCAAGAGAGCCTGCGAGACAGCCTGCTGGTGTAAAAAAGGTTAATAATGTAAAAACAGTACACACACCATACACACAATACTGTGTAAGTGTAAGGTGCTTTGTGTGTAATCATAACACAGTACACAAAGCAGCTTACACTTACACAAAGCACCATACATTTACACAGTGTGAACTACATCGGTCTTATACTATAAGAGACCACTATAAGATGTAGTTCACACTGTTCCCCAATGTATAATTATCTCCCATATCTCCCACTATTTTCCCATATTCTGAATAAGGAAACTGCTGAAGTCAGCGGTTTCCGGCATTGAATCCGCCTCCTTAATTTAATTGTGAGTGCGGCGGATTTTGTGGAAGAGAGCTCCCGAGAATCTCGAGTTACCACACAATCCGCCGCAGCCTCCTATTAATTTCAATAAGAGGCAGAGAAATGACAGTTTCCGACACATGCTATGCCATGGTGAAATGTTATTTATTGGAATTAGTAATGAATATTTCTCAACATATAATTAAATATTATTTTTGTGATTAATCACTATGTTTAAATTATGTTTGATTTGTAGCAATGAGAATACATAATGCACATCAGGTATTTACACTCCGAACCATAACTGTAGCAAAATTACAGTTTTGAAGTAGCCACCAAAATTATTTTTTTGGTTTGGGGTCACTGCAACATGAGGAACTGTATTGCAGGGTCACGGCATTAGAAAGGTTGAGAACCACTGATATAAAACCTCCCGGATCGGCTGTTCGCTCACTTCCAATACATGGGCTCATCACTGTGCATAATTCTGCCTAGCAAAGAATTTCAAATAGAAACTAGCCGTTCCCCTTTGCTGCATGTGGCCTCTGCCAGCAGGGGCAGACTGTCCATATGGAGCACACAAGGGAGAGTTTCGAGGGGGATTGCACTGCTTTGGGGCCAAATAGGCTGGGACCTCACCCAGACCCTTTCCTGGAATTAACTGAATCCTCTTCTGACACAATGTCTGCCTCCCTAGTCTCTCCAACCCACCCATCTATTGTACCCCCCAAGCCCATGTTTTGCCCCTGCCACAGTACAGCCTCAGCGTTAAGGCTGTGGTAGGGGACATACCCACCTCTGCCACAGTATATGCCCATACAATACTAATGCGTCAGTGCCATTGCTTTAGGAGTGGGCATTGCCACACCTGTCACAGTATATGCTCATAAAATACTAATGCTTTAGTGCCATTGCTTTAGGAGTGGGCATAGCCACACCTGTCACAGTATATGCTCATAAAATACTAATGCTTCAGTGCCATTGCTTTAGGAGTGGGCATAGCCACACCTGTCACAGTATATGCTCATAAAATACTAATGCTTCAGTGCCATTGCTTTAGGAGTGGGCATAGTCACACCTGTCACAGTATATGCCCATACAATACTAATGTGTCAGTGCCATTGCTTTAGGAGTGGGCATAGTCACACCTGTCACAGTATATGCTCATAAAATACTAATGCTTCAGTGCCATTGCTTTAGGAGTGGGCATAGTCACACCTGTCACAGTATATGCTCATAAAATACTAATGCTTCAGTGCCATTGCTTTAGGAGTGGGCATATCCACCCCTGCCACAGTATATGCACCCATACAATACTAATTCTTCAGTGCCATTGCTTTAGAAGCAGGCATATCCACCTCTGCCACAGTATATGCCTATACAATACCAATCCTTCAGCTATATAACTTTAGGAGCGAGCATGTCCACCCCTGCTTATAATTTACCTCTGCAGTGTTATAGCCTCTGCTGACAACTGCACTTGTTAAATGAACAGGAAGTACCTTAGGGATTGGACATGGTCATGGGTTGGCCCAGGGGTTACCACCAAGGGCCCATGCATATGCCATGGGATTGAATCCATAGAAGAGTATAGGGGCAACCAGCAGGGTTTTTACAGTGGAAAAGCTGTAACTCAGTCCTGGAGTCTTTTAGACTCTAGAGCCAGGTCAGTAGGGCTTTGGTCTTCTTTAAAATATATGAAATGCACATAAATGGTTCTCATGCCCTTTTATATTTATGGAGTAAGTCTGGCTTAGTATTGATGGCAGCAGGTTGAGTTGGAGTACCAATCTGTCTGCAGCATCCTGGCACCACTGGTTTGGAAACACTGGTGTAGATTAATTGCTACAGTGCTACAGTATAAGCAATTACCGGATTGTATATAAAGTTGCTTCCAAGTACACAGGAAACCCGCAAGGCAGAAGATAGTTAACTGAGTGATTAAACATTCTAAAACTCTTCCATTTCTAAAATTATGCAAAACTGACACAGAAAATAACGAGAGTAAACCTTTTCCTTGTACATCACCATATCGGCTTAATAGATTAATTTTAATATTAATGTCAGTGCCCTTCCAGCCTGGGCATCACGTCAGCATAGTGTTTGTGTTCCAGATAGAGGAGACGTTTGTAACTATAGTAACACATAACTCTTTATCTTCAGCAAATCAGGAATCAGGTCTGATCTGATTTTCCCTTCCCCAATGGTGGGCACAGCAGATTCTACACCTAGTATCCAGCATTCCCATGCCCAGACCTAATGTAATGCCCCCAACTTCACGTCACCTTTGTACACCTTGACTGCAGGTACTCAGGAATTTCAGTATGAGACAAGACATACACAGACAGCGGTGTCAGCGGCTTACGCTCCTGTGTAAACACAGTAGCAGCGGCAAGATAACACACCGGCATTATCAGGTAAGTATAGAAGATCCACATGGTGCCATCTGCTTCAGGGAATCTAGGGAATGTATATATTTTTTGCTTTTTGCACATAGATGGCAATAGCCTGAAAAGGAGAAGCTTGTAAAGAATTCATTTTACACAAATGCACCAGTAAACCTGGGAGTTTCTCAAACCCTATCTGCCCGCACCAAAAAATATACTCACCCATTATCTGCCCCCCCAAGCAGATTTTCAGTCCTGATTTTCTCTGCTCACTGGTTCCAAAGATATTGGTGTCCATCCACACACATGCCATCGCCTAGATAAGATTTAGCAGTAGATCACTGAAAATTTCCTTTAAAATGCACTCAAGGCTTGCATTGTGTAATAGAGGGCCCTGGTTCACATGAGCACTAAACGTATAGTGGAAGTCCAGTCTCTGTGTAACATAAATAACAAAATACACTTATATCACCAGGGATCTAGCGCCAGCCCCCATGCTCCTCAGGTCCTGGGTGCCGCCATCTTGAATTGAATGCACAGAGTGGGAGATCTGTCACCCAATCCTATGCAGCAGTGTGACTGTACTGATGGTTCGCTCATGTCTAACTGTCACCCAGGTCTACGGCTGCCATTCAGAGTCCAACCCCAGCCGGAATCAGGGAATGATTTCAGTGTAAGTTGTTCTCCAAAATTGGGCTTAGCACATGGAGGAAGAGGGGTGGCTGCGGGATTACAAAATGCTTGGCATACCTCTTTAAAGTGGATCAAAACCCACACCTCAACAGATTCATTATTAGATTCCCTCCCCCTCCAGGCGAACTGGGGGGTTTCATACAGCGGGGCATCCTGATTCTGGATGCCCCGCTGTATGAAACCCCCCAGGTTGCCTGGAAACTCACTTTCTTTCCCGGTCCAACAGCGCATGCGTTGGCATTTGTGAATGGCCAGCATGGGCCCACTCCCTGTTAGAGGGTAACAGGGGATGCGGCTGCCAGCTTAGAGCTCTAAGACCAAGGGGCGCAAGCAGATCCAAGCTCGTTGATTGAAAAAGAGGCTGTGGATGTGCATTAGGACCGGAAAAGGGTAAGTCAAATCGGGCGACCTGGGGGGTTTCACACATCGGGGCATCCCCGATTGGGGTGCCCTGGGGACAGGGATCAAAAACACTTTAAAGCAGAGCCCCAGGGCATTCCAAACTGGGATGCCCTGCTGTGTGAGATGGGCACTCATCCAATTAGAGCTGTATGACTGTCATTCAGCAAATGGCTCTGATAGGCTTCAATGGGGAGTGAGAGTGGCCGCATCCCCAGCGGCACTGGTGCTCTCATCCCAGCCTATCTGAATGGCTGGGATAGGTGTGCATGCACAGCCCGAAGATGCAGGGGATGTGGCCACTCTAGCTCCCCATCGTAAACAATCAGAGCCATTTGCTGTATTACATAGGCTGTTGGACCAGAGAAGCATTAATGACTACCGGCGACCTGGGGGTTTTCAGGGCCGCCCACTGGCCTTACCCTGGGGCATCCCAAATTGGTATCCCCCAGGGGAAGAACTTTCCATGTACTGCACACAATTGATCACATTTTTTTATCCCTTTTAGAATTTTTGGAATCTATGGAAAATCTATCCAAAGAAATTATCTATGGAAAATCTATCCAAAGAAATTATCTATGGAAAATCTATCCAAAGAAATTATCTATGGAAAATCTATCCAAAGAAATTATCTATGGAAAATCTATCCAAAGAAATTATCTATGGAAAATCTATCCAAAGAAATTATCTATGGAAAATCTAGCCAAAGAAATTATCTATGGAAAATCTATCCAAAGAACTTATCTATGGAAAATCTAGCCAAAGAAATTATCTATGGAAAATCTAGCCAAAGAAATTATCTATGGAAAATCTAGCCAAAGAAATTATCTATGGAAAATCTAGCCAAAGAAATTATCTATGGAAAATCTAGCCAAAGAAATTATCTATGGAAAATCTAGCCAAAGAAATTATCTATGGAAAATCTAGCCAAAGAACTTATCTATGGAAAATCTAGCCAAAGAAATTAAAAGAGTGAAATATTTCATTTAAATTGAAAAATAATGATTGATTGAAGGTCTATAACAAAAATGGTCTAGTATTTGAATAATAATGATTCTGGTCATTCTAGGAGACATATATATGTGTATAAAAGAAGCTTTTTTTTCTTTACTAGAAAGAAGAAAAACAAAAGATGTTAGATCTTTAAATACCCCTTTACTTTACAAGGGGGGGCTGCTGAACTCTTAAAAGGGAGCCACGGAAGTACTGGTGACTTGAGTTTGGGTCTGAACAGCACAGGATGGGTTCCAGGGATCGGGTGAGTTACTGATCTCTGGAGTAGGACCAATTAGCTGCGAGAGACAAAAGATTGGTAACCTTTTTGTATTTGGCTGGTCAATCTATTTTACTGCTGTTTTTAAATTTAAACAGTATTGCCATAGGCAAATTGCATTAGCCATGTACAATATATATATATATAAGTGTTTGCTATTTCACTATCAATCGATGGCCTGGTCCTGACACTGAATTTGGCTCAGCATTATTCAGTATCATGTGTTATGTAGATACTATTAAAAGAATGATTCGGCTTTGAAATATGATCATGGAATGGTGACCTACCGGAAATGTCAAAAGATTTTGTAAAAGTGACTTATCACAGGACATGCTTGAAAGGTGGGCAGGAAATGTGCGGAGAGTCGTACGGGTGCAATTAGGTGAATATTTTTCGCTAAAATGCAGACAGGTTTCACTTCAGCCATTGTTAAAGTAAGTTCCAGGAGTCATTTCTGCCATTGTGTACTTTGATCCGGCTCTCCGCTTGTGAATTACACAGCTTGAGCACTTGTAAAAACTTCGAAAGCTTTGCTGTCAAAGGCCCTGAAGAGAACACGGAACTGCTCTGTTGCTTCCCTTAAAGAAGACCCCCGCCCAGGCATGAGTCATTTATCTTCTTATCTCCACTTCTGTCTCTTTTTTGCTTTTTCCGGTCTGTCTTTTTCTTATATGTGATCTTGCCATCTATTTCTATTTCATTATCACCCTTTCTTATCTTGTTTCCCACATGTTCTACCCCACTTTCATTTCCACATTCCACCGGTCTGCTATATTTCCTTCCTCTTTTTTCACATTTACCAGCTCTCTGCTTGGCTTCTTAAAGCGAATAACAAGTCCAATTTTGACATCAGTTGCCTGGAAGCTTTCCTGTTGCATTGCTACTCCTGCGCTGTCTCTGTGCTCCGGTCACTGAAAGGAAGACCTAATTCTTCTTCCTCTGCCTCCAGCACTTCCCCCCCGATCCAGACCACAAATACAATCCTGAAGTTATTGTTGACACTCCCTCTCTTAGTGATAGGCTAGAAAGGAGCCCTCCACACTGTCAATCCCAGCTCACTTCAATGCAATGCACACAGCATGCTTGCATCACTCAGCCCTGACACTTCCATCACAGATGACGAGGGACATCTGTAAAAAAAGAAGAAAAGAAATGAGAACATTGTCATTTGTAGCCCTACACAATGGAAATACTTTTAAGTGTGCCTGGACAATTACTTTAATTAAAGTAGTTCAAAACCTCAAAACCCTTGAAATTCTCCGGCCCCAATCTGTCCTCTTTGCCCGAACGTAGTCACACTCACATGGGATTTTTTAGCTCGCCGATTGGGTAATCTCAGGAATTCCGGCTTACATGACTCTGCCTCTGACCCCCCCCCGATAGAAAGGGGAGTTCTCTCGCCGCAGCCTACCTGAGTAACTGGGTGCGGGAGTGTGCTTTAACTACAGGGGCCACCAGTGAAGACAGCATTTTGGTTTTCTGGCAGGGCATCCCAATTACGGAATGCTAGCAGTCGTCCCTGGAGTCCATGTCCTGCTGACGGGCATTTGAATCCTTGTCCAGGCTAAAATAAAAAATTACTCTGTACGAAACTCACTGCCCCCAATCATCCCCATCGCTCCCAATCCGGAGTTAATGGAGTTGGTTACCTAATCGGCAGATTAAGTCCTGCGCCTAGCACTTACCCAAGACATTTTTTTTCTATGTTCTGGACAAATGTCTTCCTTCCTTGCAGTGTTCCTTCTCTTTTTGTGTCGACCATTTCTTTTTGTCTCTCCTGTTAGTGTCGGTGTCTCTGTTTCTTTCTACTTTCAGAATCCTGTTCCCACTCCTGCTTTCCCTCCATCTCTCTATTTCATATTCCCTCTATCTCTCTTTTTCTCTCTTCTTCATTCTATCTGCCTTTCTCTGTTTTCAGGATTCCCTTTCTCTCTTTTTTGTATTACATTTGTCTTTTTGTTTTCAGAATAAAAACAAAACACTAAACAGTGGTATATCTGCACTCAATTAAATTATGAGCCCGCCCGAGCAGCCGGATGCTGCTGTTGGCTAAACAGAGGCCCGTTTTTTGTACCGACAAAGCCACACCCAGCGCACTTTTGAAATTGTGGGTGCGGTCCTGCACCCAGTCATTCGGAAAGGCTGGGCGCAGGAGCACGCTTGACTGCAGGGAAGCCAGAGGTTCCACCTAGTGTAGGATGCCCTGAGGGCAGGCTAGCATCTGGGCATGGAATCTTTTAGATATCTTTTGGAATACCAGAGTGGATTGTGGCAATTAGTATCTTGAGTGGAGATCAGGTGAGATTGATTTAAAGTGGCAAAACTCAGGATTTTTACTATCCCGGGTTTTGGCCCTTGTCGCTGGGGGATCCTGCTTTGTAGAACCCCTGGATCACCCTTACAATGTACCTTCCCTCTGTTCCCATGGTGATTCATGCTGTGCAGCTCCAGCCATGGGGATGCAGCCACAATCCACAAACGGAGTGTCTGGGACCTCTGGGAAAGATGTTTGTGGGAAATCTTGGGGGGCTTCACACAGTATGGCATCCTGATTGGGATGCTCCAGTGATAGTAAATCAGATCTGCAAAACTAGGCCTGTTGCTGACTGTTATGGTACACATTCTTCTGTGTCAGGGCTAACTGCTGTTTATTTCCTATGTTTTTTGAATGGCCATTAACTTGCATTGAGTTATGTATCTAGTATCAGGTTTGATTGTTAACAGTCATATCAGGTTAGCTAGAATCAACACCTGGCCTGATAACCCAGTGTCCCTTGTGCTGAGAGTCCAACCCTTCTTCTCACAAGCAGCCATCTTAGCTGCAGAAGCAGACCATGTGTCTTCAGGCTTACTTTCTATGGCTTATGTTCTTTCTATCAGCCCATCACACAACACAGCAAGTAAGTCCAATCCTTTCTTTATTCTAAGTATGTCACACACCCCGCTTCAAGAAATTCATAACGTGTGGGTAATACTGACCTGTAGAGGGCGATATGCAGCGATGCCAGGAAAAAAGAGAGCCCCTCCCGGTCCATAAATACCTGGGACCTCCCACTCATTACCCAGTCTTCATCTCTGCAGTCGGCGAGCAAGTCAGAAGATGTGGTCTCCTCCTTGCACAGGGGGATTTCAGGTAGCCGGGATGACTCCCGGCCCTTTAGTTATCTATTTCCGCCTGGATCTTTATTTTCTGTTACCTCATGCCTCCCAGCCTAGGCTGACGGTCCGGGTGAGGGTAGAAAAGCACCCTTGGTGCTTAAGAGCAAATGCTCTCCCGTGAGACCCTATATAAGAGGGTAGGCGGTCATCCGGGACGGTGACCCCGGTTTGGGATGCCCCGTCCCTTGGCCTTACACTTTGGGTGGTCCCCCCCTTTGGGTAATGCCCCTCTCTCTAGCGGGATAGCGGCGGGTAGGAGCAGGGCCCCTTATTCGGTGTTAGGTCCAAATTTTGAAATCATTAATTCTTAATAATGTTTTAATGTATTAATTTATTAAATTATCCTCCCAATAGTTATTAACTTATTTATTACTTCATAACAGCGTGTATTTCTCTGTCAAAACGGCGCTGTGGCCGCCATTTTTATGCAGGCTTTCTCCCTGGGGCGGGTAAAAGGGGCGGGGCCGGGCGTCAGGGTCAAAGCCACGGCCCGCTCCCCTCCTTCTGTCTCTTCTGAGACTGGTGCCGCGGCCGCACATAGCTGCGGTGCCAGCCTTTTTGCATTGTCATGGCGGAGGGGAGCTTCTCCCCTCACGCTTTCACTCTTGGGGGCGGGGCCGGGCTTTCCAGCGCTGCGGCCCGCCCCTGTGTCACAGGCACCGCTGAGGTGCTTTTCTTTGTGCCTGTTTCCTCAGAAGGAGCTGGCCACGCCCCCCTTCTCTCCTCAGCACTGCTCTTTACCTCACGGAGAGAGGAAGCTGTCTTCAGGACCACAGTGAGTGGCCCGGTGGGCCCCCCTTCTGTCCCATCACCTATAATTATATATTTTTATGTCATATATATATATATATATACTGTATTTTATACTCCGCTTTTCTTATTAGCCTTTTTTATTATGTCTTTCAAATATAACCTACAGTGGTGTTAGGGGGTTTCTCCCGGTCCTAGGGTCCCTGGGTTCTTAATTGGCTTATTGCAAATCCTCCCACTTGGGACATTAAAGGGGCATCCCGGGTTGCTTATATGCGTAATTCCCTCGGTCATTGCAACCAACTATAAGTTCACCTTATGGAGGCATCCCCGGATACTGGGCTCGGGCTCCCCTCGGGGCAATCCCGGAAGTGTATGGGGTGTGGGGCATCCCTTACTGGCGATGATGTATATCTGTGTATACCATGCGCACAGCAGACTATTACGCGGCAGTCCGGACCCCAGGCGTCTGGTTCAGCGCCGCCGGTCTCTCCTCCCCCCCCCTCCCAGTTTGATCCGTGCCCAGTCTGACGTTGTCATGGGCGGGCAGTTGCAATCAGAGATGTGTGCCCGATTGGCCAATCTTGAAAAATTATTCTCCAGCACGGTCACCAGAAAGGCTCCGGCTAAGAGAAAGCACTTGTCGCCGTCTTCACCGGCGGCCGACTTGGATGATCTTGATAATCTGGACTGGTCTGATTACCGAGCGGGGCGAGGCTTGGGGAGATACTCCTAATGTTCTGGCTCAGATGTTTGAGGTTTTGGCTATTTCTCCTCCTGAGGCGGTTCCACAGCAAAAGGGGGAATTTTTCGAAGAATCCAGGCCGTGCTTGGAATTTCCTAACCATAAGCATTTTGATGGGATTATTGCTAAGGAATGGGAGAGGCCTGCCCGGCTCCCAGGTGTCCCTCAGGGTTGGGACAAAAAATATCCCTTTCCCTTGGATACGGTTAAGCGTTGGGCATCCCCTCCCGAGGTGGATGCACAGATTCTGGGTTTATCCAACACTACTGTTTTAAATTCTCCTGATTGCTCCACGCTTAAAGATGGTGAGGATAAACGCATTGACCAAATGGCTTGTCATGGTTTTGCCAGTGTTGGGTCAGCCATGAGGCCGGTTTGTGCTTCAGCGCTGCTGGTGGTGGCTACCAGGTTGGTGGTCAGGGACCTGTTGACTTCTTTCGGGTTAGATCCGGATAGTGACGAGTTCCTTGGCCTTAAAAGGTGTGAATTGTTTTTGTCATTTGTACTAGCCGCCTTGGATGACACACTGATGATGTGTGGCAGAACTTCGGCTCTATTGGTGACTATTCGGCATTCGGTTTGGTTGCGCCAGTGGGCGGCTGATTTTGTGTCTAAAAAGTCGCTGACCGCTCTTCCCTTTGTGGGATTACGGCTCTTTGGTGAGAAGTTGGATTCAGTTGCCAAAGGTGGTAAGTTACCTCAACGCAAAAAACAGTGTCGTCCCTTTCGGGGGGCGGGTTCCTTTGCTCCTTCCTTTCGTGGGGCTAGAGCTGGCAGAGGAATTATTTTCCCCGCAGCCAGAGGAGATTCCTGGAACAGGGGCAGAGGACGTGCCTGCCCAGGATACAGCTGGGGCTCTAAGCCCAAACCCGCTGCCAAGCCAGCTCAGCTATGAGGGGGCGCCCTCACCCATGTGGGTGGGGGGACGGCTGCAACACTTCTCCCAGGTCTGGGACCGGGAGGTCTCGGACAGATGGATCCGGGAAGTGGTGACTTCCGGCTACAAGCTGGAGTTCGAGCTCTGGCCCCCTCCCAGATTCCTCAGGTCTCGGGTGCCTTCGGACCTTCCGGTCGCGCAGGAGCTCCAGGCGGCAGTAAAGAGTCTGTTGGATATGGCAGTTATTTGCCCAGTGCCCCCCTCAGACAGGGGTCGGGGCTTTTATTCCAATCTGTTCACGGTGCCCAAGAAGGACGGCTCGGTTCGACCCATTCTGGATCTAAAGATCCTCAACAGGTTCGTCTGTCCCCGGAAATTTCGCATGGAAACGCTGCGTTCAGCTATCCATTCTCTTCGGCAGGGGGACTTTCTGACGTCCGTAGATATCAAGGACGCCTATCTGCATGTGCCGATTTTTCCAGCGCACCAGAGATTTCTCAGGTTCATGGTGGAGGATCGGCATTTTCAGTTTGTGGCACTTCCTTTCGGTCTTACCTCGGCTCCAAGGGTTTTCACCAAGTTGCTGGCCGGGGTGATGGCTCTCCTCAGAGCCCAGGGTATTCGCATTGTCCCTTATCTGGACGACCTTCTCATTATGGCATCTTCCTTCAGCCAAGCGGTATTGGACACCAGAACTGTGGTGTACACTCTGGAGAGATTCGGGTGGGTGATCAACTACCCCAAGTCCTCCCTTTCTCCATCAAGGTTAGTGTCTTTTCTGGGAATGTCCCTGGATACTTCCCAGGCCAGGGTGTTTCTTCCTCAGTCCAAGGTTCTCTTGATTCAGGAGTTGGTTCGACTCCTCCTGTCTATCCCTCGTCCGGCCATCAGACTGGGGATGAGGCTGCTGGGATTGATGGTAGCCTCCTTCGAAGCAGTTCCCTTTGCTCAGTTCCACACAAGGACACTCCAGCTCCATATGTTGGCGGCCTGGGACGGGTCGCCACTGTCGTTGGATCAGTCCTTCCTGATGACCCCCCGAGTTCGGTGCTCCCTTCAGTGGTGGCTGGATCCAATCAATCTGTCGAGGGGCAGATCCTTTCTGGTCCCTTGTTGGGAGACGGTCACCATGGATGCCAGTCTATCAGGATGGGGGGGGTTCTGGAAGGATCGTCAGTTTCAGGGACTGTGGGGGCCTCAGGAGGCTCACGAGTCCATCAATGTTCTGGAATTGAGGGCCATCAGGATGGTTCTGTTTCGCTTGACTCATCAGTTGCAAGGATTGCCGGTTCAAGTCCGGTTGGACAATCGGACGGCGGTCGCCTACATCAATCACCAGGGAGGGACTCGCAGCAGGAGTGCCCTCAAGGAAGTGTCTTTGATTCTGGCCTGGGCGGAGACCCACGTCCCGTGCATTTCAGCAGTTTACATTCCAGGAGCGGAGAACACGGAGGCGGACTCTCTGAGCAGGTTCTCAGCTCGCCGGGGGGAATGGTCTCTCAGCCCCAAAGTGTTTCGCTTGATTTGTCTCAGGTGGGGGTCCCCGGTGGTGGACCTCTTTGCCTCTTGTCACAATCACAAACTACCGACATTTGTGTCTCTCTCACGGGATCCACTGGCTCTGGCAGTGGATGCCATGTCTCTGAACTGGAGGGATCTGGGGTTTCTGTATCTGTTCCCTCCGTTTCCCTTGGTGGCCAGAGTGATGCGCAAGCTGGCCCTGGAGGGTGCGTCAGCAATTCTGGTGGCTCCAAGGTGGCCAAGACAGGTTTGGTTCGCAGATGTGGTAAGGTTAGCAGAGGATCAGTTCGTTCTGCCCCTGCTGCCAGATCTGCTCACCCAGGGTCAACCACGTTATCCCAATTTACCAACGCTGGCTTTGACGGCGTGGCTGCTGAAACCTCCATCTTGAAGGAGGAAGGTCTTTCCGATGCTGTGATTCGAACTCTCATTAGTGCTAGGAAGCGGTCTTCCTCTAATATCTACTATAGGACTTGGAGGTCTTATATTGATTGGTGTGAGATCAGGGCGTTGCCTTGTAGGGAATTTTCCATCTCCAGAATCCTGGAGTTTCTTCAACATGGTCTGGACCTGGAGCTCCAGCTTAGTACTCTGAAGGGGCAGGTTTCTGCCCTGGCGGTGTTCTTTCAAAGGTCATTTGCCCTACATCCTTTGGTTAAGACTTTTTTCCAGGGAGTCACGCACGTGCGGCCTCCTAGAAAACCTTTGCTCCCTGTTTGGGATTTGAATTTGGTTCTTTCTGCTCTTCAGGATTCTCCTTTTTAGCCCTTGAATGATATTGCCTTGTCTTCACTTACGCAGAAGGTGGCCTTTTTGGTAGCCATCACTTCGGTTAGGCGTGACTCTGAGTTGGCGGCTTTGTCCATTCAAGCCCCGTACTTTGAGGGGCATCAGGACAAGGTGGTTTTTCGTTTCAAGTCCGATTTCCTTCCTAAGGTTGTTTCTGCCTTTCACCTAAACCAAGACATTGTTCTGCCCTCTCTGTGTCCTAATCCCAGCAATGACAAGGAGAGGGTTTTGCATTCTTTGGATGTGGTTCGTGTTGTGAAGTATTATTTGGAGGTAACGTCTTCCTTTCGTAAGACGGATGCCTTTTTTGTGGTGCCCTCCGGGCCCCGAAAAGGCTTGGCGCCTGCCAAGTCTTCCATTAGTAAAAGGATCCGTCAGACCATAGTTGGGGCCTATTCTGCCAAAGGGAAGGTACCCCCTTTTCGTGTTACTGCTCATTCTACTCGTGCGTTTGGGGCGTTCTGGGCTTTTCAGCACCAGGCCTCTGTTGAGCAAGTTTGTAAGGCTGCTACTTGGTCTTCTGTTCACACTTTTTCCAAGTTTTACAAGGTTGATGTTCGGGCCTCAGCGGATGCTGTGTTTGGCCGCAAAGTTCTGCAAGCTGCAGTGGTTTAAATTGTGCCTTGTTGCCTTGTTTTGGATCCCCGCCCTTTATGGACACTGCTGTTGGATGTCCCACACGTTATGAATTTCTTGAAGCGGGGTGTGTGACATACTTAGAATAATACCATTTTGTGAATACTCACCTGTAAAATGGGTATTATAAGTATGTCACACACCCCGCTTTACCCTGCCCTTTTGTATTCTGGATCCTTTATATGGTGAACTTTGCGTTGTTATGCTTTGTGTTGGGCTCTTCCTGGTCCCTTACCTTACTGCTGTTCTTATACTGGGTAATGAGTGGGAGGTCCCAGGTATTTATGGACCGGGAGGGGCTCTCTTTTTTCCTGGCATCTCTGCATATCGCCCTCTACAGGTCAGTATTACCCACACGTTATGAATTTCTTGAAGCGGGGTGTGTGACATACTTATAATGTATTATTTTACAGGTGAGTATTCACAAAATGGTATTATTCCACCCCTCACTATTTAGAGTGTAGTTGTTGCTGTACATAGCTGTGAAGTTCTCATGTTGGTATCTGTCCCCCATACTGCATTCATTTACTTAATGTGTTTATCACCTCCCCCCCTCCCCCATGGCTGTTCTTTACTACTGTATATGCAGCTTCACTGTATTTTGCTTTGATAATATGCTTTTTATAATGCATTATTAAGTGCTGTCATTTGTTTGCTCTTAGTTTTACCCCTTGAATAAAAGATCAAGCGACCCAGAGTCAAGTTAGCTGACTGCCGCCATGCTCTCTCATAGGCGGAGGGTGACTGAACTATGGCCCTTCACAAGGGAGTTTGACACCTGTGCTCTAAAGACATTGATCAGGAAAAAACGATATAAAGGCATTTGAACAATTGAGTTGGTAAGGGCATATGGGTGAAGGGAAATGAACCTGGGAATGACTGGGAACTCTGTGATCAGCTGATCAAAATACAAGTGGACTTGTACATTTTAACAACCCTTTTTCTTGCCTGTTTTCCCTCCATCTCTCTTTCTCTCTTAACTGTGTTCCATTTATCTCTTTCCGTTTTTAGAATTCCTTATGTTTCTTTCCCTTATTTGATTATTGTGCCCTTTACATTCTCATCCATATCTCTCTCTCTACCTCCCATGGTCCAGCTCTCTCTGTTTTCAGAATTCCTTTCATATCTTTACCTTGGCCACTTTCCCTCTATCTCCCCCTTTCACATTTCCTCCATATTTTCCTCTCCTTACTGAGTTCCATCTATTTAATTTAGAAATCTTTTTAACTCGGGGGACAGGGAATTAGCTGACCCAGAAGCAGTTAAGACTCTAGGACTGACCTAACATTGTTTCTCTTCAAAGCTTTTGGATATACTGTGAAGGAAGATAGTTTCAAAATTTCCTCAAAAAACAGATACCTCCCCTGCAGCAGATTTCACTTGGTCTTGATTCTCTATATTCACATGTCCTGAAGACCTAGGCCCCAAAGGCAGTGCCAGCCTTGCCCTCTAAGCTGTTATAACCCTCACCCCAGGGCATCCTGATTTGAAATCTCTTTATGCCACAAAAGCCCAAAGGGGGACACTCAGTGCCCCTTGGAGAAACTTTGGGTCAGCGTCCAGTTTAAAGCAGGCCCACTTATGGGGACTGGCCTCTCACAGAAAGCGACCAGCTTTTCTCCCAGTAAGCAGCAGCGATGGCGGCGGGAGTGAGGGTGAGGAAGCTTTTCTTTCAGAGACAGCGTTGGCGATGGTGGTGACGATGAAATTGGCAGCAAGGAAGAGGCTGGTATTTTTTCCAGTGGTGGCGATGGCAGCGACAGCAAGGTGAGAGCTCGAGTGTTGTGGGACCTCCCGGGACCTAGCTGTGGACTGCTGGCTGGTAACTGATCCACACTTTCAGGCAGGTTCATGTAGCGTGATTTACCGCACTACATGAATCCAGAAGTAGCTGTGTGCTGTGGGAGCATCCAGCCCTTCTCTGGGCTTTAAACCCCAGAATCAGTACTGTGGCCCACCTTTAGTATGGCCAGTACAATTTACTTTTATAGGAGCAATGATACGACACAATGAATTTTTCTTTACTTACCTTCCTTTCATTTATTGAAGAAAATACAAAGTGCTCGAAAAGAGATGAAAACATGTGTGTGCGCGTGTATGTGTGTGTGCACATATGTGTGTGTGCAGCTGTGCATGTGTGTGGGCGCTTGTGTGTGTAACATTCAATTTAAAGCGGAGCAAACGTCATTTTCTATCTTTTAGATTCCAGGGCCTGGCTGCATGGGTTTTGATCTGCTTTAAACCAAAAGTAAAGCAACCATTAGTGAAGCGATAAGAGGGTTACTGTGTACTATTCCGTTTAATGTGAGTCTGAAGTGAAGATTAGTAAAGAAATGAGAGTTATAAGCTACAGTTCCATTTAAAGTGACCATTAGTGAAGCAATGAGAGGCTTACAAATTACAATTCAATGCAGAGCGAGACTAAGGTGACCATTCGTGAAGCAATGAGAGGGCTACATCGTACTCTTCCATTTAAGGAGTTAGAGCATAACATTCAATTTATGGGTGGACTAACGTGACTATTTGTGCAGAAACAAGAGGGTTTCAGCATACCTGGGGCTAGTGGGGCTAGAGTGAAGATTTTGAAGAAGGTTATAGCTAAATATATAATTTACAGTAGTACTAAAGTGACTGTTAGTCAATCAATAAGAGGGTTACACCTGTAAAAACCTGGGGCTTAGTGCTGTTTCTATGGGACTCGGTGAAAGTTGAACTGTGACACCATTTCTAGGGGAGAAGCTACCGGTAATTTATAAAAAAAAAAAAAAAAATTATATTAACATCTTACATGACATCTTAAAAATACAAAGCACACCTCCCAGTGCTGAGGGCTTCAAAACACAGTTTAACAGAAGCTGTACATTAGGCAGCTTGGGCTGTAGATTTCAGAAAACTGGAGACGAATAATACAATGTAAGAATGAAAGGAATTTCAATATAGTGATTTTCAAACACTATAAAAAGAATTCCAGGGTCCGTCTGCGAAGAGATAGTTGAATCTTTAACTTTAAAATTTCATGTAGCCCACCCATGGGTGGAGCCTAAATAATGGGATTTGAAAAAAAGGTTGGTTGCAGGGCTGTGGAGTCGGTAGATAAATGTTCCGACTCCGACTCCTCAGTTTTTTGTACTTCCGACTCCTCTGTATTAATATGTGAATGTATTTTATACATTCCTTGAAGGAAAGAAAGGCAACATACATGTCATTACTTCTAGCAGAGAGAGGTAGTTGGGCAGAAGCTGCCTTCTCCTTTCTGTGTGCTGATCTTCTGCTGAAGATAGGGCAGTGGGAGGATCCAGAAAGGGGCCTTTATTATAAAACATGATTTATACCTACCGTAGTAGAATCCCATAGTCATGTTTAAAGTTTAAGCTAACAATCGAAGTTTACAATTTTTTATAGCCTTTTGCTGAATGACAGCAGTTTTTCCAATGTACAGCTTCAGTCTTGAACTATTGATACTCCATTCCCTTCACTTATACAAGTGTCTCTAGTCCTGCAAAAAACATATTTACTTAATCCCTTATCAGTGAGAGGCTAGGTTACCCATGGGTTCCCTGTAACAGCAGAACACAACACTATGCAAAGTATAAGTATTGCCGCTTCTAATTGTGCGTTGCGTGCAATATAGTGAAGCACATGAAAAGCATGCTTCTTCACGGTCACTTAAAGCGGACCTTCACTCTGAATAAGAGTCTATCTTATATGTTCCCCACACCCTGTACATACAGATTGTCCACATTAAAAATCATCCTACTTGCATTTACTGCATGTTATGAGCCTTTAAAGATCCAAGATGGCGGCTTATGGAAGCCGCCATCTTATCAGGCAGCCTGCAAACAGGAAGTGCCTCCTGACTGTGCTGCTCTGCATTCTGGGACTACTAACCGTTACCTGACCCCAGCTCTGCTCTGTCTGAGCAAAGCACAGCTATAACCCGCCTCCCTGTACCTTATCCCACTCTCCTCTCCTCAGTAAGTGTGATGCTTCTGAGTCAAGATGGCGGCGCCCGTATCCTAAATTTCTGAACAGAGTTGCAGCCCAGTGGGGGAAAGAATAATAAGTTAGTGACTAAAAACGTAAAATATATTAATTTTAGATGCTGGGGAACCATTTTTTAGGAGTTTGGGCTTTTCATTAAATCACGCTGAAGGTCCGGTTTAACGTGTTCGTTTTGCGGTTACGTGAGGCACTGCATGCATTGGTCTTTATTCTTACAATAGAGAAGTCATTAATTATAACTTTTTGTGAATTGGGACATTTAAACTTGCTAAATCAAAATTTAGTAGGAGTCGGTGCATTGTTTGCCGACTCCGACTCCAGGTACCCAAAATTTCCTCCGACTCCGACTCCTCGACTCCGACTCCACAGCCCTGCTTGGTTGGAGATAACCTTCCTTGGAGGGGTTAAGGATGAAAAATGAGCCTCCTGAGGTTTTTTCAACTTGCAATCCAGTGCATTGGTGACCCCATCCTTGCTGCCAGCCCCAGAACAAGTCCAGACAGAATCCAGCAGTCGCATGCTTCTTCCTCTCCTCCCTCACATCCTGTCCCTTCCTCGGGCATGCTGGGATATGGAGCTTAATGTGCTTTTGTTGGTGAATAGGCCATCTCCAAGTTTGTTATGGGTAAAAGACATTACAATGTTGCAAACAAACAGAACACCTGCCAGGCTTTCTGCTGAAAGATTACACAGAGAGCATTAGCAAAAGCTCACTGTCACGAGCCCTGTGCAGAACCCGAGACACTCACCTGTCCTTCGGTCCCACGTCGGCGGCTCCCGCTCGGCCAGCGTGCGGGCTGGGCGGCGTCTCTGCCAGGCGGCGGCTCGGCGATTCCTCTCCCCGGCCGCCGCTCGGCTGTTTCCGCCCCGAGCTGCCGCTCAGCTCTTTCCGTCGCGAGCGGCTGCTCGGGCGGTCTCCTCTCCGGCGGCTTCGGGAGCGGCCCGGCGCGCTCCCGGCGCGCAGCTCCGTACACGCGCGCGCGTCACTTGCTGGTGTTTATGCCCTCCGGCGGCGCTGCACACAGGGCGCCCGCTGGAGGTAATTAGATTGGGCCAATGAGCCCAGTGCTTGGCAATTTGAATAGGGCAATCAGCCTCAGGTTCCTAATGTTGCACCAATCAAATCCCCTTTCCTGTCCCATCACTCCTATAAAGCTGCTCACTCTGCACTTGTTCCTTGCCCGTGATAGCGTGCTGCTGGGTGTGATTGTGATTGCTATTTTCCTTACGATTCTGCCGTGTATGACCATTCCTGATTGCCGCCTGGACCGACCTTGCCTGTTTTTGACCACGATTCCTGCCTGCTCCTCTGTACCGCGTATCTCTGACCTCCTGGTGTGACCTTTGGCTAGCCCTGACCATTCTTCCGTCTCAATCCTTTTGTACCGTGCTTCCTTGGACTGATCACCTGTGTATGACCCTGCCCGTTTGTCTTACCAGTCTTGTTCCTGGTTCGTCCACCTTCCCCTGCATAAGTCAGCATCCTTTGTGCTAACAAGTCCTGGGGGCAACCGTGTCCGGTGAGGCGTATCCTGCGTCCTGGCAAACGGGGGCTTGGCTATAGGCGAAGAAAGCAGCGGAGATTGGGGGTTGCTGACTTATTGGAAGGAAGACGTCCCACGGGACCTGACATTATCACGGGCCACATATATATATCAACGTAGATGGAAGAATTAATGCAACAAGTGCAAGCCATGGCCACCGCCATCAATCAGCTGGCCCAACGGGTGGCTACGCAGGAGAGTCGCCTAATACCTGCACCTTTGGATCCGGGGCCTTCAATCGAACTGAAGGTTCCTCTACCCGAGAAGTTTCTGGGGGACCGGACGAAGTTTTCAAACTTTAAAAATTCCTGTGAACTTTATTTTCGTCTGCGGCCCCACTCCATTGGAACTGAGTCTCAACGGGTGGGCCTGGTCATCTCGCTTCTTCAGGGTGACCCTCAGACCTGGGCTTTTGGTTTATCACCCTCTGATGAGGCCCTGCAATCGGTCTCCTCTTTTTTCTCTGCCATGGAACTTTTATACGCCGATCCTGATCGGGCTTCTACTGCTGATTCCAAATTACGGAATCTTAGGCAGGCTAAACGCTCTGCGGAGGAGTACAGCGCAGAATTTCGGCGATGGGCTATTGATTCCAAATGGAATGATCCTGCTTTGTGCAGCCAATTTAGGATTGGACTTTCTGAGAGCATAAAAGATGCTCTGGTTAATTACCCTCAACCCAAGAATCTGGATGACTACATGCAATTAGCCATTAAAGTAGACAGAGACGTCTCAGAGAGAGGCGTCAGGAGAAGAGCAAGGATCAACCGTGGGTACACTCACGCCAAGAATCAAGTTCTAGGGGTGCAGCTGCTTCTCCTTCTCTGGGAGTAACTGGGAGTAACCCGTTTATCTCAGGCTGAGAAAGTTCGGCGCAGAACTCAAGGCCTCTGCCTTTACTGCGGAGATTCGGGCCACTTCGCCAAGAATTGCCCAAATAAGTCTCCAGTGGCGGAAAACTACGGCGCCTAGATCCTGCTGAGGGACTTCATCTAGGCGGTCAGGTATCATTCCCTATAGTTAATCGGTTACTCCTACCCGTTATGCTTTCTTGGGGGTCATCCAAGACATTTGCCTCCGCTTTTATAGATAGTGGAGCGGCTGGCAATTTTTTGGATAAGGCATTAGCCGCCACCCTTGATATACCGTTAATTCCATTAAAGAATTCCCTTCGGGTCCTGGCGATCAATAACAAGCCTATTGAGGGTGGGTTGGTCTCTTTAAAGACTCCCCTGGTTAAGTTAATTGTGGGTTCGGCTCATTCTGAAGAAATAGAATTTTTCATAATCGAGAGTCCCATGTCCCCTATTGTTTTAGGGTTTCCTTGGTTAAAGACCCATAATCCTGTGATAGATTGGAAAACTGGGGACCTTGTAAAATGGAGCCCTTTTTGTTACGACCACTGTTTCCCTATAACCCTTGGGGCCTCACCAGTCACCCTGGATGGGTTGCCTCCAGCTTATGTTGGTTGGGCAGATGTGTTCTCAGAGAAAGCCGCCGATGTTCTTCCCCCACATAGGACCTACGATTGCCCTATCGACCTACTCCCTGGGACAATGCCCCCTAGAGGGAAAATGTATAACCTTACACGATCCGAAGAACAGGCCATGAGGGATTATATTTCAGAAAACCTCAAGAAGGGGTTTATCCGTCCCTCCACCTCACCTGCCGGTGCAGGTTTCTTTTTCGTGGAAAAGAAGGACGGTGGGCTACGTCCTTGTATAGATTATCGGGGGTTAAACAAGGTTACTGTTAAGAATAGGTATCCTCTACCTTTGATCAACGATTTATTTAATCAGGTTTCGGGCGCTCAGATCTTCTCCAAATTGGACCTTAGAGGGGCCTATAACTTAATCCGCATTCGTCAGGGGGACGAATGGAAGACTGCCTTCAACGTAAAGGATGGGCATTATGAATATTTGGTGATGCCTTTTGGTTTGTGCAATGCCCCTGCAGTGTTTCAGGATTTTGTAAATGATATATTCCGTGATTTCCTGGGTAAATTTTTAGTGGTTTACTTAGATGACATACTCATCTTTTCCCGTTCCCTGTCGGAACACCGTCAGCATGTCAAAGCGGTGTTGCAGAGGTTACGGGAGAATCATCTGTATGCCAAGATCTCCAAATGTGTGTTTGAAGTATCTGAAATTCCATTCCTGGGTTATATAATCTCTAAGGATGGGTTGGTTATGGATCCCTCCAAAGTGTCCGCCATAATGGAGTGGGAGCAACCTAGAACCCTTAAAGCGCTCCAGAGATTTTTGGGATTTGCGAATTTCTATAGACAATTTATAAGAGGATTCTCCGCTATTGTGAGTCCCTTAACTGATCTTACCCGGAAGGGCGCTTTTGTTGAGGAGTGGCCTCCCTCAGCAATAAACGCCTTCCAATTACTGAAGGAAACTTTTACTTCAGCTCCAGTTTTGGTACACCCCAATACTAAGCTCCCCTTTGTATTAGAAGTTGATGCATCTGAACTAGGGGTAGGGGCAGTCCTCTCCCAATATTCAGGCAATCCAGAGAAGTTGCATCCCTGTGCGTTCTTTTCTCGTAAATTTTCTCCTGCCGAACGCAACTATGATGTTGGGAATAGGGAATTATTGGGTATTAAACTGGCTTTTGAAGAATGGCGTCATTGGTTAGAAGGCTCTCTACACCCCATTACGGTATACACTGATCATAAGAATCTTGAATATTTAGAGTCCGCCAAGAGACTCAACTCCCGTCAGGCGCGCTGGGCTCTCTTCTTCTCTCGCTTCAATTTCATTATTACCTATAAACCTGGGAAGAAGAATGCCAAAGCAGATGCCCTGTCTCAGAACTTTGGGGATTGTAAGGATCAAGTAGGTACTGCTGAACCTATTTTGCCCTTTGGGTGTGTAGTAGGTGCTCTTCTTCCTGACTTGTCTCACTCGTTAACGCCATTTCAGGTTGATTCCCCTCCTGGTAAACCACTTGAGTGTTTATTTGTTCCACCTCATTTACGTCTTGCCGTCTTACAGGAATTACATGATGCCAAAACCGCCGGTCATTGTGGTATTCGAAAAACCTTGGCCATCGCCAAACGCCATGTCTGGTGGCCTACTCTCAGACGCGATATCACCGCCTTTGTCGAAGCATGTCCTATATGCGCCCGAAGTAAGACCACACATGGCTCACCAGCGGGATTACTGGTTCCTCTATTCCCAAAGAGCCCTGGTCACACATATCCATGGATTTTATTGTTGACCTACCCCCATCGCAGGGAAATACGGTAATCTGGGTTGTGGTGGATCGCTTCAGCAAAATGGCTCACTTTATCCCTCTAACGAAACTTCCGTCGGCACCAGATTTAGTACAACTATTTATTAACCATATTTTCCGCTTCCACGGTTTACCACAAAATATTGTTTCTGACAGGGGGGTCCAATTTGTATCTCGTTTCTGGAAGGCCTTTTGTAATCGCTTAGGTATTAAATGTTTCGCTTTCTACAGCTTACCACCCCCAGTCTAACGGTCAGACTGAACGGGTGAATCAGAGTCTAGAGCAATACTTGCGCTGCTTTGTGTCCGACCGCCAAGAGCAATGGGCGGAATTTATCGACTTCGCAGAATTCGCCTTTAACAATGCGCCCAGTGAGTCGACTAAATTTTTTAGTTTTTTTGTAATTATGGTAAGAATCCTAAGGCTACATCCTTCTCTGGTCCTTCCTCCAACTTGCCGGCCTTGGAGGAATGGCTACGTGAAAGAAGTAAAGTATGGTCTGACATACAGACAAACCTTAAGCAGGCCTCCAGAAGTTATAAGAATTTTGCAGATCGACATAGGTCGCAAGAACCACCATTTCAGGTGGGTGACTGGGTTTGGGTATCTACTAGAAATATTGCCCTTAGACAACCTTCGGCTAAGTTAGGCCCTAAGTACATTGGTCCTTTTCCCATTACTAACAAACTGAGCAATGTTACTTTTAAGGTCAAGCTACCTTTAACTATGAAAATTCCGTCAACCTTCCATGTTTCTTTATTAAAATCGGCCAAAAATATTCAGGTTTCGTCTCCTCCTCCAGTCATAGTGGGAGATGAGCCTGAGTATGAAATTAATAGAATACTCGATGCCCGGGTAGTTCAAAATTCATTACAATATTTAATCGATTGGAAGGGATTTGGCCCTGAGGAAAGGTGTTGGGTACCCGCTAGAGACGTCCATGCCAGAGCCTTGGTTAATAGATTCCATCGTGAGAATCCGGATAAACCGGGTAAGGGTCCTGAGGCCCCTCATGAAGGGGGGGTAGTGTCACGAGCCCTGTGCAGAACCCGAGACGCTCACCTGTCCTTCGGTCCCACGTCGGCGGCTCCCGCTCGGCCAGCGTGCGGGCTGGGCGGCGTCTCTGCCAGGCGGCGGCTCGGCGTCTCCTCTCCCCGGCCGCCGCTCGGCTGTTTCCGCCCCGAGCTGCCGCTCGGCTCTTTCCGTCGCGAGCGGCTGCTCGGGCGGTCTCCTCTCCGGCGGCTTCGGGAGCGCGCGTCACTTGCTGGTGTTTATGCCCTCCGGCGGCGCTGCACACAGGGCGCCCGCTGGAGGTAATTAGATTGGGCCAATGAGCCCAGTGCTTGGCAATTTGAATAGGGCAATCAGCCTCAGGTTCCTAATGTTGCACCAATCAAATCCCCTTTCCTGTCCCATCACTCCTATAAAGCTGCTCACTCTGCACTTGTTCCTTGCCCGTGATAGCGTGCTGCTGGGTGTGATTGTGATTGCTATTTCCTTACGATTCTGCCGATTCTGCCGTGTATGACCATTCCTGATTGCCGCCTGGACCGACCTTGCCTGTTTTTGACCACGATTCCTGCCTGCTCCTCTGTACCGCGTATCTCTGACCTCCTGGTGTGACCTTTGGCTAGCCCTGACCATTCTTCCGTCTCAATCCTTTTGTACCGTGCTTCCTTGGACTGATCACCTGTGTATGACCCTGCCCGTTTGTCTTACCAGTCTTGTTCCTGGTTCGTCCACCTTCCCCTACATAAGTCAGCATCCTTTGTGCTAACAAGTCCTGGGGGCAACCGTGTCCGGTGAGGCGTATCCTGCGTCCCGGCAAACGGGGGCTTGGCTATAGGCGAAGAAAGCAGCGGAGATTGGGGGTTGCTGACTTATTGGAAGGAAGACGTCCCACGGGACCTGACACTCACAATAGCTTTTAGCAGGGCTCTACATTCTCCCCCTGCTTGAAATCTTGAGTCCTCTCAAAGGGGAAAGAATATTCAGGCTAGTATATTACATGCACAGTCAGTACACCATCAAATGAGCAACAGCATTATATTAAAAGGGAACATCCCACCAAGATACTTTCCTGGGGCGGGGTGTCACCAATTTTAGGCTAACAGGGAGCATGGGACATGGAATATGGGTGGAGATCAATCTGTGAGCAGTAGTTACAGGCTCTTGCATGCTGTGACCTAGAGCGTCATAGATAAGTCTAGATAGATAAGGGGGCCTAATGGTTCTTGAAGGTCTTGTTTGAGTACTGGTAACAGGTACATGTGACCTCCTCAGCTTGGCTAGTTCCTTGTGCGGTGATCTGTACATTTTTATTCCTTATATCTGTTTGATTTGTTGATGCTGCTTCAAGAGAATTTACTGGACATTCAGCCGGGGAATCAATGCCATTTTCATGGTCACTTGGCAAAAAGCCAATTGTATTTGGGACAGACTAATCACCCTGTCCTTCTTGAATTTGCTTGGGGAATGAATGAAGAGCTTTTACATTCAAATTACTGTCCAATGGAGGATCCACATTCACGTAATGGAAAAACTCATCAAGCTCCTATTCATCTTCGCTCTGGGTTGTCTCATTTCCTAAGGTAGCTGCTTCCGGGACAACAAATAAAGGTTTCCTGTGTCTCAATCTTCTAGATCGCTGGGAATACGGCTTGTGTTTAGCCATTCTGGGTTCTGGAGTTATACTCTGCACAGACTCAGTCAGCAGCATAAAGTTATTTCTGTGCCATGTCTTGATTGGACAATCTTTTCCTTCTGGACGGATTTGGTAAACAGGAATATTGAGAAGCTGTGAACAAACCATGTAAATCTGTGAGCCCCATCGTTCAACTAAATTGTTCTTCCAACGAGGACCCAGATTCCTTAACAGAACTCTGTCTTCCAGTTGCAAGTCATGAATCTTCATTTTCTTGTCATATCTATCCCTGTTCTGCTGGTGTCTCTGACCAGTAGTAGAAGCTCTGGAGCCAACATCCAGTTTTCTGGTTACAAGCTGCAAACATAGTTCTGACATCAGGTGCAGGGATCTCTATCCATTCATCATCTGGATGTAGGTGATCATGGGTTCTTCCGGACAGCATCCCCATTTTCCTTTTCTGGGTGATATCTGAGACAGAAATTGTAATTTGACAAATCTGCCGTCCTGTAGCATCCAGCTTGGCAGTGGTTTGGATGTAACTCGGGGGGTAATTGCCCGTTTGAACCCCAAATTCAACCCTGTACAAGTAGTCATGTAACCTGACAACCACAGCACAATTTAGAGCCAGGAATTCCAGTTTATGAGCAGTGTAATTATTCTCAGTGGGAGATAAACATCTGCTCACAAAGGATAAGGGTCTAAGTTTCTTCTCATGTTTGTGGTATAACACTTCTCCTAGACCTTCAAGACTGACATCCACGTGTAGCACATAAGGTTTGGACAGATCAGCATAAGCAAATACCCGAGCATGGGTCAATGCTTCAAGTTCCCAAAGGCCTGTTCACATTCAGGGCTCCAACGATCTTCAGTGCATTTCTAGGAATTTCTGGGACCCTTCTGGGAGTCATCGAGCTCCACGTCATTCTGCAGCAGCTGATTAAGCGGTCTTACTACTTTGGAGAAACCCTTGACATATTTTCTATAGTAGCCACAGAACCCCAGGAAGGAACGGACTTCAGTGAAGGTCCGGGGCATGGGCCATGACATCACAGCATCCAGTTTTTATTGGTCATTGACTATTCCTAGTCTAGGAGAGAGTCTAAGAGAGAATGAATGTGCCTATAATGACAAGCTTCCAGCACATGGACCCACTCCTCCACACAGTGTGTGTGATCCACTCTCTCTCTACCACAATGCAGCTGTATTATCTGCACTCACGACTCCGCACAACACTTCAGCAGGTAGAAGATGCCCTCCACGTTCCTTGCAAGAGGTCAGCGTTTTTTCTTCAGCCACAGGAGACCCGATCCTTGCTGTCAGCCCAAGGACATGTCCTAACAGAATCCACCAGTCACATGCTTCTTCCTTTCCTCCCCCACATCATGGCTCTTCCTAAAGCATGCTGGGATATGTAGCTTAATGTGCTTTTGTTGGGCAATAGGCCATCTTTAAGTTTGTTATGTGTAAAAGACATTTTACATTTCACACGTATTGAGGCAAATGTGCAAATAAAAGGATTTTTTCAGTGTATGATTCTTGCTGTCATTTGATCTAATTGTGCTTTCAATATTGCTTTGGCCAGTTTAAATGTCCTCACAGCTGTGTAAAAGGAAAACTTGCTCTATAAAATAATAAAAGAACACACATGACAAACCTGATTTTTAAATGGCTCCTAAAAATACAACAGGTGTTTAGCAAAGTACAAAAAGCTTAAATGGATAATGGAAAAGAACAATAAAACAGTGAAGAGAAAAACAAACATTTTAAAAAGAGGCGAGGTGTTTAGGAAGGAAACATAAAAAAATAAAAAAGAAAGAAATAACAATGAATGGAAAGTAAAAAGAATAAATATTTGGGAAGGAAAAAATGGAGCAAAAAAACTAGAGAGAATGAAAAGAAAGAATAGATGATATACATTAGAAAGAAAGAAAATAATAGCAAAAACAAAGGCAGAGCTAAGGAAATGATAAGACAAAAGCAGAATGGACAAATAGAGAATATGAAAGAAGTCGGGAGGAAGAGAAAGAACAAAAGCAGCTTTGGGGATAAGAGAAGACAAATGCAGAACAGAGGAATAGAGAAGGTGAAATGGTAAGAGAGAAAACATAAGCAGAACGGGGGAGAAAAAAAACAGAATGAGAATGTAGAATGAGGATATAGATAAGACAAATAGCGACTGGGGAAAGAGAGAAGACACAAAGATACAGGTTGAGAGCACAAAGACTGGAGAGAAAAGAGGAGACAAAAGGAGACTGGAGGAAAAGAGGAGACAAAGGGAGACTGGGAAAAGAGAGAAGACAAAGAGACAGGTTGAGAGGACAAAGACTGAGGAAAGTGAGAAAACAAACGCAGACTGGGAAAAGAGGGATGACAATAGAGAAAGAAGAGAAGACAAAAAGAACTGCATAAGAGAGAAGGCAAAAGAAGAATATGGGAATAGAGACAGCAAACAAAGGGCAGTGAAATGAGAGGGCAGGGGAAGAAACAAGATGACAGGAGAATGAGAAAGAGAAAAGACCAAAGAAAAAAAGGAGAAGAGAGAAGACAAATAAGACCAGGGAAAGAGAAAAGATGAAAAGAGACTGTGGGAAAAGAGAAGACAAAGCAGAATGGAGGAATAGAGTAGATTAAAGGAGAATGTGGATGGGAAAAGACTGAGAAGAAAAGTAGGAAAGAAATGGGAAAGCAGGACAGTGGGTAGGGGAGCTGCAGAAAAACAAGACAACATCAAATAAAATCAGGATTCTAAACATTAGCTCTAGTGAGCTGCCTAGTTTGTCAGTATGGAGAGAGGAGCCGTGACATGGCTGAGCTGCTCCCCTTCGCCAGGGTCACACTATGCTGAGTTTCATTTATGCTCCTGTAAGTGTTTTGTATGAAGAAGCTTCTAGATTCCCGTCGTGTTAATGTTTTACCACCTTTATTTTTAGGTGAGCTGTGCAGGGTGCGGCAGTGGGGGCCAAAGAAAACAGCACAACAGCAGTGTAACGCTCACTGACCCTGAGAAGGCCACAAACTAAACAAGGCCAGCGACCGTGCTAACCAACAACCAACACCCAAAAACAGATGTGTTTAAAGAGCGCCTTTACTCTGATTGGCTGCAAAGTGGTGGGGACTGTCCTCTCAGCTGCTTCTCTGTCTTCTGCCTTCAAGTCAGACAGGAGACTAGCAACATCTAGCTGAGAGGACCTAAATGGATCTCTAATGGGACTTATAATGGGGAAGCCAAGAGCCAGTTACCAAAGATGTCAGACAGGAGACTGGAAAACACATAGCAAAGCTGAGAGGAAATAAAGGGGCTTTAGAGGAAGTCAGAGAGAGAAGACTGGACAACGCACATCAGATGTGATCAGACCTAAAGGAGTCTCAGGGACCACTGAGGTACAGGAGCCTGTTAACAAAATGTCATTTGGGACACTGGGCAATGCATTTTAGGGCTCTCTTTAGGGTATGGGACAGATGTGATACCAAAGGTAGGTGGCAAACAAGTCAGACAGGAGACTGGGCAATGGATATCAGAGCTAAGACAACCCAATGGGGTCTCCTATGGAACATAGAAGATAGAGGAGCCAGCTGGGCAGAAAAATGAACAACACAAATCAGTGTAAAAAGGTGGAAGAAATGCAGAGGGAGTCAGGAAGGAGACCGTACAACACGAATCAGGCAAGAAGGCCGGGGGGGGGGGGGGGGGGGGGGTCTTTGCCACAAATAAGGTACAGGAGATGGTTAGAATCTAAACCTTAGCTAGGAATTCCGGCAGGGGACTAGGCAACACATATCAGATCTATGAGAACCCAAAAAGGTTTTCAGTGAGACAAATTATATACAGAAGCCATTTGTAAAAGCCAGGGTCAGGGCACAAAGAGGTCTCTGGTAAAAGAAATGAGGCGCACAACTGGTTGTAAAAAAAAAAAAAAAAAAGCTTTACATGTTTTGCAGATTTCCAAAAAAATGATGTATAGTTTTATCAGCAAAGTTTGGACTTTAACCTTGTTTGTATTTTTTTCAGTGCTTTCTGGAGCAGGTGGCTTGCCAGCCCCCCCTGTCCTGTAACCTGTTATAGGGGTTTCAAGGTCTCCAGTTCAGAAAGGGTTAAGTGTAAAAAACAGACAGACACATAAAATGGTGATTCAATTTTTTGTTTTCTACTACTTACCTTCCTCCATCGCCAATAGCTGCTGTCCATCACTGCTGTCTGACAGCCAGAAGCAACCAGCAGAAGCTGGGAGTGGGGCAGAGGATCAGTGTCCGTTGTTCCGTTCCCAGTTTCTGCCAATCACTCTCAGACTCATCTCTCGCTCGCAGGGAGGGGCCTTTATATCAGCGGATTGAGCTAATGTCATCTCACTCGCCAATATTAAAGGCCCCTCCCTGCGGCGGAGAGGGAGAGGACGTAAGCAGGTGCACAAGGCAGAAAATCACAGTTTTTTGCCCTGCTGCAGACCCCGGAACGGCGATTGGAGGCCCCCCGAGGGGTGAGAAGACCCCTAGTGCTGGATCCTGGATGGAGGTGAGCTTTTTTTCCTGCTGTAAATGGGGAAAAAACCCAAGCAGGTAGAATTTACGGTCTTGGCGCCTAACAGCCTGAGAGCAAGCAGATAGACTCTATGGGCTTTGCATTTAAAGGGTCCGGATTATGAGGGGGCGCAAGGGGAGCGAGCCCCGTCGCCTCCACCACTTGCCCTGCAAAGGGAGCCTCCACCAACCTTTGGGTTATGATCTTGTCCAGGAGGCTTTTCAGTCTTTGGTCTGACGGCCCGCGACAAAGCTATCGGCGGCAGTAGGGTCCCCCGCGTCTGGGCAGCCAAAACCACCACAGGGCAGGATGGAGAGTCTAGGGCAGCAAAGCCGCCGTCACCAACGCTACAGGGATGGGTGTGTGCAGAGCTGTCACTCAATCTGAGGTTCCAGTATGCAGATGGGTTCCAGACAACCGCCAATCAGTTAAATGGCTGGACTATTATTTTAAAGGAAAAAATACTGTATCTGGGGCCTCCACCAGATTTTGTGCCAAGGGGCCTCCACCACACTAAATCCAGCCCTGTTTAAGACACAGGACTAAGGGGTTTATTTATCAAGGGATAGCGGCAGGTAGTGCCTTGTAAGCGACAGGCAGCATCTGGTGAACGCCGGGCGCTGTACGCAATACCACATTTATGAAGCCGATTCTGGTGAGCGACTGCAACAGCACCATGTAGCACCCGATTCATCATTACCCAAGGCTCAGCGTATAGCGCCGGCACTCTGGCTTCCAGAGTGCCAGGTATTACATGTCACTACCTGTCGTTCTTCCATTTCAATGGACGTTCCTTTTCTTCTGTTTAAACAGGGTTTTTTGTTTAATTTATTTTTTTCTGTCAAATAATTGTGTCACCTCTAGTGGCCTAGAAAAAGTCATTTTTGAAAACTTTTTTGATTTTTTAAATTTTTATGCAGAATTGTCATTACATGTCTGGCATTAAATTATTAATGTCACAATGTTACAACAATGTAATTCCATGTGTTTTTGCTTTGTTACTGGTGGATATGTGTTCAAAAATACAATTCTGTGATTACTCACCTGTAGAATTGGTATTATGAGTATACAGTACATCCTGCTCCAGATTACTTACACTCGGGTACTACTCCGCCAGATGGCACTGGACTGCAGAGACATCGAAAATAGGCTCCTCCCGGCCCCCAAGGACCTCCCACAAATCCCCAGCATTGAAAAGCAGTTAACGAGAAGCCGGGAGAATTAAAACAACCCAAACTAGTAATTATAACAATGATAAAAATCACCATACAGGGGATCCAAGATAATGCAAAAACCAAGGGTGGGGTGGAGCAGGACGTACTGTACACTTATAATACCAATTCTACAGGTGAGTAATCACAGAACTGTATTATTCTTAATATACAGTACGTCCTGCTCCAGATATAGTACTTACTATGGGGACATCCAATAGCAGTGTCCATAAAGTAGGGTGGGATCCCCAAAGTTAACAGCAGACAGTTTAAACCACTGCCGCCTGCAGAACCTTTCAGCCAAAAGCAGCATCAGCTGAGGCCCTAACATCAACCTTGTAAAACTTTGAAAAGGTATGAACAGAAGACCAAGTAGCGGCCTTGCAAACTTGTTCAACAGAAGCCTGGTGCTGATAAGCCCAAGAGGCACCAACAGCACGAGTGGAATAAGCAGTAAGGCGGAAGGGAGGATGAGCAGTAAGCCTGAATCACAGCCTGACGGATCCATTTGCTGATAGTAGACTTGGCAGGAGCCAAACCCTTCCTAGGACCAGAAGGGACCACAAAAAGAGCATCAGTTTTCCTGAAAGGCGCAGTAGCCACCAGATAGTACTTCAGACACCTAACCACATCCAAAAAATGCAAGACCCTCTCCTTAGCCTTACTAAGATTAGGGCACAATGAAGGAAGAACAATGTCCTGATTCAAATGAAAGGCAGACACTACCTTAGGCAGAAAATCTGGCTTGAAGTGGAACACCACCTTGTCCTGGTGTCTCTCATAGTAGGGGGGCTGAATGGAAAGCGCCGCCAACTCAGACACACGCCTAACAGAGGTGATAGCCAGCCACCAGAAAGACGTCCTTGAGAGTAAGAATGGCCAGGGAAGCATCCTGCACAGGTTCAAAGGGAGCACCCTGCAAGGCTGACAAAACCAAGTTCAAATCCCAAACAGGCACCATAGTCTTGCGTGGGGGACGCACCTGAGTCACCCCCTGGAAAAAAGTCCTAATCAGAGAATGCTGAGCAAAGGATTTCTGGAAGAAAACAGCCAGGGCAGAAACCTGACCCTTCAGAGTACTAAGTTGGAGCCCCATCTCCAACCCATGCTGTAAGAACTCCAGAATCCTGGGAATAGAGAACACACGACAGGGAAGAGACTTAGACTCACACCAGTCAATGTAGGCACGCCAAACCCTGTAATAAATAGAAGAAGAAGACTTCTTCCTAGCCTTTATCAAGGTATCCACAACCGAGGAAGACAGCCCCTTCTCCATCAAGATGGAGGTTTCAGCAGCCAAGCCGTCAAAGCCAGAGTTTGTAAATTGGGATGGCTTAAGGGGCCCTGAGTGATCAGATCTGGCACCCTGGCAGAACGTACTGGTCTACTGCCAGCTGTACCACGTCTGCGAACCACACTCTTCTTGGCCACCTGGGGGCCAACAGAATTGCTGGCACCCCTTCCAGAGCAATCTTGCGCAGAACCCTGCCCAGCAGGGGGAATGGAGGGAAGACATACAGAAACTGAAAGTCCTGCCATGACATTGCTAGAGCATCCGTGGTCAAGGCCAGAGGATCCTGGGACAGGGAGACAAAGGCCGGTAGCTTGTGATTGTGACGGAACGCAAACAGATCCACATCTGGTTGGCCCCAACTGTGACACAGAGATTGGAACACCCAGCTGCATAGGGACTATTCTCCCTGGCGAGAGGTCCCCCTGCTCAGAGAGTCTGCCAGGAGATTCTCCACCCCCGGGATGTACACAGCTGATATGCAGGGAACATTGGTCTCCGCCCAGGTCAGGATCAGAGACACTTCCTGGAGGGCCCCCTTGCTCCGGGTCCCTCCCTGATGATTGATGTAGGCAACTGCCGTCTGGTTGTCCGAGCGCACCTGAACAGGCAGGCCCCGAAGGTGAGGAGTCAACTGAGCCAGAACTAACCTGATCGCCCGCAGTTCTAAGACATTGATAGGTGTGTGGGCCTCCTGAGGGCCTCACCTCCCCTGGAACCGCAGGGACTTCCAGAAACCCCCCAACCTGACAGACTGGCATCCGTGGTGACCGTCTCCCAGGAAGGGATCAGAAAGGATCTGCCCCCCCAACAGGGGTCCATCCACCACGAGAGGGACCTCCTGACCAGGGGGGAGATCACACAGACCCTGTCCAGGGACACTGGATCCTTGTCCCACACTGACAAGAGGTGGAGTTGCAGAGGCCTCAAGTGGAACTGAGCATAAGGGACCGCCTCGAAGCACGCCACCATCAGGCCCACCAGCTGCATCCCCTGCCTGATGGAGGGATGATGACAAGATAGCAGGGACCGAACCTGTGCAATCAGACCGTCCACCTTCTGTTGAGGAAGGAAAATCCTGTATCCAGATTCATTCCTAGGAATGGAGTCACCAAGGAGGGGGACAGTGAGGACTTGGGGTGGTTGATCACCCATCCAAATGACTCCAGGGTGGACACCACCAGCTGAGTATCCAATTCTGCCTGAAGTAGAGATTGGGAGGTGATGAGAATGTCGTCCAGATGAGGCAGCACGCGGATGCCCTGATACCTGAGCAGAGACATCACCCCTGCCAGCACCTTGGTGAACACCCTGGGAGTTGAGGTGAGACCAAAGGGCAATGCTACAAACCGGTAGTGTTGATCCTCCAGAGCGAACCTGAGGAACCTTTGATCACCTGGAAATACAGGAATATGAAGGTAAGTATCTTTGATGTCCACAGAAGTCATGAAATCCCCTGGGCGCAGGGAACTGATGGCAGAGCGCAGAGTTTCCATGCGAAAGCGCCTGCTCCTGACAAATTTGTTGAGAATCTTTAAGTCCAGGATGGGCCTGACTGAACCATCTATTTTGGGGACTGTGAATAGGTTGGAATAGAAGCCCTTGCCCATTTCTCTTAAGGGGGCCTTGCAGATGACCCCCAGCTCCAGGAGGCCTTGCACTGCCTGCACTAGCTCCTGAGCTAACACAGGGTCCTGAGGAATCCGGGATCTGATGAATCTTGGGGGAGGCCAGGCAGCAAACTCTATCTTGTAACCGGAGGACACTACCTCCTGAATCCACCGGTCTGAGACATGAAGCCTCCAGACGTGAGCAAAGTGCTGAAGCCGTCCCCCCACCCGTATGGGTGAGGGCGCCCCATCATGCCTGAGGGGGCTTGGGGGAGGATTTAGCCTTGGGACCCCAGGAGGAGCCAGGACGTCCACGTCTTCTGCCCCTACCCCATAAATCTCCCCGGGCCCCAGTAAAGGAAACCCCCCTCCCTTGTCTAGCACCACGGTAGGGTGAGGAGAAGGGGCCCTGACCCCGAAAGGGCCGAGACTGCCGCCTGCGCTGAGGTAACCTGCCTCCCTTAGCAAAAAGGTCCAGGCGGTCACCAAACAGGCGTAGTCCTTTGAAGGGAAAACCAGTGAGGGCCTTCTTGGCAGCGTTGTCAGCAGCCCACTGGAGTAGCCAAACCGAGCCACCACAAGGGCAGATGTCCTGGCACACATTCTAATGGTATCATCCAAGGCAGAGAGGACAAAATTTACAAAAACATCACAACTGGAGGGTGCATTAAACACCTCACAAGGCAAATCATCAGGGGCACTATCAAATATACTTCTGATCAGGGTCCTAGTGGCCACAGCGGTAATAGCAGAGGCACAGACCAGGCGCAGCGCCGTCCCCGCACATGCAAAAGCATGGGACGCCAGCTGGTCAATGCGCCGGTCCTCAGCATCCCGCAGGGTAGTAGAGTCAGGGGAGTGCATGACAGAGGTGCTTAGATAGCCCTAGGACCGGGGCAACCACCTCGGGAGGGGATGACCAACACTTTACTACATCAGCAGGAAAGGGATACTTCCTATCCCAACTTTTAGGTGCGCCGGGAAGTCTACTGGGGCGCTCCCATTCCTTGAGCACAAGGTTATTGCAATGTGCTTGCTCAGGAAATTCCAAACGTGACTTAGCGGTATGGAAAAGTTCCCCCCTTTGCCTAGGAGCCGCAACAGGGGGAGAAATGGACAGAACCTCAAAAATGTGGGTCAGCAATCTGTCAGTGTCATCCGGGGTCCAGGGTTCAGAGCCAGAATCGTCATGACCCCTTGGCCTCTAATCAGATGACCATGAGTCAGAGAAAAGCTCCCCTTCATCCGAAGATTCCAAAACTCCTCAATTTCCATAGGGAAAAGAGTGACATTAGGCGTTAAGTGCCGCTTTTTAGCAGGGGCCTTACGCACCAAGGTATTAACAATCAACTTTTCAACAGTAGCCAGTCTAGAAGACACATCAGGCTGAGAATCCCCACTTGTATGCAACTCAGTAGGAGTGAGATTTAAGCTTGGGGGGGTAGGTGAAGTGAAACGAGGTGCAGGCCCAGCCACTGGAAGGCCAGATTGCAGCGCAAGCACCTGCTCGGCACATGGTACACAGACCCGCGCCTTGTCAGCGTCAACATGAGACTCCCCACATGCTACACACAGCCGGGCTTGTCCCGAAGGAACCCCGGTCACATTATCCTGAGATGCCTCCATATGGTGATTATAGCGGCACTATAGGCCGATAGGGATTAACGCTATACAGCAACCCTGGATGCCCCAATAACCCGCTATGGAAGTGGGAGTAATTACACTAGGCCTCACAAGTTAACCGAATAATAGAGGGCCGGGAGAAGCCAATGGATTCGCCCGCCTGAAAGACATAATAAAAGGGGGCCGTAAGCAGACGGTAATAAAAAGTTGGAAATAAAGCCGCCTGCAAGAGCACTTACAGACCGCGGTAGGTAGATGTCCGTCACGCATAAGCCGACCAAGCAGACAAAATGGCGTCGATATACCTTGAAGGGGCGGGCCGGCACCAGCAATGACGCGGAACGTGCCAGAGACGGGCCCCGCCCCCCCCCTGAAGAGCGCGAAGCGCCTGAGGTAACGCCACCGCCAAGCGTGGAGCATAGTGACAAAAAGGCGCGCAGTGGCGGTGGCAATTTTAAATACAGACATAGTAAAGCAAGTCAGCGCTGCAGCTGACACAAAGCAGAATGAAATAAAGCATAATGCCAATACACGTAAATACATTGCATACACACAGATACACTCCCTCTTTCCCCCCAAAGGCTACATGGAGAATGAGGGAGGACAGCGGCCACTTAATATAGGGCCCACCGGTAGACAGGGGCAAGGGGCAATAGTGCAGGAGGGGCATCCCATAGAGGCTCACCATAAGCCTGAACCGCCTACCCTTTGGTGGGGGATTGCGGTGGAGCAGCGCTCCTAAGCACCTAACAGCGGTGCTGCCTACCATCACCCGACCAGCGCAGCCAAGGCTGGGAGGCATATTACTAGTGGAACGGGTGGGAATAGTCCTACAGAGCCGCAGGCTAATAGCCCCACTCACCTGCGAGTAGAGAGCCATTTCTCGTCCTTCGCAGTCCAGACTGCAGAGAAAATCTGGGGATTTGTGGGAGGTCCCTGGGGGGCCAGGAGGAGCCTATTTTCGATGTCTCTACAGTCCAGCGCCATCTGGCAGGGTAATACCCGATAGTAAGTACTATATCTGCAGCAGGACGTACTGTATACTAAGAATAACATACTTTAATCTCACAGCGTCGCTGAGAGTCGGTCTCATTCAACTGGCACTACCTTTTGCTCCCTGCAACGCTGTACTGGTGTTAGAATGCCCAACATACATCTCATTCATCAATGCCGGCCATGTTACTTCAGCAACTGAGGCGCTCTTTAATAGCGACCCACAGCCGATTATAGCGACCACTAGCGGTCGCTCTTAGCGCCGCTGTACAGGCGCTCATCTGCCGATACCTGCCGCTAGTAATGAATCAGCCTGTAAGTGTCTCTAGCAGAATATAACCCACAGTGGCTGCAGCAACTGTCAATCAGGAAGCATCCCTGACAGCCTGACGTAAAGGGTGGAGGAATGTGGTTTGTGCAGGTAAATGAAAGAGGGAGTGTCAGCCTCTAGGTCGAGAGCAGTGCAGGTGGCAGCATTCACATCTGTGGCAGCCCGGGTCAGATCAGGATCTAACCAACGTACGCAGCCGATCGGCTAATGGAGGAGAAGGACAAAATCGAGCTTTTCATCAAGGTAATGAGAAATCTTTCCATTTCCATCCCTATCTGATCCTGTTATCAGGAGAATAAAACTTACAGCTGTCATTGCTGACCAGCTTCTAAACAAGGCTGGATTCCTGGTCGTCCTGAATTGCTGGTTACAATAATGCACTGGCTGCTCTGTAACAGATGAGATTGTGCCATGAGTGGTAACCAGGGACGACGAGGCATACAAATTACTAGTAAGGGTGGAGATGTGGGTGAAAGATGCTTCTAACTAACAATATTAAATTAGAAAGGGACTTGTCATGTCTGTGTATCACTAGGACACAGATTTAGGGGAGATACCAGCATAGAACTGTTTCTGAAGACACAACTCCCAGCCTTTGTTATCTGCACACCAATTCATCCACACCACAATTTAGCCTGCTATCCAGTTTCTCTGCAACACAATGCGATCTGCTGATTTATCATTAGCACAACCCAATCAGCAGACTGTTCTATCACAACAGTATATATGTACTATAACCTGACCAGCAGCCCAATTCAGCCATGCTATAAACTACTCCCCCACCAAAATCTTATGCTCTACAACCCAATCTGCAGCCAAATGTATCTTTAGCACAACTCAGCCTGCCAAATGCACCACCTCTCAACTTACAGTCATTATATCTGTACCATACTATAATTCCTCTGTACCACAACCGGACCCACACACCACTTCATCTACCCACAATTTAGCTTGCAGCCCAGTTAATCTAACACAGCCCATCTTATTTGTACTAAAACCCAGTCTGAAACATGAAATATCTTTAGCACAACTCAAGCAGACCCCGTGTTTTTTACTACCATTGACCCTTCAGCCTAGTTTATCTGTACCATAATCTAATCCATGTGTACCACAACCAGGACAACCCCAACCTGACCAGCAGCCCACAGCTATTGTACCATAACTTAAACTGGACAAACACCCATTTTACATGTTGGTCCACTCTGGGGGGGGGGGGGCTCCTCTATTAATACCCCTGAATGCCTCTTAACTTAATCTGTGTTCCCCTGATGAAATGCCGCCCCTTGATTGGCTAGCAGTGGTCAAGTGCCCCATTCTCATAACTGGCATAGAGGGAAATGTGGAATATGGTAAGATTTACAAGGTTTGCAGGGGGGGTTAATCAAGGGAGTGTCTCAGCAATCAGGATGCCCCCCTTGGAGCAGACCACCATCCATTTTATGTAAGATGTGTGTTGGTTCTGGATTAACCCCAACCCGATTTATCATTATTTAAAGAGGAACAACACACATCTCATACATGTGTATCCCCATGGTTTGCCCAGGAAACTCACCTTTCTGGCATTCCAATGGCGCGGGCACGGGCCAATCAGCATGCTTGGTTTTGCCCAGCTCTATTTGGCTCTGCTAGCCAAGATAAATGGAGCTGAGTGAGCCGAGCATACCTCCAGCCTCATTTATGCTTGTCTCTAGTTTAGCGCATGCCTGCGATGGGCATTCAAAAAGGCTTAGTGTGGGTACGCGCCACAGCTAGAGGTATGCTGGGGATACAGCCGTGGCACTGATATGCAGCGAGGGTTCTGGCCACAGGATCAGGCGATCGGGGGGGAGGGGATTTATACAGTCAACTGGGGATGCACCATGGAAAGGGACTCAGAGGACCTTGGTATCTTTTAGACTCCAGGGCCTCCAATTCCTCCTCAAAGTTGTGTGTGATGAATAGGAGATATTTTCATCACACACACAATCCTCTACCTGTAAGCAGCAGAGAATGTAACCATTTTTTACCAGCTAGAGAAGCATACAATGTAACAGCTACTCAGCTGTGAGGGTTGAAAATATCTTCACCCCCAGCCAGAAGAGGGGCAAATGATACTTGTCCTATAATATGTACTACAACTGAGTAGTACAACAACCTGTCCCACAGATTCAATTGTACTGCAGCCCAATTTAGCTGTACTGGAACCCAACCTGTATCTTAATTAATCTGTACTGCAATCACCAGCATCATTAAATGTGACAGGGCCCCTGTGCAAACATTAAATGGGGCCCTTTAACGATTCATACAGTAAACCTTTTTTCTGTCTTTTAACTCTGTTAACTTTTTACTTGGATGCAGATAGACACATACTAAAATAACAGAAAAAGCAGAGATAAATGGTGCTTACTTTGTCTAAACCATGGAAAGTGGGCACAGATATGATAAATAGGGTGAAGGAGCAACAATGATGGGCTCCCCCTGAGGTACAGGGCCCTGGTGCATTCACACCCCCTTAAGTTCTGCCCCTGACTGCAACCCAGCATGCAGTCTAATTCATCTGTACTGCAACCCAATCTGCAGTCAAATGAATCTGTACTACAACCCAACATACAGTCTAATTTATCTGTACTACAATCTAACCTGCAGCCCAATTCATCTCTATTGCAACCCAGCCTGCAGCCTAATTCATCTGTACTGCAACCCAATCTACTGCCTAAGTCATCTGTACTGCAACCCAACCTATAACCTAATTCATCTGTACTGCAATCCAACATACAGTCTGAGTCATCTGTACCATCTGACTGGCAGCAGTGCCAACCAACAACATAATTCACTTTATCTGTATGACTAGTTAATTATTGGTACTACAAATCAATCCACTATTCAATTAATCCATACCACAACCCTGACTCACAGGCACATTTATCTATACCATACACCTAATCAGAAAAATCTTGATTACCCCGCACCACTGAGTATATCCAGGTGTGCTGGTAACATACAGATCCCAATTGGGACAGACAAAACTAACAAAAGAAGGTGGGGTAATCCAGAACACCCCCATCAATATCTGTATATAGTTACCGCACAAACCACCAAAATATATTGCAATAATAGCCCTTTATTTCATATGTGGGTATAATTACATTGTTAATACTACAATACGCTATTCAAATTAAAATCTATATTAAAAACATGAGGGCCCCGGGTACGTATACCAAGCTCTCAAAACTAGTACATATAAATATAAGTATGAATAAAGAGTCCCTACAAATAAATAAAACTACAATCAATTACCTATTAAAGTGTCAATACAGAATTAATTCATATGTGCTGTGCTATATACAGCATAAGTATAATCGCGGCTGTATGACCTGTATCTCAGTGCAGTATAAATATAAAGTGCAAATGCTAAAAATGGTTAATATATACTGTGCTCAATACTTCAAAAACTATACTAACTATGTGTTCGTGCTCTCCCAGCATATGCTGTTCTGTGCTGTTGGACAAGTGAATAAACCTTAACCCTTGAATACTACCTTAGTGACATATATAACAATCATGGGTAAAAGACACACGTAAAAAGCAATGGGACTGGTGTTTAAGTAGTACTTCACCGAATAGTCAGAGCTTTGCCCCGGGGATCCACCACCGCCTAGACAACGACGCGTTGCGTGATCCGGATTGGATCACTTCCTCAGGTCGTCTCAACCATCTTGCCACCATGCCCGCCTTTTAAACGCAGCCCGCGCGCCCATGAATGATGCGCCGATACCATACACCTAATCAGGGCTGGCCACCAAAAAGAGGGCACAGAAAGGGTACCAGCCTTTTTTTCTTGGGGGGGGGGGGGGTGCACCATGGGTGCACAGACTGTTTTGCTTGGTAAGGTGGAGGGGGGTGAGGATAATTTAATGGAGGACAGACAGTGTGTTTTGACCCAGGCGAGAGGGGAAGTGCCTCCTTGCCTGATCCAGAATTATTTTTGAGCAATGGCCAATGGTCCCTTGGAAGTCTCTGTACTGAAGGGAGGGGCATCTCGTGGTCTTGCAAAAGGCAACTTCCAACCTAAGGCTGGTTCTGCACCCAACCCACATGTAGGTTCAATTGTAGCACAACCTGACCCACAATCAGATTAATCTGCACCTCTACATGAGCAGCAGCCCTGTACCCTAACGTAACCCCAACCTTATTGTCTGTGCGACTACTTGATCCATTCTCCAAACTTTTAGTACTACAAACCAACCTACAACTCAATTAATCTTTAATGCAACCCAACTAATTACTGACAGGTTCTGAGTTATAGGTATATATGTACATGTAACTGTCAAATTGTAACTTTCAGCAAATAGTTAACATTTGCATAAGACAATAATGACTTTTATGTTGGTGTACATAGAACAAACCTCTTTGGAGACCTTTGGCACCAAGGCATAAGCGGGCAGAGGATCCTCAGGGGCGGGAGCTTTAAAGTGGACCAACACCCCGGGGGGATCGGCCCGGGAATCTATAAGATTCCAGGGCAGATCAAATCCCTCCCCGAGGGGCATCCGAAATCGGGATGTCCCGCAGGGTGAAACCCCCAGGAAGCCCACAATCCTACCTTTTCCACGTTCCAGCGGCGCATGCGCGTCCGCCCCCGCCGCCTCCCGCGCGGCCCTCTAGCAGGGCGCGCTCCCACGCCAGCCATTTGTCCCTGCTTGTCCGGCGCTGCCTCTCTCTTGTCCGTCAGCGGGGATTGGCTGCAACGGTCACGTGGGAGCGGGGTGAGGTGAGTTTTCGGGGCTTTCTGGGGGGGTTTCACACAGCGGGGCACCCCCGATCGGGGTGCCCCACCGAAGTGGACCAAAACCCAGGATAGTCAAAATCCTGGGATTTGGTCCAATTTTATTAAAAATGTGTCCAATCAGGGTCACAGCTGTACTTTTTACTATTTGCAGAGGAAGTATTGTTTCCTGAGACATTAAAGGGCTGTACCCACCCCTTTAGGGACATGGGGGTGTTTTAGACTCACTGATAGGTTATCAAACATTCTTAGCTTATTTTTGAGATTAAGTAGTCTTAAATAACATACAGTACGCAAATTCCTACTGAGAGTGGATAAACCATGTTTTCCTGCTGTAGAACAGCAACACATCTATTCCAACTTCTCCTATAATAGGAAAGGATTGCGTAATAGTTACACGTAAAGTACTCCATCTCACCACATAGTGTGTCATCTGTGTGTAGTGAACTTGGGAACCAGAGCACCCGGAGAGGAAAGTATATGAGGACTGTTTGTTGTGTTGGTCTGGTTTCATTCATTTTTGACTGTTGGTCCGTTTTAAGCACCCACAGCCCCACTCCCCACATGATCTCCCCCCCCCCCCATTTATGGTTATTACATTTGGGTTGGTGGGGAGACTGTTTAGTTTCAGTCCTATGTGAAGACAAAGCACAATGGAGGCCGCTTCATTCACCTGCTGCAGGAGATATCAGTCATCCGCAGAGTCTGGCAGCCTGTAATCGCCAAGGACGCTGCCTGGGGCTGGCGCTGCTACAAAGCGGACAAGCCAGTCTGAGCAACGCCTGATATAGGGGCAAGTCTTCATGTGTGGATCGTATAGATTTCTAGAACAATCAAAAAACACTTTGTAATATGCAGCAGTCTGTCAGCTAGAGGCCTCTTGTACTTATATCACAGCTTGTTCAGCTACATTGTTTATACAGTGTGAGGAGAAGGGGGCTGACATATACAGACAGGCTGATTCATTACTAGCGCCAGGTATCGGCAGATGAGCATCTGTACAGAGGAGCTTAGAGCGACCACTAGTATACGCTGTGATCGGCTATCGGGCGCTGTAACAGAGCACCTCAGTCGCTCTAGTAGCCCGGCATTGATGAATGAGATGTATGTTGGGTGCTCCAACACCAGTACAGCATTGCAGGGAGCAAAAGGTAGCACCAGCTCAGTGCGACCGACTCTCAGCCACTCACATCATATTCAACAAAAAATCAGACTCACACAGCGTCTGCGCTCAAATTTGGTTCACTGTAGCATAGAGCGGCAGACGCTGTGTGATTAAAGTGACACATTTCCACCAGTAACAAAGCGAAAAAACATGGAATGACATTGACACTGTGACATTAACACTTTAGTGCCAGACCTGTAAGAATAATTCTGCATAAAATTGAAAAAAAAATCGAAATATTTTCAAAAATATATAATTCCAGGCCAGCAGAGTTCTAATAATTTTTAGTGAGAAAAAAAAATATTAAAAATGGGATCAGGAAAAGGATTAGAAGGAACGTCCATTGAAATGTATGGGAGAGCGAACGGTAGCGACAGGTCTTACCGGCGCTATACGTCGTCTGTAATGATGAATTGTACGCTACATGGTGCTCTTCCATGGTGAATGGCAGAATATGGGACACTTCTGGTTTTTATATTGCTCATCCCTTATATAGTCCATGAAGGTTTTACAGTTATCTGAATAACTTTGCAAGAGAAGACAACCATAGCTTTTGCACAATACTAGTTTATTGTTCAGACTAGAATGATGTTGAATGCAGCATAATACGGGAGGCTGTGCTCATGGGCATAACTATAAGGGGTGCAGGGGGTGCAACTGCACCAGGCCCAGATGGGCAGGGGGCCCCACCATTGTTGCTCATGTAACTGATTTATGAGATTTGTGCTCATATGAAATCATACAATGAAAAAGAAGCTCCATTTTTTTCTCAGCTGTTTCAGTTTTTAGGTGTCTAGTTGTATGCAATTGAACTGAAATAACAGGAGAAAGTTTATTGCATGACAGGGCCCCATTTAATGTTCACATCAGGGCCCTGTCACATTCAGTTACACCACTGACCGTGCTCTATATTTTATTTAGCTAATCCCTATTATACACCATGAAGATACATTTACAGGAAAAACACCTTATAGCCCCCCTCCCCTCCAAACTGTACCTATTGTGCAGACTAGAATGGCCTATTAGCCAAGATGCTCAATATCTTTATGGCTTATACCATATCCTAGTCCAGTGATACTCAACTGGCAGCCCCAGATTTCTGGACCCCTGCCCTGACAGCCCTGCACTCAGTTGCTTCTGTGTTGCTGTGCTCAGAGCTGGCCCTTTACTGCCAGGAACATTTTGGGCCCCACACCACCATGGTACACGGCCTACACAGAAGGCAGGGGGGGGGGGTTTAAAGTGGACCAGCACCCAGGATTTTGACTATCCTGGGTCTTGGTCCACTTCGGTGGGGCACCTCCGATTGGGGTGCACCGCTGTGTGAAACCCCCCCGAACAACTCACCTCTCCCCGCGTCGACGGACAAGCCTTTTGACAGCCGCGGACAAGCGGCTCCTCCGCCGCGTCACTCTAGAGGGGCGCGAGGGAGGCAAGGTAAGGGGATTTGGGGTGTTTGGGGGGTTTCACCCTGCGGGACATCCCGATCTCGGATGTCCCGCGGGGAGGGAGGTGATCGGCTGATCACCGGAGGGTGATGGTCCACTTTAAAGCCGTGGGACAGAGCTCCTGTTTTTTTCCCAGTGCTCAGTCTGATTTTTGGGGTGGGGGGGCAATCAGCCTTTTTTTTAGTTTTGCTGGGGAATCTATATCCACTCCCACCAGGGTGCTGATTCTTAACTATCCACCCCCCGTGACAGTCCTCCGCCCGGACCTTGACCTATTGCTCAGACTAGAATGATGGTAAGCATAACAGAAGATGGGACATTGTGTTCTATCATCTATATGGTTTATCACTATTAAACTCCATGAAGGATTTAGTCACTATTGTATTGTATGGTACAGCTTCGCTAGAGAGGATGAAAAGCTATCTATAGCTTTTCGCTAATACTGTGCCTATTGCTCAGAATAGAATAGCCCTTTAGGTCATGGTACTCAATACCCTATGCTAGTTTATGGATGGCTGGATTTATATAATTGACACCAATAGCCATTAAGTTATCTGTACAGCATGGGAGGGAACACTTATTTATAGCTCTTTCACAATACTCTGCCTATTGCTCAGACTAGAATGACGATAAGTGTAACAAATGGGACATGGTGCTCCATATTTTATATACACCACGGATTAATTTAATTTTTAGTCACTTGGGTTATAGATACAAGTTGGCTAGAGAGCAATAAAATCAAATTTTTCTTTTCCAAAACTGTGCCTATTGCTCAAACTAGAATGGGCCTTTTAGACATGGTGCTCATTACTCAACTGCTTACACCCTATTTTTTTAGGATGAGTGGATTTATATAATAGCCACTAGGTTATTTGTACAGCTCTGAAACTTGGGAGTGGAAAACAGTCTATAGCAGCGGTACTCAACTGGCGGACAGAGGTCTGAACGCGGACCCCTGCCCTGATAGCCCTATACTCAGTTGCTTCTGTGTTGCTGTGCTCAGCGCTGCCTCCTTTACATGATTGGCGATGTGTTTAGTCTCCCTGCCAGTGTCATGACTCTCTGGCACCTAGCGTTCCATTATGAAGTACTGCACAGGCAGTAAGTGGCATTGCAAGGTACACACTAATTTCGTTTCTCTGCCTCTTTGCCCCATCCAATCTTGTCCCTCCGCCCCAACCCAGCCACATCCATCCCTGTCCCTCCCATGTCTGCCCCAACCATTCCCGTACCCCCAGCTCAGCCACATCCATTTCTGTCCCCCCAGCTCTGCCCCATCCATCCCTGTCCCATCAGCTCTGCCCCATCCATCCCTGTCCCATCAGCTCTGCCCCATCCATCCCTGTCCCCTCAGCTCTGCCCCATCCATCCCTGTTCCCCCAGCTCTGTCCCATCCATCCCTGTCCCCTCAGCTCTGCCCCATCCATCCCTGTCCCCTCAGCTCTGCCCCATCCATCCCTGTCCCCTCAGCTCTGCCCCATCCAGCCCAGTCTATTTGCCCCATCAAACCCCTAGCCTCCCAGCTTTGCCAATCCATTACTCTTTCTTCCAGGTCCGGTCATGTATCCCCTGCCCCAGCTCCTCTCGCATTCATCCCTCTTCCTAGAGCTCTATCTAGCCATTCTTCTTACCAGACCTTATTGCCAGTAAAATGATGGGCTATAGTCCACCCCTGTACATGGGCCACACAAAATGCATGGGGGGGTTAAAAGCAGTGTGCCACAGGTCAGAGCTGTAGGTTCTGGGGGCCAATAAAAAAAGCTCCTGTGTTACCCAGTGCCCAATAGGATTCTTTGGGGGGGGGGGGAGCAGCCTTTTTAAGTTATGCCTGTGGAATCTATAATCCACACCCCACCGCCCCCAGTCCCCTGATTTCTAACTATCCACCGCCTGTGACAGCACCCCGCTCGAACCTTCACCTCTCACCAGATGTCTGTAAATGGACCTTTACAAGAAGTGTGTTGAGAACCCCTGATCTATAGTGACAAGATCTTCCCAGTTTGTGTTAATGCTTGTAAAGAAATGCAGGTACTGCAATTTTCTAAATATTTCTAATATTCTCTTCACAAACTGGATAGATTTTGTTTTTGCTTTGATTTTGATTTCCAATGTATTTTCATTTATCGGTTTCTTTGCTACTTTTTTAAATCACTGCTATATTTATGTTATCACTGCTGTATCTATAGTGTATCGCAATACTCTGCCATGGCTGGATTCACATCTCAGGTGCCAGTCTGTACAGTTTATTGCTCAGGCTAGAATAGGGATACTCTAGACACAATACTAGGCGTGACACATCTCAAGCTACACCCTTGGTGATCTACGCCATAAACATTTATAGAGTCACAAACAACATTGTCTTTCATTTTCAATATAGTAAGTCATCTAAAAGGCACAAACATGCTACATAACTATTAAAGTGATAAACAGTTTTTTAAATTGAGGCAGAAATGGCCTCAAGGTTTACAGTTTTTCCTTATGATTTCTTTTCCGAAGCATGTGGCCCTTGGAGCTGGCTTTGGTCCAGGAACCCAGGAGGAGGCTGCGCGGGCGGAAGGGAGGGAGGGGTTATCTGAGAGCTACCATAAATAAGGAGGGGGCAGGGCCTGGACTAGCTCCCACATTGGTGGGGTGGCTCTGGAGGGGCAGATGAGGAAGTGTATGCAGTGCCAAGCTGAGAGGAGGCACAGCACAGTAGGAAAGCTTGGTTTATTTTATTATTTTTTATTTTTATTTATTTTGTATGAACATATATTTAAGCACTCTCACCCTTAAATAAGAAATTGGTCCTTGGAAGAGGTACCCCATATAATTTAGGTGTGCTTGAGGAGGAATTTGTAAAAGAGCCCCTGAGAAGGGCCAAGTTAAAATGATTTAGCAGGCACATCAAAAACAAAAGAGTACTTACCTTTTGTCTCGTGCAGCTGATTGGTGCTAGCCCAGCGATCAGTAACTTACCTGATCTCTGGATCCGAGCCCCTGCCACAGCCACCACATCCCACATTGCCCTGGGGCTGGCCATCTGGACAGCTTTGATGGTGGGCCACCATCTAACAACAGGTATGCTGCCACATCCTCTCCATTCATTGCAATGGAGCCTGACACACCCTATCCATTTGAGTGAATGTAGAGGGTGTTGCCATGCACCAGTGACTGATGGGGCACGTGGTTCGGCACAGAAGTGTGAAGCACAGACAGAGCGGGATGTGACGATAGCTTAGCTCCAGCGATCACGTGAGTTACTGATTGATGAACTGCCACTGATCCGCTATGTGGAACAAAAGGTAGGTACTCTTTGTTTTTTTATATGTCTGCTGAATGAATTCAAGGTTAGGATTCTTCCAAAGCCTGGCATCAGGATAGATGTGGTACTTACACAGTTTCAAGGACGTTTCCTTATGTAGAGACGCTGGCAAATTCAGGGGCTCTTGAATGTGATATGTGAGCACAGTCTAAAAAGGTTTCAAACACTGTTTCTCACACATCTCAGCACAGTCTCTGTCTGGCTCCCAGAATGTATTTTATACAGTCAGTAGCCAATCAGCAGCAGAGGATGGGTGCTTCTCTAGTTGGTGACTAAGCTCTCCCTAAAACAGCAAGGGTGACATCTAATGCCTTAGATACTAACATCTATATAATAGATAATAATCTGGGAGACACCACCCTATATCACCTGTAGAGCATTGCACATAAAGGACCAGCTATGAGGGCTAAAAGACTTCTCAAGCAAGCCAGGTCAGTATTTTTTATTTCGTATGCCTACTTGGGATGGATTTAATTTGGGGACTTTTGATTCACTTGTAAGCAAACCTAAAGTTAAAATAAGGGAGCTAAGGGGATAAAAAAAAACAAAAGACATACTGACTTCCACACCTCTTCAATTATATGGTTAAAAAACAAAATGTGGTCCTACATGCCGCTGGTGAAGGTGAGTAGCACAACCGTGGATCTGCACTCATTTTTCCTAGCTGTGCTAGGATGGAAGCACTGTGGAGGGACAAATGTTTTTTTGGTTTAGTTTCTTCTCCTGTCTGGACACACCCTTTAAATGTAAGTAATACAGAGAGGTACTGTCTTCCACTGGTAGTACTAAATCCAGTTACAAGTCATTAGTGTGAATGGAAATTGCGGCGAGCAGTCCATTCAATTACGGCTGCTGTAAATGCAGCATCAGCTTTTGTGAGCAACACACTGAGCTAAAAAAAACACTTTGCACACCAGTGAGTGTTATATTTGGTAGACACAGGAAATGCATTGTTCTGGAATCTTAAAAAAGACATAATGAGAATAAAGTGAGGGTTAGGCTCGGCAGAGGGGAAGGCGTACTGAGCATCCTGCAGATTCATGAGAAGATGGGGAGGGGTACTGGAGACTCCTGCAAATAAAAAACTGGGGCGAAGCCAAAGTGGTTAACACAAGCAACTACTAATTTAAAATGAGTCCAGGGGTGTAGATACCATGAAGGCAGAGAAATTAGCTTCTACCTGGCCCGTGGCAGAACTTTAAGGTCATAAACCATTGGGGGCCAGCGTTCAGGTTAAGGGTTCTGTTCTCGAGTGCCTGGTTAGGGTTATTTTGATTTAGGTTAGGTTGGGGTTGTTTATGGGTCTAGTTTAAACTAAATCTGCAATTCTAACCACTGAACCATTAAAGCTTAAAGTGGACCAAAACTGGACATCTATAAGAATCTCAGTCCAGTTAAATACCAACCCCTAGGGCATCCCAGTTTGGGATGCACCGCTATGTGATACCCTGCCAGTTGCCAGATATTCTTACATCGCCAACGAACCCAACTAACTCACGACACATGCATGGCGGTTGGTGGTATCTCATATATTCCTCGGTGTGTGCATGTTCACTGAAGCTGAATGATTGAACCCCCTGGATGCAGGGGGTTTCTGTGCACTGATTGTGGGCGTGGCTAAGCGCCGATTCATTTTCTTTAACTGCAAATTGGTATGCACAGCCAAATGATCTGGACAGAGCTGTGCCTGTGCCGCTGGAACGCCAGCGAGGTATGTATATCAGGTGACCAGCGGGGTTTCACACACCGGTGCAAAGCAGGATTGGCCAATGGTATGGACCAAAATAGGATAATGCAAATGATTGGGATTTTCACTTTCTTCCAATATCCCGCGATTCGGACCGTCCCTTGGGGCATCCTGATTTGGGATATGCATATATACACTGGGCAACCAACCAAAAGGTAGACCTGTCTATGCCCAGTCCTTGCTATTACTAGGCATGCCTGTGCAAAGACAATTACATTTTATGACTTTCTTGTATACAAAGAAGGATTTGATTAGGGGCAGGTGATTAACTGCTAGCAATTTACATTAAAGCAGAACAAAACCCCTTTCACCTGGCCTTAAAATATGAAAGTTCTCCCCAGGGGCATCCTCCCCAGAACAAGGCCGGATGAAAGTCCTGCTCGGGGGTACCCCAGTTTGCCAGTTAGCTTTAACAGGCGATTCCATGGCTCATGGCATGGCCTCCTCTGCACCCCTCCAATCCTCTGAATAGATGGCAGTGGGTGCATGCAGCCGAAGGGAGCGCCTTCAAATCTCTGGTTTAAAGTAAGTTAGGCGATGAACCGGGGGATATTACACACAATGATATCCCAACACCCACAGATTCTAGCCCGGTCAGATTCTGATTGGCTCTTGGGGAAATATCTAACACATCAGGCCTATACTATATATACTTCATTCCCAGCAACTCAACAGGGTTAATTAACCAACTGACACCGTCATCTATGTTAGTTACATAATGGGGACATTGTAGCAGATCAGGCGCTGGACTGGTATGACAATCCACAGGGTGTGCCGACTCCAATTAACACCGACGCCTTTAATTACATGACTCATTTGGGTGACTGCCAGAGGGACGTGGGCATGAGTGCCAGCATTTCTCACCCGACTAGAAAACAATTAAATGGAGCACTACAGAAACAGTTCTGGGTTATATTGTAATAGAACCTGTAGTGAACAAATGCAAGGGGCTGTCACTGACCTTTATTACAATATACTGGTTGCCTGGCTGTCATGCTGAGTAAAGAGACTGAATGCGTGCCTAGAAATAGTATTAGTCAGATTAATGGCAGTCAACTACAAATAAAACTATTTTTACACTCCGTGCCCCCAACTTTGCCCCAAGCTAAAAATACATTGTATATGCAGGATCCTCTACAGTCCTTTAAAGTGGACCTAAAATAAAAAATAAAAAGTGTGCCATTACTTCTGCCTAAACAGAATAGCAGCAGTCTTCCCTTTGTCTTGCTTTCTAGCAGTAATACAGCCACATCATTTGGCACTGGATTTTTTTTTCTAGTTCAACCTAGTTACATCCAGACAATCCCAATTTAGCATTATGACCAGTGTCAGTGTTGGCCTGGCCCACCAGAGGCTCAGAGGATTCATCAATGGATCCCAGACACAGTTTTTTGTCTGTAGCGTGCTGTAGGTTATTTATTCAGGAAATCACCTTTGTTATTGAATTACTAAACATCTCACTTTAATTTTCAACTTTTTCTAATTGTGTTTCACGGCATGATTTAAGGGATTGACCACCCATTTAAAAAAACAAAAGGTCACTCACCTTTTGTCCCCCATAGCCGATCACTCAGATGGTCAGCAACTCACCTGATCGCTGGATCGCATCTCCACACCGCGGCCCAAACAGGTGTGGAAATTGATAGTGAGTCAGGCTCACAACCCCCTGCCATCAGTCACAGGAGCGTTGCCATGCCATCTCCATTCAATAAACTGGGTGTGCTTAAAGTGGACCAACACCAAGGATTTTGACTATCCTGGGTTTTGGTCCACTTCGGTGGGGCACCCCGATCGGGGGTGCCCCGCTGTGTGAAACCCCCCAGAAAGCCCCAAAAACTCACCTCTCCCCGCTCCCACGTGACCGCTGCAGCCAATCCCCGCCGACGGAAAGGTGGGAGGCAGCGACGGACAAGAGAGCGCGCCCGCCACCGCCTCCCGCGCGCCACTCTTACAAACGTGGGTGCGCGTCCTGCTAGAGGAACGCGTGGGAGGCGGCGGCGGGCGCCGCTGGATCGAGGAGCAGATAGGGATTTAGGGGTTTCTGGGAGGTTCCACACAGCGGGGCACCCCTGATCGGGGTGCCCGCAATCAGGGAGCTGATTGGTCCGGGAATCTTATAGATTCCCGGGCCGATCATGGGAGGGTGTTGGTCCACTTTAAGCCTGACACAACCCTCCACTGTAGTGAATGAAGAGGGTGTGGTGAGCCAGACAAAGAAGCACCCCCGATTGCTGTCCGGGCACTGGGCGGCGCAGGATGTGATATAGCAATCAGGTGAGTTGATGATCCACTGGAGTCGGACCGATCAATTGCGGGGCACAAGAGTACCCTTTTGTTTTTTTACTTGACTGGTTAATCTAGCATTATTTCTATATAGCTGGAGAGTGGGCCCCAAGAAAGATTTCTTATGGTGAGTCCTAAGAATAGTTTCCTTTGGCGGTTCCCAAAAATGATTTTCTCTAGGGGGCCCCAAGAATAATTTCCTCTGGTGGGTCCCCGGAATGTTTTCCTTTGGTAGCCCCGAGAATGATTTCCTCTGATGGTCAGTGGGCCCTGAGAATGATTTCCTCTGATGGTCAGTGGGCCCCGAGAATGATTTCCTTTGGTGGTTCCCAACAATGGTTTTCTCTGGTGGGCCCCAAGTACGATTTCCTCTGCTGGACACAAAGTATGATTTTCTCTGGTGGGCCCTAAAAATAATTTTCTCTGGTGGCCAGAGTTATTTAAAACTGCAAACAAAATTAAACAAACCCAACTAACCCATGTCAAGATATAAACATAATTAAAGGTACAGTCATGGCAAAACAAACATGCAGGTCCGTATTACTATCCAGCAGCAAGCAGTAGCCATGTTGTGGTGACCTGCAAAATGTAAAAACACAGAACTTCCAAAACTCCTAATGTAGCTGAAACAAAACAAATACAAAATATCAGTGTTTGCCTGCAATTGTATTAAATAGACAGACCTTGCCCTAGTATACTGTATAACATCCCCTCTTGAAGAGTTCGACTGCGAAGTGCGCAGGATCTAGACTCACCATAGCGCTTCTGAAACTGATTTACACTTTTACTGTTACACCAACAACTAAAATGCAACTTAACACACTGTAAAGTTTCTCCCCTTTGATCCAAGCAGTGATTTCTTGTAACTGTAATAAAAGAACGCTGACCAGCGCTGGAAAAATACAGTGCCAAAGATTTGAAGGAGGAAAAAATTCATAAATATGCTGTGGAGCACTGGAAAATGTCAGTGGCGCTCACTGACGCTGGCGTAATCGGCCAGCGGATCCAAAAGGCACTGACATAGGCCCTTATTTATGAAGGAATAGCGACTGGTGAGCGGCCGGTAATGACGGGCCCCGCCACGAGAACGCCGGCTCCCCACCACAATCACACATTTATCAAGCCAATCCTGCTTAGCGAATGAGATAGCGCCATATAGCCACTCATTCATCATTATTCCAGCCTCAGCCTACAGCGCCAGCGTCCGACCTTGAACAGCGACAGGTATGACCTCTCGCTACCTGGCGCGCTCCAATGCATTTCAATGGAACAATCTTTAAATATTAATAATTAATTGTTGTTTTTTTTTTTGTTTTTTTTTAAATGTGAAAAATTCTGTGACCACTTCTGCCATTTTAGATAATTTTTTTAAGGGAAAAAAAAAATAAAAAATAAATTGTACAGAATTGATATTACAGGTCTGATATTAATTTATTCATATTAGAAAATTATTTAAAAAACTTGTTTTTTTTGGTTTCCAAAAATATGGTGGTTTGGGGGTTAAAAAACTACTTTTAACCCATCGCCGCCAGCGCTCTGGGGTTTAAACATGCATTTTACAGTGCGAGAATTTTTTGAGCGTGATTTTTTAATGCATATGATGGGAGCCGGTCGCTAGGGTCAGTCGCTATCATGCGCTCCCATACAGCGCGGAACCTGTCAAATAGCGACTCCTCACCCAATATTCAACATTACGGCAAACCGACTGAGTCGCTATCAACTACCGAACAACGGCCAAGCACAGCGACTACTAGCGGGCGCTCTGAAAATGCAGCTACAGTCGCTCAACTGTCGCTACCTGCCGCTATTAATGAATCAGCCTCATAGGCTGGCCAATGCCTAAGTGCAAAAATCAAAGCTAATTAAGTAGCGTTCTGCACAGCGACTGCTAGAACCAATGTAATACACAGTACAGCACCAGATAAGACCAAAATGTCGGTGCTCCGGAACTGGCGTTTTAGCCCCCAAAATTATGCTAAAAGGCGCACATCATAAATAAGTCCCATAATATGTCAATGGCTGCTTGTTCAATAAAGCGGACTGATATATGATATATGACATTCTCTTTTGAAGCAGTATGGTCCGAAGTGCAAAGGATCTAGCCTTACCCTGAATCTTTTTTGACCAATACATATATAAGTTGTTATTGTTTTTCATCTTCATATTACAAACTAGTCACACTGGTATTTTACCTCAATTTGCAATAGAGGGGTCACTTTATTTATTTATAATATATTTATTCTTTGTAATGTGAATTTTACACTGCTAAATGTATGCTAATGTTTTAATGGGGCTTTTTTGTTACTTATTGTTGTTGAATACCAGTTCACTTTTATTATTCAAACGTGTCTCCCTTATTATTCAAGCAGACATTAATATAGTTTGTTTGCTTTGCCATGGCTAAAGTGGGTTTTGGAAGTTTTTGAGTTATAAAATATTTTACAATTCACTAACATGTATTGTTTTTATTTGTTTCTTTAATTTATATTGCGTGTATATATACAAGTGACTTACCCAACCCTCACCCTACCCCAAACTAAACATTTTCTGGTAGAACTGTGATGGAAGGTAGAGAAGGTAGGGAGCCATAGGCACACTATTGTAGCGTGAGAGCTCCCAAAAAGGCCAGAGGACACCTTACAGGTTGCTGCATCCCTCCCTGGACCCGAGGCCACACGTTATGGGTGGAACAGCTAGGTGTGACCTTCACAAAGAAGCGTGTCTGTGTGTGGTTTTGAGATGCTAAACTCTTAAAAACACTGTGCACACACCCCGTAGGATATTTGTCATTCCGCTGCTCTCCTTTACCAGAAGTGGTCACATTCCTGTAAGCTTAAAAATGTTCAAGAGCTCTAGACTGAGACTGTAACACCCACGCTCCTTATACTCCTGGCTGGTAACACCCTGGTCCCATTAAACTGTATGATTTTTTTTTATGGTGAAACCACTAGAGGGGCTGGTGACATCATACCTTCTATAGATATTGCTAAAGTGACATGCCTGATTCTTTTGCTGTGGAGAAACCCTTAGTGGGCTGATGACACCATGGGGTTGATTCAGAGCCAGCTGAGAATCCTCACTCCTTTCTTAGGAGTAAAAACAGCCATTGACTTTCATTGTAGACAATGAAAATCAATGGCAATATTCTCTCCTAAAATAGAGGTGGGGATTCTCACCAAGCTCGGACCCCCATAATGCTTTAAATCTGAGTTTCCTGACCTATTGTGTGGAGTACCACTTCCCATTTTGCTATTATCTCTAGTACCACGCACACCACCCCTAATACAGATTTCAAAGGGAGGGTGGAGGTCTTATACTGGCCCAACAATGCAAGCTCTTCTGCCAGCGCTGCAGTCATCCCATTCCCAAGATGCTTGTTGGTTTGGCAACCTGGCCTATGAGAGCAGTAGCTTGTCTGCAGCTTTTCATGTCCCCCCAGTTGCCACCACAGTGGCTCTTGATATTTCTGTGGCAACATGATAAAGGCTAAAATGTTCCTTTGCAAAGTCCAATAGAAAACTGGCAACACCATAATGTTCCTAATATTGTTAGGATTACATCATAATGCCTAACATTTTCCTGCACAGAATAGAAGGTGGAGGACTATACACATTGCTTTATATATTTCTATGGTGACATCATAAAGGCTAACGTTTTTCTATGCAGAGAACACATGTTGCTATCAGGTGGTCATTGGTAGATTGGTGACATCATAATGCCTGATATTTACCTATAGATACACCACTAGCAGGTTGGTTAAACTATAATGCTACAAACATATTATGGTGACCTCATAATGCCTAACATTTTCCTGCACAGAATAGAAGGTGGAGGACTATACACATTGCTTTATATATTTCTATGGTGACATCATAAAGGCTAACGTTTTTCTATGCAGAGAACACATGTTGCTATCAGGTGGTCATTGGTAGATTGGTGACATCATAATGCCTCATATTTACCTATAGATACACCACTAGCAGGTTGGTTAAACCATAATGCTACAAACATATTATGGTGACCTCATAATGCCTGATATTTTGTTTACAATTATTACCTTGTAGAGTAATGCAATAACATTAAACAAGTACCAATATGTGCTATAGAGAAACTTCTACAGAGTTTAAACGTAAAGAAAAAATGATTCTCTTATATTGATACATTTTTAAAATACATTTTAAAGCAATGCAATCTATTGAGGTCAATCTGTTTGCTGTCTCGTTTCAGGCCAGCGATGATGGCGAAAGTATTGGGAACTGCCCCTTCAGCCAACGGCTATTCATGATTCTCATGCACAAAGGCTGCCCCTTCTCCCTCACCACAGTGGATATGAAGAGGTGGGTGTCACTTTAAGAACTGATACAGGGAAAATATTGTCAATATGATGTTAGAGGGCTGAAAAGTAACAAGATGGTGATGTCAGACAGCTGGTTTGGTACAAGACAAGAAGATGATGTCAGATGATGATGTAACAATAATGAATGTCATCGTGCTGCATGTAATAGGACAGTTTAGAGCTGGTGATAACTATGATGTCAGAGTGATGGCAAAGAGCTGATGTAAGATAGCATCACTATGTCAGAGAACTGTATGTAACAAGGGAGACAATGATATCACAGAGAGCACTACATAACAAGGGTGGCTATGATGTCAGAGAGTTGTATGTAACAAGGGTGGCTATGATGTCAGAGAGTTGTATGTAACAAGGGTGGCTATGATGTCAGAGAGTTGTATGTAACAAGGGTGGCTATGATGTCAGAGAGTTGTATGTAACAAGGGAGACAATGATATCACAGAGAGCACTACATAACAAGGGTGGCTATGTCAGAGAGTTGTATGTAACAAGGGTGGCTATGATGTCAGAGAGTTGTATGTAACAAGGGAGACAATGATATCAAAGAGAGCACTACATAACAAGGGTGGCTATGATGTCAGAGAGCCGCAAGTAACGAGGGTTACTGACGTCAGAGTTGTATCCAACAAAAGCATGCCATTATGATGTCAGACAGTTGAACGATACTGTCACTTTGATGTCAGCAGGAGCTGCATAATATGAGAGAATAAGGTTTGATACATACTGAGATCATACAAAGAGCACTTCTTGAAATGTATATCCATAGCCATCCAAAGTTCCATTAGTAGCGTCCCCTGATGCAACTAGTAAGTGTGATCAATTGTACATAATGTTCAACACTGTGCTATCCCAATATCTAGGAACCAATATAACCATATCAAAGGTATTTGTCTCTGGTCCTGCACTTAGCATATAACTGCTACTGCTGGAAAAAATCCTGGCATGTTGGTGGCTCTCAAGTAGAGGCTTGGGGGAACACTAATCATTGGTACAATGTTGCACACATCCAGTCCCACCTGCAAGAGAGCACTCTATGAGGGTTATTCATGAAGGTCTAGCGCCAGGTAGTGCCTTGTAGCGACAGGCAGCGTCTGGTGAACTCTGGGCACTGTAGGCAAAACCATATTTATGAACGCGATTCTGGTGAGCGACTCTAACAGCGCCATGTAGCGTCCGATTCATCATTACAGGTGGCTCGGCGCATAGTGCCGGCGCTCCGGCTTCCAGAGCGCCAGGTATTACCTGTTGCTACCTGTCACTCTCCCACACATTTCAATGGACGTTCCTTTTCTTCTGTTTAAATATTTAATTTTTTTCCCTCAGATCATTGTATTACATCTCCTGGCCTAGAATAATACATTTTTGAAAAATTTTGATTTTTTTGTGCAGAATTGTCATTACAGGTCTGGCACTAAAGTGTTAATGTCACAATGTTACAACAATGTCATTCCATGTGTTTTTGCTTTGTTACTGGTGGATATGTGATCAAAAACAGACTTTAATCACACAGCGTCTGCCCCTCTATGCTATAGCGACCAGATCCAGAGCGCCTACGCTGTGTGTGTCCTTTTTTGATAAGTATGGTGCTGAGCGTCGAGAGTTGGTCGCACTGAGCTCCCTGCAGCCCTGTACAGGTGTTAGAGCGCCCAGCATACATCATATTCATCAATGCCGGCCAGGTTACTACAGCAACTGAGGCACTCTGTTACAGCGCCCGATACCCGCTTACAGCGCCTACTGGAGGTTGCTCTAAGCGCCGCTATACAGACGCTTATCTGCTGATATCTGGTGTTAGTAATAAATCAGCTCTAAGTCTCCAGAGAGTTATATGGAACCAGAGGTTTTCACCATGATATTAGAGAGCAGTAGAATAAAGTTTAAGAGAACAGCATATTAATGTTTCTTTTTTATTCTTCCTAGAGCTCCGGAAGCGCTGAAAGCCGTGGCACCAGGCTCCCAGCCACCATTCCTACTCTATGACAAGGAGCTCAAAACCGACACAAACAAAATCGAGGAGTTCCTGGAGGCCATCCTCACACCTCCCAAGTAAGACCTCAGTGTACTTAGTGCCCATTTGGGCAGGATACATAGAAGGAAGGATAATAAGAAATGGATACCGTGTTACCTGCAAAATATATATTTTTTTAGCATTTTCACAAATGCTTTAAAATATAAGCCCTATCCCTGAAAATATGCCCTAGTTACAGAGGGATGGGCGGCTGGGTTGCCACTGCCCCCCTCCCCTCATCCGGGACACTTGCTGCAGAGTGATGGGGACAGCTATCTATCCCTCTATTTATCTAGCCCTTTGCTTATCTATCTAGAGGGCAGAGTGCTCGGAGTACTCTGCAGCATCCTGAGGGCGCAGCACTAGCGATCTCCCTCCATGTGAGTGGCTGGCGCTAGCGCTGAATGCCCTCAACATGCTGCACACAGCGCGAGAGCTCTGCAATCGTACTGCTGTGAAACCAGCCTAGTTGAGGCTAGATAAATAAAGTGAGTAAACTCTCTGAATTTAAGTGGATGTCTGTATTGATTTACTAGGAAAGATTCATGGTTGGTGCACTGGTGAGTTTGCACACACTATTTGGAGCGTCAAGTCCTGCTCGGGCTTCTGCCTGATTCATGGTCGTCCAATATGAGATGCTCTTTTGTTTTACCGTCAATTTGCACACTAGCAATCGCCATTGTGCCTGAAATTTCACGCTAGTATCATTTTGCGCACCAAAACTGTCACCTGCGTCCGATTTATCGGATGTTTAGGGGACAGAAAAGCGTGCACAAATGTAGCAATTTAAAGAGTGAATTTCCTCCAGCAAATAGGTGGAGGAAACTGCTATTCCAATGAGTAAAAGGCTTATTTCATTCCAAAGACACATGCGTCTGGCATGTTTCTGAACAATAAAAGTGGCAGTCTCAAGTTCTTTTTAGGGATTGAACCCTTTTTTTGGTTTGGGCCAAAGTATAGCAAAAACAATAAAAAAAAAAAAAAAAGTTAAATTATTAAGCATTAATATGCAAAACAAACAGGGAAGGTTAAAGTGGACTATCCTGGGTTTTGGTCCACCTCGATGTGAAACCCCCCAGATTTCCGGATAAAACTCACCTCACCCCACTCCTACAGCGCATGCGCTCATCCAATCAGCGCGCTCTGAGCCGCTGTGGAATGTGCGTCAATGAGACACGCTTCCCTCTAACAGGTGTTGGAACGGGATTCAGGTAAGGTTAGTGGGCGTCCGGGGGGGTTTCACACAGCAGACCATCCCGATTTTGGATGCCCCGCGGGGAGGGATTGGATCGGCCTGGGAATCTTATAGATTCCTGGGCCGATCAGGCAGGGTGTTGGTCCACTTTAAAGAGAACTTTAAGAGTTAACTGGAAACAGAAAATCCCCCCCCCCCAAAAAAAAAAATGGAGGAGAACACAGGTTTCACCAGAGAATACTCTGAAATTGCGAATAGATCTTCGTAGAAAACATAGAAGCTGGAGAGATCAAATCGCTATAGAGAAGCAGTAAAGATAGAGAAAAAATGTGGGGGACAGATAAGCAGTTAAACCGGACCTTCAGCGTGATTTAATGAAAAGCCCAAACTCTTAAAAAACAGTTCCCCAGCATCTAAAATGAATATATTTTACGTTTTTAGTCACTAACTTATTATTCTTTCCCCCACTGGGCTGCAACTCTGTTCAGGAATTTAGGATACGGGCGCCGCCATCTTGACTCAGAAGCATCACACTTACTGAGGAGAGGAGAGTGGTATAAGGTACAGGGGGGCGGGTTATAGCTGTGCTTTGCTCAGACAGAGCAGAGCTGGGGTCAGGTAAAGGTCAGCAGTCCCAGAATGCAGAGCAGCACAGTCAGGAGGCACTTCCTGTTTGCAGGCTGCCTGATATGGATGTTTAAAGGCTCATAACATGCAGTAGATGCAGGTAGGATGATTTTTAATGTGGGCAATCTGTATGTACAGGGTGTGGGAAACACATAAGATAGACTCTTATTCAGAGTGAAGGTCCGCTTTAAGTGCCTAGCCGGCCGAATGTGCATGGGGCAGCTTCTCCCGAGCGCTTGCCATTTGCTGTGCTTTGCATGTGCACCTGGGGGTGCGCAAGCAGCCATGAATCATGTGCCTAGGTGCATGCAGAATCGTTTGTGTGCACTGACCATGAATCTAACCCATTGTAGTCAGATTGTTGTCACTAATCAGTTTTTGGGCGCAACACAATACATCTATTTATGTGTGAATAGTTTAATTTTGTTGGTCTATAAAAGGACATGTGACAAACAACATTTTATTAGTAGTCCATTCCAATTGTAATTCCAGGAGATATCAAAGGTTTAAGTTTTTCTTGCTACGATAGTTAGTAGAGGACAAATAATGATTGTAAAGCAGTGTGGGATGAATTGGTGCTATATAAATTAAGATTAGTAAATAAAATTAATACATAGATAGAAAATGATAAATGGATATAAGTTCTTTAGGTGGTCGAGAAGAATGAATGTATAGATAGATAAAAAACAGATAAATAATAAGTGGATAGACAGACCGATGCACTGATGGATACAGAATAGATTTAAAATAGAAGATAGAAAGAACAATGGATAAGGATAGAAGGAATGTAGAGATATGAAATACAATGGGCAGTTAATTAGGCCTGGGAGAGATAGATAGATAGATAGATAGATAGATAGATAGATAGATAGATAACTAATAGGTGGATAGATGCACTGATGGATACAGAATAGTTTTATAATAGAAGATAGAAAGAAACATAGATAAGGATATAGATATGAAATACAATGGGCCGAGAATTAGGTGTGGGAGAGACAGATGGATGGATGGATGGATGGATGGATGGATAGACAGACAGATATGATATCCAAGATATGGGAGAAATAAATAGAGATGAGAAGAAAAGGTAGATAGATAGGTGATACATTGAACAATAGGCAGACAGACAGATAGTTGTTTGGCGCAATTGTCCCATGCAGCAATGTCTTCTTTCTCCAGGTACCCGGCGATGACTCCCAAATACAAGGAATCCAATACAGCCGGGAATGACGTTTTCCACAAGTTCTCAGCCTACATCAAGAACCAGCTCCCCGCACAGGATGACAGTGAGTACAGAGCATGGAGAGACCTCAAAATAATCATTCAATAAATAAGAATCTTGTAAAAAAAGAAAAAAAGTAAGAGGCTGGTTATAATTTTGCCTTGGAATAGGGTTGGGGTATGGCCAAGATTCTACATTATACGTGATCTTTAATTGGCCAGTACATTTTTTGTGGGGCATTGTATCCTTGTATCTTCTGCATTTAACCCATCAGCACAGTGAGTGCACGTGTACCCAGAAAGGTGGACTGCCTTCGTCAAGGTGTCTGGGGAGCAGTTGGGGTTAGATGCCTTGCTCATGATTGCTTCCTTACCACTAGGCCACGACTGCCCTGCAAGTGAAGCAGTGTTCTGGATGTATCAGAAACAATACGTTGTTCTTTTCCTCACAGCTCTGCAGAAACATTTGCTGCGCTCGTTCCTGATGCTAGATCGTTACTTGTGCACCCCCCTCCCCCATGAGCTGGCCAAAGACCCCAAGATGACCGAATCAAAGAGAAAGTTCCTGGACGGAGATGAGCTGACGCTGCCAGACTGCAATCTTTTACCCAAGCTGCATATCATCAATGTGAGCAATATGTCCTCTGAGGTGTATTTGTGTGCCAATATGCCCCACTGCCTATAGCAGGGGTACTCAACCACTTCTTTTAAAGGTCCATATACAGGCATCTGGTGGGAGGTGAAGGTCCGGGTGGGGGGCTGTCGCGGGGGGGGGGGGGGGTTAGTTGAAAATCAGCGCACTGGGAGGGGGTGCTATGGCTCCACAGGCAAAAAAGGCAGGGATGGATGGGACAGGGATGGATTGGGCAAAGCTGGGGGAACAGGAATGGATGGGGCAGAGCTGAGGGGACAGGGATGGATGGGGCAGAGCTGGGGCAAAGAGACAGAGAAACAAAGTTTGTGTGTACCTTGCAATGCCACGTGCAGTACTTCATATTGCAATGCTACCTGCCAGGGAGCAGAGTCATGACACTGGCGGGGAGACTAAGCACTACATTGCAGATCAAGTAAAGGGGGCAGCTCCGACCATGGCAACACAGAAGCAACCGAGTGCAGGGCTGTCAGGGCAGGGGTCCAAAAATCTGGTGCCGAGGTCCACATTCGGACCCCAGTCCGCCAGTTAAGTACTGCTGGCCTATAGCATGTCTGCATTTCTACTTCTGTGTCTTTGATAATCCTGATATTCTTATTATGTCACACACCCCGCTTCAAGAATCCATAACATGTGGGTAATATCGTCCTGAAGAGGGCGTTCCTGCAGAGATGATAGCAAAAGAAAGCCCCTCCCTGATCCATAAATACCTGGGACCTCCCACTCACTACCCAGTTTTCCATCTCTGCAGACGGCGAGCAAGTCAGAAGATGATGGCTCCTCCTTGCACAGGGGGATTTCAGGTAGCCGGGGTAACTCCCGGCCTCTTATTTTGTTTATTTCCGCTCGGACCCCTTTTGTCCCAAAAATTTACCTCATATTACATGCCTCCACAGTCTTGGCTGCTGGCCCGAGCGAGGGTACATTGGCACCTCTGGTGCTGAGGAGCAGAGCTCCACCGTGAGACCCTAAAAGAGAGGGTAGGCGGTCATACCGGGTAGGTGATCCCGGTTTGGGATGCCCCGTCCCTTGACCTTTCCCCTGGGGGGGGCCCTTCCCTTTACCAATTATGGGGGCTGGGGGTTCCTCTCATAGGGGTTAGCTTATTCACTTTCTCTTTATTACTGTCTCTTTATTGATGTGTGTATCTAGAGTAGTCCCTCAATGTGTTATTCTCTTGTTACTATGTCCCAGCACCGCGGCTGTCATTGCAGCCGGGTGCCGGGGTTTTTCATTCTGTGAGGTGATTTTTCACCTCACGCGCGTTGGGGGGGCGGGGCTGGCACTCGGCGCTCTGCCGCGGCCAGCCCCCGTTCTCTCCTTCACTCCTCGCCGCAGCGAGCGGGGCGGGTGCTCCGCTAGTGATAGCGGATGCACCCGTTGTCATGCAGCCGGCGCCGCCGACAACCTCTGGGCTGGTGCGTGAGGGACTTCTTCCCTCACGCTTCATTCACACTGGAAGGGGGGGCGGAGCCGGGCTTTCGGCGCGTCGCCGCGGCTCCGCCCTCCTCTGTACTGGCGCCGCTGCGGAGCTGAGCTCCCTGTCACTAGGCAGCTCCCTGTTACTAGGCAGAAGGGGGCACAGATCAGCTTTGCGCGGGCTGCGCAGACCACGCCCCTGGCACGGCCGTGCTTCTTCTCTTCACTTCACCTCAGAGATCGCCACAAAATTGTTCTGAGGCGGATCGTTCACCGCAGCATCTGTGAGTGGCCCTGTGGGCCTCATTTATTTCTTTATCTGTTAAGTTTTATTGTAGGGTCTTATGGGTCTCTCTCTGTCTTTTAGGTGAAAGTTATCCAGGAGGATCTTCTGTAGTATTGGAAGGTCTCTCCTGATCCTGGGTCCCTGGGTCCATTTTAGCATCACAAATCCTCCCACTCGGGACATTAAAGGGGCATCCCGGGTTGCCTAACTGGCGTAATTCCCTGGGTCATAGCGACCACTCAAAATTCACCTTATGGAGGCATCCCCGGATACTGGGACTGGGACCCCTTCGGGGCATCCCAAAAAGTGTATGTTGTGTGGGATTTCCATTACTGGGGATGATGTGTTACTGTGTATACCATGTGCACAGCAAACTATTACGCGGCAGTCCGAACCCCAAGCGTCGGGGTCAGCACAGCCGGCCACCTCAACTCCCCCTCCCGCCTTGACTCGTGCCCCGTGTGACGTGGTCATGGGCAGGGATCTGCAATCCGAGATGTGTGCCAGATTGGCTAGCCTTGAGAAAATGCTCTCTAGCTCGGTCGCCCGTAAGGCTCCGTCTAAGAGAAAGCATTTGTCGCCGGCTCCGCCGGTGGATGATCTTGATGACAGAGATAATCTGGATTGGTCTGATTATCCCCAGCTAGAGGAGGGGGAAGTTGATGAGGGTTCAGTATTTTCGGATGATGAGCAGTCTGCTGGCGCTGATGCCGAGCTTTCTGATTTAGGGAGATCCTTGGACTCTCCTCACGCTCTGTCTCTCATGCTGGAAGTTCTGAATATTTCCCCTCCCGAGGAGGCGTCACAGCAGAAAGGTGAATTGTTTGAGGAATCCAGGCCGCGCCTGGAGTTTCCTACGCAACGCCATTTTGATAGAATCATTGACAAGGAATGGGATAGGCCGGCTCGGCTCCCTGGCATACCTCAGGGGTGGGATAGGAAATATCCCTTTCCTTCTGAGGCGATCAAGCGCTGGGCATCTCCCCCCGAGGTGGATGCACCGGTTTTGGGGTTGTCTAACTCCTCGGTGTTAAACAGACCTGATTGTTCCACTCTCAAAGATGTAGAGGATAAACGTATTGATCAGATGGCTTCTCATGGCTTTACTAGCATTGGGTCGGCCATCCGGCCTGTGTGCGCTTCGGAGCTAATGGTGTTGGCCACCAGGTCTGTGGTCAGGGACCTGTTGACTTCTTCCGGGCTTCGTCCTGGTAGTAACGAGTTCCTTAGCCTTAAACGGTGCGAGTTGTTTCTATCCTTTGTGTTGACCGCCTTGGATGATACTTTGATGATGTGTGGTAGGGCTCTGCTTGTGGCTATTCGGCGGTCGGTGTGGCTGCGCCAGTGGGCGGCCGATTTTATGTCCAAAAAATCACTGACGGCTTTACCCTTTGTTGGTCTACGGCTCTTTGGAGAGACATTGGACTCTGTCACCAAGGGTGGTAGGTTACCTCAACGTAAGAAACAACGCCGCCCCTTTCGGGGGGCGCCTGCCTTTAACCTCTCCTTTCGGGGGGCCAGATCTGGCAGGGGTTCTGCATTTCCCTCTTCCAGAGGAGATTTCGGAAACAGGGGCAGAGGACGTGCCCGTTCTGGATACAGTTGGGGCTCTAAGCCCAAACCGGCTGCTAAGCCGGCTCAGCAATGAGGGGGCGCCCTCACCCATGCGGGTGGGGGGACGGCTGCAGCACTTCTCTCAGATCTGGGATCAAGAGGTCTCGGACAGATGGATCCGGGAAGTGGTGTCTTCCGGCTACAAGCTGGAGTTCGAGCTCCGCCCCCCTTCCAGATTTGTCAGGTCTCGGATGCCGTCGGAGCCTCTAGCGGCGCAGGGGCTCCTGGTGGCAGTGGAGAATCTTCTGGACATGGCTGTCATTTGCCCAGTGCCCCCTTCAGATCGGGGCAGGGGCTTTTATTCCAATCTGTTCACGGTTCCCAAGAAGGATGGGTTGGTCCGACCCATCTTGGATCTGAAGTTTCTCAACCGGTTCATCTGGCCGAGGAGATTCCGCATGGAAACGCTGCGTTCGGCCATTCACTCTCTTCGTCAGGGAGACTTTCTGACGTCCATAGACATCAAGGATGCTTATCTACACGTTCCGGTTTTTCCAGCACACCAGAGGTTTCTCAGGTTCGTGGTGGAGGATCGGCACTTTCAGTTTGTGGCACTTCCTTTCGGTCTCACCTCAGCGCCTCGGGTGTTCACCAAGGTGCTAGCGGGGGTGATGGCTCTGCTCAGAGGTCAGGGTATCCGCATCGTGCCCTATTTGGACGATCTACTGATCATGGCCTCTTCCTTCAACCAAGCGGAGTTGGACACCAGAGCGGTGGTGTCCACTCTGGAGAGGTTCGGTTGGGTGATCAACCACCCCAAGTCTTCTCTTTCCCCGTCCAGAATTCTGACCTTTCTGGGAATGTCTCTGGACACTTCACAGGCCAGGGTGTTTCTACCCCAGGCCAAGATTCTTTTGATTCAGGAGTTAGTTCGGCTTCTCTTGTCAACCCCTCATCCGATCATCCGGTTAGGGATGAGGCTGGTGGGGTTAATGGTGGCCTCATTCGAGGCAGTTCCCTTTGCGCAGTTTCACACAAGGACGCTTCAGCTTCATCTGTTGAAGGTTTGGGACAAGTCTCCTCTATCGTTGGATCAGTCCTTCCTGATGACTCCCCGAGTTCGTCGATCCCTGCAATGGTGGTTGGGGTCGGTCAATCTGTTGAAGGGCAGATCTTTTCTGGCTCCGCGTTGGGAAACAGTTACCACGGATGCCAGTCTGTCAGGTTGGGGGGGTGTTTGGAAGGACCTCCAGTTTCAGGGTCTGTGGGGCCCGTGGGAGGCTCACGAGCCCATCAATGTTCTGGAGTTGAGAGCCATCAGGTTGGTTCTGTTTCGCTTGACTCATCAGTTGAGAGGCCTGCCAGTTCAGGTCCGGTCGGACAACAGAACGGCGGTTGCTTACATCAATCACCAAGGAGGGACTCGCAGCAGGAGTGCCCTCAGGGAAGTGTCTTTGATTCTGGACTGGGCGGAGAGTCACGTCCCGTGTATCTCAGCAGTCTACATTCCGGGAGTGGAGAACACGGAGGCGGACTTGCTGAGCAGGGCCTCCTCTCGTCAGGGGGAGTGGTCTCTCAGTCCCAAGGTGTTTCGTTCGATATGTCTCAGGTGGGGGTTCCCAGCGGTGGACCTCTTTGCTTCTCGTCACAATCACAAGCTTCCAGTCTTTGTGTCTCTCTCGCAGGATCCTCTGGCTCTGACAGTGGATGCCATGTCTTTAAACTGGAGGGATCTGGGGTTCCTTTACCTGTTTCCTCCGTTCCCAATGCTAGCCAGAGTGCTGCGCAAACTGGCCTTGGATGGTGCGTCGGCGATTCTGGTGGCCCCAAGGTGGCCAAGGCGAGTTTGGTTCGCAGACCTCGTAAGACTGGCAGAGGATCAGTTCGCCCTGCCTCTGCTGCCGGACCTGCTCACCCAGGGTCGGCTGCGCTATCCCAATTTACCATCGCTGGCTTTGACGGCATGGCTGCTGAAACCGCCATCTTGAAGGAAGAAGGTCTTTCTGACGCGGTGATTCAGACTCTTATCCGTGCCAGGAAGCGCTCTTCCTCTTCTATTTACTACAGGACTTGGAGGGCCTATATTGATTGGTGTGAAAGTAGGTCTTTCTCTTGTCGAGAGTTCTCCATTCCTAGAATTTTGGAGTTTCTCCAACATGGTCTAGATCTGGGGCTCCAGCTTAGTACATTGAAAGGGCAGGTTTCTGCCCTGGCGGTGTTCTTCCAAAGGTCTTTTGCACTTCATCCCTTAGTCAAGACCTTTTTCCAAGGTGTTACACATGTTCGGCCTCCTAGGAAGCCTTTTGTTCCAGTTTGGGATTTGAACCTGGTTCTTTCTGCTCTCCAGGGCCCTCCGTTTGAGCCCTTGAATGAGATAGCTTTGTCTTCTCTTACGCAAAAGGTGGCCTTTTTGGTGGCTATCACTTCGGTTAGGCGTGTTTCTGAGTTGGCAGCTTTATCCATTATAGCTCCGTACTTCGAGAAACATCAGGACAAGGTTGTCTTTCGTTTCAAGCAGGATTTTCTTCCTAAAGTGGTCTCGGAGTTTCATCTGAATCAGGACATTGTGTTGCCTTCTCTATGCCCAAATCCCAGCGACGACAAGGAAAGGGCATTGCATTCCTTGGATGTAGTTCGTGTTGTGGAACATTATCTGGAGGTTACGTCTTCCTTTCGTAAGACTGATGCTTTCTTTGTGGTGCCCTGCGGGCCTAGGAAAGGTTTGGCTCCTGCCAAATCTTCCATTAGTAAATGGATTCGTCAGGCCATCATTGGGGCCTATTCTGCCAAGGGGAGGAGTCCCCCTTTTCGTGTTACTGCTCATTCTACTCGTGCAGTTGGTGCGTCCTGGGCTTTTCAGCACCAGGCTTCTGTTGAGCAAGTTTGTAAGGCCGCTACCTGGTCTTCTGTTCACACCTTTTCCAAGTTTTACAAGGTTGATGTTCGGGCTTCAGCGGATGCTGTTTTTGGCCGCAAAGTTTTGCAAGCTGTAGTGGTTTAAAGTTGTGCATTGTTGCCTAGTTTTGGATCCCCGCCCTTGTTATGGACACTGCTGTTGGATGTCCCACATGTTATGGATTCTTGAAGCGGGGTGTGTGACATACTAAGAATAATACCATTTTGTGAATACTCACCTTGTAAAATGGGTATTATGAGTATGTCACACACCCCGCTTCAACCCGCCCTTTTGTATTCAGGATCCTCTTTATTGCGAACTTTGCGTGGTTGTTGTTTATTTTTGCCTCTTCCTGGTCCCTTACCTTACTGCTTCTGTATACTGGGTAGTGAGTGGGAGGTCCCAGGTATTTATGGATCAGGGAGGGGCTTTCTTTTGCTATCATCTCTGCAGGAACGCCCTCTTCAGGACGATATTACCCACATGTTATGGATTCTTGAAGCGGGGTGTGTGACATACTCATAATACCCATTTTACAAGGTGAGTATTCACAAAATGGTATTTTAGCAAGGTTTTTTCAAAAACATCCCAATAGAGGGCTTGAAAATCTGGCATTTCTACTTACCGGCCCACATGCCATGTAAACACCAGTGGCCAATGGTGCTTACTGTACAGGTGTGCCTGGCGCCATGCATTGTGCATACATGTCTCCCTGGAAAAGCCTATGGGTGGCCAGCAGAACAATACTAGTGTGATTGCAGCTGCCGACTCAGCTTGCTGATGGTGGGTCATAAATGGCCAGTTTTTATGCAGCTGGTGAGTATTACCTGGGGGATTCAAGCCAAAGGCATCCCAAATTGGGATTTCTGGGGGTTGGGTTAGAAAACGGTCTGTCAAAATTACCTGGAGGTCCTTTCACTCCCGATTTGGATGCCATGCTGTGTACTGCCCCCCCCCTCCCCCATTTGCTTCCAATCACAGCCAACTCCATTGCACTGCAATACGCAAGCCTAAAAGCGGACCAAAAACCACATTTTTAGCTAGCATCCCCTGAATTGCTCCCCCCATGAAGAATACCTTTTGACAATTTTTACTGCTCCTGCTTCACTCTAATCCCAGATAATGGCGTCTGTTTTAGCTGTAAAGCTCCGCCTCCTCCATTTCCATTGTTGTGTGTGGCAATGATGTAATTGCCACACCTATGCAATGACTCATCTCCTGCCACATTACAGAGAGGGACTGCAAAAAAGAAAAGTGTTCCAGGACAAGTCGAAAAGCGAAAATATTCATTTCTCGTTCTCCACCCTAAGAAGAGAGCATCGGCTTAGGCCAGAAGTATTTCACAAGTTTAGTGGGTTTTGGTCCACTTTAATAGGTTGCTGTTGGTCATGTGGAGACAGCAAACAATGCTGGAACGTGAAAACATTTAGTAAGTAGGGGTTGCCCAGTATTTGAGGTCCAGAGGCGACAGTGTGCATGAAGAATGGCGAGGCTGGACGGCATTGAATACAAGCAGCAGGACTGCACATCACACACAAATCATTTTAAGGTCAACAAGACCCAAAGAAGCGGTTTCCCTGTGAAATGGCATAACTAAATGTTCAGGGGCCCTGGTGCAAGCATTAAATGTGGCACTGTCAAGGTGCATACAGTAAATTTTATTCTTATTACTTGATGCAGCTAGACAACTAAAGAGTGAAACAGCAGAGATAAATGGTGCTTCCTTTCTCTAAATGATGTCAAGTGAGCACAAATCTGATGTTTAGAGGAGCAACAATGATGCCCCCCCCCCCCCGACCTTCTGGGCCTGGTGCGGTCGCACCCCCTAAAGTTATGTGCTGATTTTTTGTATATTCATTGAACATTCACCTTCTATTTCACAGACCGTGTGCAAACACTACCGCCACTTTGAGATCCCAAGAGACCTGAGGGGTTTGTCGCGCTACCTCAGCAATGCCGAGCAGATGAAGACCTTCACCTACACCTGCCCCCACAAAGACGAGATCATCCTCTTCTATCGCCCTGTGGTCAAACCACGCTGAGGAGCTGACCTACCATTCACCAGACTCTATCTTTACACCGTCCCCATCATCCTCTCAGGCTATACTGCAAGAGCGCCCTCTACTGTTTCCAACATCATTGCAGCTGTAAAGCTCTACACCTTCCCTGTACAGCCTCACCATGTGGTGCCCAGCATCCATAATGCTTAAAGCGGACCAACAGTCAAAGATGACTTAAACCAGACCAACACAACAAACAGTGCTCATATGCATCCCTCCTCAGGGCAATTTAGATCGCTGCACATAAAAAATTAATTTACCTTTTTCTAACTCCTCATGCATCATGCATTTGCAGGCCACCTGCATACAAGAAGTGCTGCTGGGCTTCCTGTTACTGTGCATTGTCAGTTATGTCAGTTGAATCCAGGCAGCAGCATGGCTGAGATGCTGGGAGAGGAACCTCCAATATGGCCGTTACCTTTCTTTTCCAACTGTGCCAGGCTGTTGGTCCAGTTTAAAATACAAGAAGCATTTGTCCTTTTTTCAATTGGAAAAAAACTTTATTGATATTGTACAAAACAAATATTTAATGTAAGAAAATATTTAAAATCATCCCTCTTAAGACAGATATAAAATAGAAGTGATGGCAACAATGAACAACTCCGTGCCAGGTAGGGTCTAGGTCCAATGGGCCACTAACGCATCCCCTCCTGCTGACCAGAGACCCAAATGTAGGAGACTCAAATTTTACGTTCAGAACAATGTATGACGGGTGACCCAGGAAATAGCTGCACATTGCAATGAAGCATGCATCCTATTGGAGAATGTGAGACTGCTGCATGTTAGGATTTCCTGTCCCCCACCCTATGTATCTATATAGTGCAGGGCTCACTGAAGGAGTTGGTTGGGTTAGTTTAGTGGCTCTGTGGCCCCCTTCCCCCTAATTGTCTGATTCTCCCTATCCTGATCCTATAAAGAGAAGGGTTGGGGGGGGTTAACACATGGGTAAGGGGAGGCTTTAAGAATTTAAATGTATTCACTTAATTTAATTAAAAGTTTGCTTGCGGATATTTGAATTTGTAAATAAAACTATTTGTTTTAAAAACAGGCTTAAATTATTGTGTTAAAAAATGTCAGTTTATGCTAAAATCAAGTGTGATGTCCGGTTCATGTGTGGACTCTCGGCCAATGACGTCTCATTTACTAGAATAGGGAGTGCCCGTTGCCACGGTGCTTTCCATTGTAAACCATGAGAGCAGCCTGCCGAATAAAGTAGTCATAGCGGGTGTCTCTCATTGGACGCCGTTGGAGAGGGGAAATGTGAGTTTTTATGGGCACCCTGGGGGGTTTCACACAGTGGGGCATCCTGATTCAGGATGCCCGAGGAAAAGGCCCGAGGCCGGCCCTGGACTCTTTTAGATTAGAGGACAGCCACTGTTGGGTTTTGTTCTGCTTTAAAATGGACCAAGACTTATAACTGTGTTGGCCACTTTAAAGAGATTTTCCTAGGAGCATCCTGATTTGGGATGAAGTGGAGGCATGCGCTGTGGGATCAAGGTGAGTATAAATGGAAAACAGGGGTGTTTCATCCCGCAGGGCATCCAAATCCCTTACTGAAAGACTTACTAGTTACCTCCATCTTGCAAGCAACTGTGTCTCAGTAACATGAAGCAGTCTTCCAAGAATGAGGTAGCTGACAGAAGGGGCATCAAGGCCGGGAGAGCAGAAGGAGCCCCACAGAGATTAGTACCTAGGGCCTGGATAATGCATCCTTCACTGTATTTACACTGCAGAGTCTATAGGTGGCGCTGTCGATGGAGGGATGGTGAAGCCTCAGCGCTATGTTGGGGTAAAACACATCATCAGGACTCATCAAAATCCACTCCCTTTGCTGCCTTTTTTCTACAAAAAAATAAAACAACAAACAATAGTGATGTTAGTTACCTTTATGCGTGATCTACCAATATAATATTAATAGTACAAATAATAATGTTATAATGAAAATAGCTAGCTGAAGATTTGGTATGCTCTGCAGTATAACTCTTTAGAAAGCCGAGATCAGGCTAAATACTGACCCAGTACCTGCAGCGGCTCCCTCGGCTTTTCCCGCCCGACAAACCCGATTGTCTGCTGGTGGTGGCAGGCAGAGCGGAGGGAACAGGGACGCCAGTGCTCAGCCATCAGGCCACACTTACACCTACTGTAGGAACCCAACCTGGGTGAGTATTTAGCTGGAGATCAGGCTTTCTATAGGTTTATACGCTGCAAGGCATCTTTATAAAACTCTATGATCACTATGAAAATATATTAAAGCCCTGCCAGGGTCACAGGAGAATATAAAGGAGCACTCTACCTCTTACATCCAGGATTAATGAGCGACTCCCCAGGAACTCGCTTTTTTGCTTGTGTCTGTGATCCACCATATCCCTTCTTCCGAACATCAACATCTGAGCAAGAAAAGATTATTATTGTGTTAAATAAGACCACTATTGGGTCCAGGACAAAGTAGATTTGCTTCTCAGATAAGTACCTCTATGTGCTCCCTATCACTTTAAAGACAGAGGGGCACCTACCTTTCAGTTCGCAGGCTTACATGCTGGCCATGCTGCATGTCTGTGCTGCCGGACATTGATTGACACTGTCATTGACTGGAAGCAGGGCTACAAGGGATTGAGCCTGGAGGACTGGGAGATCCGAATCCTTTATTTTATTTTATTTTTTTTATTTTGGTAGTCAGGGCTAGGCATAATGGTTGAGGGCCTCTCCACAAATTAAAAAATAAATATAGTGGGCAGTTTACAGATTAGTTAAAAAAAACTTTATTGAAAAAATTCAACAAAAAACTGAATCAATCAATTATAAAAAAATAAAAACAATTGCTTTATTGTGTATTGAGAGAGAAAGGTGCTCAGAGATTAGGACATCCATATATCCAGATTGTTTAAAGCAGAACGCCATACACAGTTTGGGTTTGTTGGTTAGGTTTGCACATTAAACCTAATTAGTTACCAATGGTCACATGATTGGCAGCCAATCAAGGCCTTTTAAATGTAGTAAGCATTGGCTGGTTCTAGCTTTACCTCTCTTAAGTTTTGTCTCATTTGCTGTTAGCACTTTGCTACATTCACAAGACCTCCCTCACGCAAAGAAAATATCCGGAAAGTGGTTATTTGATAAACTGCAAGGAGCTTTGTCATCTCCAGAATATATAGTATATCGACCTCCGGTCAAAACAGTCTGGAGGTCTGCTCGCCCTCTAGGCACAGGGGCATCCCGATATGTGTTCATATCTCCCATGGCAGCCCCGACTTGCCACTATAGCCAGTCACATGACTTACTATCTGGTTCTCCCAGAATGCTCTAGGAGTCTTCACCTTGTCAATGTGATACTGCAATGGTCCCTGTATTTGGGCTATGGCATCATTAATGCAATGTACGGAATCCCTGCACAATTGCATAAAGGCTGATGGAGACCAAGATCCCCTCTATTTCTTCACAGTGCAGTTTCTCTTTAAGAGATTTACCTACCTGGAATGAGCATCAGATGGTTCCTCTGACTCGGTTTCACAGGACTGTTGGATGTAGCGGCCTCAGCCTCTGCTGCTGAAAGACACAAATGTCACCGTTATGAGAAGAGATGCCACTAAAGAGCACCTGTCCCGTATTCAATTGCTTACTAGTAATGTCAAAATGCATCATCTGTAAAAATATCAAATGTTTTGGTAAAAACATTTGAAGGGGTCCTTGAGAAGTTCTTTTCAAAAAGCATTGCGAATCAAGCCTACACATTTCTTTCTGAGCTTTTTCTGCAGCCTGGATAAACAAATATCTACCTTGTTTACACAGGCTGAGCTCTGGAATTAAATAGCAGCTTTACCACCACACCATGTAGCTACCCTCCACTCGGCCACGTTTTAGCTGAAACAGTCACTTTCTATCTATTGTCCCTGGGGCAGGAAGCCTATACTTTCATCCCAGTGACACCCATGTATTTTTTATGTGGGACAAACCTTCTGTACATACAGAAGGGAAGGGTAAAACCTAGAGGTTTCTTCAAGGCCTTATTTCTCAGAACGAGCTGCCTTCAGGGAAGTATATATGAATGGGAGACAGGGTTGAAACTCATGGCAAAGGGTCCCTTAAATAGAAGAGGAGCTCCTCAGGGTTGTTAAATGGACAGTATGGGTTACAAGGTGGTGGAGAGAGGTCCTTGTATGGTATGGATGGTCAACAAAGTAGTTAAATAGATGTTTGGGCAATATGGACAGGATGTTACAGGTGGTCCTTGAGGGTTGTATATAGGACCCTTGGCAAGTATGGATGAATTACAGGGTGTTATAGAGGGGTATATGAAAACACCAAGAGACACTGGTATCAAGTGGCTATAGCGAGTGACAATCTTTATTGGTACATGTGACCTACGACAAAACCTCGAGGGTGGGGCGAAATGCGTCCACCTGCCACACCCCCATACACACGCAGCATGCCGGAGAGCTGAGGGGCCTGTCATTCCCCACCACTATCTACCCGCTGGAAGAGGGCGGCCTGTCCGCGCTGGTCGTGGAGGACTGAGGCCGCAACTACACAGCAAATAACGTAGGGAGGTAAGATTGTACAGAGTGGCAGCAAAGATTGCAGGTTATCCCACTGGAGCCTGTGTTGCGCAGCCGGCTCTCGCCATTTAACTATATTACATCTTTACTTGGCCCACTTTAGGTAACCTTTATGCTTGGGCTGGATGCCAAAAGGGGAGGTTAAGCTTTTGTGGCCCTACAGTGCAGCGCTGCATTGGACAATTTTTTTGGTGAATCAGTGTAGTCCATATTTTTGCTGACTTAGGTATGCGTGCGGATGGCTGCGACATGTGTGATGGGACTCTAGTGTTTGAATTTACAACGTTGTATCTAAATGAGAGGGGGGTTTCTACCTCCCCACTTCTTTTCTTTATCTGTACCAGTAAAGATTGTCATGCGCCATAGCCACTTGATACCAGTGTCTCTTGGTTTTGGTTGGTGGCTGGTACCCTAAAGGGTAGGGCAGTGTGTAGCTATAGTACATGGTCACTGTGCTATAGTTGTATCGTTTATATGCGTTATAGAGGGGTCCTCGGGTGGTATGGGTGGTCCACAATGGGTGAGTGGCAAGGTGTTATAGGGAGGTTCCTGGATGGTCTGTAGGGTAGCACAATGTACCCATGGACAGTAGGACTGAGTTTTAGGGTGGTATAAAGGGGGTTCCTGGGCAGTATGAGCGAAGGGTACCTGGCATAGTATATATGGGTATATATATGGGTGTTCTGAATGACATAGGTAGGTCATCGTGATTAGAATTAGGAGTAGGTTAAACAGAAGCCCAGATAAAGCCCCTGAACTGGATGGCGTGACCTCAGACAATACAGTCAGCATCCCAGCTGTACTAATGAGTATGCTATTCTAAGTTATTGTATTTATTAGTGAAGCGCAATTCAAGCCTCAGATTTGCCTCGCCAATGGTTTAGAGCATATCGGGGAATCTCCCTATTGGCACTCTAATCAGTAGGCATCTTTGATTGTCGCCTTAAAGCAGAACAAAGTCCAAAAGTACTCGTACGTTTTTATGGCATTGGGGGGGGGGGAATTACACAGCAGGGCATCCCAAATACGGATGCCCCAGAGAAGCAGCCTAAAACCTGGGATGGTCAAAAACCCTGTGTTTTGTACCACTTTAAATTTCAACCTACATCAATCATTCACTGGAGAGGATGCGAGGACCTGCCAGAGATTTGAACCCTTTCACGCTGTAAGGTTAAATATATTAACCCTTAAAATACCTTTCAGTTGCTTTTCCAGGCTCCAAACGCGATCAGTCAAATCGAATAGTACCTCCTGCACGTGTGCTCGTGCCTCTGACACAGGAAGCTTCAGAAGGTCCAGGGTCACTTTCCCAGAATCCCCTGACACAGACAAGGTGGCAAGACTTCCTTGCATATCTAGGATGGGTGTATTGCACTGCCAATTTTCCCTGTGGAGAAAAATGTAAACATTATTAAAGTGGACCAACACCTGATGCTGATCGGCCCGGGCTGATCAGCATCGGGCCTGCGGGGCACCCCGATCGGGGGTGCCCCGCTGTGTGAAACCCCCCAGAAAGCCCCGAAATCCCTACCTGCTCCTCGATCCAGCGGTGCATGCGCGAGCTGCCACCGCTCGCGCATCCCTCTGGCAGGGCATGCACCCGCCGTTTGTGAATGGCTGGCGCGGGCGCGCTCCCTGTAAGAGTGATGCGCGGGAGGCGGCGGCGGGCGCGCTCACTTGTCCGGCGACGGACCTCGCTTGTCCGGCGGCGGGGATTGGCTGCAGCGGTCACGTGGGAGCGGGGACAGGTGAGTTTTTGGGGCTTTCTGGGGGGTTTCACACAGCGATCGGGGTGCCCCACCGAAGTGGACCAAAACCCAGGATAGTCAAAATCCTGGGTGTTGGTCCACTTTAACTGTCAAACTGACAGCAGCAGTTGTAGCCCAGCTCCAGATAAAATGTTTGCTTTGGATAGAGTGAGGACAATGTTTTAGCATCACAGTAGGGTGACCAAACAGAAGGTTTATCTAACAGAAAATCCAAGTGTGACAGTGATCAGAGGTGAGCTCCACATTAGTTCTGGTCACCACCTCTCAGTCCAATCATACCCATGGCTTTGTGAAACTACAGAAATGGGGGAAGAAACCCAAGCAAGGGCAAAGAAAGCATAAAGAACTCCCCAGCCTGAACCAAATAAAGACCCACCTTATCCATAAAAGTTCATATTAAAATCAACCTAATCTAGAAAAGATCCCTCCAACCTGAATAACGCCTTAATCTATAAGTCCAAAGAATGACCCACACAATTCATAAAAGACCCATTAGTCATATGAATCACCCAACATTCCATAAGCAACCCCCTCCCCCATCACATACAAGCAGCTCCTCAATTCATAATTGACCCCTCGGCCAATTACCATCTAATTTTATGTGGCTCAAGGCAAAACCAGTCTCTTCTGAGACTTCCCCTTCTAAAGTGCCTAGGATCAGGTACATGACTTGAAATGGTCATTCACCACCAAGAATTGTTAGCTTTACAATGTTCCAATTAGGTTTCATGTCATTGATATCGTCTTTTTCTTTTTGTGTGTTACTTCTGTCTTATTTGGTTACTCTGAATATTTTAAAAAATACTTTTTTGCTGTTTTATTTTACATAGTATCATATGTATATCTGTGCAGCAATGATCAAGTTTCGTCTATTTTAGGCAACAGTGAGAATTATTAATGTACAGGTAGGGTATTCACTTATTTTTCCAATAGTTTACAGCATGTATCTATACTGCCATCTATTGGTGTCTTTTGGTTTTATCAATAAAGTTGATAAAATCAGATTCTATTTATTTTACTAGTACTTCTGTATACTTAAAGCTGACCTCCATTTAAAATAAATGTAAGTTCCTTTTAACAATCGCCCCCCAGGGGATCCTGATTTGGGATGCCCCTACAGTTAAAGATTGTTGGGAAAATATATCAGACATGCAACTGATGATGGGGCACAGAAAATAACTGGGCATTGCAATAAAACATGTCTCTTTTAAGGGTGGGGTGGCTGTCACATGCATGTGCCCATCTCCCATTGAATGGCATTTTAATAGGGGATCACTTTGGTGCAGAGCTGACTGATGATGTGTGTGAGTGGGTTAGGCACAGAGTTGCAAAGGAAAGTATAGGTCTGTTGTAATACCTAAATTAGGATGCCCCACTGTATGAGCCCTCCCCCCTCACCTTTAGCCTGGCTTCCACAGTGGTGTAAACAATGCTGGCCACATCCCCAGCATCTCCTATATTGCCAAGCTTTGTGTCTAAACTCATTTACAGGGCATAAATATGCATGACAGACGGCACTGACTGGACCAGAGTCCGTAGATGCATCGGGACAAATTAAATTGGGATGCCCTTGGGAAACCTTTTACTTATGTTGTAAATGAGTTTTGTCCTCTTGAAACAAAACAGCTATAAAACTTAGCTACTTCCAGCGGAAGATTTTGCTGAGCACGTGGCTCATTTGTTCCCTACGCTGTGTCTCCAGCAATAAGTTGTGGTCCTCTTAAAAAAAACAGAGGTAAACTTACCTACTTCTAGTATCCATGAGCAGATTTTGCTAAGCTTGTGGCTGTTTTGCTCCCTAGGCTCTGTGCACCCAGCAATGAGTTTTGGTCCTCTTTAAAAAAATACCTACTTCCAGCACCTAGCAGCGACTCTTTTGCTCCATGTGCTCTGCACGACCAGCAATGACTTTTGGTCCTCTTTTAAAGTGAACCAAAATTCAGCATTTCACTATCACGGATTTTGGGCCGTCCCCCGGTGGGCATCCCGATTTAAAATGCCCTGCTGTGTAAAACCCCTAAGGTTTGCCCACTTTTCTTACCTTTCCTCAAAGCCACTGCGCAGGCGTGGCTTTCCCCCAGTCAGGTTTGAGAATCTAAATGTAATCCGATTGGCGAGCAACATAACTCACATCCTTTTGGCTGTGCGTGGCCACGCCAGCCATTCAGTTACGGCAGCGGCGCACAGCTGAAACGGATGCCGCCACTGCCCACACATAAGCTGTGGGCTCGTTGGCGAGGCAAGTATGACAGGCAACTGGGGGGGGGGGGTTCACACAGCAGGGCATCCCAAATCTACATGCCCCCAGGAGAGGGAATTAGGCAGCCCTGGAGTGTCATAAACTCCAGAGACGTTTTTGGTCCATTTTAAACAAAACTGCTATAAACGTACCTACTTCCAGCATCCAGCAGCTGATTGTGTTGAGTGGGTCGCTCCCTTGCTCCCTATGTTCTGCGTACCCAATGAAACCTGTTGGTTTGCTGGTGGTGAGCAGAGCAAAGGGAGCAGGAATGCCCCATTCTCAGCTGAATCCACCACTTGGTCCCAGAAGTAGTTTACACTGGAAAAACTCTTACCTCAGTTTCTCTATAAGCTTCTGAGACGAAAGACTGTGCAGGGCATCCTAGAAAAAGGACAGGATTTGTTTTTTTATTTGATTGTTATTATATTTAATTATTCAGACTGAGCAGATTGAATACAAATTGTGTAAAAATTTAATGTGGAACAAAACCCAGCTGGGATTCCAGGGCTGGCATTCCCCCAGGGCATCTCGATCTGTGTGAAACCCCCCCGGGGGCGCCCGCAGCACGCTCCATCATTGATGTATACGCATCCCTGCTTCTTTGGGCTGTGCGCATGATCCCACACCTAAGCATTCAGATGGGCTGGGGACGGGAGTGCGCACAGCGCAGGGGATGCGGCCGCTTTAGCTCCCATTGCCAGATTCTGCATGTAAACAGAGCACGTTGCAGAAAAACTATTATACATGGCGAATGTCTCTGACTGGATGAAAGCCCGCACATGCGCCATTAGACTGGACAGAGGTGAGTTGAATGAAAGGGCAATCTGGGGGGTTTCACAGAGCAGGGAATCCCGACTTGTGATGCCCCAAGGGCACAGAACAAAACATGGCAAAGTCAATATCCTGGGTTTTGTTCTGCTCTAAAGTAGATCAGTTACCAAAACTGACCCCAGTGGTGTTACTACATGTGTAAAAAGTAAATAGAGCCGCTACAAAGCTGAAACCTTTTCTGTCTTTTAACTTTTAACGTTGGATGCATCTAGACAATTAAACACTGAAACAAATGGTGCTTTTCTCTAAATGATGCGTAGTGTGCAGAAATATTATAAATAAGGTGGATGCGCAACAATGATGGGGGCCCCTCTGACCTCCTGGGCCCCAGTCCAGTCACACCTCTTATAATTATTCCCCTGGCTGAACCTCTGAAACAGCAGCCCATGCTTTAACCTAATGCATAGTGACCATTTCTGTGTTACTTTTTCTCACACATCCGCATTATGTTTGTGCAACTGTCCTGAAATGTCACCTCTTAACTCCCACTTTCATAAAAGAGGACTCCGACCTGCAATAGGCATGCGGCTTAGAGGGGGGATGGTGGTAAAAATGTTGAAGAACTTCCCCATCTAACTGGTGCGTTCTCCTTTTCTAGCTCACATGTGACAGGTGGCACCTACCTACCCACAGGTGATAATTTGTTACACACATGTGACACCCCCTTACACACAAGTAATCCATCCAAACTCACACATGATATCGGCCATGTGGCAACCCTACCTACAGGTAATATCTTAACTCACATGCAATCCCTCCTTACCCACAAGTAACTCCTAACTTACACCTGATTCTCTTACTCAAATGTGATATGGCTCACATTTATTATTTCATAACTTATACTTGATATTTCCTTACAAACAATGTGATACCCCTAACACACAGGTGACACCTACTAACCACAAGTCATACCCCCCCCCTTACAAACATGGCGATATTCCCTAACCCATACGTGGCACCCCCTTGCACACAGGAGAGATTTACCAACTCACATTTGATAACCCCTAACACATCTCCTTCCTCACAGGTGAGATTTCCAAACTTGTGATACTTCATAACTCACACCTTTGTTACCCACGCTGGTGATACCCCTCACCGGTGACACTTCCTAACTCACCCCCTTATATACAGATTCCTTTCTGCTACTCGACCAGACTAAGGCTTGCAGTTTCTACTGTTAGTATAATTTTCCAATCTGCTAAAAAAAAAAAAGGAAAAATCGCTGACCCCCACCCCAGATCTGCTGGATGTTTCATCATTCTTGTCCAAAAAAACAACCCAGCTAGGGATCACTCACCCACTGTTCCAGGGCCTCCTCTGCTGCATCTGACCTCCAGACTTCATTTCCATTGGTAACACTAAGGACAGAAGATAAAAAACAAAGCTTACTCTCTTACAGTAGCTGGAAAAGCCTGCTCCTCTATGCCTCAACATGCCTGCTTTTAATGTGAACTAGCAGTGGGGTCCTTCCAGGGCCGGATTAAGTGTGGTGGAGGCCCCTGGGCACAAAATCTGGTGGAGGCCCCAGATACAGTATTTCTTTCCTTTAAAATAATAGCCCAGCCAAGTAACTAACTGGCGGTTGTCTGGCACCCGCCTACTTACTGGAACCTCAGATCGAGCCCCTGGTGTGGGCGTGTGCTACTTGGGAACTGCTGCTTTGCCATTCTGAGCGGGGGGTAGTGTAGCCACCCAGCTGGTCCAGCAGAAAACAGTTTCCTGCATTGAGCTGCCAGCGGCTGTGCTTGGCGGCTTATGTGCAGTGACACTGTAGCTTTGCTGCTCTAGACTCTCCCTCCTGCCTGTGGTGGCTTTGGCTGCAGATTTGCAAAAACAAAAAAAAGGCTTGCCCAGGCGCGGGAGGGGGCTTTGTTGCTGGACCAAAAAAAGCCTGGAACAGGAGAAACCCAAAGGTTGGTGGAGGCCCCTTTGCAGGGCAAGTGGTGGAGGCCCCGGGGCTAGAGTCCCTTGCGCCCCCCTCATAATCCAGCCTTGGGTCCTTCAATGTCCTGTCACAACCAGCAAGCTTTCCTTTTCAGCCTGTGCCCCCCATTTCCAAATAGGGAGGATCTTGATGCCTTTGAGACCGGATAGGAGGGATGGTAGTGCTATTATTCCCTGCTCTTATGAGCAGAGCACATTAATATTTATCTAAGAAAATGAAAACAGGTCTGCAGATGTTATTATTGTCCCTGCTGGACAATATGATTGATCTGCTGCCATTGTTGGATGAGTGTGCTATGTTTTACATTGTCAGCACTGAGGGCAATAGCGCTGTCTTGGCTGAGGAAACAATGTGCTGTATTGTTTTTATACTTAAAAAGAGATATATTTATATATTAGTAAATATGACTCACTGTATCTGTACGGTGCTGTTATCGGTCGGGGTTTGAGCTCGGCAATGGCACAGATAGCGCTGCCCATTATAGCTCAGGGTGCCAAGAGGAGACCAGTGGCTGACGTCCATTGTGTGTGTGTTGTCTTCCTGAAACAGGCGGAGATGCAGCCATGCCGGGCCTGTGTCGTCACACAGGGAGGGGCTTCCTCAGCTCATTAACTCTTTATAGATCAACAGGATGAATGGATTCTGTCTGCAAAGCATGCAATGCAAGTCTACGAGCAGCACAATTCAGTATAATCGCCTTTAAACGCATACTGCAAAATGCTTTATTATACTCTATAGTGGCCCCAGAGCACAGCCTAAGTAAAAAATGAATGAGGGTCAGGGCACCCCAGCAGTTGCATGGGGTGCAAAAGTATTGTTGCAGCGCAAACCTCTTCAGCCCCCGATTTTACTTGTTACGATTTTTATTTAACTTTTTTTCAAAGGGAAAATTAAAATGCCCCATAGAAAGTGCTGTAAGCAGAGCTTGATTTTCACTTTTGACTGGAGGTCTATTTTATATGGAACAACAAAAACTGACCATGAATGGTACCCATTTACCGTCTTCGAATAGGCAAATCTGTCACCTATTCCTGGCACAAGCTGTTTTTTTTTAACAGATTCTCTCCATTTTCCTCTTCAGCTTTGCCTAGAGACAATATCAGCATTTTAGGTTTCATCATTCAAGAAGCAAAAATCATATGACTGGCTTTGGAGTCACTTGTAAAGTAATGTTCTTTTCGCTGTCAGGCGTGATTAGGGAGACTTAAAGTGGACCAACACCCAGGATTTTGACTATCCTGGGTTTTGGTCCACTTCAGTGGGGCACCCCAATCTGGGGTGCCCCGCTGTGTGAAACCCCCCAGAAAGCCCCGAAAACTCACCTCACCCTGCTCCCACGTGACCGCTGCAGCCAATCCCCGCCGCCGGACAAGCAGAGCGCGTCCCTCTTACAGGGAGCGCACCCGCGCCGGGCATTCACAAACGGCCGGCGCGGGAGCGCGCCCTGCAAGAGGGAGGCGGCGGTGGCGGACGCGCCGCTGGAACATGGAAAAGGTAGGGTTGTGGGCTTCCTGGGGGGTTTCACCCCGCGGGACATCCCGATTTCGGATGCCCCGCAGGGAGGGATCTGATCGGCCCGGGAATCTTATAGATTCCCAGGCCGATCCCCCCTGGGTGTTGGTCCACTTTAACCTCCATGGCATGCTTGTATTTCTTTTTCACATCCATTGTCTGCCATAGAAAACAAGGCAGTTTAACTTTGGGAAACAAAGACAAAGGACAAAGGAGACAGGCCACAGAAAGGAAGAGAAAGCACAATACAGACCAAGACAAAAGAAAAAGTAATGAAAAAAAGGAGCAGAGAGAGAAAATGGAAGAAAGCAAGAGCAGAAAGAAAGAAATAAAGAGAAAGCGAGAAGCAAAAAAACAGATAAGAGAAAACAATCTAAAGTAGTGCAGGAAATACAGAAAAGGGATAATAAGCAATTTAAAGCGGAATAAAACCCACCCCGGCCGACCCTGGAATCTTTTAGATACCAAGGCCAGTTGCTGGCCTTCCCCGGGGCATTTAAGTCTGTCAAGCACACAGAGTAAGCACAGCAGGGAAGCTGAGGCTGAGCCGCACGTGTTTTGGAATCAAGGAACGAGGTTAGTACATTTCAATTCTGTAGGGCTTTACAAAGCTAGGGCTGGGTTTTGGTCAACTAGTCCAAGCTAATTTAAAGGGACCCTCTAGTTGAAGTTGAAGCAGATGTAGCCAAACCCTGGTCCTTATACTTGCCTACTTCCGCAATCCCATTTTTCACAACAACAACAACACGTGCATCCAGCTCGCCCCTCCTGTGGCCACCAGGATTACGGGGGAATTCCAGTAACCACGCTGATGGAAACAGCTATTATGCTGTTGTATGACGGCAGTGGATTAGATATAGCTCCTGTGGAGGGGAGGTCACATGTTGTTGATGTTTTATGTGATTTACGCAAGAACTGAGATTGTGAGTGCATACATTTTAACATTAAATGAATTGAAGTGAACCAAAATCCAGGATTTTGACTATCCTGGGTTTTGGTCCTTGCCCCGTTAAAGTGGACCAACACCCAGGGGTGATCGGCCCGGAAATCTATAAGATTCCCGGGCCGATCACCCCCCACCCCGCGGGACATCTGAGATCGGGATGTCCCGCGGGGTGAAACCCCCCAGAAACCCCAAAAAGACCTTACCTGATCCGCCGCCTCTTCCGCCGCCGCCTCCCGCGCGCCCCCCAGACGTGCGCGCGCCCGCGCCGGCCCTCTGTGAATGGCGGGCGCGCGGGCGCCGAGAGTGACGCGCGGGAGGCGGCGGTGGCGGAAGAGGCTTGTACGTTCCTGTCCCCCGCCTAGACGTCTAGGCGGGGATTGGCTGCGGCGTTCACGTGGGAGCGGGGAGAGGTGAGTTTTTGGGGGTTTCTGGGGGGTTTCACACAGCGGGGCACCCCCGATCGGGGTGCCCCACCGAAGTGGACCAAAACCCATGATAGTCAAAATCCTGGGTGTTGGTCCACTTTAAACCGGGAAGTAAGTAAGGTAAGTGAAACGAGACGATCTGGGGGTTTCACACAGCGAGGCATCCCGATTCTGGATGTGAATCGATCAACCCGGGAAACTTATAGATTCCTGGGCCAATCAAGCTGAGTTTTGGTCCACTTTAAGTTTCAAATGGTATTATGCTATGGGCTGTATTTTATTCTTTACATGAGCAATTGAAACTCTGAAGCATTGAGGAATATAAACGCCTGAGAGATTGGCATGAAGGAAAAAGCTATCATGGATAGGAAGTTGATTTTAATGATATGCTTGAGTACAAGCAAATATCTGGTAAGCAGGTTTGCTTGGTGGATCAGTCGCACTATTTCTTGGTGTTGTTACACATTGCATGTGAACATTGGTGAAAGATAAGAAACACGGAGAGGAACGGTCCGGTTCATTGACTTTTACTAGCTCTGTAAGACTTTACATAGAATGTTAATACTCTATATAGACTCTCTATATAATCTTCTGGGTTAGAGAGACATATAGAGAGAGTCAGTGCAGGGCCCCTAATCCACCACCTAATAATAATGTTGTGTGCTGGGCCTCAAAGCACAATCAGAGCCCCCGCTGTCCCTGTAAAAATATAGATACAATAAGCATACTTACCTAAGCGCTCTCAGGCTGGCTCTCCCCTCTATGCCTGGTGCTCCCAAATATGAATTAAGAGTAGTGTTGATTAATATTAATATGGTGCAAGAGGAAGAGAACGCCACCAGATCATATAGATTTGGTGAAGGTTGCTAGCTGACATGAAAGGATCATGGGTCACTGGAAGGCACAGAGGAGTAGCAGGTCAACACAAATATGTTGTGGGTGGCAGGGAGGTACGGAAGGACTGCAGGTCAGCATGAAAGGGTTGTGGGTTGCATGGAAGGACTACTAATCCGCACAGAAGAGCTGTGAGTCGCAGAGAGACATGGAAGGGCTGGGGCTCAGGATGGAAGGATAGTGAGTTGCAAGGAGGCACAGAAGGGCTCTGGGCCAGCATGGAAGGGTTGTGAGTCACAAGGAGGCATAGAGTGGTTGTAGGTCACAAGGAGGCATGGAGTGGTTGTAGGTCACAAGGAGGCATGGAGTGGTTGTAGGTCACAAGGAGGCATAGAGTGGTTGTAGGTCACAAGGAGGCATGGAGTGGTTGTAGGTCGCAAGGAGGCATAGAGTGGTTGTAGGTCGCAAGGAGGCATAGAGTGGTTGTGAGTCACAAGGAGGCATGGAGTGGTTGTAGGTCACAAGGAGGCATGGAGTGGTTGTAGGTCACAAGGAGGCATAGAGTGGTTGTAGGTCACAAGGAGGCATAGAGTGGTTGTAGGTCACAAGGAGGCATGGAGTGGTTGTAGGTCACAAGAAGGCATAGAGTGGTTGTAGGTCACAAGGAGGCATAGAGTGGTTGTAGGTCACAAGGAGGCATTAAATGGTTGTAGGTCACAAGGAGGCATGGAGTGGGTGTAGGTCACAAGGAGGCATGGAGTTGTTGTAGGTCACAAGGAGGCATAGAGTGGTTGTAGGTCACAAGGAGGCATGGAGTTGTTGTAGGTCACAAGGAGGCATAGAGTGGTTGTAGGTCACATGGAGGCATAGAGTGGTTGTAGGTCACAAGGAGGCATTAAATGGTTGTAGGTCACAAGGAGGCATGGAGTGGTTGTAGGTCACAAGGAGGCATAGAGTGGTTGTAGGTCACAAGGAGGCATAGAGTGGTTGTAGGTCACAAGGAGGCATAGAGTGGTTGTAGGTCACAAGGAGGCATTAAATGGTTTTAGGTCACAAGGAGGCATGGAGTGGGTGTGGGTTACAGTTAGGTATGGTGGGGTTGTGAGTCACAAGGAGGCAAGGGGTGGTTGTGGGTCACAGTGAAGCATGGAGGGGTTGTGGGTCACAGGAAGGCATGGAGGGCTTGCAGGTCACAGGCAGGAATGGTGGGGCTGTTTGTCACAGGAAGGCATGCAGGAGTTGTAGGTCACAGACAGGTATGGTGCGGCTGTGGGTCACAAGGAGGGGTTTTGGACAGTGGCGTAACTAAATGTGACAGGGCCCTGGTGTGAACATTAAAGAGGAACTTCGGAGGCCCTGGAATCTAAAAGATTCCTGGGCTGTCCGAGTTCCTGTCCTTGGGGCTTCCCCAATTGGGATGCCGCACAGTGTGAAACCCCCCAGATGCCCAGATTCACTCACCTTCTCCAGAGCCCTCAGCGTGTCTCTGCTCTGCGGCCGCATCCCCACACACCTCTAGCCGTACACACGCTCGGCCTCTCTGAATGAGCGGCGCAGGCACATCTCGGCTGCAAGGTGAGCGGGGGATGCCGCTGGCGCTTGGGTGCTCAGCCGTCAGTGGTGCTGAAGGGAGCCGAGTGACAGGGAGCAAGCTGAATGGCAGAGCGGGACGCAATCAGCGCGCTCGCTTTCAGTATGGGAGGGACTGGAAGGTGAGTTGATCGGGCGACCTGGGGGAATACACACAGCGGGGCATCCCAATTCTGCAGGAAAGTGAAGTTCCTCTATGAGTGGGGCCCCATCAAGGCTCATACAGCAACATTTTCTGTCTTTTAAACGTAATTGGATGCAGCAAGACAACTAATGATTGAAACAGCAGAGAAGAGCAAGTAAGAAGAGCAAGAGAAATAGCATTCAGGAGAAAGGAAAAAGACAGAAATGGACAAAACGGAAGAAAGAGAAAATAGAGGGATAGTGTGAGGAGAGGCAGAAAGAAAAGAGAAAGAAGAAGAAAAGGGAAAAATGATAATGAAAGGAGAAAGTGAGTAGGAAGAGAAAAGAAGAAGAGGAAAAATAAAGTGAGAACAAGAGAAGGCAAAATAAAAAAACGGAAGTGAATAAAGAAAGGAAAATAGGGAAAACAGAAGGGGAAGGGCTAATGAAGAAAGAAAGAAAAAGCTAGAAGAGAGAAATAAATAAAGATGTATATGAGATATAGAAAGACGAAAAAGTGTGATCGAGAGTGAAAGAAAAAAGAAAGGGAGGGAATAAGGAAGGTATAAAACAATGGAGGAACGGAGAGAGGGAAGTGAGGACTGAAGAAAGATAGGAAGAAAGAAAAGAAAGGAAGAGCAAGGAGAGGGGATGAGAAAGAGGAAGCAACAGAATAAAAGGAAGAAGGAGGTCATAGCAAGGAAGAAAGTGAAGGAAAGAAAGGCAGGAAGACAAGAGTGTAAGGAAGGAAGAAAAGGTGAGTAAGGGAGGAAGGAAGGATGAAAGAAGGAGGATAGAAGGAGTAAGGTAGCAGTGGATGAGGGGAAGAAATAAAGAGCAAAATGAGAGAGGGAAGGGGAAAGGGAAGTTGAGAAAGAGATAGAATAAAGTGTGGGAGAGAGAGAGCAAGGCAGAATAGGGAGGAAGGGAGAAAAAAAGAAAGAGAATAACACAGAGGGCTCCACAAAATAATCTACTGAACTGAACCCATATAATTCCCTCTGTCTCCCCTCACGCAGCCCCAATAAACTAAATAAAAAAGCCCCCCACAAGAATAGCCCTCCACCATTAACCCCCCTCCCCCAGACAAAGCAGCATCTTACCCTCAGTATGGGTTCTGTGGCTGCTAGCTGACGAGCAGCTCTGTGAGGCATGGTGAGGGGAAGGGAGGGAGGCCAAATATGGCAGCACGAATTGGCCCCTTTATATCAACCGACTTACCGCAGGAAAAAGAGCAGAGTACGTTCTCTATGCTGCGCTGTTCCGCAGCCGCTCCGCACTACCTGAAGTCACATGATCGTAGACAGAGCACTCGGGGATCAGGGATGGCACTGCAGCCAGGAAATGCTCATTATTATTATGTATTATTATTATTATTATTATTTATTAAGTAGAGTGTGCCGCCCGCACAGCCATTCATTATCCCCAGCACATTGCTGGGGGGGGGTCATCATGCAGACTCGGGCATAGGGCGCCCTTTTTCTTTTAGGATCCTGCAATAGAGAGAGACAAACAGGGCAGAGATGCGGGGTCAGGCGAGGCTGCTAAGTATAGAATGGGCGTGGTCTCGGCTGGCGCGGTTACAGGGGCGGGGGACCAGGTTGTTTTACAGACACCCGGAGCATTGAGCCCGGAGCAGCCAGTAGCGGCGACAGCAGGTAAGTGTCTGGTGCTGTGGGTGTTTGTGTGTCTCTTGTATGTGCTGTCAGCCTCCCTCTTGCTAAGATGCTGCTGTCTCTTCATCGTTCCCCAGCCATTGCTGCTACCCGCATCTGTACCACAACCCTACCCAGCCAATCCAGAGCCTGATCCATCTGTACCACAACCCAATCCAGAGCCTGATCCATCTGTACCACAACCCAATCCAGAGCCTGATACATATGCACCACAACCCTACCCATCCAATCCAGAGCCTGATACATATGTACCACAACCCAATCCAGAGCCTGATCCATCTGTACCACAACCAAACCCAGAGCATGATCCATCTGTACCACAACCAAACCCAGAGCCCGATACATATGTACCACAACCCAGCCCAGCCAACCCAGAGCATGATCCATCTGTACCACAACCCAGCCAATCCAGAGCCTGATACATATGTACCACAACCCAACCCAGCCAACCCAGAGCATGATCCATCTGTACCACAACCCAATCCAGAGCCTGATACATATGTACCACAACCCAACCCAGAGCATGATCCATCTGTACCACAACCCAACCCAGAGCCTGATACATATGCACCACAACCCTACCCATCCAATCCAGAGCCTGATACATATGTACCACAACCATACCCATCCAATCCAGAGCCTGATACATATGCACCACAACCCTACCCATCCAATCCAGAGCCTGATACATATGTACCACAACCCAACCCAGAGCATGATCCATCTGTACCACAACCCAACCTAGAGCCTGATACATATGTACCACAACCCTACCCATCCAATCCAGAGCCTGATACATATGTACCACAACCATACCCAACCAACCCAGAGCATGATCCATCTGTACCACAACCCAACCCAGAGCCTGATACATATGTACTACAACCCAATCCGGAGCCTGATACATATGTACCACAACCCTACCCATCCAATCCAGAGCCTGATACATATGTACCACAACCATACCCAACCAACCAGAGCATGATCCATCTGTACCACAACCCAGCCCAGCCAACCCAGAGCATGATCCATCTGTACCACAGCCCAACCCAGAGCCTGATACATATGTACCACAACCCAACCCAGAGCATGATCCATCTGTACCACAACCCAACCCAGAGCCTGATACATATGTACCACAACCCAACCCAGCCAACCCAGAGCATGATCCATCTGTACCACAACCCAACCCAGAGCCTGATACAAATGTACCACAACCCAACCCAGAGCATGATCCATCTGTACCACAACCGAACCCTGCCAATCCAGAGCATGATCCATCTGTACCACAACCCAACCCAGCCAATCCAGAGCATGATCCATCTGTACCACAACCCAACCCAGCCAACCCAGAGCATGATCCATCTGTACCACAACCCAACCCAGAGCCTGATACATATGCACCACAACCCAACCCAGCCAAGCCAGAGCATGATCCATCTGTACCACAACCCAATCCGGAGCATGATCCATCAGTATCCCAACCCAACCCAGCCAACCCAGAGCATGATCCATCTGTACCACAACCCAACCCAGAGCTTCATACATCTGTACCACAACCCAATCCGGAGCATGATCCATCAGTATCCCAACCCAACCCAGAGCCTGATACATATGTACCACAACCCAACCCAGAGCATGATCCATCTGTACCACAACCCAACCCAGAGCCTGATACATATGTACCACAACCCAACCCAGCCAACCCAGAGCATGATCCATCTGTACCACAACCCAACCCAGAGCCTGATACAAATGTACCACAACCCAACCCAGAGCATGATCCATCTGTACCACAACCGAACCCTGCCAACCCAGAGCATGATCCATCTGTACCACAACCGAACCCTGCCAATCCAGAGCATGATCCATCTGTACCACAACCCAACCCAGCCAACCCAGAGCATGATCCATCTGTACCACAACCCAACCCAGAGCCTGATACATATGCACCACAACCCAACCCAGCCAAGCCAGAGCATGATCCATCTGTACCACAACCCAATCCGGAGCATGATCCATCAGTATCCCAACCCAACCCAGCCAACCCAGAGCATGATCCATCTGTACCACAACCCAACCCAGAGCTTCATACATCTGTACCACAACCCAATCCGGAGCATGATCCATCAGTATCCCAACCCAACCCAGAGCCTGATACATCTGTACCACAACCCAATCCGGAGCATGATCCATCAGTATCCCAACCCAACCCAGCCAACCCAGAGCATGATCCATCTGTACTACAACCCAACCCAGAGCCTGATACATATGTACCACAACCCAACCCAGCTAATCCAGAGCATGATCCATCTGTACCACAACCCAATCCAGAGCATGATCCATCTGTACCACAACCCAATCCAGAGCATGATACATCTGTACCACAACCCAGCCCAGAGCATGATCCATCTGTACCACAACCCAACCCAGAGCCTGATACATATGTACCACAACCATACCCAACCAACCAGAGCATGATCCATCTGTACCACAACCCAACCCAGAGCCTGATACATATGTACCACAACCATACCCAGTCAACCCAGAGCATGATCCATCTGTACCACAACCCAACCCAGAGCCTGATACATATGTACCACAACCCAACCCAGCCAACCCAGAGCATGATCCATCTGTACCACAACCCAACCCTGCCAATCCAGAGCATGATCCATCTGTACCACAACCCAACCCAGCCAATCCAGAGCATGATCCATCTGTACCACAACCCTGCCCAGCCAACCCAGAGCATGATCCATCTATACCACAACCCAACCCAGAGCCTGATACATATGCACCACAACCATACCCAGCCAAGCCAGAGCATGATCCATCTGTACCACAACCCAATCCGGAGCATGATCCATCAGTATCCCAACCCAACCCAGCCAACCCAGCATGATCCATCTGTACCACAACCCAACCCAGAGCCTCATACATCTGTACCACAACCCAATCCGGAGCATGATCCATCAGTATCCCAACCCAACCCAGAGCCTGATACATCTGTATCACAACCCAATTCGGAGCATGATCCATCAGTATCCCAACCCAACCCAGCCAACCCAGAGCATGATCCATCTGTACTACAATCCAACCTAGAGCCTGATACATATGTGCCACAACCCAACCCAGCTAATCCAGAGCATGATCCATCTGTACCACAACCCAATCCAGAGCATGATACATCTGTACCACAACCCAGCCCAGAGCATGATCCATCTGTACCACAACCGAACCCTGCCAACCCAGAGCATGATCCATCTGTACCACAACCGAACCCTGCCAATCCTGAGCATGATCCATCTGTACCACAACCCAACCCAGAGCCTGATACAAATGTACCACAACCCAACCCAGAGCATGATCCATCTGTACCACAACCGAACCCTGCCAACCCAGAGCATGATCCATCTGTACCACAACCGAACCCTGCCAATCCAGAGCATGATCCATCTGTACCACAACCCAACCCAGCCAACCCAGAGCATGATCCATCTGTACCACAACCCAATCCGGAGCATGATCCATCAGTATCCCAACCCAACCCAGCCAACCCAGAGCATGATCCATCTGTACCACAACCCAACCCAGAGCTTCATACATCTGTACCACAACCCAATCCGGAGCATGATCCATCAGTATCCCAACCCAACCCAGAGCCTGATACATCTGTACCACAACCCAATCCGGAGCATGATCCATCAGTATCCCAACCCAACCCAGCCAACCCAGAGCATGATCCATCTGTACTACAACCCAACCCAGAGCCTGATACATATGTACCACAACCCAACCCAGCTAATCCAGAGCATGATCCATCTGTACCACAACCCAATCCAGAGCATGATCCATCTGTACCACAACCCAATCCAGAGCATGATACATCTGTACCACAACCCAGCCCAGAGCATGATCCATCTGTACCACAACCCAACCCAGAGCCTGATACATATGTACCACAACCATACCCAACCAACCAGAGCATGATCCATCTGTACCACAACCCAACCCAGAGCCTGATACATATGTACCACAACCATACCCAGTCAACCCAGAGCATGATCCATCTGTACCACAACCCAACCCAGAGCCTGATACATATGTACCACAACCCAACCCAGCCAACCCAGAGCATGATCCATCTGTACCACAACCCAACCCTGCCAATCCAGAGCATGATCCATCTGTACCACAACCCAACCCAGCCAATCCAGAGCATGATCCATCTGTACCACAACCCTGCCCAGCCAACCCAGAGCATGATCCATCTATACCACAACCCAACCCAGAGCCTGATACATATGCACCACAACCATACCCAGCCAAGCCAGAGCATGATCCATCTGTACCACAACCCAATCCAGAGCATGATCCATCAGTATCCCAACCCAACCCAGCCAACCCAGCATGATCCATCTGTACCACAACCCAACCCAGAGCCTCATACATCTGTACCACAACCCAATCCGGAGCATGATCCATCAGTATCCCAACCCAACCCAGAGCCTGATACATCTGTATCACAACCCAATTCGGAGCATGATCCATCAGTATCCCAACCCAACCCAGCCAACCCAGAGCATGATCCATCTGTACTACAATCCAACCTAGAGCCTGATACATATGTGCCACAACCCAACCCAGCTAATCCAGAGCATGATCCATCTGTACCACAACCCAATCCAGAGCATGATACATCTGTACCACAACCCAGCCCAGAGCATGATCCATCTGTACCACAACCCAACCCAGAGCCTGATACATATGTACCACAACCCAACCCAGCCAACCCAGAGCATGATCCATCTGTACAACAACCCAACCCAGAGCCTGATACATATGTACCACAACCCAACCCAGCCAACCCAGAGCATGATCCATCTGTACCACAACCCAACCCAAAGCCTGATACATCTGTACCACAACCCAATCCAGAGCATGATCCATCAGTATCCCAACCCAACCCAGCCAACCCAGAGCATGATCCATCTGTACTACAACCCAACCCAGAGTCTGATACATATGTACAACCCAACCCAGCCAATCCAGAGCATGATCCATCTGTACCACAACCCAACTCAGAGCCTGATACATCTGTACCACAACCCAATCCGGAGCATGATCCATCAGTATCCCAACCCAACCCAGAGCATGATCCATCTGTACCTCAACCCAACCCAGAGCCTGATACATCTGTACCACAACCCAATCCGGAGCATGATCCATCAGTAACCCAACCCAGAGCATGATCCATCTGTACCACAACCCAACCCAGAGCCTGATACATATGTACCACAACCCAACCCTGCCAACCCAGAGCATGATCCATCTGTACTACAATCCAACCTAGAGCCTGATACATATGTGCCACAACCCAACCCAGCTAATCCAGAGCATGATCCATCTGTACCACAACCCAATCCAGAGCATGATACATCTGTACCACAACCCAGCCCAGAGCATGATCCATCTGTACCACAACCGAACCCTGCCAACCCAGAGCATGATCCATCTGTACCACAACCGAACCCTGCCAATCCAGAGCATGATCCATCTGTACCACAACCCAACCCAGAGCCTGATACAAATGTACCACAACCCAACCCAGAGCATGATCCATCTGTACCACAACCGAACCCTGCCAACCCAGAGCATGATCCATCTGTACCACAACCGAACCCTGCCAATCCAGAGCATGATCCATCTGTACCACAACCCAACCCAGCCAACCCAGAGCATGATCCATCTGTACCACAACCCAATCCGGAGCATGATCCATCAGTATCCCAACCCAACCCAGCCAACCCAGAGCATGATCCATCTGTACCACAACCCAACCCAGAGCTTCATACATCTGTACCACAACCCAATCCGGAGCATGATCCATCAGTATCCCAACCCAACCCAGAGCCTGATACATCTGTACCACAACCCAATCCGGAGCATGATCCATCAGTATCCCAACCCAACCCAGCCAACCCAGAGCATGATCCATCTGTACTACAACCCAACCCAGAGCCTGATACATATGTACCACAACCCAACCCAGCTAATCCAGAGCATGATCCATCTGTACCACAACCCAATCCAGAGCATGATCCATCTGTACCACAACCCAATCCAGAGCATGATCCATCTGTACCACAACCCAATCCAGAGCATGATACATCTGTACCACAACCCAGCCCAGAGCATGATCCATCTGTACCACAACCCAACCCAGAGCCTGATACATATGTACCACAACCATACCCAACCAACCAGAGCATGATCCATCTGTACCACAACCCAACCCAGAGCCTGATACATATGTACCACAACCATACCCAGTCAACCCAGAGCATGATCCATCTGTACCACAACCCAACCCAGAGCCTGATACATATGTACCACAACCCAACCCAGCCAACCCAGAGCATGATCCATCTGTACCACAACCCAACCCTGCCAATCCAGAGCATGATCCATCTGTACCACAACCCAACCCAGCCAATCCAGAGCATGATCCATCTGTACCACAACCCTGCCCAGCCAACCCAGAGCATGATCCATCTATACCACAACCCAACCCAGAGCCTGATACATATGCACCACAACCATACCCAGCCAACCCAGAGCATGATCCATCTGTACCACAACCCAATCCGGAGCATGATCCATCAGTATCCCAACCCAACCCAGCCAACCCAGCATGATCCATCTGTACCACAACCAAACCCAGAGCCTCATACATCTGTACCACAACCCAATCCGGAGCATGATCCATCAGTATCCCAACCCAACCCAGAGCCTGATACATCTGTATCACAACCCAATTCGGAGCATGATCCATCAGTATCCCAACCCAACCCAGCCAACCCAGAGCATGATCCATCTGTACTACAATCCAACCTAGAGCCTGATACATATGTGCCACAACCCAACCCAGCTAATCCAGAGCATGATCCATCTGTACCACAACCCAATCCAGAGCATGATACATCTGTACCACAACCCAGCCCAGAGCATGATCCATCTGTACCACAACCCAACCCAGAGCCTGATACATATGTACCACAACCCAACCCAGCCAACCCAGAGCATGATCCATCTGTACAACAACCCAACCCAGAGCCTGATACATATGTACCACAACCCAACCCAGCCAACCCAGAGCATGATCCATCTGTACCACAACCCAACCCAAAGCCTGATACATCTGTACCACAACCCAATCCAGAGCATGATCCATCAGTATCCCAACCCAACCCAGCCAACCCAGAGCATGATCCATCTGTACTACAACCCAACCCAGAGTCTGATACATATGTACAACCCAACCCAGCCAATCCAGAGCATGATCCATCTGTACCACAACCCAACTCAGAGCCTGATACATCTGTACCACAACCCAATCCGGAGCATGATCCATCAGTATCCCAACCCAACCCAGAGCATGATCCATCTGTACCTCAACCCAACCCAGAGCCTGATACATCTGTACCACAACCCAATCCGGAGCATGATCCATCAGTAACCCAACCCAGAGCATGATCCATCTGTACCACAACCCAACCCAGAGCCTGATACATATGTACCACAACCCAACCCTGCCAACCCAGAGCATGATCCATCTGTACCACAACCCAACCCAGAGCATGATCCATCTGTACCACAACCCAACCCAGAGCATGATCCATCTGTACCACAACCCAATCCAGAGCATGATCCATCTGTACCACAACCCAATCCAGAGCATGATACATATGCACCACAACCCAACCCAGCCAATCCAGAGCATGATCCATCTGTACCACAACCCAGCCAATCCAGAGCATGATCCATCTGTACCACAACCCAGCCAATCCAGAGCATGATCCATCTGTACCCCAACCCTACACAGCCAATCCAGAGCATGATCCATCTGTACCACAACCCTGCCCAGCCAACCCAGAGCATGATCCATCTATACCACAACCCTGCCCAGCCAATCCAGAGCATGATCCATCTGTACCACAACCCAATCCAGAGCATGATACATATGTACCACAACCCAACCAAGCCAATCCAGAGCATGATCCATCTGTACCACAACCCAGCCAATCCAGAGCATGATCCATCTGTACCACAACCCAGCCAATCCAGAGCATGATCCATCTGTACCCCAACCCTACACAGCCAATCCAGAGCATGATCCATCTGTACCACAACCCAACCCAGCCAACCCAGAGCATGATCCATCTGTACCACAACCCTGCCCAGCCAACCCAGAGCATGATCCATCTGTACCACAACCCAACCCAGCCAATCCAGAGCATGATCCATCTGTACCACAACCCAACCCAGCCAACCCAGAGCATGATCCATCTGTACCACAACCCTGCCCAGCCAACCCAGAGCATGATCCATCTGTACCACAACCCAACCCAGCCAATCCAGAGCATGATCCATCTGTACCACAACCCTGCCCAGCCAACCCAGAGCATGATCCATCTGTACCACAACCCAACCCAGCCAATCCAGTGCATGATCCATCTGTACCACAACCCAATCCAGAGCATGATCCATCTGTACCACAACCCAACCCAGCCAATCCAGTGCATGATCCATCTGTACCACAACCCAATCCAGAGCATGATACATATGTACCTCAACCCAACCCAGCCAATCCAGAGCATGATCCATCTGTACCACAACCCAGCCAATCCAGAGCATGATCCATCTGTACCACAACCCTACACAGCCAATCCAGAGCATGATCCATCTGTACCACAACCCTGCCCAGCCAACCCAGAGCATGATCCATCTATACCACAACCCAACCCAGCCAATCCAGAGCATGATCCACCTGTACCACAGCCCAACCCAGCCAATCCAGAGTATGATCCATCTGTACCACAACCCAGCCCAGCCAATCCAGAGCATTACCCATCTGTACCACAGCCCAGCCCAGCCAATCCAGAGCATTACCCATCTGTACCACAGCCCAGCCCAGCCAATCCAGAGCATGATCCATCTGTACCACAGCCCAATCCAGCCAATCCAGAGCATGATCCATCTGTACCACAGACACAGGGCCTTCCCAAATCAGGATACCCCTGTATAGTGTGCGACAACTCAGGAGGGTGAAAATCCTGGGTTTAGGTCCAACGTTTCCATATATTTCTTTTGTCTGTTAGTGACCCTGTCGAGGAACTTTTGCCTCATTTACCATTTGGGCCAATAATTTTACAAAAATCTACAGGCATTTAGAATCGAACCTGGCAGGGCCAGCGCTAGCACCCGGCAAGGTCGGGCAGCTGCCGAGGGCACCAAGGCATGGGGGGGGCTACTACAGACAGCACAGCCAATGAAATAAGGCTGTCTGCCTTACACATTGGCACCGGCCCCACCACGGATGCTGGCTGGCTGGCTGCGTTTGAATGGGGGGTGGGACGATCTCTCCTTCCCACCCACCCAGGGTCGGACTGGGCCACCGGAGGATCCTCCATTGGGCCCCAGGGAGTGACAGGTTTGCCAAGCCAGCAACAGCAGGGCTCAGTAAGTGGCGGCTGGGTGAGGATCAGCGGCAGCGGGGTCTGACTGGAGACGGACGGGCCACCCGGAGCCTGGGAAGGAGCCAAGAGAGGTAGGATCGCATGTCAGCGCTGCCCATTAAGTCAGCAGTCACAGCGACAAACTCCTGCACACAGCCCCGGTGCTCTGAGCCGCTTAATGACGGGAACTAATTAAACAAGACTGAATGTTTCCCTGCTGTCTGATAACGGCAGCACAGAGCATGGGGGCTGTGTGCAGGAGCCCCTTCCCCTCACCACCCCACATAGAGCGGGTCACCACTGTCAGCTAGCAGCCACAGGACGCATACTGAGGGTAAGATACTGCTTTGTCTGGGGGAGGGGGGTTAATGGTGGAGGGCTATTCTTGTGGGGGGCTTTTTTATTTAGTTTATTGGGGCTGTGTGGGGGGAAACAGAGGGAATGATATGGGTTCAGTTCAGTAGATTATTTTGTGGAGCCCTCTGTGTTCTTCTCTTTCTTTTTTTCTCCCTTCCTCCCTATTCTGCCTTGCTCTCTCTCTCTCCCACAATTTATTCTTTCTCCCTTCCTCCCTATTCTGCCTTGCTCTCTCTCTCTCCCACAATGTATTCTATCTCTTTCTCAACTTTCCACCCATCCTCCTTCTCTTTCCCCTTCCCTCTCTCATTTCGCTCTTTATTTCTTTCCCCCACCCACTGCTACCTTACTCCTTCCATCCTCCTTCTTTCATCCTTCCTTCCTCCCTTACTCACCTTTTCTTCCTTCCTTACACTCTTCCCTTCCTGCCATTCTTTCTCTTTCTCCCTTGCTATAGCCCCCTTTTTCCTTTTATTCTGTCGCTTCCTCTTTCTCATCCCCTCTCCTTGCTCTTTCTTTTTCTTCCTGTCTTTCTTCAGTCCTCACTTTCCTCTCTCCTTCCATTCCTTCCCTCCCTGTTTCTCTTTTTCCTCCCTTCCCTCTCTCCTCTTTGCCCCCCCCCCTCCTTATTTCCCTTCTCTTTCCTCTTTCTTTTTTGTTTTTTCTTTCTCACTCCCTCTCTCCGTTACTTCATTGTTTTATTCCTTCCTTATTCCCTCCCTTTCTTTTTTCTTTCACTCTCGATCACACTTTTTCGTCTTTCTATATCTCATATACATCTTTCTTTGTTCCTCTCTTCTAGCTTTTTCTTTCTCTTTCTTTCCTTATTAGCCCTTCCCCTTTTGTTTTCGCTCTCTTCCTTGCCTTACTCACATCCTTTTTTTTATTTTGCCTTCTCTTGTTCTCACTTTATTTTTCCTCTTCTTCTTTTCTCTTCCTCCTCACATTCTCCTTTCATTATCATTTCTCCCCTTTCTTCTTTCTCTTTTCTTTCTGCCTCTCCTCACACTATCCCTATTTTTTCTTTCTCCCGTTTTGTCCATTTCTGTCTTTTTCCTTTCTCCTGAATGCTATTTCTCTTGCTCTTCTTACTTTTAATTTTTTTTTCTTTTCAACAATTCAACGGCACATGCGCAGGCCATGGTTATGCTCCACTATACCAGACAGGCATTTGTGAATGGCGAGCATGGCCCCAGCTCGAGGCTATTGGCTGTGCCTCTGGATCAAAGGTCACGGAAGTTTTACAGATGAACGGGGAAGGGGGCGTTTCACATAGTGCATCATCCAAAATTAGGATGCCCCGTGGTCCACTTTAAAGTGGACCAACACCCAGGATTTTGACTATCCTGGGTTTTGGTCCACTCCGACGGGGCACCCCGATCGGGGGTGCCCCGCTGTGTGAAACCCCCCAGAAATCCCGAAAAACTCACCTCTCCTCGCTCCCACGTGACCGCCGCTGCCAATCCCCGCCGACGGACAAGCGGGAGGCAGCGACGGACAAGAGAGTGCGCCCGCCGCCGCCTCCCGTGCGTCACTCTTACAGGGCGCGCACCCGCGCCGGCCATTCACAAGCGGCCGACGCGGTTGCGCGTCCTGCTAGAGGGACGTGCGGGATTCCCGGGCCGATCACGGGAGGGTGTTGGTCCACTTTAATATGCAAGGTGAGTATACCAGCGATTCCAGGAGGTTTAACACAGTGGAGCATGTGAAGTGACACAAGGGGCCTACTGAGACTCTGTCGCCCAGGGGCTCACAGAATCCTGGAGCCGGCCCTGGAACCTCGTGGCCACAATATTTGACTCTCTTTGCCATGTTTCAGTTAGTTGGACTATTACTTGCAGATTGGCTAAACTTCCAAGTGTACATAATCGCTGATCCCCTATTCTATAGAAAAGGGTAGATCAAAGATTTTGTGTAGCATTGGCCTATAATGCATGGGGGCTTCATGCTGGACAGTTTGCAAAGCATGATGGGTTTCCAAAGAAATATCTAGTTACTCCTTCGTCTTCATTCTTTACTTCTACTATCTGCACAACTAAACGGCTGAGCATTTCCTCACAATGCGTTGTCAGGGGCAAGAGGCAGAAAGGAAGTTTGCCTTCCTTTCTCATGTCCCACCAGCTGTGGGGTGACTTTATTAGAATGACACCACAATTTTATGTCCGCATAGCGCTGCACCTCATTGTGGCCCTGTACCTAAAATGAAAGGCTGATTTTCTGATGGAGTCAAACTGGTACCAACTGTCTCAACAGCTTGCTGCTCAGGGTGAACAGAAGGTGAGCTCATGTATGCTCTAGTACTCCCAGTCCATGGTAAGTATGAATTCATGTGTCATTTTGCATTATGTGCTGGGTTGAAGTGAACCAAAACTCTAAACAGGCACGGGCATGCTGATTCATTACTAGCGCCAGGTAGCGACAGATGAGCGCCTGTAGAGCGGATTTCAGAGCGACCGCTATTAGTCGCTGTGGTCAGCCATGGATCATTGTTTCAGAGCGCCTCAGTCGCTGTCCGGCATTGATGAATATGATGTGTGAGTCGCAGTACTACGCTGTATAGGAGCGCCAGCTCGGTGCGCCTGACTCACACCACATTCATCAAAAAAACAGCCCCAAACATCGCTGGCGCTCAAAATCATGTAGTTGTAGCCCATAGCGCCAGAGGCTGGGTGATTAAAGTCTGTTTTTGAACATGTATCCACTAGTAACAAAGCGAAAACATATGGAATTACATTGTTATAACATTGTAACACGAACACTTTAATACCAGACATGTAAGGACAATTCTGCATAAAAATATTATTAATCCAAAAAAGTTTCCAAAAATGTCATTTTCTTGCCCAGGATATATGTCAGAAGTTTTGTGACTTTTTTAAGAAATAAAAAAAATTGCTATCAGGAAAGGGATTTAAGGATCGTCCATAGAAATGTATGGGAGAGCAGCCCCTGGTGCCAGAAAGCCTAGTTCTCCTCTGCTAAGGACATCCGAGCCCAGCAGTGTGTAATAGTGCTGACACCAATGGGCTGTGCTACCTACTCACCTACTTTCAGGTCCCAGAAACCACACCCCATTCGATTTATGTTAATAATTGACTGCAATGGAGATGGTGTACTGCAGCCTAGGGTGCCCTTCATTGCTGTGAATGGAGTGGGCCTGCTGGAGTCACTAACTAACACAGGAGGTGGCCATACAACAGCAGTCACTGTTGAATGGTAGCATGGGCCTGCATGCTTGGTTTTAGGGCACAGGGATTTTTTTCTTTATTCGACTGCCATTCACAAGCCCCACAATTAGGAAATACTCCATCTAATGGGGACCCAACAAGGACTGCTCATATGTGTGTCAGCTTTACCTTTACCAATGGGGGGGGGGGGGGGGGGTATGGCTCTGCAGGGAGGAGTTATTGCTGGTTACCCAATCAGACTGATCACCGCAACACGGGTCAAGAGCCTTCCTGCCATTTAGGCCTACTTAAAGCAGATCACCAGTCAAAAATGACTTAAACCAGACCAACCCAACATACAGGGCTCATATGCATCCCTTCCCAGGGCAATTTAGATTGCTGCACATAAAATTAATTTACCTTTTTCTAACTCCTTCTGTGGTCAATTTGAAAAGCAAATGGCGGCTCATGGATCTGCATGGCACCTGGAAACAGGAAGTGCTGCTGGGCTTCCTGTTACTGTGCATTGTCAGTTATGTCAGTTGAATTCAGGCAGCAGCATGGCTGAGATGGTGGGAGAGGAAGCTCCAAAATGGCCGCTACCAGTAGAAAATCTGTGAGGTGGCATTTCAGTTTTGAGTGGATGCAGGAGCAAATGTAAGTGCGGTCAATGCATCAGTATCATGCATGCAAATGGGGCAAGTGAGTTTTGGGGATTTATCTATTCCAACTCTGTAGGTCCTCTGCATTCAGCATTCCCTTGTTGGCCCCTGTGTTTTCCATACCACCTCCACGTTAGATAAGAGCTGTTCAGTGTGGCCGGCAGGGCCATACACTTTCAATCAATCGGCAAGCCCATAGCTTACCGTAATGATGTGAATGGTGCTTTCTAAAGGATATAGTTAGTACAGTAGATACGCCTGTGCCCAGCATTCAGGAATCATTTGATTGGATTAGTGGACGATTAATTACACTCCTTTTCTGGGCACTGCCTGGCAGCCATTCCTCATGCCTTTGTAGTAAACTGTTGCTTCACTGCTGGATGCAGCCATCTTGCTAAAGGAGCTGCATCCCCTCATTATTCAATATGTGTAAGTTGATGATGGGCGATGTCACTACTGTTACTGTGGCCCTTATTTAACAAGGGATAGCGCCAGGTAGCGAATGGTGAGCGAACGGTAATGACGGTCACCGCCACGAGAACGCCGGCTCCCCTCCGCAATCACACATTTATCAAGCCGATCCTGCTTAGCGACTGACAGAGCGCCAGATAGCGAATCATTCATCATTATTCCAGCCTCACCCCACAGCGCCAGCGAGCGACCTTGCGACAGGTATGACCTCTCGCTACCTGGCGCTCTCCAATGCATTTCAATGGAGCAATCTTTAAATATTCTTAATTAATTGCTATTAATGTTTTTTTTTTTTTTTTTTTAATGTCAAAAATTCTGTGATCACTTCTGCAATGTTAGATATTTTTTTAAGGTAAAAAAAAAAAAAATTTGTGCAGAATTGATATTACAGGTCTGATATTAATGTATTCATATTACAAAATGTTTTGAAAAACTTGTTTTTTTTTTTTTTCCAAAAATATGGTTGTTTGGGGATTAAAAAACTACTTTTAACCCATCGCCGCCAGTGCTCTGGGGTTTAAACATGCATTTCACAGCGCGAGAATTTTTTGAGCGTGATTTGTTAATGAATATGCTGGGAGCCGTTCGCTATGGCCATTCGCTGTCATGCGCTCCCATACAGCGCGGAACCTGTCAAACAGCGACTCCTAACCCCGTATTCAACATTACCGCACACCGACTGAGTCACTGTCAACAGCCGAACAACGGCCAAGCACAGCGAATACTAGCGTGCGCTGTGAAAATACCGCTACTGTCGCTCATCTGTCGCTACCTGGCGCTATTAATGAATCGTCCCCGTCTGTACCGACACAACCAATCATATGTTTAGTTGAGTTGAGAGCCATCGTATTCACCCGATGTTTCAATAGATTTTTTATTAAGAAATGCAATTTTACTTTTTATAATAAAAGTTACATTTGGGAATCACAGTATATGATACCACATGTTGGGTCCGCTTATATAATTGTATAATGCAGGAGTGTGCTGGATGGTGTCACCTGAGATATTCCTTACAACTAGGGTTTGCTTTCTCTTGCAGCTTCCTAATGGTACCAGAGGTGGTGGCAGGGTCAGTCTCCACCATGGATAGAATATTGCCCCAGCTTCTGTCACCTACCCCACAGGAGGTGCAGCAATGCGTGGCCCAGCTGATGAGTGAGGTGGAGACCCGCTGTGAGGAGCTAGTGGAAGCACTGGTGAAAGATGCTCACTGCAGCCGCTATCTAGCAGCCCTGTGCCAGCAGCTAGAGACCCCAAATGTCAGGTGAGTCCACCACCCTCTATACATTGCATTCAATCTGTGGACAATTGCACCTATGAGTTGGTGGGGGTCTTGGTTTACAGGGACACTAAGCTGTCCTAACCCACCGCCTCCTGCCATCAATGAGCCCTGCATTAGGAATATTCACACTTTTCCTAGCAAAGCTCCAGCTAGTGGGCGGCAGAAATCAAACTTGTGCGGGTGGAATCCAGCCCCTCTAGTAGGCATGCTTCGCTCGAGTGCACAGCACCCCTTGCTTTCCCCCCTACCCTGTTGCTTTATTGCGATTTCTCCTGATGTCTGACAATTCTACAAAGTGAGTGATAATTAATTGGTTGAAGGGTTTCCTAGAGTTCCATAGGTTATTTTGGATTATTGTGACTTAAAGGAGCACTATCGCGAAAAAATGGCCCAAGAATAAAAATCCATATAAATATGCTGGATGGAGGGAGGAGGGGTCACTTATACACCCGGTATTGAGAAAAATCCACCCAGGCTCGTTTTTTTTATTTTAATGAAAAGAAGAGCACATCTCGGGTGACAGACTCTGTCACCCCTCATAGACTAAACCTGTCACCCCAGGATTTTGTTCCTACCAGCAGAAGAAACCACAAGCTTGGTGGGAGTTTTTTTCAGTTCGGATGTATAAGTGACCGCTCCCCTTATTAGCTAAAGTGTTTATATGGATTTTTAATATAACACAATTTCATGATAGTGCTCCTTTAAGGGGTCTTTATGCATTTAGGCTGAACCTCCTCTGGATTGGTAATAATTATGTCTATTGTAGCTCTACCACTTGTGACCCCGCCCCTTTGTCTCCACCCCCATCCTTTAGACTGTAAGCTCGCAAGGGCAGGGCACTCCTCCCTATTGTCTCCTGTGCTCACAACACGGGGTTTTAACCTGTGGCATCTCATTTTGTATTGTTCTCTGTACTATATGTTTTACCCTGTCTGTAATCATACCTTGTAAAGCACTACGGAAGTTGATGGCACTATATAAATAAACAATAATAATAATTGGACTAAAGGGGACTTAATTTAATTAAGGAATCTCGTATACATTAAGAGGGTATTCCAATAAATAGTGGGTCATGGGTCATTTTATTTATTAATTTGGCTAAGGGATCAATCACCTGACCGAGGAACAAATCATTCACCACATTTTATATATTAGGCTGGGAAGTGTTTGATCAATAGATCTCCTATGGTTTAAGGTGATATTTATTTAATGGAAGAGAGTTGAGGGATTTCTTATGGCCTGGGGTGGTTTGCATAGGCCATTATTAGATTGAGGAGGGTCTTCATGTGACCAAGCGGTCTTTTAAGGCTTGGGGGGGGGGGGGGGATTTATTTGGCTAAGGGATGTTTTTAGGTGTTAGATAGATAAACATTTGGTTGAACAGATTCCAATGAGTTAATGGGGCATTTAGAGGGGTCTTTTATAGATTAAGGTGTTCATGTGCTAAGTGGTTGAGTGTATTTGAGTGTTTCTTTTCATATAATTTGTTCATTTGGTGGATAGTTTTCTCATTTGTTATTTATTTAGGATGAGGAAGTTGAGGTACTAATTATTTAGCTGATAATGTAGGTTTCTTTTAGATTATAGACCAATCATGTGAGTTAATTTGAATGACAGATCATTTTCTAGATTAGGGAGGAAACTAAGGGGGTCTCTTCATTTGGGTTGGGTGGTGAGGGGAACAAAGCGAGCATCTATTCTTGCAAATTAATCCAGGGTTGTCTTACGTTTGCCCAGGTATAAGCTTCTCCTTCCTGTTTTTCAGTTGGCTTGGCATTAAAGCGGGATTAGAGGGTTAGGATGTAAAGCTATTAGGGACATTCCATGGAAATGACATTTTTGGCGCTGTTAGTGGGGCTACCCTCCCGGTACACACAGCGGCAGAATTCTGGACGACATGTACATAAGGTGGGGCAGAGAGGTGCCGCCAGGATTGTGATATAATGGGCCTGTTCTCCATTTATCCGCAGGGTAAACACATCCCTGGAGCTGCATGACAGATCCTGGGCAACCAAGCCTAAAATACATTACAGGGTAAACAGCAGGTGTGCAAGAACAAATGCTATTGGCCAATAGAAAGCCTGGTTATCCATAGCGTTAAATACTGTGGTGTCACGGGTGTTAAAAAGTTCAAAGTGTAAAAAGGAAAATTGTATCTTTTGAGATCAAATACCATCAGCAGCAAAGTTTGTCTGGCAGGCCACGCACCTTACAATCTAATTGTACAATCAGATGAGCAGTTGTCACCTTACCACACTACAAAATTCATGGTCAACCCAAAGAATCTGGTGCGGTAAAACTGAGAGTAGCAGGTAGCACGGAGTCCTGCCTTCCAGGGCTAACAGCATTTAGTAAATTGCTCCCCTATAGCCCCTTCTCTGGTAAAAACTATTGTACAGGGCTTTGCTCTATGCAGATGTTCTGGAATAACAGGTAGAACTGCATGGTGACCATCTTGTCACACACATAAGCATGAGGAGAGAGTTGTGCCAACAGCAACCCACACCAGACTGAGAGGTAAATGCCTCAGAAACACTGGCAGCCTGTGTATTATGTATTACACACACTGAATAACCAGCTGCTAGCTGTGTAAAGGGAAAATGCAACAATGTTTCTTTATCACTGTGGACTCTGGATTTAGGCACAGTATTCAGACAATGTACACAACAGTATGTATCTTCTAAAATGATACAATTCTGTCAGCTGTACCTCAGAGCAATGAGTCATCACATCTGATTGCTTTCTACTAGAAATAAAGGAGGATTGCACTGATACATGAGGCAGTTTTGACTGTGTGACCGGGCTTTTCATAAGCAAGATGTATATAGCAAGATGGCTTATCTGCAGCATAGAGTCTGCCTGCTATTCCATAACATCTGCATGGAGTTAAACTGGACCAACACCCAGGATTTTCACTATCCTGGGTGCTAGTCCACTTCTGCGGGGCATCCCGATCGGGGGTGCCCCGCTGTGTGAAACCCCCAGAAAGCCCAAAAAAACTCACCTCACCGCCAACGGACAAGCGACGGACAAGCTGAGGCCGCCTATCGCGCTTCCCTCTTAGAAGTAAAAGAATGTCCATCTTATAGATTCCCAGGCTGATCAGGGGTGGGTGTTGGTCCACTTTAATCTGCCCTGACCACACACACACACACACACACACACACACACACACACACACACACACACACACACACCTGAGATCCATAGTAAGCACTTCAATGATAGGATCTGACTTCTTTCCTGATTTTACACGTTTGTGGCCATTGTGAGCTGTAAGTAGTGAAACACTGCCATTGTTAGGGGGAGCTCAGCAACGCATCCCCCCATCTCTCTCATTACCGGTTGTCTTTAGGACGCACTGTGTAGTCAGTGAGGGATTAATATGCTCTCTTGTGGCATTGCTGAGCTTATTGGCTTGTTTACATGTCCTGCCTGAGCTTGGCTTTGCCATCCACGTGCTCTCTGTTGTCTTGGCATCCTTCCATTCCTGGCTCCACTAGTCGCTGTGTAGTTACCAGTGTTTCCCCAGTAACTGCCGGGCTGGGGCTGTTTACTGTTTACTCTCCTGTTCTTTCTGTACCAGCGCAGGCTGATAAGCTATGGCGGGAGGGGGTGGGGTGACAGGGGCCATTTGTGTGTTTATCCTTGTGTGTATCCATCCAACAGTAGCTGGATAAGGTAGCTGTTCGCGCAACGCGCCTGCAGAACCACACACCTTATTTACTTTAACCATATTATAAGATATTGTTACAAGAGACCACTAGAGACGCCTACAATGTTACAAAACACTCCTATAGAGATTGCTGCCATATTATTAGATATCAGACGCCAGTCACATTGGTTGCTGTATATACCGTAAATGCAAGCACTCTTGTGGCTGCAGAACCACAAACAAAATGGGGGCTCATGTATCTGCCCGCCGGCAAACAGGAAGTGCTGCTTGGTTCCCTGTTACTGTTCATAGTCAGTTGAATTCAGGCAGCATCATGGCTGAGATGCTGAGATAGGAAACTCCAAAATGGCTGCTGCCACTAGAAAATCAGTGAGGCGGTGTTTCAGCTTTGAGTGGGTGCAGGAGCATATGTAAGTGCTGACAATGATTCAGTATCATGCATGCAGATGGGGCAAGTGAGTTTCGGGGAGGTTGCTTTTCCAACTGTGCCGCGCTGTTGGTCCGGTTTAAAGCAGTCCTTCACTCTGAATAAGCGTTTATCTTATATGTTGCCCCCACCCTGCACATACAGATTGCTCACATTAAAAATCATCCTACCTGCATTTACTGCACGTTATGAGCCTTTAAACATCCAAGATGGCAGCTCATGGAACATCAGGCAGCCTGCAAACAGGAAGTGCCTTCTGACTGTGCTGCTCTGCATTCTGGGACTGTTGACCTTTTCCTGACCCCAGCTCTGCTCTGTCTGATCAAAGCACAGCTATAACTCGTCCCCCTGTATTTTATCCCACTCTCCTCTCCTCAGTAAGTGTGATGCTTCTGAGTCAAGATGGCGGCGCCCGTATCCTAAAGTCCTTAACAGAGTTGCAGCCCAGTGGAGGAAAGAATAATAAATAAGTGACTAAAAACTCAAAATATATTAATTTTAGATGCTGGGGAATCGTTTTTTTAAGATTTTGGGCTTTTAAATAAATCATGCTGAAGGTCCGGTTTAAGACACTGTTAATCATCACTGCTGTTACAAGGGACTTTTGCTATGATACAAAACAATACTTTAGAGATGGCTGCTAGAGATGAGCGAACCGGTTCGGACGAACCGGAATTCGCTCCGAATTTCAGGAAATATTCGATTCGGCACGAACCCGAATATTTTGTGGTTCGTGGCGATCAAATTTTTCCTGAAATTAAAAAAAAAAAATGCCGGCATGGTGGGAGCGGGCCGGCCGGCCCGCTCTCACCATGCCGGCATTTAAAAAACAAAAAAAAAAAAAAAGCATTTTTGCCGGCATGGTGGGAGCGGGCCGGCCGGCTCTGATGACGCGCCCTCAGATGACAGCTGAGAGCGGCGCCGGCCTCCACGCTCCGGACCTGCAGGTAAGTGTTTGCTTTTTTTTGAAATGCCGGCATGGTGGGAGCGGGCCGGCCGGTTCCGCTGACAGCGGAGCGGGCCGGCCCGCTCCCACCATGCCGGCAAAAATGCTTTTTTTTTTTTTTGTTTTGTTTTTTAAATGCCGGCATGGTGGGAGCGGGCCGGCCGGCTTTACCGGCCCGCCGGCCGGCTCCCACCATGCCGGCATTTATGATGGCGAACCCGAATTTCTTTGTGAAATTCGGCGAATCGGCCGAATCGAACTTTTCAAAAGTTCGCTCATCTCTAATGGCTGCCATACCAAAAAAGAAATCAGACAGTAGCCACACCGGTTGCTGTATTTAGATACAGGCCCTTTATGTACAATATCGTATGTACTGTTGACATATTATATAAGGCTGCTGCTGTTACAAGAGATGACAAGAGACCTCCGTAATAAAGAGACCGGCATCCTAAGTGTCTGCAGGGCCACTAACCTTGTATATTGTTGCCATTATACAAAATAATAACACTTTCTGCTGTTACAGGAGACTGCAAAAGAAGTTACAAACTGGTGCCTGTCCATAAATGCAGGTACCACACGGTGGCTGCACAATCTCTAACATCATTTTTATGCTATAAGACAGTGTTAATCATTGCTGCTGTTACAAGAGACTTGTTAGCCATGTTAGGCCCCGGTCACACCGAGCCATTGCAGGCATTGCAGTACAATAGAGTGAAATCTCTATGATGATGCCTCCCTGAATGTGACCATGGCCTAACATAGGCAACTTTCAAATGAGGTAGCCTTGGAAGAGCGGTCACACCACAATCACTTTGAAATAAACAGGCTCTTACTGAACACTGCATTAGTGATGGCGGCCATATTGCCTGCACATTCAGACATACAGGCTGTCCTAAGGAGGCACCCTAATGTGCCTGCAGAGCTGCCATGTTACAAAATGCTAATGATTATTGCTACTTATTACAAGAGAATACAAATAACCTGCCACATTACACAACATTAATATAGTAACATTACAAGAGCTGCATCTGTAGACAACTGCTGCCTTGTGAAAGACATCAACACATATGTTGCTGGATGTTGCAGACAATAGTGTAGCCATGTTTCATGAGACAATTAGATATTGAGGCTGTTTCTTTGTTTCAGAGGGGCTGATAGAAACTGCTGCCATGCTACAAGAGACTTTTGCCGTGTCACAGGAGACTGACAGAAACTGCTTAGGAAGATCAGACACATTTGCTGTAGATACGTTAAACCGGGCCTTCGGCATGATTTAAAGAAAAGCCCAAACCCTTAAAAAACGATTCCCCAGCATCTAAAATTAATATATTTTAAGATTTTAATCACTTTCTTATTATTCTTTCCCCCACCGGGCTGCGGCTCTGTTCAGGACTTTAGGATACAGGTGCCGCCATCTTGACTCAGAAGCATCACATACTGAGGAGAGGAGAGTGGGATAAAGTACAGGGGGCGGGGTTATAGCTGTGCTTTGCACAGACAGAGCAGAGCTGAGGTCAGGGAAAGTATAGCAATCCCACAATGCAGAGCGTCAAAAGACACTTCCTGTTTGAGGCTGCCTGATGTTCCATAAGCCACCATCTTGGATGTTTAAAGGCTCATAACATGCAGTAGATGCAGGTAAAATGATTTTTAATGTGAGCAATCTGTACGTACAGGGTGTGGGAAACACATAAGATATGCTCTTATTCAGGGTGAAGGACCACTTTAATCTGCCTGCTTCAAGAGACAATAAGGGGCTGTTGCCTTGCTATTAAACTACCAGAGACTGCTGCCATGTTAAATAGACTAAAAATACAATTCTGTGAAATACTCACCTGTAGAATTGGTATTATACGTATACAGTACGTCCTGCTCCAGATATAATACTTACACTTGGGGGTTATCCTCCGCCAGAGATGCAAAAACAGGCTCCTCCCTGCCCTTCATATACCCAGGGACCTCCCACAAATCCCCAGCATTGAAAAGCAGTGAACCAGAAGCCGGGAGAAACCAACCACCAAAACAACTGGTAATAACAATAACAACAATCACCATAGAGGGGATCCAGAATAATGCAAAAACCAGGGTGGGGTGGAGCAGGACGTACTCTATACTTATAATACCAATTCTACAGGTGAGTACTTCACAGAATTGTATTATTCTAAGTATACAGTTCGTCCTGCTCCAGATATAGTACTTACACTTGGGACATCCAATAGCAGTGTCCATAAAGTAGGGTGGGATCCCCAACAAAAAAAGGAAACGGCACGTAGCTTAAACCACTGCCGCCTGCAAAACCTTGCAGACAAAAGCAACATCAGCTGAGGCCCGAACATCAACCTTGTAAAACTTTGAAAAGGTGTGAACAGAAGACCAAGTAGCGGCCTTGCAAACTTGTTCAACAGAGGCCTGGTGCTGAAAAGCCCAAGAGGCACCAATAGCACGAGTGGAATGAGCAGTAAGGCGGAAGGGAGTACCTTCCTTCCCCTTGGCAGAATAGGCTTGTACCACAGCCTGACGGATCCACTTGCTGATAGTAGACTTGGCAGGAGCCAAGCCCTTCCTAGGCCCAGAAGGCACAACGAAGAGAGCTGCTAACGTGCACCTCCCAGGTTAGTTATAAAATGGTCTGAGCGGCTGCCACCCCCCCTTTGTTTCTTTTGAATTTGTGCAAGCACATGGTGTGTGGGGTCTAGGCTGTATTGCAAGGTCTTTGACCCTTCCACCCCATGGCTTTCACTTGAGAGGTTTAGGGCAACCTCAGGTAAGCCTGCTCCCAATTTATCTATTGCACTGTATGTCCCAGATGGGCTCTCAGAGATTAGAGTTAGGACTGCACCCCACAGAGGCACTTTGGCGTAGTGGTGCAGCTTAAGCATACTTCTGCAGATATGTGTGACCGAGTCCTCTGTTTTTAACCAAGTTTAGAGACAGGTTATAGGCTGGCCTGCAAGCTGACAGGGTTGAGTGCTGTGGCTCCTTTAAGACTTGTGTGTACTAATTGCCCTGCTAACGTGCACCTCCCAGGTTAGTTATAAAATGGTCTGAGCGGCTGCCACCCCCCCTTTGTTACAACGAAGAGAGCATCAGTCTTCCTGAAAGCCGCAGTGACAACCAGGTAATACTTCAAGCACCTGACCACATCCAAGGAGTGCAGAACCCTTTCCTTAGCATTACTAGGATTGGGGCACAAGGAAGGAAGAACAATGTCCTGATTCAAATGAAAGGCAGACACAACCTTAGGCAGAAAATCCGGCTTAAAGCGGAACACCACCTTGACCTGGTGTCTCTCATAGTATGGAGACTGAATGGATAGAGCAGCCAGCTCAGACACACGCCTAACCGAAGTAATAGCCACCAAAAAGACAACCTTGAGAGTAAGAACAACCAGAGCAGCATCTTGAATAGGCTCAAAGGGAGCACCCTGCAAGGCAGATAAAACCAAGTTTAAATCCCAAACGGGAACCACAGGTTTACGAGGGGGACGCGCATGAGTGACCCCCTGAAAGAAGGTCTTAACCAAATGATGATGAGCAAAGGTCTTCTGAAAGAAGACGGACAGGGCAGAAACCTGACCCTTCAGAGTACTGAGTTTTAGACCTAACTCCAAACCATGCTGTAAGAACTCCAGAACCCTGGGGACAGAGAACTACCTACAGGGAAGAGACCTAGACTCACACCAGTCAATGTAGGTACGCCATACTCTATAATAGATAGCAGCAGAAGTCTTCTTCCTAGCCTGCACCATAGTACCTACCACAGAGGCAGACAAACCCTTCTCCATCAAGATGGAGGTCTCAGCAGCCAGGCCGTCAAAGCCAGCGTTTGTAAATTGGGATGGCGTAAGGGGCCCTGAGTGAGCAGATCTGGCACCCCTGGCAGATCGTACTGGTCTACTGCCATTTGAACCACGTCTGCGAACCACACTCTTCTTGGCCACCGGGGGGGCCACTAGAATCACAGGCACCCCTTCCAGAGCAATCTTGCGCAGAACCCTGCTCAGCAGGGGGAATGGTGGAAACACATACAGGAGCCGAAACTCCTTCCATGACATGGACAGGGCATCCGTGGCCAAGGCCAGAGGGTCCTGAGACAGGGACACGAAGGCCGGGAGCTTGTGGTTGTGGCGGGACGCAAACAGGTCCACATCCAGTAGACCCCAACGGTGACACAGGGACTGGAATACCCTGTTGCAGAGGGACCACTCTCCCTGATGGGACGACCCCCTGCTCAGGGCATCTGCAAGCAGATTCTCCGCCCCCGGAATGTAAACAGCCGAAATGCATTGAACATTGGCCTCCGCCCATGTCAGAATCTGAGACACCTCCCGGAGGGCACTCTTGCTCCGAGTTCCTCCCTGATGGTTGATGTATGCAACCGCCGTCTTGTTGTCTGAGCGTCCCTGGACCGATAGTCCCCTCAGGTGTTGGGTCAACCGCTCCAGTACCAACCGAACTGCCCGCAGTTCCAGAATGTTGATGGGTAAGTGGGCCTCCCGAGAACCCCACGTCCCCTGGAAGCGCAGGGACTTCCAGAATCCCCCCCAACCTGACAGACTGGCATCCGTTGTGACCGTCTCCCAGGAAGGGGCCAGAAAGGACCTGCCCCCTGTCAAGTTCTCGAGGTCCAACCACCACGCAAGGGACCGTCTGACCGAGGGGGGAAGCACACAGACCCCGTCCAAGGACGCCGGGTTCTTGTCCCATACTGACAGAAGGTGAAGCTGCAGAGGTCTGAAATGGAACTGAGCAAAGGGCACCGCCTCGAAGCTCGCCACCATCAGACCCACCAGCTGCATTCCCTGCCTGATGGAGGGCTGTGGGCACGAGAGCAGGAACCTGGCCTGCGCAGTCAGAGCTTCCACCTTCTGTTGAGGAAGGAATATCCGTGACTGAACCGTATCCAGAATCATTCCCAGGAACGGGGTTACCGAGGATGGGGACAGAGAGGACTTGGGGTAATTCATCACCCAACCGAAGGACTCCAGGGTGGACACTACCAGTTGGGTGTCCAACTCTGCCTGCCGCAGAGACCGAGAGGTGATGAGGATGTCGTCCAGGTAGGGTAGCACGCGTATGCCCCTTAGCTTTATCAGTGACATCACCCCTGCCAGCACCTTGGTGAACACCCTGGGAGCCGACGTGAGGCCGAATGGCAGAGCCACAAATTGGTAATGCTGATCTTTCAGTGCAAATCTGAGAAACCTTTGGTGTCCTGCAAACACTGGAACGTGAAGGTAAGCATCCTTGATGTCTACTGACGTCATGAAGTCCCCTGGGCGCAATGAGCCAATGGCCGAGCGCAGAGTTTCCATGCGGAAATGCCTGTTCTTGACAAATTTGTTGAGGATTTTTAAATTCAGAATGGGCCTGACTGACCCATCCTTCTTGGGTACTGTGAAGAGATTGGAGTAGAACCCGTGCCCCTGTCTCCAAAGGGGACCTTGCAAATGACTCCTAGATCCAGGAGACCCTGCACGGCCAGCAGCAAGACCTGGGCTGAGGCGGGGTCCTGAGGGATTCGGGATCCAATGAATCTAGTGGGGGGCAGTACAGCAAATTCTATCTATCTTGTATCCGGAGGACACTACCTCCTGAATCCACCAGTCTGAGACGTGGCGCCGCCAGACGTGCTCGAAGTGCTGTAGACGTCCCCCCACCCTGACGGGTGAGGGCGCCCCCTCATGCTTGAGGGGTCTTGGGAGGGGCTTTGGGTTTGGGCCCCCAGGAGGAACCGGGACTGCGTCCTCTATTCCTGTGCCAGGAATCTGCGCAGGGCCCCGCGAAGGACACCCCTTTTCCCTGTTTAGCCCCGCGGTAGGGGATTGAAAGGGTGCCCTGGCCTCGAAAAGGCCGAAACTGCCACCTGCGCTGGGGCAACTTGCCTCCTTTGGGGAAGAGGTCTAGACGGTCTCCAAACAGACGTAGCTCTTTAAATGGAAGCCCAGTAAGGGCTTTCTTAGTGGCGTTGTCAGCCGCCCACTGTCGCAACCAAACCGTACGGCGAATAGCTACCGCCAAGGCAGAAGATCTGGCACACATCTTTATAGCATCGTCCGATGCAGACAGGATAAAGTTTATGAACACGTCACAGTTAGACAGATTATTGACAGTATCAGCGGGCAACTCATCTGTGCCGTCGAGTGCATTCCTAACCATGGCCCTGAGCGCTGCTGCTGTAATGGCTAAGGCGCAAACCGGACGCAAGGTCACTCCACCAAAAGCAAAGGCATGGCATGCCAATTGATCAAGACGCCGGTCCTCAGAGTCCCGTAGCGTAGTAGTGTCAGGGGAGTGCATAATAGAGGTGTTGGACAACCCTAGAATAGGAGCATCAACCTCGGGAGGCGATGACCAGCACTTAACCAAGTCAGCCGGGAAGGGATACTTTCTATCGACACTCTTAGGGATCCCAGGCAGTCTGCTGGGTTGTTCCCATTCCTTAAGCACGAGGCTATTGAAATGAGTCTGCTCGGGAAATTCAAGACGAGCCTTAGCAGTATGAAAGAGCTCGCCCCTTTGTCTGGGAGCAGCAACAGGGGGAGAGATAGACAAAACTTCAAATATCTGGACCAGCAGTCTGTCAATATCATCCGAGGTCCAGTGCTCGGAACCAGATTCGTCATGACCCCTGGACTCCTTGTCATATGACCCAGAGTCAGAGAACAGCTCCCCCTTCGTCCATAGGGAAGAGGGCAGAGTCAGGGGTTAAATGCCGCCTCTTGGCGGTGGCCTTACGCGCTAGCGAGCTAGCAAGCAATTATTCAACACTGGCCAGTCTAGTAGCCATATCAGGATGAGAATCCCCACTTGTATTGGGGGTTAGACTCAGGCTTGGGGGAGTAGGTGAAGTGAGGCGAGGTGCAGGCCCAGCCACGGAAGAGGCGGGAAGAGCCGATAGCGCCTGCTGTGCACAAGGAGCACAGACCCGTACATTGTCACCGCTGCTAGGTAAGACCCCACAAGCTACACACAACCGGGCTTGTCCCGAAGGAACCCCGTTCACAATATCCTGAGACGCCTCCATATGGTGATTGTATCGGCACGATAGGCCCGTAGGGATTGACGCTATAAGCTACCCTGGATGCCCCAATAACCCGCTGGGAAGTGGGAGTAATTTTTAATAGCCTCAACCGGGGGATACACCGGGCCGGGAGAAGCCACCGGAATCCACGGTCTGAAAGACATAAGAGGGACAGGAATGTCAGAGCCAAGCGCAAGGAGTAACTATAAGATATATTATAAGGACAAAAAATGGTCGCCCACGAGGGCACTTACAGACAGCAGGGGGAGGGCGGTCTTCACCACGCGCGCGAAAAGGAATGGCGCCAAACGATCCTCGAAGGGCGGGCCAGAGCTGAAGGTGACGCGAAGCACGCCAAAACCTGACGCGGGGCGCACCAAGTCAGGACCCCGCACCCCCTAGGGAGCGCGAAGCTCCGAAAGCACTAAGCAAATAGAGAAGAAGGGAACAGGGCAGTGACGAAGTCAAGACAAGCCCCTGAAGGATGATCGGTGTTACTGCAGCGGAGTCACTATGGATTAGGAAAAAAAGACGCTGCAGCATCAACAAAACCACCGCCGTCCGTGCAATATAGAAAGGGCGCGGTGGCTACCAAAAAGTAAAGTACATAACGCAGCTCTGACATCCATTCCCAGTCAAACACGGCACCGAGGCCATAAGCGTGAGATAGGGTACACTGAGGCCACCATACTCACAACCCCCCCCCCCTTTCTTTTCCCCCTGGCTAGGGGGGAAACGAAGGAGGATGGCGACCCTGTACACAGGGTCCACCGCTACACGGGGCGTGGGACAATTAAGCGGGAGGGACATCCACTATGAGGCTCACCATCAGCCTAAACCGCCTACCCTATGGTGGGGGACTGCGGTGGAGCATGGCTCCGTCAAGCACGCATGGTGCTGCCTACCTTCACCCGACCAGCGCAGCCCAGGCTGGGAGGCACATCACAAAGAGGACGGGTGGTAATAGTCCAACAGGGCTGCAGGCTAATAGCCCCGCTCACCTGCGAGAGAGTGATACTTCATGTCTTCGCAGTCAGCACTGCCGAGAAATCTGGGGATTTGTGGGAGGTCCCTGGGTATATGAAGGGCCGGGAGGAGCCTGTTTTTGCATGTCTGCAGTGCCACAGCGCCCTCTGGCGGAGGATAACCCAAGTGTAAGTGTATCTGGAGCAGGACGTACTGTATACTTAGAATATAATATCTAAATAAAATACTCTGCTGCAACTCAAGAGACAAACAGAGAGGTACATAGAGCTGCATCTCTCTGTTAGGACAGACAGACTGCGGTCTCATTCAATTGCTATTGATTTCTGCCTTGTTACAAAAGAATGTTAGAGACTGCTGCTTTGTTTGAAGAGGTTGCAGTAGACCTCTGCCTTGTTACAATAGGATGCTGCAGACCTCTGCATTGTTACAATAGGATGCTGCAGACCTCAGCCTTGTTATAGGAGGTTGCTGGAGACCTGTGCCTTGTTATAAGACATTGCTGGAGACCTGTGCCTTGTTATAGGAGGTTGCTGGAGACCTGTGCCTTGTTATAAGACATTGCTGGAGACCTGTGCCTTGTTATAGGAGGTTGCTGGAGACCTGTGCCTTGTTATAGGAGGTTGCTGGAGAACTGTGCCTTGTTATAAGACATTGCTGGAGACCTCTGCCTTGTTATAGGAGGTTGCTGGAGACCTCTGCCTTGTTATAGGAGGTTGCTGGAGACCTCTGCCTTGTTATAGGAGGTTGCTGGAGACCTGTGCCTTGTTACAAGGCGTTGCAGGAGACCTCTGCCTTGTTACAATAGGTTGCTTAAGACCTTTGCCTTGTTACAAGAGGTTGCTAGAGACCTTTGCCTTGTTACAAGAGGTTGCTGGAAATCTCTACCTTGTTACAATAGTTTTTATAGGGATGCTGCATTGTTACAAAAGCTTGCTAGAGGCTTTATTACCTGTTACAGGTGGTTGTTAGAGACTGCTGCCCTGTTACAGGTGGTTGCTAGAGACTGCTTACTTGTTACAATAGATTGCTAGAGCCCCCTGGCCCTCCCATAGCTTGATTTGTATTCAGTGAAGGGCAGCGTGTCTCTGCCCCCTGCCCCAGTAACACCCCATCTTTCCATTCATTGCAGACTGTGCAGTAACATCGCCTATATTCTGGGGACGGTGGCGGAGGACCCGACACTGGCGGAGCTGCTGGTGGATCTGGCTGAAGGCTCCACAGATTGGGATCTGCTGGGGATACTGGGAGCCATGCTGCAGTGGGAGGATGCAGAAGCTGTAATGAATGCCGCCGGAGCATTGGGGACCCTGGTAAGTGACCTCCACCCATAATACAGAACATGTGTGACAAGATTGGTATTCTGTGACCTAAAGGTGTCCTGTTTACTCTCCACAAACATAAACCAAAAGTTTAACCCTTCTAGTGCCAGCTACGTGAGTCTCACGTAGCTGCCTCTCCCAACCGTTAAGTGCCAGCTACGTGAGACTCACGTAACTGACTTTAGAGCCCCATAAAAAAAAAGTAACAAAGATACAGACTTACCTGACCCCTGGTTTGAAAGTGCCAGCGATTCTCTTCAAGCATCACCTGTTCGATTTCCGCCCCCGGGCCTCTGATCTTCAGGAGGGGGCCCGGAATAGCCCCCCACTGATCCCCTGCCTCCCACCAGTCCTGCTCCGATTACTACCGACAACTGTCATCTGCAGTGGCGCGGGACACTGGATGGGAGGTAAGTATAAGTGAAAAAAAGAATAATAAAATCTTTTTTATCTGGTGTCTTTTTTACTTTTACCTATTTGTGAACTGGTAAGGGGTCCATTAGACCCCTTTACCAGTTCACAAGGCTCTGGGGCTGGCAATCACCTGCGGCTAGCAGGTGACTTGCTATAACCCCCAGCCCCCCCATTACCTGCCTCCCCAATGGCCAGGGGGGGGGCAGAAGGGCCCTGGCCACTTAGTGGCTATGTGGGCTAGTAGCCTGCAGGGCCAGGGGCCACCAACGCTGGCCCCTGCGCCCTGTTCTACAAGCCCCCATAGCTGGTCCGGGTCGGCAATGCTGGGTAAGGGGGGACCCTACGTCATTTTTGGGGGAGATTTTAAGGGTTTTTAACCCCTAAAATTTCAAAAAAAATGAGGTCCCCCCCCCTGAGAGGGGGACCCTATGTCATTTTTTTTTTAAGTTAACCCCTTACAACTATGCAATCATATTGCATAGTTGTATCCTATCTGAAATCTCCTAAACTGCTGTTTCAGTTTGGGAGAGTTTCCTGTTCAGGAAAGGGTGTATACCAATACATATGTGGTACCGTTGTAACCGGGAGAAATAGGGCTTTCACACACAATAATATTTTATTAACAAACTTACATTTTTTATTACAAAAAAATACTACAAATTGTAGTAAATAGATTTTTTTTTTTGCACATATTTCAACCAAAAGTATTGAGAATACACTAAAAAACAAGCCAAACAAGACATTTTATGTTGAAGCCCAGACTCTGCTCAAAAAAAACATATATATTATTTTCCTGGAAAATCCCTGGAAATCATTTCATAAATCAAGGTTGAACATGTGTAGCGAAAAAAAGTGAAAAGTAGTCTGGCAACAGAGTGTAACAAAAAATCTAGGTAAGCTGGCACTTAAAGGGTTAATGGGCCCAAAACTATCTGTATAGTATAGAAAGGCCTGTAGTTACCTAAACTTTGGCTGCTGCTCATCTCAGTGGCAGGCTCCCTTGCTAATTGTGTGCAGAGACTGCTCACAGTGAGTGCTTTTATCTCTGTGTTTCCAGTTTTGGTTGCACTGAATCCAGATGATCGCTGAAGAAATAGTCCTCTTCTGCTCTGCTCATCAGCTGGCAGGGGTAAAGGTGCCATTTTTTTCACATTTTATATTTTCAAAAGCATTCAGGCACAAGACATTTTTGACTGAAGGTCTGCTTTAAGTATTCACAAATGTTATAGTTTGGGATCAGGTGCTCTTTAAGGCAGACCTCCAGACAAAAAATGGTAAATTGCTTACCCTTTTGTGATCAGTGGCTTAAGCGGTTTTAGATGGCTTAACCTTATGCAGATGTTGTGGAATGGCATAAAGATTAATCAATCTTGAATAACATGGGGGCGGCCATCTGATAGTCCTGCTTACAACTGAGAAATAGGGGATTGATGTTCCAGCAGCAATTCCAAGCAAATTGTGTGAGAGATGTGCCTCAGAAACAAGGAGAAGCTTGTCTGTCATTTTTCACACATGCAAACCATAAATAAACAGCTAATGTAGTAAACGAAACCTGTGTGAGGGAAGGTGTTACAATGTATCCCTATGGCTGTGGCAGCCAGGAGATACAACGTATTTAGAAGATGTCAGCTGTTTGCAAAGCAATGGTAAATCATTACAGCTGAAGGTTTACTACTTCTGTGAGGCAATTTTGGCTGAGGGACTTCTTGTGGCAAGATGGTTGCTGCCATGCATGTTTAAAAGTGCAGGATCTGCCTGCTATTCCAAACATCTGCATGGTGTTAATCCCTCTCAATAAGCTTATGTCACAGATTGCCAGAGAGAGGCTTTAGTCAAGCAATTTACTAAGCTTCAGTTTTCTTGACTGGAGGTCCGCTTCAATCTCATGAGGACGTTTTGTCTTTCCCTCAGTAGCTCCTATCACAGAGGAAGGATCGCATTACCAGTTACACAACACATCCTCTGCTCATTAAAACTACAGCGGCTTAGGCGTAATAAAAGCATTACAATAAAAGTGGCCTGACATGGTGGGCACTGTTTGAATGGGCATTGCGGAGACTGAACAGAACAGTGATGTATAGATCCTGCAGCCTCTGTTGGCATGGTAACCAGGGTTATAAAGTCCAAGGGAGGGTATCCTCACTCTATGGCTGCGGGTGCCTCTGTTACCCCTGGCAAAACTGTACAAATATAAACCTTTTCCCAAAGGCCCCATTACCCAGTTTCTTCCCAATTTCCAGTTTATTTTCCTGGAAATACCAGAGCAACCTATTGATTCAAATAGATGCCTACCTTTTACCACTTACACAGAAGCCTGGCACCCTGAGCCTTCCAAGTGACAGGTTCTCTCTTTAAAGTGATCCAAAACCCAGGATTTTACCATTGTGGGTTTTGGTCCAGGTCCCCAGGGCATCCCGTGGGATAGCCGAATTTGTAAGACTACCAGGTGAGCCACTGGGTTTCACACAGCAGGGCATCCCAAATGAGGATGAGTAATCATCCGGCCGGGAATCTTTACTTTTGCTCCACTTTTTTTAGCTCCTGGAGGGCATTTCACTGGCCACTGGCCTGGTGGTGCCGGTATTTGTTCCTTTACTGGTAATTGAGGATGGAAAAAGTACACCCACAATTACAATTACCAGTAAGAAAACAAATGCCGGCACTGCCAGGACAGTGGGCAGTAAAATAGAAAAAAATATACCGGCCAGGTGGCAACCCTAGTGTCATCCGCTGCATGATTAGTTGTTACCTACACCCGAAGCCCACATACTCACCTACTTCCAGCTTCCAACACTGCACGCCAGGCTTACGGTTATCAACAACAAGTCTGCCTGCCCCATTGATTTCAGTTAGCATGAAGTTAGATTCTGAGGTTTCCTTCCGCTTTAAACAGGATCTATACTTGTCCACCTGCTGCCTCTGGTCATTTATTCAGGACATCCCTAGGCATGTCAACTCACCCAGTTTTCACTGTAGTCACCCTATTTCTGCTCCCCTCATCCTGTCACCATTGCAATTCACCATGTAAAAACCCACCAAACTCCCCTTTCACCCTGACACACAATGTATAATGAAGTGAGTGGTACATTATATAAGAGGGGCAGAGTGGCAGCACAGATTGCTGGTGGGATCACTACTAAATATTAAGGACAGTTGAAATAGGACCTTCTAACCAAGAGACTGTAGCATCAGTGACTAAGGCAGCAGGGGTCACCTGGGGAATGGCCGCTCCTTATACATGCATTGAATTCCGAATTCCAGCTCTGAATTAATTACCTGGTGCCATGTTTCACACTGGTTCATGGCTTCAGGTGACTGCTGGCAGCCAGTGAGTCCCGAGGGGAGCACTGCCACGCAGGGCTGTGCCACTTCATGTGCGGAAGTGATCATAGACACAGGAAGCCTCATATAAATGTGCAAATGTTGACATGCTACAAACAATGTCACATTGGATGCTGAAGTTGGATATCACATCACAAAGGCAGCTGTCACTCACTCCCCCATGACCCAATTAGCTCTGCTCCTTTTCATGGCATTCCACCAGTATTTCTTAATTAAATAGGAGGTGTAAACTTCAAACATTTTTTTTAAAAGCAACATATATTGCTGTATGCATTTATAATTGTTTGCATCCTCTTTAACTTGGCACTGAACTCCTGATTTTTTTTTTTTTGCCAGGCGGAGAATGGCAGTGGCAGGCGATGGCTCCTCTCATCTCCGGAGGCTGACTTCATCATCGAGAACATCACAAAGCTCCTGGACTCTCCCAGCGACTGGACTGCCAGCAACTGCGCCCTGGTACTTGCCCGCATCTCCATGTGCCACCAAGGCTGTGCCCGCCTCCTGGCTCACTCCCAATCCGACCTGATATTAAGGAAGATCATCAAGTCACTTCATGTGGATGAAGCAGGTGAGCTGCAGTTGATTGCCATAACGTTGTGGAGATCAGGAATTCCAAACAGGAATTCCATCTGATAGAGAAGCCTTAGATTTCATGCAAACAGGAACAGGTACCCTACATTTTGCTCCCAATGGCCCCCACAGATTTTCTAACAGAAGGCGAGTCCACCTCACTGGAAAAACATCTTCACTTCACCTGGAGAACTTCTTGACCTCGAAACTAAAAGATGTTTTGTGCTCACAAACTTTAGTAAAAACCGGCCAACTGAGTGTGCATGCTCACCATATGCATTAGATAGCTTGCTATTTCAGTGATAAACCCCATAAGTAAGGTTAAATTAAAGTACTGGGGTCAAAAGGAACATTAAAGCAGATCTCTAGTAAAAAAAAATGCTAGGTAGATGCCCATGGCACATGCACAATTGTCCAGCAAAAGCTGCGCAGGATTGAGGACCTGATGCAGCTGGCGACAAGTAGCCTCGTTTTGCAGTGAGTAGGCAAGAATTTCACTAGCAGTAAAGTCATGGGTGGGATCTCTGTTGAGATCCAATATTTTGTGCCAGTGCTGGATATTCTATTAAAGGCCAGTCCAGCCAGACTGCCCATTTTTAAGCCCCCCCACCCTGTCATCCTCCGCAAGGCGTTACATTAAAAAACACTTAACAGGCCCGCAATCCTATGGCAATCACTGGCCAATTCCAGCACTGGCCGCTGCATCTTCATTGCTGAAAACGCCTGAGGATCGGCCCTGGATTGTTGGCCAGGTAAGTATTTTTTTTTATTCAACCCCCCCCCCCCCCGCCCTGCTTTAGCGCTAAAGGAGGGTGGCAGGCAGAGGGGACTTAAAAAATGGGCAGTCTGGCTGGACTGGCACTTTAATAGAATTCTCTGTCCTCTGTGACCAGGAAGCATGGACAGATCTCGAGTGCGTCAAGCATACAGTGAACCTTCAAGGTAAAATAACCAAACTTTAAGAGCAAGTAAAGTCTAAATAGATTTTACTTCCTCTGTTCTTTCTTGATCTGTGATACCTTGCTGGTGACCTGTTCAGACTCCCCCGCTGTGCATCGGCACCACTAAACTAGAGAACAGGGGCGCTTGGATATTCGCCTCTTTCAGGTTGCACGTACCATGTGACTGCAAATAGCCTATCAACTGCCAGCTGTGCAAGTCTGATAGGCTGCTCCACAGCCGCCGTGGAGGGATCTCAGGAAGAGGTGAGTATCCGGGAGGCCCCATTATCTAGTTTACAGGTGCCGATGCAGACCAGGGGAACCCGACCCGGGTGGCCAAGCTGCTGCATATTAAAGGTGGAATCAAGGGAAAACAAATCTCATAGACAGTTCATCTAGCAGTAAAGCCATAGGTTGGATTGGTGGGGTCAATGGCTCGTGACTATTTAGTGCTGGTACTGATAACACCATGGATGTCCTGTCCTCTGTGACCTAACAAGAAGGGTGGCTAGATCTCTATTGGAAGACAGAGAACATAGGATTCTTTCCTACCCTGTCAAAAACTGAAACACATTTTGGCAGTTATACTTTAATATGTGTCTCTTTTTCATAGGCTGTGGCCTGAATGCAGCTTTTACTCTAGGACGTCTGTGTGACACCGACACTGGCTGGAGGCGAGTGCTCAACCTGCCGGAGGCTGGCAGCATGGTGAGTACATTGTATCTGTACTGTAGCTGTAAATGATGGTGGAGTTCCTCTTTATAACAGTCATTTTGGACCAAGGGTCCTATTGGCTGTTGAGGTCTACAGGATCAGTGGGTAGGGAGGGGCAGGGGCATATTTTGGGAGATGCTGTTGCTCCATAGGTGACATTCTGGGTAATGATCGTGTGTTCCTTCCTTGATAAGTCCAGATCTCTTCTCTGGAGGCCATGATGTCTGGAGGAGATGCCGGGGCCAGCCGCAATGCTTGCTTTGCTCTCACGTGTTTAGCCACAAGCGAGCCGGGCCATGAGCACATCCTGAGGAGTGAATGCCTCCCCCGCGTTTTGGATACACTTTGCCGTCTGCTGGAGTCCGCCGAGCAAGAGTCCTGCTGGTTTGCTGCCATGTAAGACTTTATAAACTTAAAGGAATAATTTTTAGCAATTTTGACTGCTCCTGCTTTACTCTAATCCCAGATAATGGCGCCTGTTTAAGCTGTAAAGCTCCGCCTCCTCCATTCTGTGCCACTGTTATGAATGGCAATGATGTAATTTCCACACCTATGCAATGACTGATCGCCAGCAAACATACAGAGAGGTGTAGCAAGAAAAACTGTTCTAGGACAAACTTATCCATTTCTAGTTCTACACCATAAAAAGGGAGTATTGGCAGGTTCAGTGGCCAAATGTATTTTACAAATTCAGTAGTCCCATTCGCTTTTACTACATTATGGCACTCTCATAAGATCTATATTGAAACAGGGAGATCATAGCTATGTCTTAAAATCCAAGGCCACCATTAGGACAGCACAGCATAACTCCAGTATAGGACCCAATCCTTCCTCAGTGTACTAGAAGTGCCATTGATACCAGCAATTTTTTTCCTGAAACTTAGCTTTGAATGTCAGCATTCACCTTTTTCTAGGTGGACACTAAGTAGTATGGAGTCACTTGAAGTGGAGGGGGTTATGGGGGACCCAGGTGAGTGGGTAGTGGGTTGTGTAAGGATTCTTTGGACAGTATAGGTGGTACCTAGAGTATAGAGCGCAGATTAGTAGTGGAGGTACTAATGCACTCATTAATGTAATGGTGGACTTTAGGATAGTGTTAATGACTTCTGTGGTTAAAGTGGACCAAAACCCACCCTGGAGTCTATGAGACTCCCAAGGTAGGCATACTCGCTCCCCCTGGGGCATCCTGAACTAGGATTCCCCGCTTTGTGAAACACAACAGGATGCCTGAAATTCTTACCTTTCCCTGAGCCCATGGCGCATGCTGGACCGGTATCACTCGCATCCCTTGTAGATGTGCACCGCCCTGCCTGTCGCAACTGAATGGCTGTGTCTGGTCGTGCACAGGAGGGAGAGTTCTCTCCAGCCCCCGGCTTCTGCCTCCTGGCTCTCGCTCTCTCCCCGGGCAGGAGTCAGAGAAGCGGCAGCTGGCCTCCCCTGCCAGAGAGCTGAGCTCCACCAGTGCACGAGGGGGGGGGGGGGGGAGGCTGTACCCGCTGCTGAAGGTGCTCCTGTCTGGAGGTACCTGCCCACCAACTCACCTAGCTGCCTGCCCACCAAGTTGCTCAACCACCCACCAACCCACTTAGATGACTGGGAGTGCGCACATGTACTTTTGGGAGTGTGGGCATGTGCTCTGGGAGGGCTAGCATGCATGCGCTTTGGGAGTATGTATCTATAATACCTTGTGCAAAACTATACCTTCCAGCACCCTCATAACTACAAAAGTTTATTTATGTAGTCCACCCATACTAACCTGTACCTATACCATTCTGGTCACCACTCATACTGTCCAAAGAATCCTTATACAACCCACTGCCCACTCACCTGGGTCCCCCACAACCACCTCCACTTCAAGTGATTCCGTACTTAGTGTACACCAACCCACCTACCAACCCACCCACCTAGACGACTGGGAGTGCACACATGTACATTTGGGAATGTGGACATGCATGCGCTTTGGGAGTGTGGACGTGCATGTGCTTTGGGAGTGTGGACGTGCATGTGCTTTGGGAGTGTGGGCGTGCATGTGCTTTGGGAGTCTGGGAGTGCATGTGCTTTGGGAGTGTGGACGTGCATGTGCTTTGGGAGTCTGGGAGTGCATGTGCTTTGGGAGTGTGGATGTGCATGCGCTTTGGGAGTGTGGACGTGCATGTGCTTTGGGAGTGTGGACGTGCATGTGCTTTGGGAGTCTGGGAGTGCATGTGCTTTGGGAGTCTGGGAGTGCATGCGCTTTGGGAGTGTGGACGTGCATGTGCTTTGGGAGTGTGGACGTGCATGTGCTTTGGGAGTGTGGACGTGCATGTGCTTTGGGAGTGTGGACGTGCATGTGCTTTGGGAGTGTGGACGTGCATGTGCTTTGGGAGTGTGGACGTGCATGTGCTTTGGGAGTGTGGACGTGCATGTGCTTTGGGAGTGTGGACGTGCATGCGCTTTGGAAGTGTGGAGGTGCATGCGCTTTGGGAGTGTGGACGTGCATGCGCTTTGGGAGTGTGGAGGTGCATGCGCTTTGGGAGTGTGGAGGTGCATGCGCTTTGGGAGTGTGGAGGTGCATGCGCTTTGGGAGTGTGGAGGTGCATGCGCTTTGGGAGTGTGGACGTGCATGCGCTTTGGGAGTGTGGACGTGCATGCGCTTTGGGAGTGTGGACGTGCATGCGCTTTGGGAGTGTGGACGTGCATGCGCTTTGGGAGTGTGGAAGTGCATGCGCTTTGGGAGTGTGGGAGTGCTGGTCTAGACTCCAATGTCGCCTAGGGGAGGGGGGAGTAGCTCAGCTCGGGTGTCTTATGCAAGTTCTGTGAATCTTATAGACCCCACCCATTATGCTGATTATTGTGTAGCATCAAAGATCCAAGGGCCGCACCCACTTTTTAGGCTGTTTCTTCTTCAATTTAAAAACGGAAACTAGTTTAGGACTGTGCCAAATGTAGCCGACACAATGGTGTAACAATTACCTTTGCCTGCTGTAGCACTAAGGTGGTATAGGAGGGAACAAATGGTATGGTATGGTAAGTTAAAAGTTAGACATTCTGTAGATTCAGGTGGTATGCCACAGTGGGCTGTATAAAGATTATTTAAATAGTATGGGTAATACCCTTTAATATGGGGTACAGGTTAGTTAGTAAGTAGGCCCCAGATGTGTCCTTGGATTTATATGTTGACTTCAGGGGGGATATAAATTGACTGTTGTGGTTATGGAAGGTGCTGGATGGCATAGGTGGATATAAGCTGGTATGTGTACACTGTAAAGGTAGCGGGGTCCTTTTTGTGGTATACAGGGCCTGATACAGCTGGTAGGAGATACAATGTATTAGAATTAGGTCCTGAGGTGGTATGCATGTACCCTTGAAATAGTGTGTGCACCGCAGGGGGTATAAATGGACAGTTTGGGTCCCGATCATGGTAAAGGCTTGTATTTGTATAGGATGCCCATAGGGTAGTAAAAGGAGACCCTGAATGGTATGATGAGGGAGGGGTAGTAGGTAGAGGCTTGATGAATAATGGTGGGTCCCATGATGCTTCTTCTATCTAAACTAATAAAAAAGAATCCCACTCCCACTATAGAGGATCCAAGTATAGTAACAGAAGTATCTCAAAGAACACTACTGCTATGGCCAAGGCTGAGGTGAGGGAGCTCACTCACTTACACATGTCCGGCAGCAGTGTTTTGTGTGTACAGGACTTACTTATCTCTTCTTGTAGATCTTGGTGTGTACTAGGGGTGTCAGAAAAAATTGATTCTGTCAAGTATTGCGATATTTCATTAGGCGATACCAGAATCAATTCTTTCTCCCTAGTATTGATTCTGATTTTTTTTTTTTAATTTAATACATTTTTTTCTATGTGTGGTGTTTTTATTTACCGTTAACCCTTAAACTGGCAAGGTATCTATGAGACCCCTATACTAGTTCACAAGGCACTGGGTCTGGCAAGTCACCTGCGGCTAGCCATTAACCCTGAGCCCCCCATAACCTGCCTCTCCAAAGCCCAAGGGGGGGGGGGGGAGGCAGAAGAGCCCGTGGCCATATGCTATAATGGCTTGTAGCCTGCAGGGCGATGGTCCACCAAAGCTGGCCCCTGCGCTCTGTACTACAAGCCCCCATAGTTTGTTGCCTGGGCTGGTTATGCTGGGTAAGGGGAGGGGGACCCTATGTCATTTATTTTAATTAAAAATAAAATGTCATATTCTAAGCATACAGTACGTCCTGCTCCATATATAATACTTACACGTGGGTAATCCTCCGCCAGATGGCGCTGTGCACTGCAGACATGCAAAAACAGGCTCCTCCCGGCCCTTCATATACCCAGGGACCTCCCACAAATCCCCAGATTTCTCTGCAGTGCTGACTGTGAAGACATGAATTTTCACTCTCTCGCAGGTGAGCGGGGCTATTACAGCCTGCGGCCCTGTGGGACTATTTCCACCCGTCCTCCTTGTCATGTGCCTCCCAGCCTGGGCTGCGCTGGTCGGGTGAAGGTAGGCAGCACCATGTGTGCTCCACCGCAGTCCCCCACCATAGGGTAGGCGGTTAGGCTGATGGTGAGCCTCTTGTGGATGCCCCTCCCGCATTATTGCCCCGTGCCCCGTGTAGCGGTGGACCCTACGCGAAGGGTCGCCGTCCTCCCTCGTTTTCCCCCAGTAGTTAGGGGGAAAAGAAAAGGGGCGGTCCCAGTGTACTCTAATGTCACGCTTATGGCCATAGTAATTCCCCTTATTTACATCTGGGTGTCAGGGTTGCGCTTTTCGCTCCTTATCATGATTTGGCTGCCGCCATACGCATGTCCCTACTTGGCTGAATAGTATGCCGCGCGGGCGGCGGCTTCGTACAGACACTGCGGCGTTTTTTCTTATGCAAGACTTCTTTTAAGTGGTTTTATCCTTGCACGTTTGGCGACTACCTCAGAGCTTCGCGCTCTTCGGGGTGGGCGGGGACTTGGCTTGCCGCGCTCCGCGTCACGGCCGAGCATTGAGCCCGCCCTTCGAGGTTCGCTGGGCGCCATTTTGATGATCTTCGCGCACGCGTGGTGGCGGCTCCCCTCCTCCTTGGTCTGTAGGTCCCCTCGTGGGCGATTCTTTATTACATTTTTTACTAGCTGCGCATGGCCCTGACACCTCTTATCCCCTTTATGTCTTTCAGATGCCAAGTCTCCGGTGGCTTCTCCCGGCCATATATATATATATATATATATATATATATATTAGCGGGTTCCCCTAATAGTCTCCCACATTGATCATTGGGTCTGGGGGCATCCAGGGTTGCCTATTGCGTAAATCCCTACGGACATATTGTGTCTAGATAATCACCATATGGAGGCATCTCAGAATTATGTGACCGGGGTCCCTCGGGGACAAGACCGGCTGTGTTCAGCGTGTGGACAACCTCATGCTGATGCTGATAGAGCAGGGGTCTGCGGACCCTGTGCTGAACAAGCACTGGCCCTGCAATCAGGGTTGCCAGTGGCTGCTCCTCGGTTTAATACACCTGTCTCCCCGTGCTTAAATCTCACGCCTGATCAGTCGCACTCGAGCGGGGATGACCAGCAAGTCGTGCCGCGCAGACTGCATACGGCTGATCAGGTTATCTCGAGGTTGGCAGAGCGCTTGGGACCTGTAAGGAAGCGGTCCCTGACGCCTCCGGTTTCACCCCTTCCTACCGAGACTGAGGAGTTCACGGCTCCTCTGGGTTTTGCTCCTTCTGATGAAGGTGAGCTGTTCTCCGACTCGGACTCCCCTGACGAGGGGCCGAGGAGTCACGATGATACTGGCCCTGATTCCTGGGGCCTGGGTGACACTGATGAATTGCTGATAAAAATTTTTGAGGTATTGTCTATCTCTCCCTCTGGTGAGGTTCCCAGGCCTCGAGGAGCGAGTTTCCATACAGCGACACCGCGCTTGGAATTTCTGGAGCAGGATCATTTCCAGGCTCTCGTACTCAAGGAATGGGAATCCCCTAGTAAACTTACAGGGGTTCCAGGGGACTGGGATTGGAAATACCCTTTTCCCCCTGATGTGGTTAACAGTTGGTCATCACCTCCCGTGGTGGATGCACCGATCATAGGGGTTCATTGATAGGCTGGCTTCCCATGCCTTTTCTTGTGCAGGGACGGCGTTTCGCCTGGTCTGTGCCACGGCTATCACTGCTGTGGCCGCTAGAACCCTCATCAGAAAGATGATTGACCATCAACCTGAGGATCTTCCCTGGGAGGTGTTTAACGTACTCTCCAGTTGCGATGTATTTGTAAGGTTTATCCTTTTAGCGCTGGATGACACCATTAGGATGTGTGCAAGAACTTCTGCCTTTGTGGTAGCTATACGTCGCTTGCTCTAGCTGCGACAGTGGGGTGTTGACGATGCTACAAAGAAGACTCTTACTGGGCTTCCCTTTAAAGGGCGACGCCTATTTGGGGCCCATCTGGACCTATTTGGAAAAAAGGGCAAAACACCTCTACGCAGAAGGCTGTCTCGGCATCCTCGGGGCAGGAGCACCCCTCCTCCCCCCTATGTTAGTGTCAAACAGGAACCATGGGTGTGCTTCCAGCTATTTGGTGTAGATTCCTGTCCTAGGGTTGGCAGACAACGCCCTGGCCCCTCCGGCAGGACTAAATCCAATACCTTCACCAAAACTCCCCAAGCATGATGGGACGCCCTCGCCCTTCTGGGTGAGGGGATGCCGCAGCACCTTGCTCCTATCAGGAGGCGTCATGCCTCCTTTTGGTGGATTCAGGAGGTAGTTTCCTCTGGAAGCAGGATAGAGTTGCTGGGCGGTCCCTTCCCGTGATTGTCAAGGTGCCTTTGGTCCCTGTCTTTCTTCAGGTTTTTTTGTGCAGGCCGTGCTCGGCCTGCAGGGTCTGGGGCCACTTGCAGGTTGCCATTAACAGGCAGAGGCAAGGGTTTTTACTTCTACCTTTTTTTCCACATTTCCTGCAAAAGGATGAGGCAGTCTAGTCCATTCTGGACTTCCTTAGGTTCGACAACTTTACATTCACTGGCAGTTTCTGCATGGTTTTCTCTGGGTTGGGCTGCCGGCGTCCTACGCCCAGGGTACTCTTGCCGTTTGTGGAGACCTAAGATTCTTATTTCATTTTCACTGTGCTTTTATGGACACTGAGGCCCTTACAGATTGTGTCGGTGGTCCAACACTGTCGTTTGTGGCCTTGTTATCTGGCCTCTCTTCTGCTCCCAGAGTGCTCGCCAAGGCACTGACGGGGGTGATGTCTCTGCTGAGACCCAGGGGCGTCCGCGTGACGAACTACTCGGTCGTCCTTCCTTTTTTCCTTGTGTTCCCTTATTTGGTATTTCCATTCTGGGATTGAATTTAGATTTGGTTCAGGCTAGAACCGTCTTCATTGACATTCAAGTGGACAATCTGGTTATATGGGCTCTGTCCCTCATTGCTGTCCCCGTTCTGCGCCAGGCAGGGTTGCAGCTGGTGGGCCCATTGGTGGCTGCCCAGAATTTTCCTCAGTGCCCTTGGGCTCTTCTGCTACCCATATTGGTAATGCTGGTCAGATTCCATTTTCACTGGGTCTGTGTACCTTACCCCTTGGTAAGGTGGTTTCTTATGAGACTGTTGTACTCAAGGAACCAGTCAGAGGGCACCCCTTATTTGTGTTTTTTCCTGTAGATGGATGTCATATCTATCAGGTTGACAGGGAGAGGAGATTTCTTCTAAAAACCCCCTGTGGTTCCGAGGTAGGGCCCTTGGGGGGCCCATTCATCTTTTGAATTTTGAAACAGTGAACTTTCGGGGTGGCTCTATATGCCTTGCCTACCCCTCTTCTGGACCTCCTCCTTGAGGGCTCCTGGTCTGTCTGCTTACGGTGACCGGTATTGATTATCTGCTTGGGACTCCTTCTGAGACAGGATGTGCTAATCCTTTTGTCTCTTTGTGATCCAACTTGTGTGGTCCTGTTGAGGACCCGTCACTATCTCTAGTTCTCGGCCTTCTTTTCTCTGTCTGAGTATTCCTGACTGTGGTCGTGAGGCCTTCTTGAGTTGTGCCTGGACACACTATGTTTATCACCCTGCTAGGCGGGGATCTGCGCAAGATACTCTGGAAGGGGGGACCAGTTATTCTGGTGGCCCCTGGGTGGCCTATGGGCGTGTGGTTTGCAGTCGTGGTGCTGAGGACTGCGGACCTGTACGTGCTTTCAGGTGCGCTGATCTGCTCACTCAGGGCCTCTTTGTGTCACCCCAATCTACAGGTTCTGGTCTACGACGACCTGATGGCTGATTACTCCAGCTTGATGTAGTAAGGCTTACCTTCTCGGTGACTGTGACTATGGGAAGTCTAGGACCTAGCCTTTTCTTCTTCCTCTGTCTATTACAGAGTGTGGCATACCTACATTGATTGGTGCGAGTCTAGGGCTGCCCTGTTGGGCGCTCTCTGTTCTCTAGGTTATGGCCTTGCTGCTGCATGGGTTGGAGTTGGCTTTCCATCTCGATGCTCTGAAGGTTCAGGTTCTGCCCTGTCCGCCTTCCTGTAGAAGTCTTTTGCTCACTCCTTCCTTGGTTGAGCTTCTTTTGGGGGTTACTTGTGTGCATTCCCCGCGTGATTCTATGATCCTCCTTGGGGGTTGCTTTTTAGTCTGTTGCCTTTTTGGGGCGTTCTCTTTGGAACTGTTCCGGATGCTGTCTGTCTGTTCTTACCTTCCAGTTGTCGTTCTGGGGGCTGTTACTTCAGTCAGACGTGTGCCTGAGCGGGCGGCTTTGTTTAGCTAGCCCTTGTTTATTGATATTTATACCTTGATGAGGTGGTGTTCCGCTTTACGCTGGTCCTTCTGCCTAAGGTGGTGTTTTAGGCTTATGTATTCAGGACATTGTCTTTCTTCGGGCATTATCCCTTGTAACACTGCAAGAAGGTTCACATTCCCTCAATAGGTGTTGGAAGCTTTTTCCTGGATGGTCTCTTATCCTTTAGGGGGACTGATGCCTTTTGGGGTTTGCGGGCATTTCCATCCGCATGTGCCTGATTTCATCTGCTTTCAGGGGTTACGAGGCCCCTTGGCCTGGTCTTTTCTTGGATGAGTTGTCCCTTCTGGTCCTAAGAAGAGTTTTTGGCTTCTGCCAAGGCTACTGTTAGAGTTTGGACTGGTCGGGCTGTTTCTCAGGCCTGATCTTTTACGGAGAAAAATCTTCTCCTGTCGTTATTCTGGTTCTATTGGTGCCCTGGTTCTTGGACCCTTCAGCGCCAGGTTTTGGTTGAACGAGTTGCTGGTCCACTACTTGTTTTCTGTTTATACCTTCTCCAAGGTTTTATGTGGTTGACGTTGGAGCCTTTGCTCACGTAGCTCTTGGTAGCAAGGTTGCAGGTGACAGTGCTTTGACTGTCTGCTGTGCCTTTTTTGTTGGGGATCCCACCCTACTTTATGGACACTGCTATTGGATGTCCCACGTGTAAGTATTATATATGGAGCAGGACGTACTGTATGCTTAGAATAATACAATTCTGTGAAATACTCAACTGTAGAATTGGTATTATACGCATACAGTACGTCCTGCTCCACCCCACCCTGGTTTTACATTATTCTGGATCCCCTGTATGGTGATTGTTATCATGGTTATTATTACCAGTTTTTGGTGGTTGGTTTCTCCCGGCTTCTTTTTCTCACTGCTTTTCAATGCTGGGGATTTGTGGGAGGTCCCTGGGTATATGAAGGGCCGGGAGGAGCCTGTTTCTGCATGTCTGCAGTGCACAGCGCCATCTGGCGGAGGATTACCCACGTGTAAGTATTATATATGGAGCAGGACGTACTGTATGCGTATAATACCAATTCTACAGGTGAGTATTTCACAGAATTGTATTTTTAAAAGAATCATACTATATCGTCTTTGAGACAGAATCGGGATATACTGTATCGTGTTTCGCTATAGGTATTGCAAGATTCTTGCCAATTAACACCCCTAGTGTGTACAGACTTGGTGTACAGTCTGCAGGTAGTAAAACCTGCTTCCATAAACATTTTCTAACATAAGAAAGGAGAAAAATACTAGAACGGCTCAGCGCCTCAAGTACATCTTTTTGGCACTAAAAAAATATACACTTTGAAAAATGCCATTGAAAGTGGGACTTTGCTTTAAAAGACCCAGTCATATATCTGGTACCTGCATTTGAGATGTGTTGTTTCAAAGCTCTTGGGCCAGCCATCTAGAAGGCTAGGCATGTCCAATTTTGTAACTCTTTTACATATTGGGTTTCTTTTCAGTTAATTTACTGTATTTCTAATATTATTTTTTTAAGAACTGTGAAGACTTTATCCAAGTTTCCCACCGGAGTGGTATGTCTGCGCCAGCATCCATTTCTGGAAGCCATCCTTAAGGTAAGTGTACACTGTGCAGGTCTGTAAAAATCCAGATTAGATCAGATAAGTTTGATTAGAAATGTGCAAGTCTTGGTTATTAACATTTTCTCTTGTATGTTATTTATTTTACGGCTTTAGGTCTGTTTTGATTGTATTACATCTCTATTCTTTTCTGTTCCTCTCCTTTTCTATTTACCTTTGCATCTTCTTTTCTCTCATTATTAGTTCTCACTTTACCCCTCTTCCCTTTCTATTCCATTTCATTCCTTTTCCCATTGTGGTTTTATTTCCTAGTTTCTGAGTTTTTTTACATGAATATTTTTTTCTTTCCATCCAATTGCATTACACCACTTATTCTGTATACTTTCCATCAATCCTATTCCATTTCTGTTGATCTCTATTTTCACTATTTCTGATTGTTTGGTATTCCACTTCCTTTTCTGTTTAACCAGACCAACACCCATTTTTACTTTAACGGGTGTTGGCCCCGCTGTTTGGTGATCATAAGAAGCTCGGGGGTGGGCATCCAGAATGCTGGAGTCGCCCCCCCCCCTGCAGCAAACCACACACAAAGCTTGTAATACTCACCTTCATTATGAGCAAGCGGTGAGAACGGAGTCCCGCGATTGGTCGCCGGACGTTCACGCAGTGCAGAGGGCGCGACTATGGCCCACGTGACCGCCGGCCGGCCAATCACTGCCCCACCAAATCGTGATTAAGCTCATGTAATAAATGAAAAAAAAGACACTCACCTTAACCCGGAATCTAGACCCCGGTGGCACCAAACGCCCGCCGCCATCTTCTTGATGCCGGCTGGCGGCGCAGACTTCAGGGGCTGGATTAGGGGTTAATGTGAGTTTCTTTTTTTCTCATTTATTACATGAACTTAATTTCTGTTCGGTGGAGGTTATTTTTATTTTGATTGAAGGGGCTGGTGTGGCCCTTTAATGTTTCAAAAAGAACAGACAAAACCAAATGCGTTTCATATTGAGAAGCTCCTGATAAGAGAACCAACCCTTGAACATGACAGGTTGCACTTAGCTTGGCCAGAAAGATTTCTCATCCGTGACAGCATGTGTCTCAGTTAATGAACCATTTATGTCTTGAAATATATCATAACTGACTGGTGTACTTTGTGTTTTGTATGTTTTCTGCTGAAGCATTCACGTTGGTAATTATCTCAGTGCTCCATAGCCCCCCAGAGTGTGCGATCACCATAGTGAAGTGGCCCATAAATATTTTACTGGCAACCGTGCTGACACTGGGAGTTCTGGCGGGACAAACATCATGGGTAATGGAGCACCTGTTACCAAGGAGATGGTCACCATAGTGAGAGGAAAGTTGAATGTTATCACTAAAGGAAGGTGCTTATAAAGCGGACAAAGACAATGGATTCAAGTACCTAGCTGTCCTAGGAATGTCAGAATGTATTTTAAAGCAGGATTCCTAGATGGGTTGCCCCTCTGTAAAAATCTATGGAAAGCCCAAAATCAGGCACCAAAATCTATGTCAGGAAACTTCTGTAGACTGCAATGCAATGCATTTCTCCCATTGGAGGAGGTGTGGCTTTTGCACGTGTGTACAGCTGTTTCCTGTGTGGCTAGGAAAAGATGAGCATCTCTCAATTGCAGGCTGACTAAAGGCGTGAGGGGGGCGTAGAGGCTAGTTTATTGTCGCTGTGGATCAGGACCCTCCTGGCACTAAGCTACATAAGAGCAGATTTGTGATTCGTGATGCCCCACTGTGTAAAACCCCCCAGGATGCCCAGTAAACTCACCTTCTCCCCGATCTAACGGAACATGCACTAGCGGCGCCACTCCCTGCTATACCTGTAGCAGGATGCCACCCACTCCAGGCTATTGTGAATGGCCAACGTGGGCACGCTCCCTTTTAGGAGGCAGCAGGGATGCTTCCGTCAGCACACTCAGGTCCGCTCATCAGGACTCAATTAGACTTGGAGCAGACTGGAGCCGATCCTTAGGCAAGTGGGCAGGAGTGGATCCAAGCGCGCTGATTGGACGAGAGGCCTTAGGACCTGGAAAAGTTGAGTTAGATTGGGTGACCTGGGGGTTTCACACTGCGGGGCATTCCTGATTGGGGTGCCCTGAGGGCAAGGACCAAAACCCAGGATCCTAGGTTTTGGTCCATTTTAAAGCTCTAAATGCATGACATTTTGTCCACCTATTAAATTCAGAATTAGCTGTAGTTTATGTTCTTTAGACATAAATGCTTAGGAAACTAAGATAATATTAATATATTAGGGTTGATTCGTCACCATATTTTTTATACTCATGCTCTTTTGACAGATAATGATCTTTTCCCCATAATTTTTTTCCCTCGGTACAAAGCTCTCTCAAAAAAGTGAAAAAAAAATACGCTGAATCAACCCTATTGTCTTTACTTTGTTACAGTGGTTCTCAACTGTTTAACTCCAAGTACACCCTAGCAACAAGAAACTCCAACCAAGTACCCCATAGCTATAAAAAATCCCCACCAAGTACCCCCAAGTATGGGGTTACTTATAAAGTAGGCCACAGGCATTGTAACACTTTAAGAAACAAGAAGGAATAATTAATTACTATTGAAATGATATACCAAACCTATACCAGTCAGACCTACCATGTTGGTCACTACATACCCCTTCAAGCTGTGGCATGTACCCCCTGGGGTACGTGTACGCTGCTTGAGAAACAGTGCTTTATGAATGTCATTGGGGTTCTGTCTCTTTAAATAGACCAATCAGCATTTTTGTAGGTATTTTCTGTTTTTGACTCTTCATTATGTCCTATAAATTGCTGTTTATTAGCAGCATAGTAAATCAAAGGTATGTGACACTGTGATCTCTATGTGCTCATCAGAAAGTCGCAGAAGATCCTACAGCCGGGCTGGAGTTGTTGGAAGAAGTAGAGGTGACGTTACAGAAGCTCCAGCGTCTGCCTCAGCCTGTTGCTCCTAAAGCAAGGATCATGCAGTCAGGCTCTGTGGTGGTGGATTGGGAGGAATTTAAACCCGCCAGTGGACTTCCAGTCACTTATAGGTTAGTTACTACTTATTCTATAAGTGACAAGCTGCTGTACTTTTGTGATTACGAACAAACTTAGATGTGCATTGGTGTGGCCTGACTGGCTGACGAGGTGTTGCTACATAGGGCATCTGTAGCATAGGGCAGTCATAACCTAGTGGTTAGAGAATTGATCATGTGAACAGATGCTTGAGGGTTGGATTCCCAGCTACGGTACGATTAAAGTTGCTCAAAACCCTCTGCGCAGGCCCTGGGATCTTTTAGATTTAGGCCACTAGACTGCCCGGGGCATCCTATACTGGGTACCCCCCCCCCTGTGTCAACTCCTTGGGGTCACCAGTAAACTCACCTTTACCTACTGTGCTCTCTGGCACCCACATGCCCTGCTCCCACATCCAGCCATTCAGATAGGCTGGGTGCAGGGAAACCGGAGATGCATCTAGCTGGCTGGCGCAGCGGTTCAAAAAAAGGGTTTTGTTCCACTTAAATTGCTCTTAAGCAAGGCACCTAACCCCCCAACTGCTCCTGGGTGCCGTGGCTAAAGCTGCCCACCAAATCAAGTACATGTGTGCTCTCAATGGTGCAGTTCAGTTGTATGTTCTCTCACTGCACGGATGGGCTAAATACATAGCACAAATTCCTATATACGTGCAAACATACAATAGCGAAGTATACACATTATTATTATTTATAACTTTCCTATCTTGCTTACAGATTACTGCTTCAGATTTATCCCAGTTTCATCCTGTGTCAAGGAGGGTCCTGGTCTGTAGGAAAGCTAAACTAATCATATCTTCTCCCCCCCCCCCACACACACACACACACCAGCCATGAGCCCTCTATTTCGGAGATACCTACCACAGGTGAATTAGGAAGACACACGCGTTCAGCAGCTGCACTTCCTCTAATAGTAGGCATGCTGCGTTGTGCATTGGTTTCTGAATTCCCTATTAGATGAAGCACTGCAAGGATAATGTAAGTATTTGTTTAATGTGGGGCTCATGGGAGGTGTGTATAGGTAGGTTGGGTATATCTTTTATAAAGAAATTTTATAAAAGAAAAAAATTAGATCCCCTTCTCTTCTAGGTCTGTTGTAATATGTTACAAATTAATATCTTCTTACATGCACATTAATGATTGATGTAGTTCTTCTGAGGAATTTAGTCTTTTTTTTACTCTTTTTAAAGTCTCTTTGATGCCAATACTTTGCTCTTCTGCGGCCCTTCCTTTTCTTATGTCATCGCACACAGCAAGCCTGGCCAACATCATCTTAAAATAGTCATGGAAACAGAAGGAGACCGCAGTCCAGACAGTCCCATCACCACCATTCTGGTAGAGGAACCATTGCCTGAGTGTCCGTCAGGATTCCAAGTTGTTGGTCGCACAGCCACCAAGGTGAAGCTCAGCTGGAGCCCACCACCCGACTCAATTACCAGTATTAAATATTACGTGCTATTTCGAGAGAACACGCTGGTGGAGACCACAACAGACTTGACCTGTATTGTAGCAGGTCTATCTCCTTCCACCAGTTACACATTCAGTGTTTGCTCCTGCAACTCCAGGGGTCAGAGCCCAAAGGTGTCATTGACTACAAGGACCTTGGACAAAGGTGACCACGCTCCAGACAAACTTACAGTGTATGTCATAGGCCGTAGTGAAATGTTTATCACGTGGGAGGTCCCCAAAGATCCTTTTGGTAGATTTTTTAACTATGAACTAAACATAAACGGAAGGTCAGTGTACCTGGGCACAGAGAGGTCTTATACAGCCCGACGTCTCACTCCTAATACTGACTACACCTGTATCGTCTGCGCCATCACCAGCGAAGGCCGATTCGACAGCCGCCCCGTCACCAAACGTACTGCCAAGGATGAGTACAGCAATCTGAACAAGTAAGATAGTTTTGTTTTTTTTTTTACTTTAAATTTGTCTGTACACAAGAAGATTTTTGGAATAGTACATGCAGGAATATAGCATGTCCCCTACCAGTGGGAATGTCACTAGGCTCAACAGCAACTTTCCCTTTAACTTGGGCCCTCCTGAAAGTAAGGGAGGGGAGGATGGGTTAAATCACACTAATATGTTATATATATATATATATATATATATATATATATATATATATATATATATATAGACAAAGAGACCTAAGTTACAAACCAACAATACATTTCAAACCAGGTACAGGGCTTTGTACCACTATCAATATTGAAGATTAGTACTAGATGTAGTCTGCCCATGCCATTTATATAGAGGTTCCCAATTCCTTATAAAATGAGGCATAACATCTGTGAACATTGTTGCCATTTTCTCTCATGCAGTAGCTTGTTTAAAGTGGACTAAAACCCATGCCCCGACGGCCCTGGAATCTATAAGATTCCCTCCCCCCCAGGGCATCCAAAATCGGGATGTCCCAGTGTGTGAAACCCCCAGGTTGCCTGGAAACTCGCCTCCAATGGTCTTTTCCCAAGATGATGCATTGAATTTCATCGATTGATCACATTGTGCTTATCTCTAGAAACCAGATTGGAAGTAACCGACACTCAATAAGTTCACCTACCACTGAAGGAGGCGATCGAAGTGAAAGGTTGTCTCGCAGTGAGGGACTGAGGAGGAACTCTCTCACCAAGAACCAGAGTGTACGGCCAGCTATGAGCAGACAGACTAGCAAAATAAGGGAAGACAGCCAAGTCAGATCCCGGTATGTAGTGTTTCCATAATATCTGTGCCTGGAAGTCACTGCATCATGGCCTTAATAAATTGCCTACAAAATGCAGGAAGGGAGGCAGGGCCACCAGGTAGGTATCTCCTGTGGACTTGAAAACTTAGGATAGTAAGTTGTGGCTTTTTAAGTGTCTTCAACATATGGTTGGTGGTTATTTAATCCAAAGTAGAGTGGCAGCATTTACTTAGTTGGATAGCAAAATGTATGCTTAGTAAATTAGAAACTTGACCTTAGACCTGGCATCAGATTAGAAGCCATCACACACTGACGTGTTGTCTTTATTCTATGATTAGACACACTGTGGAAAAGTCTTGTGGTGTAGAAACATTACAAGGTTTTGCAGCTTCTAATTCTACCCAACTGCAGCACCTCAAACGAGTGCAGAAGCAAGCTGATTCTGCACTTGAAGGGCAATATAATCCTATTTACAAAATTAAGATGCTAGGTAGGGAAAATCAGGCTGAAGTCAAGCCAAGGAGAGGTCAAGCCAAGCAATGCAGCAAACGAGCAGACAAAATGAGGGTCAAAAACAAGCCTTAGCTCACCTGAACATCTTCCCCACCTCACTTGGAAACCTCCTCACTCATTAAAGTGCTAAAGAACTTCAGTTGTTCTAATTTCTGAAGGAGAATCTCTCCAAGTAGGGTAGGCAACACATCTTTACAAAGTCTATTTAGCTACAAAGGTTTCCATTACTAGGTCAATCTCAGGGCAGCATTATTTGAGTTATTATGAATACCAGTATAACAATATGGTCTTTTTTTCTCAGGAGAGGGTCGGTAATAGCCTCAGAATCTACAGAAGATCCAATAGTGTCTAATTCATCTCAAACCCAGGTAGGAATCAAAACTATCTGACAAGTAAAGGATAAAATGATTTACAACTGTCATTAATGTCTGTGAACATTCTTATTCATTCAGGTCAAAGTATATCTGTAGAAATAAAACAAGGCAACTAGACTTTCTGTTTCAATAAAGAGACAGCCCAGTTGCCTTGAAGTATTTCTACTGGTAAATTGCCATTAATGGTTAGTTCTAGGTAATTTTCAACAGAAAATAGCTGATATATATCCACAGGAACCTAGTTACAGAAGACAATACTTAAAGGAACACTATCGCGAAATTGTGTAATATTAAAAATCCATATAAACACTTTAGCTAAGAAGGGGAGTGGTCACTTATACACACAAACTGAATAAAACCCCCTCCAAGCTTGTGTTTTTTTTCTCCTGGTAGGAATAAAATCCTGGGGTGACAGGTTTAGTCTGTGAGGGGTGACAGAGTCTGTCACCCGAGATGCCCTCTTCCTTCCATTAAAATAAAAAAAACAAGCCTGTCTGGATATTTCTTGATGTTGGGTGTATAAGTGACCTCTCCTCCCGCCTTCCAGCATATTTATATGGATTTTTATTATTGGGCCATTTTTTCGCGATAGTGCTCCTTTAAGGGGACAGGCCACATATGATTTCTTGGTTGGTTCTCAATTGCTTAAGATCAATTAATCCTCTTGCTTATTAATTAGCAAAAAACCACATCAAAGACCCCCCACAATCTTCTTTCTACTTACACTGAGGGAGCAGAAGTGACGAGAGAAGAGTAAAAATTATCACGCCAAGACCTGACATAGGAAGAAACTGTAGGTTAAAGACATTTTACACTGCAAATATAGTTTGTCATAGAGCCACCAGGAAAGACAAGATTCATCTACAGAGGGTTGTAGGGCTGGCTGAGCAGGTCATAGGAGTCCCTATACCACCTCTGGACAAAAAAAGAAAAAAATCAGAGATTCATCACATATGGCCACTAATTATTTATCCAATATGACTGGAAGCATGCACAGGACAGAACTTAGCTGCCAGAAACCTCAAGTGTGGCCAAATAGATGTCTCCATGGATGGCCAGCATAAAGTGGACCAACAGTCAAAAATGACTTAAACCAGACTAACGCAGCAAAGAGTGCTCATATTTAACCTTCCCCAGGGCAATTTAAATTGCTGCACATAAAAAAATCATTTACCTTTTTCTAACTCCTGCTGTAGTAAATTTTAGTAACAAAACGGCGGCTAATGTATTTGCAGGCTGCCTGCAAACAGGAAGTGCTGCTAAGCTTCCTGTTTCTGTGCATTGTCAGTTATGTCAGTTGAATCCAGGCAGCAGCATGGCTGAGATGCTGGGAGAGGAAGCTCCAAAATGGCCACTACCTTTCTTTTCCAGCTGTGTCAGGCTGCTGGTCTGGTTTAACTGACCGTGCACAGTAACAGGAAACCCAGCAGCACTTCCTGTTTGGCGGCCTGCAGATCCATAAGCCGCCATTCGTATGGGCGCTGTGTTGGTCCAGTTTAAGTTATTTTTGACTGATGGTCCACTTTAAGTTCTTAGGTTCTCCTTCTTGCTATCTCTGTTTTTTTCATAATTATCCTCTAAGGGCTTCTGTTTTTAGCTACTACCTGATGTTATAGGAAGTAGAGGTTCATCCAGTGGTTCCATACAGTGATTCTTTCAGGGTCTGCTGTTAACAGAAACTGCTGGATGTTGTTGGAAGGATAGGTCTTCCAATGACCCCATAAAGTGTTCAGGTGCCTAATGTCCATCTAACATGCATGATGGCTCTAGATGACTGACCACAACTAGGAGAATAACTATTACTGAGATATTTTTTTAAAGCAATGATTTTACTGTTTCTTAAACCACAGTAGCTATTCTTGAACGTTTACCCTCAAACATACTCGGACAGTAAGAGGTATTGTCTTGTTTCTTCACTCTTACCACTTGCTTTAGCTATCATGGTACAACACATTACTGCTAACAAATGTATGGTAACACTAATGCAATTCTGACTGAATAGAATACAAAATGTTTTATTCCACTTTTTGTTTTTATTCTTATTTACACCCAGTCCATCTCAACATGTGATATACCAAACAAATTTGTGGACAGGAATAACCAGGAGCAGTCTAACCATGACAAAAAGCCAGACATCTTACCAAGGAGGAATTCTATAGTACGTTTAATATTTTGAATTCTGAGTCTTAGTTAATACTGCTTTACTGCTTTAAGAAGACCAACACCCATGTGGGCACAGGTGGTTGCACCGCCGCAATAAGGCAGGATGGGGGGCAAGGTAAGAATATCAGGTGTTTTGGAGGGTTATGGTCGGGTCCAGCATTCTGGATACCAAAGCCTGTCTTATTGCAGTGGTGGCAACACCTGTGCTCACACAGTTGTTGGTCGGCTTTAAAGCCACACTGGTAGCAGTCTTTTATTGGGTGGTCAACATTTCCTGTGTATTGTTATTACAGCCTCCAAAACAAAACTCATCTAAGTACTTAGACATCACTCATCCTATTCAAACTCACCTTGCTGATGTAAAAAAGCCCCAGAGCACCTTGGGGTTCAAATTGACACCCATCGCATCTCTCTGCAATTTGGAGCCAGAATACATTCGACACCATAGATCCAAGACAGAGAGTGAACTGCTACGGCCACCCTCCGAGGATGTGAACTGTCATCCAAGGTAAGTTCTGTTACAGAAAGATTCACAGTACAGTGCTGCTGAGCTGTGGGTGTGCCATCTTGTGATCAGATGAATCCTAATGCAGGCTAAGACTAAATCAGGTTATAATCAGTGTGGGGCATAGATTTTCTTACCTTCCTCTTCATATTCCTGGAGATACAAGCACCATGATTGGCCCCCAGTGGTCAGTGGTCCAGGGACCCCAGCAATCAGGATGCCCCCCCCAGTGCTGAGTAAGGACCGGACCAGCACCCATTAGGTTAAAAATAGGTGCTGGTCTGGTTAAAAGCTCAAATGTAGGTGTGTTCTATGGGGTGATTGGGGGGTTCTGCCTGTTATGGGGGTATTCGGCATACTGACTGTTATGGGATGATTGGGGGATTCTGCACACTGCCTGGTATGGGATGATTGGGGGGTTCTGCACACTGCCTGTCATGGGCGGAATTCTGCACACTGCCTCTTATAGGGTGATTGGGGGGTGAATTCCGCACACTGCCTGTTATGGGGTGATTAGGGGTAACTCCGTACAATACCTATTATGGGGTGATTGGGGGGGGATGCTGCACAATACCTGTTATGGGATGATTGGGGGGCATTCTGCACACTGCCTGTTATGGGTTCGGGGGGACTCTTCACACTGCCTAATATTGGGTCCAGGGGGGTGACATAGTTACATAATTAATACAGTTGAAAAAATACACATTTCCATTAAGTTTAAGTAAGGGTGTTGGGCTAGGGGAAGTTATTTTTTTTATTCTAATTTTTCTAACCCTTTCTTGAAGCTGTCAGCAGTTGATGCCGCAGCAAGCTTCTTTGGGAGGCTATTCCACAGATTTATAGTTCTTGTGGTAGAAAATGATTGTTGCCCCGGAGATTGAATTTTTTTTTTCCAGTTGATGGGAGTGCCCCCTTGTCTTTAGAGGGCATTTTATCAGAAGTCGTGTTTCCCCATATTTTTTGCCTATTTATAAAAGTTAATCATGTCCCGTCTCAGCCGTCTCCCCTCAAGACTAAACAGATTTAATTCTCGTAATCTCATAACCAAGAACCTTCATTTCTCTTATTAGTTTGGTGGCTCTCCTCTGCATCCTTTCTATGAACTGGTGCCCAGAACTGGACAGCATATTCCAGGTGTGGGCGCACCAGTGCCTTGTAAAGAGGCAAATGCCATCCCTATCGCGTGATTCCATGTCTCTTAAAGAGGAACATTGGACCTAAAATAAAAAGGGGCTAATTCCACCCCCCCCCCATCGTCCCCTACTTACATTTTGGATGTCACTGCTGCGGCGACATCCGGATGCTTCAGGGCCCGATACTCACCCCATCGTCTGCTTAGCAATCCCCAACTGACAAGCACAGCCTTAGCCAATGTCCCATGGCAGTCTCCCAGCTCAGCATAGTCTCGCTGGATTTGAGGTGGCTCCATTGCATCCCATTCATGGGCACTGCGCAGGCGCGAGATCGGGGGCTGTGCGCAGTGCCTGATAGGATGACCGAGGGACCCAGAAGATGGAGGTAGTAAGTAAATACTGCCCAAAGGTAAGACCGGAGGGTGGAGTAGCAGATCGTTGAGGTTTGGGGGAGAATTGAACCTCCCCCGATGTTCCTTTTAAATGTATGATAATATTTTGGTGACCTTGGAAGCAGCTGCTTGGCATTGCATGCTGTTATTTAGTCTGTGATCTACCAGTTCCCCCATATCCTTCTCAACAAGTGATTCTCCCAGTTTTAGCCCCCCGAGGACATATGTGGCCTTCAGGTTATTAGACCCCAGGTACATGACTCTTTAAATTTCTCCACGTTGAACTTCCTTTCCAAGTGGATGCCCAGACACACAAAGTGTCCAAATCAGCTTGAAGCTTGTGAACATCTTCAATAGACTGCACTGTGTTACATATCGGTGTTGGCATCCTTCTGTCTGAACGCTGCTCATTTAACCCAATCCCTGCTCTACCCTCCCTTTCCTTCCCTTCTTTTGAAGTTCACTGTGTCCGTCTCTACTCTCCCTGTCACCTTAATATTGCCATCATCTATCGCCCTCCTGGACCTGCCACTCTCTTTCTGGACCACTTCTCAACTTGGCTTCTCCACTTCCTGTCCTCTGACATCCCAGCTATAATCATGGGGGACTTCAACATACCTGTTGACACCAACAACCCTGCAACCACCAAATTATTATCCCTAACCACCTCCTTTGGCCTCAAACAATGGTCTACCAGCCCCACCCATAAAGATGGACATACGCTTGACCTGCTCTTTACTCACCTCTGCTCTGTATCCAGTCTTTCCTCATCCCCACTTCCCCTCTCTGATCACAACTTACTAACACTAACACTCTCTTCCCTTACCACTACCCCCCCTGCACACAAACCTGCAATTCTTTGCAGGAACCTCAGAAACCTAGACCTTCAATCTCTCTCCGATGCTTTACATCCCCTTCACACTCTGCCCTCATTTACCAATGTAGACACTGCCGCTTCATACTACCATAACACACTAACTGCTGCCCTTGACTCTGTTGCTCCCCTTAACAACAGTCGCTCTCAGGCCAAAAAAGGCAACCATGGCTTAACACTAACACTGCAACATTGAAACTGCATTCTCGAGTTGCTGAACTGCATTGGAGGAAATCCAAAACCAAGGAGGAATTCCTGTTATACAAGAAAGCCCTTCAGGAACTCAGGACTGCCCTTTCATCTGCCAAACAGGAATATTTCACATCACTCATATCGGCACAGGCCCGGAATCCAAAACAGCTATTTAACACTTTCAACTCCCTTCTCCGCCCACCGCCACCTCCTCCATCCTCACAGCTAACGGCTGAGCAATTTGCCACATACTTCAAATACAAAATCGACAGGATTCGAAGTGGCTTCACCCCCCAGAACACCTCTCTCCTACCAACATCCCCCCTGCCCCACTCATTAACTCATTTCACAGTGTTAACTGCTCAAGGTCTCTCCTCCCTGGTCTTAAAGGCTCACCTGACCACCTGCTCCCTTGATCCCATTCTATCTCACCTTATCCCTCAACTGTCTTCATCTGTCATTCCAGCCCTAACATCTTTATTCAACCTCTCCCTCTCCAGTGGTACCTTTCCCTCCGCCAATAAGCATGCTGTTATAACTCCACTCATCAAAAAACCCTCTCTGGTCCCCTCTGCCCTCCCCAATTACCGCCCAATCTCTCTGCTTCCTTTCTCATCAAAGCTTCTTGAACAGCATGTCCATACAGAACTTACCAACTATCTTTCTACAAACTCCCTCCTAGATCCCCTCCAATCTGGTTTCCACTCATGTCACTCTACCGAAACGGCCCTCACCAAAGTCACCAATGATCTACTGACAGCCAAATCCAAAGGCTCTGCTCTCATTCTTCTCGACTTATTATCTGCTTTTGACACTGTCTTACTCAAACACCATTTCCTCTCCCCGGGCTCTGTCTGTAGGGGTACCACAAGGTTCAGTCCTAGGACCCCTACTTTTTTCAATATACACTTCTGGTCTAGGACAACTAATAACCTCGCTAGGCTTCCAATATCACTTTTATGCAGACGACACTCAGATCTACCTCTCTGGCCCTCCTCTCTCTTCCCTCCTCTCTCACCTTCCTGACTGGCTAACAGCCATTTCTTCCTTCATGACATCTCTCTCCCTTAAACTGAACATGGACAAAACAGAACTGGTCATCTTCCCACCATCTCACTCCCCTGTCTAACATTACAATATCTGTAAATAATCTTACAATAACTGCAACTCATCAAGCTCGGTGCCTGGGCATCATTCTGGACTCCTCTCTCTTATTCACACCTGACATTCACTCCCTAGCCAACTCCTGTCGTCTTCAACTTAAAAATATATCCTGCATCCATCCCTTCTTCTCACCTGACACCACCAAAATGCTAGTTCACGCCCTGGCCATATCCCGACTGGACTAGTGCAACACCTTCCTCTGTGGTTTGCCAACCAACAGACTGGCACCCCTCCAATCTATTCTTATCTCTGCTGCTCGCCTCATCCACCTCTCCTCTCGCTTCACTAGTGCTGCTCCTCTCTGTCAATCCCTCCACTGGTTAACTGTCTCTCAGAGAGAGACTTCTAACACTTACCTACAAAACTCTCTCTAACCAGGCCCCTTCCTACATTTCATCTCTGATCCAGCGTTACCAACCCAAGCGCAACCTCCGCTCGGCCTCTGACATTCTCCTGTCCTCTTCCTTGGTTACTTCCTCGCACTCCCGCCTTCAAGACTTCTCCCGTGCCTCCCCACTTCTCTGGAATGCACTCCCCCGCTCGATCCGCCACTCTCCATCACTCCAAGCCTTTAAAAGCGCCCTCAAAACTCACTTCTTCAGGCAAGCATATGACCTGGCGTAAGCAACTCCTATAACCTTCAAGGGCACATGCAGCCATACTCAAGCTCTACCACTTGTGACCCCGCCCCCTTTGTCTCCACCCCCATCCTTTAGACTGTAAGCTCGCAAGGGCAGGGCACTCCTTCCTATTGTCTCCTGTGCTCACAACACTTGGTTTTAACCTGTGGCATCTAATTTTGTATTGTTCTCTGTGCTATATGTTTTACCTTGTTTGTATTCTTACTTTGTAAAGCGCTACGGAAGTTGATGGCGCTATATAAATAAACAATAATAATAATAATAATATCTTTGGGTCATCTGCAAAAATAAAAAAAAGTGCATTTAATTCCATCTTCTATGTCATTAATAAACAAGTTGAATAATAATGGGCCCAGCACTGAACCCTGGGGCACCGTTTACAACTGGTAACCATTCAGAGTAGGCATCATTAACCACAACTCTCTGCACACGATCCTTCAGACAGTTTTCGCTCCAGTTACAAACTGTATTTTCTAATCCTGAAGATCTCAATTTCCCCAATAAGCGTCTATGGGGGACAGTGTCAAATGCTTTTGCAAAATCCAGAAAAATTATATCTACAGCTGCCCTCTGTCCAGGCTTCTACTCACCTCGTCATAGAAGCCAATCAGGTTAGTCTGCCAGCTTCTGCCCATAGTAAAACCATGCTGGTTAGTTACAAAATTCCTGTATATAGTCCCTTAATAGCCCTTCAAGCTATTTTCCCACAATGGATGTTAAACTTACATGTCTGTAATTGCCCGGAGAAGACCTAGATCCCTTTTTAAAAATGGGCACCACACTTGCCTTGCACCAGTCCCTTGGCACTATACTAATTGTTAGTGAGTCTTTAAAGATGAAGAACAGGGGTGATGAGACAACTGAGCTGAGTTCCTTAAGAACTCTTGGGTGAAGCCCATCTGGTCCTGCAGTCTTATTCACATTTAAATGATTTAGTCTTTCTTGGATGATATCCATGTTTAGCTTGTTGAGTATTATACTTGGGCTATTACTATCAGTGGCATTTCCCGTGTTAGCTCCTTGCTCCTCTCATGTGTACACAGAGCTAAAGAATCAATTTAACAGCTCCACCTTCTCTTCATCCCCAGTGACCATTTCCCCATTATCATTTATAAGGGCACCTAACTTTTGTGATTTAGTTGTGTTTGAATTTATATGTTTAAAAAAATGTTTAGTGTTTGTTTTTTGCTTTCCTTGGACACATCTAATTTTGTGCTTTCGCCAACCTTATTTCTTTCTTACACGCTTTATTTACTAATCTATACTTTTTAAGGATTACAGTTTTTTTTAATGCCCTTTTCTTGTCCTTTATTGCCCCTTTAAGCACTGGTGTTAGCCATGAGGGGTTTATTTTAGCAGCTTATATTTGTTACCTCTAGAAATACATTTTGCAACGTTGGTCCTCACAATTGATTTAAAGCATTCACAGCCTGGGGAAGTTCGCCTTCCTAAAATTCAGTGTTTTTGCTCTCCCAGACAGAATATCTTTCTTACAGTTTATGTTGAATACAACTATATTGTGGTTACTGTTACCAAGACTGTTACCATCCCTAACAGGTCATCATCATTTGGTATTACCAGATCCAAAAGATCATCACCCCTAGTAGGTGCCTCCACAAACTGATTCATATAATTATCTTGTAGCAAGCTGAGGAATGCTCTAGATGAAATCCCTCTGTGCATGCACATAGCTTTCCATGCCCACCACCGCTTAAGGGTACACTTACCAACTCCACGATGGAAAGACACTTGTCAGGTGTATCATACAGAGGTGCTTCTTAGGTCAGGCAATCTCCAGACGATTGTGAGTGACTGGAGATCCAATAAACTTAGACAAATGTCACTTCTTAAATGCTCGCCAATCCCATTAACAAACCATGTGGGAAGCAAAAGCAGAAAGACACATCTAGTGCAACTCTGTCATTCCAGTTAAAAAAAAGTTTTAATAGTTCAAAAAATGCACTTACAAAACACTCATAGGTAAAAATCGCAGTCAACGTCATCAAAGGTGTCCCCAATCCCTCACACTGCGGCCACCTGTGATCAAGGTAAAGGGTCCTTCCTATCTTCAAACGCTGTTCCCCACACCTTTCGCCTAACGCGTTTCGCTGAATCAACAGCTTTTTCAAAGGTACGGGGCTTGAGGGGAAACAGATAAGATATAATGTACTGGGAGGAATTTACCCTCCAAATTCTGGGGTCCGCCTGACATAGCAACAGCCTCCAATAGGCTGATGTGAACTAAAAACCAAATCCTAAGCACACAGCTATGCGCGTGTGTCAGCAGCTACGATTGGCACCCGAAGGCAGCGTTAACCACGCCCTATTCCGAGGACGCTAGGGCCCTCATCCTAATCTTTTCTTTCGGCTATTTCCGCCAGTCTATCTGTTGGCATTTTATGAAGTATTAAAACTTTTTTTAACTGGAATGACAGAGTTGCACTAGATGTTTCTTTCTGGTTTTGCTTCCCACATGGTTTGTTAATGGGATTGGCGAGCATTTGTTAATGGGATTGGCGAGCATTTGTTAAAGGGATTGGCGAGCATTTGTTAATGGGATTGGCGAGCATTTAAGAAGTGACATTAACTGTGCCTCTTCAGTTAATGTTAAACTTTAGATTTTAGCTTCTGCAGTAATGCATCAGCATAATTTTTCACTGCTGGTCTGCAACACATGGATCTCCTTATCCATCATAGCAGTCCTCCCCCCTTCTAATTCTCCACCCACCCTCATATGCTGTCTTTCCCTTTGTTTTCTCTCTTGCCCCCCCCCCCCATCTCTAGTTTAAATACCCCTCCACCCCTTCTAGTATCCTCTTACCCAGAGCAGCAGCCCCCTTCCATTCAGGTGCAAATTATCAGTAGAATACAGTTTGTACCCAAATGAAAAATCAGCCCAGTGCTCTAGGAACCCAAATCCTGACTTTTCTTCTCTAAACCTTAGGTGCGTATTATGGTCTGGTGCGCAAAAATTAGGTAGATATATAAAGTAGACATACATCCAGCAAGTTTAACCAAAATAGGGTTAGGGTTATGGCTCACAGTGTTCTGTAAGACGCAATGTAATAGTGTGGGGCTATATTAATATGGAGACAAATTCTAATACTTTTCACCAATAGAAGTCACATTGATGATCCTCTAATAAGATATATTCTGTTTCGCATTTTTAACACACAGTGTCACCCAGGACAGTGTAAAGTCTATGGAAAGAGAGAGAAGGTTCCAGGGCTACAGAAAGGCATTACAACCCATGAGAGGTAAACGCCTCATAATATACAGGCTTTTAACCCCTTCATTTCCAAAGCAATTTTGTGGCGCACTAGTATAATCATTATTGTTTTTATCTGGGAGCTGTATGTCTTTTGAAAAATCAATGTTTTAACAGGTTTTTTTTAATATATATCCTTAAATATATTTTAGTTATTTGTGCTAAATGAGTCTCTATGTTCATTTAATGGCCATGAAAAAGCCATGGGTTAAATCCTTGGGTCTCCATGATATTAATACCTATTGTCAGTGTTTACGTGATTTTATCACAGTTCAAGCATTTTGTAACACCCCAACCATCCGTGCCTTGGCGCTGTGATGGATTTGGGCAATAACATAAAAATCAACTAATTGGGGGTGAGCAATCTGCACAGAAGCTGAAGCCTTGAGTTACAGGTCAGTCACCCAATACATTGCAGCAGTGTAACTATGCTGGTCTGTCACTTTTGTTTATGTTGTCACCTTCCATCCCCAGCCCAGTGCACAAAACAGCCTGTTTTTTCTTTTTATAATAAAGCCAGACATTCATAACAACACGAAAGGATGCAGTCGGCCATATTGCTACCTGGCCAAACAGCCCCACCCCCAGCGATGATACATACAGTTACAACACACACAATTTAGCAATGAGTTGCACTTCAATCTAACTGCCATTATGTGGCAGTTTAGTTGTAACTGAACTAATTAGCATATGACTTGCCATTCACCATAATATTACTTCATGTTAGTGTTTTTATGGATATTGGACAAAATGTTATTAGCAAAAAAAAGAAACACATGCTGTTTTGACAACATAAACTTTGCGTCTAGGCGCATTTTAAAGCTGACCACCCTGAATAAGAGCCTATCTTTTATGTTTCCCACACCCTGTACATACAGATTACTCATATTAAAAATCATCCTACCCGCATCTACTGCATGTTATGAGCCTTTAAACATCCAAGATGGTGGCTTATGGAACATCGGGCAGCCTGCAAACAGGAAGTGTCTTCTGACTGTGTCGCTCTGCATTCTGGGATTGCTGACCTTTCCCTGACCCCAGTACTACTCTGTCTGTGCAAAGTACAGCTATAACCCACCCCCTGTACTTTATCCCGCTCTCCTCTCCTCAGTATGTGATGCTTCTGAGTCAAGATAGTGGCGCCCATATCCTAGAGTCCTCAACAGAGTTGCAGCCCAATGGGGGAAAGAATAAAAAGTGACTAAAAACTTAAAATATATTAATTTTAGATGCTGGGGAATAGTTTTTTAAGGTTTTGGGCGTTTCATTAAATTATACTGAAGGTCTGGTTTAAGTCCAACTGTACCTCAAGCCCATGTCTGTCATGCAGAGACCTGGCCAGGAATTAGGGGGGGGGGGGGGGAGTTGATAAGGTGAATTGCTTTATTGTTTTAATACCCAAATTAGGCTTAGCACTGGGGGAGGAAGATGGTTACAAAACGCTTGGACATCCTCTTTATGTGTTTTTATTAAAATCAAATAAATCCTGAATTTCAATATGTATTTGTTCTGTTTATTCTATTTTTAACAAAGTATCATAAGGAGGGCTGTGCCAATGCCCCTCTTGCTTATTTTTTGAACTATTCAAGAATGTCTCTACCCCATGAAAGAAACGGCTCTCTGGCGGGGCATTAGCTGTCTTGGGGGGGGGGGGGGGGTCACAAATACAGGAAATCAGAATTCCACAAGATGAAGGAAAATGTATATTTCATAGTTTGCTAATCTAAAGTCATGTTGTGTTAAGGGGGAAGGGAAATAACCTTTGCGGTTAGTGTATCCTTTAAGAGGCACCTGGCTGGGTTTGTATATAGGTATAGTCGGCGGGTCCTACTCCCTATTATTTCAATATAGGTTAAGGGGGGGAAGAGGTTAGTCCCTTTTTGGATTTTAGGGGGAAACCTTACAGGCTAGGGAGTTTATTTGGGCCCTTTTGGGAAGGGTGTCCCTGGCCCTTCAGGAGTGTTAGAGGTTAGCAATCAATAAAAATTACATATAAAATGCTTGGATAAAATAGAAATATCACATAGTATTTATTGTGAGAATACAAATTCTCATTTTTGATCCACACCAGTAATTCACATTCTTTATCACAGTTTGTAGCAAGTGGTGTTGTTTGTAGCAAGCTTTTTTGCAGTACGTAACTAGTAGAGAATGGCTGCTTACAGACGCGTTTCGCGGTTTGTCGCTTCATCAGTGTCAGCTGCCATTATAGTCTAAATGCATAGATAATAGGTGTATTATTATAACTTCATGCACATTTTATAACTTCATACACATACTGAGAATATAATGAGATGATAATAGTAATAAGTGTATCTCAATACCTTGTGCATATCGTCAGGCAGGAGTGTTCTATTTGTTCAGGTGGGTGGATGACTTTGTTCCTTAATATTTATGGTGTGGTTTATGTCCTTTTCTTAAAGAGGAAAAGGATAGTTAAGAACTATAATATGTGGCTTATTGATATAGTAACAATGATTTTTCACATATTTTACCTGTAATTGGTAATTTAGAACTTTCGCTGGTTGTCCAGGTATGTTCCTTTAAGAGGAAAAGAGTAGATCAGTGTATATTGTAATGTTGTAATGGCTTCTTTAAAAGAAGTAAAGCATTGGTGGTCAGTAGTGAGAGACTTACTTTGAAAGTTGTTAAATTTGCAGACGAGAGGTACGCCCGTCTTTGCTTGGGCGGGCTGCGGCGTCACTTGATTTGTGAGACGCTTAGAGCGCGTCTTTTATATATATAAACGTGTGACATTGCTAGGGGGCTGGTGCACAGGGCTGGGTTCCTATTGGTTACCCAGTCGCTCGCTCCATGTTGGCAAATAGGAACGGTAGGGAAGTGCCCGCTGTCCGGCCAATCAGGCCGGGTCTTGCTGGTTACCACTTCCTAAGCAGCGCCCTGTTTTTCCTGTCGGCCTGCCACCATTTTATTGGTTATCATTCTTGTGATAACCTGCGGCCGCCATTTTGTTGTGGTTTATGTCTGTCACTTTGTGATGGATGCGCCATTTTTGGTTGGTTTCAATATGCGCTCCTGTTGATGGATATGCACCGCAGTTTACATATTAAAGGAGAATTAAAGGCAATTTGTACAGTTAATCGATTTAACACAGAGTTGGTAATAATACATTATAGTTATAGCATTATGTATGCGGAGGAACAATATTATAATTGTTATATATGTTTGGCAGTTGGTGAGGTATGTGAGATTTAATTATTATAATGTGCTTTCAGGTCTATGTGTTATTTATTTATTATTTATTTTATTTATTAGGGGGACAGTCTTTTTAGGTAATTGTATTGATTATTTAGTTGTAAGAATTATGCTTATCTCACCATTAGTAAGGACTGGTGAGATATTATATTTATAATTAGGTACTTTTTATTATCTGGTAGGGTTTGTACATGGGACTGTCTGGTCATGAAAGGGGGGGGGGACCAGTGTTGCGAAGAGGTGATTATTTGATGTTTGTATGGAGACTATTGTCTGAGAAATAGGGCGAAGCTTACTGTCTTGATGAGACCAGGTGGGTAAGTGGCTTTATACTTTGTTATCCATTTAGTTTCTGTTCTGAGGGTTTTTAGAGTAATATCTCCTCTTCTTGGGTGTTTGTGGATTCTGTCTAAAACTGAAAAGTATGTTCCATCCGGGATGCCCTTGTGATAGGCAGCAAAGTGTCTTCCCACCTGAGTTAGTATATTTTTCTTCTTAATGTCACGTATGTGTTCATAAATCCGGTTTTTGAGTTTGCGGTTTGTTTTCCCGATGTAAAATCTTGAACACGGGCATTGTAGTAAATAAATGACATCTGTTGTGTTACAGTTGGCAAAGTGTTGGGGTGTTATTGTTGTTCCTGTGGGAAGAGTGATTGTTTTGTCTTGTAGAATGTATCGGCATGATGTACAGCCGCCACAATGATATGTTCCTTTTATTTCACAGCATTGTGTCTTTGTTATTGTGGAATAGTGGCTGTGTGTGATGAAGTCCTTGATTGCGCGTGTTCGTCTGTATGTGATTTTTAGTTGCTCTGGAATGAGGCTTCCAATTTCTGGGTCATTTTTCATGATGTACCAATGTTTGTTTAGGTTTTCTCTTATCTCCCTGTGTTGTTGGTTATAGGTCATTATGAGTGTTGGATGTGTTGGGTATTCTTTGTTTTTTGTTGTGTGTTTAGCATCTGGGTTGTGTCTTCTTATATGCAGTTTTCAATGTTTTTTTGTGGTAACCTCTTGCTAATAGTCTCTGTTGGATTCCTTTGGCTGCTATTTTGAAATTGTCTTCAGATGAGCAGTTTCTTTTAGCTCTAAGATATTCCTTGTATGGGATGCTTCTGATTAGGCTTGAGGGATGGGAGCTTGTTGCTCTGAGGATGTTGTTAGATGCTGTCGGTTTTCTGTAGTGGGTTGTGCTGATTGATCCATCGGGGATGATTGATATCTCCAGATCAAGGAAAGTGACTTTTTTGGTATCGTATTCTAATGTATATTTAAGGTTGAGGTCATTGGTGTTAAGGATCTTCACAAATTCCAATAGGGTCTCCTTGTCGCCTTCCCAGATTATCAGTATATCGTCGATGTACCTCAACCATGAGGTGATGGTTGGTGATAGGTATATTGGTTGAAGTCATCGTTGTCCCATATGGCTTTTTCCCTTTTTCCTAAGTATAAATTAGCATAGGCTGGAGCACATTTTGTTCCCATAGCGGTTCCTTGTGTCTGATGGTATAGTTCTCCACAAAAGAGGAAGGTATTATGGGTTAATATGAATTGTAGTAGTTCCAAGATGAATCTATTATGGTCAAGTTCGCTGATGTCTAGTTGATCAAGAAAATGTTTGATTGCTGTTATGCCCTTCTTGTGTGGAATGCAGGAATATAATGCTTCTACGTATAATGCTTCTTTGACATAGGAGGACAGGGCTTGTACAAATGGCTGTAAGTGGAAATCAACGTATTCACTTGCCTTGCTCGTTAAAGAGCCCATTCCTGAGACAATGGGGCGGCCTGGAGGGTTTTTTGGTGATTTGTGTATATTAGGGAGGGTATAAAAGGTTTGTGTTGTTGGTTTGTCAACTTGCAAGAACTCCCAGGTTTGTTTGGTGATGATGTTATGTTCCTGTGCTGCATTGAGGATGTGGTTGTATTCAATATGATCTGTCTGGAGTTTGGTCATCTGTACTTTCTTGTACCACTCTTGCACAGTAGCTCATACTGTGTTCTGGTTATCAGGACTATGTTGCCGCCCTTGTCTGCTTGTTTGATAATAAGACTAGTATTTTTTTCTAGTTCCTTGAGGGCTGTTTTTTTGTTGGGGCGTAACATTTTTTGGTCTGGTTCCTTTTGTGTTTAGTTGTCCAATTGCTTGTGTAGTAGGATTTATAAAGGTTTTAACGCTTGCATTTTGAGAGAGTGGGGGAAAGTAGGTTGAGGCCTTCTTAAAAGTTTTCATTGTATATGTATTTTCCTCTGGGGGTGATTCTTCGCTATTTTGTAAACTTATAAGTGTATGAAGACTTTCCTCGTCTCCTTGAGTGAGCGTGATACTGTTTTCCGGCTTCTCTTTAAATTGATGTTTAAGGATTATTTTCCTGGCGAAAAACTGGAGGTCCTTGATGACTTCAAAACGGTTCAAGTTATTATCTGGGCAGAAATTGAGGTCTTTGGAGAGTACTTCGGTTTGTGCAGTTTTTAATGGAAAATTAACAAGTTTAATGATATCTGTGTGTGGTTTCTTCTGTGGTAATTATTCTCTTGGTAGAGGGCCTCTTTTTGGAGGTTGTATTGTGTATGGTGATGCTTCTTGATTCCTGGGGTCCCCTCCTAAAAAAGGTTCGCCATAAGATGGTGTGCCACTTTGTGTTGGGTCTGGAAGACGCCGCCCGCCCAAGCAAGGACGGGCGTACCTCTCGCCTGCAATTCTAACAACTTTAAAAGTAAGTCGCTCACTACTGACCACCAATGCTTTACTTTTAAAGAAGCCATTACGAAATTACAATATACACTGGTCTACTCTTTTCCTCTTAAAGGAACATACCTGGACAACTAGCGAAAGTTCTAAATTACCGATTACAGGTAAAATACGTGATAAATCATTGTTACTATACCAAAAAGCCACATATTATAGTTCTTACCTATCCTTTTCCTCTTTAAGAAAAGGACATAAACCACACCACAAATATTATGCCACAAAGCCATCCACCAACCTCCTGCCTGAACATATGCACAAGGTATTGAGATACACTTATTACTATTATCATCTCATTATATTCTCAGTATGTGTATGAAGTTATAAAATGTGTATAAAGTTATAATAATACACCTATTATCTATGCATTTAGACTATAATGGCAGCTTACACTGATGAAGCGACAAACCGCGAAACGCGTCTGTAATCAGCCATTCTCTACTAGTTACGTACTGCAAAAAAGCTTGCTACAAACAACACCACTTGCTACAAATAAAGAATGTGAATTACTGGTGTGGATCTAAAATGAGAATCTGTATTGTCACAATAAATACTATGTGATATTTCTATTTTATCCAAGCACTTTATATGTCATTTTTATTGATTGCTAACCTCTAACACTCCTGAAGGGCCAGGGACACCCTTTCCAAAAGGGCCCAAATTAACTCCCTAGCCTATAAGGTTTCCAAATCCAAAAAGGAACTAACCTCTTCCCCCCCTTAACCTAATCTGTCCTAAGTCAGTCTGGTTTGCTATATGATCCTCTTATTAGACCTCTTTAGGATTGTGTAATTGTGAGATAATCTTCCTTTGTAAGGATAAGCCGTGGTGCAGTATAATATATATCAGTATGTGAATGCCCCCATTGAAAGATCACATGATCAAATACTTTCTTGATCTTGGCAGATCCCCTGGTCCGGTTTAGACACAGGATCAAGAAGGCAAGTGCTTGGGACCTCAGTGGAGAAGGACAGGCTTATGCATTTTCAGGAAAATACCCTCTGAACTCTAAGGAAGACACAACTCAACAGTTATCTTTGATTTCTAAGAACTTAGAAAGAAAAGATGATGCCAAGTTACATAGCAGTGGTAAGATAATTCTCTATGACTGGTCTGTAATTATTGGTACAGATATTCTGCTAGATAAAACTGGCCTCCCATGGTAGCAGTTCTGTGTCACAAGTCCAAGTGAATATATAGGCGACATTCTTTTTGATGGCACTAGCCCTAGTGAATGGTGTCGGGGCAAGTACCCTTGGCCTGATCACCTGGGTAAGTCAAATTATATGTTATATCGATCGATATAGGAATCAAACAACACTCGAGGCGTTGATTCTGAGTCTCTTAATACATCAAGCTCAGGGTTTATATACAATTAGAAAAAGTGGAAACTTGGCACGTTTCTTAGACAGAGATTTAACATCAAAACAAGTGTCCAGTACATCAGGGAAGGGGATATTTGCGGTAACTTCATAGCGTCTTGAGGTAAGCGTCGCTTTGTGTCTTCATGGGTAACGGAATGAAAGCCTTGCAGTGTCATATCTCTTACAGACTCTTACATTTCTTGATAGAAGCTGACTATATAAGTCAGAACTCTAACCTCCACAATGGATAGGTGGCATTCTTTGTGATATCGACAGGCTGTAATGAACGAATAAGCGGCACTCTCAGTGATGTCTCCCATCTCCATTGAATGGATAGATGGCATTCTTAGTGATGTCACCGGCCTCTAGTGGGTCCTAACCCCTCTTCCAAACTCTCACAGGATGACTTCTCTGGAAAGACCCAACCTGTTGCCAGAAGTCGGTACCCAAGCCAATACCTTTAGAATGGAAGTTGTTGGGGTGCTGTTCCAGTGTCAAGGTAGGCACGTGCCAGCCTGCTTTATTTCCCTGTCAAGTTATCAATCCAAGGACACTGATCACTTGCAGCCTAAAGCAGTGACTAGAGTAAAGCTTTAACTCCTCCCTTAGGCAGGAACCCAGCTTCCTGAAGGAACTCCCAGTTAGCTCCAGTCGGCCGACGAGAGAAGATGTATAAGACAGGTGTTCTCTTTAGTGGTGCACTAGGGCTGTTGTTTGAAGGCTGCTGTGTTCCCTCATTTGTTTTGTGTTTCACAGTGTGATAAGGCTGCAGGGGTCACCCCAGTCACCCAGGTCCTTGCATCCAACACTCCCAGGGGACGAATACTGATGCCGAACACTGGGCGTGGGGACGGCGGACGCATGAATATGTGGGAGCTGTTGCATGCACAGTCCTTGTGGGGCACATGCCAGACTAGTGGCAATCAGTCAGGGCTGCTGCAGCCTGTCTGTCTGTACTGTATCCCATTCTACTTCTATACCTCCCGAGCATACAGATATAAGCTGGGAGCCAAGCACCATTAGAGAAAGGCTAGGAACGGCAGACATGGGGGGGGTGGCTTCCCCCTCACTTGGGCAGCAGAAGGCGCTGAGAAGATTCCCGCCGGCGCACTGTGTACTCTGCCTTGCTCCAGCTCTGCAGCTTCCAATCAGGGGACAAATCACAGCTTTCCTGCCTCTCGGGATGGTGGTTTCTCCATGGACTGCCCCGTCTTTAACCTGGCATGCCCCCAGTATTCTTTGGGCTTGTTCGAGGAAGCCATTTCCACTCCCCCGCTCACTGAGCGGATCCAGGACCTTCATGGGTGCAGGTAGGGTCTCACGGGGCACCTTTTCTGTGACAGGGGAGGGTTTTATGCTTATAGGGGCCACTGTCTCTTTTGTCTTACAAGCAGGAAGATTCCAATGAAGGGGGCACAGACTAGAGCCATCAAGTACCACTTTCAGCAGGTTGAGATTTTATTTGTAGATTTCATGGGCTACCATGGCTGGCTATTCCATCTGACAGAGATAGCAGGGATTATCCAGGAGGATAACTACACCACTATGAGCGCAAGGGGAGGTCACCTGGACTAGTAGTTACCCCCCATTGGGACATTTACTCAATGGGGGGTTTATCCATGGCAGTCAGAGATTTCACCAAGGTGTTGGAGGCTGTTGTGGTGTTTCTCCACTGTTAAGGGACTCGCATTGCAACGGCCCATATCCAGAGGCCTGTATAAATGGGTGTTGGCTACCCTGGAAATTTCGAGTAGGTGATCAATTACCCAAGTCCCAAATAATGCCATCTCAGGTGGGTTGCTTTCTGGGTCCAGGCCAAGGTGTTTGCACTCGAGGAATCAGGAATCAGCCCAGTGTGCGGTAGTGTATGCAGCTTCTGGGTCTGATGATGGCATCTTTTAGGCGGTCTGACCTACCTGTTTTCATGGCTAAACTGGTTGGCACGTGTTGCACAGTCACTTTTGTGGTTCATGTGTTTCACTATTCTAAGCATACAGCACGTCCTGCTCCCGAATAGTAATAACATGTGGGTAATCCTCCGCCTCAGGCGCCGTGCACTGCAAACATGTAGAAAACTAGCTCCTCCCGGCCCTACATATACCGAAGGACCTCCCACAAATCCCCAGATTTCTCTGCAGTGCTGGAACTGCGAAGACATGAAGTATCACGCTCTCGCAGGCGAGCGGGCTTTACAGCCCAAGGTCCTGTGGGACTATTTCCACCCGTCCTCTTCTGAAGAAATATGCCTCCCAGCCTAGGCTGCGCGGGTCGGGTGAAGGTAGGTAGCACCCGGTGTGCTGAACGGAGCCTTGCTCCACCGCAATCCCCCTCCATAGGGTAGACGGTCAGGCCGAGGATGCCCCTCCCGCAATTGTGCCCGTGCCCCTCACAGAACTGGTCCATGGACACCGTCTGCTCCCCCTTGCTTCCTCCAGTAACTTGGGGGAAAAGAAGGGGGGGGGGGTGCGTGTGGCAGCCCTAGTGCTAATTCGCTTTAGACTGTGTTCCTTTAATCAGGGGGTCAGTGTCGCGCCTCGCTGTACATGCGAGCTGTCTTTTTTACTAACAGTCTGCTTCAGCAGATTCACTCCAGCGTGTCTGCATTAGTTCCTATGCTCCGCTGTTTTACCTTGCCGTTGGTTGGAGCTTCGCGCTCTTTGGGGGAGGCGGAGACTCGGCATGACGCGCCCCGCGTCACAGCCTGTCCTGGCCCTCCCCTCGAGGTTCGCTGGCGCCATTTTCTCTATCTTCGCGCGTGTGTGGTGTGGCTCGCCTCCTCCCTTGGTCATGTAAGTGCCCTCCGGAGCGGCATGTTTCTATGTTTTTTCAGACAATGGCACTGATTCCACTCCCCTTGTCCCTTTATGTCTTTCAGAAGCCAAGACTTCGCTGCCGTCCCCGGCCTAACATATATTACAACGGGTCCTCTTTACAAATTCTCCCACATTACTAGCGGGTTTTGGGGCATCCAGGGTTGCCTATTGCATAAATCCCTGCGTCTTACTGCTTAAAAATCACCATATGGAGGCATTTCAGAATTATGGAACCGGGGTCCCTCCGGGACGCGACCGGCTGTGTGCAGTGTGTGGCCAGCCCCTGGCTGAGGCTGACAGGGCACAGGTCTGCGGACAGTGTGCAGAACAGGCGGGTTTGCTAACAGAGGAACCTCCCTTCCTCACCCCCGTCTCCCCGCTCCCAAATATCACTCATGACGAGTCCCACTTCAGCGGGGATGACCTGCAATCGGTGCCGCGAGCGTTGCCCCCGGCGGAGCAGGTGCTTTCCGGATTAGCGGAGCGTATGGGCCCTGGTAAAAGGCTGTCCCTGACGCCTCCTGGCTCCCCGGTTCCTGACGATACCGATGATTCTGCTGATATGCAGGACCCTGACCCTTCCGAGGAAGGTGAGCTGTTTTCAGACTCGGGCTCCTCACATGGGATGCCCACGGGCCATGATGAATCTGAGCCTGGTTCCTGGGGTCTGTGTGACACAGATGAAATCCTTATCAAGATTTTTGAGGTTCTGTCAATCTCTCCTCCTGGGGAGATCCCCAAGCCGAAAAGGGAGAGTTTCCATACAGCGCCGCCACGCTTGGAGTTCCTAGAACAGGAGCATTTCCAGAATATTATATCCCAGGAATGGGAATCGCCTTGTAAGCTTAAAGGGATTCCAGGGGCCTGGGAATGGAAGTACCCTTTTCCCCCTGATGTGGTTAATTTATGGTCAGCCCCCCTGGTGGTGGACGCGCCGGTTATAGGGGTCACGAACCCCCCTTTTATGACGGCCCCCTTTTACCGTACCCTTCGGGATGCTGAGGACCGGCGCATTGACAGACTGGCCTCACACGCCTTCTCGTGTGCTGGGACGGCCCTGCGGTGGCCGCCAGGACTCTGGTCAGAAAGATACTAGATCACCGCCCGAGGACCTCCCTTGGGGGGTGTTTAGTGCGCTATCAGACTGCGAAGCGTTCGTGAAGTTTATTCTATCGGCACTGGATGACACCATTAAGATGTGTGCTAGGAACTCAGCACTTGCGGTAGCCATTCGCCGCCTGGTCTGGCTGCGACAGTGGGGCGCCGATGGAGCTACCAAAAAGGCTCTCACTTGCCTTCCATTCAGAGGACGGCGCAGAAGGCCGCTCCGGCCTCCACGTGGCAGGGTCACCCCTCCACCTCCCTACGTTAGTGTCAAACGCGAATCTGAGGTGTGTTTCCAGCTGTTCGGTGTGGATTTCCAACATGGGGCGGGCAGGCAGCGCCCTGGGCCTTCTGGCAGGACCAAGTCCAAATCTGCCAAAACCTCTCAAGCATGAAGGGGCGCCCTCGCCCGTCTGGGCGAGGGGACGACTGCCGCAGCTGTCTCACATCCAGGAATATGCCTGCTCCCTCTGGTGGTTCCGGGATGTAATCCCCCTGGGCTCAGGATGGGTTCTTGCTGGGCGCCCCCCCTCAGTGATTGTCAGGGTGCTCCTAGCCCCTGCCTTCCCTTCTGAAATTGGCGCAGGCCGGACTGGGCCTGCAGTGTTGGGCGCACTTGTCAAATTGCCTTAACGGTATGGGGCCTTGGCCTCCATATTTTCCTTACTCCCCCCTCAACAGTATGAGGTAGTCTGGACCGCGTTGGCCTATTGCAGGCTTAGCAATTCTACCTTCACAGGCAGTCCATATATGACAACTCTGTCCTAGGTCACGGGCCCCCTGGCGCGGGGGGGGGGCTTTCGGCCTCTTGCAAAGCTCTAGAATTTCTTAGTCTCTCTGGGGTCTGCCGGACACCAAGACTATTTCTAGACAGTATCGCAGGATCAACCCTGCGGATTGAGGCATTACTTGGGGCCTCTCTTTCGTGCCCAGGCTACTAGCTTGGCGTGACTGGGGACACGCCGGAGGTGGGGCGTCTGCGTGGGGACCTACCAGGTCGTCTTCCTTATTCCCCAGTCTCTACACCAGACCAAAGTGGGTCGGTTGGTCGACAGTGTCCCCTGGGAGCTACTGGATGGTGGCTCAACCACCTCATGCCCTCATGGTCCCTTATCCGCTATCCCCCGTTCCTGGGAAATCGGTTCAGGCTTGCAGCCTCCTTCTCTGGCATTAGGGGACCCCTGGTTACGGGGGCTCGGCCCCCCTTTTACTGGCGCCTTACCTTCACCAGGCAGAATGGAGACTGGTGGGCCCGTGGGCGACACATCAAGACAATGTCACTTATATACCGAGCCCTTGGGCTCTTCGGCGCAGTAGGTTACTGAACCTACATATGTCCCAAGACCCCGGTGCTTGGTCTGTGCTCTTGCCTTCTTGGTAAGGTGGTTCCTCCTGAGATTCCCATATGCGAAGGCCTCGTCAGGGGGGCACTCCCCTTCTTTACCAGCACCTCTTAGCGTATGGTCACCCTAGGTTACCAAGCCTCGCAGGCTTGGCGGGGGAATGGGAAAATCCTTCCACAACCCCCGGTGGGTCTAGGTTGGGCCCCCTAGAGGGTCCATCTTACCTGCTAGGCTTGTTTAAACGGTGGGCCCCCGTTTACTCTATATGGCTGGCCTTCACCTCCTTCAGGCTCGGTCGGTTTATGGGGACTCCTGGTCTGTTGAAAGACAATGGCCTGTTTCTGATGCTGATCCAAAGATTGTGACAGGTTGCTAGCTCTGGAGGGTCCCTGATCCTGTCTTAGGCGGGGGTGTACTCCCCCTACTTCTCAGCGGTTCGCTTCAACGGATGCCCTTAGCGGCAGGTTATGCTATCCTGGTGTTGCCCGGGGAGCCTAGCGTGGCTCTGAGGGGTCTCCCTCCGGACACAGGGCCTCTGCCCTTGTTCCTACTGTCCCAGAATATTCTGACTCCGGTCGGGGGGGCTGAGTATTTAGGCATAGCCTTGTTAATACATATGCCTTCTCTTCATCACCCTACTGGTGGGTTCTGCGTAAGGTTGGCCTGATAGAGAGTCCCATGGGATCTATGGCCTGGGAGGCCTAGGGTGTAACGGTTGAAGTCGCCTCTGCTGAAGGCTGCTGACTTGTGATACCTCTTTTAGGTGTGCGGCTCAGTCCTTATCAGATCTCTTCCTGTTTCCAATATAAGGTCCCCTGGCTGGGGATTGACTGCTCATTCATTCGCCCCTTGGGGACGGGCCTCATCCTCTGGGTGCCTTCAGTATGAGAGGGGGTCGGGAGCTAGCTCCCCAGCTCCCCCTTACTACGTCTACAACGGCCTTGTGGTATCCCATATTGATGGGCATGGGCCTTAGTCTCTTTCCTGTTAGGCATTCTCGGTTCCCAGGGTCTTTAAAGTCATGTCAGCGTTAGCTGGGGTTGGTTCCCCGTCTGGGGACTCTGACGTGTAGGTTTTGTCCTGGCCTTCCTGCAGGAGTCTGGTTCTGTCACCCTTGTAGGGAATTCCTTGGGGATTGCCTAGCTGCATTTCCCCAGTAGTTCCATAGTCCCTGTGGGGCTCATTTCTCATTTTTTACCCTGCGGACTTCCTGGGGACCCTACCCGGATGCTGTCCCAGCTGCCCTGTAGTCCAGCCCGCTTCTATGGGGCCTCCTGACTCCGTCAGACATGTGCCTGAGACGATGGATCTGGTTGCTTAACCCTGACTCGAAGTATACATACAGATACAGGTACAGATGTATACGGCTACAGGCACCCCATGCCTGGGGGTGTTCCTTTTACGCTGGGCCTCCGGTCCAGGTGGTCAGTTAGACTTTTGCTTCGATCCCTTAGTCTAGCCATGGGCTTGTTCTTAATTATACTAACATGAGGGCCTACATCCCTCTACAGGTTTTACACTTCTCCCCATGCTGGCTTTCTTGGCCTTAGGGGGACTGCTGTTCTTGGAGTCTACAGGCACCTCCTCAGGTATGTGCCTGATATCTATCCCAGCGCCATTGCGACTTTGGATCTTTCCTTCTGGATGCCCCATGATCATGAGGAAGCCTTGGCTTCCTGATAATTAAGAGTCTGTATTCCCGGCTTGGACGGGTCACTGGTTTCTGTTTCCCCTTGGGGGTGTTACAAGTGTTGCCACAAGGCTTCCTTGAATTATTCTTCCCTTTTACTGGTTACTCCGTTATCTGGGTGCTTGGGTATCACTGGCCCTTCAGCACCAGGGTTTTTTCTCTGTTAGTTCAATTACTAGACTTACGGCATGTCTCTGTTCATACCTTCTTGGTCCTGTTATGAGACTGACGTTAGAGCCTTTGCTCATGTCATGCCTGTTGCAAGTTTTGCAGGTGACAGCGCCTTTACTGTCCGCTGTGCCTTGCCATTTCTGGGGATCCCACCCTGTTTATGGACACTGCTATTGGATGTCCCACATGTTATTACTATTCGGGAGCAGGACGTGCTGTATGCTTAGAATAATACAACTCTGTGAAGTACTCACCTGTAGAGTTGGTATTATACGCATACAGCACGTCCTGCTCCACCCCACCCTGGTTTCACTTATTCTGGATCCCCTGTATGGTGATTGTTATCATTAAGATATTGTTACCAGTTATTCTGGGTGGTTGGTTCCTCCTGGCTTCTCTTCTCACTGCTTTTCAATGCTGGGGATTTGTGGGAGGTCCTTCGGTATATGTAGGGCCGGGAGGAGCTTGTTTTCTACATGTCTGCAGTGCACGGCGCCTGAGGCGGAGGATTACCCACATGTTATTACTATTCGGGAGCAGGACGTGCTGTATGCGTATAATACCAACTCTACAGGTGAGTACTTCACAGAGTTGTATTTTTTTGTTGTCAACCACCCTGTGCTTGCCAGTGATCAGTGTCGAGAATGAACACCTTTACAGGAAGAATACTATTTTTGGACTTACCTGTAAAATGGTCGCTTAGTTGTCCATCCAGGGACATTGCACCCACACATGGTTGATGCAACTTCGCATGTTCTGTTGCCTTCATCAAGTTTGACATGAATTGGCCAGTTGAGGTGCTCCTGCCTTGTTGTTCTTTGATCATTCCTTCCTCACAGCTCGGTCTTCTTGACTGCTTTGTACTGGGGAGTTCCATCCCCATTAGGCCTACCAAACCCCCGTTAGCAGAGGAAGGAGAGAAAGCCCTTCCTTTCTGGAACATGCCTTCTTCATCCCTCCAGGAGGTTTGGGGTCTTTGCAATAGCAAGACAGAAAGAACCCCCCCCGAAGGTCACAGGTCTGGGTTCATGGAGCAGAACATGCCCAGGTTTCTTCTAAGCCTTTGCAGACCTGGAAAGGGGGACATTCCTCAAAATAACTGACAATCACCTGGTAGAGCTGGGGTGGTGGTTCTTATTTTTTTCTTCAAGGAGATTCTTTGATTCTGATTGTTGTAGCTTTTAGGACACTATGCCGGATTCTGGACTGCAGCGTCTAAACTGTTTGTGCGAGTGAGAATCTCCATGCAGAATACCTGGGATCAGTGTTGCTGCGACAGGGAACATTTTTGGGCTATGGTGGACATTAAGGATGTGCTGAAGTCCCAGGACCAGCAGAATAATTGCAATTTGTGGCGCATGCCACACTGCACCTGCACTACCTGTGGTAGCATGCTCTTTGGTCTGGTCCACAGCCCACTAGGTATCCTCTAAAATCTCAGCAGTTTTCACTCTGCTATTTTGATTTGCAGGAGGCATTGAGGGATGTGGATGTGCGGTCTGGGTCTGGTAATATGTTTTTATGGCTGTTTTTGATTTGTTACATTTTTTAAAGGACTTCAATAAATATTTATTTTAAGGAGTGCTGACCCTTGAACTGTTTTTCTGGCTGCATAGGAGTTTGGGATGCCCCGGATCATGCACCTTGCCGCACACTTATAAATCAGGGTGCATTTACCTCTCTATACTCAGAGAAGATAAGTTGGACTTTTGAAGATCTTTTTAGCCCATTTTGTATTCATTAATCCTTTCTGGCCATTCATACAGGTTCGCAGCTTCAGCACTACCCTTACCCCCTTGCTCTATTGCAAACACATTCTTTAGATCATCTTTATCCAGTAAGGGTCCCATTGTTGGAAATGATTCTGGACTCCACGTTAGCAGGATTCTCTTTACTTAAAGAAAGGTGGCTTAGCTTTTCAGAGCAAGGTGGCATTTTTCGAACCAACTATTTGCATCTGTTGGTGATAATGGTATCCACTATTGATACGGTCCCATCCTCTCAGTCCACATCAGGCCTCTGCAACTTGTGCTATTATCAAGCCAGAACAGAGCAATGGAGTCCTTGGCCCCTTGTTTTTTCATGCAATGAGTCAGCGGCTCGAGCTACCCCTCTCTCAATGAGTGCATGTTTGTTTTTTTGCTGAGCTGATTAGGGGATGGGATGAAAAAGAGAATGTCATTGGCTGAACCTTTAAACCCTGATGTCTTGGCCATTACTGCTTCAATTTAAAAACGGAAAACAGTTTAGGGCAGTGCCAAATGTAGCCTAAAGCAATGGTGTAACATTTACTTTTGCCTGCAGTACCACTTTACATAGGTAGCATGCCCAGTAATGTCTCCAGTGAATTAACTAGCTTTTTATTCTTCCAGGGACTGTGGAAAGCAGGAACTTCTCCTGGCCTCAGTTGTGTTCAGAACTATCCCAACTTCGAAGTTTAAAAAGCTTAGAAGTGAAAACAGAAGAAAATAATTTAGGACACAGGTACATGATCAAGCTGTATAAAGGCTCAACCCTTAAAGCGCACCTGTACTCAGAGGGAAATTTATGTGGTCACCTTCCATCCCCAGCCCAGTCCCCCAAAACAGCCTGTGCAGTCAGCCATATTGCTCCATGGCGGACTGGCCCCGCCCCCAGCACACAGCTCAGCAATAGGGAGCACTTCAACCTAACTGCCATTAAGTCTGATTTAGCACATTGAGTATTTTTTTCCTCACTTTTTTGAGAGAGAAAAAACATGTATTTTGATTTTTTTCCTTCCATGGAGCAATTCAACACCATGTTTAGCTGTTTTATAAATGTGCACAGCTAAAAAAGATGCTGAATACATTTTTTCTCACCTTTTTTTTTGTGAGAATCTTTTTTTTTTATGAAGTTTCCTTAGTGCAATTCATCATTATTTTTAGTTGTGCAAATTATTTAAAAATGTGCACAGCTAAAATGGTGCTGAATTTCACTAAGGAAAAAACTCATTATAAAAATTAGTTGTAACTGAACTAAATAGCATATGGCAGACCATTCACCATAATACTACTTCCTGTTTTTTATTGAGCAAATGCTTAAGTAATGCTTAAAGCGGACCTTCACTCTGAATAAGAGTCTATCTTATATGTTTCCCCCACACTGTACATACAGATTGCTCACATTAAAAATCATCCTACCTGCATGTACTGCATGTTATGAGCCTTTAAACATCCAAGATGGCGGCTTATGGAAGCCGCCATTTTATCAGGCAGCCTGCAAACAGGAAGTGCCTGCAAACAGGAAGTGACTGTGCTGCTCTGCATTCTGGGACTGCTGACCTTTCCCTGACCCCAGCTCTGCTCTGTCTGAGCAAAGCACAGCTATAACCTGCCCCCCTGTACCTTATCCCACTCTCCTCTCCTCAGTAAGTGTGATGCTTCTGAGTCAAGATGGCGGCGCCCGTATCCTAAATTCCTGAACAGAGTTGCAGCCCAGTGGGGGAAAGAATAATAAGTTAGTGACTAAAAATGTAAAATATATTAATTTTAGATGCTGGGGAATCGTTTTTTAAGAGTTTGGGTTTTTCATTAAATCATGGTGAAGGTCCGGTTTAAGTAAAAAAGAAACAAAAAAGAAACAGAAGCTGTTTTGGGGCACTGGGCTGGGGATGGAAGGTGACTACATATACTTTCTGAGTATAGATGCACTTTAAAGCCAAAACGACACTGTTTACCTAATATGAAGTTCTGTATTCGTTGTACAATCTATTCTAATATCTTGATATTCATTTTGGGAACACAACATAATAGCTATTGTGCCTCCAAATAAATGACAGGGAAATTAGGTTATTATGATGTAGCTGGAATGGATTGTGACCACTTAACCTGTTGGCACAATGACATCTGCAACTAGGAAGATCCACCGCCTCTGTGAGTGATTATGGGTAAGCAAGTAAGGTAAGCAAGAGGAGGTCAGTCCAAGAGGCTTCAAAACAGAAGGAGAGGCTAGAGTGAAACATTGAGGCAGACAAACGAGTTAAAGTTAAAACCAGCGAAGATATTGCAGTATCGAAGAGATAAGCATGCTTGTGGTCCAAGGCAGGCAAATGTCATTTCAAGTAAGCAACCTGAGATCGCCGGATTACAGACAACAGGTAGAGAAACAGGATCTATAAGCACACTCTAAGCAACTAGACTATATGGCAGGTGTTGGTGACTGGGGCATTGCTGGCTTTGTTTTGTTAGTGCCAACTGGGAGGGGCATAGATGGCCATTGGTCCTTAAACATACAGTGAACTAATAGGGTCTGCAACACAGTAAATAGTTATTGGCCCCAAGGGACAAGACTACAGACCAGCCTGCAGCATTTCATTATGAGTGACAGTGCTAGGGTAACACGATTTTGCACTGGCGTAACGCAATTCTGCAATTTATAAGCTTGACTAGAGTTTTTCTTTGTCATACTGTATGTTGCCATTACTGGAAAGTCAAATCACTCCAATAATCATCCTTCTTTCAGGAGAAAAGGATCATTGTCTGAAAGTCTGCACAAGGACATTCAAGCCTTTATTGGGAACTCTGGGGTAACATTTCAACTCCCTCCTCCCCCCAACAGCCTTCTGCAGACAGTCCGCCCACACCACTGATTATAGTGGGGTTTCCATTCCCTGGACCGATACTGCAGAGACCAGAGGGAAGCAGACCTCCTTTGAATTGGGATATTACACCTATAATTGCATTGTAACGCGACACCTATATTACCAGGAATATATCAGCTTTCCCACCACAGACCGGAGTCTCAGGCAATTGCTGGCGCCATGACCTGCTGCACCACATTGTGACGGAAACAAAGGCAGTGCCGTTTTATAGGAACCCTTCTATGACACTGCACAGAATTAACATAAATTGAAGGAAGTTATGAGAAATGTGGCCCCTCTGGAAGAAAGTTTGTCCAACTATTTGGCATGTAGCCGTCATCCTGAGCTCCCCCAGGGATCTGTCACAGGTTTCACATTTGGTTTCAGCCATTTTTTAATTAACTATAATCACAAGTGTATTATTGGGCCATGTCTGTGTAGGTTCTTATTCATCAAGGCCAGGTTATGAGTACCAGAATGCCAACAACTTGAGGCAGGGCCTCTCCCTCATGGATGCTGCATGAGCGGCTTTTTTCTTGTCCCTACACAGACCCTTCACCTTTCTGTCTGAATTCCCTAGAGCAGAAGTACACAACTGTGTCTCACCCTCAGATGCGACCTCCAGGGCACAAGTTTCATGTACTAAATTAAGGTAGGAATCTGGAACAAATGAACGTAAAATTACCAGCTCAGAGAAAAAGGGCCACGGTTTGCACTGCCCAGCTCTCCCATCCAAAAGCTTGGACCCCCCACAAGCTTATTAGTAGAAGGCTGCACAGATTTCAATCCTTGTTTTTGGAGCTAGAGGGGAATTTAAAATGTATGTCTTGGGGCCCCCCCATCACCTTGTCATGGTCAGTATGTGCCTTGAAGGGAGTTTTTTTCAATGCTCCGGGCTTGAATTTCCCCATCTTCCTGTGTCGCCTTAAAGCGGAAGCCCAGTCTCTTCATAACTCCCGAACGGGGGTGCCCGGCTATGTGAAAATCCCCAGGTTGCTGAAATCAACTCACGCCTTAATGGCCCTACTGCGCATGCGCGGCCCCTCATCCAATTAGCATGCTCGGATCCACTGGCGCCACGTTGCCCAAGTCTTTGTCTAAGGCAAGCGGCTTCGTGTGCTCTGATGGCCGCGTCCCCTGCTACCTTCTAACAGGGAGTGTGCCAACTCCGGCCATTCACAAGTACCTGGCCCTGCTAGAGGGATAGCGGGGATGCGGCCATGGCTCACACAGGCGCCGTTGGACCGGGAAAGAAGGTAAGTATGGGCGACCTAGGGAGTTTCACACAGCAGGGCATCATGATTTTGGATGCCCTGGAGGGAGGGAATCGATCTTATAGATTCCCGGGCCGATCACCGTGGATTTTGGTTCACTTTAAAGCGGAAATCCAGTCTTGGGATATCCCCCCATGCCAAACTCCCTGCAACTGATCAGCTGAACTGAACAAAAGACAGACACAGCTGTTGATATAATAATTTTATTACAATATTTTATCAGTAATCACAGTATTTGATTTATAATAACTATGTCCAAGGACTAAAGTAAACAAATACAGTATCACTTCCTATGGCTTTGTTCACCCTGAAGTCATTGCTGCAATTAGAAAAATCATGTGTGCAATGTTTTGGTGGAAATCAAATCACATTCCCCCTGCATTCAGCATTGTGCTGGTGAAAACATGTAAATTGCAGTGCTAAAGTTGCCTATAACTGCCTTGGTGTGAAAAAGGCCGACCATTAACCCCAACTATTGCAGTTAGTCCTAAAGCAAACCTGTACCCTCAAATGGTCAGCCAATAGAACTCATCTCCCATGTTATTCCTCCAACTTACTGCTCCCTTTTACATAGCTATTGCTTCTTTAAATAAGTGAAGCACATTAGGATCATAAATGTAAATAAAAGTAGTCAGTCCAGGTCTGCGTACTGCGGCCCTCCAATGTGAGCAATATCTGCTCTGGTGTGATTCAAATCAGCATGAGGAGCTCAGGACTGATAACGTGATGTGCCCCCTACTGACATACGACTGGCAACTGGAACATGAACAGAAGCTGGCATGGGAGCGCACTGTCAGCGCAGGAGCCATCAGCGCTGAAATGGAGAATTGCAGCCCAAACAAAGTGTTGGCCATCTGAGAAGAACATCTATCCTCACCTTACCCCTGAGCTGCCTGGCAGCACCAGCTGATAAATAGTCTTTTGCTTGCACTGACAGCAGATTCCTTTCCTCCAGTCACAAACAAATGGGTTTCCTCACTGTTGGGAAGGAAGGTCACACCACATCCGGCAAGAGAGCACAAAGGAGCTGGTAGGGAGTGCTGGCAGCAGACGACTTGTGGCATTTCACCAGCCAGCATTACGAGGGAACCAGGCTGCTGGGGGGACACGGTAAATAAAGGTGTTTTCAGCCTATAGGAGCTTATTCCCTAAGCTATTCATTTAGGGAGCATTCATTATTTAGGATCTAGGAGTATAATAGTAAGAAGCTGGAAACATAATTATCTGACAGAGTAGAAAATCAGTGCTATCACTGTGCACCACAAAATAGTTTCAAGCATTATCCAGCTATATAGAAGGACTTCATGGCTTTATGTCTCTCATGAGGGTATAAGCAGCAGCCACACACAGTGTGGAACATGTTCAGACTTTCATGTTTGGTGGGGGAAGGATTCCAATCTCTTTCCTCAGGGACTCTACACTCTGCTCCCAGCGCTTCTCATAGTAGAAATTGAGGACGCAATGAGCATTACGGCCACTCTGAACCGCCCAGGGCACCAGTTCCGTCAGTTTCTTCTTCCGCCTATGAATCAACCAAAGGGGTATTAATTTGTGCTCTGCTGCCACCTACAATCCATCCTGAAAATGTAAATGTACAGTAAATTCTTGTGTGTCTGTTCTAGCACACCAGCATCCTACCGGTTTCTTCCAACCTGGATCCTGCCCCCCAAACTCAGGCTACTATTTAAATAAAGGGATGCTTTAGGCAAAAGGAAAAAATAAAATAAACAGCAGCTTACCAAGTGTTCCTCCAGCAGTGTCTTTCAACTTAGGTCGGTGCCGCAAAATACCATTTTGTGAATACTCACCTTGTAAAATGGGTATTATGAGTATGTCACACACCCCGCTTCAAGAATCCATAACATGTGGGTAATATCGTCCTGAAGAGGGCGTTCCTGCAGAGATGATAGCAAAAGAAAGCCCCTCCCTGATCCATAAATACCTGGGACCTCCCACTCACTACCCAGTATACAGAAAGCAGTAAGGTAAGGGACCAGGAAGAGGCAAATATAAACAACAACCACGCAAAGTTCGCCATAAAGAGGATCCTGAATACAAAAGGGCGGGTTGAAGCGGGGTGTGTGACATACTCATAATACCCATTTTACAAGGTGAGTATTCACAAAATGGTATTATTCTTAGTATGTCACACACCCCGCTTCAAGAATCCATAACATGTGGGACATCCAACAGCAGTGTCCATAACAAGGGCGGGGATCCAAAACTAGGCAACAATGCACAACCTTAAACCACAACAGCTTGCAAAACTTTGCGGCCAACAACAGCATCCGCTGATGCCCGAACATCAACCTTGTAAAACTTGGAAAAGGTGTGAACCGAAGACCAGGTAGCGGCCTTACAAACTTGTTCAACAGAAGCCTGGTGCTGAAAAGCCCAGGACGCACCAACTGCACGAGTAGAATGAGCAGTAACACGAAAAGGGGGACTCCTCCCCTTGGCAGAATAGGCCCCAATGATGGCCTGACGAATCCATTTACTAATGGAAGATTTGGCAGGAGCCAAACCTTTCCTAGGCCCGCAGGGCACCACAAAGAAAGCATCAGTCTTACGAAAGGAAGACGTAACCTCCAGATAATGTTCCACAACACGAACTACATCCAAGGAATGCAATGCCCTTTCCTTGTCGTCGCTGGGATTTGGGCATAGAGAGGGCAAAACAATGTCCTGATTCAGATGAAACTCCGAGACCACTTTAGGAAGAAAATCCTGCTTGAAACGAAAGACAACCTTGTCCTGATGTTTCTCGAAGTACGGAGCTGTAATGGATAAAGCTGCCAACTCAGAAACACGCCTAACCGAAGTGATAGCCACCAAAAAGGCCACCTTTTGGGTAAGAGAAGACAAAGCTATCTCATTCAAGGGCTCAAACGGAGGGCCCTGGAGAGCAGAAAGAACCAGGTTCAAATCCCAAACTGGAACAAAAGGCTTCCTAGGAGGCCGAACATGTGTAACACCTTGGAAAAAGGTCTTGACTAAGGGATGAAGTGCAAAAGACCTTTGGAAGAACACCGCCAGGGCAGAAACCTGCCCTTTCAATGTACTAAGCTGGAGCCCCAGATCTAGACCATGTTGGAGAAACTCTAAAATTCTAGGAATGGAGAACTCTCGACAAGAGAAAGACCTACTTTCACACCAATCAATATAGGCCCTCCAAGTCCTGTAGTAAATAGAAGAGGAAGAGCGCTTCCTGGCACAGATAAGAGTCTGAATCACTGCGTCAGAAAGACCTTCCTCCTTCAGGATGGCGGTTTCAGCAGCCATGCCGTCAAAGCCAGCGATGGTAAATTGGGATAGCGCAGCCGACCCTGGGTGAGCAGGTCCGGCAGCAGAGGCAGTGCGAACTGATCCTCTGCCAGTCTTACAAGATCTGCGAACCAAACTCGCCTTGGCCACCTTGGGGCCACCAGAATTGCCGACGCACCATCCAAGGCCAGTTTGCGCAGCACTCTGGCTAGCATTGGGAACGGAGGAAACAGGTAAAGGAGCCCCAGATCCCTCCAGTTTAGAGACATGGCATCCACTTTCAGAGCCAGAGGATCCTGCGAGAGAGACACAAAGACTGGAAGCTTGTGATTGTGACGAGAAGCAAAGAGGTCCACCGCTGGGACCCCCCACCTGAGACATATCGAACGAAACACCTTGGGACTGAGAGACCACTCCCCCTGACGAGAGGAGGCTCTGCTCAGCAAGTCCGCCTCCGTGTTCTCCACTCCCGGAATGTAGACTGCTGAGATACACGGGACGTGGGTCTCTGCCCAGTCCAGAATCAACACTTCCCTGAGGGCACTCCTGCTGCGAGTCCCTCCTTGGTGATTGATGTAAGCAACCGCCGTTCTGTTGTCCGACCGGACCTGAACTGGCAGGCCTCTCAACTGATGAGTCAAGCGAAACAGAACCAACCTGATGGCTCTCAACTCCAGAACATTGATGGGCTCGTGAGCCTCCCGCGGGCCCCACAAACCCTGAAACTGGAGGTCCTTCCAAACACCCCCCCAACCCGACAGACTGGCATCCGTGGTGACTGTTTCCCAACACGGAGCCAGAAAAGATCTGCCCTTCAACAGATTGACCGACCCCAGCCACCATTGCAGGGATCGACGAACTCGGGGAGTCATCAGGAAGGACTGATCCAACGATAGAGGAGACTTGTCCCAAACCTTCAACAGATGAAGCTGAAGCGTCCTTGTGTGAAACTGCGCAAAGGGAACTGCCTCGAATGAGGCCACCATTAACCCCACCAGCCTCATCCCTAACCGGATGGTCGGATGAGGGGTAGACAAGAGAAGCCGAACTAACTCCTGAATCAAAAGAATCTTGGCCTGGGGTAGAAACACCCTGGCCTGTGAAGTGTCCAGAGACATTCCCAGAAAGGTCAGAATTCTGGACGGAGAAAGAGAAGACTTGGGGTGGTTGATCACCCAACCGAACCTTTCCAGAGTGGACACCACCGCTCTGGTGTCCAACTCCGCTTGGTTGAAGGAAGAGGCCATGATCAGTAGATCGTCCAAATAGGGCACGATGCGGATACCCTGGCCTCTGAGCAGAGCCATCACCCCCGCTAGCACCTTGGTGAACACCCGAGGAGCTGAGGTGAGACCGAAAGGAAGTGCCACAAACTGAAAATGCCGATCCTCCACCACGAACCTGAGAAACCTCTGGTGTGCTGGAAAAACTGGAACGTGTAGATAAGCATCCTTGATGTCTATGGACGTCAGAAAGTCTCCCTGACGAAGAGAGTGAATGGCCGAACGCAGCGTTTCCATGCGGAATTTCCTCGGCCGGATGAACCTGTTGAGAAACTTCAGATCCAAGATGGGTCGGACCAACCCGTCCTTCTTGGGTACCGTGAACAGATTGGAATAAAAGCCCCTGCCCCGATCTGAAGGGGGCACTGGGCAAATTACAGCCATGTCCAGAAGATTCTCCACTGCCACCAGGAGCCCCTGCGCCGCTAGAGGCTCCGACGGCATCCGAGACCTGACAAATCTGGAAGGGGGGCGGAGCTCGAACTCCAGCTTGTAGCCGGAAGACACCACTTCCCGGATCCATCTGTCCGAGACCTCTTGATCCCAGATCTGAGAGAAGTGCTGCAGCCGTCCCCCCACCCGCATGGGTGAGGGCGCCCCCTCATTGCTGAGCCGGCTTAGCAGCCGGTTTGGGCTTAGAGCCCCAACTGTATCCAGAACGGGCACGTCCTCTGCCCCTGTTTCCGGAATCTCCTCTGGAAGAGGGAAATGCAGAACCCCTACCAGATCTGGCCCCCCGAAAGGAGGGGGTAAAGGCAGGCGCCCCCCGAAAAGGGCGGCGTTGTTTCTTACGTTGAGGTAACCTACCACCCTTGGTGACAGAGTCCAATGTCTCTCCAAAGAGCCGTAGACCAACAAAGGGTAAAGCCGTCAGTGATTTTTTGGACATAAAATCGGCCGCCCACTGGCGCAGCCACACCGACCGCCGAATAGCCACAAGCAGAGCCGAAGTCCTACCACACATCATCAAAGTATCATCCAAGGCAGTCAACACAAAGGATAGAAACAACTCGCACCGTTTAAGGCTAAGGAACTCGTTACTACCAGGACGAAGCCCGGAAGAAGTCAACAGGTCCCTGACCACAGACCTGGTGGCCAACACCATTAGCTCCGAAGCACACACAGGCCGGATGGCCGACCCAATGCTAGTAAAGCCATGAGAAGCCATCTGATCAATACGTTTATCCTCTCCATCTTTGAGAGTGGAACAATCAGGTCTGTTTAACACCGAGGAGTTAGACAACCCCAAAACCGGTGCATCCACCTCGGGAGGAGATGCCCAGCGCTTGACCCCCTCAGAAGGAAAGGGATATTTCCTATCCCACCCCTGAGGGATGCCAGGGAGCCGAGCCGGCCTATCCCATTCCTTGTCAATGATTCTATCAAAATGGCGTTGCGTAGGAAACTCCAGGCGCGGCCTGGATTCCTCAAACAATCCACCTTTCTGCTGTGACGCCTCCTCGGGAGGGGAAATATTCAGAACTTCCAGCATGAGAGACAGAGCGTGAGGAGAGTCCAAGGATCTCCCTAAATCAGAAAGCTCGGCATCAGCGCCAGCAGACTGCTCATCATCCGAAAATTCTGAACCCTCATCAACTTCCTCCTCCTCTAGCTGAGGATAATCAGACCAATCCAGATTGTCTCTGTCATCAAGATCATCCACTGGCGGAGCCGGCGACAAATGCTTTCTCTTAGACGGAGCCTTACGGGCGACCGAGCTAGAGAGCATTTTCTCAAGGCTAGCCAATCTGGCACACATCTCGGATTGCAGATCCCTGCCCATGACCACGTCACACGGGGCACGAGTCAAGGCGGGAGGGGGAGTTGAGGTGGCCGGCTGTGCTGACCCCGCCGCTTGGGGTTCGGACTGCCGCGTAATAGTTTGCTGCGCACATGGTATACACAGTAACACATCATCCCCAGTAAAGGAAATCCCACACAACATACACTTTTTGGGATGCCCCGAAGGGGTCCCAGTCCCAGTATCCGGGGATGCCTCCATAAGGTGAATTTTGAGTGGTCGCTATGACCCAGGGAATTACGCCAGTTAGACAACCCGGGATGCCCCTTTAATGTCCCGAGTGGGAGGATTTGTGATGCTAAAATGGACCCAGGGACCCAGGATCAGGAGAGACCTTCCAATACTACAGAAGATCCTCCTGGATAACCTTCACCTAAAAGACAGAGAGAGACCCATAAGTCCCTACAATAAGACTTAACAGATAAAGAAAAGAAGAAATAAATGAGGCCCACAGGGCCACTCACAGACGCTGCGGTGAACGATCCGCCTCAGAACAATGGCGATTTCTGAGGTGAAGTGAAGAGAAGAAGAACTGCCTTGTCAGGGGCGTGGTCTGCGCAGCCCGCGCAAAGCTGATCTGTGCCCCCTAAGCTGCCTAGTAACAGGGAGCTGCCTAGTAACAGGGAGCTCAGCTCCGCAGCGGCGCCGTTACAGTGGAGGGCGGAGCCGCGGCAACGCGCCGAAAGCACGGCTCCGCCCCCCCTTCCAGTGTGAATGAAGCGTGAGGGAAGAAGTCCCTCACGCACCAGCCCAGAGACCGGCGCCGCCGACAACCGCGGCGCCGGCTGCCATGACAGCGGGTGCTCCCGCTATCACTAGCAGAGCACCCGCCCCGCTCGCTGCGGCGAGGAATGAATGAGAGAACGGGGGCTGGCCGCAGCAGAGCGCCGAGTGCCAGCCCCGCCCCCCCCAAAGCGTGTGAGGTAAAAAAATTACCTCACAGACTGAAAAACCCCGGCACCCGGCTGCAATGACAGCCTCGGTGCTGCAACATAGTAACAACAGTGCAACCAATTCATTGAGGGATTACTTCCAAACGCTCCACATCAACAAGAGAAAGTGTATAAAGAGAAAGAGAATAAAGCTAACCCCTATGAGAGGAACCCCCAGCCCCCATAGTTGGTAAAAGGGAAGGGCCCCCCCCCAGGGGAAAAGTCAAGGGACGGGGCATCCCAAACCGGGATCACCTACCCGGTATGACCGCCTACCCTCTCTTTTAGGGTCTCACGGTGGAGCTCTGCTCCTCAGCACCAGAGGTGCCAATGTACCCTCGCTCGGGCCAGCAGCCAAGACTGTGGAGGCATGTAATATGAGGTAAATTTTGGGACAAACAGGGGTCCGAGCGGAAATAGACAAAATAAGAGGCCGGGAGTTACCCCGGCTACCTGAAATCCCCCTGTGCAAGGAGGAGCCATCATCTTCTGACTTGCTCGCCATCTGCAGAGATGGAAAACTGGGTAGTGAGTGGGAGGTCCCAGGTATTTATGGATCAGGGAGGGGCTTTCTTTTGCTATCATCTCTGCAGGAACGCCCTCTTCAGGACGATATTACCCACATGTTATGGATTCTTGAAGCGGGGTGTGTGACATACTAAGAATATTAGGATATCCCCTTCTTCACTTGTGGCTCCAGCCACACTCCCCCGATGCAAGCCACCAATGATTCTCCAGCCCCAATAACGGAACCACGCCCGCTAGCTTGAATGGCCCAGAGCCATCAAGGCCAAGTCCTTCCTTCCCTCCTGTCCACTAGGTCACCCATCTTCCTGGCCACCCACCTCCCTGCTCACCTACCTACCTGGCCACCCACTTGCCTGCCTATCTACCTAACCAGTCATCCACCTGCCTGACTACCTACCAGGTCACCCACTTGTCTGCCCATCTTCTTGACCGCCTGTCTGCCCACCTATCTACCTGGCTAACCACTTGTCTGCCCTCCTACCTACCTGGCCATCCGCCTGCCTGCCCACCCACCAACCTGACCACTAATTTTCATACCCACCTGGCCACTTGCCTGCCTGCCCTCCTACCTACTCACCCACCAACTGTCTGCCTGCCCTTCCACCAACCTGTTTGCCCTCCTGCCAGCTCAACAACCCGTCTGCCTGCCCACCGACCCACCTATCCACCAACCCACACATCCAACAACTTGTCCATCTGCCTACCTGCTCACCCAACAACCCGACTGCCTGCCTGTCCGGCAGTGCGCATCTGAGGGTGCATGCATGCGCATCCAGGTGTGCGTGCATGTGCACGTGGGGGTGTGCACATGCTAGTCCGTGGGTGCAAACATGCACATTTGGGAGTGCCTGCATACGCTTTTGCGCATCCGGGGTCAGGCATATGTGTGTCCTGGGGTGCACACATGCTCACTTGGGAGTGCACACGTGCGCATCCTGGAGTGCCCGCATGTGCGTCTGGGACTGTGCGCATATACATTTGTGAGTGTGTGTGTGTCTGACACCCATACGCATCTGGGGTGCACATATGCGTGTATTTGGGTATGCGCATGTGCGTCTAGATAAGGAGGGAGCACAGCAAGGGTGTCTGAAACAGGGTCTCAATCTCTTACTGACCCTGGCCATTATGCGGATTACTATGTTGTATCAGTATATATCCCTTTAAATAAAACAGCTCGGCTGTATACCGTGGCTAGGGGCTAACCTACCTAATAACCAAAACTACCTTTAGAAAACTATGCCCTGATATTATATTATATCTAATATCTGTGTGAGAGCAGATGCAAACTCTACCTATAAGCTTCTGTCTGTTATCTGCTTATATCCACAACGCGACCCATAGTAACGGCACCCATGATCCGCTGCAGAACTGTACTTGGTATTTTTTACAGCATGAGCTCAAGTTTTTGGTGATACAGTCTGCATATTAAAGTGGACCAGCACCCAGGATTTTGACTATCCCCTGCTATGTGAAACCCCCCCGATTGCTCGTAAAAACTCACCTCACCCCGCTCCTACGGCGCATGCGCCGCTGCTCGTCCAATCAGCGCACTCGGAGCCGCCGTGGTATGCGCATCCTATCGATGTACAACCACAGCAGCTCCGAGCACGCTGGCAGATGCATCTCGCGGTTCACAAATGGCCGGCGCGGGCACGCGTCCTGCTAGAGACGAGCGTGAGATGCGGCCCGCGCATGCGCCGTTGGATCAAGGTAAGGTTCCTGGGGGGTTTCACACAGCGGGGCATCCCGATTTTGGATGCCCCGCAGGGAGGGATCTGATCCGATCCGGGAGGGTGTTGGTCCACTTTAAACATTGATTATTAAAGTTATTCATACCTAAAGGGTAATTACTTTTTCAGCAACTCACCTGTTTGCCTAGATCTGAGCCCGGGTACTCGCACTGTATCGGGCTTCAAACGCCATTCGCCGGCACTTCCGGGCCACATCCCCCAGAATGAGTCACAGGGGATGTGGCCACATCTAATCTCTACAGTGGTGGAGGGCATGTCAGGCCTCTGCCCACTACCTCCATTTCAATGAATGGAGAGGGCATGACAGCACTCCTGTGATTGATGGCGAGTCATGATCCTGACCCACCATTAAACCCGTCCCTATGGCGCAGGATGTAGTGCAGGTTCGGATCCAGCGATTATGTGAGTTGCTATTTGCCAGATTGGCACCGATCAGCTGCGCAGGGCAAAATATATGTACCCTTTTGTTTTTTTTTTTGGTTCCTGTTTAATCACAAGCCAGTGGTGCATACGTGGGCTCTCGTTCAATCAGAGCCCTTTGCTGAGTTTACATCCTTTGGCAAAGGGCTCGCATTGACTTCAATGAGAAGTGAGTGTGCAAACAATCAACTCTGACTGGACGAGAGCCTGCACATGTGCCGTTGGACTGGAGAAAGGTGATTACTGGCACCCAGGGGGTGTCACATAATGAGTCATCACATGACAGGGCTGGCCACACCGGGTTTTGTTCCATTTTAAGGATAATTCCGCTGCTATTAGAACTTCTTAAGCACATTGGGATTATCTTCACAGGAGCTTAGAGAAAACGAAAAGGATGTTCACATCTCAACTCAAAAAGAAGAAGGAAGAAGGATTAAAGTCAATATAATGTTGTTTCGGCTGTCATCTTACTTGGTACTGAGGCGCAAGGGTCCAAACACAGCTCCCAGGATGCACATGGGAAGTCCAGTCTGCACAGCTTCAAACCATTTCACCACCACTTCCCCTGCCAACAAGAGTTTGCTGTCATTAAATAGATGATGTCCCAGTCCAGGCACACATTAACGTTCTCCTACCATCTCCCCCTTGGGAACATTAAATAATGAGCCAGTTCAAAGCACCTGAAAATCTCTGTATGTAAATTCTTCATGTATTCTAGGCAAAACGGATATCTTTGCTTCAGTTTCTGGGTTAGTGGTTGAGCTGGAAAGGGTGTGACTATAGGGGTTATTCATGAAGGGATAGCTCCAGGTAGTGCCTCAGAGCGGCAGGCAGCATCTGGCGAACGCCGGCACTGTACGAAATACCACATTAATGAAAGCAAATCTGGTGAGCGACGCCACGTAGCGTCTGATTAATCATTACAGGTGGCTCAGCGTATAGCGCCGGTGCTCTAGCTTCCAGAGCGCCAGGTATTACCTGTCGCTCTCCCATACATTTCAATGGAGGTTCCTTTTCTTCTGTTTTTTTGAGTTTTTTTTTTTCTCTCAGATAATTGTGTGACCTCTCCTGGCCTAGAAAAATACAATTCTGTGAAATACTCACCTGTAGAATTGGTATTATACGCATACAGTACGTCCTGCTCCATATATAATACTTACACATGGGTTATCCTCTGCCAGAGGGCGCTGTGCGCTGCAGACATGCAAAAACAGGCTCCTCCCGGCCCTTCATATACCCAGGGACCTCCCACAAATCCCCAGCATTGAAAAGCAGTGAGAAAAAGAAGCCGGGAGAAACCAACCACCAAAACTGGTAACAATAACAATGATAACAATCACCATACAGGAGATCCAGAATAATGTAAAACCAGGGTGGGGTGGAGCAGGACGTACTGTATGCGTATAATACCAATTCTACAGGTGAGAATTTCACAGAAGTGTATTATTCTAAGCATACAGCACGTCCTGCTCCATCTATAATACTTACACATGGGACATCCAATAGCAGTGTCCATAAAGTAGGGTGGGATCCCCAACAAAAAGGCAACAGCAAGCAGTTTAAACTACTGCCCCCTGCAAAACCTTGCGGCCAAACACAGCATCAGCTGACAGCAGAGCTGAGGCAGGGTCCTGTGGAATCCGGGACCCAACGAATCTGGTGGGGGGGCCATACAGCAAATTCTATCTTGTAGCCGGAGGACACTACCTCCTGAATCCACCGGTCTGAGACGTGGCGCCTCCAGACATGCTCGAAGTGCTGCCGACGTCCCCCCCACCCTGACGGGCGAGGGCGCCCCTTCATGCCTGGGGGGTCTTGGGAGGGGCTTTGGACTTGGGTCCCCAGGAGGAACCGGGACGGCGTCCTCTGTTCCTGTGCCAGAAATCTGCGCGGGACCCAGCGAAGGAAACCCCTCTGCCTTGTTTAGCCCCACGGTAGGGGGTCGATAGGGAGCCTTGGCCACGAAAGGGCCGAATCTGTCGCCTGCCCTGGGGTAACTTGCCTCCCTTGGCGAAGAGGTCTAAACGGTCCCCAAACAGGCGTAGCCCCTTAATGGAAGTCCTGTAAGGGCTTTCTTGGCGGCGTTGTCGGCGGCCCACTGGCGCAACCAGACCGCGCGGCGTATAGCTACCACCAGGGCAGATGACCTGGCACACATCTTAATAGCATCGTCCGATGCAGACAGGATAAAGTTCACAAACGCATCACAGCTAGACAGTGCATTGACAGTATCAGAAGGCAACTCATCTGTGCCATCGAGAGCACTCCTAACCACAGTCCCGAGTGCCACTGCCGTAATGGCTAAGGCACAAACCAATGCCAATTGGTCAACACGCCGGTCCTCAGAGTCCCGCAGCGTAGTAGTGTCAGGGGAGTGCATAATAGAGGTGTTGGACAACCCTAGAATAGGAGCATCGACCTCAGGTGGCGATGACCAGCACTTAACCAAGTCAGCCGGGAAGGGATATTTCCTATCCACACTCTTAGGGACCCCATGAAGTCTGCTGGGATGTTCCCATTCCTTAAGCACAAGGCTATTAAAATGGGTTTGCTCGGGAAATTCCAAACATACTTTAGCAGTATGAAAAAGATGACCCCTCTGCCGGGGAGCCGCAGCAGGGGGAGAGAGGGACAATACCTCAAAGATCTGAACCAGCAGTCTATCAACATAATCCGAGGACCAATGCTCGGAACCAGACTCTTCCTGACCCCTGGACTCGTCGTCATATAACCCTGAGTCAGAGAACAGTTCCCCTTCGTCTGAGGGGGTATGGCCATAAGAATGCAACAATTCATCAGATTCTATAGGGAAGAGAGCCGAGTCAGGGTTCAAGTGCCGCCTCTTGGCGGTGGCTTTACGCGCCAAGGAATTAGCAAGCAAATTTTCAACACTGGCCAGTCTAGTGGCCAAATTAGGATGAGCATCCCCGCTAGTATTGGGGGTTAGACTCAGGCTTGGGGGAGTAGGTGAAGTGAGGCGAGGCGCAGGCCCAGCCACAGAAGAGGCGGGAAGCACCGATAGCGCCTGCTGTGCACAAGGAACACAGACCTGTGCATTGTCACCGCTGCTAGGTAAGACCCCACAAGCTACACACAGCCGTGCTTGTCCCGAAGGAACCCCGTTCACAATATCCTGAGATGCCTCCATATGGTGATTTAATCGGCACAATGGCCAGTAGGGATTGACGCTGTAAGCTACCCTGGATGCCCCAATGACCCGCGGGGAAGTGGGAGTAATTTTAATGGTCACAACCGGGAGCTACACCGGGCCGGGAGAAGCCACCGAGATCCACGGTCTGAAAGACATAAAGGGAACAAGGATGTCAGAGCCATGCGCAAGGGTGTATAGAAGCTAAGGGAAAGTCGCCCGCGAGGGCACTTACAGACAGAGAGGGGAGTACGGTCTTCACCACGCGCGCGTGAGTAAGAAGTGACGCCAAGCCAACCTCGAAGGGCGGGCCAGAGCTGACCGCGACGCGGAACGCGCCAAGCCAGAACCACGCCCCCCCAGAGAGTGCGAAGGTCAAAAACGCGTAGCCAATAAGGACAGCAGGGTAGTAACGCCTGAAAGGAACTGATCGAGTGGATTACCTCAGAAAAGCCACTACAGGCTAAGAAAGAAAGAGACGCCGCAGCCGTCCATGTAATGCAACGATATATAGTAAAGACGCGGCGGCTATCACTACAAAATAACATAAAAGTGCGGCTCTGACACCCAATCCCGGTAAAACAAAATACTAAAGTGTGTAATAGGGTACACCGAGGCCGCCATACACACAACCCCTCCCCCCCCCTCTTTATTTTCCCCCTGGCTAAGGGGGGAACGAGGGAGGAAGGCAACCCGTTACATAGGGTCCACCGCTACCCGGGGCGTGGGGCAATGATGCGGGAGGGGCATCCCCTAAGGCTCACCATCAGCCTTGACCGCCTACCCTATGGTGGGGGATTGCGGTGGAGCGTGGCTCCATAAGCACACATGGTGCTGCCTACCTTCACCAGACCAGTGCAGCCCAGGCTGGGAGGCATATCACACAGAGGAGGGGTGGAAATAGTCCCACAGGGCCGCAGGCTGTAATAGCCCCGCTCACCTGCGAGAGAGTGATACTTCATGTCTTCGCAGTCAGCACTGCAGAGAAATCTGGGGATTTGTGGGAGGTCCCTGGGTATATGAAGGGTTGGGAGGAGCCTGTTTTTGCATGTCTGCAGTGCACAGCGCCCTCTGGCAGAGGATAACCCACGTGTAAGTATTATATATGGAGCAGGACGTACTGTATGCTTAGAATAAGTCATTTTTGAAAACCTGTTTGATTTATTTGTTTTTTATGCAGAATTGTATTTACAGGTCTGCCACTAAAGTGTTAATGTCACAATGTTACAATAATGTCATTCCATGTGTGTGGGTATTCCAAAGTTGTTTTGGTTGAAAAAATACCATTTTGTGAATACTCACCTGTAAAATGGGTATTATAAGTATGTCACACACCCCACTTCAGACTTAATAATTACACTAGGGTTAACGCACCTCTAGGTGGCAGCATTGCAGAGAACTTCTCCAAAAAACTTCAACAGGCCCCTCCCGGTCTATACATACCTGGTACCTCCCAAGAACCTCCCAGTATTAGAACAGCAGTAAGACAAGGTACCAGAACCAAACAATTTAACCCTCAACGTAAAGAACCAAACTTCACCAAATAGAGAGCCAGGATACCAAAAAGGGCGGGTGAAGTGGGGTGTGTGACATACTTATAATACCCATTTTACAGGTGAGTATTCACAAAATGGTATTATTCTAAGTATGTCACACACCCCACTTCAGACTTAATAATTACACTACACATCCAACAGCAGTGTCCAGAAAAGGGTGGGTATCCTAACAGGCAATAACGCAGAAAAAATTCAAACCACTGCAGCCTGCAAAACCTTGCGGCCAAAAACAGCATCCGCTGAAGCCCGCACATCAACCTTATAGAACTTAGAAAAGGTATGAACAGAAGACCAAGTTGCAGCCTTACACACTTGTTCAACAGAAGCCTGGTGCTGAAAAGCCCAGGACGCACCAACCGCACGAGTAGAATGAGCAGTAACTCGGAAAGGAGGATCCTTCCCCTTGGCCGAATAAGCACCAACAACGGCCTGACGAATCCATTTACTAATGGAGGACTTGGCCGGAGCCAAACCCTTCCTAGGCCCACATGGCACAACGAAAAAGGCATCAGTCTTACGAAAAGAAGACGTCGCACGTAGATAGTACCTGACACAACGTACCACATCCAAGCAGTGCAAAGCACTCTCCTTGACATTCTTAGGCTTAGGACACAAAGAAGGAAGAACAATGTCCTGGTTAAGATGAAAAGCAGAAACCACTTTAGGGAGAAAATCTGACGAAAAACCACTTTGTCCTGATGATCCTCAAAATAAGGAGCCTGAATAGACAAAGCAGCCAGCTCTGAAACATGCCTAACCGAAGTAATGGCCACCAGAAAGGCAACCTTCTGAGTAAGAATGGACAAAGCAACATCTAGCAAAGGCTCAAAAGGAGGAGCCTTAAGAGCAGAAAGAACCAAATTCAAATCCCACACTGGGAGCAAAGGCTTCCTAGGAGGCCGCACATGCGAGACCCCCTGGAAAAAAGTCTTGACCAAGGAATGACTAGCAAAAGATTTCTGGAAAAAAATTGACAAAGCAGAAACCTGCCCCTTCAAGGTACTCAACTGAAGACCAGAGTCCAGACCCGCCTGAAGGAACTCCAAAATCCTAGACACAGAAAAGACCCGGCAGGGCAAAGACCTAGCCTCACACCAATCAATATAAGATCTCCAATACCTGTAATAGATGGAAGAAGAAGATCTCTTCCTAGCACTAATAAGAGTCTGAATGACCGCATCCGAAAGACCCTCCTCCTTTAAGATGGAGGTTTCAGCAGCCAAGCCGTCAAAGCCAGCGTTTGTAAACTGGGGTAACAGAGATGACCCTGAGTGAGAAGACCTGGCCGAAGAGGCAGATCGAACTGATCTACGGCCAGACGGACGATGTCCGCGAACCACACCCGCCTTGGCCACCTTGGAGCCACGAGAATGGCGGGAACTCCTTCCAGAACCAACTTTCGCAGAACCCTGCCTAGCATGGGAATCGGAGGAAACAGATAAAGAAACCCCAGGTCCCTCCAGCTCAGGGACATGGCATCCACCGCCAGAGCCAGAGGGTCCCGGGACAGGGACACAAAGGACGGAAGCTTGTGATTGTGACGAGAGGCAAACAGATCCACCTCCGGCGTCCCCCACCGGAGACAAAGAGACCGAAACACCTGGGGATGGAGAGACCACTCCCCCCGACGGGACGCACACCGGCTCAGAAAATCCGCCTCTGTGTTTTCCACACCCGGAATGTAAACTGCCGAGATGCAAGGGACATGAGTCTCCGCCCAGACCAAAATCAGAGACACTTCCCTGTGGGCACCCAGACTGGGAGTCCCTCCTTGGTGATTGATGTAAGCAACCGCCGTCTGATTGTCTGAGCGAACCTGAACCGGCAGACCTTGTAAATGATGCGTCAAGTGAGACAGAACCAACCTGATGGCTCGCAATTCCAGAACATTGATGGGCAAGTGGGCCTCCTGAGGGTCCCACTGCCCCTGAAACCGAAGATCCTTCCAATAACCTCCCCAGCCTGACAGACTGGCATCCGTGGTGACAGTTTCCCAAAGTGGAGTCAGAAACGACCTGCCCATCAGAAGGTTGTCCGAGACCAACCACCACAGAAGGGACTGCCGAACCCGAGGGGACAACCGGAAGGACCGATCCAACGACCCCGGACACCGGTTCCAAGACACCAAAAGATGAAGTTGAAGAGTCCTCGTATGAAACTGAGCAAAGGGAACTGCCTCGAACGAGGCCACCATCAACCCCACCAGTCTCATCCCCAGACGAATGGACGGATGAGGATGGGAGAGGAGCAGCCGGGCCAATTCCTGAATCATCAGAACCTTGGCCTGAGGAAGAAACACTCTGTGCTGGCAGGAGTCCAGCGACATCCCCAGAAAGGTCACCACCCTGGCCGGAACCAGCGAGGACTTGGGGTAATTGATCACCCAGCCGAACCTCTCCAACATAGACACCACCGTGCTGGTGTCCCCCTCTGCTTGACTGAAGGAAGGAGCCATGATGAGAAGATCGTCCAGGTAAGGCACAATGCGAATCCCCTGAGCTCTGAGCAGGGCCATCACCCCCGCCAACACCTTGGTGAACACTCTCGGAGCAGAGGTGAGACCGAATGGAAGAGCCACAAACTGAAAATGCCGATCCCCCACCACGAAACGGAGGAACCGCTGATGAGCAGGAAAGATCGGCACGTGCAGGTACGCATCCTTGATGTCTATGGACGTCATAAAGTCCCCCTGCCGAAGCGAACCGATCGCCGACCGCAGGGTTTCCATGCGAAACTTCCGAGGACGAATAAACCTGTTGAGAAACTTCAAATCCAGAATAGGACGGAAGGACCCGTCCTTTTTGGGGACCGTGAAGAGATTGGAATAAAACCCGCGCCCCACCTCTGAAGGAGGAACCGGGCAAATGACGGCCAAATCCAGAAGATTCCTTACTGCCGCCAGGAGCCCCTGCACGGCCAAAGGATCCAAAGACACCCAAGACCTGAAGAACCTTGGAGGAGGAAGGGACTCAAACTCCAACTTGTAACCGGCCGAAACCACCTCCTGGATCCATCTGTCCGGACCTCCTGGTCCCACACCCGGGAGAAAAGTTGCAACCGTCCCCCCACCCGAACGGGTGAGGGCGCCCCCTCATTGCTGGATGGGCTTGGCAGCCGGCTTGGGCTTGCCACCCCAGACGCGAGTGGGGCGGCCACGGCCTCTGCCCCTATTCCAACTGCCGCCCCTGGGGGCCGAGGAGCCCTCACCTCTACCGGCGCCAACTCCCCGAAAGGACGGATTGAACGAGACCATCCCCCGAAAGGAACGGCGAAATTTCTTGCGCTGAGGTAACTTACCTCCCTTGGCAACAGAGTCCAGCCTCTCACCAAAAAGCCTCAAACCCAGAAAGGGCAGAGCCGTGAGCGATCTTTTAGAATTAAAATCGGCCGTCCACTGTCTCAACCACACACAGCGCCGGATAGCTACCAGCAAGGCAGTAGCCCTGCCACACATCAGCATGGCATCCTCCTGAGCGGCCAGGATAAAGGACAAAAAAGCATCACAGCGCTTAAGCCCAAGGGACTCATCACTGGTGGGCTCGAGATCCACCCCCAAGTCCCTGACAATAGACCTGACAGCAAAAGTCAAAAGAGCCGAAGCACAGACAGGCCTTAACACCGAACCCGCACATACAAAACCATGACGGGCAAGCTGATCAACCCGGCGATCCTCACCGTCCCTGAGCGAAGTCGTGTCAGGAGAATGCACGACCGCTGTGTTGGACAGTCCCAAGACCGGAGTATCTACCTCAGGGGGGACAGACCAACGCTTCATCAATTCCGCCGGAAAAGGATACTTCCTATCCCAGCTAGACGGCACACCAACAAGACGTGTAGGTTGCTCCCATTGCTTGAAGACAATTTCTTCAAAATGCTGTTGGCTGGGAAATTCCAGACGCTGCTTGGACACCCCAAAAAGCTGACCCTTGGGCCTGGGAGCAACCACCGGAGGCTCCAAAACCTCAAACATCTGGCTCAAAATGGTAGAGGAATCGAGAGGGAGGCCATCATCCTGATCTCCCTCAGAACCCAGCAACTGCTGAACATCAGAATCTTCATCCTCAATGAGCTCACCTTCTTCACGGGGACGATCCGACCAATCCAGATCTCCCACAACTTCCTCATCTGAATCCGGCGGAGGCGGAGACAGATGCTTCCGCTTAGCTGAAGCCTTCTGAGCGGCTATAGCAGAAAACCGCTTCTCAAGGCTGGTCAAACGGGCACATACCTCAGCCTGCGAATCCCCGCCCAGGACAACGTCACACGGGGTCCGGAATAAGCGAGGGGGAGAGGGAGATGGCGCGGCTGACGAAGTGCTAGGCACCGGAGTACTGGACTGCCGTGCAATGTTCTGCTGTGCACAAGGAATACACAAAATGACATCATCTCCCTGGAGCGGAGCCCCACAACCCCCGCACACCTTGGATTGTCCCGAAGAACCATTCCCGGTATCTGTGGCAACCTCCATGTGGTGAAATTATGGTATTTGCAGAACCCAGGGATTTATGCGGTACGCGACCCGGGATGCCCCTTAATAACCTAACACTTGTCTAAGGACAGTCACAAGATCCTGACTCAGGGGAATAGCATAAGACCCTTATAAAAATACAAATAAGTGTATATATATATATATATATAAATATATTGCAAAGACAAAAACACCCCCCACGAGCCAGGTATATATGATCGGGAGAGCCCTGCCAGACGGGATCCCAGGATCTGAAAAACACAAAGGGAGAGAGACAGGCGTCAATCAGCACCATGCCAAAACACCGCATAATATACAAAACCCCCCTACACCACCCCCCCCCTCATTAACCAGAGCAACGGAAATGGTTAATGCCAACCAGCACCATCAAGCTGCGCCGGGGCGAGGAGGGAGGCAAGGGAGAAGGAAGGATCCGAGGGGTCACTGACATAGCCTAAGAACGCCTACCTGGAGAGAAGAGGAACCGCGCAGCCAGCAGAAGATGGCGGCCAGCACACCGAGGACGGAGGAAGAGAAGCTCCGGGAGCGCGGGAGCCGAGAAGGCCCCGCCCCTCCGGCCGTCCAATCCGTGCGCGGCCCGTGCGCACGCGACCCCGCCCCCAGGCAGCGTCAGCGTCTGCCTGCGGGAACCGCAATCAGACCTCGATCACGGGGCCGGCGGCGCCACCCGCCGGCTCCCGGAGAACAGCGCCGGAGTAACACAGACCCACACACTGATAAAATGTCCCCCCTGAGCAGCCGGGCAAGCAGGCTGCAGGCGCCGAATACGGCGCCCAGCCACCAGCGGGACCGCAGGACGCCGCGAGGCCCCGCCCCCCCGGCTCCTGAGGGGAGAAACACACACACAGCCATGGGAGAAAAGAAAAAAAAAAAAAAAAACGGAGAACAGACAGTGAAATCACCAAGTAAAATCACAAAGGGAATCACAAGAAAGAGCGCAGCAGCACACTCACACAGCATGTGCATAGTAAAAGCATGACACTGTCCCCAGCGCGTCCCACACCCCGGAAGAGACACAATACCCCAGGGCAAGGACAAAACCTGACCACTAACTCCTATAAAATGGGGCATCCCACATCCGGATCACCACTCCGGGAATCCCGCTATGCCCCGCAATGAAGGGTCGAGCGGAGGAGCTAATCTCCTAGGCACCAATGGTGCCGGCTACCTTATTGCCCGGCCTACAGCCAAAGCTGGGAGGCTGCCATTACATAGAACACATTCAAACAAAAGCCAGGCAGAAATAGACCACGGGGGGGGGGGGGGCCGGGGGGATACCCCGGCTACCTGCAAGCAGGAGACTTCTTTCTTCTGTCTTGTCGCCACCTTGCAGAGAACAACACTGGGAGGTTCTTGGGAGGTACCAGGTATGTATAGACCGGGAGGGGCCTGTTGAAGTTTTTTGGAGAAGTTCTCTGCAATGCTGCCACCTAGAGGTGCGTTAACCCTAGTGTAATTATTAAGTCTGAAGTGGGGTGTGTGACATACTTAGAATATTGCACTTTGTCTGCAGAGCTGAAATTTTCAAGTAAAATTACCCTTACCCACATGCTTTACTTTGGGGTGTTTGGCAACTCTTCCCTTGACAGTACCTATGCATGTTGAGTATTGTTCTGTTCGGGGATGTTGCTTTTTCAGATTTAACTTTTTTTTTCTTGTTTGCATATAGTTTTTGTTAGGAAAATGTGGCTTTGATTCTGCTTTAACACATATTTCACCACAAAATATTGAAACTACACTTTAAAAATGACAAACAAGACAAATTATGTTAAAGTCAAAATATATAATTTTCCTGGGAAATCCCTGGAAATACCTTCAAAAATCACAGTTGAACATGTGTAGTGCAAAATAGTGAAAAATGGTCTGGCAAAAGTGGGGTCACAAAAGCTCTAGGTAGGCTGACAGTTAAAGGGTTAAAAGCCTGCTCTAGTGAATGTAGCAGTGACAGGTTTTCTTTAAGACTTACCCAACATATTGGTTGGCATCCCCAGCAGTGTGTGCATGAGATCATGGACCTCTCGATAACGCTGCGCTACATATGCCAATTCCTCGTCATCTACAAATTTTACTGGCATCCGGGTGTCTGGGGTGACTTTCTGGGAACAAGACAACATATCTTCCATTTTACACATATGGCGCATCTAAATAAATCTGTTGATATATAGAGATCTGTCTGGGAGACGATAACGCTGTCATTGTAATGATAATGCAGGGCAAGGTTTCAGAACTGAGGGGGGGCACCGGCAATTGGCATGCTACCTTTCCCCCTCCCACACCATGTACAGGTTTAGTTAAAGGTGCCCACTGTGTTAACTTACGTTGTCATCCAAGAACCGGGCATACTCCCTGCCAAATGTCCCATCAGGCATCTCTCGGAATCTGTCCATGTCCAGATTAGACATCCGAATGCGCGGACGTTCCCTGTGGTGAAAGATTTCCATCAGATAGACTAATGCTCCATCAGCTATATCCACACTACATAAACATCCAAGCCAAAAATATATACTGTAGCTATTCAGATGGAATAAAAGACATGCCAATGAAAGTCAACCTTTTGTTCATAGGACGGCAAAAACCTTCCAGACAAAAATAGCCAATCTGCTTAAAGTGGACCAACACCCAGGATTTTCACTATCCTGGGTGTTGGTCCACTTCAGCGGGGCATCCGAGATCAGGATTCCCCGCTGTGTGAAACCCCCCAAAAACGTACCTTTTCGGCGACGGACAAGCCGCCTCCCGCGCGTCCCTCTTACAGGGACGGCCGGCGCGAGCGCGCGCACTGCTAGAGGGGCGCGCGGGAGGTGGCGGGGCTGATCCGTCGCCGATAAGGTAAGGTTTTTGGGGCTTTTGGGGGGGTTTCACCCCGCGGGACTTCCCGATCTCGGATGCCCCGCGGTGAGGGAGGAGATCGGCCCGGGAATCTTATAGATTCCCGGGCCGATCACCCCTGGGTGTTGGTCCACTTTAACAGATGGGAAAAAATAATTTCCCCAGCCCCCTGGACCAAAAGATTAAAAGTAAAAAGTGTCTTCTTCACCTAACCTGTAGACCTGCATTATCTAATCAGGATTAAACATTTATTTGCACTTTTTGATGTGATGAGAGAGAAAGATTTTCCAAAATGAGCCTCTTTAGGGTTACCCCCTAAATTTTTTTTATATCTAGTAACTAATGTGACGGACCCTGGTGCAAACATTAAATTGGGCCCTTTCAAGGCTCATACAGTAAAGCTTTTACTCAGTTGGAAGCAGCCAGACAACTAAAGACTGAAACAGCAGAGACAATAGGAGATTCCTTTCTCTAAATATTAAGTGAGCACAAATCTGATAAATAAGAAAGGAGCAAAAATAATGGGATCCACTGACCTCCTGGGCCCTGAAGTTGCAACCCCTATAGTTACGCCCCTGGTCCTACTGTAAAATGTTGTGATCCTCTTTGAATTTTAATCACTCTATAATTTATTGTCAAAAAGAGTTTTATATTTTTATTTCATTCTCCATTCAACCCTGACCGCTTACCAGTTTTGTATGCCCCAGGCAGGCACAAATAATTTAATTCAAACTAAAAAAAGAAAGCCTTTTAATATATCAGATATTGACCCGAACTCACTGCAGGATCTGCGTCCCCTCTGGATCTTTTAGCATTTTCTCTCGGAGGTTCCGTAAGGCCTGGGTTCCTGTGGTTTCCCCGAGAACTGCGATCATATCTGTAGATTTGACACAGTTAGTGTGTTTTTTGCCATCACTCAATACTGCACGTCAGATGACGGTCTTAAAGTTTAACTTCTTCTTTCTTTTATCCACTGGGATGGGGGTTGGCCCAAAAACAATTCTGAACAGGACCTTCTAATTTTTAATTCACACTCTGTTCTATGCCCTTCAGTCTCGGGCACAGTCTTAGCGGTGTGGGCAGGTTTCCTTTGAAATATCTAAGGCCACCCTGTTCATCTGATCTTAAACCTTAATCTAAATGAATGATCGCAAGGCTTAATTCAGATCAAATTGCTGTTCAATCACAAGTGAATCGCTATCCATTTAAGCTTATGAGCCCTGTGTATAGCCCCTGTGTGAAACAGGCCTTAAAGCGAAACAAAACCCCTGACTTTCCCGGGTTTTGTTCTGTTCCCTGGATGCATCCTAATTTGGGATGCCCCACTGTTTGAGACCCCCCAGAAAGCCACAAACAACTCACCTCTCCTGCGTTCCAACGGTGCATGCGCGGGCGCTCAGCCAATAAGGGACGTTTGCTGTGTCTTTTGGCAAACGTCTCTCACTGACTTTAATAGGGAGCGCGTGCTGCCGTATCCCCCACTCAAAATAATTAGAGCTGCCTGCCGAATGACTTATTCATAGCAGGTGCCTCTCATTGGATAAGAGCCTGCACATGTGCCGTTGGACCGGGGAAAGGTAAAAGATTACTGACGACCTGGGGAGTTTCACACAGCAGGGCATCGGCTGGCCCTGGAATCGATTAGATTCTTTTAGGCCGGCCACTGGTCGGTTTTCTTTCGCTTTAAAGTGGACCAACACCCAGGGGGGATCGGCCCGGAAATCTATAAGATTCCCGGACCGATCAGATCCCTCCCCGCGGGGCATCCGAAATCGGGATGTCCCGCGGGGAGGAACCCCCCAGGAGGCCCACAATCCTCACCTTACCGGCGATCCAACGGCGCATGCGCGAGACGCGGCCGCGTCTCTCGCTTCCCTCTAGCAGGGCGCGCTCCCGCGCCGGGCGTTTTGTGAATGGCCGGCGCAGGCGCGCTCCCTGTTAGAGGGAAGCGAGAGACGCAGCCAATGACAGCGCTCTGGTATGCGCGTCCAAGCGGCTTTGGACGCGCATACCAGAGCTGCTCTGAGCGCTGTCATTGGCCGGACGAGGTCACGTGGGAGCGGGGAGAGGTGAGTTTTTGCGGCGATCGGGGGGGTTTCAGACAGCGGGGCACCCCCAATCGGGGTGCCCCACCTAAGTGGACCAACACCCAGGATAGTCAAAATCCTGGGTGTTGGTCCACTTTAAGGCCATTGAGGCAGTTGTGGGGTGATTTAAACTATGTGCTTTCAAAGCGAGCCCCCTGCTTCGATGTGAATGAACCCTTTGTGTTCACCATGGTCTATTGTACTTTGCAGATTATTATGATTTGTGGTGTTGCTTTGGTAGCAATTATATTTTGATTCATAGTAGTTTGTTTATTTAGAAACGTTCTAAATACATTGTTTTTATACATTGATTTTTTTATTTAACTGACTTGATTTTGGCCACCAGTCTGCCACCCAGGGCATCCCATAGCGGTGAAACCCCCCCAGGACGCCTACAAACCTTACCTTAACCCCGTTCCAACGGAGCATGCGCGGGCCGCGTCTCGCACTTCCCTCTAGCAGGGCGCGCCCCCGCGCCGGCCGTTTGCGAATGGCCGGAGCGGGCGCGCTCCCTGTTAGAAGGAAGCGCGAGGCGCGGCCTCAGAGCCTCTGTGGTTGGACGCCGCTTGTACGTGCATACCACAGCAGCTCTGAGCGCTCTGATTGGACGAACGCCCGCGTAGGAGCGTGGGGAGGTGAGTGTTTACCGGGCGTTCTGGGGGGTTTCACACAGCGGGGAACCCCCGATCGGGGTGCCCCACTGAAGTGGACCAAAACCCAGGATAGTCAAAATCCTGGGTGTTGGTCCACTTTAATGGAGAAGACTACAGCAGTCAGACCCTGTCCTCCTCGAGGCTGAAGAGCGAGGGGGTTAGACTCACAGCAGATTTGGGATAAACTTGACAGGAAGGGAGTAGGCCCACATTAAACATCTTACAAACATTCTTGTCTGGCTAACTTAATGTTGGTACTCACCATGTCTGTAGGGATCACATAAGGACATCACAGCTGAGCCAGCAGACAGCAGCAGCTTCTGAAACATGTTGGTGGGGATGTGACTGGGGTACAATAAACCCAGATCAGGCCCTGCAGCACTGAATTTACCATCCCCCTCCTGTTCCTCTCCCGCTATGTTATAAGCTTTACTCATATGCCGTTGTATTCCTGTATAGAAGAAAAAACACATTATAAATAACTGTATTCACTATTAAAGGAGCAGTATCGCGAAATTTGCATTAAAAAAGATAAATAATTAAATAGCCACACAATAGCTTATAACATGTGTATGAATAATCTGGCGATAGAAAAAGAAAAAAATATATGCCTCTCTTTTAAATTGTATAACTAAAATGGCTCAGTTCATTTGCTGAATAGGGGGATCTGCTGGCTTGTATTTAGTGAGCTGCTTCATTTAGCCCACTGGTCTCCTAGCAACACTTTACCTCAGAGGCTGACACTGTAATCAGTGGTAACGGCTGTGTGTGTGTGAGGTGCTGCTTTTGTTATGAGACCAGGTGACTCGAATGTGTAAAATCTATACAAAATAAACTAACCTGACTGAAAATGACTGAAATTCTTCTTTGAATAACTGTGCAGGAAAATCTAAAGGTATTAAAGTGGAACAAAACCCCATTCTAAATCAGGATGCCCACTGTGTGAAACGACCCCTGGATAACCACAGATCCCCCCATTTTTCTGGCGCGCTCACGCAGATAGTCATTTAGACAGACAGGAAGGTTACTGCTCAGGATCCCCATCAATGCAAACAGAGCTGATTGGATGAGACCCGCGCATGCGCTGTGGGACAGGGAAAGGTACGTTTTTCACAGGCGAACTTGGGGATTTCACATATCAGGGCATCCCAAGTCAGGATGCCCCTAGGGGCACAAAACAAAACTCCAGATAGTGAAAATCCTGGGTTGGGCTTTGCTCAAAACACACAAAGCTGAAAGAAAGATCATATGGAAAAAAGAAAAATAAGAATATGAAAGAGAAAATGGTAAACTGAAAGATTCTGCAGCAGAGCCAACATGAAGGGAAAACTGTCAAAATCAGCTAAATGACTTCTAGAGCTTTTCTCTCTGTTTTAGATATAGAAGTTCTGGCCAGGCAATGTTGTTATCTTATGCTGGACGGCTGCCAGCACTGAACAGCTGAGACTTTGATACATTCTCCTCAGCGTGGAACTGATACATTGTTTCCCCCTCTCCTCAGCATGGAACTGATACATTGTTTCCCCCTCTCCTCAGCATGGAACTGATACATTGTTTCCCCCTCTCCTCAGCATGGAACTGATACATTGTTTCTCCCTCTCCTCAGCATGGAACAGGCGAAGACACTGACAAGACATAAACATGAGCTATTAGTCTCCAGCTGCTCAACACACACATCATTTTTTTCTTCATTTGTAATTCTTACTCCCAACACTTACCTACATTCCAAGTACCATTTAAGTATAAGTCACCAAGAAAAATTCGCGGTACTGCTCCTTTAAGTGTGACTATGGGGTAAGCTACAGCCTAGTCAGTGACAGCACAACAGGGCCTCACTGGGCCCTCATAGTAATGGTCTCTGTTCAGGGCCTGTCAGTAAAGGGTAATTCCACTTCCGATGGCATTTTTTAAAGTTTCCATTATTGTGTGCTAAAATAATGCCTTCAATCTGCTGAGCTTATCTGTTTTGTATTGTCTATTTGTATGCAACTCTGTGTTATAAAAGGAAAGTTTTCCCAGGTGTCTACCTAAGCAATGCATATCAACTGGTGCATTAGATGTACAAATCAGAGATTTCCTCACTCTAGGTTGATAATCATCTGATTGGCTAAGACAAAGGCAACAGGTTTAACCCATTCTGGCCGGTGGGGTCTCCCATAATGAAGGTAGTTTTTTATGGTAACTCCCCCTCTGTCTGTCTTAGTAGGGGGGCTCTCCCTCACATGGGGGTTTATCCCTCTGTCAGGGTGGGGTGTGGGGGCCTCCCCCTGGTCTGCCATAATGGGGGGGGGTAGTTTTCTTTGGGACTCTCCCTGTGTGTGTCTCTCTCTCGTGGGGGTTTCTCTGTCAGGGTGGGGTGTGAGGGTCTCCCCGGTCTGTCATAAAGGGGGGGGAGGTAGTTCTCTAGGACTCTCCCTCACATATGGTGTTGTTCTCCCTCTGTCAGGGTGGGGTGTGAGGGTCCCCCCCCCCAGTCTGCCATAATGAGGGGGGGTAGTTCTCTCTAGGACTCTCCCTGTGTCTTTCATATTGGGGGGGGGGGTGTTCTCTCTCTGTCAGTGTGGGGTGTGAGGGTCTCCCCCTAGTCTGCCATGAGGGGGTAGTTTTCTCTGGCACTCTCTCTGTGTCTCTCTCATGGGGGGGTCTCTCTATGTCAGAGTGGGGTGTGAGGATCTCCCCCTGGTCTGCCATAATGGGGGGTAGTTATTTCTGGGACTCTCCCTGTGTCTGTCATAGTAGGGGGGCTCTCCCTCACATAGGGGGTTCTCCCTGTCAGGGTGGGGTATGATGGTCTCCCCCTAGTCTGCCATAATGGGGGGTAGTTCTCTCTGGGACTCTCCCTGTGTCTGTGATAGTAGGGGGGGCTCTCCCTCACATAGGGGGTTTCTCCCTCTGTCAGGGTGGGTATGAGGGTCTCCCCCTGGTCTGCCATAAAGGGGGGTAGTTCTCTCTAGGACTCTCCCTGTGTCTTTCATATGGGGGGAGTGTTCTCTCTCTGTCAGGCTGGGGTGTGAGGGTCTCCCTGTGTCTGTCATAGTAAGGGGGGTTCTCCCTCTGTAAGGGTGGGGTGTGAGGGTCTCCCCGTGTCTGTCATAGTAATAGGGGTTTCTCCCTCTGTCAGGGTGGGTGTGAGGGTCTCCCCCTGTGTCTGTCATAGTAATAGGGGTTTCTCCCTCTGTCAGGGTGGGTGTGAGGGTCTCCCCCTGGTCTCCTTGTGTCTGTCATAGTAATAGGGGTTTCTCCCTCTGTCAGGGTGGGTGTGAGGGTCTCCCCCTGGTCTCCCTGTGTCTGTCATAGTAAGGGGGGTTCTCCCTCTGTCAGGGTGGGTGTGAGGGTCTCCCCCTGGTCTCCCTGTGTCTGTCATAGTAAGGGGGGTTCTCCCTCTGTCAGGGTGGGGTGTGAGGGTCTCCCCCTGGTCTCCCTGTGTCTGTCATAGTAAGGGGGGTTCTCCCTCTGTCAGGGTGGGTGTGAGGGTCTCCCCCTGGTCTCCCTGTGTCTGTCATAGTATTGGGGATTTCTCCCTCTGTCAGGGTGGGTGTGAGGGTCTCCCCCTGGTCTCCCTGTGTCTGTCATAGTATTGGGGGGTTTCTCCCTCTGTCAGGGTGGGTGTGAGGGTCTCCCCCTGGTTTGCCTGTGTATGTCATAGTATTGGGGGGTTCTCCCTCTGTCAGGGTGGGTGTGAGGGTCTCCCCCTGGTCTGCCTGTGTCTGTCATAGTAAGGGGGTTCTCCCTCTGTCAGGGTGGGTGTGAGGGTCTCCCCCTGGTCTCCCTGTGTCTGTCATAGTTATGGGGGTTTCTCCCTCTGTCAGGGTGGGTGTGAGGGTCTCCCCCTGGTTTCCCTGTGTATGTCATAGTATTGGGGGGTTCTCCCTCTGTCAGGGTGGGGTGTGAGGGTCTCCCCCTGGTCTCCCTGTGTATGTTATAGTATTGGGGGTTTCTCCCTCTGTCAGGGTGGGTGTGAGGGTCTCCCCCTGGTCTCCCTGTGTCTGTCATAGTAATGGGGGGTTCTCCCTCTGTCAGGGTGGGTGTGAGGGTCTCCCCCTGGTCTCCCTGTGTCTGTCATAGTATTGGGGGGTTCTCCCTCTGTCAGGGTGGGTGTGAGGGTCTCCCCCTGGTTTCCCTGTGTATGTCATAGTATTGGGGGGTTCTCCCTCTGTCAGGGTGGGGTGTGAGGGTCTCCCACTGGTCTCCCTGTGTGTGTCATAGTTATGGGGGTTTCTCCCTCTGTCAGGGTGGGTGTGAGGGTCTCCCCCTGGTCTCCCTGTGTCTGTCATAGTAAGGGGGGTTCTCCCTCTGTCAGGGTGGGTGTGAGGGTCTCCCCCTGGTTTCCCTGTGTATGTCATAGTATTGGGTGGTTCTCCCTCTGTCAGGGTGGGTGTGAGGGTCTCCCCCTGGTTTCCCTGTGTGTGTCATAGTATTGGGGGGTTCTCCCTCTGTCAGGGTGGGTGTGAGGGTCTCCCCCTAGTCTCCTGTGTATGTCATAGTATTGGGGGGTTCTCCCTCTGTCAGGGTGGGTGTGAGGGTCTCCCCCTGGTTTCCCTGTGTATGTCATAGCAATGGGGGTTTCTCCCTCTGTCAGGGTGGGTGTGAGGGTCTCCCCCTGGTCTCCCTGTGTATGTCATAGCAATGGGGGGTTCTCCCTCTGTCAGGGTGGGGTGTAAGGGTCTCCCCCTGGTTTCCCTGTGTGTGTCATAGTATTGGGGGGTTCTCCCTCTGTCAGGGTGGGGTGTAAGGGTCTCCCCCTGGTTTCCCTGTGTATGTCATAGTATTAGGGGGTTCTCCCTCTGTCAGGGTGGGGTGTAAGGGTCTCCCCCTGGTTTCCCTGTGTGTGTCATAGTATTGGGGGGTTCTCCCTCTGTCAGGATGGGGTGTAAGGGTCTCCCCCTGGTTTCCCTGTGTGTGTCATAGTAAGGGGGGTTCTCCCTCTGTCAGGGTGGGGTGTAAGGGTCTCCCCCTGGTCTCCCTGTGTCTGTCATAGCAATGGGGGTTTCTCCCTCTGTCAGGGTGGGGTGTAAGGGTCTCCCCCTGGTTTCCCTGTGTATGTCATAGTAATGGGGGGTTCTCCCTCTGTCAGGGTGGGGTGTGAGGGTCTCCCCCTGGTCTCCCTGTGTCTGTCATAGTAATGGGGGGTTCTCCCTCTGTCAGGGTGGGTGTGAGGGTCTCCCCCTGGTTTCCCTGTGTATGTCATAGCAATGGGGGTTTCTCCCTGTCAGGGTGGGTGTGAGGGTCTCCCCCTGGTTTCCCTGTGTATGTCATAGTATTGGGGGGTTCTCCCTCTGTCAGGGTGGGTGTGAGGGTCTCCCCCTGGTTTCCCTGTGTATGTCATAGTATTGGGGGGGTTCTCCCTCTGTCAGGGTGGGTGTGAGGGTCTCCCCCTGGTTTCCCTGTGTATGTCATAGTATTGGGGGGTTCTCCCTCTGTCAGGGTGGGTGTGAGGGTCTCCCCCTGGTTTCCCTGTTCATGTCATAGTATTGGGGGGGGTTCTCCCTCTGTCAGGGTGGGTGTGAGGGTCTCCCCCTGGTTTCCCTGTGTATGTCATAGTATTGGGGGGGGGGTTCTCCCTCTGTCAGGGTGGGTGTGAGGGTCTCCCCCTGGTTTCCCTGTGTATGTCATAGTATTGGGGGGGGGGGGTTCTCCCTCTGTCAGGGTGGGTGTGAGGGTCTCCCCCTGGTTTCCCTGTGTATGTCATAGTATTGGGGGGTTTCTCCCTCTGTCAGGGTGGGTGTGAGGGTCTCCCCCTGGTTTCCCTGTGTATGTCATAGTATTGGGGGGGTTCTCCCTCTGTCAGGGTGGGTGTGAGGGTCTCCCCCTGGTTTCCCTGTGTATGTCATAGTATTGGGGGTTCTCCCTCTGTCAGGGTGGGTGTGAGGGTCTCCCCCTGGTTTCCCTGTGTATGTCATAGTATTGGGGGCTTCTCCCTCTGTCAGGGTGGGTGTGAGGGTCTCCCCCTGGTTTCCCTGTTTATGTCATAGTATTGGGGGGTTCTCCCTCTGTCAGGGTGGGTGTGAGGGTCTCCCCCTGGTTTCCCTGTTTATGTCATAGTATTGGGGGGTTCTCCCTCTGTCAGGGTGGGTGTGAGGGTCTCCCCCTGGTTTCCCTGTTTATGTCATAGTATTGGGGGGTTCTCCCTCTGTCAGGGTGGGTGTGAGGGTCTCCCCCTGGTCTCCCTGTGTCTGTCATAGTATTGGGGGGTTCTCCCTCTGTCAGGGTCTGCCCTTGTCTTATAAGAGGAGGGTGATTCCACCCTATGTCACTTGAGATGTAGGCTGGAGGAGGCCTATATGGAGATGAGCCATAGGCATCTGCTAGACATCAGATCAGCCACCAATGTCTCTCCACAGAGCTCGATGGTTCCTGGTGAAGGTTAAGCAGAGGGCAGACTTGCCTGCGGACAGAGGCATAGTAGCCTTCAGGGTCCTCCATGCCGGGCCTAGCAGCCGCCCTCTCGCCATCAGCCCCATGTCTGTCCCCTGTGTTATGGAGCCGCTGGGAGGTGCAGTTCCCCACCAGGAAGTGGAGCCAGCTAGAGAGCTCCCTCAGCTGGCCAGTCAGAGAACTGCAGCCTACTCCCAACATTACTCCCAGGTTACATCAGCGTGACCTGTGAGCACTCGGCATGAGGTCACCATACAGCAGCTGCGCTCCGGCACGTCCAGGGTTACTGGGGCTTTTTATTTTCTTGTTGACTTCCCATTGCATCAGCCAATAACTTCGGTCTGCCATAGGCTTCAGTATAACAGCCGTAACCAATAACAAGCCGTCAACAAATGGCGACTATTACTTAAACAGCCAGTCAGAACGCCTAAGCCAACAACCAATCCTCACTCAGCGCTGTGCGGTGTCAGAACCAATCAGCGTGCGCTGCAGCGGCAAGCCCATGCCTTCCAGATCTTTCCTCAGGCTAATCCAATGAGGGTTAAAGGTGTTTCGAGCCAATCGTCAGCCGCGTAGGAATGATTGGCGGGGACGCGGAGAAATGAGAACGCTAAGGGGGCGTGGCTAGCAGAGTTAGCCCTGGTTGTGCGAAGCTTCGCCATAGAGAAGCGTCGGTGGAAGCTGAAGAGTGCAGCAATGGCCGAGAGCGACTGGGACACCGTGACTGTGCTGAGGAAGAAGGGCCCGACCGCCGCCCAGGCCAAGTCCAAGCAGGTGATGGCTGCTAGCCACGAGAGGCCCAGGCTTCACTGCGGCCTATGGTAAAAACTCCTACCTCAGGAATATGCGGCGGTCACAGTCCGCTCATGTTTCCTTTTACTTCACCAGGGACTGGCTGAGCAGTGTGCGGCTTCCATCTGCTTTGAAGGCCCAGTCCGTTCCCCGAGAATTCTGGGAGTTATATTACGCCTGTAGCTGAAGGGTTAATGCCCTAAATTAGCCACTATAATCGCGAAACTGTTTTGGCTTAGTGAAGCAGACACGTGTGTGGGCGTGACCTGAGGGAGGGGGTAAGGGTCAGGCTGGCAGCTCCACCAGGAAACACATGAACACCTGCAGCAGTCACTGTAATGTGCAGCTAGTCCCTGTCCCCCTGTTTATATGGGTTAAAACAGACATTCACACATTTGGCTTCCACCACAACAGGTGGAGACCTGATGGATGAATCTGGCCTTATGCCTCTGGTAGTCATCCATGGTTTGTAAGAGCTTATGGGTAGGCATAACTCACCCCCATCTCTATCTATATCACAATAGAGTTGTGTGCTCCCCTGATAGCAGAAGAGTATGCATGTGGGTGTTGGGACTATGCTCTTCCGATTGGGTGAGTATAAAAGATCTGAGTCAGACACCATCTGCTGCATGGGTTTAAAAGGGAATATACTCTTAAAGCGGAACAAAACCTGAACCAGATTCAGTTTGCCCTGGTGTGTCAAACCCCCCCCCCCCCCAGGTCGCCCCCAAACCTCACCTTTGTCCCCAGTCCAACGGCTCATGCGCGAGCAGCGGCCGCATCACTGCTATCCCTTTAGCAGGGTGCATGCCGGGCCAGGCATTTGTGAATGGCCGGTGTGGGCACGCTCCCTGTTAAAGTGGACCAACACCCAGGATTTTGACTATCCTGGGTTTTGGTCCACTTCGGTGGGGCACCCCGATCCCTGCTAGAGGGAAGCGCGAGACGCGGCTCGCGCATGCACCGATGGAACGGGGCTGAGGTAAGGTTTGTGGGCCTCCTGGGGGGTTCCTCCCTGCGGGACATCCCGATTTCGGATGCCCCGCAGGGAGGGATCTGATCGGTCCGGGAATCTTATAGATTTCCGGCCCGATCCCCCCTGGGTGTTGGTCCACTTTAAAGGATAGTGGGGGATGTGGCTCAGATCAGCTTGCCTTAGACGAGCTGTTGGACAAAGGGTCGGGAGCAGATCTGAGCTGCACATGCGCCGTAGGGCCCCGGAAGGGCGATTGAGATCAGGCGACCGGGGGGGGTGGGCAAAGACCAAAACTCTGGATAGTCAAAATTTTGCAACAATGTGTTTACTTTAGCAATGTACATCAACTGGTGTGTTTTGTGTATGTAGCAAAGACTTCCAGACTCAGGCTTAATAATAATCTGATTGGCTGAGGCAGGGGTGATTTTCAACATTTGTTTATTTTCCTCCCACATGAGAAACTCCACACAATAGCAATAAGGCAGGAAGGAGGCTAGCATAGCAATAAGGCTCACCTGAAGCCTGCCCATCGTGCCTCTGCTCCATTTCCTGCAGTGCGCTGAAGGTGTCCTAGGAGGTCTCCCAAGAGAATCCCTCCTTTCCGTGCCCCTGTATGTAGTCACAAAGCTGGCCCGTCCCTTGCCATTCCCAGTGTAAGCGTGCCTGGCAAGTCACAGTGGTCACACTTGCGGGTCTGGCTCGCGCTCTGTGTGCTCAAGGGAAAGGGAAAAAAGGAGAGCGGGAAATATTGGAGACCAGCTACAGCAGGAAATTGTGTCACACCGGGATACCCCTGTAATGTGAGTAAAAATCCATTGCATAGAAAAGTGTGGGTTTTGTGTCCACTTAAATGGGAAAAATCTGGGATCGGGATTGTCAGAGGGCACAATTCCCTTCTTGCCTTATAGATTTGCTCCAGCTTCGCTGGTTGCTGTCACGCAACCCTAATATGTGAAGCTATCTGATGCACTTCAGGTTCCAGATAGTTGGTGGTGTACAGCTTTATGTGAAGCTCATCCACAGTACTTATTACTATTATCATTATTAATGTTTATTTTATATAGCGCCATCATTTTCTGTAGCGCTTTTCAAGGTATGATTACAGACAAGGTAAAACACATAGTACATGGAACAATACAAAAACTAGGTGCCACGAGGTTCAAACCAGGTGTTAGTACAGGAGACAATAGGATGAGAGCCCTGCCCTTGTGAGCGTACAGTCTAAAGGTTCGGGGGTGGAGACAAAAGGTGGGGATCACAAATGGTAGAGCTTGAGTTGGGCTGCATGTGCCAGTTGAAGGTTATAGGAGTTACTTAAGCCAGGTTATAAGGGAGTTTTGAGGGCTGTTTTAAAGTGGACCAACACCCACGGGTGATCGGCCCGGGAATCTATAAGATTCACGGGCCGATCACCTCCCTCCCCGCGGGAAATCCGAGATTGGGATGTCCCGCGGGGTGAAACCCCCCCCAAACTCCTTACCTTATCTTCCGGCCGCCGCCGCCTCCCTCGCGCCCCTCTAGGCGTGCGCGCGCCGGCCGTCTGCGAATGGCGGGCGCGCGCGTCAAGAGGGACGCGCGTGCGGCGGCGGCGGAGGAGGAGCCGCTTGTCCATCGGCGCGGGGAGAGGTGAGTTTTTCGGGGGGGTTCACACAGCGGGGCACCCCGATCGGGGGTGCCCCGCCGAAGTGGACCAAGACCCAGGATAGTCAAAATCCTGGGTGTTGGTCCACTTTAAAGGCTTGGGGTGATGGAGAGAGGTGGATTGATCGGGGGAGTGCGTTCCAGAGAAGTGGGGAGGCACGGGAGAAGTCTTGAAGGCCGGAGTGCAAGGAGGAGGATAGGAGATTGTCACAGGCAGAGCGGAGGTTGTGCTTGGGTTGGTAACTCTGGATCATAGGTGAAATTTAAGGAGGGGCCTGGTTAGAGAGAGCTTTGTAGGTTAGTGTTAGAAGTTTGAACTGAACTCTCTGGGGGGATAGGTAAACAGTGGAGGGATTGACAGAGGTGGAAAGCGCTGGAGAAGAGAGGTGGATGAGGCGAGTAGTAGAGTTTAGAATAGATTGGAGGGGTGCCTGCTGGCAAACCACAGAAGTGCAGTAGTCCTGTTGGGATATGACCAGGGCATGCACTAGCATTTTAGTGGTGTCAGGTGAGAGGAAGAGACGGATGCGTACGTTGGATACGGCAGGAGGTGGCTGGGATGTGAATGAGAGAATTCCAGGCACCGAGCTTGATGAGTTGCAGTTATTGTAAGATTTACAGAGATTGTGGTGATGGGGAGGGGAGTGAGATGGTGGGAAAATGAAAACCAATGGAGTAGATCAGTGGTTTGGTCTGACTTTATACACCTGCCACGTTCTCCAGAGAGCGAAAATTCACTTCCTAGTGTCTTAATACTCATGAAACGGGTGTACCCCCAAACCAGCCTGGGTAAAGAGAAAAAAATGGGACAGGTTCAGCCTTTAAGATTCTAGTGAGAATTAAAGAGGAACATCAGAGGAGGTTAATACCCCCTCCCCCCAAACCTCACCGATCTGCTGCCCCCTCCCCCCTTTTAAGTGCTGCAATCTAAATTGCCCTGGGGGGATGCATATGACCACTATTTGTTGTGTTGGTCTGGTTTGTCATTTTTGACTGTACAGTATAAACAGCAACACAATGGCTAGGTGTGACCCCAGTCTAACAAATGCCTCTCCTTTGTTCTTGATTGGCTTGGCTTGCCTGGTGCTTACAACATACAGCATGTACTGGTGTATGTAAGAACTTTAGTTATTCTGCTCTTGTGCCATTTTAATGTGGGTTTTTTTTTACCCACTTTGTATGCGTGATATACTAGCTGGATATTTGGTGCTTTCCCATGTAGAATGGGAGTTGTTCAATTAGTGATAAGGAAATGAAAAGCCACCCTCACTTCTGCCAGTTGTAACATATTCATTGACACATTTTTTTTTTTTTTTTTTTTTTTTTTTTTACTGTACGCTCCTCTCTGCCACATGAATGTGAATGTTTTTGCTATTTTCAGTGCAGAGCAGCTCGTAAATAATAGCCCAGAAACATTGAAACATTTTTCCATGCTGAAAAAGAAACCTATTTGTCAGGTCACAGATTCTATTTACAGTTTCATCACTGATTGTTCTCCTGCCAACAACATGATTCTCTCCTGGCCCAGCTCAGTTGCGGCAGCACCCCACAACAACCTCCTTCCTGCCAGCAGACATTCACGTATGTTGCATTCGGAGGGGGGTGCCACCAGGAGCCAGTGCGTGCACTGTGGCATTCGGGATCAAGAATATATAGGGAAAAGAGGTTTCACACTGGGGGCATCCCAAATGTGGATGTTATCAGGATAGTGAACTGCCTGGCCATTATTATTTTATAATTCTAATTTTATTTTTGTATATATATGTCATTTGTAGAAGGGGTAGGGTCCTTTATGATGTCACCTTAATATGAAGTCTTAATTTTTGTCCATAGTAAAATTATTTTAAACAATTTGTGTTTTGCAGGCAGTTATTGCAGCTCAAAGACGAGGGGAGGAGTTGGAGACCTCCAAAAAATGTAAGGGTTTTTGTGCCATTTTTAATTTAAAAAATGTGTTCTTTGTTGCAGGCTGCCATGTCCCCTTACAATGTGCAGTTGATTGAGTTGTAGTTTCTTTTGACGGTGGTGGAATTCAGTAACTCAATTTTGCTGCAAAAATTGGCCCTCAATTCAGAAAGCCAGTCAGAAATGTACAGCAAATCCAGTTGCCTGGATTTAATAGTTAGCGGAAGTATTGCAACTTCAGGTTCCTTAAGGCAGGTGTACGGTAAAAACTTTAAAATGAAATATTTTATCTGTACATTGGCTCGGCTCACCTGTTGCTTACGTTGTGCCGCATGTGACTTTGTATGTAAGCCGGTTTGTTCTTCCACCCTTTAAAATTCTTTGGTCAGTGTGAAGAAAGTCGTTTTTCCTATATCCTGTCCAGGTCATCCCAGAAGTAATGACATATGTAAGGATGAGCGAATCGATCCGGACGAACTTGGATTCGTTCCGAATTTCATGGAAAATTCGGTTCTGAACTAATCCGAATTTCTCCGATTCGATCGAAGTTTTCCTTTAAACTCCATTTATTTCAATTACAGACATTCTAAAATGGTAGATGAACATGTCCAGGCATACCCTCTGGGGCAAGCTATCATGGGTAAGTCACATGCAGCCTATCAGCAGCCAGGAAGCCCGGTGACGCCACCGTGCTATATCAACCGGCGGACATTTTCCTTTTTGCGGATTTCAGCCTTGCATTGCAGACAGAACGGAGGTTGCTACAGACAGGCAGGGAGAGTCAGAGAAGCAGACGGTGAGGTAGACAGAGCCAGGGAAAGATAGAGAAAAACCGGAAGCATCCAGCCAGAGACAGCTTAGAAGTGACAGTGAACATTTTTTTTTTTTTCATTAGCCAGATCAGTTTTCAATTCAATTTCAGCTCTTTGTGCTGTAAATCTGCCTTGCCACTGTGCATGCCATCTATGCAGTGGCTTATTTAACCCTATCTGTTACACACAAGCATTTATCATAATATTACTGGATTAGTTTAAATATTTTTTGGTCTGCCTTTAACAAAAAAAAAAACACCAGCCCACCTGGGTATCCCAAACCTGCACTTAGCAGCCTATCTGTTATACTAAATACGCTTGTTGATCCTCCTCAGCTTAATCAAAGTATTGCGTTTTGAATTGGTTTTTGGTCTGCCTTTAACAAAAAAAACACCAGCCCACCTGGGTATCCCAAACTTGGCAGCCTATCTGTTATACTAAATACGCTTGATTAAGCTGAGGAGGATCAACAAGCGTATTTAATATAACAGGCTGCTAAGTGCAGGTTTGGGATACCCAGGTGGGCTGGTGTTTTTTTTTTTTTTTTTGTTAAAGGCAGACCAATTCAAAATGCAATACTTTGATTAAGATGAGGAGGATCAACAAAGTATTGCATTTTGAATTGGTTTTTGGTCTGCCTTTAACAAAAAGGCCGCAGGGCATCCCAAACCTGCACTTAGCAGCCTATTTGTTATACTAAATACGCTTGTTGATTCTCCTCAGCTTAATCAAAGTATTGCATTTTGAATTGGTTTTTGGTCTGCCTTTAACAAAAAAAACACCAGCCCACCTGGGTATCCCAAACCTGCACTTAGCAGCCTATCTGTTATACTAAATATGCTTGTTGATCCTTCCTCAGATTAATCAAAGTATTGCATTTTGAATTGGTTTTTGGTCTGCTGCCAAAACATTAGGCCGCAGGGTATCTCATATTGCCAATTTTCATAGTATCTGGTGCAGAGAAGCAGTTCCTTACTTTATTTAGCTTCTTCTTTTTAAAGTAAGCACATTTTCTATCGTACCTATTGCGCATTTCAAATACATAAAAATGTCAGGCAGACAAGTGCCAGGATGTTCAAAGAGGAGTGGCAGAGGCCAAGATTCAGCAGGCAGAGGTCGCAGCAGACTAGGAGCGAGTGGCAGCAGGAGTCACGGTGAGAGACCTGATCTGCCAGTATCTGCTAGCGATCGTGTCTCCACCAGTAACGCATCTGCCGTGGTAGATTGGTTAACGCGCTCATCAACATCATCACAAGTTACATCTGACACCCCCAGTCTAGGGTCGGTAGGTTACTCTGACACAACCCTGGTTTTGCATGCCCCAAGAGCAGTCCCTGTCCTCCCATTGCCTCTGTCCTACGCCGTTCCCTCCCCCAGCGACGTATCCTATGCTTTGGGTTCAGCTCCACTCTTTAGTGAGGAGGACGATCAGATAGAGGACAGTCAGCAGCTACTGTCCAGCCAAGAAATGGAGGTGGCTTCTTTAGCTAGGCAGACAAATAGTGATGTGGACAGTGGGTGTTGCGAGCGTTCCAGCTCCTGCGCCAGACACTGTTGAGGAAACCGAGAACATCAGTGACGTGCAGCTACAACTCGATGATGATGATGCCGATCGCACTTGGGAGCCGGGTGATGAAGGGGCTTCATCGTCATCATCAGGAGAAGAGGGGCGCAGGTTGCCCCGGAGTCAGCAGCTGAGGCAGCAAGGTGTTAGCAGCATGGTTGGCAGTCAGCATGGGGGCACAATTGTAAAGCCTGGAGCCAAACGGGGTCGGGGTAGAGCACCTGCTGCGCGGCAGGCTACCTTATCGGGAGATAGTGGAACAGGGGTTCCTGGAGTTGGCGACAGTAGCAGTGAATCAGTGAGGCCTGTTGGTGGGAAAAGTAGCTACTCCGCAGTGTGGCAGTTTTTCCTGAAGCATCCGCAGGAGGGTAACATGGCCACATGCAAGATATGTAGGCAGAAGGTGAAGCGTGGCCAGGGCCCAAATGCGTCAACATATGATGCGTCACCATAAAGCGGCCTGGGAGAACCGAGGCTCTGAAGAGGTGGTCCAGCCTGCTTCCTCACAAAGTGGCACGCCGCTCCCAATTTCTGCCAGCCAAGGCTCCAGCTCCTCAGCCGAAGGCAGCTGTGCGTCATACCCATCCTCTGTCGCTCCTCCTCCTCCAAGTCATGCATCCCGCCAGCAATCCATCAGCGAAGCCATGTCCAAGAGACAGCAGTATGCGCTCACTCATCCTATGGCGCAGAAGCTGAATGTGCTCCTGTCCAAGTTGCTGGTGCTGCAGTCGCTCCCTTTTCAGGTGGTGGACTCTGCACCTTTCAGAGAACTGATGGCTTGTGCCGAGCCGAGGTGGAGAGTCCCAAGCCGTCATTTCTTTGCCAAGAAGGCAGTACCAGCGCTACATACTTTTGTTGAACAGAAGGTGGGCCAGTCCTTGAGCCTGTCGGTGTGTAGCAAAGTGCAGCGCCGACGTCTGGAGCTGTAACTACGGTCAGGGACAGTACATGTCGTTTACGGCCCACTGGGTGAATGCGGTCCCTTTGCAGCAGCAACTTGGACAGGTCACGCTGCTTCGGCCTCCGCGCTCCCTGTCCATTGGGCCTGTGACACCTTGCGACTGCCTCCTCATCCTCTGCCATCTCCTCACTCTCCACTGTAGGCTCAAGTCTCAGTGCCCCTCCAGTCTACCATGTGTGCAGGGCACGGAGGTGTCACGCTGTGCTTCACATGGTTTGTCTTGGCGAACGGAGTCACACGGGAGGAACTGCTTAAATGTATTCATCAGGAAATCCAAACATGGCTTACTCCAAGAAAACTTAAAATGGGAATCATGGTTACCGACAATGGGAAGAACATTTTGTCTGCGCTGCGCCAAGGAAGCCTGACCCATGCCCCCTGCATGGCTCACGTCTTCAATCTGGTTGTCAAGCGGTTTCTGAAGTGTTCCCCCCCCCATATGCAAGACATCCTAACAACTTCCAGGAAACTTTGCATGCACTTCAGCCACTCATACACCGCCAAACAAGCCCTTCTTGAGCTACAGCGTCAGAACGGTAGCCCCCAACATAGTCTGATTTGCGATGTTTCCACCCGTTGGAATTCCACCCTTCACATGTTGGACCGATTATATGAACCGAGAAAAGCCATCACGGATTTCCTGATGATCCAAGCGGATATGATCCAAGCGGATAGGGGGACTCCCCTGTGCAACTTCAATGTCAACCAGTGGCAGCACATACGTGACACCTGCCATTTGCTCAGGCCCTTTGAGGAAGCCACTTTATTCTAAGCATACAGTACGTCCTGCTCCATCTAATACTTACACGTGGGTAATCCTCCGCCAGCTGGCGCTGTTCACTGCAGACATGCAAAAACAGGCTCCTCCCGGCCCTTCATATACCCAGGGACCTCCCACAAATCCCCAGATTTCTTTGCAGTGCTGACTGCGAAGACATGAAGTATCACTCTCTCGCAGGTGAGCGGGGCTATTACAGCCTGCGGCCCTTTGGGACTATTTCCACTCCTCCTCTGTGTGATATGCCTCCCAGCCTGGGCTGCGCTGGTCTGGTGAAGGTAGGCAGCACCATGTGTGCTTACGGAGCCACGCTCCACCGCAATCCCCCACCATAGGGTAGTTGGTCATGGCTGATGGTGAGCCTTCAGGTGATGCCCCTCCCGCATCATTGCCCCACGCCCCATGTAGTGGTGGACCCTATGTAACGGGTCGCCTTCCTCCCTCGTTCCCCCCCTTAGCCAGGGGGAAAGGGGGGGGGGGTTGTGTGTATGGCGGCCTCAGTGTATCCTATTACTCTTATGGCTTGGTTTTGTGATTACTGGGAACGGGGGTCAGAGCCGCGCTTTTATCTGTACTGTTAGCCGCAGCGCCTTTAGTTTGTTTCTGCTTGCATCGCATGTACGGCGGCGGCTTTACAGACGCCACGGCGTCTTTTTCTTCCTTCCCCTCTCCTTCTTAGCCTGTAGTGGCTCTTCTTAGGTGGCGCTGGCTTAGTTAGTTAAAGCACCTGTCTAGTATACAGGAGATCTGAGTTCAGATCTCAGCAGTGCCTGTATAGGCTCCGAGCGTCAATTCCTTCAGGCGTTAGGCCTTACTGTCACTGATTGGCTACGCTTTCCGAGCTTCGCGCTCGCTGGGGAGGGGTGTGGTTCCGGCTTGGCGTGTTCCGCGCCGCGGTCGGCTCAGGCCCGCCCTTCGAGGTTCGCTTGGCGCCATTTCTTACTCGCGCGCGGTGAAGACCGTACCTCTCCTCTCTGTCTGTAAGTGCCCTCATGGGCGACTCTTCTTTAGTTTTTGTTCTCCCTTGCGCATGGCTCTGACATCCTTGTTCCCCCTTATGTCAGACCGCGGATTTCGGTGGCTTCTCCCGGCCCAGTGTAGCTCCCGGTCGTGACCATTAAAAATTACTACCACTTCCCTGCGGGTTATTGGGGCATCCAGGGTAGCTTACAGCGTCAATCCCTACGGGCATACTGTGCCGATTAAATCACCATATGGAGACATCTCAGGATATTGTGAACGGGGTTCCTTCGGGACAAGCCCGGCTGTGTGTAGCTTGTTGGGTATTACCTAGCAGCGGTGACAATGCATGGGTCTGTGTTCCTTGTGCACAGCAGGCGCTATCGGTGCTTCCCGTCTCCTCTGAGGCTGGGCCTGCACCCCGCCTCACTTCACCTACTCCCCCAAGCCTGAGTCTAACCCCCAATACCAGCGGGGATTCTCATCCTGATTTGGCCACTAGGCTGGCTAGTGTTGAAAACTTGCTTGCTAATTCCTTAGCGCGTAAAGGTACCGCCAAGAGGTGGCACTTGAACCCTGAATTGGCTCTCTTCCCTATAGAACCTGATGATTTGTTGCATTCCTATGCCCATATCCCCTCAGACGAAGGGGAACTGTTCTCTGACTCATGGTCATATGACGATGAGTCCAGGGGTCAGGAAGAGTCTGGCTCCGAGCATTGGTCCTCGGATGATATTAATAGACTGCTAGTTCAGATCTTTGAGGTATTGTCCCTCTCTCCCCCTGCTGCGGCTCCCCGGCAGAGGAGTGATCTTTTTCATACCGCTAAAGCTCGCTTGGAATTTCCCGAGCAAACCCATTTCAATAGCCTCGTGCTTAAAGAATGGGAACATCCCAGCAGACTTCATGGGGTCCCTAAGAGTGTGGATAGGAAATATCGCTTCCCTGCTGACTTGGTTAAGTGCTGGTCATCGCCACCTGAGGTCGATGCTCCTATTCTAGGGTTGTCCAACACCTCTATTATGCACTCTCCTGACACTTCTACGCTGTGGGACTCTGAGGACCGGCGTGTTGACCAACTGGCATGTCATGCCTTTGCATTTGGGGGAGCGACTCTGCGCCCGGTTTGCGCCTTGGCCATTACTGCAGTAGTGCTCAGGGCCGTGGTTAGGAGTGCTCTCGATGGCACAGATGAGTTGCCTCCTGATACTGTCAATGCTCTGTCCAGCTGTGGTGCGTTTGTGAACTTTATCCTGTCCGCATCGGACGATGCTATTAAGATGTGTGCCAGGTCATCTGCCCTGGTGGTAGCTATACGCCGCGCGGTCTGGTTGCGCCAGTGGGCCGCAGACAACGCCGCCAATAAAGCCCTTACGGGGCTTCCATTTAAGGGGCCGCGCTTGTTTGGGGATCGGTTAGACCTCTTCGCCAAGGGAGGCAAGTTACCCCAGCGCAGGCGGCAGATTCGGCCCTTTTGTGGCCAAGGCTCCCTATCGACCCCCTACCGTGGGGCTAAACAAGTTAGAGGGGTGTCCTTCGCTGGGGCCCGCGCAGATTCCTGGCACAGGAACAGAGGACGCCGTCCTGGTTCTTCCTGGGGACCCAAGTCCAAAGCCCCTCCCAAGACCCCCCAGGCATGAAGGGGCCCCCTCGCCCGTCGGGGTGGGGGGACGTCTGCAGCACTTCGAACATGTCTGGAGGCGCCACGTCTCAGACCGGTGGATTCAGGAGGTGGTGTTCTCCGGCTACAAGATAGAATTTGCTGTACGGCCCCCACCAGATTCGTTGGGTCCCGGATCCCACAGGATCCTGCATTAGCTCAGGTCTTGTTGCTGGCCATGCAGGGCCTCCTGGACCTAGGGGTCATTTGCAAGGTCCCTTTAGGAGACGGGCTTGGGGTTCTATTCCAACCTTTTCACAGTACCCAAGAAGGATGGGTCAGTCAGGCCCATTCTGGATTTAAAAATCCTCAACTAATTTGTCAGAACAAACACTTTTGCATGGAAACTCTGCGCTCGGCCATTGGCTCTCTGCGCCCAGGGGACTTTATGACTAATATATATATATATATATATATTACGCTTACCTTCGCGTCCCGGTGTTTCCAGGACACCAAAGATTTCTCAGATTTGCACTGAAAGATCAGCATTACCAATTTGTGGCCTTGCCATTCGGCCTCACGTCGGCTCCCAGGGTGTTCACCAAGGTGCTGGCAGGGGTGATGTCCCTGATAAGGATAAGGGGCATTCGCGTGCTGCCCTACCTCGACGATATCCTCATCACCTCTCGGTCTCTGCGGCAGGCAGAGCTGGACACTCAACCGGTAGTGTCCACCCTGGAGTCCTTCGGCTGGGTGATCAATTACCCCAAGTCCTCTCTGTCCCCATCCTCGGTTACTCCGTTCCTGGGAATTATTCTGGATACAGTTCAGTCACGGATATTCCTTCCTCAACAGAAGGTGGAAGCTCTGACTGTGCAGGCCAGGTTCCTGCTCTCCTGCCCACAGCCCTCCATCAGGCAGGGAATGCAGCTGGTGGGCCTGATGGTGGCGAGCTTCGAGGCGGTGCCCTTTGCCCAGTTCCATTTGAGACCTCTGCAGCTTCATCTTCTTTCGGTGTGGGACAAGAACCCAGCGTCCTTGGACGGGGTCTGTGTGCTTCCCCCCTCGGTCAGACAGTCCCTTGCGTGGTGGCTGGACCACAGGAACTTGATAGGGGGCAGGTCTTTTCTGGCCCCCTCCTGGGAGACGGTCACAACGGCCAGTCTGTCAGGTTGGGGGGGGGGGGGATTCTGGAAGTCCCTGCGCTTCCAAGGGAGGTGGGGCCCTCAGGAGGCCCATTTACCCATCAACATTCTGGAATTACAGGCAGTCAGGTTGGTACTGGAGCGATTGACCCAATACCTGAGGGGTCTGTCGGTCCAGGTACGCTCAGACAACAGAACGGCGGTCGCCTACATCAACCATCAGGGAGGGACCCGGAGCAAGGGTGCTCTCCAAGAGGTGTCTCAGATTCTGACATGGGCGGAGGCCAATGTACAATGCATTTCGGCTGTCTACATTCCGGGGGCGGAGAACTTGCTGGCGGATGCCCTGATCAGGGGGATGTCCCGTCAGGGGGAGTGGTCCCTCTGCAACAAGGTATTCCAGTCCCGGTGTCACCGTTGGAGCCTACCGGATGTGGATCTGTTTGCTTCCCGTCACAATCACAAGCTCCCGGCCTTCGTATCCCTGTCTCGGGATCCTCTGGCCTTGGCCACGGATGCCCTGTCCATGTCTTGGAGGGAGTTTCGACTCCTGTATGTGTTTCACCGTTCCCCCTTCTGGGCAGGGTTCTGCGCAAGATTGCTCTGGAAGGGGTACCTGTGATTCTAGTGGCCCCCAGGTGGCCAAGAGTGTGGTTCGCAGACGTGGTTCAAATGGCAGTAGATCAGTACGATCTGGCAAGGGTGCCAGATCTGCTCACTCAGGGCCCCTTATGCCATCCCAATTTACAAACTCTGGCTTTGACGGCCTGGCTGCTGAAACCTCCATCTTGATGGAGAAGGGTTTGTCTGCCTCTGTGGTGGCTACTATGGTGCAGGCCAGGAAGAAGACTTCTTCTGCTATCTATTATAGGGTATGGCGTTCCTACATTGACTGGTGTGAGTCCAGGTCTCTTCCCTGCTGGGAATTCTCCGTCCCTAGGGTTCTGGAGTTTTTACAGCATGGTCTGGACTTAGGTCTCAAACTTAGTACTCTGAAGGGTCAGGTGTCTGCCCTGTCTATCTTCTTTCAGAAGACCTTTGCTCAACATCACTTGATTAAGACCTTCTTTCAGGGGGTCACTCACGTGCGTCCCCCTCGAAAACCTATGGTCCCTGTCTGGGATTTAAACTTGGTTTTGTCTGCCTTGCAGGGTGCTCCTTTTGAGCCTATTCAGGATGCTGCTCTGGCTGTTCTCACTCTCAAGGTTGTCTTCTTGGTGGCTATTACTTCGGTTAGGCGTGTGTCTGAGCTGGCTGCTCAATCTATTCAGCCTCCATACTATGAGAGACACCAGGACAAGGTGGTGTTCCGCTTCAAACCGGATTTTCTGCCTAAAGTTGTGTCTGCATTTCATTTGAACCAGGATATTCTTCCTTCTCTGTGTCCCAATCCTAGCAACGACAAGGAGAGGGTTCTGCATTCCTTGGACGTAGTCAGGTGCTTGAAGTATTACCTGGTTGTCACTAAGGCCTTCAGGAAAACTGATGCTCTTCGTGGTGCCTTCCGGGCCTAGGAAAGGTTTGGCTCCCGCCAAGTCTACCATCAGCAAATGGATTAGTCAGGCTGTGATTCAGGCCTATTCTACTAAGGGAAGGACTCCCCCTTTCCGTCTTACGGCTCATTCCACTCATGCTATTGGTGCCTCTTGGGCTTTTCGGCAACAGGCCTCTGTTGAACAAGTTTGCAAGGCCGCTACTTGGTCTTCTGTTTACACCTTTTCAAAGTTTTACAAGGTTGATGTTCGGTCCTCAGCTGATGCTGCTTTTGGCCGCAAGGTTTTGCAGGCGGTTGTAGTCTGAGCTACGTGCCGTTGCCTTTTTTGTTGGGTATCCCACCCTACTTTATGGACACTGCTATTGGATGTCCCACGTGTAAGTGTTATAGATGGAGCAGGACGTACTGTATGCTTAGAATAATACAATTCTGTGAAATACTCACCTGTAGAATTGGTGTTATACGCATACAGTACGTCCTGCTCCACCCCACCCTGGTTTCACTTTGTTCTGGATCCCCTGTATGGTGGTTATCAATGTTATTGTTATTATTACCAGTTTTGGTGGTTGGTTTCTCCCGACTTCTTTTTCTCACTGCTTTTCAATGCTGGGGATTTGTGGGAGGTCCCTGGGTATATGAAGGGCCGGGAGGAGCCTGTTTTTGCATGTCTGCAGTGAACAGCGCCATCTGGCGGAGGATTAACCACGTGTAAGTATTATAGATGGAGCAGGACGTACTGTATGCGTATAATACCAATTCTACAGGTGAGTATTTCACAGAATTGTATTTGTCAGTCGTCAGGATTACGGGATGAACAACGTGATTCCACTGCTTGATGTACTATAGCACATGTTGGAAACCATGGCTGGTCAGGGCAATGGAGACATGGCGTCTACATCTTACGGCCACATGAACCCCGTTGGAGCTGAACTGGAGGAGGAGGAAGAGGAGGAGGAGTGGCCCAGTGAAGCACAGTTTAGGCTTGGCGAAATGGCTGGTTTATCTAGTCAGCGGACAGGAGAGGAGGTGCAGGAGCAGCCAGAGGAGCTAGAGGGTTTTGAGGAAGGCGAGACAGAGGACTCAGACACACCGTGGCAGTATGCAGTGGAGATGGACAGGTAGTCCCTCCCTCCGAGTCACTTGCGCAAATGGCAGGATGCATGCTCACGTGCTTGCATAGTGACCCTAGAATTGTTTCCATTTGTCGCCGGGGTGATTTCTAGCTGTCCACCTTATTGGACCCTCGCTTCCGGCACAAAATGGGGGCATTTTTTAAACCCGCCGTGAGGGAGGACAAACTGAACTACTAAGACATTCTACGTAGTCAGTTGGCCGGTGCCTATCTGCGCCATGGTCCGTACTCTCGCAGTTCTGACTCGGGCACCTCAGCGCTCACCTTCCACTGCCATGGCTGCTGGGGGGGTTGGCAGGAGCAGCAGCTCCATCAGCAGCAGCCTCAGTCTTCAGTCGCTAATGAGTAGCTTTCTACACCCGCATAGTGAGGCTACTCATGAGCAGCAGGAAGACCTGGAGCAGGACCTCAACCAGCAGGTCGTCATACCTTGACATGACCATGCCAACACACCTGGAGGATCCGCTGGACTTCTGGGCAGCCAAACTTGATTTGTGGCCGCAACTAGCAGAGTTTGCCCTGGAAAAGCTGTCCTGCCCGGCCAGTAGCGTGCCATCTGGGCGGGTGTTTAGTGCAGCGGGGGCCATAGTCGAGTCATAGGCGAGGAGAACTCGTCTGTCAACTAAAAATGTGGAGAGACTCACCTGTCAAAATGAATCGGGGATGGATCAGCCAGGTTTTCCACCCACCAATGGCTGATGCATGAGACTAGATTCAGCATGGTGCCACGTTTTACACTTTCCAAATGGTGCAAAACATATTTATGTCTTTAGGCCAATTTTTGGGCTCCTGCTGATGCCAACTTCAGGGTGTGCCTTCCAGCCAATTTTTGCCGGCCTGCTGCTGCTGCCAACTCCAGGGTGTCTTTCAAGCAATGTTTGGGCTCCTGCTTATGCTGCTGCCAACTCCAGGGTGTGCCTTCCAGCTAATGTATGTGCTGCTGCCAACTTAGAGTGCCTTCCAGCAAATTTCAAGGTTCCTGCTGCTGCCAACTCCAGGGTGTGTCAGTCAATTTTTGGGCTCCTGCTGTGGCTGCTGCCAACTCCAGTGTCTCTTTAAAGCAATGTTTGGGCTCCTGCTGCTGCTGTTTGCAACTCCAGGGTGTGATTCATCCAATTTTTGGGCTCCTGCTGCCAACTCCAGTGTCTTTCAAGCTATGTTTGGGCTGCTGCTTGCAACTCCAGGGTGTGTGTCATCCAATTTTTGGGCTCCTGCTGCCAACTCCAGTGTCTCTTTCAAGCTATGTTTGGGCTGCTGCTGCTGCGTGCAACTCCAGTGTGTGATTCATCCAATTTTTGACCTGCAGCCAACTCCAGTGTGTCTTTCAAGCTATGTTTGGGCTGCTGCTTGCAACTCCAGGGTGTGATTCATCCAATTTTTGGGCTCCTGCTGCCAACTCGTGTCTCTTTCAAGCTGTTTGGGCTCCTGCTGCTTGCAACTCCAGGGTGTCATTCAGCCAATCAGCCAATTTTTGGGCTCCTGCTGCCAACTCCAGGATGTCTTTCAGCCAATATTTGGGCTCCTGCTGCTGCCAGGGTGTGTGTTTCAGGCAATATAGGGGCCCCTCATAGTGATGCCACTTCAACTCTCTGCAATTGTGCCGCTCTGCGATTCTATTAGCAATGCCTCTGATCTGCATTTCATAATTATTTACAGTATTTCACTAACCCAGCACGCATCCTATGTGTGTTACAGCAAGGCAGAATGGTTTACAACCCTATTGAGGCTCTAGGAAGCTCAGAAATAGTTCAAAAGTTCGCTCATTTCTAGACATATGGGTATTCCGCCCCCAGGGGGCGCTCGACTGCAAGTTCAAAAGCTGTCGCGCCTCCCGGCCCCCTATAAAAGCAGGTGTCTCACTATGATTTCCCAGTGTTCATCTTGCAGTCTGGCTGCTGAAGATTGTTGGATACTCTGTCTAGGGTAGCCGGCCATAGGCTGATGGTGAGCCTATGTGGGGGAGGAACCACTTACTATCCTCTTATTCCCTCTGCCCCACAATCTTTATTGTGTGTTTGTGATTGTCACTTTACTGTTGATTTTTGCGCTGGTCATACTTACCCCCTCGCTTCCTCGAGTTGTCTTGCTGCTCCCACTGTGGGCCCCGCTGTGGGCCGCCCTGCGGCAGTAGGGGTGACTCTTGGATGACAGCCTCCATCTTGGCTATTGGCGCAGGGGTGAGTAGGCAGGAGCCTACTTCGCGCCGTTGTGGGGGGCGGGCCGCATTATGTTGCTTTTCACGTCACTGCCGTGCGCCCCTCGGGCGCGCAGAGCTGCTGACTCTGCGCCATTTTGATTCTCCTGCCTTGCTGTCTGGGACCCCTCTGGTGTAGCCATCACTGTTGGTGTCGTGAGTCCCCTTTGTTATCAATAGCTATTGCCTTACTGTTGCATGTGCTGTGGGATGCTTATGGCCCTTTCTTGCGTGTCTTTCAGGTTGGGCCCTTTGTGGGTTGTGGTTCCTCCGTTCCCCCGCCCCTCCTTTATTAAGAGGGATCACAAAAAGAGGGAATATATAGGAGGGCTACATAGGTTTGGGCCGTCAGTGCCTTGTAACCTGCATAACGATTTTTGTCTGATAATCACCATAATGGAGGCTTCTGGGGATAGTGATCTAGGGGCCCCCATCTGGGCGGGTGAAGCTCTGCCCCATGTGCAGTGCCAGCCCTCTGGGCGGACTCGGCACTGTTTGTGTCACTTGCTCCAGGAGCGTCTTTTTGGAGCACGATTGGGCGGGCGTATCTGCCCCTAGCCTTTTATTGCCTGCGGCCTTTCCAGAACCCCCGCTACTGCACTCAGCCCCCAGCGAGGGGTAAGCCAGCAAGGGGTCCCAAGTTGATTTGGCATACCAGGTGGCCAGCCTTGAGAGACAAATCTCTCGCACGGCTCCTAAGAAGGCCACGAGTAAGAAGCGGCACATCAAGCCCATGGAGAAAGGCGAGTTGCATGAGGACTCCGTTTCCACTGTGGATTATTCTGCCGGCGACGACAGCGGGCCTGGCTCTTCCTTGGGCGAGGACATGTGGCTCCCTAATGATACGGAGAAGCTGCTGGCTTCAGTTTTTGAGACGTTGCATATTGTCCCTCCTAAAGAGGCTAAGAGGAAGCAGGGTGATTTTTTTTTTTTTTCGGCCTGAGAGACAGAGACTTGTCTTTCCTGAGCAGGCCCATTTTTCTAATATAATCTTCAAGGAGTGGGAAAGGCCTAACAAGCTACCGTCGGTGCCTAAGGACCTGGACAGGCGGTATCTTTCCTGAAGAGCTGGTCCGGCTATGGTCCGTCCCTCCGAAGTGGATTCCCCTGTGTTGGGGTTATCCAACACTACGTTTATGCTGTCACCCGATACTGCTTCCTTGCGTGATCCATCTGACAGGCGCATGGATCAGTTAGTTTGTCATGCCTTTGCCTTTGCTGGTTCTTGGTTTCGCCCTGTGTGTGCTGCGGCTATTGTCTCCTTAGCCATCAGAAAGAAGGTCTTGTAGATATTGCTAAGTCTCGCAAGCGGGCGGAGGAGTATAAGGACCTGCGTCGATTTAGTTGCCTCTGCCATGGACGATGGTGTCCGGCTCAGTGCCAGGGTTTCGGCCCTGCTTGTTGCGCTTCGTAGCTTGCTTTGGTTGCGGCAATGGTCGGCTGATGCCGCGGCCAAGAAGTCGCTCACTAGTATCCCCTTCGTGGGGCACAGCTTGTTCGCGGAGCGTCTGGACTTCCTGATTAAGGATGGCAGACTCCCTCAGCGATGGAAGCCTGTGCGGCCCTTTCGGGGTTCCTCTGCCTATCGCTCCTTTCGTGGAGGATGAGGCTCTTCATTTTCAGGTGGCCGCAGAGATTCCTGGGGACGAGGTAGGTCCCGCGGCCGATCCAATACCTCCTGGGGATCCAAGCCCCCTGCCAAGGCTCCTCAGGCATGAGGAGGCACCCTTACCCATCCGGGTGGGGGGGGACGGCTTCTCTTATTTGCTCATATCTGGAGACGGCGCGTCTCAGATTGGTGGATTCAGGTGGTGGTGTCCTCCGGTTACAAAATAGAGCTGGCAGTCAGGCCGCCCTCAAGATTTCTTCAGTCTCTCATATCCCAGAACCCAAGGAAGCACAGGGCCTTAGAGTGGCCGTGCAGCACCACCTGCGGTTAGGTGTGATTTGCCCTCTACCTTGTCAGAAGCAAGGTCAGGGTTTTTACTCCAACCTGTTCACGGTTCCCAAGGACGGAACCTTGAGACCTATCCTGGACCTGAAGGGTCTCAACAGGTTTGTCAGAGTCAGACATTTCCACATGGAAACCTTATGGTCAGCAGTGAGCTCGCTTCGGCCTGGTGACTTCATGACCACGGTGGACATCAGGGATTTTCCAGGAGCATCAGAAGTTCCTGAGTTTTGCTCTGGAGGATCAGCATTACCAGTTTGTGGCTCTACCATTCGGGATATCCTCAGCCCCCTGGGTTTTCACCAAGGTGCTGGCGGGCATCATGGCTATTCTGAATAGCATCGGGGCATTCGTGTGCTGCCTTATCTGGACGATTTACTGATTGCGGCTCAGTCCCTTCAGCAGGCCGAGAGCGACACCCGAGCGGTGTTATCCACTCTAGAGGCCTTTGGATGGGTAGTCAATTACCCCAAGTCTTCGATCACTCCTTCAATGGTGAGGTCCTTCCTGAGCATGACGTTAGACACCTCTCAGGTCAAGGTATTCCTGCCACAGCAGAAGGTGTTGGGCCTTCAGACGCAGATGCAGACCTTGCTGTCTTGTCAGCGGCCATCGACCAGTCTGGGGATGAGGCTGGTAAGCCTAGTGGTGTCCTGCTTCGAGGCAGTGCCCTTTACCCAATTCCACATGAGACCTCCTCAATTGAACCTGTTGAGCGGCTGGGATCAGATGTAGGAGTCGCTGGAACTGGAATTTTCACTGCCCCCCCCCCCTCCTTTCTGACTCCCTGATGGGAGATAACCACGGATGCCAGTCTGACTGGCTGGGGAGGCGTTTGGCAGACTCGGAGGATCCAGGGTCAGTGGGGTCCGCAGTCCGGAGAACCACTTGCCCGTAAATCTGGAGCTGAGAGCGATCCGGTTGATGCTTCTTCACTTGACTCCCCATTTAAGGGCTCGTGCAATCCAGGTTCACTCGGACAATCAGACGGCTGTAGCCTACATCAATCACCAGGGCGGGACTCTGCGCAAGCGAGCCCTCAAGGAGGTGACCCAGATTCTGACTTGGGCAGAGGAGAATGTTCCCTGCATCTCGGTGGTTTACATCTCCGGGGTAGAAAACCAGGGGGGCCTCTCGTCTGGGGGAATGGTCTCTCGGCAAGATGATCTTTCATGTTCTGTGTCTCTGCTGGGGTCAGCCGGATGTGGACCTGTTTGCGTCCTGACACAATCACAAGCTCCCAAGGTTCGTCTCCCTGTCAAGAGATCCTCTGGCTTTTGCCACAGACACTCTGGCAATTCCTTGGAGTTCTGGCTCCTTTACGCATTTCCTCCGTTTCCACTCCTGGGCCGAGTGCTGCGCAAGATAGCCAAGGAAGGGGTCCCAACCATCCTGGTGGCTCCTCGCTGGCCAAGAAGGAGTTGGTTTGCGGACATAGTTCAGATGTCAGTGGATCGCTACATCATGCCCGACGACCTAGGGCTTCTCACACGGGGGTCGCTGTGGCACCCCAATTTACAGACGCTGGCTTTGACAGCCTGGCTATTGAGACCTCAGTTCTGATGGAAAAGGGCCTGTCTGCCACGGTTGTGCATACCATGATTCTGGCACAGAAGAAGTCTTCTTCCATGATATTAGAGTTTGGCATGCCTACATTGCTTGGTGTGAATCCAAGAGTCTCCCTTGTCGCACTTTCTCTATCTCTAGGATCTTGGAGTTTTTACAACACGGTTTAGTCTTGGGTCTCCAGCTGAGCACCCTCAAGGGCCAGGTCTCTGCCTTGGCCATCTTTTTCTAGAGATCCTTTGCCAATCATAGATTGATCAAGACCTTTTTCCAGAGAGTCGCCCTTGTATGTTCACCGCGCAAGCCTGTATTACCGGTGTGGGGCTTTAATTTGGTACTTTCTGCTCTCCAGGGGCCTCCCTTTAAGCCTTTGTGCGATGCTGCATTGCCTATTTTGACCCTCAAGGTGGTCTTTTTGATAGCGATGACCTTGGTGCGTCGCTTGTTAGAGCTGACCGCGCTTTGTATGAAGCCTCCCTATTTTGAGCGGCATAAGGATAAGGTGGTTTTTCGTTTTAAAGTGGACCAACACCCAGGATTTTGACTATCCTGGGTCACTTCGGACCAATTACCCGAATTACCCCAATTGCCCCCCCCCCCCCCCCCCCCACGATTACCCGAAAAACTCACCTCTCCCCGCTCCCAGCGCCGACGGACAAGAGATTTGACAGGCGCAGACAAGTGGCTCCGCCGCCTCCCGCGTGTCAATCTTGACGCGCCGGCCGTCTGAATGGGGCGCGCGCACGTCTAGAGGGGCGCGAGGGAGGGAAGGGTGTTTGGGGGGGTTTCACCCCGCGGGACATCCCGATCTCGGATGTCCCGCGGGGAGGGAGGTGATCGGCCCGGGAATCTTATAGATTCCCGGGCCGATCACAGGAGGGTGATGGTCCACTTTAAACCTGACTTTTTTGCCTAAGGTCACTTTCATCTTAAACCGGACCTTCAGCATGATTTCATGAAAAGCCCAAACCCTTATAAAATGATTCCCCAGCATCTAAAATTAATATATTTTACGTTTTTAGTCACTAACTTATTATTCTTTCCCCCACTGGGCTGCAACTCTGTTCAGGAATTTAGGATACGGGCGCCGCCATCTTGAATCAGAAGCATCACACTTACTGAGGAGAGTGGGATAAGGTACAGGGGGGCGGGTTATAGCTGTGCTTTGCTCAGACAGAGCAGATCTGGGGTCAGGTAAAGGTCATCAATCCCAGAATGCAGAGCAGCACAATCAGGAGGCACTTCCTGTTTGCAGGCTGCCTGATAAGATGGTGGCTTCCATAAGCCGCCATCTTGGATGTTTAAAGGCTCATAACATGCAGTAGATGCAGGTAGGATGATTTTTAATGTGGCCAATCTGTATGTACAGGGTGTGGGAAACATATAAGATAGACTCTTATTCAGAGTGAAGGTCTGCTTTAATTAGAAAGTGGTCCTGCCTTCCTTGTGTCCAGCACATACTAATGCTAAGGAAAGGACCCTCCATGCCTTGGATGTGGTCAGAGCCATTAACATAGAAACATAGAAGGTTGACTGCAGAAGGAGACCATACGGTCCATCTAGTCTGCCCTTATGTGTATACTGTATGTACTCTTTATCTTAGGATAGATGCGTGCTTATCCCAGGCATGTTTAAATTCAGTGACTGTTGATTTTTCAACTACCTCTGCTGGAAGTTTGTTCCAAGCATCTACTACTCTTTCTGTAAAATAATATTTTCTAACATTGCTCCTGATCTTCCCCCCGACTAGCTTCAGGTTGTGCCCCCTTGTTCTATAATTAAGCTTCTTCTTAAAAACACTTCCCTCCTGAACCTTATTCAATCCTTTCACATATTTAAAGGTCTCAGTGATGTCCCCTCTCTCCCTTCTTTCCTCCAGACTGTACAAATTAAGTTCTTTAAGTCTCTCCTGATAAGTTTTTAAGTTTAAGTCCTTCCACCATTTTCGTTGCCCGCCTTTGGACACGTTCTATTTGAATAATGTCTTTTTGCAGGTAAGGTCTCCAGAACTGCACACAGTATTCTAGCTGTGGCCTCACCAGGTGACACCTCAACCAGGTGACCAGTATTACCTGGTTGCGACTGAATCCTTCAGGAAGTCCGATTTGCTCTTTGTCCTAACAGAGGGCTCTTGGAAGGGTTTGCCACCAGCCAAGTCCACTCTCAGTAAGTGGATCGCAGGCGGTGGTGCAAGCGTATTCTGCCAAGGGGAAAGAACCCCCTTTTCGGATCACAGCTCATTCTACCAGAGCCCATAGGTGCCTCTTGGGCTTTTCAGCACCATTATACACTTTTATAGGGGGGCGGGAGGAGCGACAGCTTTTGATCTAGCAGTCGAGTGCCCCCTGGGGGCGGAATACCCATATGTCATTATTTCTGGGACGACCTGGACTGGATATATTCAAAAACAATTCTACAGGTGAGTTTCACAGAATTGTATTTTTCTTCACACAGCTATATGGGTCTTTCCAGATGAACTATAAGTATTTTTGCTGTAGTTTCTGTAAAATACTGTTCTTGGCAGAAGATACAGAGGTACACCCACACCTTTTGTGGCTACCTAATGATGATTTGTAGATTAGTCTGTTGTACTACTGTGGTTTATACAACAAAGAGCATTTCTTGTATAGGATTTTCCCCAAGTGAACAGCTTGGCATACTTTTCCAGCCTCCTGATAGGTGGAGCCTGAGCCTCCTGGTAGGCAGAACCTGTAATAACAAGTGTTTCTGGATGGAACTGTAATGGCTTGAATTCTACACTTCTGTCACCAGGGTCCGCAGGTCAGAACAAGCAGCACACTATTACCAAGAACACAGCCAAGTTGGACAGAGAGACAGAGGAACTACATCATGACAGAGTCACACTTGAAGTTGGAAAAGTCATTCAGCAGGGTAGACAGTCTAAGGGCCTAACTCAAAAGGACCTGGCCACGGTAAGCAGTTAAGGGGCCTGAACATTGTCCTAGTATACTGTCCATTTGATGCTGTAAAGTATTATATATATTATAAGGTAATATGCAAAATTAAATGGGTGGGTGTACATGATACACACATCTACCAATAGCGATTAGGTGTATTCATTTTGTTCATGCATTTCTGTGACTCATACACAGCATGCCACATTGCCAGACAACACTATTATCGGCTGAATTTCAAGCAGCGTGTTATTTCTTCCTCCAGAAATGACAAAGGCACACGTCCAAGGACTCGTGTGTGTGTTTTTTTTTTTTCTCCTGTCTGCAGTGAAGGCTTAAAGTGTCTCGCTGTCTTCCCATAATGATAATTGTGAGGGAAAATTCCACAAAAGTGTTTCACCGGCACAATATGTCTTAGTATTGCATAAAAAGCCATAGATTCTCGCATAACATTGGCATGCTTATGGAAATTGGAGCTTAAATCAACTTTCTGTACACTTTTTGAAAGTGTACATATTTTTTTTTTTTTTTTTTTTTTTGCCAAAAGGATGTATTCTAACTGCTGGGCTAATTAATATTTTATTTTTTCTTATGTTAGAAAATGTTTCATGGGAGCAGTTTTCACCACTTGCAACATAATCTGTACACTGAAAGAAGTGAGCCCTCTACACACAGAACACTGCTGCTATGACAACTGCTGAGAAGAGGAAGCGTGCACAACCATACATTTGCCCAGCAGCATTGTTCTGGTCTCCATTCTATGTTGCCAATGGCAACTGATTGCTGGTCGTAAAAACTGCTACCATATAACACATTTTCGAACATGTAAAAATACTAAATTGGCTCGGCATCTTGAGAACATCCTTTTTTTTTTTGGCACAAAAATACATTGTGTTTTTACCTTTTTAAGAGTACCAAAACCTAAAATATTTACCCAACCAAACCCAGCCAGGTACCAGGTTTCTGATTGTTCTGTTGGTTGACGTTTGCAGGACATTATAGCCCTTTAGTATATTTGTTGTCCTGCCTTGTCAGTTTATTTAATCTAGATGTCTTTTACATTTCAGAGAATTAATGAGAAGCCACAAGTAATTGCAGACTATGAGAGTGGAAAAGCCATTCCCAGCAATCAAGTCATGGGAAAGATTGAGAGGGCAATCGGTAAGTCTCCATGATATGGTTATGTAAAAGATTTTATCTATATTGAAAGTATATTTTTGCTTATGGTGAGACTGTGAGGTCCTAAAGCTTGCTTTTGATTTTTTTTTTCTCCCTTCATGATGACCCATGAAGAGAGAGGCTCCACCCCCTGGGAGGAAACACCAACTGAACAAAGATTAATACCCACCCCTTCCTCTCCACTTCAGTTCCTTGTGTTGTGTTTCTTCCCTAAGGAACGGGACAGTAGGCTGCAACCAATTTGTTTGTTTTTTCCACTCTAGAAGCCCGCTGAGACTGGAACCATAGTTATCGGATGTAGTTCACCTGAGGTTTGCAGGTGGGCAGGGCAGTCCCCCATAGCCCGACAGAGCACTAGTTGTGCACTGTCCCCTTTTTAAATTCCGGCGATTTGGAAGCGGGAGTGCAGTGCCTAGAAAACCCCTGTGGTACTCACCGGAGTCTCCAGTCGCTGGCGGTCCTCGGTTTTTCGGGCTCTAATTCTTCTATTTTCTGCGTGTAGGCAACCCTTCCTCCCCAGTCATTACCAGGGCTGGAGACATTAGAAACGGAGCTTTAGTGATGTGGCGATCCAGCGGCATCGGGTCGCCGTTCCTAACCCAGTAAGGATTGATGGTCCTGGGCAGAAAATACAGGTGCAGGCAGTAAATCTTTTGGTTCTTACACCTTGTGCAAAATGCCTCAGGAGAAGCTGGTGTGTAATCCTGATATATATTTTGCATCCTATGCTGCAAGGAGGTATGTTATTGTAATTGTCCTTTAGACTAATCCACTTAAAGTAAAGGAGAAGGATAGAGACAATGACCCTCCCAAGGGAAGCTCAAGGAAGGAGACTTTAGTGATGTGGCGATCCAGCGGCATCGGGTCGCCGTTCCTAACCCAGTAAGGATTGATGGTCCTGGGCAGAAAATACAGGTGCAGGCAGTAAATCTTTTGGTTCTTACACCTTGTGCAAAATGCCTCAGGAGAAGCTGGTGTGTAATCCTGATATATATTTTGCATCCTATGCTGCAAGGAGGTATGTTATTGTAATTGTCCTTTAGACTAATCCACTTAAAGTAAAGGAGAAGGATAGAGACAATGACCCTCCCAAGGGAAGCTCAAGGAAGGAGACTTTAGCTATGTACAAGGAGATAACGGCAATGAGGAACGAGATTACCTCGATGTTCGATGTTTACAGTTCTCCTGGGTTGCACCCAAGGGAATCCGCTGCTGACCCATTCACTCCACAGTCAGGACACCCTATTTGGGGTGCTAGACCCCTTGGATCCCTTACCACATCTATCCTTGGAGCAAATGTCCAAAGTTAGATCTGCTGCTCTGGACATCTGACCCAGTGGAGCATCCAAGCTTTGAAGATATGGGGGCATTGCATTATCCAATGGATCACAGTATAGAAGGCATCCTAAAAAGGGCTTGGGACGCTGCATCATTTACATTCCGGCCTGCCCTGGCAGCAGATGGTTGTGTCAGAAGCATGGAAATGTGGCTCAATCACATTAAGGTTATCTGTAGAATGACACTCCTAAGGAGCATATCCTAGATACTTTACCCTGTTTAGAGTCATTTCCCTACTAGCTAATTCTTCAGAGGAGGCCATCAGAGCCACAGCTAAGTCTACTGCCTTATTAGTCTGTGCCAGAAGAGCTCTTTGGCTTAAAACAGGGTCAGATGATCTGGTTTCCAAGTTGTGCGGCATTTCATGGTAATCTATTTGGATACCACACTCGTTCTAGAGAAGCGGTTAAGAAATTCCCAAATAGAAAGAGGAAGTTGCATCAAACTGCCTTAAGGTAGTCCCAGGGTAGGCAAAATGAGCAGAAAAGGTGTTGGATTGCTCTGCAATCCCCCCAGAGGGCCCTAAGTCTCAGTCCTGACAGACTGCCAGGTGGGAGGGGGGCTCTCCTTGTTTGTAGCTGCCTAGAGAGCAATTTACCAAAATCTGTTTGCGTTAGGGACAATGGAAAGGGGATATTGATTAGTTCTCATGCATCCCTCAAATTTTTTTTTTTTTCTGGTGACCAGGTTACCAAGAAACACCAGAAAGAGGGAAGCATTTCCACTAGTCTTAGAAGAATTAATTCAGAAGAATATGATAGAAATAGTTCTGCCAAATTCAGAGAGGTGGGGGTTTTATTCTCATTTTTTCTGGTGCAAAGACCCTTTATGGTCAATTTAGACCTACAGGATGCCTACCTGCACATTCCAATCTTGGTGCTACATCGCAAGTTTCTGAGGTTTGCAATTCAAACGGACCAGGGGCTTTATTATTACCAGTACAGGGCCCTACCTTTTGGCCTGTCATCAGCCTTGCGGATCTTTACAAAAGTTTTGGCCAAATCAATGATGCACCTCAAAGGAAGGCATTACAACTATTTTGTACCTGGACGATCTACTCCTATTAACCAGGTCAGAGGAATCGCTGCTAGCACGGACTCTTTCTTATAAAGACTCTAGTTGGGTTGTCAGCTGAGAAAAATCAAATCTAGTACCCAGTTGCTCTGGTATGATATAGGCAGTATCATTCAGCATCTGCAAGGTTCTCATATGGAGTTGAGCCCATGGAACTTCTGTAGAGATTCCTCCTATCTCGTTGGGACAAGTGCTGGAAGTCCAGATGGAGGAGGACATCCTAGAACGTTTCCATTGGTGAACAGATCCAGTGATACTAAAAAGAGGAAGCCAGTGGAAGCAAAGAAATCCTGTAGTTATAACAGAAGCCAGCTCTTGGGTTTGGGGAGACCACTAGGACAAAGTATCCAGGGTAGGTGGCCATGATACATAGCGAGCAAATCCTCCAACTTCAGGGAACTATTGGTGGTCAAGCTGGCACTGTTTTCCCTACATCCAGTCCAGGTTGTCCCAATATCCTTGCATATGGGTTCTCTCCCCTAGGGGGCTCTTGACTGCAATTCAAAGATGTAGCTCCTCCCGGCCCCCTATAAAGGCAGGTGTCCCTCTATTTTTCCCCAGTTCATCTTGCAGTCTTGGCTGCAGAAGATTGTTGGCACTCTGTTATTGGCAGCAGAGCGGGCCCACCTAGCCCATTGGCCGCTGCGGACTCGTGACGGTAAGATGAACGCCAGGGTCTGTGGCGTTCGGCAGAGCTTAGGCTCTGGGCCGTAGACCTTACATTAAAAGGTAGCTGGCCGCAGGCTGATGGTGAGCCCGAGGGGGAAGCACTGTGTTTTACTGTATTGTCCATCCCTGCCCACAAGCTTTATTTGTCTTGGCTGTTTTCCTGTACTGTGTGTTTTTTTTTTTTTTTTTTTTTTTTTTTTTTTCTTTCTTCACTTGCTGGCTCAGGCTGGCCTGGGCGAGGAGGGGGTCTGGCAGCACTCGCCTCCCTGCGCTCCCTCGTCTGTCTCCTGGGACGCGGACTGCTGGCCTGCCGCATCAGGCGCTGTCTAGGGAAGACGGGGGGGGGGGGGTGGAGAGAGCGTGTGCTCGCGCTGCCTATACGGCGGGCCGCCGCCATCTTGCTTCTGCAGTTCTCAGGGGACGGGCGTCTTCTTGCCCTCAGCCCTGTGTGTGAGGGGGAGGAGCCTGGCGCCAGCGCGCTGATGTCGTGCCGATGCTGCTCCCCCCCCCCCCAAGGTTCTTTCTAGAAGGCTGGCCCGGAAGCTGCTGCGCTGATCTCCTCCTCGCTTCTCTTGGGGACAAGCTGGGACCTTCGGTCTGAGGATGCTGCGGGACCCTATTGTCAGTGTAGAGTCCCTCTTTTTTACTGCATTGCCTTTTTGTCGCTTTTTTTTATTGTGCCAAGGCTGATCAGGGTTCTTTCTCTCTTTTTTTATAGATCGGGGCTGAGGTTGAGGGTTGTGGTTCTTCCCGGTCCCCCCCCCCTCCTTCTTTTTTTTTTTCTTTTTTTTTTTAAGAGGGATCATTATAGGCTTGGGTCACTAGAGTCTTGTAGCCTTATTGATTTTTACTGCTTAAATCGCCATAATGGAGGCATCAGGGGATAGTGAGCTGGGGGCCCCTTTTGGGCAGGACAGGCTCTGTCCCATGTGCAGTAGGAATCCTCTGGCGGATTCAGCACGGTTTGTACCACTTGCGCCAGAGGCATTATTTTGGACCATGAACGGGCAGGCGTCCCTAGCCCTGCACTGCCATCTGCCTCTCCGACCTGGGGTAGAGGTAGACCCTGCGGCTGGCCCAATCCCTCTTGGGGAGCTAAATTCAAGCCCTCTCGGGCATGAGGGGGCGCTCACCCATCCAGGTGGGGGGGACGGCTTCTGCTGTTTGCTCAGATCTGGAAGCGGCACGTCTCGGATCGGTGGATTCAGGAGGTAGACAAGATGGAGCGGACAGCCAGGCCGCCCACAAAATTCCTCAGTTCACGAATATCCCGAAAACCTATAAGGCCCAGGCCTTGAACGGCTGTGCATCACCTCCTGCGCATAGGTGTGATATGCCCTGTACCTCGGCAGGAACAGGGTCAGGGATTTTACTCCGACATGTTCATGGTTCCCAAGAAGGACGGAACGTTCAGACCTATCCTGTACCTGAAGGGTCTCAACAGGTTTGTAAGAGTCAGACATTTCCGCATGGAGACTTTACGGTCAGTGGTGAGATCGCTTCGGCCCGGCGACTTCATGACCACGGTGGACATCAGGGATGCTTATCTGCACATCCCGATTTTCCAGGGACATCAGAAGTTCCTGAGGTTTGCTCTGGAGGATCAGCATTACCATTTTGTGGCACTTCCATTCGGGATATCCTCAGCCCCCGTGTTTTCACCAAGGTGCTGGCGGGCATCATGGCTATCCTGAGGAGCCAGGGCATTAGTGTGTTTCCCTATCTGGACGACCTGCTGTTTGCGGCCCAGTACCTTCAGCAGGCCGAGAGCGATACTCGGACGGTGTTGTCAACCCTGGAGGCCTTCGGCTGGGTAGTCAATTACACAAAGTCCTTTGTCACTCCCGCAACAGTGAGATCCTTCCTGGGAATGACGATAGACACCGCTCAGGTCAAGGTTTTCCTGCCACAGCAGAAGGTTTTGGGTATCTAGATGCAAGTGCAGGCCTTGCTGTCGTGTCTTGTCCGGTATGTCTGGGGATGAGATTGGTGGGCCTAATGGTGTCCTGCTTCGAGGCAGTGCCTTTCGCTCAATTTCACATGAGATCCAGGGTCAGTGGGGTCCGCAGGAGAACCGCTTACCCATAAATCTCCTGGAGCTGAGAGCGATCCGGTTGGTGCTTCTTCGCTTGACTTCACACTTGAGGGGTCGTGCGATCCAGGTTCGCTCGGACAATCAGACGGCTGTCGCCTACATCAATCACCAGGGCGGGACTCGGAGCAAGAGAGCCCTCAAGGAGGTGATCCAGATTCTGACTTGGGCAGAGGAGAATGTTCCCTGCATCTCGGCAGTCTACATTCCCGGGGTGGAAAACCAGGAGGCAGACTCCCTGAGCAGGGGCACCTCGCGCCTGGGGGAATGGTCTCTCAACAGCAAGACGTTTCACACTCTGTGTCCGCTGCAGTCAGCCGGACATGGATCTGTTTGCGTCCAGACACAATCACAAGCTTTCAAGGTTCGTCTCCCTCTCAAGAGATCCTCTGGCCATTGCAACAGACGCTCTGGCGATTCCTTGGACTGAGTTCAAATTTCTGTATGCATTCTGCGCAAGATAGCCCAGGAAGGGGTACAAACTATCCTGGTGGCTCCTCGCTGGCCGAGAGGGAGTTGGTTTGCGGACATAGTTCAGATGTCAATAGACCACTACATCATCCCGACCACCCCGGGGCTTCTCACACAGGGGTCGCTGCGGCACCCCAATTTACGGACGCTGGCTTTGGCGGCCTGGCTATTGAATCCTCAATCCTGATGGAAAAGGGGTTATCGGCCACGGTTGTGCAGACAATGATTCAGGCACGGAAAAAATCTTCCATGATATACTACAGAGTTTGGCACGCCTATATTGCTTGGTGCGAGGCCAAGAGTCTCCCTTGCCACATATTTTCAATTTCTAGGTTTCTGGAGTTTTTGCAACACTGCTTAGACTTGGGTCTCCAGCTGAGCACCCTCAAGGGTCAGGTTTCGGCCTTAGCCATCTTTTTCCAGAGATCCATTGCCAACCATAGGTTGATCAAGACTTTTTTCCAGGCAGTCGCCCATGTCCCGCCACCGCGTAAGTCAGTATTACCGGTGTGGGACTTGAATTTAGTACTTTCTGCTCTTCAGGGCCCTCCCTTCGAGCCATTGTGTGATGCTGCATTGTCTATTTGGACTCTCAAAGTGGTCTTTCTGGTAGCGATCACCTCGGTGCGTCATGTATCAGAGCTGGCCGCGCTTTGTATGTAACCTCCCTATTTTAAGTTGCATAGGGATAAGGTGGTTTTTTCGCTTTAAACCTGATTTTTTTACCTAAGGTCGTTTCTCCCTTTCACCTTAATGAGGAAGTTGTCTTACCTTCCTTGTGTCCAGCACCAGCTAATTCTAAAGAACGGACCCTCCATGCTTTGGACATGGTCAGAGCCGTAAAGTATTACCTGGCTGCGACTGAATCCTTCAGGAAATCGGATTTGCTCTTTGTCCTAACTGAGGGTTCTAGGAAAGGATTGCCACCAGCCAAGTCCACTCTCAGTAAGTGGATCAGACAGGCGGAAGTGCAAGCATATTCTGCCAGGGGGGAGGAACCCCCTTTTCGGATCACAGCTCATTCTACCAAGAGCTATTGGTGCCTCTTGGACTTTTCAGCACCAGGCATCGGTGGAACAAGTTTGTAAGGCCGCAACTTGGTCTTCTGTTCATACTTTTACAAAGTTTTACAAGGTGGATGTCGGGGCCTCAGCTGACGCTGTTTTTGGCCGAAAGGTGCTTCAGGCAGTAGTGAAATGAACTACATGCTGTTCCGCACTGGGGATCCCGCCCAATTGGACACTGCTTTTGGATGTCCCATATGTAAGGATATTGGGACGACCTGGACTGGATGTTAGGAAAAATATAATTCTGTGAAACTCGCCTGTAGAACGTTTTTGGATACATCAGTCCAGGTCGTCCACCCTGCCCTTAGTTTCATTATGTCCTGTTGCCTGTTATGGTGATCAACCATTTTTGTTTTCATAGGACATTGTTTTATTCAGATTGTTTGCTTAGAGAGAGTATAAGCTGAAGCTGTGTGAAGTAACATGGTTTCTTAGGCCTCCCGGCCCTGTCCTCTTGTTGCATACTGCTTTTTAACCACTGGGGAATGATAGAGGGATGCCTTCCTTTTATAGGGGGCCGGGAGGAGCTACATCTTTGATCTTGCAGTTGAGCGCCTCCTAGGGGCGAGCACCCATATGTAAGTATATTGGGACGACCTGGACTGGATGTATCCAAAAACAATTCTACAGGTGAGTTTCACAGAATTGTATTTTTACCAGTAATCTCAGGCAGAAGTGCCAGATCCGCTCCAACATTGCTTCCACCGTAGCATACCTAAATCAGGACGGGACCAGGTCATTGTCGCTGATAAATCTCTCAAATTCCCTTTTCGTCTGGTCAGGGTGAAACTGACTGGTGTCTAAATTAGGTGTTCCTCCAGATTGAGGCCCCAGGGACCTCTCACAAATCCCCAGATTTCTCTGGGACCTGGCTTTGCGCGCTACGCGTCACGGCCCGCTCTGGCCCGCCCTTCGAGGTTTCGATTGGTGCCTTTTTGTTGTGCAGTCGTGAGCGCGCGCGGTAACGGTCCCCCCTTCCACGGTTTGTAAGTGCCCTCGCAGGCGATTCTTATGCTCCTTGCTTGCTGTGCATGGTTCTGACACCCTTTATTCTCATTATGTCTTTCAGACGGTTGAATCCAGTGGCTTCTCCCGGCCCGATAATTGTCAGTTGGGCCTTATTATAATTACTCCCACTTCACTAGCGGGTCATTGGGGCATCCAGGGTTGCTTTATAGCGTCAATCCCTACTGGCAGATTGTGCCTAAAAATCACCATATGGAGGCATCTCAGGATAATGTGACCGGGGTCCCCTTGGGACAAGACCGGCTGTGCACCGCGTGTGGACAACCCCATGCTGACGCTGACAGGGCACGGGTCTGCGTACCCTGTGCTGAGCAAGCGCTGGCCTTCCATTCTGGCTGGCCAGTGGCTGCACCTCGCTTTACTTCACCCACTTCCCCAGGCTTAAATCTCACTCCTGCTGAGTCGCACACAAGTGGGGATTCTCAGCCTCAATTGTCTGACTGCCTACGGCTGAACAGATCATTGCGAGGTCTTTAGCGCGTAAGGGTCCTGGTAAGAGGCGGCACTTGACGCCTAATGTTACTGTTTTCCCTATGGGATCTGAGGAGTTTGACTCTGTGTGGCTATACCCCTTCTGTTGAAGGAGAGCTCTTTTCTGACTCGGGTTCATCTGAGTCCGACTGGTCATGAAGTCTCTGGCCCTGACCCCTGGGTCCAGGATGACACTGACTGTCTGTCTGATTGTTGATCCAGATCTTTGAGGTTCTGTCTATCTCTCCCCCTGGTGAGGCTCCCAGGCAAAGAGGGAAGCGTTTCCATATAGCAACATCTCGTTTGGAATTTCTGGAGCAGGCACATTTCCATACCCTTGTGCTCAAGGAATGGGAGTGCCCCAGTAAACTGCCCAGGGTCCCAGGGGATTGGGATGAGAGGTATCCTTTCCCCCCTGAGGTGGTTAAATGTTGGTCATCCAAACCCCCCCCCCCCCCCCCAGAGGTGGATGCCCCGATCATAGGGCTACCTAACTACCTAACCCCCCTTTTTATTAAAGTCCCTGCTTATACTATCCTTCGAGATGCTGAGGACCGGCGCATTGACCTGTTGGCCTCCCACGCCTTTGCATGTGCGGGGACAGCGCTGCGCCCGGTCTGTGCCTCCCCCATTACGGCCGTGGCCGCTAGAACCCTCATCAGAAAGATGCTTGATCGTCTCCCTGATGATCTCCCTTGGGATGTGTTTAATGCACTCTCCAGTTGTGAGGTGTTTGTAAAATTTATCCTATTAGCATTGGATGACACCATCAGAATGTGTGCAAGAACTTCTGCCCTTGTGGTGGCTATACGTCGCTTGCTCTGGCTGCGACAGTGGGGTGCTGATGATGCGGCAAAGAAGGCTCTTACCGGGATGCCTTTTAAAGGGCGACGCCTGTTTGGGGCCTGTCTAGACCTGTTTGGTAAGAAGGGTAAGTTTCCCCCAATGCAGGCGGCTGTCTCGGCCCCTTCAGGGCCAGGGCACCTCTTCTACCCCCTACCAGGGTGTTAAACAGGAACCAGGGGTGTCCTTCGCGGGGGCTCGCGCAGATTCCTGTCCCAGGAGCAGCAGACAACGTCCTGGCTCCTCCAGGGGGCTAAGCTCAAATCTTGCCCCAAGTCCGCTCAAGCATGATGGGTCGCCCTTGCCCGTCTGGGTGAGGGGACGGCTGCGGCACCTTGCTCATGTCAGGAGGCATCACGCCTCAGACTGGTGGATTCAGGAGGTAGTGTCCTCCGGCTTCTAGATAGTTTGCTGTGCGGCCTCCCCCAAGATTATCAGGTCCCGGGTACTCCTGGTCCCTGCCTCTGCTCAGGTGCTGGTGCAGGCCATGCAAGGCCTGCGGGGTCTGGGGGTCACTTGCAGATTGCCCTTAACAGACAAAGGCAGGGGACGCTGCACCAACCTTTCCAGTCCCCCAAAAGGATGGGTCAGTCTGGTCCATTCTGGATTCACGGATTTTCAACATTTCGTCAATTACAGGCGGTTTCTGCATGGAAACTCTGTGCTTGGCCATCAGCTCCTTGCGCCCTGGGGCCTTCTTGCCATCTGTGGAGATCAAAGATGCTTATGTTCACATCCCTGCGTCTTCAGGACAACAAGGTTCTTCAGATTTGCGTTGGAAGACCAACGCTGCCAACTGTGGCCTTGTCATCTGGCCTCTATTCAGCTCCCAGATTGCTCACCAAGGTGCTGACGGGGGTGATGTCTCTGAGACCATGGGGCGTCCGCTTGATGACCTACCTGGCCGTCCTCATCACTTCTCAGTCTCTACATCAGGCTAAGTTGAATATGGGAGTCATTTGGAGGGGTGATCAAACACCCCAAGTCCTTATTGTCCCCTTCATTGGTACTCCATTCCTTTGAATGAATCCGATACAGTTCAAGCAAGGATCTTCCTTCCTCAGCAATAAAGTGGACAATCTGGTTGCATGGGGCTCAGTTCCTCATAGCTGTCCCCGTCCCTCCACCAGCATCCCTGGAGCAGGGTCTGTGTGCCTTCCCCCCTGGTGAGGAGGTCCCTCTTGTAGTGGATGAACTCAAGGAACCTGTCTGGGGGCAGTTCCCTTCTTGCCCCTTCCTGGGAGACAGTCACCATGGATGCCAATCTATCAGGTTGGGGGGGGCGGGGGGGTCTTCTTCTGGAAGTCCCTGCGGTTCCAGTGGAGGTGGGGCTCTTAGGAGGCCCATTCACCTATCAATGTTTGAAACAGTGAACGTTCAGGTTAGTTCTAACTCGCTTAACTACTCCTCTTCAGGGCCTGCCTGTTCAGGGGCGCTCGGTCTATCTGACGGCATTGGCCAACATTAATAATCGGGGAGGGACCCGGAGCAGGAGGGTCCTCCAGGAAGTGTCTCTGATCCTTATCTGGGTGGAGGACAATGTTCCCTGCATATCAGCGGTATACGCTTCGATGAGGGTCCCTCTGCAACAGGGTGTGCTAATCCCTGTGTCACTATGGGGAACAACCAGTTGTGGATCTGTTTGTGTCCCGTCACGTGCGCAAGTACTCGGCCTTGTTTTCCTGTCTCAGGATCCTCTGGTCGTGGTCACGGATGTCTTAGTAATGTCATGGCAGGACATTCTGTTCTGTATGTCTTTTTCTCCATTCCCCCTGCTAGGCAGGGTCCTGCGCAGGATTGCTCTGGAAAGGGTGCCAGTGATTCGGGTGGCCAAGAGAGTGTGATTAGCAGACGTGGTGATGAGGGCAGTAGATCGGTACGTTCTGCCAGGAGTGCCAGTTCTGCTCACTCAGGGCCCCTTTACGTCAATCCCATTCTGCGGACTCTGGCTGGATGGCCTGGCTGCTGAAACCTACATCTTGATGGAGACAGGCTTGTCTGCCTCGGTGATTGAGACTATGGGAAGACTAGGAGCAAACCTCTCCTTCCATCTATTATAGGGTATGGCGTACCTTTATTGATTGGTGTGAGTCTAGGTCTCTTCCCTGTAGGGTGTTCTCTTTCCCCAGGGTTCTAGAGTTATTACTGCATGGGTTGGAGTCAGGTCTCCAACTCATTACTCTGAAGGGTCAGGTTCTGCCCTGTCCATCTTCTTTCAGACTTTCTTTCAGGGGGTTACTCATGTGTGTTCCCCATGTAAACCTATGGTCCCTGTTTGGGATTGAACTTGGTTTTGTCTGCCTTGCAGGGTGCTGCCTTTGGACCTATTTAGGATGCTGTTCTGGTTGTACCTACCTTCAAGGTTGTCTTTCTGGTGGCTATTACTTCGGTCAGACGTGTGTTTGAGCTGGCAGCTCTGTCTATCTAGCCCCCATTCTTTGAGAGACACCAGGATAAGGTGGTGGTCCGCTTTAAGCCAGACTCTCTGCCTAAGGTGGTGTCTTCTGTTCATTTGCTTAAGATATTGTCCTTCCTTCTTTGTGTCCTATTCCTAGCAACTCTGAGGAAAGGGTTCTGCATTCCTTGGACAGGTGTTGGAAGTATTCCTTGGTAGTCACTGCGTCCTTTAGGAAAACTAATGCTCTTTTGGGCCTACGGCCACTCCATCCTGAATGCGTTTGATCTCGGGGGCTAAGTAGCGTTGGGCCTGGTCATTACTTGGAAGGGATGGTCCCTCCTGGTCCTAGGGTTGGTTTGGCTCTGGCCAAGTCTACTTTTAGCAAATGGATTCGTCAGGCTGTGACTCAGGCCTATCCCTCTATGGGGAAGATTCTTCCCTTTTTCGCTTTACTGCTCATTTTGCTCGTGCTATTGGTGCCTCTTGGGCTTTTCAGCACCAGGCTTCTGTTGATCAAGTTTGCTAGGCCGCTACTTGGTCTTCTGTTCATACCTTTTCAAGGTTTTGCCAGGTTGATGTTAGGGCCTCAGCTCATGCTGTCTTGGCCGCAAGGTTTGGCAGGCAACAGTGGTTTAAGCTGTCTGCTGTTGCCTTTTTTTGTTCCCACCCTACTTTATGGACACTGCTATTGGATGTCCCAAGTGTAAGTAATCTATTTGGAGCAAGACGTACTGTATACTAAGAATAATACAATTCTGTGAAATACTCACCTGTAAAATTGGTATTATACGTATACAGTAGGTCCTGCTCCACCCCACTCTGGTTTTTGCATTTTTCTGGATCCCCTGTATGGTGATTATCATGGTTATAGTTACCAGTTTTGGTGGTTAAATTCTCCCGGCTTCTTGTTCACTGCTTTTCAATGCTGGGGATTTGTGGGAGGTCCCTGGGTATTTGAGGGGGCGGGAGGAGCCTGTTTTTGCATGTCTCTGCAGTGCAGCGCCATCTGGCGGAGGATAACCCAAGTGTAAGTAATCTATTAGGAGCAGGACGTACTGTATACAAATAATACCAACTCTACAGGTGAGTATTTCACAGAATTGTATTTTTTTTTTTTTGTGCTCTATAATTTGCTCCTTGTCTATATAAGCAGCTTGTATATAAGGTATATAAAAGAAAACCATAGTATAGGAGGTTAATTATACTAACGGTGGGTTTGTTCATTTAAAGGATTGTCCAGTCTAAAACAAAGTCTATATTCACTTTTTTTGTTCCTCACCTCCTGTGTGCCTGTGCAGCTTTTCCGTCTTGTATCGGCATCTTAATACTTACCAAGGGCAGGGATCCAGCGCTGATGTGCGTGGTGCTATTTTTCTGCCACACGCCTACTCCGTTCATTGCAATATGAAGGGGGGGGGGTGCCATGTTCCGTATGCCCCTTTCTTTGCAAAGAATGGGAAGGCATGTTTGGGGAGGGGGGCAGCCTGATGGATGCAGCAGTTCTGCACAGTACTGGAAGACGGAACCACTCGATTTTCTATGGAGGAGCTGCTTCTTTGACACCAGCTGCATTGTCAAGGACCATCCCATTGCCAGAACTTGTAACATGGTTGGATTTTGGTCCCTCCCAAATGGGAAACTGTGATAAAACTGTGCTCCTGGCCATCTCTATAATTTTAGAAACTCATTGGTTCTAGAGCACGGGACTGCAAGGGCACATGTCATGTACCCGAACTACAAACCACCTATTTTAGTTTAAAGACTTAATAAATAACTTTATAATTTGCATACAGTTGCATTTAAACCCAAACGTAATTTGCACAGTCCTGCTCACCATTGTGTCTTTTTTTTTATTTATTTATTTCTCTTTTTTTTTAGGCCTCAAGTTGCGAGGAAAGGACATTGGGACCCCTGTGGAAGCTGGCCCAAAAAAGAAATGAAAACAAAGCCTCGAAATCAGTGAGCCCAGCTGATCTCGACCAGTCTTACACAAGGACTGGAACTGAATTGCCATCTGTACACACCGGGGCTTTGGACTTGACGACTAGATAGAACAGACCGAATGCAATGATAATTGCTGTAAAAAGAAAGTGTTTCTTTAAATGTGATGTACAGCAAGGTTCCTGCTCAACCTAGCAGAGAAAAATGTCTGAGCAGGAAAGGGGTGGCCATGATTGTTTACTATTTTGTGTCCAGCGCACGGTTGGGGCTGCTTATTTTTATTTTAATTCAGCGATAAGGAGGATCGGTCCCTCCATTTATAGAAGTTCTCACATCCTTTCTTGTATGTAATTGTAAAATAAAAAATGTTATCCTTCACTGCATTTAGTCACTTCCTGCACTTCCAGCACGTCCTGCTCCATCTATAATACTTACACATGGGTAATCCTCCGCCAGAGGGCGCTGTTCACTGCAGATATGCAAAAACGGGCTCCTCCCGGCCCTTCATATACCCAGGGACCTCCCACAAATCCCCAGATTTCTCTGCAGTGCTGATTGCGAAGACATGAAGTATCAACTCTCTCTCAGGTGAGCGGGGCTATCACAGCCTGCGGGACTATTTCCACCCGTCCTCTTCGATACAGATGTGCCTCCCAGCCTGAGCTGCGCTGGTCGGGTGAAGGTAGGCAGCACCTCGTGTGCTCACGGAGCAACGCTCCACCGCAATCCCCCACCATAGGGTAGGCGGTTTAGGCCGATGGTGAGCCTCCATTAGATGCCCCTCCCGCATTGTTGCCTGTGCCCCTCACAAAGTTAATCCCTGGACGCAGGTCCGCTTCTCCCTCGCTTCCTCCCGTAGCTCGGGGGGAAAAGAAAGGGGGGGTATGTGTGGCAGTCCTAGTGTAATGTAACACGTTTAAGGCCTTTGATCTTTCATTGAACTTGGGTGTCAGTGTTGCGCTCCTAGCTCCCCATAAGTTTATGGTTGCGCGCCTGTTTGTCCTTTCATTACATGAGTGTATTGCCCAGACGGCAGCATCATTTTCTAGCGTGACGGCAACATTATGTATGTGCGTACTATCCACTACTGTCTTTCACGTTTCGATGGTTAGAGCTTCGCACTCTTTGGGGGAGGCGGGGACTCGGTATGACGCGCTCCGCGTCACAGCCAGATCAGGCCCGCCCCTCGAGGTTCGCTTGGCGCCATTTTGACAGTCTTCGCGCGCGTGGTGCGATCCGCCTCCTCCCTTGGTCATGTAAGTGCTCTCTGGGGCGGTATTTGTTCCTATGTGTTTTATTCGGCTGCGCATGGCACTGACACCCCCCCTTATCCCATTACGTCTTTCAGACGCCAGGACTTCGGTGGCTTCTCCCGGCCTAACATATATTATAGCGGTCCACATAACAAATTCTCCCACTTCCTAGCGGGTCTTGGGGCATCCAGGGTTGCCTATTGCGTAAATCCCTGCGGGCATACTGCTCAGATAATCGTCATATGGAGGCATCTCAGAATTATGTACCCGGGGTCCCTCTGGGACATGACCGGCTGTGTGCAGTGTGTGGTCAGCCCCATGCTGATGCTGACAGAGCACGGGTCTGTGGACCGTGTGCTGAACAGGCACTGACCTGTCAATCAGGTTTGCCAGTGGCTGAACCTCCCTTCAATACACCCGTCTCCCCGGACCTAAATCTCACTTTGGATGAGTCTCACTCGAGCGGGAAAGACCAGCAAACCGTGCCGCACAGGCTGCCTACGGCGGAGCAGGTGCTGTCTAGTTTGGCGGAGCGTATGGGCCCTGGAAAGAAGCGGTCCCCGATGACTCTGCTGATATGCAGGACCTTGATCCTTCTGAGGAAGGTGAGCTATTCTCAGATTCGGGCTCCTCGGATGAGATGCCTGGGAGCCGTGATGATTCTGGGCCCGGTTCTTGGGGCCTGTGTGACACAGATGAACTTCTTATTAAGATCTTTGAGCTTTTGTCAATCTCCCCTCCTGGAGAGGCTCCCAAGCCTAAGAAGGAGAGTTTCCACACAGCGCCACTGGGCTTGGAATTCCTGGAACAGGATCATTTCCAGAATCTTATATCCCAAGAATGGGAATCGCCTTGTAAACTTAAAGGGGTCCCAGGGGTCTGGGATTGGAAGTACCCTTTCCCTCCTGATGTGGTTAACTTTTGGTCAGCACCTCTTGTGGTGGATGCACAGATTATAGGGGTTACTAACCCCCCCCTTCAAGACGGCTCCTTATTACCGTACCCTTCGGGATGCTGAGGACCGGCGCATTGACAGACTGGCTTCCCACGCCTTTTCGTGTGCAGGGACGGCTCTGCGTCCGGTCTTTGCCGCGGCCATCACAGCGGCGGCCGCCAGGACTCTCGTTAGAAAAGTACTTGACCACCGACCTGAGGACCTCTCCTGGGGGGTGTTTAATGCGCTATCAGACTGTGATGTGTTTGTGAGGTTCATCCTCTCAGCGCTGGATGACACCATTAAGATGTGTGCTAGAACCTCTGCCCTTGTGGTAGCTATTCGCCGCCTGGTCTGGCTGCGACAGTGGGGTGCTGACGATGCTACGAAAAAGGCGCTCACTGGCCTTCCCTTCAGAGGACGGCGACTATTTGGGGCCCGTTTGGACCTTTTTGGAAAAAAGCCTTCTCCCTTGGCAACAAGTGGACTCCTGGTCACGGGGGCTCTGTCCCCCCTTTACTGACATCTTACTTTCACCAGGCAGGATTGCAGCTGGTGGGCCCGTTGGTGGCGTATCAGATGATGTCCCTTATATACCGAGCCCTTGGGCTCTTTGGCACAGTAGGTTACTGATCCTACACGGGGTTCCAGCACCCCTGGAACTAGGTCTGTGCTCATTCCCCCTTGGTACGGTGGTTCCTTTTCAGCTGATTATATTCAAGGACCCTGTCGGGGTACCCCCTTGCTTGCATCTTCCTGTGAATGGTCGCCTTGGGTACCAAGTCTCGCAGGTTGGCGGGGGGGGGGGGGAATTTCTTCCAAAAACCCCCTGTGACTCCTGGGTAGGGTCCCTTAGAGCAGTGGTCCCCAACCCTGTCCTCAAGGCCCACCAACAGGCCAGGTTTTGCAGATCTCCACAAAGATGCACAGGTGGAGTAATTAGTGCAGCTGCAGAGCAATAGAGCTGGCTATTTGGAGATCCAAAAAACATGACATGTTGGTGGGCCTTGAGGACAGGGTTGAGGACCACTGCCTTAGAGGGTCCATCTTACCTACTGGTTTGTTAAAACATGAGCCTTCCGTTGACTCTATATGGCTGGACTTCTATTTTAGGACCTGTCTATTTGGGGGAATCTGGGCCTGTTGGAAGACAATGGCCTGTTTTATTACTGGTCTGGAGCTTGAAGCAGGATGATCCCTCTGGAGGGTTCCTGATCCTAATCTGGGCGGGGGTCTATGCCCTCTGCTCCTCAACGGTATTCGCTCCAGTGGATGTTTTTAAGTGGCAGGTTATGCTATCCTGGTGTCACTCTGAGAGCCAACTAGGGTGGCTCTGTTGGGTCTCGCTTATACCACAGGGGCTCTGCCCTTGTTTTTACTGTCCCAGAATATTCTGACTCTGGTCATGGGGGTTTAGTAAACTTATGCATGCATGACCTGGTATATGGGGGGCTAGGAGCAAGCTTCCTTGGCTTCCTCTTCCTCCGTCTATTGTGGGTTATTGTGTACCTATATTGATTGGCATGAGTCTTGGTCTCTTCCCTGTTGGACGTTCTCGGTTCCCAGGGTTCTAGAGTCGTTACAGCATAGGTTGGGGTTGGCTCCCCATCTAGGTACTCTGAAGGTTCAGGTTCTGTCCTGTCTGTCTTCCTGTAGAAGTCTGGTTCGGTCTTCTTGTGAGGCGCTCTCTTGGGGGCATCTCCCAAGTAGTTCTGTGGTTCCTGTTGGGATCCATTTTCATTCTGTTTGCCCTGCGGATTGTTCCCTTGGGACTTGGATGGATGCTGTCTTGTAGTCCAAGTCGCTTCTCTGGGGGCTCCTGCTTATACCATGACGTGGTGGTATTCCGTCTTACGCCGGACCCCTTTGTCCAAGCGGTGTTTTATGATCCTTATTTAAGTCCTTTTAGTCTAACTATGGACCTTTTTTTAATTTTTTTTTTTTTTTTTTATTTATTTTGTTTTAATAGTCTGTATACATAACAAGCATCTCAGGTACACAATGCAAAAATAAGTATAGCAGATATTACATAGTCAACAATAAACATGTTGAAAAATTCTTACGTTTTGTTGTCTCTGCTAACTATACACTGTCACCAGGGACCTACTACAAGGTTCGACAACTTCACTTTCTACTGTGAGTACCCCAACAAGGTGGGGGACCACGCATTCTTCATGGAACTTCTCCAAAGATTAAAACAGGTAGAACAAGAAGAATCTACATCCATGCCACAAGAAGGCAAACAAAGAAAATAAAGTAAAATAAGGAGAGAAAAAGTAAAAAAAAAAGGGGGGGGCGAAGGGGGCACCCCAGAGCAAAACCGGTCAACTACATCCCAGCGGGAATGTGCTTGTAATCCTCCGACTCAGTGAACTGGGTCCAATAGAACCAGGTTGCCAAATATTTCTCTAAGCCACCCTCACCAGATGTCTTAAGGTCCTCAAACCTCATTGTCTCATTAACTTTCAACGCCCACATTGCAAAGGTGGGGAGGGTCTTCTTTTTTCCATAAGAGGGGAATGCATACCTTGGCCGCATTGAGGAGATGGCATAACAAGGAACACCAATATATTCTAAGTATGTCACACACCCCGCTTCAAGATATCCATAACATGTGGGTATTACCGACCTGAAGAGGGCGTTCCTGCAGAGATGATAGCAAAAAGAAAGCCCCTCCCTGATCCATAAATACCTGGGACCTCCCACTCATCACCCAGTTTTCCATCTCTGCAGACGGCGAGCAAGTCAGAAGATGATGGCTCCTCCTTGCACAGGGGGATTTCAGGTAGCCGGGATTACTCCCGGCCCGCTAATTATTTATTTCCGTTTGGACCCTTTTTTTTTTTTTTTTCCAGAAATCCATATGCCTCCCAGCTTTGGCTGTGGGTCCAGGCGAGGGTATATCAGCACCTTAGGTGCTCAGGAGCAATGCTCCACCGTGAGACCCTATGTGAGAGGGTAGGCGGTTACACCGGGTTGGTGACCCCGGTTTGGGATGCCCTGTCCCTTAATTAACATTCAATGGCCCTCCCAGGATCCCTTTTCCACGGTGGGGTTGGGGAGTGTGGGTCCTTTCTTTATTAGTCTCTAACACTTTCCGTTCTGGGTGTTGTGTCTTTTTCACTGATGTTAGTGTGTGTCTCTTTAATGTTTTTACTCACCGCCACAGCCGTTTTACAGGAGGCCTTGTGCGGTGCTGGACCTGTCTCTTATCCCCCCCCCCATCTTGACTCAATCATCAATGGCGGCGGTAGTTACCTCACACCATGTAATTGTCCATCTAGTGGGGGGGGGGGGCCGGGCCGGGGCCCGTCCCTACTGTTTGGTCTGATTGATGTGCTTGTGTGTGTGCTGTACTCTGTGACACCCGGCCGGGCGCGGCGGCCGCACATCACGCTGCGGCGCCGGCCGGTTCTTGGCGCCCTTTTTTCCTGAGGAGACTTCTCCTCACGTTTGACCTGGGGGCGGGGCCGGTGTTGCGGAGCGTCACCGCTGCCCGCCCCCATCTTTCCCTGGCGCCGCTGCGGAGCTCTGCCTTGCGTAGGAGGAGGGGGGGGGCCGTGCTCGGTGTCACGCGCGTCCCGTGCTGACCACGCCCCCTTCTCCTCTTCTGTCAGCAAGCTCAGGAGGATCTCTCTCACGGTCGCCATTTCATGCTCCCGCGGTTCTGTAAGTGGCCTATGGCCCCCCCTCTTCCCTATCCTCTGTGCTGTATGAGTGTCTTTTGTCTTCGTTAGCCTTATTAGCTTTTTCTGTGTCTTTCAGGTGGTGTTTTCAGGAGGATCTCCAGTAGCATTTAGGGGGTCTCTCCCGATCCTTGATCACTGGGTTCACTATTGCTCATAAATCCTCCCACTCGGGACATTAACCCTTTTGTTGCCAAGCCCGTAACACCTACTAGCTGGCTTGGCTGGGCCTTAAGGGCCAAGCCCGTAGGTGTTACATGCTTGACTTTCCTCGCTTCTAGTTTAAAAAGTAAAAATAAAAAATACTCACCTGACCCCTTGTTGGATCCGGCCGGGTCTCCTCTTTAATTTGGTGCCATCCGATCCCCCGTGGGGGGTCGGATGGCTCCAGGAGAGCCCCCGGAATAGGCCGCCCCCCCCCCCCCGCTTCTGCAGCAGCAGCTTCTAACTGTAAAAAAAAAAAACAATAAAAAAGACATTCACTTACCTGTGTGTGCGCTGGCTCCCGCTGTCCCTCCTCTTCACCTGGGGGGCCTCCGAATCCCCCCCCAGGCTCTCTCCTCTCTTCTTCTCGATGGCGGCCGCCATCATGCCTCTAAGCCCCTAAGCTTATGAAGTCATCCCGGCCCCGAACGGGCTTCAGCTTTCTCAGCTTCTCAGATGCCGGTGATCGGCGCTGGGGAAGGAGGTGACAGGAGATCCTCTGATCTCCTGCCTTCTCCTTCTCTGGATGCCGATCACCGGCATCTGTCAGCTGAGCGGCGAGGGACAAGAGCTTGCAATCGAAGGTAAGTACAGTAAAAAAAAATTTTTTTTTTTCTAATAAAATACTTTTTATTATTGTGTGGTGGTTTTTTTTAACAGTTAACCCTTTGTGAGCTGGTAAGGGGTCCATGAGACCCCTTATACCAGTTCACAAGGCTGGGGGGGTGGCAAGTCACCTGCCCTAGCGGGTGACTTGCCATTAACCCCCGCACCCCCATTACCTGCCTCCCCAAAGGCCAGGGGGGGCAGAAGAGCCCGAGCCCACATAGGCTATGTGGGCTCGTAGGCTGCAGGGTGGGGGGGCCACCAAAGCTGCCCCCCCCACTCTGTGCCTACAAGCCCCCATAGCTGGTCCCGGGCTGGTTACTTTGGGTAAGGGGGACCCCACGTCATTTTTTTTTTTTTGGATTTTTAAGGGTTTTTAACCCTTAAAAATCCAAAAAAAAATGGGGTCCCCCTCCCCGGGAAGGGGGACCCTATGTCATTTTTTTTTTTAATTAACCATTTGTCATCCAGCAGCTATAAAAGGCTTCTGGGCAGGAAAGGGTGTCTACCTATACATATGTGGTATCGCTGTAATCGGGAGAAATTGGGGTTTCTCACGCAATAAGATTTTATTGACAAACTTACATTTTTTATTACAAAAAAACTCTACAAATTGTAAAAAAAATATTTTTTTTTTATTTTTTTTCACACATTTCACCCAAAAAAATTGAGAATACACCTAAAAAATACAAACAAGACATTTCATGTTAAAGCCCAGACTCTGTTGAAAAAAACAATATATAATTTTCCTGGGAAATCCCTGGAAATCCTTTCAAAAATGACAGTTGAATATGTGTAGCGCAAAATAGTGAAACATCGTCTGGCAACAGGGAGTGGCAAATGCTGCAGGTAGGCTGGCAGCGAAAGGGTTAAAGGGGCATCCCGGGTTGTCTAGTGGCGTAATTCCCTGGGTCATAGCGACTATTCTTAAAAGTTCACCTTATGGAGGCATCCCCGGATACTGGGCTCGGGGTCCCTTCGGGGCATCCCCGGAAGTGTATGTTGTGTGGGGTATCCATTTCTGGGGACGATGTACTTCTGTGTATACCATGTGCACAGCAAACTATTATGTGGCAGTCCGAACCCCAGGCGTCTGGGTCAGCACCGCCGGTCGCTTCATCTCCTCCTCCCACCTTGACACGCACCCCGTGTGACGTTGTCATGGGCAGGGAGCTGCAATCTGAGATGTGCGCCAGATTGGCTAACCTTGAAAAAATTATCTCCAGCTCGGTCGCCCGTAAGGCTCCGACTAAGAGGAAGCATTTGTCGCCGGCTCCGCTGGTGGAGGACCATGAGGATGTTAATAATCTGGATTGGTCTGATTATTCCCCGCTAGAGGAAGGGGAAGTTTATGAGGATTCTGATATTTCGGACGATGAGCAGTCCTTTGGCGCTAATGCTGAGCTTGGTGACTTGGGGAGATCCCCTGATACTCCCCACGCTCTGGCTCTGATGTTGGAGGTTCTGAATATTTCCCCTCCCGAGGAGGTGTCACAGCAGAAGGGTGAATTGTTTGAGGAATCAAGGCCGCGCTTGGAATTCCCTACACAAAGGCATTTTGACAAAATTATTGCTAAGGAATGGGACAGGCCGGCTCGGCTCCCTGGCATCCCTCAGGGGTGGGATAGGAAATATCCCTTCCCTTCGGAGGCGATTAAGCGCTGGGCATCTCCCCCCGAGGTGGATGCACCGGTTTTGGGGTTGTCCAATTCCTCGGTTTTAAATAGACCTGATTGTTCCACTCTCAAGGATGGAGAGGATAAACGTATTGACCAGATGGCTTGTCATGGTTTTGCTAGCGTTGGGTCAGCCATGCGGCCCGTTTGCGCTTCGGCACTAATGGTGTTGGCTGCCAGGTCCGTGGTCAGGGACCTGCTGACTTCTTCCGGGCTGCGTCCTGGTAGTGCTGAGTTCCTTAGCCTTAAACGGTGTGAGTTGTTTTTATCCTTTGTGTTAACAGCCTTGGATGACACTTTGATGATGTGTGGTAGGACATCGGCGCTGCTGGTGACCATTCGGCGCTCGGTGTGGCTGCGCCAGTGGGCGGCCGATTTTATGTCCAAGAAGTCACTGATGGCTCTACCTTTTGTTGGATTACGGCTTTTTGGAGAGACATTGGACTCTGTCACCAAGGGTGGTAGGTTACCTCAACGCAAGAAACAACGCCGTCCCTTTCAGGGGGCGCCTTCTTTTACCCCCTCCTTCCGTGGGGCCAGATCTGGCAGGGGATTTCCATTCCCCTCTTCCAGAGGAGATTCTGGGAGCAGGGGCAGAGGACGTGCCCGTCCAGGATACAGTTGGGGCTCTAAGCCCAAGCCGGCTACTAAGCCGGCTCAGCAATGAGGGGGCGCCCTCACCCATGCGGGTGGGGGGACGGCTGCGACACTTCTCCCAGATCTGGGATCAAGAGGTCTCGGACAGATGGATCCGGGAAGTGGTGTCTTCCGGTTACAAGCTGGAGTTCGAGCTCCGCCCCCCTTCCAGATTTTTCAGGTCTCGGATGCCTTCGGAACCTCTGGCGGCGCAGGGGCTCCTGTTGGCAGTACAGAATCTTCTGGACATGGCTGTCATTTGCCCAGTGCCCCCTTCGGATCAGGGCAGGGGTTTTTATTCCAATCTGTTCACGGTACCCAAGAAGGACGGATCGGTCCGACCCATCTTGGATCTGAAGTTTCTCAACAGGTTCATCCGGCCACGGAAATTCCGCATGGAAACGCTGCGTTCGGCCATTCACTCTCTTCGTCAGGGAGACTTTCTGACGTCCATAGACATCAAGGATGCTTATCTACACGTTCCAATTTTTCCAGCACACCAGAGGTTTCTCAGGTTCGTGGTGGAGGATCGGCACTTTCAGTTTGTGGCACTCCCTTTCGGTCTCACCTCGGCTCCTCGGGTGTTCACCAAGGTGCTGGCGGGGGTGATGGCTCTGCTAAGGGTTCAGGGTATCCGCATTGTGCCCTATTTGGACGATCTTCTGATCATGGCCTCTTCTTTCAACCAAGCGGAGTTGGAGTGGTGGTGTCCACTCTGGAGAGGTTCGGTTGGGTGGTCAACCACCCCAAGTCTTCTCTTTCTCCGTCCAGAGTAGTGACTTTTCTGGGAATGTCTCTGGACACTTCGCAGGCCAGGGTGTTTCTGCCCCAGGCCAAAATTCTTTTGATTCAGGAGTTAGTTCGGCTTCTCTTGTCGTCTAGGGATGAGGCTGGTGGGGCTAATGGTGGCCTTTGCGCAGTTTCATACAAGGACACTTCAGCTTCATCTGTTGAAGGTTTGGGACAAGTCTCCTCTATCATTGGATCAGTCCTTCCTGATGACTCCCCGAGTTCGTCGATCCCTGCAATGGTGGCTGGGGTCAGTCAATCTGTTGAAGGGCAGATCTTTTCTGGCTCCGCGTTGGGAAACAGTCACCACGGATGCCAGTCTGTCAGGTTGGGGGGGTGTTTGGAAGGACCTCCAGTTTCAGGGTCTGTGGGGCCCGCTGGAGGCTCACGAGCCCATCAATGTTCTGGAGTTGAGAGCCATCAGGTTGGTTCTGTTTCGCTTGACTCATCAGTTGCGGGGCCTGCCTGTTCAGGTCCGGCCGGACAACTGGACGGCGGTTGCTTACATCAATCACCAGGGGGGGACTCGCAGCAGGAGTGCCCTCAGGGAAGTGTCTTTGATTCTGGTCTGGGCGGAGAGTCACGTCCCGTGTATCTCAGCAGTCTACATTCCGGGAGTGGAGAACACGGAGGCGGACTCTCTGAGCAGGGCCTCCTCTCGTCAGGGGGAGTGGTCTCTCAGTCCCAAGGTGTTTCATTCGATCTGTCTCAGGTGGGGGTTCCCAGCGGTGGACCTCTTTGCCTCTCATCACAATCACAAGCTTCCGGTCTTTGTGTCTCTCTCGCAGGATCCTCTGGCTCTGGCGGTGGATGCCATGTCTCTGAACTGGAGGGATCTGGGGTTTCTTTACCTGTTCCCTCCGTTTCCGATGGTAGCCAGAGTGGTGCGCAAGCTGGCCCTGGAGGGCGCGTCGGCGATTCTGGTGGCACCAAGGTGGCCAAGGCAGGTTTGGTTCGCAGACCTGGTAAGACTGGCAGAGGATCAGTTCGTTCTGCCTCTACTGCCGGACCTGCTCACCCAGGGTCGGCTGCGCTATCCCAATTTACCTTCGCTGGCTTTGACGGCGTGGCTGCTGAAACCGCCATCTTGAAGGAGGAAGGTCTTTCTGACGCGGTGGTTCAGACTCTTATTAGCGCCAGGAAGCGCTCTTCCTCTACTATTTACTATAGGACTTGGAGGTCCTATATTGACTGGTGTGAAAGTAGGTCTTTCTCTTGTCGGGAGTTCTCCATTTCCAGAATCCTGGAGTTTCTTCAACATGGTCTGGATCTGGGGCTTCAACTTAGTACCTTGAAGGGGCAGGTTTCTGCCCTGGCGGTGTTCTTTCAAAGGTCCTTTGCACTTCATCCCTTAGTCAAGACCTTTTTCCAAGGAGTTACGCATGTACGGCCTCCTAGGAAGCCCTTTGTTCCAGTTTGGGATTTGAACCTGGTTCTTTCTGCTCTTCAGGGTCCTCCGTTTGAGCCCTTGAATGAGGTGGCTTTGTCTTCACTTACTCAAAAGGTGGCCTTTTTGGTGGCTATCACTTCGGTTAGGCGTGTTTCTGAGTTGGCAGCTTTATCCATTAAAGCTCCGTACTTCGAAAGGCATCAGGACAAGGTTGTCTTTCGTTTCAAGCCGGATTTTCTTCCTAAGGTGGTCTCTGCCTTTCATCTGAATCAGGACATTGTTCTGCCTTCTCTATGTCCTAATCCCAGCAACGACAAAGAAAGGGCGCTGCATTCCTTGGATGTAGTTTGTGTTGTGAAATATTATCTGGTGGTTACGTCTTCCTTTCGTAAGACTGATGCTTTCTTTGTGGTGCCTTTTGGGCCTAGGAAAGGTTTGGCTCCTGCCAAATCTTCCATTAGTAAATGGATTCGTCAGGCCATCATTGGGGCCTATTCTGCCAAGGGGAGGAGTCCCCCTTTTCGTGTTACTGCTCATTCTACTCGTGCGGTTGGAGCGTCCTGGGCTTTCCAGCACCAGGCCTCTGTTGAGCAAGTTTGTAAGGCCGCTACTTGGTCCTCTGTTCACACTTTTTCCAAGTTTTACAAGGTTGATGTTCGGGCCTCAGCGGATGCTGTTTTTGGCCGCAAAGTTCTGCAAGCTGTGGTTTAAGTTGTACATTGTTGCCTTGTTTTGGATCCCCGCCCTTTTTATGGACACTGCTATTGGATGTCCCACATGTTATGGATATCTTGAAGCGGGGTGTGTGACATACTTAGAATAATACCATTTTGTGAAATACTCACCTGTAAAATGGGTATTATAAGTATGTCACACACCCCGCTTCACCCGCCCTTCTTGTATTCTGGATCCTTTATTTTGTGAACTTTGCGTTGTTATGACTTATATTTGCCTCTTCCTGGTCCCTTACCTTACTGCTTCTATATACTGGGTGATGAGTGGGAGGTCCCAGGTATTTATGGATCAGGGAGGGGCTTTCTTTTTGCTATCATCTCTGCAGGAACGCCCTCTTCAGGTCGGTATTACCCACATGTTATGGATATCTTGAAGCGGGGTGTGTGACATACTTATAATACCCATTTTACAGGTGAGTATTTCACAAAATGGTATTTTTTTAAGCGGCTTCTGTGTCAGGTGAAGTAGACACAGAGCCGGATCGTCCAGTACATCTTCACCTACAACCTTCCCAGCCACCTTCCGGACCCCGTCCCAAAACGGGGCATGACCAAAATATGTGAAGCAATGAGCCCTCCTCCTCTCCACACCTCCAACACCCTGCCTCCACTCCGGGGAACCATTTGCTAATTGTCTTCGGCACTCTGTACCACCGCGTCAATATTTTGTAATTACACTCTTGGAACTTGGTGCAAATTTACGTTTTATGCAGTAACCTACTAATTTGTTTTGAGGTGAAGGTCCTGCTGAGGTCTCTTTCCCATTTTCCCACAAATGATGGTGGGGTTAGGTCCGGGGGGTTAATCAGCATCTTATAGATGTATGAGAGGGTGTGGCTTTCCGCATTTTTACTTGAGCAAAGCTCTTCAAATGGGGAGAGCCTTCTATGTTCCGCCTTGTGGTCTCTGAGTGTGTAAAGGAAATGTGAGAGCTGCTGTCGCTGCTCTCGTTCCGTAGCCAACCTCTCCACATCCTGCCAATCCCCCTCCCCCATAAAGTGACCAACTCTGAAAATTCCAGCAGCTCTCCAAGCCTCCGGGATCGAACCCCTACAACCCGGGGGGAACCCAGGATTGACTAGGACAGGAACCATTGGTGAGGGGCGTGGGGAGAGACCCATCGAACCAAAATATTGATGATACACTCTCAGCGTAGTCCCAACAAGTTTCATTGCCAATGGAATGTCACTTCGGTCTGCCCAAGGAATACACTCCATCCGAGCCCCCACTAGGCTTTGTTCTATGGAAACCCAATGCTTGTGACGTCCATGAAGGCACCAATCAACTACTCTATTAAGGTGGACCGCAGCGTAATAAAGCCTAGGGTCAGGGAGTCCCAATCCACCCTGCTCCTTACTCCGAGGATGGACCTGTTTATTCTCGGCCTCCCACCCCCCCCCCCCCCCAAACAAATCTACGGAAGAGGGTATTCACCTTCTGAAAAAAAGACTGTGGTATGGTCACTGGGAGGGCCTGCATCAGGTAGAGGAGCTTAGGCAACAGCACCATCTTCAATGCATTGCACCGGCCGAACCACGAAAGTTTCCCAGTCGACCATCTAGATATGTCTTCCTCAAATTTTTTAAGCAAGGGGGGGAAATTTAGAGTGAAGATGTTGGCCAAGTTCTTGCTTATCTTTGTTCCCAAGTATGTCACACTAACTCCCGAGGATTTAAAGGTGAAGGAGTTCTGTATAGTGTTAAACCTTTTCACAGGGATATTTAAATTTAAAGCTTCTGACTTCTGATAATTGATTTTATACCCTGACAGGTCTCCATATTGCCTCAGTTCCCGTAGCAAGATCGGCAAGGAGACCTCGGGTAGTGTCAGCCCAAAAATCAGGTCATCAGCAAAAGCCGCCACCTTATAGTTGCCCGAGGGGCCACCCATACCTTTTATATCCCCATTCTTCCGGATCTTACACAGGAGGGGTTCAAGAGTTAGAATAGAAACCAGAGGGGACAGTGGACACCCCGTCTCGTCCCATTAGAGATACCAAATGATGGACCTTACTCTAAATAATGCTGAAGAGTCTACATTCCCTCAACAGGTGTTGCAATTTTTTCTGGTGGTTTCTTGTCCCTTAGGGGGACTGATGCCCTTGGGGTCTGCAGGCGCCTTCTTATGTATGCGCCTGATACCGCTTGCTTCCAGGGCCACTGCGCCCTTTGGACTGATCTTACTTGGATGGTTGCCTTACTGGTCCTGAGTAAAGGTTTCGGCTTCTTGCTAATGAAGGGGTCAGTATTCCCGCCTGTCTGATGGGAGACCAGTTCTCATTCCCCTTGGGGAGAGTTCTAAGTTTTCTACGAGGCTTCTGTTGCCTGTGAGCTGGTTGGGCCGTTACACTGGCCTATTCCTTTAAGGGGGAAGAATCTCCCTTTTCTCATTTTATTCCGTTATATTGGTGTTTGGGTACCTTTGGCCCTTCAGCACCAGGTTTTCTGTTGAATAAGTTACTAGACCGTTGCTTGTGTCTGTTCATAACTTTCAAAGGTTTTGTTATGAGATTGACATTAGAGCCTCTGCTCATGTCGTACCTGGTTGCACCTTTACTGTCTGCTGTGCCTTGTTTTTGGGGATCCCACCCTACTTTATGGACACTGCTATTGGATGTCCCACATGTAAGTATTATATTGGAGCTGGAGTACTGTATGCTTAGAATAATACAATTCTGTGAAATACTCACCTGTAGAATTGGTATTATACGCATACAGCACGTCCTGCTCCACCCCACCCTGGTTTTTACATTTTCTGGATCCCCTGTATGGTGATTGTTATCATTACTTTTGTTACCAGTTGGTGGTTGGTTTCTCCCGGCTTCTTTTCTCACTGCTTTTCAATACTGGGGATTTGTGGGAGGTCCCTGGGTATATGAAGGGCCGGGAGGAGCCTGTTTTTGCATGTCTGCAGTGAACAGCGCCCTCTGGCAGAGGATTACCCACGTGTAAGTATTATTAGATGGAGCAGGACGTGCTGTATGCGTATAATACCAATTCTACAGGTGAGTATTTCACAGAATTGTATTTTTTCATTAGATGCAAGTAAGCAATTAACTTTCTACAGAAATCCATGCACAGCAGATGTAGTAGAAGGATTCAAATGCTTTGTAACCATGACTCCTGCTGTTCAGAAATGGCTAAGCAGTGCATGAAAAAACATGGCCATTGCATTCCCAAAAAGTATTACTAAGGAAATTCCAGGTTTTGTTTCACTTTAGACCACCCATTATGAAAAGTAGTATCACTTTAGCAAAAGCCAAAATGAAAGAGCAACTGTACCCAACACAAGAACATCACCGCCTATTTGTCAAGGAACATCCATTGGCTTTCTGGTTAATGGACTTTGTGCCTGTGGCCAAACAAGAAGTGAGGCTAGAGCTCCACAATGAGGTCATGCTATTCAGAATCGTGCATGCCCTGCTATTAACTAGCTATGATATTGCTACTTGAAAGCCAGTGTATACTAGAAACTCATTGTACAGTGCCACAGAAGATAATGTTACTTAATAAATAATAGTGAAAGCCGGACAACCCCCTTTCTCCTGCAAATGTTGTCCTGTCATCTTTATTGCATTTTATTTTCATCCAGAAGGAAACTGCATGGGTACATTCTGGCCACTGACCAGCGACCACTAGAAACAATCTGCAATAATGGCAGCGGGGACATTTAGGAGTGTTAAAAGTAAACTAGAACAAGTCCTGTTGGAGGCATTGCTGATGATTTTGGTGATCCTGTGCTTCTGGTCATCTATCTGAGCTGGTGGAAACGCCATCTTCATTCTGGAACTAAAGACAAAAGTCTTTTTAGAGAAGCACATACAATGTGGTGTTAAAATCTATATGATTGCCAATAAATTTCCAAAAATGATATTGTAAGGTGCTGAGATAATTGTACTATGAGACCTTAAGGTTCAGGATTGGTGAGGGATTGCCTAGATTCGTGAACCACTTTTCCCTACATCCAGTCCAGGTCGTCCCAAGTGATGACATGTGGGTGTGCGCCCCTGGGGGGGCGCTCGACTGCAAGATCAAATATGTAGCTCCTCCCGGCCCCCTATAAAGGCAGGTGTCCCTCTATCATTCTCCATTTGTTCATCTTGCAGTCTTGGCTGCAGAAGATCGTTGGCACTCTCTCAGATAATGGCAGCAGAGCGGGGCCTCCTAGCCCATCGGCCACTGCGGGCCCTATTTCCACGTATCCCTCCTGACCCATTTCTGCCTCCCAGCTTCTGGCTGCTACGGGATCGTGGCGGTAGGGTGAACGCCGGAGTTTGTTGACGTTCTACAGAGCTTGGCTCTGGGCCGCAGACCCTATACTAAAGGGTAGCTGGCCACAGGCTTATGGTGAGCCTGAGGGGGAACCACTGTATTCTTGTTGATTGTATCGCTCCGTGCCCACAAGCTTTATTGGTATTTTGTTGTACGGTGTGTGTTTTGACTTTGTGATTGTGTTTTTAACACTTGGCTCCTCGCTGGCTCGGCATGGTGCACTTCGCATTTTTACTCACCTCCCTCGCTTCCTCGTTGTTCACTTGGGCTGCGGGCACGCCGCGGCGCTGTGTGTGATGGGGGGAGAGACTTGCAGCCTGGCAGCGCTGGAAGGGGGCGGGCGATTCTTCACACGCGCCGCTGGGGGGGGGGGGGGCGCGGAGACTGGCGCCGACATCATGATGGCACCGCACTCCCCTCGAGGATCTTTCCAGAATCTGGCCTGCGTGCTGCTGCTGCTGGGGCCTGCCTGGACGCTACGGATACTGGATCTGGGGGATCACGCTCGTAGGCTGCGATGTCCCTCTGTCGGTGTCGTGAGTCCCTGTTTATTCTAAGTATACAGCATGTCCTGCTCCAGAGATAATTCCCTACGTTTGGGTTATACATCCACAAGATGGCGCTGGACTGCAGAGACAGCAAAAAAGTGGCTCCTCCCGGCACCTTATATACCAGGAACCTCCCACAAATTCCCCAGATCTTCTCTGCAGTCCGGGCTGCGATGACAAGAAGATGGCCCTCTACTCGCAGGTGAGCGGGGCTTATTAGCCTGCGGCCCTGTCAGGCTGTTCCCACCTGGGGGGGGGTGTGCATTTATACATTCACTCATTGTATGGTATGCTTGATTGCTCGTTTTTTTTTTTTTTGTCACTGCAATGAATTGGTTGCACTGATTGCGTTTAAAAATGCCGCCGCTGCGCGTGCTTGTACGGCGTTCCACGGCGACATTACCTCAGGCGCTGCTGCACCATCATTGGTTAGGTATGTCACATGGGCTGCTTCGCACTCTTCGAGAGGGGCGGGCCCCGCGGATGGCGCGTTCTGCATCCGCGGCCCGCCCCTCGAGGTGTTCTCATCGCCTTTTTGCTTCATTCTGCTAGCGTGGCTGGCGTCTACATACCGCGGTCCGTGAGTAGCCCCTGTATCTTGGATTTTTTGTATGCTTGCCGCTTACGAGGTTTTTCTATTTATGTCTTGCAGGTGGGTCAAACTTAATTGTGGTTTCTCCCGGTCCGATCTCCTCTGTTTAGTTCAAAACTTTATTGAGGCCTATTGAGCTATTTCCTCCCACTTCCCTAGCGGGTCATTGGGGCATCCCGGGTAGCTTAAGCGTCAATCCCAACTGGCCTGTTGGGACAAGCCCGGCTGTGTACTGCGTGTGGGGTGGCCCCTCTGAGTGTCGATGTCGGAGTTTGTGCACCCTGCGCCCGGCAGGCGCTTGCGCTGATATCGGGGTTGCCTGTGACTGGGCATGCGACCATGGGCTCACCTACCCCCCCATGTTTACATCTGACTCCCAGTGATATGAATACCAGTGGGGAATCTCAACCTGATTTGTCTACTAGAGTGGCTAGCATTGAGAAGCTGATTGCTGGCTCTACGGCACGTAAGGCCTCTGCTAAGCGGCAGCATTTGGCGCCTGGTGTTACCATGTTTCCTATGGAGGCTGAGGAATTTTTTGACCTGGCTGGTTATACCCCCCCTGGAAGAGGGGGAATTGTTTTCTGACTCAGAATCATCTGATGAGCAGCCTAAGGGTTATGCTGATTCCGGCTCTGATCCATGGGCTCCAGATGATACTGACAGGCTTCTGGCTCATATATTTGAAGTACTTGCTATCTCCCCTCCTGCCGCGGTCCCTCGGCAGCAGGGGGAGTTGTTTCACACTGCTAAGCCTCGTTTGGAGTTTCCTGAGCAAACTCACTTTAATAACCTCGTGTTTAAAGAATGGGAGCGTCCTGGCAGGCTCCCTGGGGTGCCTAAGAGGTATCCTTTTCCTGATAAAGTGGTTAAACGATGGTCATCCCCTCCCGAAGTGGATGCACCAATTTTGGGGTTGTCTAACACGTCTCAGCCTCCCTGAGGAAAGACCCAGCGGGGTCTGAAACGTTGGATTATCGGTGCCTGTTCACGTGCCTGTAAACGTAATTATTCTAATCCTGCTTCTCTCTCTGCACTGGTTTCTTGATGATTGCTAAATCCACTGTGGACATTTATTTGCTGCCTAGTGTGCCCATTGAAACTAACGCTGACCGAGTACTTACGCCACCTGGTGGCCATGAACTATATTACAGCAAATGTCTTCTTGTTATCTATTATCATATGTGAGTTTTGACCAACTTTATGAATTGAACAGCCATCACCCAGTGTGTGAGGGTTGGGTTTTTGTATTATGCACTCTATGTATCATCTTTAATACACTTTTAATTGAAATTTGAAAGAACCTTTGACTGGTGTGCTCTTATTCAACATTGTCGTTTATTGATTTATGTATGGTGGTCTAAGGTGAGGAATAGACCCTGTTGAAGTAGCACCCGAATATAGGTAATTATATGCAAACATTATGGTGTGCGGGCATGCCAAACTAATTGGTTGTGTTGTCTAACACGTCTGTCATGCATTCCCCTGACTCTACTACACTGAAGGACAGTGAGGACCGGCACATTGACCAGCTGGCTTCTCATGCCTTTGTCTGTGTGGGAACTGCGCTGCGCCCGGTTTGTGCCTCTGCCATTACGTCTGTGGCTATTAAGACCCTGCTCAGAAATATTTTAGATGGGACTCCTGATAATGCTGCTAGTATAGAGCTCTTATAGGTTGTGAGGAATTTGTTACATATGTCCTCTGCCTTGGATGATACCATTAGAATGTGTTGCAGGGCTTCTGCCTTGGCTGTGGCTATACGCCGCTCGGTTTGTCTGCGCCAGTGGGCAGCTGACAACGCTGCTAAGAAAGCTCTCACTGGGTTCCCCTTTAAAGGACTGCGCTTACTTGAGGACCGCCTGGACCTGTTTGCTAAGGGAGGCAAGTTAACCCAGCACAAAAGAGTTACAAGATAGTTTGCTGCCTGGCCACCCCCAAGATTCATCAGATGCTGGAGGGCTCAAAACCCCCTGTCAGCTCAGAGTCTGATTCTCACTGTGCAAAACCTTCTGGAGTTGGGTGTCATCTGCCAGGTGCCCTTCAGGGAAAGGGGCGAAGGCTATTATTCCAACCTTTTCACTGTGCCCAAAAGAGATGGGTCCGTCAAACCCATCCTGGATTTAAAGCTTCTCAACAAATTTGTCAAGTTCCGGCACTTTCGCATGGAGACTCTGCGCTCAGCTGTGACTTCATTACGCCCAGGGGACTTCATGATCTCTGTGGACATCAAGGATGCTTACCTTCATATTCCAATCTTTCCAGGTCATCGGAGATTCCTCAGGTTCGCTCTGGAGGATCGGCACTACCAATTTGTGGCTTTGCCTTTCGGCCTCACTTCGGCTCCCAGGGTATTCACCAAGGTGCTGGCGGGAGTGATGGCTCTGCTGAGATCTCAGGGCATTCGCATTCTTCCCTATTTGGACAATATTCTCGTCACCTCTCAGTGCTTCTAACAGGCAGAGCTGGATACTCAGCGGGTAGTGGCCACACTGGAGTCATTCGGCTGGGTGATCAACCACGCCAAATCTTCCGTCTCCCTCCTTGGTGACGTCATTTCTGGGCTGGATACAGCTCAGGCCAGGGTTGGCAGTCTGTAAGTGCAAGCTCAGTTCCTTCTGTCTTGGCCTCATCCTTCCATCAGGCAGGGCATGCAGCTAGTGGGGCTGATGGTGTCTTGCTTCCAGGCGGTGCCTTATGCCCAGTTTCACATGAGACCTCTTCAACTCCACCTCCTGTCAGTTTGGGACAAGGACCCTGTGTCCCTGGATCAGGAGTTTGCTCTGTCCCCCCTGGTCAGGCGGTCCCTCTCGTGGTGGCTGGACTCAAGGAACCTGTTGGCGGGCAGATCTTTTCTGGCCCCTTGCTGGGAGACTGTCACTAGTCTGACCAGTCTGACAGGTTGGGGGGCTTCTGGAACTCTCTGAAATTCCAGGGGCTGTGGGGCCCTCAGGAGGCCCACACCCCAATCAACATTCTGGAACTGAGGGTGATCAGGTTGGTTCTAGCCCGCTTGACCCCACACCTTCGGGGTCGGGCTGTTCAGGTACGCTCAGACAACCGGACGGCGGTTGCCTACATTAATCATCAGGGAGGGACCCGGAGCAAGGGGGCCCTCAAGGAAGTGTCTCTGATCCTGTCCTGGGCTGAGGACAATGTTCCCTGCATCTCGGCCATGTACATTCCATGGGTGGAGAATCTGGAGGCAGACCTTCTGAGCAGGGGGTCTTCTCGCCTGGGGGAATGGTCCCTCAGCAACAGAAAGGGGGCGGCTATGCCACACAAATTTACAAACGCTGGCTTTGACGGCCTGGCTGTTAAAACCTCCATCTTAATGGAAAAGGGGCTGCCTGCCTCTGTTGTTAACACCATGATCAGGGCTAGGAAAAAGTCCTCTTCTTCCATCTATTATAGGGTTTGGCATACCTACATTGACTGGTGTGAGGCTAAATCTCTTCCCGGTCGGGTGTTTCCTATTCCTAGGATTCTGGAATTTCTCCAACATGGTTTGGATTTAGGGCTTCAACACAGAACTCTGAAAGGTCATGTTTCTGCCTTGGCTGTTTTCTTCCAGAGATCTTTTGCTCAGCATCATCTGGTCAAGACTTTTTTCTAGGGGGTTACTCATGTGCGCCCCCAACGTAAGCTTATGTTATCAGTCTGGGACTTGAACTTGGTCCTATCTGCCTTGCAGGGGTCTCCCTTTGAGCCTGTGCATGAGGCTGCTTTGTCCATTCTTACTCTTAAGGCAGTCTTTTTGGTGGCTATCACTTCTGTTAGGCGTGTTTCTGAGTTGGCGGTGCTTTCCATCAAGCCCCTTTACTTTGAGAGACACCAGGACAAGGTGGTGTTTCGCTTTAAGCCAGATTTTCTGCCTAAGGTTGTGTCTGCCTTTCATCTCAATCAGGACATTGTTCTGCTTTCTCTGTGCCCTAATCCTGGTAACCCTAAGGAGAGGGCTCTACATTCCTTGGATGTGGTCAGGAACCTGAAGTTCTATTTGGTGGCTACTGAACCCTTCAGGAAGACTGATGCTCTTTTTGTGGTCCCTTCTGGTCCTAAGAAGGGTCTGGCTCCAGCTAAGTCTACTATCAGCAAGTGGATCCGTCAGGCTGTGATTCAGGCCTATTCTGCTAAGGGGAAGAATCCTCCCTTCCGCCTTACTGCTCATTCTACTCTATTGCTGCCTCTTGGGCTTTTCAGCACCAGGCTTCTGTTGAACAAGATTGCAAGGCCGCTACTTGGTCTTCTTTTCATACCTTTTCTAAGTTTTACAAGGTTGATGTTCGGGCTTCGGCTGATGCTGCCTTTGGCCACAAGGTTCTGCAGGCGGCAGTGGTCTAAACTGCTCGTTGTTGCTTTTTGTGGATCCCACCCTACCTTACGGACACTGCTATTGGATGTCCCAAACGTAAGGAATTATCTCTGGAGCAGGATGTGCTCTATACGTATAATACCAATTCTACAGGTCAGTAATCACAGAAGTGTATTTTTTCTGGCTGTATTTATGACCAATTGCATTGTGCTTATTCTGATCATGGTTCTTCTCCCCCTCTCATGTATAGGTCGTGGGCTTGAGGTTGAGGGTTGTGGTTCCTCCCGGTCCCCCTAAGAGGGATCACCTTATAGGTTTGGGCCATTAGTGTCTTGTAACCTTATTGATTTTGACCATTTTTAGTCACCATAATGGAGGCATCAGGGGATAGTGAGCGGGGGGCCCCATTTGGGCAGGAAAGGCTCTGCCCCTTGTGCAGTAGGAATCCTCTGGGCGCGGATTCAGCACTGTTTGTACCACTTGCGCCAGAGGCATTATTTTGGACCATGAGCGGGCGGGCGTCCCTGCCCCTAGCCCTGCGCTGCCGGCGGCCTCTCCAGACCCTCTGCTGCTGCACTCAGCCCCTAGCGAGGGGGGAGCCAGCAGGGGATCTCATGCTGACTTGGCACATAGGCTGGCCAGTCTCGAGAGACAGATCTCACGGACGGCCCCTAAGAAAGCCACCAGTAAGAAACGGCACCTCGAGCCCGTTTACTCGGATGACGACCTTTTTGATGGTCTGGGCTCTGTGAAGGAAGGTGAGTTGTCAGAGGATTCACACTCCACGGTGGATTATTCTGCTGGTGATGACAGTATTTCTGGTTCCTACTCGGACGGGGATGCGAGCAGCTAAGAGGAAGTAGGGAGATTGGTTTAGGCCCAAGAGGCAAAGGCGGGTCTTCCCGGAGCAGGCCCATTTTTCTAACATGATTTTCAAGGAATGGGAAAGGCCTAACAAGTTGCCGTCGGTTCCTAAGGGCCTGGACAGGCGGTACCCCTTCCCTGATGAGCTGGTTCGGCTATGGTCTCGCCCTCCTGAGGTGGATCCTCCCGTGTCGGGGTTGTCCAACACTACTGTTATGTTGTCACCTGACACTGCTTCTTTACGAGACCTGGCTGACAAGTGGATCAGCTGGTCTGCCATGAGTTCACCTTCGCTGGTGCCCTTTTTCGCCCTGTGTGCGCCTCAGCGATTGTCTCTCTAGTCATCAGAAAGAAGGTGAGGCACCTTGTGGATAGAGCTAAGGCTCGCAAGTGGGCGGAGGAGTATAAGAAGCTCAAAGCTTGCTTGGATTTCATTAGTTTTGTTACTACTGCCATGGCCGATGTGGTCCAGCTCGGTGTCAGGATTTCGGCCTTGCTTGTTGCTCTCCGCCGCTCGCTCTGGCTGTGGCAATGGTAGGCTGATGCGGCTGCCAAGAAGTCGCTTACGAGTATCCTTTTTGTGGGGAACAGGCTGTTTGGGGAGCGCCTGGACCTTTTGGTCAAGGATGGTAGACTCCCTCAAAGAAGGAAGCCTGCTCGGTCCTTTCAGAACCCCTCTTCTTATCGGCCCTTTCAGGAAGGAAGAGGATCTTTTTTCCAGGTGCTTGCAGAGATTCCTGGGGCAGAGGTAGGTCCCGCAGCTGGCCCAACCCCTCCTGGGGAGCTAAGCCCAAAACCCCAGCCAAGTCTACTCAGACATGAGGGGGCGCCCTCACCCATCCAGGTGGGGTGACGGCTTCTGATGTTTGCTCAGATCTGGAGGCGACACGTCTTGGATCGGTGGATTCAGGAGGTAGTGTCCTCCGGTTGCAAGATAGAGCTGGCAGTCAGGCCGTCCACAAAATTCCTCCTTTCACGGATATCCCGAAACCCACTAAAGGCCCAGGGCTTGAGAATGGCCGTGCAACACCTCCTGTGGTTAGGTGTGATTTGTTCTGTACTTCAGCAGGAACAGGGTCAGGGTTTTTACTCCAACCAGTTCACGGTTCCCAAAAAGGATGGAACGTTAAGACCAATCCTGGACCTGAAGGGTCTCAACGGGTTTGTAAGAGTCAGACATTTCCACATGGAAACCTTACAGTCGGCGGTGAGATTGCTTCGGCCCGGCTTATCTGCACATCCCGATTTTCCAGGGACATCAGAAGTTCCTGAGGTTTGCTCTGGAGGATCAGCATTACCAGTTTGTGGCTCTGCCATTCGGGATATCCTCAGCCCCCTGTGTCTTCACCAAGGTGCTGGCTGGCATCATGGCTATCCTGAGGAACCAGGGCATTCATGTGCTGCCCTATCTGGATGACTTGCTGATTGCGGCCCAGTCCCTTCAGCAGGCCGAGAGCGATACTCGGACGGTGTTGTCAACCCTGGAGGCCTTCGGCTGGGTAATCAATTACCCAAAGTCCTTTGTCACTCCCTCGACAGTGAGATCCCTCCTGGGAATGACGATAGACACCGCTCAGGTCAAGGTTTTTCTGCCACAGCTGAAGGTTTTGGGTCTCCAGATGCAGGTGCAGGCCTTGCTGTCTTGCCAGCAACCGTTGGTACGTCTGGGGATGAGATTGGTGGGCCTAATGGTGTCCTGCTTCGAGGCAGTGCCTTTCGCTCAATTTCACATGAGACCTCTTCAATTGAACCTACTGACCGTCTGGAATCGGACTCAGGAGTCCCTGGAACACGGCTTTTCGCTGTCCCCCCTGGAAAGGCAGTCCCTCTTGTGGTGGTTGGACTCCCAGAACCTGCTGGTGGGCAAGTCCTTTTTGACTCCCCATTGGGAGATAGTTACCAGGGATGCCAGTCTGACCGGCTGGGGCGGCGTTTGGCAGACGCAGAAGATCCAGGGTCAGTGGGGTCCGCAGGAGAACCGCTTACCCATAAATCTCCTGGAGCTGAGAGCAAACAGGTTGGTACTTCTTCGCTTGACTCCACATTTAAGGGGTCGTGCAATCCAGGTTCGCTCGGACAATCAGACGGCTGTCGCCTACATCAATCACCAGGGCGGGACTCGGAGCAAGCGAGCCCTCAAAGAGGTGACCCAGATTCTGACTTGGGCAGAGGAGAATGTTCCCTGCATCTCAGCGGTTTACATCCCCGGGGTAGAAAACCAGGAGGCAGATGTTTTGAGCAGGAACGCCTCACGCCTGGGGGAATGGTCTCTCAGCAACAAGACCTTTCACTCTCTGTGTCTCAGCTGGGGTCAGCCGGACGTGGACCTGTTTGCGTCCTGACACAATCACAAGCTCCCATTTTTCGTCTCCCTGTCAAGAGATCCTCTGGCCTTTGCCACAGACACTCTGGCAATTCCTTGGATGGAGTTCAGGCTCCTTTATGCATCCCCTCCGTTTCCACTCCTGGGCCGAGTGCTGTGCAAGATAGCCCAGGAGGGGGTACCAACCCTCCTGGTGGCTCATCGCTGACCGAGAAGGAGTTGGTTTGCGGACATAGTTCAGATGTCAGTGGATCGCTACATCGTGCCCGATGACCCAGGGGTCGCTGCGGCACCCCAATTTACAGACGCTGGCTTTGATGGCCTGGCTATTGAAACCTCAATCTTGACGGAAAAGGGGCTGTCGGCCACAGTTGTGCATACTATGATTCAGGGGCGGAAGAAGTCTTCTTCCATGATATACTACAGAGTTTGGCACGCTTATATAGCTTGGTTATTTCTAGGATTCTGGAGTTTTTGCAACACGGCTTAGACTTGGGTCTCCAGCTGAGCACCCTAAAGGGTCAGGTCTCGGCCTTAGCCATCTTTTTTCCAGAGATCTATTGCCAATCATAGGTTGATCAGGACTTTTTTCCAGGGAGTCACCCATGTCCGGCCACCGCGTAAGTCAGTATTAACGGTGTGGGAATTGAATTTAGTACTTTCTGCTCTTCAGGGTCCTCCCATTGAGCCATTGTGCGATGCTGCATTGTCTATTTTGACTCTCAAAGTGGTCTTTTTGGTAGTGATCACCTCGGTGCGTCGTGTATCAGAGCTGGACGCGCTTTGTATAAAACCACCCTACTTTGAGCTGCATAGGGATAAGGTGTTTTTTTTTGCTTTAAACCTGATTTTTAGCCTAAGGTTGTTTCTCCCTTTCACCTTTAAGGAGGAAGTTGTCTTACCTTCCTTGTGTCCAGCACCGGCTAATTCCAAAGGACAGACCCTCTATGCCTTGCATGTGGTCAGGGCCATAAAGTAATACCTGGTCGCGACTGAATCCTTCAGGCAATCGGATTTGCTTTTTGTCCTAACAGAAGGCTCTAGGAAAGGTTTGCCACCAGTCCACTCTCAGTAAGTGGATCAGACAGGCGGTGGTGCAAGTATACTCTGCCAAGGGGAAAGAACCCCCTTTTCGGATCACAGCTCATTCTACCAGAGCTATTGGTGCCTCTTGGGCTTTTCAGCACCAGGCATCGGTTGATCAAGTTTGTAAGGCCACCACTTGGTCTTCAGTTCATACCTTAACAAAGTTTTACAAGGTGGATGTCAGGGCCTCAGCTGATGTTGTTTTTGGCCGAAAGGTGCTTCAGGCATGAAGTGAAATAAACTACATGCTATTCTGCACTGGGGATCCCGCCCTAATGGATACTGCTTTTAGATGTCCCACATGTCATCACTTGGGACGACCTGGACTGGATGTAGGGAAAAAATACAATTCTGTGAAATACTCACCTGTAGAATTGTTTTTGGATACATCCAGTCCAGGTCGTCCCACCCCGCCCTTGTGTTCATTGTTTCCTGTTGCCTGTTATGGTGATCACCATTTTTATTCATTGGACATTGTTTTCATAAATCTTGAGAGAGTACAAGCTGAAGCTATGTGAGGTAACATGGTTTCTTGGGCCTCCCGGCCTGTCCTCTTTTTTTTTTGTCTACTGCTTTTTAACCACTGGAGAATGATAGAGGGACACCTGCCTTTATAGGGGGCCGGGAGGAGCTACATCTTTGATCTTGCAGTCTTGAGCGCCCCCTAGGGGCGAACACCCACATGTCATCACTTAGGACGACCTGGACTGGATGTAACCAAAAACAATTCTACAGGTGAGTTTCACAGAATAGTTTTTTCAGTTTTTTCACAGGCATCATTTGGAGTTGTCCTGGCCCGGGAAGCGTATAGTAGATGGTGGGTCCGGGGAATGGGTTCTTCAGGGTTTTGGGAGTTTGGGATGAGAAGTCCTAAGGATAAATTAAGTGATTACCCAGACTCTCCTGCCCAGCTAGCCATTCCAAGGTGCCACTTACAAGAGAACCCCCCCCCCCCCATTCAGAAAATGTATAGCAGGTAGTAGTGGGACCTGGGGGTGTATGTAGATATATCTATATATGCTTCCCTGGGATTAGATTGATGCGGAGGGGGCTTAATATTTAATTTGGCCCTGGAGTTCATTGGTGAGAGCAAAGGGTCTGGAATCTTGTTTCCTTATTCACTTAGCTAAGCATGCTGGGATTTTCTGAAGTGACTAGTACTGCTTAGGTCTTTAGCCAGTGGTGTATATTAAATGTTTTCTGTATATTTAATTCAAAAAGGATACTGTCTCCATATTCAACTTGTGTTTAAAGTGGACTGAAACCCAGGATTTTGACTATCCTGGGTTTTGGTCCTTGCTCCCGGGGTGCCCCGCTGTGTGAAACGCTGAATGAACACGTCTCTACCTGGTCCTATGGCGCATGTGCAGCTGCATCTCCCGCTACCCTTTAAAAGGGAGAATGCCCACGCCGGCCATTCACAAATGCCTGGTGCGGGCACGTGCCCTGCTAAAGGGATAGCGGGGATGCGGCTGCTGCTTGTACATGCATCATTGGACCTGGAAACGAAGGTGAGTTTGGCAACCTGGGGGGTTTCACATAGCAGGGGGTGCCCCAGGGGGAGTGAGTATGCCAGCCCTGGAGTCTCGTAGCTGTTTTGTTGCACAGTCCCAGGCTTGTAACTGCAGTGAGGCTGATACTGGCCAGCCAGGAGCTATTGGCTACCTCACTAGTCACTCACCTGATCGTACGTCACATTGTCAAAGCCATCTATGGGATCTGATTGGTCAGGCAGTGCCGGTGCATTGTCTCTGTTTCTCCTCCATCTTCTGTAGACCAAGAAGGCCAGCAGCACAAACAGCAGGAATATGATCACACCCAGGACTATAGCCCAGATTGTTCCCGACTTGTCTTTAGTTTCTACAAAGCAGAACAAGTTTAATGTTATTACCACCTTATTTCAGCGTTATTGGAGTTAAAGGTTTTTGGAGAGTTTAGACTAAAGTATCAGACTAAACTGTGATACACTGAAGCTAATCTAGCCCACATTCTGCACCCTACTTACCTTTTCTCCTACTCCCATGAGAAACCGTTGTGGTGGGTGGACATGGCCGCAGTATGGCTCCCATTTAGATCAATGGACCCCTCCTTTACAGCGGTGCCCATTGCTTTCATATAGGGGGCATTTTGTTTCGGTCCTCCGCCGGCTTCTCATACCAGTGCTCCAGATGGAACATAACTGAGGTGCCTTGTTCCTAAGGGTACCCCCTGATCTGGGGTTGGTTGGAAAGGTCCCCAATGGTAGGCTTACTCATTAACTCTTTCAGTGCCAGCCCACCTAGAGATTTTGTCACCCTATGTTGTGAGACCATTTTGGGCTACATATGTTTAAAACTACGTGCTTGGCACTTAATGTACAGCACGCTCATAGTATAAAAGGGCTCTATCATGAAATAATGGTCCAATAATACAAATCCACATAAATATGCTAAATGGCAAGAGGGCAGTTATATATACATCCTGCATCAACTGTGTAGCCAATTGTTTCTTTTAATGGAAGGAAGACTATCAGGGTGACAGGTTTTGAATGTCACCCTCCCTCTGCCCAGGGCAGAACTGCTGAACTCCAGTGGTCTCTCCCTTGAGCCAGCTTATTTGTTCTCTTGATCCCCGGAGACAGGCATTGAAATGGAGCAGATCACCCCTGTGAAAGTGGAATGGAAAGCTCAAAAAACCTGTTACCCCCTGGATTATTGGCTTGATGCAGAGCCTCCCCGTTCAGCTATCCTGTGCATTTTCCCGTTGGTTTTGGCCTGTGATCGCGTCAGGAAAGGGTGCTACGTTGGTTTTAGTGTGCGTTTATGCTCTCAGGTGTGCGCTCAGCCGCCTTTCCGATTGTCGGCTCGCACGAGGCTGTTTCCCAGGAAAACGGACGCCTCGTTCATTGGTCCGTTTATTTCAGTGATGCAGAGCCTTGATTTCCGATTGAAATCACCCTAATAAAACGTGGCCGCCGAGCCTTCACTTACGGGCAGTCTGACCAGCCGTATTTGAGCTCCGTGTCATCATCATGCATTCATCTGTGGGAGCGCATCAAAGGCGCCAGCTCCGCGGTCTGGTACTTATGAGCATGGCAGAAACAAGGCTGCACCGCACGCCTTTGGACATCGATTGCATGAGTGACGTTGACCTATTCAAGCTCACCCGCCTTAACCGTGTTTCTCTCCATGCCTTGTATAGTGAGCTGCGGCCATGGTTAGCCCCCATCACAAGAAAGGGGCATGCAATTGCAGGTATGACCAAATTGGTTGGCTGCCTGCAGTTTTTGGCGAACGGCTCGTTCCAGAGACTGGGTGCCTTCTCCCTGGGGATGTCCCAGTCTACGCTGAGCCGCAGCCTAACCAAGTTTTTGGATGGCATGGCTACCCTGGCACAAAATTATATTTTTTTCCCTCAAACAGGTGAAGCCTGGAATGCGGTTAAGCTGGGCTTATATAACATAGCCGACATGCCCAACGTCATTGGTGCAATTGATTGTACCCATGTCTCATTGGTCCCCCCTGCTGACCAGGAATTTCTTTTCCGGTATGTGGTTTGGGTCTGCTTTATTTGTCATTATTTTTTTATATTGTTTGGTGACCTTTTTTAAGGGTCACGCTAATTGATTTTTGGTGTGCTGTGTGCAGGAAGATGGGACATTCCATCAATGTCCAGGCAGTGGCGGGACCAGATCTGTTTTTTTTTAGTATCTTTGCTGGATTCCCCGGGTCTACACATGATGCCCATATATTGAGAAACTCCAGCCTATATGATCGATTTCAATCTGGCAATCTGTCTGGTGGATGGCTACTGGGTATGTGTATTAAACTTGTAGTTATTGTCCACCATGTCTGATTTAGAAAAAATATAAACAAAAAATGTTTACCAAATACCGCGCTAAATCATAAACCTAAAAAAAGCTCAACGTGTGTGACTCAAGTCCCAATAAGTCCAAATTACATCCAAAAATATACAAAAAAACACAGAGCTCAATGGGTGATAAATTAAGTGAAAAAAAGTCCCAATTAGGAACATATGTGGTATCCACCGTTGTGTGCCCGTCACCAGTCTCACAAAGCGCTTACCGGATGAAGGTTTGATTTTTGCAATAAAATAGGTGCAAGACACCTCCAGTATCCAAAATCAAGAACTCCAAAGGATTGGATAATAAATGCTCAACATAAGGGAAATCCAGTAGAAATGAATTCAGCTCTCCTTTAGTGTAAGTTGTGGTTCAGAAAGACAACTTCAAAACCACAATTCCTCATAGCAAAAGATGTTTACTCGAATACCATGCAAAGGAATGAGAGAAAGAAAAAAAGAGAACTAGTGCAACATTGCTAGATAAAGAGCAACCAATTTAATACCAGCAGAAATGCACTCACAGACAAACAAAATAGATCAGCATGTAAATGGTTAAAACCGCGAACAGCTCTCACCGCTCCCAGGTTAAAAAACTTGCAAGTATCAAAGGATGCCTCCGTTCATCAAGGAAGCCCGAGCCTCCAACGCGTTTCGTCGCTCGTAGGCGACTTTAACTAGGAACTAGGACTAGTTAAAGTCGCCTACGAGCGACGAAACGCGTTGGAGGCTCGGGCTTCCTTGATGAACGGAGGCATCCTTTGATACTTGCAAGTTTTTTAACCTGGGAGCGGTGAGAGCTGTTCGCGGTTTTAACCATTTACATGCTGATCTATTTTGTTTGTCTGTGAGTGCATTTCTGCTGGTATTAAATTGGTTGCTCTTTATCTAGCAATGTTGCACTAGTTCTCTTTTTTTCTTTCTCTCATTCCTTTGCATGGTATTCGAGTAAACATCTTTTGCTATGAGGAATTGTGGTTTTGAAGTTGTCTTTCTGAACCACAACTTACACTAAAGGAGAGCTGAATTCATTTCTACTGGATTTCCCTTATGTTGAGCATTTATTATCCAATCCTTTGGAGTTCTTGATTTTGGATACTGGAGGTGTCTTGCACCTATTTTATTGCAAAAATCAAACCTTCATCCGGTAAGCGCTTTGTGAGACTGGTGACGGGCACACAACGGTGGATACCACATATGTTCCTAATTGGGACTTTTTTTCACTTAATTTATCACCCATTGAGCTCTGTGTTTTTTTGTATATTTTTGCATGTCTGATTTAGGTTTTGCCTTTACAACCCTTTATTTTGGGTTTTTTTTTGGTTTTTGGGATGTTTGGAAATTAAAATTAAATGGGTGAAGTTATTGACCCCTATTGCATCCTGTTCTTGCCCTCTTATGTAAGTACCATCCCACAGACATTTTTAAGGAGTGTCCAGGTTGGATGTGCAGGTAGCCTCATTCCAAATGTATTTTCCTACAACACTACCCCGCTCACCTATTTGTCCCTCTTTAATAATGTTGCTATGCACCCCTAAACTTTGGGAGTTGTTATAAACTTTTATTTATTTATTTTTTTTTTTTGCAGGTGACTCTGGCTATCCCTTGCTCCCCTGGCTGCTGACCCCCATCCTGCACCCATCTTCCCAGGCAGAGGAGCGCTATAATACTGCCCATAGGAGGACTCGCTCGGTGGTTGAACGAGCATTTGGTTTGCTCAAGATGCGTTTTCGCTGTCTAGATCAGACTGGGGGGGCACTCCAATATAAGCCGGCCAAGGTCATACAAATTGTAATCGCTTGCGGGATCCTACACAACCTGGCCATTTGTAGCAGGGTTACCAGATATTCTGACCTGCCTGACGATCATATTTTTCTTGCTGAAGAGCACACCCCTCCTTTCTCAGGCAGCCAAAGTGGCACCGCACAAACCATACGTGCGCAACTTGTTGAGAATGTATTTGCATAGAACACAAGTGTTTTTTTTTCTTACTTTTTATTGTGCAGAAACAAATTTATATTTTTCATTTGTTTAGTTTTTTCAAAAAGGAAACTTACACGTGGGGTCAGATACTGTAACCAAAATCTTTAGTGGTATGTGTGGGAGGATGGTGCAGATGAATGATGGTGTGGCACAATATTTGCAGCAATGTGTGCCAGGCTTTCATTAATGTGCTGCCACTGTTGGACTAGGTCACCCATATGGCTGGTAAGGGCAGACACATTTCGGTTTAATACCTGTAATTGTGTACTTATGTTGGTTAGTTGTGTGCACACAGTGGCATTGAATTGCTGTGTGCTAGCTGCAAAGGCTATGTTTTCCTGGTGCCACGCTTCCTCCATAATTTGCAGTTGCCTTCTTTGGCTAATATGGCGCCTGGTATGGGTTTTAGCAGTTGGATTGGTGAATGAGGTTGTGGATGTGGTGGTTGTGGCTGTGTTGACTGCGTTGCGGCCACTGGCTCAGTAGTGGTTGGTAACAGATGTGGGGTGTCCTCCTCCAAATCTCGGATATCTTCTATTATGGGTGGGCTTACTCTGTTTTGTAAATAAATCTAGTTTCATTTTAGTTTTTTAATGGCACACCAATCGATCCTAGTTCAAAGTTAAAAGTACACACAAAGGACCATTGACTTACCTCATCCAAATCCTCATTTTGGGTTTGTGCTGTTGAATCCTGGTTTGGCCTTGCCCTCGGGGTTAAGGCAGGGGTTGCTTGGCCTTGTGTGTCCTGTTGCCTTTGGCCTTGGAATTGAGAATGTAAAATTATATTAAACCCAAAGTAGAGTGTGTTGTCTAGCCTAACACTGGCTTTTGTCCCTCATTTTAAAAGCTCATGGCAAATTCAAACTCACCTTGGGACCTTACATTCCGGTCTGTGTCGTGTGCCTCTTGCAGGCCCTGGACGCTGGCAGGGTGTATGTATGTATAGACATGTTCCTCGGCGGGTGTTAGGATTATTTTTGTGGGTAAGCCACCCCCTGTCTGCTGGCTGGGGAAGATTAAATCACACCTAATAAGTGTTACATCCTGTTATCAATGCAACTATAAAGGCATTTAAAATGGGCTTTACCTCTGCTGCCGGCGCATGTCCATTTTTTTTTTGCTATAATATTTAAGGTCCCCAAATTCCTTTGAATATCTCGCCGGACAGATCCCACACTATTTACTTGCCGCCAAATATTCGTCAGGATCTCCACCTTAGCCTGCTTAGTGGTTGATTTGGAGGTCCTGCCAAATAGGGCATCATAATGCTCACAAACTGCATTTGCACCAGCCATGCTTTGAGCATCGCAAAATCATGCAGTTAGTGAGCCACGGCGTAGTTGTCGCCCACATGGGTGTGTTGTGTCCCCTGCATCTGTGGAAATTGATGGTTGACTATCTGGGGAGTCGTGTGTGTGTGTCTTGGGCTTATGGGGGATGGTGATGTGGTGTGTGTGCTGCTGTGGGTTAATGTATGGGTTCCTGTTGAGCTCTCACCTGTTGAGCTGGATGATGTTTCTGAGGTACTTGAATTGGGAGAACCAGAGGGTTGAGGTGGAGGGGTGGGTGACCTTGGTGGGGTGGAGAGTTTGGCACTACGCTTACCCTTGCTGATGTGTTTGCTTTTGTGTGTATGCTTGCTGTGTTGCGGTTGAGGATGCTGCAGTGTTTTAATCGATTTGGCACCCTTTGGAGGTCTGTTTTTTTTGGCAGGTGGGGGAGAATGTGTTGTGGTATCTTTGCTCCTGCGTTTTTTAGAATGTTCCTGTGGCTGTGGAGTACCCACCGTTTTAGTTGGGGCATGTGTCTTGTGTCTGCTCTTTTGTGTTTTTTTTGATGAGCCATGTGTGAGGCTGCTATGTGGCTCGGGGCTTTGATGGCTTTTTTTGCTCCCTTTAGGTCTGCCCATATTGATATGGTATCCAACACTGAGCTGAGTGCCTTGCGCTTTAAATATGTTTCCCGTGTGGGCGTGTTCCTTTGTGCCTGCGTGCGCGCGTGTGCGCATGCACGCACGTCACCGCGGGGGCTCGTCACTGATAAACCTGGAAAAGAAAGGCAAGATGTCGCCCGCGATATATACAGAGGAGCAGGACAAAATCATCATGGATGTGAGTAGGCGAGCGTGCGTTTATGTGCGCGCACACATTTCTTGTAATAAAAAAAAAACCGAAGCGATAGACTAGTCTGTAACAATTTACTTTGTGACGTGAAATACAAGCCCACCTTAGTTTAAGACATGTACGCAGCTAGAAACTAGGCTAGATGCAGATAGAAGTACTAGGGCAATGTGAGTCAGCAAGAGGTTAATAAAGTGACTTTAGTTAGGGCAGGAAACTTGTTAATGTATTTGGTGGATTAATGGTGGGTCCTTGTATCTTTTTATTACAGATGATGCTGAGGAATCGCTACGACTTCCTGCCGTCAGATTATGAGAAGCGGACGTTGGCCCTGGAGGTGGTGGACGCGATCAGACGACGAGCACAAACCACCTATACCTTCACCCAGATCGCCCAACACTGGTCTGATTTAAAAAGCAGACATAAGCCCCGGGTGAGGCGGTACTTCGCAAAACATTTCCCATGTAAGCGTAGAAAATGTAAATGCACCTATAACCCTGGCCTCGCCTGGGCGTGGTTTTATGATTGTGTTTGTATTTCAGCACATGAATGGAATATGTAGTTCCGCCCCACCCGGACCAGGACACGCAGCCCAGTGTTGGGCGAAACAGGTGAAGGTGTAGGTGGCCCACCGCCAGAGTCAACGGCCACCCCCTCCTCTGCCAGTGAGTATGAGGAGCCGCTGGACCTCAGCATGCAGGGGAAGGGGGGATCTGACGGCAGGGAGTCGAGCATAAATGACCCTCAACCTGACTCCGGTAAGGGAAAAATAGTCAGATATGTGCTTATACATGCATTAAATACAGATACTCATGTGCACTATTGTTAGTTGTAGATTCAGAGGTCGCAGGGACATCCCAAGGGATGAGCGAGAAAGGGGGCCACGAGGAAGAGGTGGCTGGGGAAGGTGAGTAGATTGATACCTAGAAGCCTAACTTAATATGATAATTATGATACAACAACAGTCTCTAATATCAGTGTGTTTGTCATCCAAACAGATTCACAGCAGCAACAGAGGGAGGAAGAACGGAGACGCCCCCGACGCAATGTGCGCCAAAAACATTGTAAGTGGTGTTTTTGTTTAGCAAAGTAATTGAACAAACAATTCCTTTTAAAAAAGGCCAAAAAAACATTTAACTAAAGACTTTGTAAAAAAACAAAAAAAAAAGGGCCTAAAAAAAAACCACTACAAAACCAAACATAAAAACAATGCTAAACTAATGTTGTTTTTCATTCACAGATCAAAGAAAATGACAGGCGCAACACCCTGAGGCCTAATTTATTGAACTTGAGAAGAAAAGTTTTAAAGTTTATTTGTTAACAAAACCAAAGTTTTTAAGAAGAAAAAAAAAATTAACAAAGTTAAAACAACGTTTTAAATAAAAAAAAATTAAAAAGATTTGGTGTGTTGTCTTTCCTGCAAATGTCCAATCACACAACATCATCACACATTTACATGACACAAAAGGTTTAGATATGGGACAATAAATCTTAAAAACTATAAAAAAAATTACGGTAAGCATTAAAGGCAAGGAAGAAGGAACACAAAAGAGATTAAGGTATGCATTAAAGGCAAGGAAGAAGGAACACAAAAGAGATTAAGGTATGCATTAATGGCAAGGAAGAAGGAACCCCAAAGAGATTAAGGTATGCATTAATGGCAAGGAAGAAAGAACACCAAAAATTAAATTTTCTAAAATATATATGTGTCAAATTGGCAGTTGGTGCCATATGTATATTCCAATGGAGGTTTAGGTATGTGCGCTTCCGTGTAGCCAGATTGGCAACTGAAGAGCCATGGAGATGTAAGTATACTTGTAAAACCCCAAAAAATGGAAGGAAAAATACGACGGAAGGCAAGCAGGTACGTTCAAAAACCAAGGAAAAAGGAGGAAAAATGGGCCGCCCGTGTGAACGGGAACGGAAGCCCCGATCAAATTGAAGGCACCCGAGAGAGCAAAAAAAACTTCCCGAGTGAAGACAAATTGACGGATCAGTTAGGGAGCCATTCCGACGGAGGCTCTGCATCACATTTGAGTCACGATTCAAACGGGAGCCCTGGACAATCGGAAGGTTTTAAGCTCAGACCGGGGGAGGCTCTGCATCAGGCCATATATTCCTAGTCGGGGGAGGATGGGGTATAAGTAGCTCCTCTCAATTTCCAGAGTACATGTATATGGCTTTTGAATATTAGACTATTCCTCCCTCAATAAATCGCCATTCAAAACTGACCTGGGGGTTTTCCTCTCTGCCAAGTATATGAGGATTCTGATTGGCAAGATCCCTGCAGTGCTGTGACCTTCATAAGGAACATTTCTCATGAGCGAAGCAGAAATGCGGGGACCAATCCTTTAAAGGGGAACTACATGTCTATTTAGAAGCCTAACCCTGCAACAAATATGTCTGCGCTTTGCTTAATTTGGGCAATAATTGATTCCTGGGGGGAGACTCTGAATGGCAGCCGTAGACCTGAGTGAATGACTAGTGCAGTCACACTACTGAAGGGGATTGGTGTGACTAGCATCTGGGACTGGAGTTCCACTTTAAATCTCCCTGCAAACAATGTATCTCTGCTCAACAGAGGGGAAGCAGTACATTGATTTCTTTGTGCCAGGAACTGATAGCCCTCCAATAGGAGGCTGGTGCTCACTTCCAATATACAGTAGACAATCAGAGATGCTCCTGATTGATGAGGAACCCCAGTTTGAGATGCCAGTGCGTCCTAAAGTTAAAAATTCTTACTGGGGATATTAAATCCTTACTAAGCCAACATTGGGCTGTGCATGACAGGGGACATGAAGCGGCTGCACTATGAAGTAAAGCATGTTTCCGCACTGGAGATGCATAAGTGCAACTGTTATTGTACCCTGTAGGATGGAACTGCTATGCAAAAGGTGAGTATTTCACTGATGCAGGGCTCACTGACGGGTAAGTTAGGTCAGTTTAGTGTCCCTGTCAACCAGGACCCTCCCTAACACAACTTCCAACACACGCCCCTGACTCCTCCTTGAGGGATGGATAGGAGATTGGTTGTAACAGTTACACTGTGAAAATTGGAATTGATCTTTTATTGATGCAGATCAGCATGTTACACCTCAATGAGGGACATGGATGCAAAAGAGGGACAGTCCTTCCATGGTTTAAGTCTGCTTTAAGTTGTATATTATGTTTGGTATTACCTTTCTGCTTTGGTTGTGTATTACAAAGTGTGTCCATGGTGTACTTCAGATCGTCCACTGACACAAGAGCATTGTGTGGGCGGGAACCTTTTGATGCCTCAAATGCAATCTGAAACAGAAAAAGAATCATGTGCACACTGATTGGTAGAGGAGAGACAAGCCCACAGAAACCAGCACATGTGAGGGAAAACACTAAAGACTTGCCCACATCTAAAAGTTGCCTAGCTGCATCCTAATTAAATGCATATTAACCCCTTGGAACAAGCAATGCAGCTTCGAGCCCAAATCCTGACACACACTCTATGTGAAGGAATACCCTAAAGATTGCTGTAAAATTGTTTTAAAAAAATTATGTTTTTGGCCCTCACTTCCTAGTAGGACCTCGGGGCTGCTCCATAGCAACCCCCCTGGGCATTCTGTCCACACAAAGGCCCCTTAGGAAGCCAGAGTAAAGGGCTGAATACTGACCCAGTCCATATTCTAGCACTGCATATGTCCCACGTGAATGCCAGTGGCCAAATCGTGCACCAACCCTATTGATTGCAGCAAGGACCAGGAATCCAGTGCAGCGATTGGCTGTCTGCCGCCCACGTGGGTAGCCAGCGGAACCATTGCAAGAATGTTCTGCCCACGTGAGCGTCGGCTCAGGGTTTTCCAATGGGGGGCCGAGGTAAAAGTGAGATTTATGGGTATCCTGGGGGGGGGATGCCCCCTTGTCTATCTTACTGCGGTGGGGACCAACACCCGCACCTCACGGAGGTTGGTCTGCTTTAAGCTGCTCATACATCAGATGCTTAGAAATCTGAACAGAACTTGGTTGTTCCCCCTGTCTCTGTGTACACCCTTGCCAGCCATTCAGATACCACTGGTGCAGCTGAGGGCGGAACCTGCGGATGCCACCAGTGGTGTTGCTGGACCTTGGTGAGGTAAAAAATTGCAGCGAGGCACAGCTTTCATCCAGCCCTGGCACCTTTTAGACACTAGAGCCTGGTGAAATGGTGCTTGTTCCTCATTCAAGCAGACCAAAACTGTGTGATCTGGTCTGGAATCTACACCTTAAACTCGCCTCCCCTGGCGCCATCCCTGGACCCACACTCGAATGCTTATGTCCTTGCCATACATATCACATGCACATGTGATCGATTAACTAAGGTGAGTATAGGGCAAACCAAAATGTATCACATTGAAAGGCATCCTAAATCAAGGTGCCCCAGGGTAATTCACAATCTAGGACCAAGTGATCAGGGTTTTTAAATCATTTTCTGCATTAAAGCATGTTATCCCCCCTCCCCCCTTTAGACATCCTCCCCCTCTTCAGCTATCCCTTTCTCACCCTGTGAAAAGACAGACTCAGGCAATAACATAAAAAAGTAACTCGCCCAATCAATACAATCCTCTCAATTGCAGCGGGCACTCTGCATGGCAGCCATGACTTGAGTGACAGGCCAGTCACCCAGTCACCAAAGCAGAGCCAACACACTTCTCCAGGGATTGCTTCCTTGCACGGTGTCCACCCCTCCACCAGAGTCATATATCCGCTCTATAAGCATGTACAAACTCCTATGTAATGTCCTCTCTTCCTTAACTCGCACTTTTATCTTGTGCTTTATTGTGAAATAAAGTGTGAATATGGTTCCTATTTTCAGAACTGTAAGGAAAGTTTACTGACTGGAGGAAATTATCTGTATATAGGAATAGACTATTGGTCAGCACTGTAGTTAAATGTAGTAACAAAAGTGCACCCACCATCGCTGCTCCCTCCACGCTACACGATGGATGAAGCGGGGCTTCCTCTGTGTGCACTGTTGTTGCCACATTGAGCTGGACCACGAAGAGGCTCAGATGGGGGTTTAGTAGCAGTTCTGACTTCTCATTTGCCAATAAAAATTTACCAAATTTATTGGAGTTTGAGACCAAACCCCTACGTTACCTGAAACTCCACAGTGCTGTTGAGCTGTAGTTGCTGCTCCTGCCAGTCATTGCCATGGAAACCCTTCAGCACCCACACCGGGAGCAGCCCCTGCGTGCTAACAACATATAAAACCAGCTCTCCCAGATCTGCAATAAACAGAGAACCATCAAAGACCACCGTGGAAAATGATGATGTATTAATCAGCCTGACGTTTCTGTTTGGTCCAGAGGTCTCAATACTCACGGAAGTGACCTGGGGAGTCTACGCGATACCAGAAGCTGAAGCAGGATCCGGTAGTTGCTGGAAGATGCTCACTGATCAGCCAGGCTGAGGCTCCTTCTGTATGCATTGCACCAGTGTCTACAAATGCGTAGTGTCCTGCGGGAGGCAGTAAAAGACATTCAGTTGCCATTTAAAAACCCAACTTCTGTTAAATGTTTGTTTGGGATAGACTGGGGTTTGGTTATGATGCACACATGGGCCTAGAGGTAACAATATGGGTGCAGGGAGTGGCGTCTCCTCTGTGGATGCACTTGTGGGCAGGGCCGCAAGGGGCCTCCATCACTTGCCCTGCAAAGGGGACTTCCACCAACCTTTGGGTTATGGTCTGGGCTTTTCAGTTTTTGGCTTGGCGGCCCGTGGGGCTGACATAGAAGCTATTAGTGGCAGTGGGGTCCCCTGTGCCTGGGCAAGCCTTTTTTTTTACAAATCTGCAGCCAAAGCCACCACCAGGGCAGCCCCCCCCCCCCCCAGTATATTTGCATCTACTTTCAGTCCAGCCTAATAATTGTAATAGAGTCGCCGTCAGCAACTCTACAGTGATGGGTGCGTGCAGAGCTGTCACTGCACATAAGCCACCAAGCACAGCCACTGGCAGCTCAATGCAGGGAACTGTTTTCTGCTGGACCAGCTGGTCGACTACACAGCCCCTCATCACCCAGAATGGCAAAGCAGGAGCTCCCGAGCAGCACGCACCCGCACAAGGGTGGCACAAGGGACTCAATCTGACATTCCAGTAATGGGCGGGTGCCAGACAACCACCAATCACTTGGCTGGACTATTATTTTAAAGGAAAACATACTGTATTTGGGGCCCCCACCACACTTAATCCGGCCCTGCTTGTCGGATGTGGGCACTCTCTAGCCTCTACACACAGCACAGACTCAAGTCAAGGCAATTATTTTAGAGAATTCTTGTGCAATGTGTTTTATTCCCTGTGTGCGGCCACCACTTGGCTGTGCTCACCTACTCAACCACACACAACGTTATTAAATGATAACTTCAACTTCACATGTAGCAAACTGTTCCAGCAGTTTACTTCAACACAGAAGATCGATAACACAGCTATTCAACACAACACCAGGTCTTAGTTTTTCCCTTCAGTGATTTAAGCCAACACAGCACAGTCCAACTCACATAAATAGCTACCAGAGACATTAGACCTGGTAGTGATGGCTGTCTGGCCTAGATCCGGCTTAAAGCGGACCAACACCCACTGAACTTGCAAAATACATTTGGCCTAAGATCCCGCCAATACTCCCCTCTTCGGGTGTAGAACTAGAAATGGAATTTTCATTTTTTGAATCGTCTTGGAACACTTTCATTTGCTGTGCCTCTGTGTGAGATGGCAGGCGATCAGTATTGCATAGGTGTATTGCAATGACATCAACAAATGGAGGAGGCGGAGCTTTACAGCTAAAACAAGGGCCATTATCTGGGATTAGAGTGAAGCAGGAGCACTGCCAATTGGCCAAAGGGTCCTCTTTATGGGGGGGAGCAATTCAGGGGATGCTAGTTAAAAATGTGGGTTTTGGTCCGCTTTGAGGGTTTTCTCAATTCCTGTCTGTTATCTCTACAGGCTTACTACTGGGTCTACTTTCTCCTGCAAAGACTTCAAGATAGATCCACCCCCAAACAATTACTCATCTAGCTCTGTCTCGTCCCCTGTCTATATTTCCTCTGAACCCTCACAACCCTTACAACCTTGCAACATTAGTATAGCAAAGCACATAAGCCTGAGCATGTTTTAGTTACTAAAAAATGAAGTCCACTTTCAATAGGATTTTTGTAAATGTGTATATTTTTGTGTGCCAAAATGATGTCCTCAAGGTTTTCCTATGTTAGGAAATGTGTGATTTTGGAAGCAGATTTCATTACCTGCAATCTGTTGCTATTGGAACACATAACGTTGCTGCTATGGCTGTCTACAAGACTCACATATCTCTTCTTGGTGTACATTGCCAATGGCAACAGATTGCAGATAGTGAAAGCTGCTTCCATAAAACACACATTTTCCAACATAAGAGAAAATGGCCACAGTTACAAACACATTCGTTTTTTTTTACCCTGTTGGGGAGTTCTGGTCTCACTTCCTGTTTGGCCCACAAAAACAGCTTCAAGACTAGTTCTACATTTTATGAAAACTCACAAATTCTTTCAAATGTGATGTAAGCCCTCCCTAAAGGAATGCGTCTGGGGTGGTTGCTATACTTTGATTGGATAATAACTTTACAATTTCAAAGGTCACCCATATGATTCTACGTGCACTGACTTTGTTTAAAATGAATGCTGTGCAGATCAAATCACTTTGTATTAGTTCATCTGTGTAAATATCCATTGGCAGATTTTTAATCTATTTTAATCAATGATGATCCACTTTAGTGCCAGCTCAAGTTATCCAAGTCCCAAAATTAAAGTGGACCAACACCCAGGGGGGATCGGCCCGGAAATCTATAAGATTCCCGGACCGATCAGATCCCTCCCCACGGGGCATCCGAAATCGGGATGTCCCGCGGGGAGGAACCCCCCAGGAGGCCCACAATCCTCACCTTACCGGCGATCCAACAGCGCATGCACGAGACGCGGCCGCGTCTCTCGCTTCCCTCTAGCAGGGCGCGCTCCCGCGCCGGCCGTTTTGTGAATGGCCGGTGCAGGCGCGCTCCCTGTTAGAGGGAAGCGAGAGACGCAGCCAATGACAGCGAGCTGCTCTGAGCGCTGTCATTGGCCGGACGAGGTCATGTGGGAGCGGGGAGAGGTGAATTTTTGCCGCGATCGGGGGGGGTTTCAGACAGCGGGGCACCCCCGATCGGGGTGCCCCACCTAAGTGGACCAACACCCAGGATAGTCAAAATCCTGGGTGTTGGTCCACTTTAAAGAATTCAGCTCAAAAATCCCCAAAGCAATGCAGATCCTAGAAAATGATGTCTAGAAAGTAGGATCACTGCCTGCCTACAAAGAATTACTCACCTGGTTCAAAACAAAAACAGGTACAGGTACAACAGGTACACATTCCAAGAAGACTACAAGTTGTTTCTAAGGGGTAACGTGTGTCTGACCTTGTGGTGTCCCAGGACTGTGGTCCTTCTCTGGAGCCAAGCTTGGCCTGTTCAGAGCTGCTCCATGGGTCCAGTCCCAGTCATAGGTGTCCATGAGGGGAATGTGATTATTGGTCCAAGCGCAGGATCCATGTTCAAAGTTGCATGACACTGTAGAAGAGTAGAGAGTGTATATGGACATATAATAGGACTGTTAAGATTCTGTGTTTCCCCAAAAATAAGACAGGTCTTAAATATTGAAAGAGGCGCTAGGGCTTATTTTGGGGGGATTTCTTACTTGTTTTCTGTTGGTGTGGGGGAGCAGCAGTAGCAGCATCATCACCTGTCAGTGAGAAGAAGCGGTCGTGGTGAATTGTAGAGGTGGCAGCATTACTCCTCTGTGAGCGATCAAATCAGGCTGCAGGGGGGAGATGCTGGCGTGAGGTGCCGCCATCTTTCTGCACACAGCAGCATTGCCTGTGTGCAGAAAGATGGCGGCACACTGAGGGGAGCGGCGGCGGGGTAGCATCTCCTGTAAGTGAAGCATGTCAGCGAAGCCCATGTGAGCCCGGCAGGCTCGGATGTAGTCCTTCGATTAGAAACGGCGACCAGCAAGATCAGACCTTGCATGTGCCCTCACCTGCTCCCATCACTCTGCTGAAGCTGGATTACAAGTTGTTAGTAAGGCTTATTTTCAGGGGTAGGGCTTATATTTTTAAACATTGGCGAAATGCTCAAGAATCCTATTAAGTAAATGGTGGCAGGATCGGGGTATATACAAAATAGCTGACCTACTCATTGGGGAGGGCCTTGGTTCCTTCAGCGCCCTACAGGAGAAATATGGTGTCCCCCACAAGAAATATTTTCGTTACATCCAATTGAGGCACTGGATTTTGCCCTTGACAAAATTATGTCCTTACTTCCAGGTGATGACCCCCTTTGAGGTTCTCTGCGCTAATAACCCCTTTCAGAGGGGAATAATCTCCCTAATTTACTCAACACTAAACGAAACTAAGCCGGAGTCCCACGCATATGTGAACAGCTGGGAAAGGGACCTAGGTCCACCTGTGGGAGAAAGGGGGTGGACAGAGGTATGGTCTCGCATCCCAAAATGCTCCATCAACATACTGACAGTGGAAACAGCCTATAAGGTTATGCTCCGTTGGTACCTGGTGCCGAGCCGTCTGAGCAGGATATTCCCGGGGCAGGCTAGGACGTGCTTTAGGGGCTGCAGTGCGGATGGGGACTTTTTGCACACCTGGTGGACCTGCCCGATGCTGACTCGCTTTTGGAGTCAAGTGTTCAGGATGGCTAATGAAATCTTCGGATCTAGCATGAAGAGGGATCCCTGGGTTGCCCTCCTGCACTGTAAGCCCTGGGAGCTGTCCAGTAAGCAACACAGACTTTTTGTCTACCTCCTCCTGGCGGCCAAGCAGACCATAGCCAAGGCCTGGAAGGCGCAGTTTACCCCAATCTCAGAGGTGTCGGCCAGGATGAACGGCTTTCTCATTAATGAGAGGTTGTCTAGTATTCTGACCGACTCCCATGACAAATTTCTCTCTATATGGGAACCCTGGATAAGATTTGCCTGGCCTGGCGAATCTATGCGGGCGCTATAATTACCGCATGTGGTGTCTGGTGGAGCGCGGGAGTGACCCCCCCCCGTCCTCCTTCTTTCCCTCTCCTCCCCCCTCCTTTCCTTTCCCTCTCCTTCTCCCCCTTCCCCCCTTCCGTCTCTTCCCCCCCTCTTCTCTTCCTCCCCTCTTTATACTTCGCCCATCCTTTGGGGTCATTTCTTTCTCTTTCTGCAATGCAACGGTTTTAATGTTTTCTCTTTTGGAATGATTCTCCTCTGTACAAACGCATGGCGGTGTCTGACTGTTCAGTGGCATGCCCCGGTGGGCCTGGTGCGGTGGGCGCGAGACAATGTGCGTACAGGTGTCGGTGCTGGTCGCGGACACCGTGAGGCTCCGTGGCCCTCACGGACCTAGAGAAGACCACTGCATAGTATAAATCGTGCTATTGGTGTCTGCGCGGGTCTCGTGCCCCATCGCACTTGCAGTCACGTCGTGGACTGTTGAACACTGGCTTGGTCAACTTGCTATATTATGAAAACGAATGTCGATACCTTTTTCTTTCTTCCTCTTTATACCTCCCCTGCGCGGGATGGCAGTATAATGCTGTACGCTTTTGTAATATTGTTTTGTTGAAAATATTCAATAAAAATATTGAAACAAAAAAAAGAATCCTACTAAGGCTTATTTTAAGTGTAGGTCTTATTTTCAGGGAAACACGGTAGCTGCTGAACGAACTGGCACTAAGGAGTCATTTAATACCTGCTTCATGGCATCGATGATGGTTGATGTGGATATCATCCAAGGCAATATATGAATGATCTCCACCAGCACCCACTGCTTCAAACAAAAGCTGCAAAAAGAAGAACAGTTGTTAGGAGTTATGTCAAGCCAGACTTGGACACATACAATAAAATTCGTTGTTTCTCACCTGTTGATTTCTCTCTTCTTCCACTCCAGGGCATCAATAATACCATTTTGTGAGTACTCACCTGAAAAATGGTTATTGTCAGTGTGCCACACACCCCGCTTCCCCTTTAATTCTTACGATCGGGTTACTCCACCAGCAGGTGGCGACGTTGCAGGGAGAAGTCTTAAAAATGAGCCCCTTCCGGCCTATATATACCTGGGACCTCCCACTTAACACCAGTGATTTAAAAAGCAGAAAGACAAGGTACCAGGAAATCCAACGGTAACCTCAAAATAAAGAAAAGCTTCACCATATAAAGGATCCAGGATACCAAAAAGGGAGGGTGAAGCGGGGTGTGTGGCACACTGACAATATCCATTTTTCAGGTGAGTACTCACAAAATGGCATTATTCTCAGTGTGCCACACACCCCGCTTCCCCTTTAATTCTTACGATCGGGACATCCAAAAGCAGTGTCCACAAGGGATGGGTATCCGAAGGCAAAGTGAAGCATAACTTAAATGACTGCAGTCTGCAGAACTTTGCGGCCAAACACAGCATCCGCTGAGGCCCGCACATCAACCTTGTAAAACTTAGAAAAAGTATGAACAGAAGACCAAGTAGCGGCCTTACAAACCTGTTCAACAGGAGCTTGGTGCTGAAAAGCCCAAGACGCTCCAACGGCGCAAGTAGAATGAGCAGTGATACAAAAAGGGGGAACTTTCCCCTTAGCAGAATAGGCCACAATAATGGCCTGACGTATCCATTTGCTAATGGAAGATCTGGCCGGCGCCAAACCCTTCCTAGGCCCACAGGGCACAACAAAAAAGGCAGCAGTTTTACGAAAAGGAGAAGTAATAATCAAATAGTACTTAACACAGCGTACTACATCCAAACAATGCAAAACCCTCTCCTTGTCATTCTTAGGCTTAGGACACAGGGAGGGAAGAACAATATCCTGATTCAAATGAAAAGCAGAAACAACCTTAGGAAGAAAGTCCGGTTTGAACCGAAAGACCACTTTGTCCTGATGCCTCTCAAAGTAGGGCGCCTGAATAGACAAGGCCGCCAACTCCGAGACACGCCGAACCGAAGTGATAGCTACCAAGAAGACAATCTTCTGAGTCAGGGTAGACAAAGCAATATCTTGCAAAGGCTCAAAGGAAGGAGCCTGAAGAGCAGAAAGAACCAAATTCAAGTCCCAAACAGGGAGTAATGGTTTCCTGGGAGGCCGCACATGCGTAACCCCCTGGAAAAAAGTTTTAACTAAAGGAAGAAGCGCAAAACGCTTCTGAAAAAAGATAGATGAGGCAGAAACCTGCCCTTTCAAAGTACTCAGCTGAAGACCGGAGTCCAGCCCTGATTGTAAAAACTCCAGAATCCTGGAGACCGAAAAGACCCTACAAGGCAAGGACCTAACCTCACACCAAGCGATATAGGCTTTCCAAGTCCTATAGTAGGTGATAGAAGAAGACCTCTTTCGGGCACCGATCAGAGTCTTAATAACCGAGTCAGAAAGACCCTCCTCCTTCAAGATGGAGGTCTCAGCGGCCAAGCCATCAAAACCAGCGTTGGTAAACTGGGGTAAGACAGCCGACCCTGAGTGAGCAGATCGGGCCGAAGAGGCAGAATGAGCTGATTCACTGTCAGCCAAACGATGTCTGCGCACCATACTCGTCTTGGCCATCTTGGGGCCACGAGAATGGCGGACACCCTTTCCAGAACCAGCTTCCGTACCACCCAGCCTAGCATGGGTATCGGAGGAAACAGGTACAGAAACCCCGGGTCCCCCCAGCTCAGGGATATGGCTTCCGCCGGCAGAGCGAGAGGATCCTGGGAGAGCGACACAAAGATCGGGAGCCTGCAATTGTGACAAAAGGGAAACAGGACCACCTCCGGTGTCCCCCACCGGAGCGGACTGCAGACTGCCGAGAGACAAGGAACATGTGCCTTCGCCCAGGTCAGGATCAGGGACACCACTCTGAGGGCACCCAGACTGCAAGTCCCTCCCAGATGACTGATGTAAGCAACCGCTGTTTGATTGTCCGAGCGAAGCTGAACCAGAAGGCCCAGACCCTGATGAGACAAAAGAGCAAGAACCAGACGGAAGGCTCTCAGCTCCAGAACAGACGGCCAAGGGTTGGAAAGAAGGACCCAAGCCAACTCCTGAATCAGACAAATTTTGGACTGAGTGAGAAACACCCTGTGTTGACCGGAATCCAACCGCATTCCCAGAAAGGACACCACCCTGGCCGGAGCAAGGGAGGACCTGGGAAGGTTGAAAAACTTCAGATGCAGGACGGGGCAAGCCGACCCGTCCTTCTTGGGGGCTGCGAAGAGAATGGAGCAAAAACCGAGGCCCACCTCTAAGCGCGGCACCGGCCGGATGCCCGCCATTTCCAGGAAAAACCATGAAGGAGGGCAAGACTCGAACTCCGGTTTGTAACCGGGCGACACCCCCTCCCAGATCCATGTGTCCGGAATCTCGCGGCCTTAAACCAGGGAGAAGTGTCGCAATCGTCCCCCCACCCGCACGGGTGAGGGCAGCCCCTCATTGCTGAGCGGGCTTAGCAGTAGGTTTGGGCTTGGCGCCCCAGGACTGACCGGGACGGCCACGACCTCTTCCCCGGGACCAACCTACACCCCAGGTAACGGGAAGGGAAGCCCCTCTGCCCGCTCTGGCTCCTCGAAAGGAGGGACTAAAGGAACTTGCACCCCGAAAGGAGCGACGAGGCTTCTTGAATTGAGGCAACTTACCATCCTTGGTAACAGCATCCAATTTCTCGCCAAAACGGCGTAAACCTAAGAAAGGTAGCTCTGTAAGCGCCCTTTTAGAGTTAAGGTCCGCCGTCCACTGGCGCAGCCATATAGACCGACGAATAGCCACCAGCAATGCCGCTGTCCTGCTACTCGTCGCAAGAGCATCGTCCTGAGCAGTCAGGACAAAAGAAACAAACGACTCACACTGCTTGAGAGAACTAAACATATCACAAGCGGGATCAAGATCTGCGAGCAGATCCCTAATAATGGATCTAACTGCCAGCAGAAGAAGCGCCGAAGCACAAATCGGCCGTAGTGTCGACCCGGCACTGATAAAACCATGGCGAGCCAATTGATCAACCCGACGATCCTCATCATCCTTAATGGTAGTGGTGCCAGAAAAGTGCAACGCAGCCGAGCCAGTCAACCCTAACGCCGGGGTATCGACGTCGGAGGGCACTGACCAAAGCTTCACTAAGTCCTCCGGAAAGGGATAACGCTTATCCCAATTAGGAGGAGTTCCAACCAGGTGCGCGGGTTGTTCCCATTCCTTAAGGACAACCCTCTCAAAGTGCTGTTGCCTGGGAAACACCAAACGCGGCTGGGGTACGTCAAACAACTCACCCTTTGGCAGAGGGACCACCGCAGGCGGATCCAAGGCCAAAACTTTAAACATTTGAGCCAAAATGGAAGGAGTGTCAATGGACACCCCCACAGCCTGATCACCAGCAGTGTCAAACAATAGCTGGCCTGCAGGCTCATCCGACTCCTCAAGGAGTTCCCCCTCCTCAACAGGGGGACAATCGGACCAATCCAAAAATTCAGGAACCTCACCCTCCGAAGCAGGCACTGCCGGAGAAAGGTGCTTCCGCTTTGCCGTAGCCTTCTGAGCCACTGAAGCGGAAATTATTTTCTCGAAGTTGGCCAACTGCGCATGCACCCCGGAATGCGAATCCCCATTTTTGACAATGTCACACGGGGTCCGGACTAGGTTGGGGGGGGATAGGAGATGACGGAAGTTGCGAGGAGCCAGAAGCCGGAGCAACGGACTGACGCGCAATGTTCTGCCTTGCACATGGAATGCATAATATGACATCATCGCCTGGGAGCGGAGCCCACAACCCCCACACAGCCTGGATAGCCCCGAAGAGCCATTTCCGGTAACGTTGGAAGCCTCCATATGGTGAATTTGTGGTATTCGCAACAACCCAGGGTTTTACGCATTAAGCAACCCGGGATGCCCCTTTGTAATTAAAGTCCCGGAAGTGGGAGGATTTTTTTTTTTTTTTTTTTTAAGCCTAGGAAAATCCCAATTTAGAGACTAAGACTAGCCAGGTATAACAGACCGGGAGAGCCACTGCAGTGAGGGGATCCCAGAATCTGTGGCGGAAAAGAGACCACAGTCAGTCCCCCAACCAGTATGTACCACATTCATACATAACCAACAAGGCAAACATATATGAATAGTTTAAACATCATGAATAAAATATACATGACACATGCTATTTCAAGGCAAAGCCAGAGAGTGCATCAATAAAAAATAAGAGCATATACCTGCATAAATATATGCACATATATATATATATATATATATATACATACACATAAATATATATATACATATAACCACACATACACACACACATACCCAAATACAGGCATTTGACCCATACATAAGCAGAAGTGCCCCAGGAAAAAACGCTATACATGGCAGGCAATAACAAAGTACATGGACGGGCCCACGTGCGCGATGGTGGGGACCGTTTACCTCTACAGCTCAAGCCGCACTGGACCTCTTCCCCCACCGGCTTCAGCACACCTGCCTCTAATGAGACAGGGGAAGTAAAGGGCGGGCCAGGACACAGCAAAAAAAGGGGGGAAATTTGAAAGTGCAACACAAACAAAGGCCCCAGCAGCCCAAGCCATGCGCCGCCACCGCAGCGCTGCCCTGCCAAAGCACTTCCACACATAACACTAAGTAAACCACCTCATGCAACACGCACCCCCCCCCCCCATTTAGCGAAGGGAGAAGGGACCGAGCGGGAGAAGGTGGCCAAAGGGAACATCGGGACAGGGGCATCCCAAATCCGGGGTCGATCGGAAGAGATAAGCTCCTAGGCACCTAAAGTGCCATCTACCTTTGCCCAGCCAGCAGCCTAGGCTGGGAGGCTTCCGTTTAACTAGGCATAAACAACACAATAGAACTGGGCAGAAATAGACCAAAAGGGGATGCCGGGTTTGACCCCGGCTACCTGCAAGCAGGAGACTTCTTTCTTCTGTCTTTGTCGCTTCATGCAGAGAGAAAAAACTGGTGTTAAGTGGGAGGTCCCAGGTATATATAGGCCGGAAGGGGCTCGTTTTCAAGACTTCTCCCTGCAACGTCGCCACCTGCTGGTGGAGTAACCCGATCGTAAGAATTAAAGGGGAAGCGGGGTGTGTGGCACACTGAGAATAAATCAGATACGAATGGGTTAACTCTCGGCCTCCCAGTAATTGAAAAGCAGTAGGAACAGCTGCCCGGGAGGATGAAGGAATCTTCAAAGAGATCCCACATTTAAATCAAGGAAGAGAACTACTGTACATTTCGCCCTATAAGAAGCACCTAGGACTTGGAGGAGGAAAATAAGAAAAAAAAATATTCTAAACTAAATGTTGTGCTAAAACACCCAATTACAGGCAGTGTGGCATTTCCCCCTCCCATTCCCATAGGCAGTGTGGCATTTCCCCCTCCCATTCCCATAGGCAGTGTGGAATTCTCCCATCCCATTCCCATAGGCAGTGTGGAATCCCCCCCATTCCCATAGGCAGTGTGGCATTCCCCCATCCCATTATTCATAGGCAGTGTGTCAATCTCCCATCCCATTCCCCATGGGAAGTGTGGCATTCCCCCCTCCCATTCCCCGTAGGCAGTGTGGCATCCCCACTCCCATTCCCATAGGCAGTGTGGAATCCCCCTCCGATTTCCATAGGAAGTGTGGTATCCCCCCTCCCATTTCCATAGGCAGTGTGGAATCCCCCCTCCCATTCCCATAGGCAGTGTGGCATTCTCCCCCTCCCATTCCCATAGGCAGTGTGGAATTTCCCCTCCCATTCCCCATAGGCAGTGTGGAATTCCCCCTCCCATTCCCCATAGGCAGTGTGGAATTCCCCCCTCTCATTTACAATAGGCAGTGTGGAATCCCCCCTCCCATTCCCATAAGCAGTGTGGAATCCCCCCTCCCATTCCCATAGGCAGTGTGGAATTCCCCCCTCCCATTTACAATAGGCAGTGTGGAATCCCCCCTCCCATTCCCATAGGCAGTGTGGAATTCCCCCCTCCCATTTACAATAGGCAGTGTGAAATCCCCCCTCCCATTCCCATAGGCAGTGTGGAATCCCCCCTCCCATTCCCCATAGGCAGTGTGGAATTCCCCCCTCCCATTTACAATAGGCAGTGTGGAATCCCCCCTCCCATTCCCATAGGCAGTGTGGAATCCCCCCTCCCATTCCCATAGGCAGTGTGGCATTCCCCCCTCCCATTCCCCATAGGCAGTGTGAAATTCCCCCCTCCCATTTACAATAGGCAGTGTGGAATCCCCCCTCCCATTCCCATAGGCAGTGTGGAATCCCCCCTCCCATTCCCATAGGCAGTGTGGCATTTCCCCCCTCCCATTCCCATAGGCAGTGTGGAATTCCCCCCTCCCATTCCCTATCGGAAGTGTGGCATCCCCCCCTCCCATTCCCCATAGGCAGTGTGGGTTTAAAAAAATGTGCTCTCTCTAAGAAAAACAAATGGAACAATAATAGAAGAGTGGAGGAAGGTAGATGGGGGGGGGGAACCATTGCCCCAAGGTCCATCCTGCAGGCCACCAGACAAGCCTGCAGCTGGGTGTCCCTTAGAAGAGATATGCCAGCCTTTTAGAGTGTCACTTACCCACAAAAAAAAGGACAACCCGTAGTGCCCCCAGGCCCCTGGCGCTTATCCTTGCCTGACCCTGATCCAACAATATCAGTTTAACCAAATCCAGGAGGTACTAGTGGGTCCTTCAGTATCAGTGGGAACATAAGGGCCTGGAAGACAGACAGGTTTAAAATCCCCGCTTCCTGAAATAATGGCTTTTAAAAATAAAAATAAAAGGAGACAAGGAAAATAAATCTGTACATAACCTTCGCAGTCCAGTCCAACTGTAAGAATGAAACTGTGGGGGGGGGGCAGCCAGGAGTATATTTAGGCCAGGAGAGACCACACCATTTATCTTGCAGTCCTGCCTTCGGCCGAGAGTTAACCCATTCGTATCTGATTCGGTGACGCCCTGGAGTGGAATATGAGAGAAAAATTACATTTTTGAAGATCACGTTAAAGCTATAGGGATTGAAATTCCTTTAATATAAACAAATATATGGTGTGATATCTGCTCATCTCATCTTATGGAATATTGGATGATCTTCCCCCATTGCTTAAAGCAGTGCTTCACTCTGAATAAGAGTCTATCTTATATGTTTCCCCCACCCTGTACATACAGATTGTTCACATTAAAAATCATCCTACCTGTATCCACTGCTTGTTATGAGCCTTTAAACATCCAAGATGGCAGCTCATGGAACATCAAGCAGTCTGCAAACAGGAAGTGCCCTCTGACTGTGCCGCTCTGCATTCTGGGATTGCTGACCTTTCCCTGACCCCAGTTCTGCTCTGTCTGAGCAAAGCACAGCTATAACCCACCCCCCTGTACTTTATCCCACTCTCCTCAGTAAATGTAATGCTTCTGAGTCAAGATGGCGGCGCCCATATCCTAAAGTCCTGAACAGAGCTGCAGCCCAGTGGGGGAAAGAATAATAAGTAAGTGAATAAAAACTTAAAATATATTAACTTTAGATGCTGGGGAATCGTTTTTTAAGGGTTTGGGCTTTTCAATAAATCATGGTGAAGGTCCGGTTTAATGTAATGAAGAGGTGTGAACAGAGCCTTAAAAAAACTAGATGTTAAGAGTCTACCCGGTTTTAGATGAGTCTACAATGTCTTATAAAAGCCAACACTGGCATTCTTTTGACAAAACATGGAGCCCTGGTTGCTTGTACTGTAGAACAACATCATCAACAGTAAACCAAGTGGACACTTCTATGCAGGACATTGATTATTATTAGATTATAAAGATGAAGACATCTATCTTTGTCTCAATATCTTTGTGTTCCTAACTCCCTGGCTTTGGGTTCAGATTTTGCTCCCGGTTCCTGGCATACAGTTTCTATTCTATTGCAAATACATTGCTTTTTTGGAGAGTGCCTCTTTTCCTTTACCTCTGAGTAGAGTCTCTTGGTCTCTTTAGCCCCCTATATTAAGCCTAACATGGATCTCTCCACATAGTGGCTTGCGACTCTGTTTTGATACTCACCAAGTCTCACTCCCCATACAGCCAGAAACAGCCATCCTAGTGCTGATGAGAGCCTAAAACTTGAAACACATGTCCACTAGTTGGATATGTTTAGCTGTGTAAATTTAAAGCTAATCCTTGGCATTGCACCCTTAGTGTTTCTAAAGGCCTCAGATTGTTTAGAGACATAAACATACAATTCTGTGATTACTCACCTGTAGAATTGTTTTTATGGGTATCCAGCACGGTTCGCTTCATCTTTAATTCTTCACGTTTGGGTTATCCGCCACAAGGTGGCGCAGTTGACTGCAAAAAGACTTGTGGCTCCTCCCGGCCCATAAAAAGGCAGGAAAATACCCATAATACCCAGTGTTGAAAAGCAGTAATGCAAGAAGCCGAAGGACAAAGACCATGTTAAGGAAACACAGCCTCACTAAGAACTCTCTCAAGAAAAATAACAAGGCAAAAGAGGATAACGACAACAAGGGTGGGATGAAGCAACTGGTGCTGGATACCCATAAAAACAATTCTACAGGTGAGTAATCACAGAATTGTATTTTTCTGGTATCCAGCACGGGTTGCTTCATCTTTAATTCTTCACGTTTGGGACATCCAAAAGCAGTGTCCAAGAAGAAGGGTGGGATCCCCAGTGAGCAACAGCAGATAGTTCAAGTCACTACCGCCTGAAGCACTTTACGACCAAAAACAGCATCAGCTGAGGCCCTAACATCAACCTTGTAAAACGGAGAAAAAGTGTGAACTGAAGATCAAGTAGTGGCCTTACAAACTTGTTCAACAGAAGCCTGGTGCTGAAAAGCCCAGGAAGCACCAATAGCTCTAGTGGAGTGAGCAGTAACGCGGAAAGGGGGGTCCTTCCCCTTGGCAGAGTACGCTTGCACCACCACCTGTCTGATCCACTTGCTGATAGTGGATTTGGCCAGAGGCAAGCCCTTCCTAGGTCCGGCAGAGAGAACAAACAGAGAATCCGACTTCTGAAACGACTCAGTGGCAACTAAATAGTATTTAAGCGCCCAGACCACATCCAGAGAATGAAGGTTCCGTTCCTTAGAATTAGAAGGTGCAGGACAAAAGGAAGGCAAAACATCCTCATTGAGATGAAAGGCAGAGACAACCTTGGGCAAGAATTCTGGTTTAAGACGGAACACCAACTTATCCTGATGCCGCTCAAAGTAAGGGGGCTTCATAGAAAGAGTAGCCAGCTCAGAGACACGACGCACCGAGGTGATAGCTATCAAAAAGCCCACCTTCAGAGTCAAAATAGATAGCGCAGCATCGCACAAAGGCTCAAAGGGAGGACCCTGAAGGGCAGAAAACACCAAGTTCAAATCCCACACCGGTAACAAGGGCTTACGCGGCGGACGTAAATGGGTAACTCCTTGGAAAAAAGTCTTGATAAGTCTATGATTGGCGAAAGATCTTTGAAAGAAAATAGCCAAGGCCGAAAACTGTCCTTTGAGGGTACTCAGTTGCAACCCCGACTCTAGGCCATGTTGCAGAAACTCCAGAATCCTGGAGACGGAACAGGTGCGGCAAGGAAGAGACTTAGATTCACACCAGGCAATGTAAGCGTGCCAGACCCTGTAATAAATCATAGAAGAGGATTACTTCCGAGCCTGAATCATGGTACCAATGACAGAGGCCGGCAGCCCCTTATCCATCAGGATGAAGGTTTCAGCAGCCAAGCCGTCAAAGCCAGCATTTGTAAATTGGGATGGAGCAACTGTCCCAGAGTGAGGAGCCCTGGATCGTCGGGCATGACGAAGTGATCCACCGCCATCTGGACGACGTCTGCGAACCAACTCTTCTCGGCCAGTGAGGGGCCAACAGAATGGTCGGTACCCCCTCCTGGGCTATCTTGCGCAGCACACGACCCAGCAGAGGAAAGGGAGGAAAGGCATAGAGAAGTCGAAACTCATCCAAGGAATTGCTAGCGCGTCCGTGGCAAGGGCTAGAGGATTCCAGACAGGGAGACGAACTTTGGAAGCTTGTGATTGTGACGGGACGCAAACAGGTCTACGTCTGTCTGACCCCAGTGGCGACACAGGGAGTGAAAAATCTTGTTGCTGAGGGACCATTCCCCCAGGCGAGACGTACCCCTGCTCAGGGAGTCCGCCTCCTGGTTCTCCACTCCCAGGATGTAAACTGCCGAGATGCATCGAACATTCTCCTCTGCCCAGGACAGGATCAGCGACACCTCCTTGTGGGCTCGTTTGCTCCGAGTCAGCCCTGATGATTGATGTAGGCGACCGCCGTCTGATCAGACCTGGACCACCCGACCCCGAAGGTGCGGAGTCAACTGGGAGAGAACCAATCTGATCGCCCTCAACTCCAGAAGATTGATGGGAACATGAGCCTCCTGCGGGCCCCACTGGCCCTGGAACTTCAGAGATAGCCAGAAACCTCCCCAACCGGGCAGACTGGTGTCCGTGGTGACAATCTCCCAGCACAGAGGGAGAAAGGTCCTGCCCACTAGAAAGTTCCTCGAATCCAACCACCACGAAAGGGACTGACTGGTCGAAGGGGACAGAGTAAATTCTTCACCCAGGGACTCCGGTGATCGATCCCAAACGGCCAAGAGATTCAACTGAAGAGGTCTCATGTTGAACTGAGCGAAGGGAACAGCCTCGAAGCAAGACACCATGAGGCCCACCAACTGCATCCCCAGATGGATGGAGGGATGTGGATGCAACAACAAGGTCCCCACCTGCGTCTGAAGACCCTCCACCTTCTGTTGAGAAAGGAACACCCTGGCCTGAGACGTATCCAACGTTATGCCCAGGAAAGACCTCACCAATGACGGAGTGATTGAAGACTTGGGATAATTGATCACCCAACCGAAAGCCTCGAGAGTGGACAAGACCTTCTGTGTATCGCTCTCGGCCTGATGAAGAGATTGGGCAGCAATCAGCAAGTCGTCCAGGTAAGTAAGAATGCCCTGACCCCTCAGGAGGGCCATGACACCTGCCAGCACCTTGGTGAACACCCGAGGGGCCGAGGAGATTCCGAACGGCAGTGCCACAAACTGAAAGTGCTGATCCGCCAAGGCGAACCTCAGGAACTTCTGATGTCCCTGGAAAATAGGAACGTGCAGATAGGCATCCTTGATGTCCACCGTGGTCATGAAGTCGCCGGCCCGAAGGGAGCTCACCACCGACCGCAAGGTCTCCATGCGGAAGAGTTTGAACCTGACAAATCTGTTGAGACCCTTCAGATCCAGGATGGGCCTCAGAGAGCCGTCCTTCTTGGGCACCGTGAAAAGATTGGAATAGAAACCCCGAACTCGTTCCTGAAGAGGCACCGGGCAAATCACTCTGGACGACAGGAGGCGCTGGACAGCCAACCTCAGACCCTGTGCCATGACGGGGTTTTGGGAAAACCGGGAACGAAGAAACCTTGGGGGGGGGGCAAGCTGCGAGCTCTATCTTGTAGCCGGAGGACACCACCTCCTGAATCCACTAGTCCGAGACGTGCTGTCTCCAGACGTGAGCAAAGAGCAAAAGCCGTCCCCCCACCCCGATGGGTGGGGGCGCCTCCTCATGTCTGAGGGGGCTTGGAGGGGGGCTTAGGCTTGGATCCCCAGGAGAGACCGGGGCGACCGCGGGCCCTACCTCATCCCCAGGATTCCCTGCGGCCGCCAGGGAAGGAGAAGCCATGTTCCCCTCGGAAGGGCCGGAAGGAGGAAGACCCCCGAAAGGGCCGCGAATGCTTCTGGCGCTGAGGAAGCCAGCCATCCTTGGCCAAGTGATCAAGACGCTCCCCAAAGAGACGGAGTCCCAGGAAGGGGAGTCCAGTGAGAGACTTCTTGGCGGCAGCATCGGCCGCCCACTGCTGCAGCCAAATCTACCGGCGGAGAGCAACCAGCAGAGCCGAAGCCCTACCACCAAGCCGGACGGCATCATCCATGGCTGAGAGCACAAAAGCAATAAAGTCAGCACAAGCCAAAAGTTCCTTATACTCATCCACTCGCTTGCGGGAACGAGTAGCCTCAGCAAGACGTTTGACTTTCTTTTTAATGGCAATAGAGACGATGGCTGCAGCGCACACAGGACGCAGGCCAGCTCCCACAAAGGTGAAGGCATGGCAAGCAAGTTGGACAATGCGCCGATCAGCATTATCATGTAAGGTAGTAGTGTCCGGAGACGGCATCACGGAAATATTGGAGAGCCCCAGTACAGGAGCGTCCACCTCCGGGGGACAAGACCAAAGATGGACCAAAACCTCTGAAAAGGGGGACCGCCTGTCCAGCCCCTTGGGCACAGAGGGCAGCTTATTAGGCCTTTCCCATTCCTTAAACACAATCTTGGAAAAATGTCCCTGCTCCGGGAATACTAGGCGCTGCCTATCAGGGCGGAACAGCTCCCCTTGCTTCTTTTTCACCGCCTTAGGGGGAACCAGGTGGGAATAGGCCTGTAGGGCCGACGGGCTCGGAATGCCCCGCTCGCCTGCGAAAATACAGAGAGAGTCATCTTCTGTCTGCGCAGTCAGGACTGCAAAAGAACACTGGGTATTATGGGTATTTTCCTGCCTTTTTATGGGCTTGGAGGAGCCACAAGTCTTTTTGCAGTTGACTGCGCCACCTTGTGGCAGATAATCCAAACGTGAAGAATTAAAAATGAAGCAACCCGTGCTGGATACCAGAAAACGATGATTTGCATAACTCTGCTGCAAGGATTGATGGGTAATGCTATTTTTCTATTTACTGTGCAAATATTTTCTGTTTTAGGAAAGTGCCTCTTTTCCTATTCTGTCGCTAAATCCAAGCCTGTCTCTGCACCATACAGTTTCCAACCCCTTTATGAACCTCCATAGTCTTGTGCTGAAGAAAATCACACAGGCTAACAACAGTAAACATATTCAATTTTGCTGTCCTTGCACTTGAGTTTCTGACTGTACTCTTGTCTTTCAACCCCTGGTTCGTATGAGGAGTCAGTTTGGCTAATTAACGTTTGCCTATGTCTCACAGATATGTGCTCCACTCTACTATACTAGCATCGTGCTCAGTAACATCCAGGCACTACAAAGGTACAAATCCCCTGTTTTTCTCAGCAGCCCCATGTTGCCAGTGACATTGGTTGTGTAGGCGCCAAGGCAGTAGCCTTTCAGCCAACTTAAAGGTGCGAAACTGCCTAATATTAAAAACCCATATGAACATTCTAGATACTAAGGAATAGTATACTAAGGATACTAAGGAAAAGGAGTATCTACTTATAAACCCCGATTAACAAAAATCCCACCAAGCTTGTGGTTTTCCTCTCCTATTATAAATTAAGTAAATAAAAAAAGAGTAACAGTTTTAATTTTTAAAGGGGTGATCAGCTCTATTCCAGTGCCTCCATTCCTGACCCAGCCTATGGGAAGCAGCAGCATTATCCACTCTAAATATCTTCCCAAAGCATTTCAGTGTAGGCAAATGCATCTACACACATAAGAAGAAGTGCAATAGTAATAAACTGTTTTCCCAGCACTGGTGGACACAGGGGACATGCTGCTGGAAGTTGGCTGATCTTTCCTGTAACAACAGACATTCAAAACCAGTCAGTCCACCCCTGATTCCTCTATACTTATGATACCTATGTGAAATTCTATTAGTGGGACATTTTTTTCTCTATAGTGCTCCTTTAAGGAAACTCCAGTTAACACATCTTCCCCTTTTCCAGTTTGTTGTAATACAACATAGGCAAGTACAGATCAGGATCCAATATGACTATTCCATAATCATCCCCAGAATACTAGACATACTATGTTCCTGGACACTTGAAAAGTTATTCCGCATTCTCCTATACAAGGTAATAACAATCTTACCACCCAGGGTTCACCAGACTGGAGAACCAAACTTTGGTGATGCCAGCTGTCTTGATGTGTGCCGCTGATGCTCACTAGCTGTGTCCTATCTTTCTTGTTTGCATTTTCCTTTTCAATATATACAATGAGTGTTCCTGTAAAAAAAAATATTATTAGTATATACATACTTAGTGAGCTTGGTCTATAGCATAAGAATTGCAAAAGTATTCAAGTTGGCTTAGAGCAAGATAGAGAGAGCTTCATGGACCTGCTTCTACAGACCTGTTGCCAAATTTGATCTAACACAGCTGCTGCAAGAAATGCTTATCCTCTGTCATTATTTGGGAGACCGCTGAACACTATCACAATCAATATGTGCTGGCAACCCATGTTAGCCACAGTCATTTATAGATTTAAAGGCTATCTTTTGTATTACTGAATCACTTATAATTTGAATAAATTGATGGACGCATATTTGGACTAAGGGGTATTTAACTTAGGGGTTTATTCATTAAGGGATAGCGGCAGGTAGTGCCTCGTAGCGACAGGTAGTGAACGGTGAGCGCTGGGCGCTGTACGCAATACCACATTTATCAAAGCAATTCTGGTGAGCGACTCTAACAGCGCCATGTAGCGTCCGATTCATCATCACAGACGGCTCAGCGTATACCGCCGACGCTCTGGCTTCCAGGTATTACCTGTCGCTACCTGTCGCTCTCTCATACATTTCACTGGACATTACCTTTTCTTCTCTTTAAACAGGGTTTTCTTTTAATTTTTTTTTTTTTTTTTATCAAATCATTGTGTGACCTTTTCCTGGCCTATTTAAAGTCGTTTTTGAAAACTTTTTAGTTTTTTTTTTAATTTTTATGCAAATTTGTCATTACAGGTCTGGTATTAAAGTGTTAATGTCACAATGTAATAACAATGTCATTCCATATGTTTTCGCTTTGTTACTAGTGGATATGTGTTCAAAAAATGGACTTTAATCACACAGCTTCTGGCGCTCTGGGCAACAGCGACCTCATTTTGAGTGCCAGCGCTGTGTGAGGCTGTTTTTTTGATAAATATGGTTTGAGTCGCTCACACTGACCAATCGCTACCGTTCGCTCCCATATAGCTCTGTACTGGTGTTATAGCGACTCACACATAAAATTCATCATTGTTTGCCAGCGACAGAAGCGCTCGGTAACAGCGACCCATAGCCAATCACAGGGACTAGTAGCGGTCGTTCTGAGCGCCTCGCTACAGACGCTACATCTGCCGGTACCTGGTGCTAGTAATGATTCAGCCTGTTAGCATTGATCATGGGTTTCAGAGGCTATCCTGTAGCAGAGGTGTCATTTATAGATTATGTGGGTTTTAATTTGGTTGATGAGCAGATCGTTATCGGCTTATAGATCAGCTATGTCTTGAGAGTACTGCATATATTTAGCCGAGGGGTGGCAACATAATGATTATTGTTTGGCTTAGGGGTTAAATTATGGATTTAATGGGTATGCATACGGGATGTTTTATTTTATGACCAAACTATTAAACACCAGAGGAACATATTTCCAAGCTCTGTTCACAACCCACATTTGGTGCCCCATGGGTAAGTTGTAACTCACCTGGATCTGTCCCACCCAGTTGGTACCAGAAGCTCAGGCAACTCTCATCTGACAGTGCACTGTATTTACTTGAGGTCAGAACAGCAGTCTTTTTCAAAGGTAGGGAGGTAGAACTGGTGTCAATCACCATATAATGTCCTGAGGGTTGAGAGATGGGCAACAGTTACAACACAGTCTGAAGACAATATAACACAAATAATGGAGGCAGGGCTGTATTTAGGATTCGGCCTGATCTAGGCACCTTTTGGTCAAGCACCCCCTATCGGAACACAATTGGGGATGTCCCGTAGCATGAACCAACTCCCCCCTCACCTGGAATCGCCATAACTTTACATTCTTTCCAGATCCCACGGAGTATGCGCAAGGCCTCGACTGACAGGCATCCTTTGCCATGCATATTAATGTGTGACTAAGGATGACTATTAAATCCTTAGTCACAAGCATCCTGCCAGCCGCTGGGGGAATGCGTTGTGGGATCTAGTCAAATGTAAGGTATGTGTGGGAACTGGGGACTTTCTGCTATACATGGGAGGACAAACACACCAATCTGTCAGACAACACCCCCATGCACACATATACACCTCAGTCCACCAGCCACCACCCCCTGTACAGACACATGCCAATCAGCAAACAATTACACACACACACACACACACACACACACACACACACACACACACAATCCGCCAGCCACACTGTTACTCACACACAAATATGCTATTCATAATCATTATTGTGCCAACCCTCCCATGCACATACACACATCAATCTGTTAGGCCCCCCACCAATTATGCGCACCCCCCCCAATACAGTCTGTGTGTATACACCAATAGATGTGCCCCTCAGGCATTCTATGGCAGTGACCTGTGACAATCAGCAGAGCATCAGGTGAAAAGGATCCCGGGGGTATCCCAAATTAGGATGACTCCCCCAGTTTGGCTGTTACTTGAACTGGCAATCCTACAGTGCATGCGCAGGCAGAAGGAGAGGCTTGATGAGGCAATGATCGCTGCCATGATTGTAGGAGGGCTGCGCATGCACTGCAGGATTACTGGTTTGAGGTAAGTAATGGCTGCACTTGGGGATTTTAATAACAGGGACATCCCAAATTGGATAAAATAGACCAAAACCCAAGGGGAATCTGGTTTTAATCGGTCTGCTTTAAATAGCAGTAACAGATAGGAGGCTAAGCAGCCTTAAATAGAGCATGTAAAAAAATAAAGTTCCTCTCCACCCCCCTTCGCTTGTGCTGAGTCATTATATACGCCTAAAAAATTTCTCCCCAGGTCCGACAGTGAGCTTGTTCCCATGTCTCCGCTCTCTTTGCTCTGTGCGCTACAGCAACATCATGGAGCAGAGGGGACGGAGATGCCGCACCTGTGTAGCCTCACATGATGCCTCAAGTGCTGGGGCAGGGCAGGGACTTCTGGTTTTGGGACTTTTTTTTAAGCGGACCAAAAGTCCCAAAAGACTCTTGGTCCATTTACTTATGCCACCTAACCAAGAGTCTTTTGTGGACCAAAATCAGTCCTGGCGGCTGATTCTCTGTTCCTGGGGTATCCGGATTTCGGATGCCCTACTGTGTGAAACCCCCTGGATCACCGCATACACTTACCTGACCGCCAAACTAACAGCGCACGCCTGGGCTGCACTCCACTATACCTTAACCAGGGCACATCCCCGCGCCAGGCATTTGGGTGGGCAGGGGACATCCCCAGCTAGAGGCTAGTGGTGAGCAAGCTGATTAGCTGCCTGTCCCACGCATGCGCCTTTTTTTTTTTACAGGTGTTGGAGGCCTAATTGGTTTATATTCAGCACATACAGCTTCTGAGCAGTGTCTATATATTCAGTGTGTATTGGTAGGTTAGGATATATTGTACAGCACTTTGTTTTTGCACATAGCACTTTTGTAGCAGGTGAGCATTATTAATGTTACTGTTGTTTATGGCTTACACATACACTGAATTAGATGTATGAGTCTGGATATATGCATTTGATTTTAGATGTACAACATTGACACCCACGGACACTCACATTTTTTATTTTATTTTTTAACCAACTGTGGTGGTGCAGGGTTGTGTATGAAGTCATATTCAGGATTAAATGAGCACTTTACCATGGTAGCCTCTGTAACAGTTCCATCCAACATCAGCCCAATGTGTCTCAAAGGTAGTGAACCTAGTTACCTGTGATGCTCTGCAATGTGTGATCATGGTAAGGCCCCGTATGAGATTCCAGGCGGCTGTTTACATGTAATTTCCACTTGTAAGTTCCCTCAGAAGAGAAGTCACAGGTCCCAGCTTCAAAAGAGCAACGTGTAGGAGCAGCACAAGCTCCCAAGGTAACAGTGATGTCATCAATGCCAATGTTACCCACAGAGCCATCACGCACTGCCTCAAGGATCAGCTGTAACATAGACAAATTGCACACTTAGTACTATATAGCAACATTCCCCACCTGTAGCCAGCTTTCTACTAAATGCTTATGTGATGTATAGCAATTACTACCTGATAATTCTTACTGGTGATAGTGACAGAATCCCTGTGCCACCAATTTCCATGGGTACCACTTTTAGTCCATATCAGTTTCATTTCTCCACCATCATATTTACTGAACAAGTTCAGTGTACCTAAATGGGATGCAAAAATAATATGATGCCAATGAAGGAGGACCAGAGGAACTTCTTTTATTTTTCATCTTCCTTTTAGCCCCAATTTAGAAGGGTTAGCAACCAAGGTTAGAAAGGTTAAGGTACACTATCTAAGTTAGAATAGAAGAGAGACTTATTTCACACAGACTTTTATACATTTTAGTTATACAGTGCGGTACCAGAAACAGTCACAAGATGTTGGAAAAAGAATGGCTTATTTAAAATAGCGTGGTGTGAGAAAATGGCCGTAAAGAGTATGAATAACAGGAAGTGGATAGATCTAGTTGGAACTGGTTACTCTCTCACATAATAGCATGTGTCCTAGACATGTGATGAGGTGGGATAAGAGATGTTTTTGAGTTAAAATAGGACTCTACACTGGCCAGGGCACAGTCGCCGCCCGCAAAGCTGGTCTCCTGACTATATGCATTGTTGGGGATCTCCGGAGATTGGGAGACACCCTGCTTTTGTGCGGACTGGTAGAGGGATCTGGACAGACATTTTACAGAGGAACAATGGAGGTATATCTTTTCAGCAACACACAAAACCTCTATCTCCTCCAAGGTGCAGGAAATGAACTACAAATGCCTCACAAGGTGGTACTACACCCCGAAGAAGCTGCACGTTTTTTCCCCGACCCACTCCGCCTCGTGCTGGAGGTGCCAGGGAGCAGTTGGGAGCTTCTTCCATATATTTTGGGAATGCTCCAAGGTTGCTCCCTTTTGGCACTTAGTGACTAGAGTCTAGGAAGAAATTGTATGTGGCCCGGAAGGAGACCTATCTCTGCTTCTTCTGCACCTAGCGAACATGCCTCTCAAGGTCTACAAGAAATCGTTCCTGAGACACCTCATCAACGCAGCAAAGGCGATTATACCTAGGCTGTGGAGGTCTGGGCGGCCCCTTTGGTGGCAGATTGGGTCAGGGAGATCAATCGTATGATGGAGATGGAGGAATTCACTGCCTCTATACATGAAAATACACCCCAGTTCTTGCAAACGTGGACACCGTGGTTCCTCTTTAGAGAGACAGATAGATACAAACAGCTTATAGCGCTTGGCTCTCTGGGAGATCCCTAGGACCAGCTTGCGCCTGGGTGTGCCCTGAAATGAGTGTGACACTATTCTGTGGTGGAGAGCTGTAGGTGACCCAGCAGATGGCTGGGACAACAGATCTCTGGTCAATCTCCTGGTAACCCCCCCTTCCCCCTCCTTCCCCTCTTCACATAACTTCCCACCCTCTTCCAAGTTATCTTCTTTCTTAATTCAGCCTTTAGCTGGAGTCAACTTTATATTGCGGCAAAAGGAGTGTGCAAATTTTAGCCGTTTTTGTATGAGGTCCCCTCCTGGGTGGTGGCCCTGCACGAACGCTGCTCTGTTGGCCGCTGTGCACCTGGCCGGGTAGACCCTAAAAGACGTGAGGATTTACATTGGTTATCCTCACTACAAACGTGCAACTGTCAATGTGCAAGATATCATGTATACTTGTTGCCTTGTTGTCCATGAGCTGGCTCTGTAAGTTTGTTACACTATATTTGCCTTTCTGTATCTTGCTGGAAAATAAAGAATTAAAAAAAAAAAATAGGCCTCTACAGTAAGTTGTTGATTGGTTATTGAAATCAGGGGGTATAAGAAATTAGTGTAAGTGAGAATTATTATTAGACCTACCCAACACCTTAGACCAGCGATACTTAACTGGTGGACCGCGTTCCGAATGTGGATTTCGTGCCAGATTTCCAGACCCCTGCCCTGACAGCACTGCACTTGGTTGCTTCTGTGTTGCCATGCTCAGAGCTGCCCCCTTGATTGGCGACGTAGTGCTTAGTCTCCCTGCCAGTGTCATGGCTCCCTGACAGGTAGCATTGCAATATAAAGTACTGCACAGACAGGAAGTGGCATTGCAAGGTACACATAAACTTTGTTTCTCAAGCTCTTTGCCCCATCCAATCCTTTCACCCTGCCCCAGCTCAGCCCCATCTATACCTGTCCCACCATCTCAGACCCATCCATTCCTGCCCCCCCTGCTTTGCCCAATCCATTCCTGTCCCCCCAGCTCTGCCCCATCCATCCCTGTCCCCTCAGCTCTACCCCATCCAGCCCAGTCTCCCTGCCCCATTCATTGCTGTCCTCCCAGCTTTGTTCATCCAATCCCTGCCCCCTCAACTGTGCCCTATTCAGCCCAGTCTCTCTGTCCATCCATCCATGTCCTCCCAGTTTTGCCCATCCAATCCCTGGCCTCCCAGCTTTGCCAATCCATTACTCTTTCTTCCAGCTTTGTCCATCTACCCCCTCCCCCACTTCTGCCCATTCACTCCTGTCCTTCTAGTTCTGCCCATCCATCCCTTCTCCCAGCTTTCTCTCCATCCCTCCCTGCCCTTCCTGTTCTGTCCATCCATCCCTGTTCCTTACAGCTTCTCTCCCATTCATCCCTCCCCCTCTATCCATCCTTGTTACTAGACCTTATTGCCAGTAACATTTTGGGCCCTAGTCCACCCCATGTACATAGCCTGCACAGAATACCATGGGGGGGGGGGGGGTTAAAGCAGTGTGCCATGGGACAGAGCTCTTGGTTCTGTGGGCCAAAAAAACGCATTTTTCGGGTGGGAGGGGGGCAAGCAGCCTTTTTTAGTTTTGCCTGGGGAATCTATAGCCCCACGTTCTGATTTCTAACTATCCACCCTCTGTGACAGCCCTCTGCCCAGACCTTCACCAGATGCCTTTAAATGGACCTTTACAAGAAGTGGTTGAGTACCCCTGCCTTAGACAATAGACAACAGGAACCCCAAGGTCTAAATAACCCCCATTTGCTCCCAATGTGTGTGTCTTATATGCATATTAGTCTAAAGGGCTGAATTTGGATCCTGCACCCTCCCTTCTATACACCTATCTAGCATGGTTCAACAGTAGAATGGGGATGAGGGAGCTCTTCTGAAGTTGGGTCATTTAAATCTTAAAAAATTAAATGGGCAGACATATACAAAGCTAATCCTGTCAAAATACTGTCCTTACAGTAAAGGTACCGGCATACTTCCTACGCACATTACAAAGAAGAATTTCACATTTCACCCTAGCAAATCTAAACAAACTTTGTTTGCCCATAAGCTGCAGGGAGGACTGGGGGTCCCTAATATACTTAATTATTATAAAGCTGCTCAAATAGTGCAACTTTCAGCCTTGCACCTGGGTATGTACCTCCCTCTGTGGACTCTAACTGAAATTCCAAACCTGGACACCACGCCCTTGTCAGCTTTACTCTGGATGAAACCAGAGCACAGACCTAAAACTCTGAGCCCATTGATGATGGTCTCCCTTGGGATTCGGGACTCCACAATGTCTCGATATGCCCCTGGATTAACCACTATACGCCTCTTGTATGATAAAGGCCTCTTAGCCTTTGAAGTTCAACAACAAAAATATTAATTAAACCAGGCGGATACCTTCAACCAGCACATTGGATAAAACAACTGCTCAACTTGAGCCCTTCGTATAGAAAGAGCTCCCCTTTCGAGGCTACATGTGAGGATAACCCAGGCTCCTGGGGTTTTATATCATTTCTGTATCAATCCTAAAACAACTATCTAAACCATTCTAAAGTAATGTCCAGATGGTCCCTGGTACCTGCCAGGCTACACAAAATATACCTGGAATACCCTGGATCTTATTTCAGGGGGTGCAGATCAGAGGGCAGGAAATCATACACCCATGAGTACATTTCTGCACATATCATGTATTGGGCACAACCACCAGGGGTTTAGTGCACGGTGCTGAATCAAACCTACAATCTAGTGTATGGATTACATTTCGAATGTTTTCTGGTGAAACAATTAAAGACAGAACAGTTACAGATCTTAAAACATTCTTATAGAAAATATTTTTTAATGAGAGTTAATTTCAGTGGTTAATATAGGGGGTTATTTATAGGTAAAGCAATAAACACAACAGTGAATGTTGCTCTTAAATCATAGCTATGGGAAGGGATGAAAATGCTGATGACAGCATCACAGATGATAATTGTAAAGTTTGAATTGATAGTATAGGATCCAGCGTCTCACCTGCATCGGGGCCAAGCATGCGATAATGGAATGACAAGCACGTTTTCTCTGATGAGGATGACTGGGGATAAGAGATCAATCGCGCTCTGTCACCTTGATCATTGCGAGACTCCCCTTCCACATACATGTAACCACCTGTTACAAATGAACCAGAATTACCTGCACAGTTATGGAAAGTCATTGAAGGTATTTGACCTACTTATCATCCCTCCAAGATGACCCTGATTTGGAGGGACTATCCCTCTTTTGAGTCTGTGTCACTCACTGCCTGTATTTGGGATGCCTCACACACTGCCTGTATTTGGGATGCCACAAACACTGCCTGTATTTGGGATGCCACACAGAATGCCTGTATTTGGGATACCTCACACACTGCCTGTATTCGGGATGCCACACACACTGCCTGCATTTAGGATGCCACACACACACTGCCTGCATTTGGGATGCCACACAGAATGCCTGTATTCTAGATGCCACACACACTGCCTGTATTTGGGATGCCACACACACTGCCTGTATTTGGGATGCCACACACACTGCCTGTAATTGGGATGCCTCACACACATTGCCTGTATTCGGGATGCCACACAGAATGCCTGTATTCTAGATGCCACACACACTGCCTGTATTTGGGATGCCACACACACTGCCTGTAATTGGGATGCCTCACACATATTGCCTGTATTCGGGATGCCACACACATTACCTGCATTTGGGATGCCACACACACTGCCTGCATTTGAGATGCCACAAACACTGCCTGTATTTGGGATGCCACACAGAATGCCTGTATTCTCGATGCCACACACACTGCCTGTATTTGGGATGCCACACACACTGCCTGTATTTGGGATGCCTCACACACATTGCCTGTATTCGGGATGCCACACACACTGCCTGTATTCGGGATGCCACACACACTGCCTGCATTTGGGATGCCACAAACACTGCCTGTATTTGGGATGCCACACACACTGCCTGCATTTGAGATGCCACAAACACTGCCTGTATTTGGGATGCCACACAGAATGCCTGTATTCGCGATGCTACACACACTGCCTGTATTTGGGATGCCACACACACTGCCTGTATCTGGGATGCCACACACACTGCCTGTATTCGGGATGCCACACACACTGCCTGTATTCGGGATACCTCACATACTGCCTGTATTTGGGATGCCACACACACTGCCTGTATTTGGGATGCCACCCACACACTGCCTGTATTCGGGATGCCTCACACAATGTCTGTATTTGGGATGCCTCTCACTCTGCCTGTACTTGGGATGCCACACACACTGCCTGTATTCGGGATGCCACACACACTGCCTGTATTCGGGATACCTCACACACTGCCTGTATTTGGGATGCCACACACACTGCCTGTATTCGGGATGCGACACACAATGTCTGTATTTGGGATGCCTCTCACCCTGCCTGTACTTGGGATGCCACACACACTGCCTGTATTTGGGATGCCACTCACACTGCCTGTATTTGGGATACCTCACACACTGCCTGTATTCGGGATGCCACACACACTGCCTGTATTGGGGATGCCTCACACACTGCCTGTATTTGGGATGCCTCTCACCCTGTCTGTATTTGGGATGCCACACACACTGCCTGCATTTGGGATGCCACAAACACTGCCTGTATTTGGGATACCTCACACAATGCCTGTATTTGGGATGCCACACACACTGCCTGCATTTGGGATGCCACAAACACTGCCTGTATTTGGGATACCTCACACAATGCCTGTATTTGGGATGCCACACACACTGCCTGTATTCGGGATGCCACACACAATGTCTGTATTTGGGATGCCTCTCACCCTGCCTGTACTTGGGATGCCACACACACTGCCTGTATTTGGGATACCACTCACACTGCCTGTATTTGGGATACCTCACACATTGCCTGTATTCGGGATGCCACACACACTGCCTGTATTGGGGATGCCACACACACTGCCTGTATTGGGGATGCCTCACACACTGCCTGTATTTGGGATGCCTCTCACCCTGTCTGTATTTGGGATGCCACACACACTGCCTGCATTTGGGATGCCACAAACACTGCCTGTATTTGGGATACCTCACACAATGCCTGTATTTGGGATGCCACACACACTGCCTGTATCTGGGATGCCACAAACACTGCCTGTATTTGGGATACCTCACACAATGCCTGTATTTGGGATGCCACACACACTGCCTGTATTTGGGATACCTCACACAATGCCTGTATTTGGGATACCTCACACAATGCCTGTATTCGGGATGCCTCACACACTGCCTGTATTTGGGATACCTCACACACTGCCTGTATTTGGAATGCCACACACACTGCTTGTATTCGGGATGCCACTAACACTGTCTGTATTCGGGATGCCACACACAGTGCCTGTATTTGGGATACCTCACACACTGCCTGTATTCGGGATGCCACACACACTGCCTGTATTCGGGATACCTCACACACTGCCTGTATTTGGGATGCTACACAGAATGCCTGTATTCGGGATGCCACACACACTGCCTGTATTCGGGATGCCACATACAATGTGTGCATTTGGGATGCCTCTCACCCTGCCTCTACTTGGGATGCCACACACACTGCCTGCATTTGGGATGCCACAAACACTGCCTGTATTTGGGATGCCACACACAATGCCTGTATTCGGGATGCCACACACACTGCCTGTATTCGGGATACCTCACACAATGCCTGTATTCGGGATGCCTCTCACCCTGTCTGTATTTGGGATGCCACACACACTGCCTGTATTCGGGATGCCACACACACTGCCTGCATTTGGGATGCCACAAACACTGCCTATATTTGGGATGCCACACACACTGCCTGTATTTGGGATACCTCACACAATGCTTGTATTTGGGATGCCACACACACTGCCTGTATTTGGGATACCCCACACACTGCCTGTATTTGGAATGCCACACACACTGCTTGTATTTGGAATGCCACACACACTGCCTGCATTTGGGATGCCTCACACACTGCCTGTATCTGGGATGCCTCACACACTGCCTGTATCAGGGATGCCACTCACACTGCCTGTATCTGGGATGCCTCACACACTGCCTGTATTTGGGATGCCACTCACACTGCCTGTAATCTGGATCCCACACACACTGCCTGTATTTGGGATGCCTCACACACTGCCTGTATTTGGGATGCCTCACACACTGCCTGTATCTGGGATGCCTCAGACACTGCCTGTATCTGGGATGCCACTCACACTGCCTGTATCTGGGATGCCTCACACACTGCCTGTATTTGGTATGCCACTCACACTGCCTATATTTGGGATGCCACACACACACACACTGCCTGTATTTGGGATGCCACTCACATTGCCTGTATTCGGGATGCCACACACACTGCCTGTATTTGGGATGCCTCACACACTGCCTGTATCTGGGATGCCTCACACACTGCCTGTATCTGGGATGCCACTCACACTGCCTGTATCTGGGATGCCTCACACACTGCCTATATTTGGGATGCCACACACACACACTGCCTGTATTTGGGATGCCACTCACATTGCCTGTATTCGGGATGCCACACACACTGCCTGTATTTGGGATGCCTCACACACTGCCTGTATCTGGGATGCCTCACACACTGCCTGTATCTGGGATGCCTTACACACTGCCTGTATCTGGGATGCCTCACACACTGCCTGTATCTGGGATGCCACTCACACTGCCTGTATCTGGGATGCCTCACACACTGCCTGTATCTGGGATGCCACTCACACTGCCTGTATCTGGGATGCCTCACACACTGCCTGTATTTGGTATGCCACTCACACGCACTGGCTGTAAAGTAGGAAGCCGCTTACTGCCTGTAATGTGGGGTCTGTAATGGAATGATTCTGCACACTGTCTGTAATAGGCTGATTGGGAGGGATATTTTAGCACACCATTTGGTTCAGAATAATTTTTTCTTATTTTCCTCCTCCAAATCCTGGGTGCGTCTTATGTAACAAAAAATCGGTATACATATTTTCCTGCTCGGGTGCCTTGGGGCAGTAGAATCTTACCTTGTCCAGTAGTATGGTCTGATAAGCTACCCAGCTTCCAATCAATCTCCTCTGTCAGATCTTGGTACCAGCCGCATAAACCATTATCAAAATTACATGTCACAGCTTCTGGAAAATAACATGATATAAACTTTTGGCATTTCACCTAGTGAACCTACTCAAACCAAGATGCATCAGAACTAATTTTTTATTGCATTTTACTTTGTACTTGCTGAAATGAAACGACTTTTGCCCAACTGAGACAGGAAGCTTTCCTGAATGGTTTAAATCAGGGATTTAGAGTCGGTAAGCCAAAGCCTGACTCCGACTCCTTCATAAATTGCCAATAATGGTAATAAATGTTTTGTAGTAAAATTATGACATAGGGTTTTCTCACTATTATTTAAGCAATAGGGCTATGTATATAGAACATAAAACATATTTATTTGGAATACAATTTATGAACAAATAACTTCCAGGTAAAGGGTTAAATTAGCTGATTTCTTCGTGCCCATGTTGGCAGTCAGGGGTGGCATCTTTCATTCATAAGCAGTCCCCAAAATTAATTCACAATGGAGAGGACTGTCACACTGAAACATGCATGGATAAGTCATCCTCTACTGCTGAGGAGGCCCAGCATAAGAGAGGGAGTATAAAAAAATATAAAGCAGGCTGAAAAAATATGAAGCCCCTCACATTCAGCATGGAGAGAGCAGAAAACAGGCTAATAAAGTCCCTGTAAGGGCAATAACATAACAAAATCTATACTCTCCTTTTGTCCCATGCAGCTCATCCGTGCAGCGCAAATATCTCATACTTATCCACTCCTCCATTGCTGGGCAGACATGGTGGTGTCCATCAATATGGCTTTATGTTCCCTTACACTCAGATTAAGTTTATTGCAATGGAGGGGGCGTGATGAGGTAGGCTTGCTGAATCCGGTTTGAAAGGCATAGGCTTGTGGGGTCATAAACAAGGCTACATGGACACCTCCATAGGCTGCCGGTGCTGGAAGACAGAATTGCTGGATCCCCGCCATTGGTTATTATGAAGATACAAAAAACAACAAGAAGATACGCACAACCAACAATCAAAAAAATACAATTCTGTGATTCTCACCTGTAGAATTGTTTTCTCTCTTCTTTCACTTCAGGGCGTCAGCAAATCAGATTCACACCAAGTTATAAAGACATGCCAGACTCATTTTTGACGAAGTGGGGTGCTACCGAAATGGTTGGGATCCAGCTATCTTCTTTAGTACTCGACCCAGGAGTGGAAATGGAGGGAATGCATACAGGAGCCTGACAGCTGACTAAGGAAGGGTTAGGGCATCATATCTAGAGGGTGCCTGGATGGGGAGACAAACCTCAGAACCTGATTGTGGCGGGATGCAAAGAGGTCTGAAAGCGCCCCAACGCATGCATAGGGCTCAAAAGATCCCCTGACTGGGGGACCATTCTTCCTGATCCAAGGTTGCTCTGCTTAGATGATCGGCCTGCATGTTGTCCACTTGGGGTATGTGGATCACCGAGATGCACAGAACATGAATCTCGCCCCAGAGTAAGAACTGGCTCACACCCCTAAAAGCTTTCCTGCTTCTGGTGCCCCCCTGGTGGTTCATATATGCCACCGCAGTCAGGTTGGCGATAAACCCTCAGATCGGAGGTCCAGTGTGAGAGACAGAAGAATCACTGTGAGTTCCAGGATATTTATGGGAAGTCTGCTGTCCCCGGATCACTTGTGACCCCATGACACCCCCCCAACCTGCTATGCTGGCACCCATGGTGACAGTTTTCCACTGTACCAGAAGAAAAGTTTTGCCCACCTAAAGAAGCTGGGGATTCAGCAACCAGGCTAGATTGTTGTGGGTCTTGTTGATTGCGTCATGTAAAAGGGGTGATCCAGAGTTTCCGTGGTTTGATCCCAGGTCAAGAGCAATTCCACCTGCAGGGGTCTTGCGTGGAACTTTGCAAAAGGCACTGCCTTAAAGAAAGACACCATCAAGCCCAACAGACACATTCCTTGATGAATCACCTGTAACCTGGCCTTAAATGAGAATCTCTTTTGTTCTGGAAGAAAAGTTCTGGCCTGAACCGTATCTAATGTCATTCCCAGAAAAGAGATGACTCTTGAGGGAATGATATGCGACTTTGGATAGTTGACTATCCAGCCAAAGTTTTCTAGAGTCGATAAGACAGTCTCTGTATCTTTCAAGGCCTCTTGAAAGTATGGGGCCTTAATTAAAAGATCAGGTAAGGGATTATTTGTATCCCCTGGTTTCTTGGAAGGGCCATGAGACCTGAAAGAACCATAGTAAACACCCTTGGAGCCAAAGACAGGCAAACGGAATAGCCACAAACTGAAGGTGTAGGCCATCTACTGCAATGCGCAAATATTTTTGATGGCCTGGGAATATGTAGGTAGGCATCCTTTATATCTGCTGTGGCCATAAAATCCCCCGACCGCAGTGATGGCAATGTGGATCTTAGAGATTCCATGTGAAATCTTTGAAGTCGGACAAAACTATTGAAGCCCTTGAAGACTAATATTGGGTGCACAGAAACCGCAACCTCTGTCTGAGAAGGGAACGGCCGGACTACTCCCAGCTACAACAGGTGAGGATAACCCCTAATTCGATCTTGTAATCTGACTAAATTATCTCCTGTATCCAAGCATCTGTTACATGGAGCCTCCAAACGGGGTCAAAATGCAAAAGCCGCCCCCCACCTGAAAGGGTGAGGGCATCCCTTCATGCCTGAGGTTCCTCAAAGGGGGCTTAGCCTTATTTCGCCAGAAAGATTCGGTCCTGTTCTGGGTCTTAGGCTTATTCCCAAATTGCCATTGCCATGCCATGGCTGCGGCGCAGGCCAACCCCATAGAAAAGGCATGTTTGGACAATTATCCTTTAGGGAAACACTCTCAGAGGTAGGAATAATAATATCCAGGCACAACCCTTACAGTACAGTCCAACTTCAAGAATGAAAATGGATTTTGGAAAGCAGACAGAAGTATATAAAGGCCAGGAGGAACCACACCTTTTTATCTTGCAGTCCCGCCTTTCGGAAGAGAGTTAACCCATTCGTATCGGATTCTCTGAGTGGAGTATGAGAAAAAAAAAATATCTAGTTAACCATGTGCAGCAACACTAATAAACCATATGCCACAAGAAAAGAAGGGGAGAGCCCTGAGGTCTCCAAAGAATCAGTATACAATCTGCACCATGGGATATGTTAAACCATAAACAGCATTCTTTTACAAAAAAAAAAAAAGACACTAGCGCCATACAGGACATGACCCTGGACATATATAATAAAGAATAAGGAGCTGAAAATAATATCACCAAGCTAAATGTCCACATAGTCCCCACAGCACAACCCCCAAGCGTTCCGTGATGGTACACCGCCACTTTTTCAGGGTCAAGCCTTTTTTTATTTCTGCCTGGACAGTCCCTTCAAATTCCTGTAAGTTTCAGGCAATGTAACTAAGAGCCTTGGGGCAGCATGAAGATATCGAGAGAAAAGGGGAGATTTGAGAATACATTATTTTTCACCACTAGATCACCCTGCTGCTGCTGCCTATCACTAATTAGAAAAAAGAGCCTTAGACTGAAAGAACATAAAATATATTTCTGATTAATGTTTCTAAACTTCCCATGAAAGTTACCTACATTCATTATACAATATTAGGAAGACTTTTTTTATGCTGAAGTCGAACCTTCAAATATAAAATACTATAACCTTCAAATACAAAAAATATTCTGTTTAGTTATAAGCTGCTGGTGACTGCGTGCTTCTCCCCAGGCTAGCTTTGGACCTCATGAGCTAACTTGGCCTTCAGGACCAATCCATTGTGTATCCTCTGTTTAGAAGTAGACAGAAGGCATCCACTGGACACTTCTGCTCTGTCCCAGCTTTAACATGGAATCTTATTGGCCACAGCACTTCCAATGGAGATCAAGGCAGTACTTTCACTGCCTGAGAAAAGCTTCAGGTCCTCCTCTTCTGATATGACCTGGCTTTTTTTAGAATCTTCCGTGGTTGTCTACCCTAACTTTTATTTATAATCAACTATTATTACAGGCATGAATCCTATCTGCTCCCCTGGCTGTCAGCAGTTGCTTCAAAAAACTAGGACATAGCTTGGAGGTCAGCTGTTAAATGCATCTCACCAATTTCCACTCTTGTGGAGATCAGATGATTACCAGGTTCTGCCCCAGTGATAAACACCTTGCATTAGATTCACAGATGGTAAACACATAACAAACTTTGGCCACCAACAGAAATCTACCCTCCACCCAGCCACACACCATAAAAACCCTACAGTTTATTTCAGCACTTTCAATCCACCATTCACAAATGAAGTCTCATCCATCATCTATCCGGGCCTCTAACAATAGCATTGCTATAGTTTATCATACCAGTATTAGTTGGGGCTTTGTCACAGTTTGAAAATTCAATTGCATCAACTATGGTGCTCCAGTTTCCTGATGGTTGTGGGTCCACTGATCCAGAGAGCAGAAGCTGTAATGTATTTAGAAACACATAGAGACAACTTTATTTGTAAGAATAATTATACCTTCTAGATAATAAATGCATAACACTTTTCATTGTGTTTTAAGGGTTTTGGTATCAGAAAGGTTAAATCACATGTGTCAAACTCAAGGCTCGGGTCGGGTGTGGACCTCCAAGCCTTTTTTTTTGGCCCATTGACAGCTGCTAGACAGCGGCAGCTCAGAATCTGCATCTGTCCGTGGCAAAATAATTATGAGTCTGTATCTGACTATGGCAAAATAATTAGGAGTCTGTATCTGACTATGGCAAAATAATTCAGCATCTGTCCTGAGCAAAATAATTCTTTGGTTGTCCTGGGAAAAATATTTAAGTGCCTGTCTGCATCTGTACTGGCTAAAATATTTCTGTGTCTGTAAACATACTTTTGAATACCTGTGCTTCAATTTACTCTTGTGTTTGTTATTAACTGGTCATTTGTAACCAACCATAATGCTAATGTGGCCCTCAGTGAAAATGAGTTTGACACTCCTGGGTTACAACATTTCAGTTGTGAACTTACTTAGCCATGTGTGACTACAACCTTATTGCAATGTTAAGATAAATAAATAAACAATTTTCTAATCACACTGAATACTGATCCTACTGTTCGACTCTAGAAAGTGTTTCCTAGATATTGGATGCCAGTTCACTGTGACCACTGTGTGGTGGTGAACTGGCAGACAGTGGGGAGGCAACGCAGAACTGGGGGGAGTTCCTCCAGCATCAGGCATAATGCTAGGGGTGAGTGGACCAGCATCCATGATTTAAAGTGGACTAAAACCTGCATTTGCTGGCACTGAAGTTTAAAAGACTCTGGAGCCAGCTGTTTCCCTAACCCCAGGGCATCCCAATGTGGAATGCTGATTCACTGCTGTGCTGGAGGAGAAGCGGGGATGCCTGTCCCTGCTCTCTATGCCAGCCTCAGTTGGCAAAAATAGGTTTAATGTCCTGCATAAATATATACAGCATAGACTGTTGATTGGATGAAAGCCTGCACATGTGCCGTGGGATGCTGGCGATCCCATGGGCTTTCACACAGTGGGGTGTCATTGGAATTTCCTGGGGATAGGAAATAAGCCTGTTTGGTGCACTTTAAAGAGCAAACCTTCCTTCTGACTCAACAAACGGTGCAACCCCAGCAGTTCAAATTGACATCCACTGCCCCCCTTCAACCCCCAAAAGAACCAGTAAACTGGGCAGGTTAGGGCAATGGACAGACAGAGCTGCATGGCACCCCCTGACCATGGCGCCCTGTGCGATAACACACCCCCAAAGGCCGGCCCTGGTTTGACTGCTGTCCAAGGATTACATTTACATAGCTAGGAAAAATGTGAAATAAATAACAGAAGGTACAGTATTATCATAAAAAGTCTCACTTATTTATCAAGACAAAGTTCTTAGTTTAGCTAATAACTGGCAAGGCGGTGAGCCCCAGGGCTGCCTCTGTCGTTCTGACGCTGCGACAGCTGTTCCCGGCCAGCGCTCACGAGCGAGAGGCGATCCGATTTTTCTTTACTCACCTCCGATCCTCTGCTGTCCCCCGGTGACCCTGTCCGACGGAGCTCCGATGACAGCTGCCAGATGATCGGTGGAGGGGGGCAAGGGATCACAGCCATTCCTACCCTCTGCCTGCGATCACCTGGTGCTACTGAGTGTCTTCGGGTGAGTGTGGTCAGATCTAGAATCTATGTCCTATGTAATTAAATGGTGCACAGGCATACTCTGCATATTGTGGGGGACATGGGTCTGCAGGCACACCCAACAGGTGTGACTGAAAAGTAGTCACCAGCACAATAATACAATTCTGTGAAATACTCACCTGTAGAATTGATATTATTTGTATACAGTACGTCCTGCTCCAGATATAGTACTTACACTTGGGTTATCCTCCGCCAGATGGCGCTGCACTGCAGAGACATGCAAAAACAGGCTCCTCCCAGCCCCTCAAATACCCAGGACATCCCACAAATCCCCAGCATTGAAAAGCAGTGAACAGGAAGCCGGGAGAATTTAACCACCAAACTGGTAACCATAACAATGATAACAATCACCATACAGGGGATCCAGAATAATGCAAAAACCAGGGTGGGGTGGAGCAGGACGTACTGTATACAAATAATATCAATTCTACAGGTGAGTATTTCACAGAATTGTATTATTCTTAGTATACAGTACGTCCTGCTCCAGATATAATACTTACACTTGGGACATCCAATAGCAGTGTCCATAAAGTAGGGTGGGATCCCCAACAAAAAAGGTAACAGCAGGCAGTTTAACCCTTTAAATGCCAAGCACGTAGTTTCTACGTGGTTGCTTCTCCTACCGTTAAGTGCCAAGCACGTAGAAACTACGTGCCTGGCATTTCCCCCAAACAGTTAAAAGATAGAAAAAAAAAACACTTACCTCTGGTATCCCTGTGGAGCTTGGGGTCCCCTCTTCCTGGGGGGGGCATCCGATCGCCCCCCCGTCGTCCTCCGTCTTCAGGGGGGGGCCCGAAACCAGCCACCCCCCCCCCCCGTTTCCAGCGCTGACTCGCCGTTATAAAAAAAAAAAAAAAAATAAAACTGTCATTTACTCACCTCCGCGCCCGAGCCTTCTGTCCGGGTCTCCTCTTCACCAGGGAGGGGTCCGATCCCCCCCCTGGGCTGCGCAGTCTTCAGGTGAGGAACCTCTTCCGGGTCCTCACCTCTTGTAATGGCGGCGATGGCCGCCGCCGCCGCTTAGCTCCGCCCATTGTGGGAGGAGCGGGATGACGTCATCCCGCTCCTCCTATACCCCCTCCGAGCTCCGGCATCTGTCAGATGCCGGTGGTGATCGGAGCAGGGCGGATGTCAGGTGAGGAGGCTCCGATCGGAGCCCCCTCACCTGTCACCCGCCCTGCGCCGATCACCACCGGCATCTGTCAGTGAGATGATCGGCGCGGGACAGCGGCGAGGGACGTCGGATCGGAGGTGAGTATAGTGTAAAAAAAAAAAAAATAAAGATTTTTTTTTCTCTGTGTCAGTGTCATTTTTTACTTTTAACCCCTTGTGAACTGGTAAGGGGTCCATGACCCCTATACCAGTTCACAAGGCTGGGGGGATGGCAAGCCACCTGCGCTAGCGGGTGGCTTGCCATTAACCCCTGGCACCCCCATTACCTGCCTCCCCAAAGGCCAGGGGGGGGCAGAAGAGCCCGGGCCCACATAAGCTATGTGGGCTCGTAGGCTGCAGGGTGGGGGGGCCACAAAAGCTGGCCCCCCCACTCTGTGCCTACAAGCCCCCATAGCTGGTCCCGGGCTGGTTACTGTGGGTAAGGGGGACCCCACGTCAATTTTTTTTTGATTTTTAAGGGTTTTTAACCCTTAAAAATCCAAAAAAAAATGGGGTCCGCCCCCCCTGGGAGGGGGGACCCTATGTCATTTTTTTTTTTGATTAACCCTTTGTGTTCTGTCATCCAGCAGCTATAAAAGGCTTCTAGCAAGTGAGCAGAAGCCAGTGATCGCCGAGGGACAGAGTGCTCCAGGATGGATGGGAGGTGAGTACAGTGTAAAAAAAAAAAAAAAAAATTAATAAAATATTTTTTTCTCTGCTTGTGTCTGTGTGATTATTTACTTTTAACCCCTTGTGAACTGGTAAGGGGTCCATGACCCCTATACCAGTTCACAAGGCTGGGGGGATGGCAAGTCACCTGCGCTAGCGGGTGACTTGCCATTAACCCCCGGCACCCCCATTACCTGCCTCCCCAAAGGCCAGGGGGGGGCAGAAGAGCCCGGGCCCACGGGCTATGCGGGCTTGTAGCCTGCAGGGCCAGGGGCCACAAAAGCTGGCCCCTGCGCCCTGTTCCTACAAGCCCTGCATAGCTGGTCCCGGGCTGGTTACTTTGGATAAGGGGGACCCCACGTCAATTTTTTTTTGATTTTTAAGGGTTTTTAACCCTTAAAAATAAAAAAAAAATGGGGTCCCCCTCCCCTGGGAGGGGGGACCCTATGTCATTTTTTTCCTCGATTTAACCCTTTGTAGTGTGGATGGTAGTTGTATTTTTTTTGTGAATGTTATAAAATACTTGTTTCAGTTAGGGGGGTCTCCTGGGCAGGAACGGGGGGCTACCGATAAATATGTGGTACCGTTCTAATCTGTAGAAATGGGGCTTTCACAAGCAATATGCTTTTCCTTAATAAAATACATTTTTTATTTAAAATAAAGGAGTCAATTCTCTAAAAAAAAATTTTATTTATTTATTTATTTATTTTACTTAATAATATTGTAAAAAAAAAAAATAAAATTTACAAACAAGATATTTCATGTTAAAGGCTAAACTCTGCTGCAAAAAAAATATATATAATTTTCCTGAAAGTTCCAGCAAAATGGCGCAAAACATGGCGCAAATGGGGAAAAATGGCCTGTCAACAGAGGGTGACAAAATCTCAAGTAGGCTGGCAATTAAAAGGGTTAATAGTACCTCTGCATGTTGGGTATTGTTCTGTTCGGCGGACCTTGCGCTTTCAGACTTAGCTTGTTTTTTCTTGTTTGCATATTTATATTTTAGGAAAAGGTGTTTTTTATTCAGCTATTTTTTTAATTTTTTAGGGAAACCCTGCGCAAACAAAGAATTCTTTGAGGTAATAATTCCAGAAAGATGAGTCCACTAGAACAAGCTGGGTACGCTTAGAAAGCTTAACGTGTGTACTTTCAGGGAATATATGGTTTATGGGGGATATTCCAAATGTAAAGGGTTGTTTTGGTTGAAAAATCGCAAGGTGCGCACTTTGTCTGCAGAGCTGAAATTTTCAAGTAAAATTACTGTTACACACATGCTTTACTTTGGGGTGTTTGGCAACTCTTCCCTTGACAGTAGCAATGCATGTTGGGTGTTGTTCTGTTCGGGGGATATTGCGTTTTCAGATTAAACTTGTTTTTTCTTGTTTGTATATAGTTTTTTTAGGAAAATGTGGCTTTGATTCTGCTTTTTTTCCTTTTTTTAGGGAAACTCTTTGCAACCAAAGAATCCATTGAGGGATTACTTCCAGAAAACTATGGCCACATCAACAAGCCTGGTACACCTAGAAAGCTTGAGGTGTGTACTTCCAGAGAATATATAGTTTGTTGGGGGTAATTCAAATGTAAAGGGTTGTTTTTCTGGAAAAACTGCAAGGTGCGCATATTGCGTAGCATAGTTGTATTTTTTCTGAAAATCTCCTAAAGCGCTGTTTCAGTTTGGGGGAGTCTCCTGGGCAGGAAAGGGTGTCTACCTATACATATGTGGTACCGCTGTAACCGGGAGAAATTGGGATTTCACAAGCAATAAGATTTTATTGACAAACTTACATTTTTTATTACAAAAAAAAACTACAAATTGTAAAAAATATATATATATTTTTTTTTGCACATATTTCACCCAAAAATATTGAGAATACACCTAAACAATGACAAACAAGACATTTCATGTTAAAGCCCAGACTCTGCTGAAAAAAACAATATATAATTTTCCTGGGAAATCCCTGGAAATCCCTTCAAAAATCACATTTGAACATGGGGAGCGCAAAATAGTGCAAAATGGTCTGGCAACAAAGTGTGACAAAAACTCCAGGCAGGCTGGCACTTAAAGGGTTAAACCACTGCCGCCTGCAAAACCTTGCGGCCAAACACAGCATCAGCTGAGGCCCTAACATCAACCTTGTAAAACTTCGAAAAGGTATGAACAGAAGACAAAGTAGCGGCCTTGCAAACCAATAGCACGAGTAGAATGAGAAGTAAGGCGGAAGGGAGGTTCCTTCCCCTTAGCAGAATAGGCCTGAATCACAGCCTGACGAATCCATTTGCTAATAGTAGACTTGGCAGGAGCCAAACCCTAACTAGGCCCAGAAGGGACGACAAAAAGAGCATCAGTCTTCCTGAAAGCCGCAGTGACCACCAGGTAATATTTCAAACACCTGACCACATCCAAGGAATGCAGAACCCTTTCATTATCGTTGCTAGGATTGGGACACAATGAAGGAAGAACGATATCCTGATTCAAATGAAAGGCAGACTCCACCTTAGGCAGAAAGTCCTGTTTGAAACAGAACACCACTTTGTCCTGGTGTCTCTCATAGTACAGAGGCTGAATAGACAGAGCCGCCAGCTCAGACACACGCCTGACCGAGGTAATAGCCACCAGAAAGACAACCTTGAGGGTAAGAACAGCCAGAGCAGCATCATGAATAGGCTCAAAGGGAGCACCCTGCAAGGCAGACAAAACCAAGTTCAAATCCCAATCAGGGACCATAGGTCTACGTGGGGGATGCACATGAGTGACCCCCTGCATCACCAAGTGATGCTGAGCAAAAGACTTCTGAAAGAAGACGGACAGGGCAGAAACCTGACCCTTCAGAGTACTGAGTTTTAGACCCAACTCCAAACCATGCTGTAAAAACTGCCCTAGAATAGGAGCATCGACCTCGGGGGGTGATGACCAGCACTTAACCATATCAGCAGGAAAAGGATATTTTCTGTCCAAGCTCTTAGGTATCCCGGGAAGTCTACTGGGATGTTCCCACTCTTTAAGCACGAGGTTATTGAAATGGGATTGCTCAGGGAATTCCAATCTAGCCTTAGCAGTATGAAAAAGCTCACCCCTTTGCCTTAGAGCCGCAACAGGGGGAGAGATAGACAAAACCTCAAAGATCTGAACCAGGAGTTTGTCGGTATCATCCGGGGTCCAGAGATCAGAGCCAGAATCTTCGTGGCCCCTGGGCCTCTCATCAGATGACCCTGAGTCAGAAAACAGTTCCCCTTCGTCCGAGGGGGGATAGCCATATAGGTGCAACAACTCGTCAGAAAGGAGTAGCATCAGGGGTTAAGTGACGCTTTTTAGAGGTGGACTTCCGCGCTAAGGTATTAGCAATTAATTTTTCAACACTGGCCAGCCTAGCAGCCACATCAGGATGAGAATCCCCGCTTGTATTGGGGGTTAGACTCAAGCTTGGGGGAGTAGGTGAGGTGAGGCGAGGTGCAGGCCCGGCCACCGGAGGAACGGGTAGTGCCATTAGCACCTGCTGCGCGCAAGGAACACAGACCCGTGCATTGTCACCGCTGATAGGTGAGACCCCACAAGCTACACACAGCCGGGCTTGTCCCGAAGGAACCCCGGTCACATATAGTGATTAATAGGCACAATAGGCCAGTAGGGATTGACGCTGTAAGATACCCTGGATGCCCCAATGACCCGCAGGGAAGTGGGAGTAAGTATACTAGGCCCAACAGGCAATTATACCGGGCCGGGAGAAGCCACTGGATTCCCTGGTCTGAAAGACATAATGGGAATAAGAGGTGTCAGAGCAATGCACAGTAAGCAATGTAAGTAAGAAATCGCCCGCGAGGGCACTTACAGACCAACGGGAGGGGGGACCGTTACACACGCGCACGTGCGACTACACATCAAAATGGCGGCAAGCGAACCTCGAAGGGCGGGCCAGGCCAGGTCCCCCCCCCCGAAGAGCGCGAAGCTCTAAGACAGCAGCCAATAATAACGCCGCAGCATCTGAAGTGCCGTCACCGCCCGGAGCCGAACATCCATGAAGGAAAAAAAGGCGCGCACAGCGGCGGTAGCAATGCAAGTAATACAAATCAGCGCGACAGCTGAATATCTACAAGTAGAAGTCCAAGGGACATTACAAGGCCATATGCTGTAAATCAGTGCACTGACACCAACACGCGCCCACACCCCCCCCTTTCTTTTCCCCCGACCTACGGGGGGAAACGAGGGAGGATGGTGGCCCTTTACACAGGGCCCACCGCTACACGGGGCATGGGACAACAGGGCGGGAGGGGCATCCCATAGAGGCTCACCATCAGCCTATACCGCCTACCCTTTGGTGGGGGACTGCGGTGGAGCATGGCTCCATAATCACACGTAGTGCTGCCTACCTTCACCCGACCAGCGCAGCCCAGGCTGGGAGGCACATCACAACGAGGACGGGTGGGATCTGTCCGCAGGGCCGCAGGCTTTAATAGCCCCGCTCACCTGCGAGAGAGTGATACTTCATGTCTTCGCAGTCAGCACTGCAGAAAAATCTGGGGATTTGTGGGAGGTCCCGGGTATTTGAGGGGCTGGGAGGAGCCTGTTTTTGCATGTCTCTGCAGTGCAGCACCATCTGGCGGAGGATAACCCAAGTGTAAGTATTATATCTGGAGCTCTACTCTATACTAAGAATATATGACATTCCTGTGCCCCCTGATCCCAGTGGCATCTGTGATTCTTCTGAAAAACCACAAGTCTGATCACTGAAGCAACGCAATAAGGCCACGGAAATGGTTCTATGCCTTCATCACTGAAAACAACAACGCCAACAAAGGTTGGGCTAAGGAGACAGTAAACACAGGAGCTTGGGCTTAGGATGCAGTTAGTGTGTAATTTTTTTGCACCTGGAAGCCTCTTTGTCTCTCTCCCAGTGGGATCTGGACAGACATCCATGTTGTACTCTTCTCCCCCTGGATGTGCCAAACATGGGTGTGTGTGCTCAACTCAGGATCCACCGTACGTAGATTCAGGAAGCCTAGAGAGGAATTAGATAACTCAGACAGGTAGATATGACAAAATATGACTATTTTTACTGACTTTTCCACAAATCTCAGACCATCCAAGTGTCAGGGAGCACAAGGCTACTTGCTTACCTCATCTCCGCTCACGCGCGGCTGATAATCCTCATGCAGCCCCGATTTGTGAAGCCAGGGCCTGCAATTCCTGGATTAGGAATTGCAGTGAGGTAAGCAGGTTGCCTTGTGCCCCCTGATATTAGGCTTGTCTGAGGTCTGTGGAAAAGTCCATGAAAGTAGGGGAGCAGTGCATTGCAGGAATCTTGAAATGTGTGAGTGGGTGGTAAGGTGGTATGGCGGGAGGGCCTTGAAGATATAGGCTTTAAACCCGTTTGTACATGAGGACCATGGATGGGTGTGTCACATGCGTAGATCTGCAACCGGTCAGCAAGTGTCAGTGGGTTGGGAGTTACAAACAGAAAATAAAATGGTTAATGGATTCAAGAGAGCACATACCTGCAGGGCCGCCATTTAGGTAATATGTTATATTAAGTGTACACAAGGGGAAAACGGCACAGAGCAAGGGACTGTGTATCTCAGCATTAGTCTTTAAATTCCCTTCTGCTTTTTGCACAGCAAGGTAGGACCCTGAAATAGAGATGAATGAGAAGTACCAATCAGCCTTTATTTGGAGTAAAATGGATCCTTTTAAGGAACTCAGTTACTTGTGGCTCTTACAGTGGATGCCATCTTTCCAACAGATCACATTATGTCTGTGTTAAAGCAGCCCTGGTTGTGCCACAGTGAAGTGGAAATATCTAGACGTCATGACAGCTCAACTATGAAGCACAAGGCTGCATGTACTTTCCCCATAGAAATTGTGTTGCATGCAAAAAGTAGTTTCCAGTTGTATTTCTCATAAAATCAGTGGACTAACACTAGAAATGGTTCTCTTTGGCTGCCACATTGTGTAAGGCCAAGTGTTAAATGGATTGGTGAAAAGCATACTGCCATTGGACCCGGAAGCAGTAAATAACATGCTCTCTGAAATAAGGATGTTTATCCCTGCTCATCCCGAGCAAGACTGACTTTAGGTACCCTCATTTTCCTTTGTTTCCTTTTCTTTACACAGTTGATATCCATTTCTATTTATAGATTTTTCTATGAAAATATTTTCCCATTGTGTAGTACCTCTGTTATGTTAACCGTTTTTAATTAAACCTTATTTTAATTGTACTATTGATCTTTAATATGGTCTTAGAATTGTCGACTCCTGGACATTAGTGACACAGACATGTTTCCCATCACATTGTAACATTTCAGATATTAGGCAGTATCCTTTCTGTTTGGTGGCAGAGACACTGGTGTCACTGACTGGTAACTCATTGCTCATTTTGTAACTTTTTTCCTGTCCTATTCACTGAGTTGGATACAATTTGGTGGCTAATTGGTGCTTCCTTTCTGTCCTTAAAGCGGACCTTCACTCTGAATAAGAGTCTATCTTATATGTTTCCCCCACACTGTACATACAGATTGCTCACGTTAAAAATCATCCTACCTGCATCTACTGCATGTTATGAGCCTTTAAACATCCAAGATGGCGGCTTATGGAAGCCGCCATTTTATCAGGCAGCCTGCAAACAGGAAGTGCCTGCAAACAGGAAGTGACTGTGCTGCTCTGCATTCTGGGGCTGCTGACCTTTCCCTGACCCCAGCTCTGCTCTGTCTGAGCAAAGCACAGCTATAACCTGCCCCCCTGTACCTTATCCCACTCTCCTCTCCTCAGTAAGTGTGATGCTTCTGAGTCAAGATGGCGGCGCCCGTATCCTAAATTCCTGAACAGAGTTGCAGCCCAGTGGGGGAAAGAATAATAAGTTAGTGACTAAAAATGTAAAATATATTCATTTTAGATGCTGGGGAATCGTTTTTTAAGAGTTTGGGCTTTTCATTAAATCATGGTGAAGGTCCGGTTTAAGCACCAATCTAAAAAATAAGTTGGAGAGGCAACAATGATTGGACTTCTGATTTCATGGGCAGAGCAATGGCTACCTCTGTATCCCTTGTAATTTGTCCCCTGTTGAATAGATTGTTTTGTGTATGGTGAAATTGCTCTGTCTGATCAATGCTACATGGTAGTACCCAATTTAATACATGATCTTAAGGCCCGTATCCTATCTACCAACATCAGTGTGTGACCACACTTAAGCTCTTGTGTCTAAATGGCTCATGATCTCTACCCTGCATCCCCTTACTTTTGTATGTAATAGTTCATACAGCAAAGAAACTTAAAAGGAGACCTGTGCATTGCAACACATTTCTGTACATTATGCTTACACAGATTTTACATAGATCTGACACATGCGCATTACTTACCACTATTTCCTCCAGAGAAATTCCCCCAATTTAGGTGCCCAATGCTGATATCTGTCCACCCTTCAGTGCCCTTTTTAAAGTCAAACATTGCTATAAAGGAAAAATATGTATAAATAAAAGATAATTATAGACAAAATGTAAGGTCATAATCTAATCATTTGCATTGTATTATATTTTGCCAAATGTCATGCAATCGAGGGCCCAGTCTTGGTTCTGTAAAAAGTGGGGTGTAGACGCCAATACAAATATCCTTCATCATAAACTTGGAACACACAAACCAAAAAACCCTCTACAGATGTATAGAATCTAGTCTCCATTGATAACATGGAGAAATTAGATACAAGCATGGACATCCTCCATTAAAGGAGTAGTATCGCAAAATTTGCATTAAAAAAGATAAATAATTAAATAGCCACACAATAGCTTCTAACATGTGTATAAATAATCTGGCGATAGAAAAAGGAAAAAATATCTGCCTTTCTTTTAAATTGTATAATGACAATGGCTCAGTCCATTTGCTGAATAGGGGAACTGCTGGGTTGTATTTAGTGAGCTGCTTCATTTAGCCCACTGGTCTCCTAGCAACACTTTACCTCAGAGGCTGACACTGTAATCAGTGGTAACGGCTGTGTGTGTGTGAGGTGCTGCTTTTGTTATGATACCAGGTGACTCAAATGTGTAAAATCTATACAAAATAAACTAAACTGACTGAAAATAACTGAAATTCTTCTTTGAATAACTGTGCAGAAAAAATGTATTAAAGTGGAACAAAACCCTGAGTTGCCGACCCTGAAGTCTATAAGACCCAGCCATTGACCTTGCCCCTTGGGCATTCTAAATCAGGATGCCCACTGTGTGAAACGACCCCTGGATAACCACAGATCCCCCCATATTTCTGGCACGCTCACGCAGACGTCATTTAGACAGGCCGGGCGGCCAGGAAGGTTACTGCTCAGGCTCCCTGAACTGATTGGATGAGAGCCCGCGCATGCGCTGTGGGACAGGGAAAGGTACGTTTTCACAGGCAAACTTGGGGATTTCACATATCAGGGCATCCCAAGTCGGGATGCCCCTAGGGGCACAAAACAAAACTCCAGACAGTGAAAATCCTGGGTTGGGCTTTGCTCAAAACACACAAAGCTGAAAGAAAGATCATATGGAAAAATGTGTTGAGAAAAGAGAGAGAAAATGGTAAACTGAAAGATTCTGCAGCAGAGCCAACATGAAGGGAAAACTGTCAAAATCAGCTAAATGACTTCTAGAGCTTTTCTCTCTGTTTTAGATATATGAGTTCTGGCCAGCCAATGTTGCAATGTTGTTATCTTATGCTGGACGGCTGCCAGCACTGAACAGCTGATACTTTGATACATTGTTTCCCCCTCTCCTCAGCGTGGAACAGGCCAGAGTGTCGGGCTCCGACACTCAGAAGACATAAACATGAGCTATTAGTCTCCAGCTGCACAACACACACATTTTTCTAAATTTGTAATTCTTACTCCAACACTTACCTACATTCAAAGTACCATTTAAATATAAGTCACCAAGAAAAATTTGCGATACTGCTCCTTTAATAACTTAAAAGAACCCAGATACATACCTGAACATCCTCCACTGATGAATTAAGAAACATGGATGCAGACCTAAACATTCCCCTTTTTAGTAACTCAGGGACCTAGATAAAGATCCAGACACCCTCCAAAACCCGAATATTCTCTATTAATAACTTGGGGAACCTAGATACAGACCTGGATATTCTTTGTGATAAACTGAAGAACCTAGTTAGAGATCCTCTATTGAAAATTTGGAAGAATTAAATACAGACATATATTCCACTGATTACTGCGGGCATAGACGTATTATAGGGGGATAACAATGGCTCCTGCCCCAGGGCCTCCACCACTTGGTAACAAGGGCAGCAATTAATCTACAGTTACTTATGGGGCCTCCACTATTCTCTCTTCCCGGGGGCCTAGGTACAGACGTCCCTGTTTTACACTGAAAACCTAGATACAGACCTTGACATCTTTCAGTGATAAACTTGAGATTCCGAATTCAGACATGAACATCCTCTATTATTGCCTTGGAGATTTTAGATACAGACCTTGACATTCTCTTATGATAACATCAAGAATGCAAAACTGGATATTCTTCAATGATAAATTGGAGAACATTGATGCAGATCTGGGCATTCTCTATTGATACCATGGAGAACCTAGATACAGATCTGGGTATCCATGTAATTTATAACTTGAGAACCAAGATACAGATCTGGGCACCCTCCATTAATGTAAAAAAAATGCAGGAAGCGCACTAATACAGCAGCACTATAATAAAGGGATGACAGACTTGAATTGACAATATTCACTAATATATATAAAACTACACTAGTTATATTATCAAGCGTGGGGACATGTATATTTCTCATCAGGCTTTGGGATGTTTCATATGTAATCAGTTGTATATTCTTAGCTGCCACACCCCCTCCTCACATCATCACATTGCAAATGTCATATCGGCTTTACCAATTTAACACCCACTAAGTGTGGAAAACAGCATTCAAAATTGACCTAAGAGTCAATATTTTGAACTCCATGTTTGCATTTCAGCCGAAGGTGAATTTTTGCTCCATATTATTACATCTAGTTTACATGTGGGGCTGTGTAGTTATATATAGTTCATTAATCCACTATTAATGACTTGGAAACCTGAATGCATATCTAGCCATCTTAGGCTTTGGGATCCTAGATACAGACATCCGCATCCTTCAATGAAAATCGAAAAACCTACCTGCATACCTGAAAAGCCTTCAGTGATACCTTGTATAAGCTAGCTACGTAAAAACCTAGATAAACACCTGGCTATTCTGGCAAAGGGGGTTTGGAGATCGTAGATACAGACCTTCACATCCTCCACTGAAAATTGAAGCTACAGACCTTGAAATGTATACTCTGTGTTGGCTTCATGGTGATTAGCCTACCATATATGGTCACAAAAGCCCTTTAAAATTCTCAGTAAATCAATATCTTTAGAAAGTTCTCCTCTCTTACCTGGTACAGGAATGCAGGGCTCTTCTACATTTATCTCAGTTGTCTTCTGCTGTGTATATGATGGACCAGACAGTCTGCTGGAGTTTCCTGTATAAAAGAGGCAACTGGATAGTTTAAACCAAAATTGGTGAAGGTTACTAGTGCTTGCGTGGCCCTTTCTTCATTGACTAAATAAGTACATACCATTTAGTAAGTCCACACAAAGGAAAATATCCCTGTTTATGGTCAGATAGCAGTGGGATATAACCTTTACATTTAGCCATCCATGGATGCCTACCTTAAACCGAAATAACACTCTAAAATTCAAACTTCTGCATCTGGATAGGGCACCACGCTTCCAGATTGCTGCTCCAAAAAAAGTCTCACCTTTTTTATTTAGCCGAAAAGTCCATATTATTCATGCTAATGGGGGCTGCTGGGCGCTCCATTAACCGAAAAGCTGGATGTCCCTCTGGCCGACAAAATGGACCACTGCTATGCTCTCGAGTGAGCGCCATGCTTCCAATGGGCTAACGCTTACAGAGGCAGTGGGAGAATGCAGCTCACTCAAGAGTGTAGCAACACTTCCATTTTGGCAGCCAGGGGGACATCCTGTTTTGCATCCACGGAGTGCCCAGGAGCCGCCATTTTCATGAATATTCTGACTTTTCTGCGAAATAAAAAAGTGAGAATTTTTTTAGGGCAGCAATCTGTATAGCGTCGGTGCGCTATCCAGATGCATAATTGTAGGGGGGTTATTCCACTCCCACTCCAACTAAACATTTTGTTTTATTCTGAATAGAGTGAGAACATTTTTTGGTTACAGCTTCTTTTGCGCCACAGGTGCATTGTGATTTGTCACGTTGAATGTAGCAACCGAAATCAAGATACAGTTGAAAAACTGGATGTGTGTTAAGCAGACAACTCAGGTTGTGTTCTGATCCACTCAACCCACTGTCACCTGTATACTCCACAGTGCATAGATACCTATGCCCTTATTCATCAAGCGATAGCGCCAGGTAGTGTCTGACGAGCGCCAGCTAACGGCGACTACCGACTCAAGTACGCCCGCGGCGGTCACAATGACGCATTTATCAAGCAAAATGAGGCTAGCGCCGGCGAGAGCGACGGCTAGCGCGGCATTCATCATGAAGCCGCCTGGACCGAACAGCGCCGCTGCAAATTCCCTCACAGCGCCAGGTATGAGCTGTCGCTCCCTGGCGATGTCCAATGCATTTCAATGGAGCAAGCTATAATTAATCATAATTAATTGGTATTATTTTTTTAAATTTTTTTTTTAATGTCAAAAAATCGGAGAACACTTCTGCAATGTTAGGAATTATTTTTAAGTCAAAAAAAAAAAAAAAGGGCAGAATTGATCTAACAGGTCTGAGATTAATGTATTCATATAACAAAATGATTCTAAAAACATGTATAATGTTACATTAAAAAAATATGGTTGTTTAGGGGTTAAAAACTAGTTAATACAGATCGCCGCCAGCGCTCTGGGGTTTAAACAAGGAATGGACAGCGACAGCACATTCGGAGCGTGATTTTTTGATGAATATGAAGCTAGCCGTTCGCTCTGGCCATTCGTGGTCAGGCGCTCACATACAACGCTGGACCTGTGAAACAGCGACCCCCCAGCCCGTATTCAACATTACCGCACACCGACTGAGTCGCTGTCATCAAGCTAACGCCGGCCAAGCACAGCGAATACTGGCTGGCGCTGAAAAAATCATGCTACAGTCGCTCATCTGTCGCTACCTGGCGCTATTGATGAATCGGCCTCTTAGCTTTTTACCTTGAGCTGCTCTGTTTAATGTTTTCAGGTCTCCTTAGGACAGAGATAATTAAGGAGAGGATAAGTATATTAGCACTGTGGGTTCACGGGCCACAGTTGCCAGTAGGGTCTTAGCTTACTTTGTTTACATTGTTTAGGTTTGTAGAATATATATATATATATATATATATATATATATATATATACAGATGCTAACCCATAAACACAGCTGAAAAATCTACAAGACAGCCTAGGCAACTGCCCAGGTTCCAAAAAGCATTGTTACCCAATTATAATCATCTCCATTTATTATTATAGTGGACCACCACCTATTTTATATCAGTTTTGGTCCATGCGGGGACTCAATTGCTGATGCTCCCCACAAATACCCCACCGCCAGCACGAGATTTGCTTACCTGCCTGATGCTCCTCCAGCAAAATCCATTTCCACAGTGTCCAGGTTTCCTTCGGTGGTCAGGGCCCAATTTCACCAGGGAAGTGCTGGGCATGTAAGCAGAGAGGGGCACCAGCAATCTCCATTTCCGCTGCACATGGATCAACAGCCATTTGATATAAAATGGGTGTTGGTCAACTTTAAAAGCATTGTTAATATTAGACCTTTTTTTTCTCTTTTAAATGTTGGAAGACACTGTTGCTTTTAAAGGGACAGTCCAGGCTTAGGCAAGGGTTAAACCATCCTGCTTTCTGCCCTCTCCATGCTGGCTGTCAGGCACTGCACCTTTCATCCAGCCTGCTTTATATTTCTCAATAAACCCCACCTGGGCCTCTTCAGCAGCAGCTGATGACTCATTCATGCATGTTTACATTTGAGGGTCCCTTCGTTTCGGGGACTATGAAAAACGAGTCAGCAGAAGGTAGCAAGTTTTATAGAGCTTATCAGGGAAAGTGCTGGGGAATGAAAGACAGAGCCCCTTACAGCCAGCATGGGGCAAGCAGAATGAAGGCTCTTTTAAACATTTGCTTGAAATACACCTTTAAATCTTACCCCTGCTAATAAGGTCACGCTTTATATCGTGGACAGCCAGCCGCCTTGCTTTGCCATCACAGGGTCCTGGGTTTCAAATCCAAAATTGAACACTATTCCCGTGTTTATGTAAGTTTCCTACATAAATCTAAAAACCTACTGAAATTGGATTCTTACCAACTTGTCCATAGTGCAAGGATATTAAATTGTATTCTCCTTTGAGGGACAGGGTTCAATTCAAATAGTTCTATAAAAGCCTTTTAGGCACACAATAAAACAACATATATACATATATTCTGCTATATACATAAGCAGAATATATGTTTTTCCTATGAAACCACGAATACAACAGGAAATATAGCAGCAGATGTTCCTCTGCTCTCGGTCACCTTGTATGAGGCATCCTGGGGACAGTATGACATCATCCAGCGCCACCGTTCCAAACTCTGTCCCAACATTCCCTTCAATGGTTATCTAGGGGGCAGAAGAGAGCGCTCAAATATGCATAATTCTAGTTTTCTTAGGTTTCAAATAAGAAACACATCCTCCAAGTTCAACGTCCCCTATGTTTTGGTTCATGGGATGCACAAAAAAACCCTTCAGGCAAAATACATCACTTATACATGAGTGATCGGGGGTGTCCCGCTCCCTGAAACCCCCCAGAAACCCCAAAAAACTCACCTCTCCCCGCTCCCACGTGACCGCGCCGTCCAATCCCCGCCGACGTCCAAGCGGGTCACAGGAACGTCCAAGCCGCTTCCACTGCCGCCGCCTCCCGCGCGTTACTCTCGGCGCGTGGGCGCGCGCACGTCTAGAGGGGCGCGCGGGAGGCGGCGGCGGCGGAAGCGGCAGCGGATCAGGTAAGGTCTTTTTGGGGTTTTTGGGGGGTTTCACCCCACGGGACATCCCGATCTCGGATGTCCCGCGGTGTGGGAGGTGATCGGCCCGGGAATCTTATAGATTTCCGGGCCGATCACCCCTGGGTGTTGGTCCACTTTAAAGAGGAACAAAATCCAGGATTTTGACTATCCGGTGCTTTTGTTCCGTGCCCCCAGGGCAACCTGAATTGTGACACTCACCTCTCCATGTCCCAACAGCACATGCACAGGCTCCCGTACAATCAGAGCCCTTTGCTGTGTTTGCATCCTTTGGCAGACAGCTCTCATTGACTTCCACGGGGAGCAAGAGCGGCCACATCCCCAGTGGCACTAGTGCTCCTGTCCGGGCCTATCTGAATGGATGGGCGGGAGTGCGTGCACAGCCCTAGGATGCAGGGGATGCGACAGCTCCCTATTGAAAAAAATCATAGCCGTTTGCCAAAAGGCAAACTGCTCTGATTTGAACAGAGCCTGTGCATGCGCCATTGGACCAGGTATGAAAGGTGAGCGGGGCATCCCATTTCGGCATGCTCCAGAGGAATGCCAGTGGCTTGCCCTGGAATCTTTTAGATTTTGCTCCGCTTTAAACCCGATATCACATCATTCTATGCTACTAATTAGAGTAGGGAAGTGGCACAGGGACAAAATGCCTCGAAGTGGGACTATCCCACTGCAATGTGGGATGTCTGGTCAGTTTATGTTTTCGACTACCCCCCCCCCCCCCCCACCACTAATATTGATTGATTGCATTGATAAAGTTTGAAGTTCTGGAAGGAAAGCTGGATGTTACACTAAAGTTCTGGTTGGGGTGGTTGAAGAAGAGCTTCTCGCGGAGCCACACAGATCCTCTCTGTCCAGTCTTTTTTAGGACTATAGATTCAGAATCCTTCACCACCAGGGAGCTGTTTCTGGAGTTGTCCAGCAGGTAATAAAACACAAGCTGCAGATAAACAAGCCAAAACACACCCACAATGTCAATACAGCACACAGCACATATGATACCTACAATCTATAATGATACTAGTCAGGACAGTTTCTAGTCAAATTACACTCAATTATCAATTATCACTGCGGAAAGGAAAGAATTCTGCCCCCTCCTCACCCATCCTATGGTGCTGCTGATGTTCCATACAGATATGTACCATAGCAGCAGGCACCCCTCATACCCAGGACTGAGCCCAATATGGGGGCCTGTCTTACGGCCTGCACCACTAACAGTAGCCCTGACTCAAAAAAATGTGTAATGGGCAGAAACCTGTTGCAACACTACGAGTAGGAAGAGTTAGAACCCTGTCAGAGGAATAGCCCTGATGGTTATAGAAATCTGTTAGATGCTGTTCTTGGGTCATTTACATCATGAAACCACATAATGGCAGTGTTGCCTAAGAAATGGGTCTCTTAGATTAAAGTAGTCTGGTGTACTTCTTTAGGTTAAGTAAACAAGGCCTTGACCAGATGGCATTGGCAACATTGGCTGTCCTGCCATTGGCCGAGCTTTGCAACTGTTGGTGTAAGTGGAAACTTTACAGAGGTTATATAAAGGGGAGACCAACCCTTCTAGTCAGTTCTGTTCTGTTCTTGGTTCTATGCTGCTGAGTTCTATTAGCGAATAGGGAGTGCTGCTGTGATTTGCTGGATTGTACTAATGGACTTTGTTGTATGATACCGAAGATGGATGCATCAAATAAACGGCAAGTGAATTCACCAAAGAGTGTCGTGTATGGAAGCAAGCAGCTATTACAGAGGTAAGTGCACCTCCACCCACACATACCCGTACCAACATGGGATACCCTACCCTAGGTCCAAGAATCCCCCTCGCTCCCCAGGTGCGTGCCCCCGGCCAGGTACGCGCCGGCTACACTAGGACACTGTACATATGACACCCACCTTCTATAGTGATACCGGTCAGGGCTGTTTCTAAGCAAAATAGTGCACAATACAGGAAGGAAAGAATTCTCCCCCCCCCCCCTCCCCATACTATAGTGGCACTGCTGTCCCATACAGGTCTGTGCCATGTTTTCCCTCTACCATAGCAGCAGACAGTGCCCCCTCCCTATCACTGAGCCCAATATGGGGGGGGGTAAGATTCCAGTCTTATGACCCACACCACTAACAGTGTGCCCTCATCTGCACAAAACAAGATGACTGAGATAATGATGCCCCCAATGGCTTTGGTGCCCAGGGTGACTGCCCTGCTCACCGTCCTCTAGAAATAGTCCTGATGCCAGTACACTACACATATGACACCCACCTTTTATAGTGATACCAGTACACTACACATATGACACCCACCTTCTATAGTGATACCAATACACTGGACATATGGCACCCAACTTCTATAGTTATACCAGTACACTGCACATATGACACCCACCTTTTATAGTGATACCAGTACACAGCTCATATGGCACCCAACTTCTATAGTGAGACCAGTACACAGCACATATGGCACCCGACTTCTATAGTGAGACCAGTACACAGCTCATATGGCACCCAACTTCTATAGTGAGACCAGTACACAGCACATATGGCACCCAACTTCTATAGTGAGACCAGTACACAGCACATATGGCACCCAACTTCTATAGTTATACCAGTACACTGCACATATGGCACCCAACTTCTATAGTGAGACCAGTACACAGCACATATGGCACCCGACTTCTATAGTGAGACCAGTACACAGCACATATGGCACCCGACTTCTATAGTGAGACCAGTACACTGCACATATGGCACCCGACTTCTATAGTGAGACCAGTACACAGCACATATGGCACCCAACTTCTATAGTGAGACCAGTACACAGCACACATGGCACCCAACTTCTATAGTGAGACCAGTACACAGCTCATATGGCACCCAACTTCTATAGTGAGACCAGTACACAGCACATATGGCACCCAACTTCTATAGTTATACCAGTACACTGCACATATGGCACCCAACTTCTATAGTGAGACCAGTACACAGCACATATGGCACCCAACTTCTATAGTTATACCAGTACACTGCACATATGGCACCCGACTTCTATAGTGAGACCAGTACACAGCACATATGGCACCCAACTTCTATAGTGAGACCAGTACACAGCACACATGGCACCCAACTTCTATAGTGAGACCAGTACACAGCTCATATGGCACCCAACTTCTATAGTGAGACCAGTACACAGCACATTTGAAACCCACCTTCTATAGTGATACCAGTACAGAGCACATGTCTCCCACGTTCTATAATGATACTAGTACAGAGCACATATTTCACCCACTTTCTATAGTAGCAGTACACTGAAAATGACACTCACTATCTATAGTGGCACCAGTACATTGCACATCTGACATTCACCTTCTATAGTAATAACAGTACACTGCACATATGACACCTACTTTCTTTATTGTTGCCAGCACATAGCACATATGGAACTCACCTTCTATAGTGATACAAGTACACAGCACATGTCGCACACACATTCCTTACCAATACCAGCACAGAGCACATATGGCACCCAACTTCTACAGTGACACAATACCAGCACACAGCACATATGGCACCCAACTTCTACAGTGACACAATACCAGCACACAGCACATATGGCACCCAACTTCTACAGTGACACAATACCAGTACACAGCACATATGGCACCCCACCCCTCATTGGGGGATGGATAGTAGATAGGTTGTAACAGTTAAAACAATGCAAACACTTTAAATAGACAAATGAGTCATTTATTGATGCAGATCTGCATGTTACACCTCAAAGAGGGACAAATGAGAACGACGAGGGACAGGGGGGGGGCATGGACTCAAAAGAGGGACAGTCCCTCCAAATCAGGGATACTTGAGAGGTATGCCAATGCCAGTACACAGCATATACAGGAGCCATCCCTTATGTGATACCAGTACACAGCTCATTTGGCACATACCTTCCATGCTGCTACCAGTACACAACACATGTGGCACCCCCGTTTCATACCAGTAATTCCAGTAAACAGCAGGAACAGGGGCTACCCATCCATGTTATACTGGGACACGGCAGATGTTTCATTGTTAGATCTAGTACATGGCAAATGCACCTGCCTTTCATACTGGCCCGAATACAGTGCTCCTACCTTCCACTCTGATACCGGAGAACAGATCAGACACCTAGCATTCATAAATACCAGTGCACATAACATGAGGCCAAAAGGCTTTAGGGAGGGTTAGAAGACATTTGTGGTACGTGACTTACGAAGCATGGCTCATTACTGTCTCCTTGTAGCTGCGGGCTGCTCAGTATGCTGGTGGTGTTGCCCGCAAGCAAAAAATGACCTGAAATATAGGACGACAATATTAAAGAACCCAAACACTTGCTGGATAGCAACTAGGGGCATGGGATGGAATCAAAGGATTACTGGATGGATACTAGGAGTATGGGGGGGGGGGGAATCAGAGGAGTACTGAATGGATAATAGGAGTCAGGGGCATTCTGGGGGTATAATATGGGCATTAGATGGAATCACATGAGTACTGACTGAACATTTGGGGTATAGGATGGAATCATAGGAGTGCTAAATAGATACTAGGGGTATGGAATGGAACCAGTGGAGAGATGACTAGATACTTGAATTAAATCATAGCAGTGTTGGATGTAGACTAGAAGTATGGGACTGATTCACAGGATTGCTGGATAGCAACTAGGGGTATGGGATGGAATCAAAGTATTACTGGATGGATACTAGGAGTATGGGGGGGGGGATAAGAGGAGTACTGAATGGATGCTAGGGGTATGGGACATGGGGCATTCTGGGTGTATAATAGAGGCATTCGATGGAATCACATGAGTGCCGAATGGACATTTGCAGTATAGGATGGAATCATACTAGGGGTATGGAATGGAACCAGTGGAGAGAGGGATAGATACTAAAGGTATAAAATGGATACTACATTGGGTATAATCAGAGGATTGAGAACTGCTGGGTGGATACTAGAGGTACACAAGAGATCCACAGGTGTGCTAGAATGATGCTATAGTACACTGTAAGTACAGTGTGGATTTAAATAGTTAAATAGGTGTGAAATGAATATTAGGGTACAAGATATAGTCATAAGAGTGCTGTATGGATAACTGGGATATAGGATGGAGTAAAAGGGGTGCTGGATGGGTACTAGGGCTTTGGGATGAAGTCATACTAGGGGTAAAGAATTGAGTCAATGGGGAGCTGGATGGATAACAGAGAGATGGGATGGAGTCGGATGTATGAAGACTGGGGGAATGGGTGCTGGATGGATACTATGGGGGGGTCAGAAGAGTGCTGGGTTATATCTCCATCCCAGAGGTATAAGATGGAGGTAAGCTGGATGTAGAATACGGGATAAAATTAGAGGGGTACAGGATAAGTTCATACTAAACCTTCTGATCTCCCAAAATTGCCCCTTCTGCTCCATAGCAGACAGGCAGGCACCTATTCCTCACCAGATCTCTTATTGGTGGTGTGATCCCGACCAGGATTGGAGCTGAATTCATTGACTCTGTTCCATGTAGACTGCCAGCCGCAAAAATCACTGTCAAAGTTGCAGGAGTGGTAGGAGGCTGAAACGGGAATAAAAGTGACTATATGTGGCTTCAGATATGTAAGTTCCTCTCCAGTGATGGTGCCACTAGGCATGTGCCTGTTGTGCCTAATTTCAAACCCAGTCTGGTCAATGGCCACAGGGACATCATGAGATTATAATATGGACAATATAAAGTAGCCTCACCAACCATTAGCTGGCCATACACCTGACAATCTGGTTGTACAATATTGTACAATGTCCAACCACTTGATAGAATAAAATATAAGTAGACCAGCTGGGCTATATAATTTTGTAAGTCTGTATAGAGATTGTATGAGCAGATTGTAGGATAAGACATGAAACAAGGTCTTCACTCACAGCAGCTACTTTCATCTGAGCGGTCACCGCAGTCGTCTGTTCCATCACAGAGGGCGCTTTCATCCACACAACTGCCACGACCACAATGATACTGCCCGACAGTGCACTGCCCCTGCACATCTGTAAAAGGATAGACGGACATGTCTAGCGCACAATGTGGACAATCAGGATTGTATTCGTTTCCATCACATGTGGACAGGAAATGGTGGGGGTGTGGCCAGCATGTGGCCAGTGTGATGCAGCACCACATTTACGCTTTCAATGCTCCATCACGACCAATAGGGTGGGTGTGCACTACGTGTAGTGTTGCGCTTGTACATCTGGCTAACTCTATTGGCCACTGATGGTCACATAGGGTGAAAAATCAGCATGGGGCAGGAGCCGGGTGAGTATAAATGTACAGTTGTCTGCAAAAAGCATTCTGCCAGACCTCTTGATTTGCACGCCTGTTCCAGGTCAGGGGCTCAGTAACTACTGCAGCTGTTGGAGGGGTAGAATTTGTTATGGCAGCTCCATGTTCCCTTACTTGCAGGACTTTCAATACCTGGAATAGCGCAATTGCGAAACTCCACGTCATCTACTGCGATGTCTACCCAACTGTGAGCTTTATGTGATGCTGTGATGATAACCTGAAGGCCAAAGTAACAACATTATTACAATTTTACAGTCTGTATTATCTTTTTATAATTATAGAAAAGGTAGAAATACTGTGGGGTTTTGTGTACATTGCTTTTTTCTTCTATCTCTTCTGCAATACCCCAAAGCAAGTAGGCTGAAGAACACTGTGCCATAATAAGCTCCATCATAGGAGTGTGTTTCCTTTTACGTAACTGTGGAGAGTTTACTAGGGGCAATGTCACTATAGCAGTTTATATGTTTCTATATGTTCCACAAAAACACTTCATTGGAGGGATATGCTAGAGAGAGCACACTGTCACAGGGTTCTTCTTATTAGCTTGTTTTAGTTGTGTGCCAGTATTCAGTGATTAGACAAACTCAATGGAGCACACTTTGCCCTCATGAGTGCTATCTGCTTAGTTTGCTTTCAGGATGCATCCCGTTAACTGTTTGTGTATAAAATTAAACCTGCTTATCAAAGAACTTTATTTCATAATGAGCTCCTTCTAAGTTTAAGATTTTGACTATCTCGGGTTTTGGTCCACCCCCCCCCCCCGGGGCACCCTGATTGGGGATGCCCCGCTGTGTGAAGGGATAATGGGGATCGGCTGCTGGAGCGGAGGACAAGGTGAGTTTACCAGGCATCCTAGGCAGCGGGGTTTCACACAGCAGGGCATCCCGATTCTGAATGCCCTGAGAGAAGGGAATGAGGCGGACCATGGGTTTTGGTCCACTAGGAGGCTGTTTCATCTTATGAGAAACTAGAGGTAGTACAAGAAGCTCATGCTGTTGCCTGAATAAAGAAATGAGAAAACATGGAGAAAGGTGTACTGGTTCCAAAAAGAAGGCCAAGGGAGGCACTCCCAAGGACAGAAAACAAAGTGAGTCAAAGAAGAGAGGGGTACAAAGAGCTGGGAATGGGACAAAGAGAGGTTATGAAAAGAACAGGGGATGTGATGAAACAGAGGTCACAGTGGGGTACAGCTGTGAAACAGACTAGCAAAGGTTTCCAAGCCATACAAACTCCATTTTCTTTAAAAGCACCTGGAAGTTCCCAGAGATCCTGCCAGTGTAGATAACGGTTCGCCTCCAAGACATATCACCTGTCTGTAAACTCTCCCATAAGGTCAGTGTCTGGGTGTTGTCCACCAGCTGCACCGAGAGACTCCCATTTATCTGAGAAGGATCTTAAGAAATACAAAGATGGTATATTACTCAGTTACTCAAGGGGTTATCCACTAAAATGCAGTGTCTTCACCTCAAGAGGGGGGATGGGTCACCAAAAATACTAAGCTCCCCATTTAATGTGGAGAGCGCTACAACCTTTATCTAATATCCCATAGGTAGTTAGGTACTCTTTATGCTACTCTATTACGCACTCAGATATTCACAAGGGTTATTCAATGGTCCAAGAGCCTAATACAATTGCCCAAATTGACCTTTTCCCACCTATATTATATATATATACAGGTATACATACATATACATACCTAATAAAGTGATTAACAATAACATTTTAATGAACCCCATTTCTCCATACTGCAGGTTCTGCCTTGAGCGATTGCTGAGTGCAGGTACAGGTCCCCACAAAACTTGTCAAAGGGAAGCTGATAATTAGTAGCAGTTGTGTCTCCATGCACATCTAATGTTAGCTCAGCAAGATAAGAGCTAAAAGAAATTATGTTTTAGACTATGCTCACGGCTTAGGACATGGACACACTTGAAATGATTTGGAACCTGGTCGTTGGCCATGATGATTTTTTTTCATTTGGAATCTTCTACCACAATCAGGATACCCACTGTCTCCACAAAGTCTACTTGTATGTCTTTCCATAACACTCCTACATTGTTATGTAACAATCCCCACGTGCTAGCAATACAAATGCCGATTGGCTTACCTCTTTGCATATATGGGTCCCTTATTTATAGCCCCTGCCACCTGTGTGGTCTAAATATTCCCAATGGGAAAACAGACCACCAAAAGAACATCAACTCATTTTTTATGGGTATTGACTTACCTGAGGACCACATCAGGTAGTGAATGTGGATTTCACACGTGGCAGCAGCATCTCTCAGAAAAGGGGACTGAAGACGTGCTGACACTTTCGATTTCCTGCCACGACCTTCTGCCACCATGAACCAGCCTAAGGGGGAGCATAAGGGAAGAATTAACTTCCCTCAGGACATTACACTTATTATATAAGGAAGAGTTTACTAGCAATGTTTCTGCTATTGCAGTCACTCACATCGGTGCACCAAAAGCAAACGGGCAGGCTGATTCATCACTAACGCCAGGTAGCGACAGATGAGCGTCTGTAGCAGGCATTTTCAGAGCGCCCGCTAGTAGCCACTGTGTTTGGCCGTGGGTCGCTAGTTCTTAGCGACTCAGCCGCTGTGCAGCATTGATGAATACATTGTGATGAGTCGCTATTTGACCAGTACAGCGCTGTATGGGAGCGCATGTTAGCAACTGGTCAGTGCGACCGACTCACAACATATTCAGTAATAAAACAGCCTCACAAAATGCGCAAAAACGCAGAAAAATGCTTCTCTGATGCCCAGAGCGCCGGAGGCTGTGTATTTAAAATCTGTTTTTCAGCATCTATCCACTAGTAACAAAGCACAAACATCTTGAATTACATTGTAATAACATTGTAACATGAACACTTCAATGTCAGACCTGTAATGTCATTTCTGCAGAAATATATAAAACATGAACATTTTTGGAAAAAACTGCATTTTCAATGCCATAAGAGGTCACATTATTTGAGACAAAAAAAACAAAAAAAACCCAAAAACCCAGTTAAAAGAGAAGAAAAGGATCGTCCATTGAAATGTATGGGAGAGCAACAGGTAGCGAGAGGTAATACGTGGCGCTGTGCAAGGCTGAACGCTGGTGCTGTTCATGAGGCTGGGATAATGATGAATACGACGCAACATGGCGTTATCCCAGTCGCTCAACAGATTCTGCTTGATAAATGTGGAATTGCGTGCCATGTCCGGCGTTCACCACTCGCTACCTGTCGCTACCTCTTATTAACAAGGTACTACCTGACGCTATCCCTTCATAAATAAGGCCCTGAGCTGCATTCAACAAGCATTCTTTTGTAGTCTTTTTGTAGCCCCTCCTGGTTCAATCTATACGTGATGGTTGTGCCTAGCAGAGGCTTTATTAAATGTGACTGGGCCCTGGTGCAGACATTAAATAGGGGCCCCAATGTTGCTGATGCACTAATCTTTTTCTGTCACATTCAGCCCCTAGGATCAGGGCCATCATAGGAGTAGGGCTGTCAAGACTTCAGTATGTGGCCCAGGTCCCAGTCAAGCGTCAGCCCTACACTGAGCCTTGCTGGCTGCCACACTATCTCTACCAATAAATAAGGTTTGAAAAAAAGCACTGCAGAAACATGGATATCAGTGTCTGCTCACAAAGCTTTTAAGTACAGTGCTGTCTTCACACACAAAAATTTCCAGCTCTGACCCATCATACATTGTTTATGTGTCAGGGAATGAGGCAGACAACTGTATACTACAGGGGTTATTCTGTATTGAAAATGTGCTTATTATATTCAGATATTCCATGCATTTATAAAGACCACTAGATGGCACACAGGATTAAAATGAATACTTGTACAAGCTCTATGAAAAAAAACAGGAAACCGCAAGTGTGAGTTTTAGGAAGAGGAGCAATGAGGTCCTGACTATAGCTGGATTCTCCTAGGTGTTTGCCACCAGGTTGCTTGGTAAAAGAACAGAAACCTGTTCCAGAGAGAAAGGAGAACCTGCAGAGAAACCATAGAGCCATGTTGGACAACCTTCCACCCCACCGTTCAAAAGCCAGATAAAATGTGGGGAGCTGTGACACCATTAAAGTCAGGGGTGTGATTAATTCTTCCATATCCAGGACAGAAAGAGTTTTGTGCTGTTTTCAATTTTATTAATCTGGATTGTGATTTTGAAGCACCATCTTGTGGCCATTGACTACCATTATTACAAGTTTAAGTAAGTCAAATAAACGAAGTAAGAAATCTGGATTACTTCTATTGTGTTACTATCTTAACATATTTATCTTTGAACTGTCACAACAGAAACTGTTAAAGAGTAACACTGGTCAGAAATGACTGGGCTCTGTTCACACCTTTCCATTGTGTTAAGAACAAGCAGTTTGTAAATATGCCAGAGCGGCCTTTTATCAAAACACAGTCTATGGCAATGCAAATGCAATGCAGGGGCCTTGCATTATGCATGCATTGTGCTTTTGTTGTCATAGACTTCTATTGACCTGTGCTATTAAAATGTTGCACTGAAAAAGCCGTCTTCAACGTTTTTTTAATGTGTTACGCACTACAGATATGTGAACTATGCCATCTAGAATAATGTACATAATGTAATGTAGAATAAAGACAGCGAAGAGGTGCGAACAGAGCCTAATATGAAGCAGTGGAGCTGCCACTAAAAGAAGGACTGGGACAATCTGGATACTCTATGGCCTCTATGGCCACCATCAGGCTTGCACAGCCTGCGGCTGCACAGTAATGTGATTGGCTGCCGGCTAAACTGATAGGCTGCTCACGGTCACGCAAGAAGCATGACCCAGAAGAGGTGGGTATCCAGATGGCCTTGTTCTCACTTTTAGCGGAGGCGATGAACAGCGGGGCAGACTGACTTTTCCAGCTGCTGTATATCAAAGAGGGACTACCATTCCTCTTTAAAGCAGACCAAAACCCACTGAAATACATTTGACCAAAGCCCCTGCCGATACTCTCTCCTTAGGGTTTAGAACTTGAAATGGATATTTTGGCTTATCAAATCACCCTGAAACGCTGTTATTCTTAGTATACAGTACGTCCTGCTACAGATATAGTACTTACACTTGGGTTATCCTCCACCAGATGGCGCTGCACTGCAGAGACATGCAAAAACAGGCTCCTCCTGCCCCTCAAATACCCGGGGACCTCCCACAAATCCCCAGATTTCTCTGCAGTGCTTACTGCGAAGACATGAAATATCACTCTCTCGCAGGTGAGCGGGGCTATTAAAGCCTGTGGCCCTGTTGGACTATTCCCACCCGTCCTCGTTGTGATGTGCCTCCCAGCCTGGGCTGCGCTGGTCGGGTGAAGGTAGGCAGCACCATGCGTGCTTATGGAGCCCTGCTCCACCGCAGTCCCCCACCAAAGGGTAGGCAGTATAGGCTGATGGTGAACCTCTATGGGATGCCCCTCCCGCTTTGTTGCCCCATGCCCCGTGTAGCGGTGGGCCCTGTATAAAGGGCGGCCATCCTCCCTCGTTCCCCCCGTAGCTCGGGGGGAAAGAAAGGGGGGGGGGGTGTGTTGGTGTCAGTGTATTGGATTACATGCATATGGCCTTTGTAATGTCCCTTGGACTTGTACATGTGGTGTCAGCGGGCGCGCTGATTTGTATTTTACTTTATTACTGCCGCCGCTGCGCGCGCTTTTTCCTTCATTGGATGTTCTGCTCCGGGCGGCGTCTTCGTCTCAGACGCTGCACCGTTATCATTGACTGCTGTCTTAGAGCTTCGCACTCTTCGGGGGGGGGGGGGGGGCGGGGACCTGGCTTGGCGGGCTCTGCATCATGGCCCGCTCTGGCCCGCCCTTCGAGGTTCGCTTGGCGCTATTTTGATGTGTAGTCGCGCGCGCGTGTGTAGCGGTCCCCCCTTCCGCGGTCTGTAAGTGCCCTCGCGGGCGATTTCTATGCTCATTGCCTACTGTGCATGGTTCTGACACCTCTTATTCTCATTATGTCTTTCAGACCGGGGAACCCAGTGGCTTCTCCCGGCCCGGTGTAATTGTCAGTTGGGCCTAGTATAATTACTCCCACTTCCCTGCGGTTCATTGGGGCATCCAGGGTAGCTTACAGCGTCAATCCCTACTGGCCTATTGTGCCTATTAATCAGCATATGGAGGCATCCCAGGATAATGTGACTGGGGTTCCTTCGGGACAAGCCCGGCTGTGTGTAGCTTGTGGGGTCTCACCTATTTATGGTGACAATGCACGGGTCTGTGTTCCTTGCGCGCAGCAGGCGCTAATGGTACAACCCGTCCCTCCGGTGGCCGGGCCTGCACCTCGCCTCACCTCACCTACTCCCCCAAGCTTGAGTCTAACCCCCAATACATGTGGGGATTCTCATCCTGATGTGGCTGCTAGACTGGCCAGTGTTGAAAAATGAATTGCTAATACCTTAGCGCGGAAGTCCACCGCTAAAAAGCGTCACTTAACCCCTGATGCCACTCCTTTCTCTCCGGAGTCTGACGAGTTGTTGCATCTATATTGCTATCCCCCCTTGGACGAAGGGGAGCTGTTTTCTGACTCAGGGTCATCTGACAAGAGGCCCAGGGGCCACGACGATTCTGGCTCTGATCTCTGGACCCCGGATGATACTGACAAACTGCTGGTTCAGATTTTTGAGGTTTTGTCCATCTCTCCCCCTGTTGCGGCTCCCAGGCAAAGGGGTGAGCTTTTTCATACTGCTAAGGCTCGATTGGAATTTCCTGAGCAAACCCATTTCAATAACCTTGTGCTTAAAGGAGCAGTATCGCGAAATTTGCATTAAAAAAGATAAATAATTAAATAGCCACACAATAGCTTATAACATGTGTATGAATAATCTGGCGATAGAAAAAGAAAAAAATATATGCCTCTCTTTTAAATTGTATAATTAAAATGGCTCAGTCCATTTGCTGAATAGGGTGATCTGCTGGGTTGTATTTAGTGAGCTGCTTCACTTAGCCCACTGGTCTCCTAGCAACACTTTACCTCAGAGGCTGACACTGTAACGGCTGTATGTGTGTGAGGTGCTGCTTTTGTTATGAGACCAGGTGACTCAAATGTGTAAAATCTATACAAAATAAACTAAAATGACTGAAATTCTTCTTTGAATAACTGTGCAGGAAAATCTAAAGGTATTAAAGTGGAACAAAACCCCATTCTAAATCAGGATGCCCCACTGTGTAAAACGACCCCTGGATAACCACAGATCCCCCCATTTTTCTGGCGCACTCACGCAGATAGTCATTTAGACAGGCCGGGCGGCCAGGAAGGTTACTGCTCAGGCTCCCCATCTGCGTGCAAACAGAGCTGATTGGATGAGAGCCCGGGGAAAGGTACGTTTTCACAGGCGAACTTGGGGATTTCACATATCAGGGCATCCCAAGTCCCCTAGGGGCACAAAACAAAACTCCAGATAGTGAAAATCCTGGGTTGGGCTTTGCTCAAAACACACAAAGCTGAAAGAAAGATCATATGGAAAAATGAAAAATAAGAATATGAAAGAGAAAATGGTAAACTGAAAGATTCTGCAGCAGAGCCAACATGAAGGGAAAACTGTCAAAATCAGCTAAATGACTTCTAGAGCTTTTCTCTCTGTTTTAGATATAGAAGTTCTAGCCGGCGGGCAATGTTGCAATGTTGTTATCTTATGCTGGACGGCTGCCAGCACTGAACAGCTGAGACTTTGATACATTTCTCTCCCTCTCCTCAGTATGGAACTGATACATTTGTATCTCCCTCTCCTCAGCATGGAACAGGCCAGAGTGTCGGCTGCTGACACTGACAAGACATAAACATGAACTATTAGCCTCCAGCTGTTCAACACACACATCATTTTTTTCTACATTTGTAATTCTTACTCCAACACCTACCTACATTCCAAGTACCATTTAAATATAAGTCACCAAGAAAAATTCGCGATACTGCTCCTTTAAGGAGTGGGAACATCCCAGTAGACTTCCCGGGATACCTAAGAGCTTGGACAGAAAGTATCCTTTTCCTGCTGATATGGTTAAGTGTTGGTCATCGCCCCCCGAGGTCGATGCTCCTATCCTAGGGCTGTCTAACACCTCTGTTATGCACTCCCCCGACACTACTACTCTGCGGGATTCTGAGGACCGGCACATTAACCAATTAGCATGCCATGCCTTTGCGTTTGTGGGGGCGGCGCTGCGCCCGGTTTGCGCCTTGGCCATTACTTCTGTGGCGCTCAGGGCCATGGTCAGAAATGTACTAGATGGCCCAGATGATTTACCACCTGATACGGTTAATGCACTGTCTAACTGTGATGTGTTTGTAAACTTTATCCTGTCTGCATCGGATAATATCATTAGGATGTGTGCCAGATCTTCTGCCTTGGCGGTAGCTATACGCCGCGCGGTGTGGCTGCCCCAGTGGGCTGCTGACAATGCTGCTAAGAAGGCCCTTACTGGGCTTCCATTTAAGGGGCTACGCCTGTTTGGGGACCGTCTAGACCTCTTTGCTAAGGGAGGTAAGTTACCCCAGCGCAGGCGCCAGTCTCGGCCCTTTCGGTGCCAGGGCCCCCTTTAAATCCCCTACCGAGGGGCTAAGCAGGGAAAAGGGGTGTCCTTCACGGGGGCCCATGCAGATTCCTGGCATAGGAACAGAGGACGACGTCCTGGCTCCTCCTGGGGGTCCAAGCCCAAAGCCTCTCCCAAGACCCCTCAGGCATGATGGGGCGCCCTTGCCCGGCAGGGTGGGGGGACGGCTACAGCACTTCGAGCACGTCTGGAGGCGCCACGTCTCAGACCGGTGGATTCAGGAGGTAGTGTCCTCTGGTTACAAGATAGAGTTTGCTGTGCGGCCCCCCACAAGATTTATCAGGTCCCGGATCCCACAGGACCCTGTCTCAGCTCAGGTCTTGATGCTGGCCGTGCAAGGACTCCTGGATCTGGGGGTCATTTGCAAGGTCCCCTTAAGAGAAAGGGGCAAGGGGTTCTATTCCAACCTTTTCACAGTACCCAAGAAAGACGGGTCAGTCAGGCCCATTCTGGATTTAAAAATCCTCAACAAGTTTGTCAAGAACAGGCGCTTTTGCATGGAAACTCTGCGCTCGGCCATCGGCTCTCTGCGCCCAGGGGACTTTATGACGTCTGTGGACATCAAAGATGCTTACCTTCACATCCCTGTGTTCCCGGGACACCAAAGGTTTCTCAGATTCGCGTTGGAAGATCAGCATTACCAATTTGTGGCCTTGCCATTTGGTCTCACTTCAGCTCCCAGAGTGTTCATCAAGGTGCTGGCGGGGGTGATGTCTCTGATAAGGTCAAGGGGCATACGCGTGCTGCCCTACCTGGACGACATTCTCATCACCTCTCGGTCTCTGCAGCAGGCAGAGTTGGACACTCAGCTGGTGGTGTCCACCCTGGAGTCCTTCGGCTGGGTGATCAATCACCCCAAGTCCTCTCTGTCCCCTTCCTCGGTGACTCCGTTCCTGGGAATGATTCTGGTACGGTTCAGTCAAGGATATTCCTTCCTCAACAGAAGGTGGAAGCTCTAACTGCGCAGGTGAGGTTCCTGCTCTCGTGTCCCCAGCCCTCCCTCGGGCAGGGAATGCAGCTGGTGGGTCTGATGGTGGCGTGCTTTGAGGCGGTGCCCTTTGCTCAGTTCCATTTGAGGCCTCTGCAACTTCACCTTCTGTCAGTATGGGACAAGAAACCAACGTCCTTGGACGGGGTCTGTGTGCTTCCCCCCTTGGTCAGACGGTCCCTTTCGTGGTGGCTGGACCACATGAACTTGCTAGGGGGCAGGTCCTTTCTGCCCCCCTCCTGGGAGACGGTCACCACGGGTGCCAGTCTGTCAGGTTGGGGGGGATTCTGGAAGTCCCTGCGGTTCCAGGGGAGGTGGGGCCCTCAGGAGGCCCATGTACCCAACAACATTCTGGAACTACGGGCAATCAGGTTGGTACTGGAGCAGTTGACCCATCACCTGAAGGGTCTGTCTGTGCAGGTACGCTCAGACAACAGGACGGCGGTTGCCTACATCAACCATCAGGGAGGGACCCGGAGCAGGGGTGCCCTCCAGGAGGTGTCACAGATTCTGACATGGGCGGAGGCCAATGTCCAATGCATTTCGGCTGTGTATATCCCGGGGGCAGAGAATCTACTGGCAGACTCTCTGAGCAGGGGACTTCCCGTCAGGGGGAGCGGTCCCTCTGCAACAGGGTATTCCAGTCCCTGTGTCACTGTTGGGGTTTACCGGATGTGGATCTCTTCGCATACCGTCACAATCACAAGCTCCCGGCCTTTGTCTCCCTGTCTCAGGATCCTCTGGCCTTGGCCACGGATGCTCTGTCCATGTCATGGAAGGAATTTCGGCTCCTGTATGTCTTTCCTCCATTCCCCCTGCTGGGCAGGGTCCTGCGCAAAATTGCTCTGGAAGGGGTGCCAGTGATTCTGGTGGCCCCCAGGTGGCCAAGAAGAGTGTGGTTCGCAGACGTGGTACAAATGGCAGTAGACCAGTACGTCCTGCCAGGGGCGCCAGATTTGCTCACTCAGGGCCCCTTACGCTATCCTAATTTACAAACTCTGGCTTTGACGGCCTGGCTGCTGAAACCTCCATCTTGATGGAGAAAGGCTTGTCTGCCTCGGTGGTGGATACCATGGTGAAGGATAGGAAGAAAACTTCTTCTGCCATCTATTATAGGGTATGGCGTACCTACATTGATGGTGTGAGTCTAGGTCTCTTCCCTGTAGGGAGTTTTCAGTCCCTAGGGTTCTGGAGTTTTTACAGCATGGATTGGAGTTGGGTCTAAAACTCAGTACTCTGAAGGGTCAGGTTTCTGCCCTGTCCGTCTTCTTTCAGAAGTCTTTTGCTCAGCATCCCTTGGTTAAGAGTTTCTTTCAGGGGGTCACTCATGTGCGTCCCCCACGTAAACCTATGGTCCCTGTTTGGGATTTAAACTTGGTTTTGTCTGCCTTGCAGGGTGCTCCCTTTGAGCCTATTCAGGATGCTGCTCTGGCTGTACTTACTCTCAATGTTGTCTTTCTGGTGGCTATTACTTCGGTCAGGCGTGTGTCTGAGCTGGCGGCTCTGTCTATTCAGCCCCCGTACTATGAGAGACACCATCAGCAAATGGATTCGTCAGGCTGTGATTCAGGCCTATTCTGCTAAGGGGAAGAGTCCTCCCTTCCGTCTTACGGCTCACTCTTCTCGTGCTATTGGTGCCTCTTGGGCCTTCCAGCACCAGGCTTCTGTTGAACAAGTTTGCAAGGCCGCTACTTGGTCTTCTGTTCATACCTTTTCAAAGTTTTACAAGGTTGATGTTAGGGCCTCAGCTGATGCTGTGTTTGGCTGCAAGGTTTTGCAGGCGGCAGTGGTTTAAACTGCCTGCTGCTACCTTTTTTGTTGGGGATCCCACCCTACTTTATGGACACTGCTATTGGATGTCCCAAGTGTAAGTATTATATCTGGAGCAGGACGTACTGTATACTTAGAATAATACAATTCTGTGAAATACTCACCTGTAGAATTGGTATTATTTGTATACAGTACGTCCTGCTCCACCCCACCCTGGTTTTTGCATTACTCTGGATCCCCTGTATGGTGATTGTTATCATTGTTATGGTTACCAGTTTTGGTGGTTAAATTCTCCCCGCTTCCTGTTCACTGCTTTTCAATGCTGGGGATTTGTGGGAGGTCCCGGGAATTTGAGGGGCCGGGAGGAGCCTGTTTTTACATGTCTCTGCAGTGCAGCGCCATCTGGCGGAGGATAACCCAAGTGTAAGTACTATATCTGGAGCAGGACGTACTGTATACAAATAATATCAATTCTACAGGTGAGTATTTCACAGAATTGTATTTTTTCGCTGTCCTGCTCTGTAAGATTGCAGGAAATCAGTCATTGCATAAGTGTGGCAATGACATCATTGCCACACACAGCAGTGGAAATGAATGGAGGAGGCGGAGCTTTACAGCTAAAACAGGCGCCATTATCTGGGATTAGAATGAAACAAAAGCAGTAAAAATAGGCATAAGTTACTAATCGTGGGGGGAACAATTCGGGGAATGCTAGTTAAAAATGTGGGTTTTGGCCCGCATTAAATCATAAGGAATGTCAGAACTGTTCCTCCATCACTTGTAACGGTTACCCTAAAAATATCCAATAATGAATGCAGGCTTTACCCCATCTGTTTCCTAGGGTGTGATCTCCATGAGGCCTGGAAGTCCATTGAGGGGCGTTGCGGCGGTCCCTCACCCATCGGTAGCTTGTTGTGCTGATGTCTTTCCAGCCACAATCATCATGCTCGAAGTCACAACTGAAGGGGACACCCCATGCTGGCGAATCCCGATGGTAGCCTGAGAAAAGACAGACTTGAAATCAGCATAGCTCACTACCAGTGACAGCCAACAGATGCCTAAGCAACCAGCTTGCAAAATCCCAAATAAGTGTGTTTGGATGGTTTGAAATATACCTATCAGACATTAATTGCATTTAAATTGATCCTAACCCCATAAAGAAAGCTTATGTCGTCACATTATATCTTCAGCCCTTTTTTAACTAAAGCATTTCCCCAATATTTATAAAAACACTAACAGGATGCGGCACGATGTTCAAGTGGTGGCCGTAAGGCTACCTTGCCATGCAGCAGCACCCTCTCCTGCTCTCCAGCACATTCATTCACACACAGCTCAGCAGGGAGCGTGCCAAATCCCAGAGATGCGGCTGGTTACATCAGGAGCCACTGGAGGAGGTGAGTTTTGTGGTGACCAAGGGGCGATTCATACAGCGGATGCCCCAGGGGAAGGCCATTGGCTAGCCCTGGAATAGATTAGACCTTTAGATTCCAGGGGCGACTGTGTTGGGTTTTGTTCTCCTTTAAAGTGGGTCAAAACCCACCCCCGTGCACCACCCGACTATCCCGTCTGAGTACCTCAGGCAATAATGCCAACTCGTCAATGGCCCAGGTTAACAAAATATGGGTTTCTCCATTGGCGTAGCCACACCCAGCCAGCAAATTTGAAATCACTGATTGGCTGATTTAAAATATGCCAGGTGATGTGAATATCTGAATGGCGCGCAGCGACAGTGCCGAGGGAGGGTAAAGGTCAGTTTTGTGGGGGCGAATAAGGTGAGTTTTCACGCAATGGGGATTTCAGGTGCCTCGGATGAAGGTTAGGGCAATCCTTGGAGTCAACAAGAACTTGAGCAACTTTTAGGTAGTGGAATTAATAACTTACCACAGTCGCGCTCATCAGAACATTTCCAGCAGTCACACACGAAGTTACAGCGCCTCTCGATGGCGGCATCACAGCTGGAGGCTGAAGAGATTGTGATGGCTGCAGATGATAAAGAAACACCATTTATTAGTTAGATGTTATGCTCAAATTCAGGGGCATAACTATAGGGGGTGCAAATGCACTTGGGCCCAGAAGGTCAGGGGGTCCGAACATTGTTGCTCCTCCACCTTTTATTTATCAGACTTCTGCTCACTTGAAATCATATAATGGGAAAAAGCACAATTTGTCTCAGCTGTTTCAGTCTGTAATTTTCTCCTTGTATCCAGTTGAGTTAAAATAACAGGAAATTGCATTGCTAATAAAATAGCATGGGGACCTAGGTGGTGGAGTTGGAGAAATGGTGAAGGCATAAACGGTCTACAAGGGATGGGTTTTTTCTTAGTCTACTCCCTATGAATTCACACAAGGCTAAATTGTTATATATGCAACTTGGGGATGCTCGAGATATATTAAAATGGCACAAATGTATGGAGAGTAATTTAAAAGGGTCACTCAATGTTTCCTATAGGAAGCCAACCTAAAAGTAGCATTTCGGTGGTACCTGGTCCCAACCAGACTCGCGAAGATGTATGCTACGGCCTCGCCTCAGTGCTTTAGAGCAGTGGTTCTCAACTGTTTAACACCAAGTACCCCCTAGCAACAAGAAACTCCAACCAAGTACCCCTAGCTACAGAAAAATTCCAACCAAGTACCCCCAAGTATGGGGTCACTTATAAATGTTACCAACATAAGTAGGACACAGGCATTGTAACACTTTTAAAACAAGAAGGAATAATTTATTACTGTTAAAATAATATACCAAACCCATCAGACTTACCATATCAGGGCATCCCTGAAAATCACTGAGTACCCCTTCAATCTGTTGCGTGTACCCCTTGTGGCACCACGGGTTAAGAAACAGTGCCTTAGAGGGTGTGGGCAGGACAGAGACCACTTCCACACTTGGTGGATATGCCCTCACGGGGCATCATTCTGGACGAAAACTTTCCAGGTAATGAATCATGTCTGGGGGGTCTGGGTTCCCAAGGATCTGTGGGTGACCCTGCTGAATGACCATGCCTTACAGCAGCCACCCACAGACAGGAAATTAGTTTCCTTCCTGATGATGGCCACTAAGCTCACTATAGCCAGATCCTGGAGGTCCCTGCATCTGTCTATGGGGATGCTCATGGATAAACTGACCTGGATTGCCATTAATGAGAAGCTCAGCAGTATCCTTCTGGACAGGTACTCAATTTGAGGGTGTGGATGGAAATCCTGGTTGAGGTAATCGGAAGGCCGGGTGAGAAGGGTGGTGGTGTAATCAGGGAGGGGGTGGGGCTGGATGTAAGGATGCTCTTGGCCTTTTACAGTAGAGACACTTCTTTCTTTTCATATTTTGCTTCCTCTTCTTTCTTCTATCTTACTCTGCTTATCTTGGGAAGGGCCTTTTCCTTTGCCCTTTCACTATTTTTGTTCTGTGTTGCTATTATATGATGTTAGAGCGAATGTTTTATTTTCTTAATTAAAGTCAGCCTTGAAACATTTTATTAGGGGTGTGGCACTTAATCTACTAAACAGTACAATGGGGGAGAACTCCATACTTTTATTATCTCAGTATGCAGGACTGGTCTATAGTCTATTATGTTGATCCCAAGCTCTTGATGAGCTTGTAATACTGATCTTTTTTACATAAGATGTAAGAATTTAATTGATACAGAATTTGCAAATGGGAAGTGCCTTGAACCATTTGTATTGTGCTGTTCTTGTCTTGTCAACCTGGCTTTTCCAATTTTAATAAAAATGGTTGAAGTATAATTTCAGACAGCACGGCTGGGATGCTGGGAAAGGAAGCTCCAATATGGCTACTACCAGGAGAAAATCTGCGAGGTGGTGATTCAGCTTTCAGTGGATGCAGGAGCAAATGTAAGTGCTGACAACGATTCAGTATCGTGCATGCAGGTGGGGCAAGGGAGTTTGGGGAGTTTTCCAAATGTGCATGGCTGTTGGTCCGGTTAAAGTGGACCAACACCCAGGATTTTGACTATCCTGGGTCTTGGTCCACTTTGGTGGGGCACCCCCGATCGGGGTGCCCCGCTGTGTGAAACCCCCCCGATCACCCGGAAAACTCACCTCTCCCCGCTCCCACGTGGCCGCGCCGTCCAGTCAGCGCGGACGGACAAGCGATCTGACAGCAACGCGCGCACGCCGGCCATTCACAGACGGCCAGCGCGGGCGTGCGCACGTCTAGAGGGCCGCCACCGATCTCGGATGTCCCGTGGGGAGGGAAGTGATCGGCCCGGGAATCTTATAGATTCCCGGGCCGATCACGGGAGGGTGATGGTCCACTTTAAATGTTTGCACCAGGGGGATGTCAAATTTTGTAAAGCCACTGTTAGTCCTCAGTGTTTTCCTTTAGTACCTGTATGTAGTGGCCAAATCAGGCCTAGGCCTCTGTTGCCCACAGCGACCAGTGGCCTGAATTATTGCACTTTCTGTAGCTCCTCCCTCCAGGACAATTGCTCTGAACCCCCCTTCCCCTTGTCTTATGAGGCCTCTAAAAACCCAAATATCTACCCCCCTCATCCATAAAATGTCTTCAACCAAAATAAATTCACTGTGTAAAGTGGTTGCCAACAGGAAGGCTAAGAGGCTTCCGTGCTTGCAGCTGTAGACAGGCCCCATATTGGAACCATTAGACTGGTCTGACTTTTTACAGGAAATGTTTAATGAGGGATGGCATCTCATGTGAAATAACAATTAACAGTGTAATTATTTTTCTTTTTGCTTCTTACTTGCCTTTCATCAAGCATCGAGGCAGTGCAAGGAAAAGTAAGTAACAAGGGGGGAATAAGTTGCCTACACTGTTACATCAGTAACTGCAAATGAGAAATGAATATTCTGCCACTCTTTAAGGTGCCCTATAAACCCCAATCATTCCAAAATAATACCCAATCTACCCACAACGCCAACCAATAATAACCCTCAGCTTAGTAAATACTCATTCTATCTGTAAGTGGCCTTTAAAGTGGACCAAAAGCACCAAAAAGAACTATTTTACTTCGCCATGCCATGTACAATTCCATTTGTATGTTTTTTGCCCTCAATGCTGCTTGCTATTCCTGTTACAGTGAATTTAATTTTCCCCAGCTATGCCATTGTATGCAGTTGGTTCATGACAGGATACCATTGTTCTAAACTAGCTAGTTAAGCCCCCTTCCTTGCAAGTCAAACTTAAATATCAATTGCCAGGCAGCTTCTGATGTGCAGTGTCAGTCCCATGCTGTCACTTCACTTCCTCTTTGCAGCCTCCAGCGCATTCTGCCTGATCCTGTCCACAAATTGAATCCTGAGGCTTGTGTCAGGTTGACACTCCCTCTCTTAGTGGTAGGCTAGAATGGAACCCTTAAACACTGTCACTCAAGCCCAGCTCACTCCAATGCACACAGTGTACTTGCATCAATCAGCTCTGGCTTGCACAGAAACCTTATTTTATATTTACTCTGGCAATATAGCTTTGTTCAAATGGGAAAAAATGAGAACATTGCCATGGGTAGCCCTATCTAAAAGATTCCAGGGCTGGCTGTTGTCCTCAGGGAGCATCCAAAATCGTCATGCCCCCCAGTGTAAGCTGATCCCCCCCCCAAGGGAACCACAGAGATCCCTACATCTTCAGGCTGTGAGCGTGCACCTGCCCCTGGCATTCAGATAGGCTGATGAGATGGGAGCGCAGGCGCTGCTTGGGATGCGGCTGCTGCTCTCCTGATTGCCGAAGCTCTGCATGTAAATAAATCCATTGGCCAAACATTACCAATGCACAGCTAATGGCTCTGTGCATGTGTCGTTGGACCGGGGAAAGGCGAGTTTATATGGGCATTCTGGTGGATTACACAAAGTGGGACATCTGAAATCGGGATGCCCCTGGGCCACAGAACAAAAGTCCAGGGTTTTGTTCTGCTTTAATTGTGCCTGGACGACTATAAGTACAAAAGATCTCCCAACTTTTAAAAGATTCCTCAGCACAATAAATACCTCCGCAATGCATTTCCAAAAGATACACCTATTAATTCATAAGAAACACTCAGCTCAAATAATTACCCTGTACTCTATATGAAAATCTTTAGTCAAATAAATAACCTCCACCCATAAAATATCCCCCAGCCAAGAAATCCCCACAACCAATAAAAGACCCAAAACCCAGATGAATGCACCCTAATCCTTGAAACCTCCTCAGATAAACAAATGAGGCCCTTGATCCACATTAGACCCCTAAGCCCAATGAACATCTCCTCTCTCCATAAAATATAATCCATATCAAATCCCTTAGTCAAATACATACCCCCCCATCTATAAAATATCTCTCACAGTAAATACCCCCTCAATCCATAAGAGACCAGTCAGCCAAAAAAACTCCATCATCTATAAAAGATCCCAAACCCAGATAAATGCACCCCAACCCATGAAATAAATACAATACCACTCAATCAACAAGAGACCCTCCTCTGTGAGCCTTATTTGACTTACCAGAGTGGCACAAGGCCAGCAGGAGCAGGACCACTTGTGTACATTTCATGATAAATACAGGGAATACTGTGCTCAGGTTCCTGCTTGGATTCGACTCCAGAAAAGTGAGATGGACTTTTACCCCTTGCCAGTGGCTCAGCTGTGATGTATAATAATGTTGTCCAATGGAAATCACCCTGCTGCAGCATTTTTTTAAAGTGAACCTGCACTGCGAGAAACATGAAAGCTGCCATTGCTGCCCACCTTCTGAACTGCACTGCAAATGGAGTTCCATACAACCCACCCACTGTATCTTTCATTTAACAGGAGAGATGATGCCAGTGTTAGGGACAGCAAAAGTCTTTAAAGCCATGCCACCATTTCTATTTTGATCAGCATGCAGAAATGATTCATTTACTTTTCCTAAGTTTTATAATTTAGCGCCGGCCATTAACCCTTTCGCTGCCAGCCTACCTGCAGCATTTCCCACTCCCTGTTGCCAGACTGAGTTTCACTGTTTCGCGCTACACATGTTCAACTGTCATTTTTGAAAGGATTTCCAGGGATTTCCCAGGAAAATTATATATTGTTTTTTTCAACAGAGTCTGGGCTTTAACATGAAATGTCTTGTTTGTATTTTTTAGGTGTATTCTCAACATTTTTGGGTGAAATGTGTGAAAAAAATTAAAAAAAATATATTTTTTTACAATTTGTAGAGTTTTTTTGTAATAAAAAATGTAAGTTTGTCAATAAAATCTTATTGCGTGAGAAACCCCAATTTCTCCCGGTTACAGCGATACCACATATGTATAGGTAGACACCCTTTCCTGCCCAGAAGCCTTTTATAGCTGCTGGATGACAAATGGTTAATTAAAAAAAAAAAATGACATAGGGTCCCCCTTCCCGGGGAGGGGGACCCCATTTTTTTTTGGATTTTTAAGGGTTAAAAACCCTTAAAAATCCAAAAAAAAAAATGACGTGGGGTCCCCCTTACCCAAAGTAACCAGCCCGGGACCAGCTATGGGGGCTTGTAGGCACAGAGTGGGGGGGCCAGCTTTGGTGGCCCCCCCACCCTGCAGCCTACGAGCCCACATAGCCTATGTGGGCCCGGGCTCTTCTGCCCCCCCCTGGCCTTTGGGGAGGCAGGTAATGGGGGTGCGGGGGTCAATGGCAAGCCACCCGCTAGGGCAGGTGACTTGCCACCCCCCCAGCCTTGTGAACTGGTATAAGGGGTCTCATGGACCCCTTACCAGCTCACAAAGAGTTAATGTGAAAAAAAACCACCACACAATAATAAAAAGTATTTTATTCAAAAAAAAAAAAATTTTTTTAACTGTACTTACCTTCGATTGCAAGCTCTTGTCCCTCGCCGCTCAGCTGACAGATGCCTGTGATCGGCATCCAGAGAAGGAGAAGGCAGGAGATCAGAGGATCTCCTGTCACCTCCTTCCAGGGCACCGATCACCGGCATCTGAGAAGCTGAGAAAGCTGAAGCCGGTGATCGGGACCGGGATGACGTCATAAGCCCCGCCCCCAAGGGGGCGGGGCTTAGAGGCAAGATGGCGGCCACCATCGTGAAGAAGAGAGGAGAGAGCCTCCCAGGCTCTCTCCTGAAGATCGGTAAGTCCTGGGGGGGGATCGGAGGCCCCCCAGGTGAAGAGGAGGGACAGCGGGAGCCAGCGCACACACAGGTAAGTGAATGTCATTTTTATTTTTTATTTTTTTTTACAGTTAGCAGCTGCTGCTGCAGAAGCGGGGGGGGGGGCGGCCTATTCCGGGGGCTCTCCTGGAGCCATCCGACCCCCCACGGGGGATCGGATGGCACCAAATTAAAGAGGAGACCCGGCCGGATCCAACAAGGGGTCAGGTGAGTATTTTTGATTTTTATTTTTTAAACTAGAAGCGAGGAAAGTCAAGCACGTAACACCTACGGGCTTGGCACTTAAGGCCCAGCCAAGCCAGCACGTAGGTGTTACGTGCTTGGCAACAAAAGGGTTAAAGTGGACCAAAACCCATATTTTTAACTAACATAACCTGAATTGCCCCCCCCCCCACGAATAGTAACTTATGCCTAATTTTACTGTTTTTGTTTCATTCTAATTGCACATAATGGCACCTGTAAAGCTCAGCTCCTCCATTCATTTCCACTGCTGTGTGTGTGGCAATGATGTAATTGCCACACTTATGCAATGACTAATCATGTGCAATCTTACAGAGAAGGAGAGAAAAAACAATGTTTCAGGGTGATTTGATAAGCGAAAATATCAATTTCTAGTTATACACCCTAAGAAGAGAGTATCAGCATGGGCTTTGGTCAAATGTTTTTCACAAGTTCAGTGGGTTTTTGTCCGCTTTAAGCTTCCCTTCCTGCAATAGTGCCTCCTTCTTGCTGCCTCCAGCTGATCTATACTGAAAAAATACAATTCTGTGATTACTCACCTGTAGAATTGGTATTATGAGTATACAGTACGTCCTGCTCCAAATCTAATACTTACAGTTGGGATATACTCCGCCAGATGGCGCTGGAATGCAGAGACATTGAAAATAGGCTCCTCCCGACCCCTCAAATACCCAGGGACCTCCCACAAATCCACAGCATTGAAAAGCAGTTAAGGAGAAGCCGGGAGAATTAACAATCCAAACTATCAACTATAACAATCACCATACGAGGATCCAAGAAAATGCAAACCAAGGGTGGGTTGGAGCAGGACGTACTGTATACTCATAATACCAATTCTACAGGTGAGTAATCACAGAATTGTATTATTCTTAGTATACAGTACGTCCTGCTCCAAATCTAATACTTACACTTGGGACATCCAATAGCAGTGTCCATAAAGTAGGGTGGGATCCGCAAGAAAAATCAGCAGCAGGCAGTTTAAACCACTGTCACCTGCAGAACCTTGCGGCCAAAAGCAGCATCAGCTGAGGCCCTAACATCAACCTTGTAAAACTTTGAAAAGGTATGAACAGAAGACCAAGTAGCGGCCTTGCAAACTTGTTCAACAGAAGCCTGGTGCTGAAAAGCCCAAGAGGCACCAATAGCACGAGTGGAATGAGCAGTAAGGCGGAAGGGAGGATTCTTCCCTTAGCAGAGTAGGCCTGAATCACAGCCTGACAAATCCACTTGCTGATAGTAGACTTGGCAGGAGTCAAACCCTTCCTAGGACCAGAAGGGACCACAAAAAGAGCATCAGTTTTCCTGAAAGGTGCAGTAGCCACCAGATAGTACTTCAGACACCTAACCACATCCAAAGAGTGCAAAACTCTCTCCTTAGCATTGCTAGGATTAGGGCACAAAGAAGGAAGAACAATATCCTGATTCAAATGAAAGGCAGACACTACCTTAGGCAGAAAATCAGGTTTGAAACGAAACACCACCTTGTCCTGGTGCCTCTCATAGTAGGGGGGCTGAATGGACAGCGCCGCCAACTCAGACACACGCCTGACAGAAGTGATAGCCACCAGAAACACAACCTTGAGCGTAAGAATGGCCAAGGCAGCATCCTGCACAGGTTCAAAGGGAGCACCCTGCAAGGCACCATAGGTTTACGTGGGGGACGCACATGAGTGACCCCCTGGAAAAAAGTCCTGATCAGAGGGTGCTGAGCAAAGGACTTCTAGAAAAAAATAGCCAGGGCAGAAACCTGACCCTTCAGAGTACTGAGTTGGAGTCCCATCTCCAACCCATGCTGCAGGAACTCCAGAATCCTGGGGATAGAGAACACAAGACAGGGAAGAGACCTAGACTCACACCAGTCAATGTAGGGACGCCAAACCCTGCAATAAATGGAAGAGGAAGACTTCTTCCTAGCTTTAATCAAAGTATCCACAACTGAGGAAGACAGCCCCTTCTCCATCAAGATGGAGGTTTCAGCAGCCAAGCCGTCAAAGCCAGAGTTTGTAAATTGGGATGGCGTAGTGAGCCCTGAGTGATCAGATCTGGCACCAAGGGTAGAGCGCATTGATCTACTGCCAGCTGTACCACGTCTGCGAACCACACTCTTCTTGGCCACCTGGGGGCCACCAGAATTGCTGGCACCCCTTCCAGAGCTCAGAGAGTCCGCCAGGTGATTTTCCACCCCCGGAATGTACACAGCTGAAATGCAGGGGACATTGGCCTCTGCCCAAATCAGGATCAAAGACGCTTCCTGGAGGGCGCCCTTGCTCCGAGTCCCTCCCTGATGATTGATGTAGGCAACTGCCGTCTGGTTGTCCGGGCGCACCTGAACAGGCAGGCCCTGAAGATGAGTAGTCAAGCGAGCCAGAACTAACCTGATCGCTCGCAGCTCCAAGACATTGATAGGTGTGTGGGCCTCCTGAGGGCCCCACCTCCCCTGGAACCACAGGGACTTCCAGAAACCCCCCCCCCCCCCAACCTGACAGACTGGCATCCGTGGTGACCGTCTCCCAGGAAGGGGCAAGAAAGGATCTGCCCCCCAACAGGTTCCTTGAGTCCATCCACCACAAGAGGGACCTCCTGACCAGGGGGGAGATCACACAGACCCTGTCCAGGGACGCTGGGTCCTTGTCCCATACAGACAATAGGTGAAGTTGCAGAGGCCTCGAGTGGAACTGAGCATAAGGGACCGCTTCGAAGCATCTGGCCCACCAGCTGCATCCCCTGCCTGATGGAGGGATGGGGACAAGCTAGGAGGGACTGGGCATGTGCAATCAGACTGTCCACCTTCTGCTGAGGAAGGAAGATCCTTGCCTGAACTGTATCCAGATTCATTCCTAGGAATGGAGTTACCAAGGAAGGGGACAGTGAGGACTTGGGGTGGTTGATCACCCATCCAAATGACTCCAGAGTGGACACCACCAGCTGAGTATCCAACTCTGCCTGATGTAGAGACTGGGAAGTGATGAGGATGTCGTCCAGATAGGGAAGCACGCGGACAGCACCTTGGTGAACACCCTGGGACCTGAAGTGAGGCCGAAGGGCAAGGTCACAAATTGGTAGTGTTGATCCATCAGAGCGAACCTGAGGAACCTTTGATGATCTGGGAACACAGGAATATGAAGGTAAGCATCTTTAATGTCCACAGAAGTCATGAAATCCCCTTGGCGCAGGGAACTGATGGCAGAACGCAGAGTCTCCATGCGAAAGCTCCTGCTCCTGACAAACTTGTTGAGAATCTTTAAGTCCAGGATGGGCCTGACAGAACCATCCTTTTTGGGTACTGTGAATAGGTTGGAATAAAAGCCCTTGCCTTTTTCTCTTAAAGGGACCTGGCAGATGACCCCCAGCTCCAGGAGGCCACTGCTTGCACTAGCTCCTGAGCTGACACAGGGTCCTGAGGAATCCGGGATCTGATGAATCTTGGAGGGGGATCGGCAGCAAACTCCAACTTGTAACCGGAGGACACTACCTCCTGAATCCACCGGTCTGAGACATGAAGCATCCAGACGTGAGCGAAGTGCTGCAGCCGTCCCCCCACCCGGATGGGGGAGGGTGCCCCATCATGCCTGAGGGGGCTTGGGAGAGGATTTAGCTTTGGGACCCCAGGAGCCAGGATGTCCACGTCCTCTGCCTCTACCCCAGAAATCTCCCCGGGCCCCAGGGAAAGACACCTCCCTTCCCTGTCTTGCACCGCGGTAAGGGGAGGAGAAGGAACCCTGACCCCGAAAGGGCCGAGGTTGCCGCCTGCGCTGGGGTAACCTGCCTCCCTTAGCAAAAAGGTCCAGGAGGTCTCCAAACAGACGCAGTCCTTTAAAGGGAAAACCAGCGAGGGCCTTCTTGGCACCGTTGTCAGCAGCCCACTGGCGCAGCCAAACCGAGCGGCGTATAGCCACCACGAGGGCAGAGGTTCTGGCACACATTCTGATGGTGTCATCCAATGCTGATAGGACAAAATTTACAAAAACATCACAACTGGAGAGTGCATTAAAAACACCTCACAAGGCAAATCATCAGGGGCGCTGTCGAGCATATTTCTGATAAGGGTTCTAGTGGCCACAGCAGTGATGGCAGAGGCACAGACCGGGCGCAGCGCCGTCCCAGCACATGCAAAGGCGTGGGATGCCAGCTGATCAATACGCCGGTCTTCCGGCATCCCGCAGGGTAGTAGAATCAGGGGAATGCATGACAGAGGTGTTAGATAGCCCTAGGATCGGGGCATCCACCTCGGGAGGGATGACCAACATTTAACCACCTCAGCAGGAAAGGGATACTTCCTATCCCAACTCTTTGGAACCCCGGGAAGTTTACTGGGGCGCTACCATTCCTTGAGCACAAGGTTATGGAAATGTGCCTGCTCTGGAAATTCCAAACGTGATCTTGCTGTATGGAAAAGCTCCCCTCTTTGCCTGGGAGCCTCAACAGGGAGAGAGATAGACAGAACCTCAAAAATCTGGGTCAATAATCTGTCAGTGTCATCCGGGGCCCAGGGGTCAGAGCCAGAATCGTCATGACCCCTTGGTCTCTCATCAGATGAGCCTGAATCAGAAAAGAGCTCCCCTTCATCAGACGGGGTATAGCCACACAGATTCATAAACTCCTCAGTTCCCATAGGGAAAACAGTGACATTAGGCGTCAAGTGCCGCTTATTAGCAGGGCCTTACGCGCTAAAGACTTTGCAATAATCTGTTCAACAGTAGCCAGTCTAGAAGACACATCAGGCTGAGAATCCCCACTAGTATGCAACTCAGCAGGAGTGAGATTTAAGCTTGGGGGAGTAGGTGAAGTGAAACGAGGTGCAGCCACTGGCAGGCCAGATTGCAATGCAAGCACCTGCTCAGCACAAGGTACACAGACCCGCGCCTTGTCAGCGTCAGCATGACGCTGCCCACACGCTACACACAGCCGGTCTTGTCCCGAAGGGACCCCGGTAACATTATCCTGGGATGCCTCCATATGGTGATTATAGCGGTGCTATACGCCGATAGGGAATAGCGCTATATAGCAACCCTGGATGCCCCAATAACCCGCTAGGGACGTGGGAGTATAATTTTTACAAGGCCTACAAGTAATATACTAAAAACAGGGCCGGGAGAAGCCAAGAAGGGTTCGTCCCGCCTGAAAGACACAAGCAGACAAGACCTTAAGTACATTGTAACAAAAGTGAAGCAGATAAAGTCGCCCGCAAGGGCACTTACGGACCGCGGTAGGTACTAGTCCGTCGCTATACCTCGAGTGGCGGGACAAGTGATAGCGATGAGGCGGAACGCGCCAAAGACGCCCCCCCCCGAAGCCAGAAGGCCAACAGCCAATGATGGCGCACCGGCGCCTGAGGTAATGCTGCCGCCAAGCGCGGAACCAAGTCAGCGCGCGGCGGCGAAAAATTTAAAGCAATAGAGACAAGTCAGTGCGGCGGCTGACACAAAAATAAAGACATGTGAAAAGTGAAAGCAAAGACTGCATAACATACATATCTATACACATACACCCCCCCCCCTCTTTTCCCCCGAAGACTACAAGGAGGATGAGGGAGGACGGGGGCCACGTAAATAGGGCCCACCGATAGGCAGGGGCAATAGTGCGGGAGGGGCATCCAATAGAGGCTCACCATAAGCCTGAACCGCCTACCCTTTGGTGGGGGATTGCGGTGGTGCTGCCTACCTTCACCCGACCAGCGCAGCCAAGGCTGGGAGGCATATAACTAGTGGAACGGGTGGGAATAGTCCTACAGGGCCACAGGTTAATAACCCCGCTCACCTGCGAGTAGAGAGCCAATTTCTCGTCCTTCGCAGCCAGACTGCAGAGAAATTCTGGGGGATTTGTGGGAGGTCCCTGGGTATTTGAGGGGCCGGGAGGAGCCTATTTTCGAAGTCTCTACAGTCCAGCGCCATCTGGCAGAGTATATCCCAACTGTAAGTATTAGATTTGGAGCAGGAAGTACTGTATACTAAGAATAAAAGCAGGCTCAGGCTGATCAATACTCCAATGGGCCCCTTTTCCTTGACTCCCTAGCTCATGTGGCAGTAATAGTCCGGGAAATGACAAGGTCAGTTGTGTCTTCATTTCCGCTATGTGAACAGCACCAGTGATCTATTGATGCTGCACAGATGGATAGAAGTGATTACACTGTCCAATTTTTTTTTAAAGGAGCAGTATGTAATGCTGGATGTGGGACCCTAAAGTCAGTTCCACTGATGGGCCTAGGACACCCCAGTCCGTTGTCAATGTACTAATAGGAGGCCCTTGGAAAATCTAAAAAAATATATAGTTAAATGTGTGCTTTTTTTTTTTAATTTTTAACAAGTGTTACAATAAGCTTGACCTTCCTCTTTAACTGTACAGAATACTGGGTATTTTTCTCACACAAAATGCTTGGACTTTTTTAAAAATACAGAATACTGGATCTCTTGGATATGCAGGTCCTAATGTTGCTGCACAAATTAAAACAGCCAGATGCTCTTCCTTGGCCAGTGTGTGTGTGTTGCAGGCTTTTGTACCCTACCTAATAACTAGTGATGAGCCCGATGCGGAGAAGTTAAAAAGGGTTGATCCTTTGATCACTGAACTCTCAGTGATAAATTATCCTGTATGTATTTATATTGCTTAAATAATGATTTGTTTAATTGGTTAATTAGATTACCTAATTATCTGGGGTTTTTGGGCCCTGGGCACTTGGAGAAGCTGTAGAGTGGCACCCCCTGCTATGTGCAGCACAGCCAGCAGTGGAAGCGACACTTTTCCAAGTCCGCTGCCCAAGCATCGATTAAAGCTCTGGATCCTGAGCAAGTGGGGGGGGGGGGGGGGGGTTGCAGAGTGGGCGGTACCTACACACTGGAAATCCACTTTAAATAATGTAGGGCAATGCAATCTGGGTCACAGAAATCATCTGGTGTTGGGCTTTACCATGCTAAACTAAAATGTAGAATGAAGCAGGGTATATTGAACGGGGTCATGTGACTGTGCAAATTCATAAGCCACTTTGCAGATTGTGCACAGTGCACACCCTGACCTGTGCATGAGATCAAAATGTGACAAAACTATGCTGGCTCCACTCATTGCACAGGAGAGGCGACCTTAGCACCAGCTACCTGCTGTTAAGCCATAAAACCTTATTCCAAGAACTTATGAACTGCAGTGCTTACAAATTATGGTATAAAGGAAAATACATGAGGAAGAGCTTACAATATATTAGGGTGTAAGGGAGGATACAGAGCAGGAAAGAGTTTACACTCCAATAAAGTAAAGGGGAGAACACAGGAGGGGGGAAGAGCTTACAATCGATTGGGGCGTAAGAGAGGATACAGAAGGATAAAAAGCTTACAATCGATTAGGGTATAAGAGAGGATACAGAGGGAAGGGCTTACATTCCATTAAAGTAAAAAAAAAAAAGAATACAGAATTACAAAAGAGCTTACAATCTATTATGGAGGATACAAGAGATAGGAAAGCTTACACTCTATAAGGTTAAAGAGAGAATGCAGAAGGGGGTATAGCCTACAGTCTATTAGGGTATAAGGGATAATACAGAAGAAGGAAGAGTTTACAATCTTATATAAAACATGAAATGAGTGTTAGAAGAGCTTGAAATCTATTTTGTTATACATATAGGTTTTGTGGCTTCCAGTCTCTTGTCAAGGGGACACCTGACCTGGAGGAAAAAATAGTTCACTGCAAGACTGGGGGAAGCACTGAAGGGATGGCCATCACTGTAGGCTCCCCTTTGCAACACATCTTTCCCAGTTTTACAAAATATGTACTACATACATCCCATAAGTAATGTGGTGAAATGCCCAGAGTATGGAGTACCTCCTTAACACTGAATATCTGTGAAGGTACATTATTAAACAATGACATGTATCAGGCAATAATTAACAAATGGCCATGCTGGCAGGAAAGCCTCCTATCCCTACTGTGTCCTAAATCTGTGATACATGCCTGCTTGGCACAGCAAATGTTCCATATAAATATGACGCGATTCCTAAAAAAAGCTTGTCTGTACTGCAGCATTATTTAGACAACAAACATAAACAGTATGTCATTTAGATGTGTGTAAACATCAACACTATGCCCATAAGTATAAAGTCAATGGGATTTTAACGGAAACATTTACAGTACTCAATTACCCTTCGGTAGTTTGCGTGGTTGTAGTGGTTTTGACCCTTTTTCATAATTATTTTATCTGTACATTAGTTTTAAAGATTTTCTGAACCTCCAATTACTTCTGAGATCATTCTAAATGGGAGGCGTTCTGGAGATAGATATGGAAAAACACAGCTAAGGCATCTAGAAGTGCTAGCCCTGTTGAGACTAATCTTCATACAGTATATGGTCGCCGTTAGAATTACAAGCTTTGTTTTTTTCCTCAAGTTTTAGAAATTGTTAGTTCAATGGCACTTTCCTGCATAAATTGTCAGATGTCCTAGGGTCCCTTTGGTCCTGATGTTATCAGATGTTTTGTTGCATTTTTTAGATTACTTTCAGGAAGAGCCCTTTTAAGGCCCTCCTTAATATGAAGCCTAATGAATGGACAGTTTTGCTTTATGACATGCATATCTACTGCCACCAAGCAGGTAATTTCTAAGGCTTGGAAACTGCCTTTATTCTAAGTATGTCACACACCCTGCTTCAAGAAATTCATAACGTGTGGGTAATACTGACCTGTAGAGGGCGATATGCAGAGATGCCAGGAAAAAAGAGAGACCCTCCCAGTCCATAAATACCTGGGACCTCCCACTCATTACCCAGTCTTCATCTCTGCAGTCGGCGAGCAAGTCAGAAGATGTGGTCTCCTCCTTGCACAGGGGGATTTCAGGTAGCCGGGATGACTCCCGGCCCCTTTAGTTATCTATTTCTGCCTGGATCTCTTTTTTTTCTGTTACCTCATGCCTCCCAGCCTAGGCTGACGGTCCGGGTGAGGGTAGAAAAGCACCCTTGGTGCTTAAGAGCAAATGCTCTCCCGTGAGACCCTATATAAGAGGGTAGGCGGTCATCCGGGACGGTGACCCCGGTTTGGGATGCCCCGTCCCTTGGCCTTACACTTTGGGTGGTCCCCCCCTTTGGGTAATGCCCCTCTCTCTAGCGGGATAGCGGAGGGTAGGAGCAGGGCCCCTTATTCGGTGTTAGGTCCAAATTTTGTAATCATTAATTCTTAATAATGTTTTAATGTATTAATTTATTAAATTATCCTCCCAATTGTTATTAACTTATTTATTACTTCATAACAGCGTGTATTTCTCTGTCAAAACGGCGCTGTGGCCGCCATTTTTATGCAGGCTTTCTCCCTGAGGTAAAAGGGGCGGGGCCGGGCGTCAGGGTCAAAGCCACGGCCCACTCCCCTCCTTCTGTCTCTTCTGAGACCGGCGCCGCGGCCGCACATGGCTGCGGTGCCGGCCTTTTTGCATTGTCATGGCGGAGGGGAGATTCTCCCCTCACGCTTTCACTCTTGGGGGCAGGGCCGGGCTTTCCAGCGCTGCGGCCCGCCCCTGTGTCACAGGCACCGCTGAGGTGCTTTTCTCTGTGCCTGTTTCCTCAGAAGGAGCTGGCCACGCCCCCCTTCTCTCCTCAGAGATGCTCTTTACCTCACGGAGAGAGGAAGCTGTCTTCAGGACCACAGTGAGTGGCCCGGTGGGCCCCCCTTCTGTCCCATCACCTATAATTATATATTTTTATGTCATATATATATATATATATATATTTTATACTCCGCTTTTCTTATTAGCCTTTTTTATTATGTCTTTCAGATATAACCTACAGTGGTGTTAGGGGGTTTCTCCCGGTCCTAGGGTCCCTGGGTTCTTACTTGGCTTATTGCAAATCCTCCCACTTGGGACACTAAAGGGGCATCCCGAGTTGCTTATATGCGTAATTCCCTCGGTCATTGTGACCAACTATAAGTTCACCTTATGGAGGCATCCCCGGATACTGGGCTCGGGCTCCCCTCAGGGCAATCCCGGAAGTGTATGGGGTGTGGGGCATCCCTTACTGGCGATGATGTATATCTGTGTATACCATGCGCACAGCAGACTATTACGCGGCAGTCCGGACCCTAGGTGTCTGGTTCAGCGCCGCCGGTCTCTCCTCCCCCCCCCTCCCAGTTTGATCCGTGCCCAGCCTGACGTTGTTGCAATCGGAGATGTGTGCCCGATTGGCCAATCTTGAAAAATTATTCTACTGCACGGTCACCAGAAAGGCTCCGGCTAAGAGAAAGCACTTGTCGCCGTCTTCACCGGCGGCCGACTTGGATGATCTTGATAATCTGGACTGGTCTGATTACTCCCAACTTGAGGAAGGGGAGGTATATGAAGAATCGGATAATTCAGACGATCAGCAGTTTGTGGGTACTGATACCGAGCGGGGCTTGGGGAGGTCTTCGGATACTCCTAATGTTCTGGCTCAGATGTTTGAGGTTTTGGCTATTTCTCCTCCTGAGGTGGTTCCACAGCAAAAGGGGGAATTTTTCGAAGAATCCTGGCCGCACTTGGAATTTCCTAACCAAAAGCATTTTGATGGGATTATTGCTAAGGAATGGGAGAGGCCTGCCCGGCTCCCAGGTGTCCCTCAGGGTTGGGACAAAAAATATCCCTTTCCCTTGGATACGGTTAAGCGTTGGGTGTCCCCTCCCGAGGTGGATGCACAGATTCTGGGTTTATCCAACACTACTGTTTTAAATTCTCCTGATTGCTCCACGCTTAAAGATGGTGAGGATAAACGCATTGACCAAATGGCTTGTCATGGTTTTGCCAGTGTTGGGTCAGCCATGAGGCCGGTTTGTGCTTCAGCGCTGCTGGTGGTGGCTACCAGGTCGGTGGTCAGGGACCTGTTGACTTCTTCCGGGTTAGATCCGGATAGTGACGAGTTCCTTGGCCTTAAAAGGTGTGAATTGTTTTTGTCATTTGTACTAGCCGCCTTGGATGACACACTGATGATGTGTGGCAGAACGTCGGCTCTATTGGTGACTATTCGGCGTTTGGTTTGGTTGCGCAAGTGGGCGGCTGATTTTCTGTCTAAAAAGTCGCTGACCGCTCTTCCCTTTGTGGGATTACGGCTCTTTGGTGAGAAGTTGGATTCAGTTGCCAAGGGTGGTAAGTTACCTCAACGCAAAAAAAACAGCGTCGTCCCTTTTGGGGGGCGGGTTCCTTTGCTCCTTCCTTTCGTGGGGCTAGAGCTGGCAGAGGAATTGTTTTCCCCGCAGCCAGAGGAGATTCCTGGAACAGGGGCAGAGGACGTGCCCGCCCAGGATACAGCTGGGGCTCTAAGCCCAAACCCGCTGCCAAGCCAGCTCAGCAATGAGGGGGCGCCCTCACCCATGTGGGTGGGGGGACGGCTGCAACACTTCTCCCAGGTCTGGGACTGGGAGGTCTCGGACAGATGGATCCGGGAAGTGGTGACTTCTGGCTACAAGCTGGAGTTCGAGCTCCGGCCCCCTCCCAGATTCCTCAGGTCTTGGGTGCCATCGGACCTTCTGGCCGCGCAGGAGCTCCAGGCGGCAGTAAAGAGTTTGTTGGATATGGCAGTTATTTGCCCAGTGCCCCCCTCAGACAGGGGTCGGGGCTTTTATTCCAATCTGTTCACGGTGCCCAAGAAGGACGGCTCGGTTCAACCCATTCTGGATCTAAAGATCCTCAACAGGTTCGTCCGTCCGCGGAAATTTCGCATGGAAACGCTGCGTTCAGCTATCCATTCTCTTCGGCCGGGGGACTTTCTGACGTCCGTAGACATCAAGGACGCCTATCTGCATGTGACGATTTTTCCAGCGCACCAGAGATTTCTCAGGTTCGTGGTGGAGGATCGGCATTTTCAGTTTGTGGCACTTCCTTTCGGTCTTACCTCGGCTCCAAGGATTTACACCAAGGTGCTGGCCGGGGTGATGGCTCTCCTCAGAGCCCAGGGTATTCGCATTGTCCCTTATCTGGACGACCTTCTCATTATGGCATCTTCCTTCAGCCAAGCGGTATTGGACACCAGAACTGTGGTGTCCACTCTGGAGAGATTCGGGTGGGTGATCAACTACCCCAAGTCCTCCCTTTCTCCGTCCAGGTTAGTGTCTTTTCTGGGAATGTCCCTGGATACTTCCCAGGCCAGGGTGTTTCTTCCTCAGTCCAAGGAGTCCAAGGTTCTCTTGATTCAGGAGTTGGTTCGACTCCTCCTGTCTATCCCTCGTCCGGCCATCAGACTGGGGATGAGGCTGGTGGGATTGATGGTAGCCTCCTTCGAAGCGGTTCCCTTTGCTCAGTTCCACACAAGGACACTCCAGCTCCATCTGTTGGCGGCCTGGGACGGGTCGCCACTGTCGTTGGATCAGTCCTTCCTGATGACCCCCCCGAGTTCGGTGCTCCCTTCAGTGGTGGCTGGATCCAATCAATCTGTCGAGGGGCAGATCCTTTCTGGCCCCTTGTTGGGAGACGGTCACCACGGATGCCAGTCTATCAGGATGGGGGGTTCTGGAAGGATCGTCAGTTTCAGGGACTGTGGGAGCCTCAGGATGCTCACGAGTCCATCAATGTTCTGGAATTTAGGGCCATCAGGATGGTTCTGTTTCGCTTGACTCATCAGTTGCAAGTATTGCCGGTTCAAGTCCGGTCGGACAATCGGACGGCGGTCGCCTACATCAATCACCAGGGAGGGACTCGCAGCAGGAGTGCCCTCAAGGAAGTGTCTTTGATTCTGGCCTGGGCGGAGACCCACGTCCCGTGCATTTCAGCAGTTTACATTCCGGGAGCGGAGAACACGGAGGCGGACTCTCTGAGCAGGTTCTCAGCTCGCCGGGGGGAATGGTCTCTCAGCCCCAAAGTGTTTCGCTTGATTTGTCTCAGGTGGGGGTCCCCGGTGGTGGACCTCTTTGCCTCTCGTCACAATCTTCCGACATTTGTGTCTCTCTCACAGGATCCACTGGCTCTGGCAGTGGATGCCATGTCTCTGAACTGGAGGGATCTGGGGTTTCTGTATCCCTCCGTTTCCCTTGGTGGCCAGAGTGGTGCGCAAGCTGGCCCTGGAGGGTGCGTCAGCAATTTTGGTGGCTCCAAGGTGGCCAAGACAGGTTTGGTTCGCAGATGTGGTAAGGTTAGCAGAGGATCAGTTCGTTCTGCCCCTGCTGCCAGATCTGCTCACCCAGGGTCAACTACGTTATCCCAATATACCAACACTGGCTTTGACGGTGTGGCTGCTGAAACCTCCATCTTGAAGGAGGAAGGTCTTTCCGATGCTGTGATTCAAACTCTCATTAGTGCTAGGAAGCGGTCTTCCTCTAATATCTACTATAGGACTTGGAGGTCTTATATTGATTGGTGTGAGATCAGGGCGTTGCCTTGTAGGGAATTTTCCATCTGCAGAATCCTGGAGTTTCTTCAACATGGTCTGGACCTGGAGCTCCAGCTTAGTACTCTGAAGGGGCAGGTTTCTGCCCTGGCGGTGTTCTTTCAAAGGTCATTTGCCCTACATCCTTTGGTTAAGACTTTTTTCCAGGGAGTCACGCACGTGCGGCCTCCTAGAAAACCTTTGCTCCCTGTTTGGGATTTGAATTTGGTTCTTTCTGCTCTTCAGGATTCTCCTTTTGAGCCCTTGAATGATATTGCCTTGTCTTCACTTATGCAGAAGGTGGCCTTTTTGGTAGCCATCACTTCGGTTAGGCGTGTCTCTGAGTTGGCGGCTTTGTCCATTCAAGCCCCGTACTTTGAGGGGCATCAGGACAAGGTGGTTTTTCGTTTCAAGTCCGATTTCCTTGCTAAGGTTGTTTCTGCCTTTCACCTAAACAAAAACATTGTTCTGCCCTCTCTGTGTCCTAATCCCAGCAATGACAAGGAGAGGGCCCTGCATTCTTTGGATGTGGTTCGTGTTGTGAAGTATTATTTGGAGGTAACATCTTCCTTCGTAAGACGGATGCCTTTTTTGTGGTGCCCTCCGGGCCCCGAAAAGGCTTGGCGCCTGCCAAGTCTTCCATTATTAAATGGATCCGTCAGACCATAGTTGCTGCCTATTCTGCCAAAGGGAAGGTACCCCCTTTTCGTGTTACTGCTCATTCTACTCGTGCGGTTGGGGCGTCCTGGGCTTTTCAGCACCAGGCCTCTGTCGAGCAAGTTTGTAAGGCTGCTACTTTACAAGGTTGATGTTCGGACCTCAGCGGATGCTGTGTTTGGCCGCAAAGTTCTGCAAGCTGCAGTGGATTAAGTTCTGCAAGCAGCAGTGGACACTGCTGTTGGATGTCCCACACGTTATGAATTTCTTGAAGCGGGGTGTGACATACTTAGAATAATACCATTTTGTGAATACTCACCTGTAAAATGGGTATTATAAGTATGTCACACACCCTGCCCTTTTGTATTCTGGATCCTTTATATGGTGAACTTTGCGTTGTTATGCTTTGTGTTGGGCTCTCCCTGGTCCCTTACCTTACTGCTGTTCTTATACTGGGTAATGAGTGGGAGGTCCCAGGTATTTATGGACTGGGAGGGGCTCTCTTTTTTCCTGGCATCTCTGCATATCGCCCTCTACAGGTCAGTATTACCCACACGTTATGAATTTCTTGAAGCAGGGTGTGTGACATACTTATAATACCCATTTTACAGGTGAGTATTCACAAAATGGTATTATTCATTTTCAAGAAGATTAAAGCCAGGCTTTTTAAACACAAGGTGAATAATCCTTTAGACTGTAAGCATGCAAGAGCGGGGTTCTCTTTCGTATTGTCTCCTGTGCTCACAACATTTGGTTTGAAGTTTGTAGCATCTAGTTTGCATTGGTTCCTGTACTTTATGTTTTACCTTCTGTAATTATACCTTGTAAAGTGCTACAGAAACTGATGGCGCTATATAAACAATAATAATAAATCTCTTCTTCGCAATTATTTTGCCTTGTTTTTGGTTAACCATTCATTGGTCCTGGTTGCCTTTTGACCCCCATATAACCATAACCCTTCCCCTCTTTACATCTCTTTTTATTATGATTATATATTCCTTTTGTTCATTTATTTATGGGGTGTAAAACTGCTGTAATTTTACTTGTTTGTAAAAGGATTTCTGTAATTTTATTATTTTGTCATTTCCTACATATTTTTATGAAAACTCAATTGAAACTTGAAAATATAGTAGTAGCAATGGTGTATTATAAATTCCTTGTAACTTTCAAATTCAATTTAAATTAAACCCACCAGCAGCCAGCCTGGAATCTATAAGATTCCAGGGCCTGCCACTAGCTTTTCCCCTGGGGCATGCCAAATTGGGATACCCCACTGTGTGAAACCCCCCAGGGCACCAGTAATAACTCACCTTTCCCCCATCCAATGGCACTTGCGCAGGCTCTGATTAGACGAGAGCCATTTGCCTTGCAACAGTTTACAGTGGGAGGTGCACACTGCCATATGCCCTGCAACGCATGCTCCCCATTGAATTTAATTAGAGCCCTTTGTCGAATGACATAGTCAAGGCAAAGGTCTCTGATTGCACGAGAGCCCGCTCATGCACCGATGGACCGAGAAGAGGTGAGTTTTAATGGGCGTTCTGGGAGGTTTCACACAGAGGGATGCCATGCGGGCATAGAACAAAAAAAGTCAAATTCCTGGGATTTGTTCCGCTTTAAAGGGAGCCTGAAACCCTCCTGGTCTGTAGCACCATATTCGAAAACCCCCACAGTTCAAAGATACAATACTTACCTACCTTTTTCTGACAAAGCTCTATTAGGCGGGGGAAGCAAAAACATATACATACAGGTTCAGCAGAAGCACTTGTGTGTGGCTGTTGCTAGATCCTCCATGGGGTATTAAAAATGCACCACAGGGTGAAGAGGTACACAGAAATGTTTAGGGGTGCACCAACAGGGGTCTGACAGGTCTGGTGTATTATTTTTAACAGTGAAACATTATTCCTTATGCTTTAAAAGAGTTATTTCATTCACCAGCACTTCCCATTCCCTGATAAACCCTATAGAACTTATTCCCTCTGCTGAGTAATTTTCAGGGTCCCACAAAATGAATTGAATTCTGAGGGGATCCTGACATTGAAACATATATGGATGACTCGCCTGATGCTGGGGAGGCTCTTAAAAAAGGGACAGAATTTACTGGGAGTTATTAGAAAAATATAAAGCAGGCTTAATAAAAGACACAGGCTGACAGGCAGCATTGGAAGAGCAAAAAGCAGGATAATTTAAACCTTTTTACCCATTCCCTTTGGAATGTCCCTTTAAAGAATATGTCATTCATTTACTGAAAATGGCAATCAACACTAGCACAAGTCATTTTATTTACACACACACACACACACAGTTGGATCACAAAGGCACGTAACATATTGGGGACAACCGGGAGAAAATGCTGTTTTTAAAGAGGAAAGCCTGCCCCAAGGAAGTTCGACATCCACTTTAATCACAAACACCACCCTCCCGTGCAGTTAACTATACTGACCCCTTCCCTGCTGGTTCTCTAAGAGATGTCAAAAGCCATAGAACACACTCCAGCAGCCTTCGCCTCCTCCATTAGTAGATACTGGCTGTGACTTCTGGTCGCATGGAGGTGATTATTGCTAAATGCCTGTTGCCAGAATGAGGGAAATATGTGCAAAAGGGAAGCCTTCCATTCAATGAAAGGGTTCCTCCTATGCACCATGAGGGTGCAGGTCTACTTTAAAGTGCGCCAAAACCCAAGGTTTTCACTATCCTGGGTTTTGTCCTTGTCCCTGGGGCATCCCGATTTGAGATACCCCACTGGCTCCCTATATGCAGCATTTTCCTGCCCCAGCCTATCTGAACAGCTGGGTGCAAGGAGGCTGGGGATGTGGCCGCGGCCTATGATGTAGGAGTGAAGGGAAGGTTCACACAGGGGTATTTGATATTTTTGATTACCGGGAAGGAAAAATTGGTGGTTGTTCCTTTTTAAGTAAACAAATCTGTAATCCAAAAAAAAAAAAAAAAATAGTACTACTGCCGTTCTCCTTTTAGCCATGGACCTGGAACAGGCAAAAAGATGGCAGCATGATTGTTTTCTTGTTTTATTAAAGTCCAAAAGCTCATAGGGACATCCACTACTTTCCAGGCACCCAGATGTGGCAGATGAAGTGGTCACAGTGGGAAATATTAACTGGATGTCCCCTTTAAGCTCAGCTAGTTAGTGTGCTGCATAAGTGCCAGGTAATCAGCATTTACAAAAAAAGCCTTAAGCAATGGCAACCCAACTATCATAGTAACAGGCTTCCCCTCCGCTTTAATAATTTAGAGTCTAGAGTGGTTTCAGGGTCGCTCAATATCCATCATCTGAGCAGGTTACTTCATAGTCTGGATATTTCTCCTTGACCAGTTCCACCGCTACCGAATGCTTAGCTCGCCCAAATCCCTGCAAGAAAGACAAAGGCTTCGGTCAGCCAATCAAAAGACTAGAAAAGCATGCCAGTTAATTATCCACCTTCCACTGCATGCAAAGCAAAAAGAAAATGAACAGGCTGCATGTGACGGGGAGGCCGATTCATTAATAGCGGCAGGTAGCGACAGATGAGCAACAGTAGCGTTATTTTCACAGCGCCCGCTAGTATTCGCTGTGCTTGGCCGTTGTTCGGCTGTTGACAGCGACTCAGCCGGTGTGCGGTAATGTTGAATACGGGGTTAGGAGTCGCTGTTTGACAGGTTCCGCGCTGTATGGGAGCGCATGACAGCGAATGGCCATAGCGAACGGCTCCCAGCATATTCATTAACAAATCACGCTCAAAAAATTCTCGCGCTGTGAAATGCTTGTTTAAACCCCAGAGCGCTGGCGGCGATGGGTTAAAAGTAGTTTTTTAACCCCCAAACAACCATATTTTTTGAAAAAAAAAAAACATGTTTTTCCAAACATTTTGTAATATGAATACATTAATATCAGACCTGTAATATCAATTCTGCACAATTTTTTTTTTTTTTTTTACCTTAAAAAATATCTAACATTGCAGAAGTGGTCACAGAATTTTTGACATTTAGAAAAAAAAAAAAAAAAAAAAACATTAATAACAATGAATTATGAATATTTAAAGATTGCTCCATTGAAATGCATTGGAGAGCGCCAGGTAGCGAGAGGTCATACCTGTCGCTGTTCAAGGTCGCTCGCTGACGCTGTGGGGTGAGGCTGGAATAATGATGAATGATTCGCTATCTGGCGCTCTGTCAGTCGCTAAGCAGGATCGGCTTGATAAATGTGTGATTGCGGAGGGGAGCCGGCGTACTCGTGGCGGGGCCCGTCATTACCGTTTGCTCACCATTCGCTACCTGGCGCTATCCCTTGTTAAATAAGGGCCATAGTGCTCTTATCCATCTTCTGTGACCCCACAATTTCAGAAGTCAATTGTTGGAGCTTTATTGCTAAATGTGTATGTCTCCAACTCCAACTGTACTGAGCCTCCCTGCCACAATAAATTCCTAGTATGTATATTATGTATTTAATGGACTAAATAATCACTGCAGTTATCCCAGGAACTAGAAGAATAATAAATCTGCATAGTTTATATTTTTATGAAGCAGTGATGATCTCTAGATCACTACTCTTTGATTTCATCAGTGATAATCGCACAAAATTTCCTGCTGAAGGGGGAGAAAGCAAGCTCTGCTCATACATCGCTCATCCGCCGCTCCAATATGAGAAGCTGATGTGAGGGTGTGGCCATTGGTGTTTACAGGTAGAAGGTGAGTTTTGTGGTGGCCCGAGGGGGGTGTCACCTAGCGGGCCATCCTGATTTAGTATGTTCCGAGGGAAGACTAGCAGCCAGCCCTGGAATATTTTAGATTCTTGGGTTTTATTCTGCTTTATCGACTTAAAAAAAAAAAACATCTGATGCCACACTATTCCCTTCCATGCTAAACACGCTCTCTAATTTACAGCTTGCTGAGCTAAGCTGCCAAATGTTGTGATAAGAAAGATTTATTGTGTCACCCCCTGCCTTCAATTGGGGTTCCACCACTGAGCCAAGCATACAGTCACAGGCTGTTAGGGGATGGTCCTAGTGCACACAGGGCTTCAGGATGCCGCCCATAGGAATTAATGCTTTCTTAGATGTCATTGCAGAAATCACTGGATGTTTGCAAGGTGAACACCAGTGAATCATTTCTGGACTACACATGTATTTCCAACATATTATATGGCATATAAAGATATTCTATATGTATTATAAACTGAACCACCAAGGTATTCATTTTTGGGTGGTATAATTGTGATTATAGTAGCTGATGTTTAACCATTTTAGCACACCATCTTCAAAAGCAGTCTCCAGTAACATGACATGGTCCCCGTTTTTGGCTGTCTCTAGTAAAATGGCATTTACAGGAGACTGCTGAGAAAGAGGAGAGATGCCTTGTTACAGTATATTGCTGCATCTTCACACAAAGTAACAGGGAATCCCCCCCCCCCCATAACCAGTGCCCACTCTTGGTAGTGGTCTTAAAAACGAACAACACACCTGATTTTCACTTTTTGAAGTGTTGTTCCTCTCAGTGGGTATCCCTCCAGGTCGCCCCAATTATTCAGCTTCCTGTCACTCCCACGCCGCATATTTGGTCGAGAACGAGCGGCCCGCTAGCTTTAACTTGGCTTCCTTCAGCTCCGCTGACAGTTAAGCGGACGAACGGCGCTGGAGGGAGCAGAGTGAGCAGCCGGCCACATCCCTGCTCACCTCCTAGCCTTGCGTACCCGTGCCACCCATTGAGAAAGGTCATACACCTAGAGGTGAGCCGGGATGTGGCTGTGGCGAGGGCCTTGGGACAAGGTGAGTAAACAGGGCTTCTCGGGGGTTTTACACAGCCGATGTTCTGCTTTAAGAGCTTTAGCCTGGCTGGATTGGCCCGAAAGAAGACCTATAACCAAAAATGATTTGCAGATCACAAACCCTACAGTCAATGGGCCTTTGCAAGCCAAAATCAGACATAGCGCTTTTTGCGATGGGGACAGGAAACAACTGCGCACTCCAGAGAAGCACGTCTTCGATTGCCGAAGGTGTGACTGACACACATGTAAAAGTTATATTGTTTTGTCACACATGCCACACACATGTGGCTACTTCCTGTTCTCCATTGAATGGAAAAAGGGGGGTTCTCTCTAATGCAGGGGGTCACTGATAGCATGAGGGGAGCTGTTGCCGAGGCAGCCTCATCAGGTGCCAGCCGGATGTGTGTGTATATAATTGGAAGGGGGGTAGGTTAGGTTAATGTCCTTGCTAACTAGGACCCTCCCTGGCACAAGTTGCAAGGGAGGGTGTAGGTCCCCTTTAATGATTGATCAAATAAGATATCAGAAAACATGTAGTTAGCATTAGGCATTTGGGAGGCCACACAGAGAGGGAACATAAATGATGATACCATGGAGTAGCCATAGATGTGGATCTTCTTGCTGGCACTAGAATGATTGATCCGGCCTCCCCCGAGGCATTCGCAGTCCAGGACCCGATCCTTTTCTATCTCTCCGGCCACTTTGTCATAGATGTCAGCTGCAACAAATAACATCAGGAGTATGTGTGATGGATCAATACAAAGATAGGGGGGTTCCTAAAGCAGAGGCATGGATATTATTTTGGATATCTTCTGAGATAAATGTCTGCCCCTGCTATCAGTCACAGTGATGATGGCATGCTTCCTCCATTCGCTGCAATGAAGGGGGGTGTGCCAGACCTTGACACGTCTCTTCCATTGCAATCAATAGAATGGACAGGTTCCGGACAATCACTCATGGCAGAGCATCTGTTTGCAGTGCAGGCATCTCTGACTGACCATTGGTAGCGTGAGATGCTATCTGACAATCACTGGGACAAAAGGAGAGTATTTGTTTTAATGTATCCTGGAAAATCACTTTAAAGAAGAACAAAACCCACCCGGACCTAAAAGCTTCCAGGGCTGGCCTGGATGTGCTGCTCTGGTAATCACTCACGACACATGCACAGGCTCTTTTCCAATCTGATTGTTTTCAATGGGGAGCAGCCACATCCCCTACATCTTTGGGCAGTGCGCATGCTCTCGCCCCTAAATGGGCTGGGTGGGAGCACATGCAGCCACTCTCCATGGACATCAATCAGAGCCCTATAAAGGGCTCTTACTGGACGAGAGCCTACGCCATTGGACCATGGAAAGTTTTACTGGGCGAACTGAGGGCAAAGAACAAAACCTGGGTTTTGTGCCGCTTTAAAGGATTTCACTATCCCGGGATGTTTTTTCCCCCCCCCTAGGACACTCCAGTTTTGGGTGCCCCAATGTGTGAACCGCCAGAACTCCGGGCTAACTCGCCTCTCCCCGAACCCACGGCGCAGACGTGGACACTCGACTAATCAGCTTCTCCTGTCCGCCATGCTTATTAATGTGCGGCTAGAAAAGCTGAATGGAATCCCCAGCCGCACTTACAAGCAGCATTACTTACAAGTAATACCGGCTGCGCATGCACAGTAGGCTCGGGAGAAAGGTAAAAATAACGGGCACCCTGGGGGTTTCACACAGCGGGGCATCCCAGTTCAGGATGCCCAAGGGGGGAGGGAGTAAGCCTGCCCTGGAGTTTTGGTCTACTTAGCACAGCAATCTTTGCAGATTGAATGAGAGCCTCAGCATGCATCATGGGAGTGTGGTGCAAGATTTGGGTCAATCCCATGTTTCCCACACAAAAGTGTGCCCCTGAAAAGCAGAATATAATAAAGCAGGACTCTAGCCTGCAGCATCTCCCAAAACCCCAAATAGGGCCAGGTAAGATCTTTATTAAAAAAACACACGAGTTGCCTAGTTAACTACCAGGTGCCATACTCGACATGGAGTAGGTCATTCTGATGCTCCCGCTAAGCCACACGAGGAAGAAGGCTGGGTAATGACAGGTTCTCTTTATCCTGGTTCAAGGCGCACAGGGACACTCGCCGGTCACGTGGCTTACTAGGGGGGCAGGGCACCGCCATGAGGTAATCTAGAAACGGGGCTGCATGGAAGATGGCGCCGAGCCTCACCATGATATTCCGCCCAGCCGTATCCCCTCACGATGTCCCTGTAATCCGTGCGCCCCTCCCGGTAGCTGACCCGGATCATAACGTATTTGAAAGTGCCGTCCGCATCGATATCCACCAGCGGAATCTTCTCTACTTCAGCCATGACGAGCAGTCTCCTGCAACTGACAGCAGCAGTATCCAATGAGTTGTCACCCCGCCCTAGCTCACCGCCTGGCCAATAGAAACGCGCAGCTGGAAGAATTACCATAGTGAGGTGCTGTAGCTGCCATTGGCTAATAGGAATCCTGTGACTTATTCTATCCCTGGGAGTACTTAGTACACCAGGCAATATTTGCAGGAAGTCTCCAGGTGTGTGTTTAGGATCAGTTATACTCGGGGTTTTCCTTAAATTTATATGGGCAACATTTTGGTTTTAGATTTGATAATACTAATGAAGCCTTTTTGCTTTCTGTACCTCATAGAGGAGATTTAAAGTGGACCAAAACCCAGGATTTTGACTATCCTGGGTTTTGGTCCTTTTCCTTTCATCCCGATCAGGGATGCCCCGCTGCATGAAACTCCCCAGATTCCTGATGCCAACTCGCCTCTTTCCGGTCTTATGTCGCATGTGTGGCTGCCCGTCCAATCAGCACGCTCGGAGACGATGACATCACATCATCTAAGCCTTCGTCTAAGGCCAGCGGCTCCGAGCATGGTGATGGCCGCATCCCCCGCGCGCCCGCGCTGGCCATTCACAAGTACCTGGCGCGGGCACGTGTCTTGCTAGAGGGATAGTGGGGATGCGGCTGGGTAATGACTAGGTACCCCGGGGGCAAGGACCAAAAATATGGAGCAAGTTGCTCATCCTTCTATGGTCATAGTTGCCATGGGCATGCAGTTACACGAGATGTATCACAAAATTGTGTAATATTAAAAATCCATATAGACACCTTGGCAAATGAGAAGAGAGGTCACTTATACGCCCAAGCTGAATACAACTCCCACCAAGTTTGTGTTTTTTTTCTCCTGGTAGGACTAAAATCCAGGGGTGCCAGAACCTGTACCCCTGATTTCTACTTTCTTTTATTAACCCTTTAAATGCCAAGCACGTAGTTTCTACGTGGTTGCTTCTCCTACCGTTAAAGCGGTCCTTCACCCTGAATATATATAACATATCTTAAATGTTTCCCACACCCTGTACATAAAGATTGCTCACATTAAAAATCATCCTACCTGCATCTACTGCATGTTATGGGCCTTTAAACATCCAATATGGCGGCTCATGGGACATCAGGCAGCCTGCAAACAGGAAGTGCCTTCTGACTGTGCTGCTCTGCATTCTGGGATTGCTGACCTTTTCCTGACCCCAGCTCTGCTCTGTCTGAGCAAAGCAAAGCTATAACCCCACCACCTGTACTTTATCCCACTCTCCTCAGTAAGTGTGATGCTTCTGAGTCAAGATGGCGGCACCCATAGCCTAAAATCCTGAACAGAGTTGCAGCCCAGTGGGGGAAAGAATAATAAGTAAGTGACTAAAAACTTAAAATATATTAATTTTATATGCTGGGGAGTAGTTTTTTAAGGGTTTGGGCTTTTCAATAAATCATGGTGAAGGTCCGGTTTAAGTGCCAAGCACGTAGAAACTACGTGCCTGGCATTTCCCCCTAATAGTTAAAAAATAGAGAAAAAAAAACACCTCTGGTATCCATGTGAAGCTGGGGGTCCCCTCTTCCTCCGGGGGGCATCCGATTCCTCCCCCGTCGACCTCTGTCTTCAGGAGGGGGCCTGAAACCAATGTCATTGACTCACCTCCTCGCCCGATCCCATCGCTGGCTCTTCTCTTCACCAGGGGGGTCCGATCCCCCCCCCCCGGGCCCTCTTCCGGGTCCTCACCTCCTCTAATTGCGGCAATGGCCACGGCCCCCTTGCCCCTCCTTTTGTGGGAGGAGCGGGATGACGTCACCGAGCTTCGGCATCTGGAGCCCCCTCGCCTCTCACCCGCTCTTCTCCGATCACTATCGGCACCTGACAGATGCTGGAGCTGGGTGAGCGGCGCGGGACAGCGACGAGGGACGCAGGATCGTAGGTGAGTAAAGTAAAAAAAATAAATAAATGTAATTTTTTTTCTCTTTGTGTCTGTGTCTTTTTTTTTTTACATTTAACCCCTTGTGAACTGGTAAGGGGTCCATGAGACCCCTATACCAGTTCACAAAGCTGGGGGATGGCAAGTCACCTGCGGCTAGCGGGTGACTTGCCATTAACCCCCAGCACCTCCTTTACCTGCCTGGGGGGGGGGGCAGAAGAGCCTGTGGCCACGGGCTATGTGGGCTTGTAGCCTGCAGAGCCAGGGGCCACAAAAGCTGGCTTCTACAAAGCTGTTTCTACAAGCCCTGCATAGCTGGTCCCGGGCTGGTTACTTTGGGTAAAGTAGGGGGGACCCTATGTGTTTTTTTTTTAATTAACCCCTTATGTTCTGTCACCCAGCAGCTATAAAAGACTTCCAGCAGGTGAGCAGAAGCCAGTGATTGCCGAGGGACACAGTGCCCAGGGATCAGAGGTAAGTATTAAAAAAAAAAAAATAACATTTTTTTTCCTCTTTGTGTGTGGTGTGTTTATTTTTTACATTTAACCCCTTATGAACTGGTAAGTGGTCCATGAGACCCCTATACCAGTTCACAAGGCTGGGGGATGGCAAGTCACCTGCGGCTAGCGGATGACTTGCCATTAACCCCTGGCACCCCCATTACCTGCCTCCCCAAAGCTCGAGCGGGGCAGAAGAGCCCGTGGCCACGGGCTATGCGGGCTTGGGGACCACATGTCAATTTTTTTGGAGATTTTTAAGGGTTTTTAACCCTTAAAAATCCCCCCAAAAATGCCCCCCCCCCTGTGTCATTACTTTTTTTAAATTAACCCCTTATGTTCTGTCACTCAGCAGCTATAAAAGGCTTCCAGCAGGTGAGCAGAAGCCAGTGATTGCCGAGGGACACAGTGCTCCAGGATGGATGGGAGGTAAGTATTAAAAAAATAATAATAATAAAATATTTTTTTCTCTTTGTGTCAGTGTATTTATTTTTTACATTTAACCCCTTGTGAACTGGTAATCCATGAGACCCCTATACCAGTTCACAAGGCTGGGGGCTGGCAAGTCACCTGGGCAGGAACGGGGGGCTACCGATAATTATGTGGTACCGTTCTAATCGGTAGAAATGGGGCTTTCTCGTGCAATATGGTTTTCTTTAATAAAATACATTTTTTATTTAAAATAAAGGAGGCAATTTTCTAAAAAAAGTATTTATTTTTTTTACTTAATAATATTGTAAAAAACAAAATAAAATTTACAAACAAGATATTTCATGTTAAAGCCTAAACTCTGCTGCAAAAAAATATAAATATAATTTTCCTGAAAATTCCAGCAAAAATGGCGCAAAACATGGCGCAAAATGGGGAAAATTTACCTGTCAACAGAGGGTGACAAAATCTCAAGTAGGCTGGCAATTAAAAGGGTTAATAGTACCTCTGCAGGTTGGGTATTGTTCTGTTCGGGGGACCTTGCGCTTTCAGATTTAGCTTATTTTTTCTTGTTTGTATATTTATATTTTAGGAAAAGGTGTTTTTTATTCAGCTTTTTTATACATTTTTTAGGGAAACCCTGCGCAAACATTGAATTTTTTGAGGGATTAATTCCAGAAAGATGAGCCCACTACAACAAGCTGGGTACGCTTAGAAAGCTTAACATGTGTACTTTTAGGGAATATATGGTTTATGGGGGATATTCCAAATGTAAAGGGTTGTTTTGGTTGAAAAATCGCAAGGTGCGCACTTTGTCTGCAGAGCTGAAATTTTCAAGTAAAATTACCGTTACGCACATGCTTTACTTTGGGGTGTTTGGCAACTCTTCCCTTGACAGTAGCTATGCATGTTGGGTATTGTTCTGTTCGGAGGATGTTGCTTTTTCAGATTAAACTTGTTTTTTCTTGTTTGTATATAGTTTTTTCAGGAAAATGTGGCTTTGATTCTGCTTTTTTATCCTTTTTTTAGGGAAACTCTTTGCAACCAAAGAATACATTGAGGGATTACTTCCAGAAAACTGTGGCCACCCACATCAACAAGCCTGGTACACCTAGAAAGCTTGAGGTGTGTACTTCCAGAGAATATATAGTTTGTGGGGGGTATTTCAAATGTAAAGGGTTGTTTTTCTGGAAAAACTTCAAGGTGCGCATAGCGCATATCGCAGTTGTAATTTATCTGAAAATCCCCTAAAGCGCTGTTTCAGTTTAGGGGAGTTTCCTGGGCAGGAAAGGGTGTCTACCTATACATATGTGGTACCGCTGTAACCGGGAGAAATTGGGATTTCACACGCAATAAGATTTTATTGACAAACTTACATTTTTTTATTACAAAAAAACACTACAAATTGTAACAAAATTGATTTTTTTTTTTATTTTTTTGCACATATTTCACCCAAAAATATTGAGAATACACCTAAAAAATGACAAACAAGACATTTCATGTTAAAGCTCAGACTCTGCTGAAAAAAAAACAATATATCATTTTCCTGGGAAATCCCTGGAAATCCATTCAAAAATCACATCTGAACATGGGGAGCGCAAAATAGTGCAAAATGGTCTGGCAACAGAGTGTGACAAAAACTCCAGGTAGGCTGGCAGCGAAAGGGTTAAAAAGAAGAAAAAAAAACAAGCCTGGCTGGATATTTCTTGTTGTCGGGTGTATAAATGATCCCTCCTCCTGCCATCCAGCATATATATATATATATATATATATATATATATATATAGCGATCATCCTCATTTAATATGGGGTTGTGCACTGACCAGATAAGTATGCCTGGCTGCTTGATTTTCAGACTTTCTAGGGGAATTGTCCAGGCTGAGTATAAAATCAAATCATTGCTCACCTGCCATGCAGAGGTTTCATCCTGGTGAGCTGCTGAATAAATCTGCAGTTCCTGAGGTTCAGCCCCTTAACTGTAGCCCAGCCCCTGTATTTTATTTATTCAGGACCACCTTTTTTGTAAGATTGAGAGGTAGACCTATCTCCACCCCTTTTCCATCAAACTGTGGGACGCACTGATGCTTGCTGTATTTAGCAGCTTACTAAGATGAATTTTCTGCATGGCAGGAACAGCAAACTGATTTTTACACTCAGTCTGAACAATTCCTTTAAAGCAGATGAGTTTCTCAATGTGTGGTGGTTGGGGGAGCACCACTGCAAGAATTAGGCTGGAGGTTCACTTTAAAGAGGAACAAAACATCCAGTTTTCACTTTTCGGGGTGTTGTTCCTCTCAGTAAGGGCATCCTAAATTGGGAGTGTGCCCCTAGGTCACTCACCTTCCTGTCGCTCCCGGTCCCTTTCTGTTGCTCACAGTCGGATGAGAACGAGTGCAGTGACTATGCGGCCCATTCAACCAATCAGCACGATTGCTTTCCCTCGGCTCAGCTGACGGCTGCCGCCAGCTGCATCCCCTGCTCACCTCCTAGCTGTCGCGTGTCTTTGCTGCCCATTCAGTAAGGCCAGGCGCAAGTGCCCGCACAGCTAAAGGACCCAGGATGCGGCTGCGGTGAGGGCTCTGGGACAAGGTGAGTGAAACTGGGCTTCTGGGGGGTTTTACACAGCGGGGCTGCCCAATTCAGGATGGCCCAAAGAGTGGAACTCGGACAAGACTCCAGGGCCTCCGATGTTGCTCTACCCGTCGGTGATTACAATAGCAAACTCTCCAACTCAATCCATGTTAAACCCAAGTTAAAAAATGTAGCTGTACATGTTATTATTATGTTTAATAGAAATAGGCCATGTGCTGCAGCAGACTAGTCCACCACACAAAGCACTTGTGGTACCAACCGGTTTACCAGTTTAGAAAGTGACAGATTATAAAGCAAGCAATACATTCAAGCTCAGGTTTTATTATAATCCATTAAATTTTTAATTATTAGCTGATCAGAATAGTTTTGAAAGGATTCCTACAGCAAAACTCTGAAGAAATTACAAGTGCTCGTCGTTCCACGCTTGCTGAAAGATAAAAAAAAATAGGGAGCTCTGCATGTTTTATTCCTCACTGACCTGAGACAAGAGCAGCCCCCCAATCCTGCGTCTAACCCACCCCACCCGACACCCCTGGACCTTTAGTCTTTTCTACTACACTGGCATTCGTATTATTGCGAAGGATAACACTGATCATCTCCTGTGGGAAAGAGTTCAGGAGATCTGTAAAGCAACCTATCACCCAATCAGCCCTCCAACAGCTTTCCAACAACACCTCCCATGTTCAGATTCGTACTGGGCACACAGAGATGACAGCGCTTTTTCAAAGCCTGTTGGTGCTCACTTTAGCTTTTTTGCATTTTCAACTTTATCTTGAGATTTTCTTCAGATATTTTTGGCAACACCATGTATGCTAGGGCAAATAATTGATGTCTGATTTATCAATAACATTGAACTGAATGATTGATCAAATGATAATTTTTCTTTTTTAGCTCTTATTTCCCATTCCCATGGCTCTCATAGAAGTTGCAGCTCCCACTGACAGGAAGGAAATTCAATGTGTGCGATCATCAGCAACACAGTAACTGGTAAAAAAGTAAAAGGAATATACATTTTAGGATTGGTTGGAATGGCTTGAGTACATCTGTATCAGTTTGAACTTTCCTAACTCACTCAAGCCTTGTCCTCAGTCACCTTTTGTTATCCAGCTTGCTTCCCGCCTACAGACATGCTCCCCATTATCCAGTGAGGGGACTGGGCTGATGCAGAGAAGGACTGTGAGTAGTGCTTAGGGACCGACAACCCTAGATCCTTTTAGATCAGAGTGGCCAGTTTTCTCTTTGGTGGCAGGAAGGAGGGAAGGGCACCAGAGAGAAAGATGAGAGAAGGAGAAGACCTGGAGCCAGGATATATCAGAGGAATTAGACAAGTGTATTATTCATTTTTAAAACAATACAACCTTAACCCTTTCCTTACCAGGGGTGTACACCAGTGCTATATCCCCCACGGTGCAGAGTTGGAGGAATGCTCCAGTAGGGGCAAGACCATGGAAGGTGGAAGCTGACAGGTCAGCAGCAGTGGCGTGCTGCTTCCTTTATGTAAAGGATACCAAGTGGGCACAAATATGGTAAATAAGAGAGGAGGAACAACAATGATGGTGCAGGCAGCAAGGCATGCTGGAGGCCCACTATGGCTGCTGCTCCTGCGGCCCACACCACACTTTTGTATGGAGCAGTGGCCCAATCAGAGAGCACTGGTAGCCAACAAGGCTCGCGCAAGGCATCACTTCACCCAGCATTGCCATGCTTTAGTCTCCGTCTCTCATTGCCAGGCCTGCTCCAGCAGAACCCACAAGGGGGGCGGAGGAGGCAGCTTGCATCGGGCCCCTTTCTGCATTGGGACTGGAGATTCTGCCTTCCCTGCCTCTATGGTGTGTACACTATTGCCCCTTTTTTGCTTAGTGTCTCTGTTACTGCATTGCTGCCCCTAATGCCGTAATGCCTTGGCTCATGCTTGAATTGCATAGAGCTGCAAAAACCGCATCTATTCCAGATCTTAAGGGAATGAAGGGAGGACATGGGCTTTGAATCAGACTTGTAATGCAATGCATGAAGGGCAATGCACCATAATGTTCACCGGTTTTGAAGCCAGCACCCTTTGTATACTCTGTAGCTGAGGTTCCCAGCCAGTGGTGAACAACATCCTATCAGGTGGTATTCGGCAAGGCTGCTGGCTAGTCTGTGCCCCAACTTGAATTTCTGCCATCTATGCTTTCCCAATCATGATATTCTCTAAGAAAAGATGATGAACAATGTGCATTTTGCACATTTTGTGTGTTTTTAACTTAGGTTATGATTGTTAACCCATACAAACCATCCAGGTGGTACTTGAGATCATTAGTAGATGCAAAGTGGTACTTGATAGAAAAAGGTTGGAATCACCTGCCCTAAAAGATTATTTAGAGGGTGACACATAGCCGCACTGCACCCTAGTGGATGCTTCGTAGGAATTCAAGGAGTATTATAGCATTATCCCTAATGTAAAGTGGAACAACACCCGGGATTTTCATTCTTTAAGAGCGGCAGGTGAGCTGAATGGAGAAAAGAGTACCACCAGCCGAATCCTCACTCATCTGCCTGTATCCCCGCTCATCCACACTGACTGATGTTCCACTTTCAAGTCATTGTCCAGGCACACTCAAAAATATACCCATTGTATAGGACTACACACCAGATTCTCTTCTTTTTCTATTTGAAAGGTAGCTGTATTGCCAGAGTATTTATAAAATAACGTTATGACTGATGCAAGTGAGTGGGCAGGCCTTGAGGGCTCCATTCTAGCCTACCACTAAGAAAGGGGTGTCAACCTGTCACGAGCCTCGGGTTTCAATCTGTGGTCTGGATAAAGGAGGAGGCGTTCAATAGAAGTAGTAATTCCCCTTCCTTTTAGGCAACTGGTGGGAAGAGACAGCATGGGACTCACGCTGCGTCGGATAAGCTGCCAGGCAGTTGATTTTAGACTTTGTCTGTTCAACTCAAACTATAGCAGGGATCTCAAACTACTACTTTCCATATTCTAATTATCTCAAATACTACCTGGGTTGTATGAGTTGTCAGTCACCTAAAGCTGTTTTAAATTAAAACTGGAACAACCTGGCATAGTTGGAAAAGAAGACTCCCCAAAACTCACTTGCCCCATCTGCATGCATGATTCTGAAGCCTTGTCAGCACTTACATTTGCCCCTGCATCAACTCAAAGCTGAAATGCCTCCTCGCCTATTTTCTAGTGATAGTAGCCATTTTGGAGCTTCCTTTCCCAGCATCTCAGCCATGCTGCTGCATGGATTCAACTGACATAACTGACAATGCACAGTAACAGGAAGGCCAGAAGCTCTCCTGCTTGCAGGTGGCCTGCAAATTGCAAATCCATGAGCCGACGCTTTGTTTTTAAAATTTACCACAGCAGGTGTTAGAAAAACGCAAATTAATTTGTATGTGCAGCAGTCATTTTTGACTTTTTGTCCACTTTAAAGTGCATGCAACACATAATCCTTTTGCAGCAGGTTTGTATTTATCAAGCAAATAAGGTTTGGATAGATTGTAAAGTTTAGATGGCACCAGGTCGGGTTGGGGGTACAGATCAGTCTGCAGTATTTGCTACTACCACTAGTGTTAGCCATACCACTGGTCAGAAAACACTGATCTATAGACCTTACTGACCTCTACTGGCACGGAACACTGCTGTATGGCCACTACTGAGGTGAGGGAGCTCACTCTAGTTAATATACTGATGGTTGAAGCACACCAGTTTGCAATCGTGCAAAATAAAGAAAACAATGATAAGCAGATGGTGTTCAGTCCTCTCTCCTGTGTACCAATCACATGAAAATAATACAATAGAGAACAAATTGAGAAAGGCGAACAACCACAATTTGAATTGCAAAAAGTGAAGGGATTTTAATTGAGGAAAAAGGGATCACAAGTGTATTTCACAAGTGTCACATGCATAATATAATAAGGGGTTGCAGCCCCTAAAAGTGACCGCTATGAGGCGCTCCTGTATACATCAACAGAAAATACATGATATGATCAGTGTAAATACAGCATAAAAAGCGAATGTAGACCAAGATAGTGGTGGAAGGAGTGCTGTTAGCTCCCCAACATCCAAACACTACATAAAGAAGCAATTCAAGAAGACAACAGTTCAACAAAGCACAATATGATATATCTTACAGGCAGGCGCGGGTGGAAGTAATACCCTCGGCGTTTCGGCCGCTCTGGCCTTTCTCAAGAGGGAGCGGTCCGCGGTCTACATTCGCTTTTTATGCTGTATTTACACTGATCATATCATGTATTTTCTGTTGCTGTATACAGGAGCGCCTCATAGCGGTCACTTTTAGGGGCTGCAACCCCTTATTATATTATGCATATAAACTGTATTGTTCTGCATGCTTGTACAGCACTTGTGATCCCTTTTTCCTCAATTAAAATCCCTTCACTTGTTGCAATTCAAATTGTGGTTGTTCGTCTTTCTCAATTTGTTCTCTAGGGAGCTCACTTTACCTTACACATATACAGCAGCAGTGTTCTGTGTGTACAGGGCTCACATCTCTCCTCTTTATCTAAAAGATTCCCTTCCCCTGGGGCATGCCGACTTGGGTGAAACCCTCTCAGTGCACTGCAAAACGTGCCTTCTTCCTGGCTTCCTCGCATGGTGTAAATATCGGGCAGCGGCATCCTTTGGGATGTGCGCATGCTCCTGTCTGCAGCCATTCGGATAGGCTAGGGATGGGAGCACGCCTGCTGCTGTGGATGAGGCCGCTTTCGATTCTGATTGCTTCCGATTGCCATCAACAGACCTGTTTGCCGACATTTACATATGCAAGGCAAACAGCTCTGATTGGAGGAGAGCCTGCGCATGTGCTGTAGGATCGCGGAAAGGAGAGATGTTTGGGCAATCTGGGGGGTTTCACACATTGGAATGCCCCCAGAGCAGGGAACAAAACCCGAGATAGTAAAAATGTTGTTATATTGTGTGCATGTGGATCAACCCTCCAGCTCCGAGAATGTAAAATGCGGCATCCGTGTGCATCCACCGTTTGAGAGCAGATTTCCCATCCACAAAACGGAACCATACAAGCGGATCATGCGTGTGGTACCACGTACCCCCCCCCCCATCCTCAACAGTGTGCCAGATCTCTATTCCACATTAGTATACAGTTCATGAGCCCCAATAAGGCTCCACAACCACATGTGGCTCCCAAGCTATCGACTGGGAACTCCTGATTCATAGTAATATTATCCGTACGAAGATGTGAAGTATTTTGGATATCTGTTTGACAGTGTCTTCTTACATTTTCCTGAATCTCTTTACAAAGCAGTCTAATGCCCCCTCCAGGTAAAAGGTTAAGTGCATTGTAAAAATCACAGTTTCAATGCTCAGTGCCGCACACAAGCCAAACAGTGGATCATACATTATTGTTACTATTGTTAGTATCAGACGCTCATGAGAAACATAATAATAAGCAGTTGGTGCAAGACCAAACATAACGTAAATCATTTCTCTTCCAAGAATTTTTTATAATATTTCCCTTGTGACAGCAGGTAAGTGTTCACAGCAGCATACTCTGTACATGACATTCATTCAGTATTATAGAGCTCCACATTATTTCTGGGACAGCACAGTGCACAATGGTCATCGCTTACCTATGATACTCACCATTAAATAAATACATTTGCTCTATTTACGGTAAATCATTTTCTTTTCTTTTTTTAGGCTGTGAGTAAAAATCTGAATCTTAATACTGCTGGACAACAAAGGTATAGATTTTATTTTGGGTGGTCATGCGAAAAAGAGTGTTCAATATGGAGAAAGAGGATGGACACTGTGCTTGGGAAATGAGGGGGTATTTTAACTGCCTAACATGAGTTAAAAGGGTAGTGGGGTGGTTACTATTTACTTCTTGCTGGTTTCGGTAGCTCTCCAAATCAGAATTTCAGACCAGGAAGCTTAATGTTGTATGTCCTCAGTTTTACCAGGACCCCCTGCTGACATGGCGGCCATTGGAACAGGACAGGCATCGCTCTAGAACAGGAAGCACCACTTCCCATTTTTTCAATTTAAAGTAGCACCTAGGTGGTATGTATGGGTTGACAGTTGCCTACAAGAAATGCACAAAAATGCCCAAACATGGCAACAGATTAGACTGGGATATATGTTAGTCTGAAGCCTTGAGGAGTGCCACTTGGTAGGATCTTGAGTAACCATGGTACACATATCACTGGCTGGGAACACCTGCTCTAGTAATTGTTTCTATGGAGACGCAGATTATTATTTTCTCTCTTTTTTGAGGGGAGTGGACATCCTCCAAGGTTGAGACATGGGTCTTAAAGTGATGCTATACCCAAAACAGAAGTTTATGTAGTCACCTACTATCCCCATCCCAGTGCCCTCAAACAGCTTGTGTTTATTTTTTATTAAAGTGGACCAACACCCAGGATTTTGACTATCCTGGGTTTTGGTCCACTTCGGTGGGGCACCCCGATCGGGGGTGCCCCGCTGTGTGAAACCCCCCAGAAACCCCAAAAAACTCACCTCTCCCCGCTCCCACGTGAACGCCGCAGCCAATCCCCGCCAACGTCCAGGCGGGGGACAGGAACGTACAAGCCGCTTCCGCCGCCTCCCGCGCGTCACTCTCGCCGCCCGCGCGCCCGCGCCGGCCATTCACAGAGGGCCGGCGCGGGCGCGCGCACGTCTGGAGGGGCGCGCGGGAGGCGGCGGATCAGGTAAGGTCTTTTTGGGGTTTCTGGGGGGTTTCACCCCGCGGGACATCCCGATCTCGCATGTCCCGCGGGGTGGGAGGTGATCGGCCCGGGAATCTTATAGATTTCCGGGCCGATCACCCCTGGGTGTTGGTCCACTTTAAGCCTTCACTTAATATTCATAAAACATTACCAGGAAGCTGTGTAATGTCCTGTGATGTCCTAATAGCAGCCATATGGCTCCCTGAATGTGCAGCGGTGACCACTGGTGCTCTCCAGTGATTATTCAGTTACATACAACTGTAACAGACAAAGAAGTGGTCAAGCTTTTCAGTTTTAATATCTGCAATAAATATGAAAGCACTACAAGCTTAACTGTCATGGGGGGGGGGGGGGTGCTGCTGCATGGCCCAATAAAACATCAGATGGCATCCAGTAAGTGTTTTTATAAATATTGATCACAGAATTTAATATAAAAAAACAGGGCACTGGTGCCACAGGGCAAGTGATATAACACAAACTTCCTTTCTGTGTATAGGATCACTTTAATGTATTCAGGGCTGTTATGGGGGGGGGGGGGGGCAGGAGATCTTGGAATGTATGAATGTAATCAAGGCCCTGGGTGGTATCCAGAATGCTATGGGGGCCCAGATCATGACCGTTCTGCAGGATTGATTACAAAGGCGATAGGGACAGGATAGTTGAATGCAGGATCATATACAGCGATGTATTGAATGTATATAGCGGTATATAAGAGACTGTTGGACATATAGATAACTCTAAGGGTTGTTTAGTTAAAAGCAGGATGGGTTAAAAGCAGAGCAGAGCATACACTGGTTACATATGAGCATATTATTATTATTATTATTATTATTGTAGTGCCTGCTCCGTGTTCATGGGAAACTCTGTGGCTTAAATACTTTAGAAAGTAAAGTCTACATGCCTGAGAGGAACCATGAGGCCTGAGGTGGAAGCTTTGTGCAAGATATATAGTAAAATCTAAAGGAATCATCTGCTGCAGCAGATGTAGGCTGCTTGCAACGTAGTTGTGAAAATCTTGAAAAGTTGTGGGAGCCAACAACTACATTGGTTGGAAATCAGGGACAGTCAGGAAAATCCACAGCGAACTCTTGTGGACTTGACTACTTCAGCAGCCATTTGCCAGGTAGTTGGAAACCCTGTACACAGCACAGTAGTGCACAGACTGGCAGGTCATTTAACCCAAAGGTGGCCAGAAAGGGAAGGATAACACAGACTTTAACACGTGCCAGGAGCCTTTCTAAAGTTCCCCTTTAACATTAGCCCAGGCAATAGATAGAGAGTTAAAAGTATGATGCACTGTTGCCTAGGTAATGAGTATTACAATCATATCTATACACTGTGCTATGGGAATGCCCAGGAACAGTTAAATAATTATGTATCTTTATATCAAATATGCAATATGTGTGATGTTCCATGTCGGATTATTTTTCTTATTTTTGGCCCCTGACATCACCCAGCTAACTGTGTTGGTGAACTTAAACCGGACCAAAAGCCTGGCACAGCTGGAAAAGAAAGGTAGCGGCCATTTTGGAACTTCCTCTCCCAGCATCTTAACCATGATGCTGCCTTGAGTCAACTGACAATGCACAGTAAGAGGAAGCCCAGCAGCACTTCCTGTTTGCAGGTGGCCTGCAAATGGGTGAGCCACCATTTTGTTTCCAAAGTTCACTACAGCAGGAGTAATAAAAAGGTAAATTAAGGTAAATACATTTTTACATGCAGCAATCTATATTGCCATGGGGAGGGATGCATATGAGCCCTATTTGTTGTGTTGGTCTGTTTTTGACTGTTGGTTTGCTTTAAAGAATTAGAGCTGTGATGTGACTGAGACCAGGATCCTTTGCACCCTATTGCACATTAGCAGTTCTGCTTAATTGAAAATACAAAGCAATTGAAATTTTACTTAATATATGTTTTTGTATAATATTGTAATGACAGTGTTTTACTCTCTATTTCATGTATAATACATAATGGTTATGCCTCCTCTTTCCATTGTAATAGCAGGATGACAACCTCCTCCCCACAGCAGGACCATTGGTAGCACAGCAAACATTGAAATCTTGCAACAATCAAACACTCACCACTGCTCCAATGGACTTGAACTAGAAATCTATGGGGCCTGACTGCCTCTTCTAGACTCAGAGCCATGTGACCCCTGACCTGCTGTGGGGAAAGTGGGAAGGGTCATTAGAACTGACATGTAAGGACAATAAGGATGGTGACAGCAATGACTTGAAAGACATTGACAATGATTGCATAGTGCCACCCCGGGAAAAATTTTTGGCAGAATAATTTGGTGAAATATTTTTATATACTAATTGTATGCCTAGCATTGGTGGGAGCTTAGATGGGTTGAATAATGGGAACATGGTTAAGATGTAGGACTTGTGAGCCATGAATCGTGCCCCTAGTTTGCATGTTTTGTGGCAACACAACTTCGATGAATACATTTTATAAATAGCAATCATTTATATAGCATTGTTGCAATTCTCTAACTAGAGAGAGGCTTCTTAAAAAATGGTTGGTAAGGGTAGCTGTTTTGTGTAGTGCAACAGAAACAGACGGTGCTTCCTCACATGTGCCTTGGATCAGTGACCCCTTCTCACAGTGTCTTTAAAGTGGACCTTCACTCTGAATAAGAGTCTATCTTATATGTTTCCCACACCCTGTACATACAGATTGCTCACATTAAAAATCACCCTACCTGCATCTACTGCATGTTATGAGCCTTTAAAGTGCACCAACACCCAGGATTTTCACTATCCTGGGTGTTGGTCCACGTCCGCGGGGCACCCCGATCGCTGTGTGAAACCCCCCAGAAAGCCCCAAAAACTTACCTGACACCGCTCCCACGTGACTCGCTCCACCAATCACCGCCCAAGGTGAGAGCGCCCGCCGCCGCCTCTTGCGCGTCCTTCTTACAGGGAGCGCGGCCACGCCGGCCATTCACAAACGGGGTGCCCTGCAGGCAGGGAGCTGATCGGCCCGGGAATCTTATAGATTCCCGGGCCGATCAGCGGTGGGTGTTGGTCCACTTTAAACATCCAAGATGGCGGCTCATGGGACATCAGGCAGCCTGCAAACAGGAAGTGCCTTCTAACTGTGCTGCTCTGCATTCTGGGATTGCTGCCCTTTTCCTGACCCCAGCTCTGCTCTGTCTGAGCAAAGCACAGCTATAACCCGCCCGCCTGTATTTTATCCCGCTCTCCTCTCCTCAGTAAGTGTGATGCTTCTGAGTCAAGATGGCGGCGCCCGTATCCTAAAGTCCTGAACAGAGTTGCAGCCCAGTGGAAGAAAGAATGATAAGTAAGTGACTAAAAACTTAAAATATATTAATTTTAGATGCTGGGGAATCATTTTATAAGGGTTTGGGCTTTTCAATAAATCACGGTGAAGGTCCAGTTTAAATCTTATGGCATCCTACAGATGCCTGCTACAGTACAGAAAAATAAATCTTCCATTTCGTGCTCCTCCGGCACTTTCCCTGAAAGGGAAAATCCTTTTTATGTTATTTCCAAATATTATTCATGGTTTATTAGATTACAGTAAGTCTGTAACCTTGGCAGGTATACTGCGTACTCAAAGGAAAGTTAACTTCTCTGCAATTGGTAATTCAGTAATTCACAGTGGCACTCCACAATTGTTTTTGTTTTGTGGTGTTGGTGGGGTCTTGGTTCAAACTAAGGTATAGGGGTGGGCCATTTATCCCTTATTCTTCTATTTCATTTCCCACTCCTAACTTTCCTTCTGAGTTGAGAACAAGGAACTAATGGGTGATGGTATACCACCTGGGCCCTTTGAATATGCTGGACTAGATTGAGCAGTTGGCCAAAATGACATCAGCTGGTGCCACAAAGCTGTGCTAGGAATCCCATTCCCCTGAACCCTCAAGAATGTAGAAAGTTTTCCTTAGTGCATGATTAAAATACCCAAACATATTTTATATTATATAAATATTTGAAACTATAATTATACAATAAATTATTATATTAACGCTTTCACTCATGATTGTGATGTTTGGAAGGCAATAGAATATTTCTTCATATACGGTATATGTTTGTGTCAAATAAGATGATGACCACTTATGGCCAAAGTCTATTAAAGAATCCGGTTAATTGGCCAGTCTGCCAATGAATATAATATTAAATAGCAAACTACAATATTATACTATAAAATAAACTATTCAGTAACTCTTTCTATATATAGATATAAAAAGCCACTGTTTTTGTGATTGTGGCCTTTGGTACATGAGAGATGCCACAACTCTCTTGGTGCCACAATGTGTATCTTACTGCATGCCTTTTGTAAGTTCTTTATATGTAATGTCCACTAACCATGCATTAATAACCCCCATTACCTCTGACATTACCCACTGTTTTACAACCCATCCAAAAATGCTATATCATAAGATGGCTTCTGATACAAAAAAATAACGCAAACTACAAAACTAGAAGCCAGAAGTTGGAGAAAAGTAATGTCTTGAGACAGATGTCACATTAGGTCATCCAAAAGGTTTGGACTAGCAACCCAGTCAAGAGTCCTGGGTTCTGAAGCTGCCATAATCATGCACATAAATTGTTTGCCTGTCCTCTTATCGATCGGGTAGATGGTGGTGGGTGTAAATCTCTTATTAGTCTCCACAAATTCACACAGCTGCTGGTAGATCTTAGGATACTCATGGCGTAGGAAGACCCCCCTTATCCTTAATTCTCTCTGGATATGTATAAAGCAAACTTCTCTAGCTTTCCTGCCTTCCTCGCCTTCCTTATCCAAGTCAGTAGTTCCAGGAGGTGGGGTCAAGATAAGGGTCTCCATGTCCTCTTTTTTTGTGATCTTCCTCTCTGGACTAGAAGAAGCTAAGGCTATTTTGGCGTACTTGCGGATGGTGGGGACATGGTGGGCCCTGGAAGAGAGACGATCCTGGACACTTTGTCCCACCGCCACTGTTACATTCAACAGAAAACATTCCTCAGGGTCATATTGATTTCCGGCTATTTGCAATTCCTTGGCATGTTGTCCGAGGTTATCTGAGTAGCTCTCTATTTCCCTCAGAGATAGGTAGGTGGGGGACATGAGAAGACCCTCCAGGCCTAGTTGAAGAAAATTATCTGCAGAACCTGGGTTAGGAAAGCCAAGAAATAGCACCCCTCTACCCCGAGACAGATAACCCACCTTGGCAATTCGAGAGAAGGCTTTGTGCACTTCACTGTTCTCTCTGCAAAATTTGAGTACATGACGGCAAACACTGCCCATTCTCCCATAGATGCAACTTGCCTTGTGTATGTCCCAGTCCTCTCGCCGGCAGTTGCGAGAACAGTAGTAGGTATAGCAGCTATGGCATGACTTAAAGTAGAGGCAAGCATTAAACATTGTTTCAGTACGACCACATTTAGCATTGGAACATGTCAGCAGGTCATCTTCATCTGCACTGAGATCTGGAGAGCAGTCCTCTAAAGGCTTATGAGGACTGGTCACTGGGACCTCAGGAACAGCACCCCTTCGCAGACCTCTCTGAAAATCAGGAAAGGTGGGTGTTGGTTGTTCTTTGAGCGGCCTATTTTGGTGATGATCTGTCGGTCCATAGTGCTCCGATTTTCTAGGAATCCCTATCATGTCTTCCTTAATCAACTTCCTCAACTGATCAGCTAAGGCATCGGCTTCACTGGGACGACGGCTTGTTGGCGGCTTGTAATCTATTACTAGATCAGCAATAAGTTCATCTAGTTGCTCAAGGCTACGGTGCCGGGAGGACCTACTTGGCATCTTTTCTTTGGTAGGGTAAGGGGCGTGTGTTGGGTAAGCGCATGGAGAGACTCCAGAATCTATTACATCCCAGCTAGCAGAGCGTCGATCGCTCCTTCCCGCGCTGTTGCCTCTCAAGTCATTGTCTGTAATGGTGATCTCTGGGGTAACGAACCATGATCGACCCATTGTGTATCTTCCAGTGCCCCCATCTGTATGGACTTTCTCCACAATCGAATTCTCTGATAATGAGAGGGCTGCATAGCGCTTGGGTGAACATGAAAGATTTACTACCACAGGCTGGCGTCTGTCATCTGGTGATAAGGCACATCGCTCACGGCACAACAGGTTTTCATAGCTGCGGCCTCGTGAAAGTGGGTCCTCTTTGCGCCCACCAGTGTTCAAAATGTTGTCCCAAGACCGGGAGTGGTTTCTGGAATCATTGCCAAGTCTTTGCTGGTTCATGCTGTAGGAAGCATGCCAAGATGATAACATTGCTTCCCTGCCTGTGGTTTGGGTTGGAAAGGGAGCCATTTGGATTGTTTGGTAAGAAATTGGACTCTGATCTGGAAAGTACCATTCACTGAACTGCAGGGGCTGCTGAGCAGTCCTGGGATATGGATACGTCCTTGATAAAGCTTCTCTTTCTGAATATTTTGAAATATCCTCAGAATAATAAAGTTTGGACGTAGTGCTCTGCAGTGGATAAGATCTTGTATCCTCACCATAAACACTTTTGGGTGGGGCAGTACGAGGAGGGTAATAACGGGGATCATCGCTATAGAACGTCCTTATTGGAGCTTCCTGAATAGGATATGGTCTAGGGTCTTCTATATAATAGGCTCTTGGTGGGACTATTTGATTTTCCTCAAAATAAGTATGGGCAGGGACTGCAGGATCGGGATAAGGACGTGGATAATACCCCCTAGGCTTGACTGGTATTTGGGCAAGGTTTCCATCTTCATCAGCATAGTAGTATGTGGTAGGGATGGAAGGAGCAACATACTGCCCACAGTCCCGAGTGTTGTACTGGACAAAATCCCGTGGTGAAGCAACACTTTGGTATGGGATTGCTCGCACATCGTTCCCATACATCTCCTGCCCTGGAGTGCAGGAAAAGTGGGTCATTCTTGGATCCACACTGTATGAATCACTGGGAGTGGGGGTACGAGACACTGACATCAGGCGTGTATTTGGCACAGCTAAGCTTCTAGGAGTGCCTGGCTGCCTTGTACAGTACTGCCCATCTCCCCAATTCTGGTTAGTTTTAGAAGCATGAGCAGCATGCTGAATGGCAGCATCATCTGGCTTTATGTCAACGCGGCAACGCACGTGAGGGCTAGAGATTGGCTTTCCACCTTGAGGTTCCTCTGCACAGTTATTGCTGGCACATAGAGGAGAAATGCGGCTTGCACTATTGCGCTGGGGTTGTAGTTTTATGGGGTGGACCTCATTCATTAACACCTTGGTTGGAGCATAGGTTACTTCCCTTTTAGGAGAAGCAACATATTTCTGAGGCTCTCTTGAAGCCCTCACGGTTTCTCTGCCTCGCCGGGCAGTGGGTGGTGGAGATTGAGATGAAGACATCTGAATGGGGACAGAAGTGAAAGCAGTTTTGACCCTTGGTGCACTTTTAGATCTTGGACGCCTCCTTGGTTCCTTATCTACTTCCTTTGACGTGTCCATCCCCTGAGAAATGTATTGTGGGTCAGCTCTGGCAGTGGATTTCCTCACTATTGGCTGGTTTGATGGTTCTGGAGTATCAGCACGTCTGCGGGTCCCTCGCTGGTAGTTATCCATGGCTGGGACGTTAGCCAGTTGGTCATCAAGAGACTCAAGGAAGTCAAAGCTACGGCAGTGCCTCTTGTTAAATTGTGGCTGATTGAAGTCTCTGTGGTTGGACATGAAGCTGTCACATGGTGCAGAGGAGCCAGAGATCTGAGAATCGGTGTACAGTGTCACCTTAATGTCTTGGTAAGCCGCAGTAGAGAGTATGTCAGGCGGATCTGTTCGTGTCATCTTAATGTAGCGAGGTCCTTGTGTAATCTTTCTTTAACTCATGTCAAAGCTGATCTGTAAAAAAAACAGTCACATTTATTGATATTATGCTCTCATAGAGGTATAGTATGCCGTGTTGTATGTTACAAAAATGCAGTATATACAAAATACGATAACTTGGAGAATAGTTTATATGCAGGAACCAACCCAAGATGGAGTCATGAATAGATTCTCCGATAGAAGGCTCCCATATTGGAATGCCTTACCCTATCTATTCCCTATCTATTCCTTTCCCTGCTTTTTCTCCAACTAAAATGATGTACAGAGCCTCCCTGCCACAAGAATGCTTTGTATATATGTATATTTATAGCTGCCAACAATAAATAGATTCTGATTTTGACAAGGTAAGAGCTACCTATTGTTTGCTTCTCAAGGATTATTAATGATAAATTGTTTTCTAAAAATATTAATTTAAAATAAAATAACGAATGTAGCATTTTTTTATATTAGAAGATCGCTATAATAAAACATTAATAATGATACTTATGAACTAAATAATAATCATGATGAATAATTGTAACCCTTAATTTTTGTTTGTTGCCTGTGGACATTGCAATTTGAAATTGTCCGCTGTGTGACCATACCCAGGTCCTACAGTGCATGTGGGGGTTTTCATCCAATCAGCGCTGTATACCATACATGTTAATGGTCATTGCCTGCATCCCCAGTTCCCTCTAGATGTGAGTGTGCTCCTACCCCCGCCTATTATAATAGCAGGGCATGGGAGCACGCCTCAGCCACAGCTGCTTACCTCAACATGGGAGCCAAGACAGCCCGTGGGCAGGCAGGCTTACAAAGTGGGGCATCCCGAATTTGGATGCCCCTGTGGTGGGCTATTTTGTGCTGCTTTAAAGTGGGTTACCGCTCACCCCCCTAGGTACCCAATTTGGGATGCTCATCCTTTGAATGCCCCCTAGAACTGAGTCATTGGCAGCAATCATTTTACCCTCAAATAACCGCTGGTGACCAACTGGGCAGGTGTGCATGTGAGCATGGACCAGGGTAAGTAGTTACAGATATTTTTTCACACCAGTGGAGGGTAATACCAAATTGTGGGGCCAGAGTGGTGGGGGATGCAGGCCACTGTCAGTCAAATATACCTTTGAACATATTGACTGAAGGTCAGTTTTTTTCAGCTCTGTGCCTGGAAAGGCAAAGCTTAACCTAACTTGCTCCTCACTCCTAACTTACTCCCTAATCTTTCTAGTCGCAATAGTCGCTGTGGATTGTTTGTTTGATGAACTTCCTGTCTTTGGTGATGAAACAAGAAGTTTATCTAACACATGAGCTTTACAGTGGGGTAACAAATACCGAACATATCTAGAATACAAGGAGAATGCACCTAGTATACAAGGAGAGGATGCTTCTCTGTGTACACCACTTGGGGTGACACGTGAAAAAAGCTTTCAGCAGGTTATAGATGTGCCTGGGCAAAACGGCACAGCCCTCCCCCCCTTGCCTCACAGTCTAGTTTCAGCTTCGGCGTTTGCCAGCATTATTTCAATCTATTATTCAGTGTTTTAGCGCATTGTCATGTTTGGATATGGTTGTAGTAAGATGCGTTTTTTCTTCCTTAAAGTCCAACAATGACAAAAAATGTGTTTCCTATACAAGACAAGGCCCAGAGCCAGCATTAGGTTAGAAGGCACCCCGTGCAGAAAGTCAGGGTGGTGCCCCCCACGCAAACACACGCACCTACTCTTTCAGACAATCATGGGCCATGGATAGAGAGTAGAAAAATATGAAAAAAAAGTATAAAGGGAAATTTAAGCAAATATTTAGATAATGGGGTTCGATTCAGGGCAAGGTAAAAAAAAAAAAATCCTGAATCCCCCCCCCCCCTGAAAGTGAGGTGATTCAGGCATTTATGTGCCTAAGGAATTGAAGTCAAGTCAGACAATGCTTACCACTTTGCTCATTCTTTTTTATGGCTCCAATCATGTGACTGCGGATGGGCTTGCACATTAAACCAAAATGGTTGACGGTGTCCATGTGATTGGAAGATTGGAAGCGATACCAGGGAATTAATTCCTCTGGACCAATCACCACCGAAGCCAACTGTGGAGTCTAAAAGACATCCATATCCCTGGCTCCACATAGGGTCTGAAAGACATCCTGTGGAGCCAGAGATGCGGCTGCTGGCATTCCCTGTGTTGCCGCACCATCCAAAACAACGGCTTTATGCTGTGCATTAGTATGCATGGCATAAAGCGCTGATTGGACAAGCACCCAAGCATGCACCATGGAAACCTCCGAAAGGTGAGTGCAGTGGGCAATCTGGGGGGGTTTCAAACAGCGGGGCATCCCAATTCAGGATGCTGCTGGGGCAAGGACCAGTCACCAGGATAGTTAAAACCATAGTGATTGATTCACTTTAAGAAATAACATGGTAAAAAGGTGAAGGGAACATGGAAATGCAAGGGAAAAGGGGGCATGAGAGGGGGCATGAGAGGGAGACAGACAGAATGTGGAAAAGAGAGAGAGATTGGGAAATGTGAAAAAGCAAGAGGTAGGGAATATAGGAGAAGCAGAGGGAGAATGAGCAAACATGCAAAAAAGAAAATGGGGAACAAATGAGGGTGAAGAAGGAGGGAATGTGAAAGAGGGTTTTGCTTCAACCAAAATTCAGTGGAGTGCAGCAACTCTGGTGCCCAGTCAGTACCCCTAGGATGATTGCATCCTATGTGGTTGCTCCTTCTTCACACCCCAAAGACCGGCCTGCCATAAAATGCCCCTGTCCACCACCATAGTTCTCTTCCCAAAATACTCACCTGTCCCTGGGGATAAGCTCCACTTCCTTGATAGGCCTTGAATATGACATCAACTGCCAGCTTCGGGAGGTCCCCCAGCGAGAAGTTATTCGTTAAAACCTACCTTTATGTAGATGAAACCAACATAATGACCTGGGGATGCCCTGTTTGCTGGTGACCAGAAAAAGTCACATTTTCTAATCATTAACATTATCCAGAATGAAGGTTCTAGTCAAATTTTCCTTTCAATTTTCCAAGCCATCTCCCTATCTTGTTTGACATATTTAAGTCCAATCATGGTTACTTTAGTGCTGGTTGCATGACCCTCTAGCTCCAAAAACTCATCTAGAATGACTGAGCTTCTGGGATTCAGCAGGGCATAGTTTTCTTTAAAGGGACAGTCCAGGCAATGGCAATAAGGCAGCAACGACCTTATATAAGGTCTGTCTCAAAGGTTACCTCTCCTTTCCTTTCCTTACCTCAGAGCTCCCAGCGTATGTTCAGCAATTGTGACCACTGTGGCTCACCATGCTAGCTAATGCTGGATGTGCTGAGGGACAGGGTAGGTGTGCAATCACATTTCCTTATGGTCATGGAGGAATAGAAACAAATAGAGGAGACCTGCTACAGCATCTACAGCCTCCTGCAGGAAATAGAGGAGCGGTACATGGGACAGGCTTCAGGTGAGCTCTACTGCCTTATTGCCTATACCAGGGGTACTCAACAACTTCTTGTAAATGTCCATATACAGGCATCTGGTAAGAGGTGAAGGTCCGGGCTGGGGGTTGTCTTGGGGGGTGGATAGTTAGTAATCAGCACACTGGGGGGGACTATTGATTCCACAGGCAAAACTAAAAAAAAGGCTGGGATGTATGGGGCAGAGCTGAGGGGACAGGCATGCGCGGGGATTGGATGCATGCTGCAAGGCTGGGGGGAAGGAATGGACGAAGCTGAGATAGGGCAGCAGGACAGGATTGGATGGGACAAAGAGACAGAGAAAGTTTGTTTACATCTTGCAATGCCACTTCCCACCCATACAGTACTTAATATTGCAGTGCTAGGTGCCAGGGAGCCATGACACTGGCAGGGAGACTAAGCACTACATTGCCAATCAGGGGGGCAGCTCTGAGCACGGCAACACAGAAACAACTAAGTACAGGGCTGTCAGGGCAGGGGTCCAGAAATCTGGCGCCGAGGTCCGCATTCGGACCCCAGTCCGCCAGTTGAGTATCGCTGGCCTATACTATCCTTTTACATCCCAGCTCCAGGATTTTTTTTAACCCTTTGTCCATTTGCTGGCTCCAGGCAAACAATCTTTTTAAAGACCCCATTAGGCAGGGTGCATACTTCCTAATAGTATGTGTCTCTTTTGGATCAGGAATCTGAGAATAAAAAAACAGCCAACATCTTAAAGTAGATCAAAACCCACAGCCTTCAGCCCTGGAATCTATAACATTCCAGGGTCGCTTGATTCCTACCCCCAGGGCACCCAGATCTGGGATGGCCCGCTGTGTGAAACTGCCCAGGTCGCCCGGTATACTCAACCCCTCTCCTGCTCCAATTATGCATGCGCGAGCAGTGCCACATCCCAGCTATTCCTTTAGCAGGGCGCATGCCTGTGCCAGGCATTTGTGAATGGCCGGCACTGTCCGTGTTAGAGGGTAGCAGGGACACAGCCACCAGAGCTTGGCTGGACTCAGCTGCAGCAATTCTGTCTCGCTCTGCTGAGCTCATTGGGGGCTGGAATTGGCTGAAAACCCAGATATCTCCATCATTTCTGCTTCAGTTTGAAAAAGGGAAAACAGTTTAGGACAGGGCCAAATGTTGCCTGACGCATTGGTGTAACAATTGCCTTTGCCTGCAGTAGCCCTTTCCTTTGATGAATGGCCATTGTATTTATTGCGGTGCACCTTTGGCACCCACCACCAGCCGTTCAGATATGCGTGCTGGGGATGCCAGAAGAGGCCCTTGACAGTTGTACTAGCCACCCAGACTGGCATCACTTGAAGGTTATTTATTAATATAAGGCACTCGCTCTCAGGAGGACATTATTTAATCAAGTCTAAAGAGCTTTTTCACCTCAACATAAATAGCACCAAAAATATGTTTTTTTGCAGTCACTGGCACTTGATTGGTTTCGAGGAGACGTTCCTCAAGTGAGAAAACATTTTCCAGGAATTGGTAAATATCCACCCTAAGGATTCATGAAGTACAGGAAGCTCCATTATAAGCTGATGCTGGCTTCCTAAGGATCTTTAACTTCGACACCCCAGATCAGGACCAATCAGGAGATTGTTGCAAGGCACCTTATTTGCAACTTCCTACTTATAGACTAGTGCAGATAATGCTCCTCAGCTGACAGGGGCCACAGTGTCTGTGGCTGCTTCTCCAACGTAGCCAGCTTTCAGTGGCAGTGCATTCTATTGGAGGATTCCCCAGACAAGAATCTTCTGCCCTGCATCTTTGTTGGTGAGACAGAGCTTCTGGAGGAAATGCTTCATATTTGGCTGAAAGTTCACTTTAAATATTCTCCCAATCAGAATGCCTCTTCAAAATCGTCGTTTTATAAGCTGGTTTAAAATGTGTTGGAAGGGGGGATCTTAGGTTTAGGACAGCTAATTTGGGATCTACCTATGTTTGAAACCTCCCCAATGACCATTCACTGCTGTGCACCTCCCTCCGGCTGAGCACTTCTTCCACCAGGCATTCAGATATGCCTGTTGCTGGTGTACGTAGGGGATGCCAGAGGAGCTCTGTGCATGCCCCAGGTTTGAGGTAATGACTGGGTGAGCCCAGCCCTAGAGTTTTGACACTCAGTATCGATTTAACATGTTTTGATCCATTTTAAGGTGGAGAAGCTCTATAGTCTTAATAACAAACAAGTGGGATTAAGTTCTAATACTTACTTGCATCAGTACCCAAAAGCTTATCATTATACCATTGATGGAAGTATATACGGGTATTAAAATGCCATGCATCAAAAATGACATATTACTCTGAAAATGGATGTGTTTTATCAAAGCTGTCTCTCAGCTCATAATGCCAAAAATTGCATTGCTAAATATACAATTAGGCTCTTTATTTATTATTATCTTTAATAAATCAAGGGAACTGGACTTGTAGTATTTGTCTGGAATCACTGGTCATCCGTTCATTCCAGTTCATTCTGGTCTGGGAAAGACAGTTGGATGACTTGTGAAATGCCTTTAAGAAAAGTCCAGTTGCCTTGATATACTATGACCTGAATACAAGACAATCTGTGCAGACATTCAGTGTGATGTGGCTCTACTTCTACATTACTGGATTCATTTTGGATATTATCTTGATACACATAACTGTCACATTTCCAAACAATATATTAATTATATATATATATATATATATATATATATATATATATATATATATATATATTCCCTTTTATATATACTTTTCTTAGCATTGTTAAGAGAGTGTAAAGATAAAGGATATGATCTAAAATATAAATATGATATATATATATATATATATATATATATATTCTATAATAAAATGGTGCAGATGCAATTAGCAGAACGACCAGGATCAAAGACAGGGAGAGCGATGAAGTCATTAAACATGGCTGCACACACCTCAGGAAGGATATGACATGGATCCCAGTATTTCCCCTCATGTGATCAGACGGATCCCCGGCCGCTAACAAGCTAGTAATCCTGGCAGATCATTAGGTAGGGTTACTCCTCCAGCGAGCCTCCCCCTCCTCTGGACACTGCAGGAGGAGAGGGATGGATGGAGCGGTTCCTCGGGATGTGGTACCCAGGATGCAGGATGCTGAGCTGTCCTAGAGGCTGGATGAAGGATGCTGAATGAACTCACAGCCTGCAGAATGCTGAGGACATGGATCTGCAGCATCCGCTTACCCCACAGCTGGAATGCGGAGAGCTGTAGTGGCCTGGACATTAGTCTGGAGCTAGGTGCAGGATAAAGCGGAAGCTGGGGATGCTGGCTCAGCCCACAGCCTGAGCAGAGATGTTGCATTCGCTTGTACACTCTGCAGGATGCTTTTACCTCTCTGTGATGTAGGTGCCATGATGCTTCAGGGAAGCCCTTCATCTATCCCTTTCCCTCCTCCTGCCCACTAACAGCCTCCTCTCCCCAGGTATTGCACTGGAGCCTCCCATGCTGTGTCCCCTAGCCCCAGAGACCCCCGGTACCTGTTAGTCTGCGATGCCTCCTTACAAGAAGATTCCAGTTTCACTTTTAGCATCAGCAGCACCCCCTAGAGGTAGCTCTCTGCACAGCTTTTAAAGCGACAGAGCAAGGCAAAAGGCAGGGCTGGGCAGGAGATGGATTTTATGGGGTTGGGGGTTGGAAAGATCTTCATGCAGGCTAGGGAGCCATGACAATCTGATTACTGCATTCTGCTACAAGGCACTGATGGGATACTGTCACATGATTGGAAATCATTTATACTTCATTTATACTTCATTTTATACTTCATTTATACTTTTTCCATTTTTTGTTCCTATTGATCATTTTTTGTCTTTATTAATCATTAGTTCATGGATCAAAAAAAAAAAAAAAAACGATCAGCAATGTTAGATGCCACATTATTTTTATTACTGTAATCAAAGGAAATGGAAATTATATTTTGTCCAAATAGCAATCACATTTTTTGGAATTGATCAAAAACTGATAAGGAAAGTTTAAAAATGTTGATGGCACATACTTTTTTTGTTAGGATCGAACGGAATGGAAATCATTCGCCCCGGTTTTGTTCCTGTTGAGGGATTTTTTTGTGGAATTGATCAAAACAATCAGACATGATAGAAAAGATAGATGCCACATTGAAGGGAATAGAAACATTTCATTTCATCATTTTTTTTACAGTTCTTTTCAATTTTCGTTGCTATTGATTGTATTAAAGAAAAGGTCGATGCTGTATGTTTTGTTATGATCAAAGTGAATGGAAATAATGTATCCCATATTCCATTTTTTGTTTCTATGGATCGATCAAAATATTATAAAAGATGCTATATTCATATTTTCCTAGGATGGAAATTTTTCTTTTTCCAATCTTGGTTTCTAAGTGGAAGTGGAAATCATTCATCCTTATTTGCTAATTTCCTATAATTTGCTAATTTCGCTGAATTTTTGGAATCAGGAATGTTAGAAAGGATAGATCCCACATGTTCTTTTCCTGTGATCAAAGTTGACTTAAATCATCCTTTTTCCATTTTTGGTTCCTATACAGTGATTTTTTTCTTTTGTCGAATGTATGATTGATAGAGATCAAGAAGGTTAGAAAGATAGATGCCACACTAAATGTAAAGGGGCCCTAGTGCAAACATTAAATACGGCACTGTCAAGGCTCATACAGTAAATGTTTTTTATCAGTTTTTTTTTAACTCAATCATATGTAGCTAAAGATACAACTAAAGACTTAAACAGCAAAACCAAATAGTGATCCCTCTCTCCAAATGATTTCAAGTAGCAAATATGATAAATAAGTTAGAAAGCAACAATGATGAGGCCCCCTTGGCCCTGGTGCGGTCGCACTCCCTATAGTTACACCTCTGATGCCACTTTTTTTAGTGGAAATTATTCATACTTTTTTCAATGTCAATGATTTTGTTGTCAATGGTTAGAAACCATTTTATCATTTTACACATTTGGTAAATTGAACATTTTGTTTTACCCCGTTTGTAATTCCACAGTGCACAGTACCATGGAAGATAATGACGCTTTATAAATTATAATAGCACAACACATGTCATGTCTTGTATTATTACCCTTCAGCTCTGCTTCTACCGATGGGTCTTCCTGCTGCTGCTGATTTTCCTTCTATTCTCACTGCCTTCTCTATGCCACCAATAGTCCTTTAGCCGTTGATGGTCCTTGCATCATTGTTGCCTTCTCCATTGCTGCCAATCACCCTCCAGTCCTTACTGCTTACTCTGCTACTGCTAGCCCTCACCATTTCTGCCAATCATCCTTTTGTCTTCTCTACCTTCTTTAATACCACTGAAAAGGCCATGGCTACTGCTAATCGCCCCCTGGTCCTCGCCACCTTCTTAAAGTGGACCAACACCCAGGGGTGATCGGCCCGGAAATCTATAAGATTCCCGGGCCGATCACCTCCCACCCCGCGGGACATCCGAAATCGGGATGTCCCGCGGGGTGAAACCCCCCAAAAACATCTTACATGATCCGCCGCCGCTTCCCGCGCGCCCCTCCAGACGTGCGCGCGCCCGCGCCGGCCCTCTGTGAATGGCCGGCGGGGGCGCGTGCGCGCCGAGAGTGACGCGCGGGAGGCGGCGGCGGCGGAAGCAGCTTGGACGTTCCTGTCCCCCGCCTGGACGTTGGCGGGGATTGGCTGCGGCGTTCACGTGGGAGCGTTGAGAGGTGAGTTTTTTTGGGTTTCTGGGGGGTTTCACACAGCGGGGCACCCCCGATCGGGGTGCCCCGCCGAAGTGGACCAAAACCCAGGATAGTCAAAATCCTGGGTGTTGGTCCACGAGGAACAACACCCAGGACAAAGGGGAATCCTTTGGATTGATGAGAAATCCATCTAGTCCTGAGGTCAGCCATGAGCAGTTTGCACATGGGATGGGTGGGGTCCACCATCATAGAATGATCCTGCAGTCCAATCCGAGTCTTAGTGGGCACCTGAAAATGCCAGGGATCCTGACACTTCCCGAGGTATGCCCTGTGCTGGTGCTGGCCCTGATGATGGTAAGGCATATTGGACTGATAAGGCTGTAATAATGTGTGGATTGAAGTTCGATCAGTTCAAATTGAATGATTTATCTAACAAAAGTAGTTACGTTACACCATTAATCAGCAGCAATCCATTTTTCAAGTACAATTTAAAAAAAAGATTGTGAAACCATTATGTGTGTGTAACATGTAGGTTCTGGAATGACATTAATATTAATGATAACCTGAGCTGCCATACTGACGGATTCACTCCAGTCGTCACACAGACACTACCTGCGTTAGACACTTTGTCATAGTATGCTGGGGGTTTGCACTGCCTGGCAGCGTGCTGTTTACCGGAAGCCGGGGCAACCGCCTGCCTGGGCTTGTGAACTCAGGCTGCCTGGCGCCTCGCCCAGGAGCCCTTCATTGCTTCACCTTGGAGACTTTAATGCCACACACCCCAGCAGATATAAACCTGTCAGATGACTACAATTTACTTCCAAAAAATTAGAAAATTACTACCAAATTTTATTCTCAATAAACACATACAGTATAACATGTTGAAGGTTATTTTTCCATTTTATTTGATAACATTTAGAAAATGGACATCAGCAACCATGTCTACCATTGTTTTGCCCGTCTGCTTTTTATTAATGTAAAGGTCTGGGAACTGAGGAGACCAATTGCTGGAGTTTTGGGAGAGGAGTGTTGTCCCATTCTTCCCTAATGTAGGATTCTAAACAGTCCTGGATTTTCTTGTTTCATAATTTGCCAAATACTCTCTATTGGTGAAAGGTCTGAGCTGCCATGCTGTTGTGTAGTAGGCCTTCCCTGAAAGAAATATCGTCTGTCTGTCTGGCTGGGAGCATTTGTTGTTCTAAAACGTCAAAATATTGCTTAGTATATATAATAGTGCTGTTTAGCCCATGCCATAGACAGGCTAGGAATGCCTCAAAAATGCTGGAGCCCCCCTCTCCCCATACATAACCATCCAAACAATATTCTTACCTTCGATCCTCGCCGGGGATACAGCAACATGATTGGCTGCCTAGTAAGTGTTTAGCACCTGCATGGGTGTTGGTCCACTTTAAGCATACCGAAATCCTGCGGTCTGCTTTGTACCGGGTAGGGTCAAGGTTCACAAAGACACTAACCCACCTCATTCCACTGACTGTGTGATGGGGCTACTAGGAAACGGCTACGCGCAGCAGTAATGCATGCCTGGTTATCTGTCCCTCATCCATTGAGCTCTTCTAGCTAATGTTGAGCATTTCTCAAATGCAGAGATGCTATGAGGGGGTATTTTAGGTCAGGATCCTTCCTGGAATAGAGTAACAAGGTAGGATTTAGTTCTGCTTTAAATGGACTGTAAAGGGTAAAAAGAAGAAATAGGCAATTAATAATTGGTTGTAGCACATTGACAAAGAAATCAAGTTAAATATAAGAAACATTCAGATAGGGGTTCCAGGGTCCGCCTACTCACTGCGGGCCTAAACAGTACATAAAACAGGAAGGACTGGAAGATTGAACACCCTTAACACAGGAAAATGCATTCAAAAAGGAAAAAGGTTTAATTGGCAATAAGTGACAAAATGGTGACACGAGGTGTATATATACAAAACATAATATACAAGTTGACCGCTGAATGTAGAAAATGGTAAATGCTGCAAGCAGTGCCACGAGGGCTCACTGTCCAAACAAGCAAGCAGGGATCATGAGTAAAGGGATAAGCGCAAAGTCCAGTAGCAGAATAGACAAAACAAGGAGCTCCTCATGAAGAAGGCTCTTTGACGAGCTGAAACGTCAGGACCTCTCTCTGTCCACACGATGCTGCAGCCATTACAGCCTTAATCCTTGTAAGTGCTCTCTGCATCTTCACCTTCTTTCTGGACATTCTAACATTTTTACTTGCAACCAGGGAAGTTTTGTCTATTCTGCTACTGGACTTTGCGCTTATCCCTTTACTCATGATCCCTGCTTGCTTGTTTGGACAGTGAGCCCTCGTGGCACTGCTTGCAGCATTTACCATTTTCTACATTCAGCGGTCAACTTGTATATTATGTTTTGTATATATACACCTCGTGTCACCATTTTGTCACTTATTGCCAATTAAACCTTTTTCCTTTTTGAATGCATTTTCCTGTGTTAAGGGTGTTCAATCTTCCAGTCCTTCCTGTTTTATAAAAAGAAGAAATAGGACTCCTGCTTGTGCCTCCCTTCGGTAGGGTGCTCAGAAACGTACTCGTTTTTGAGAACTGGTGTCCTGGAAATACTCCTGCCGCCTCCTACAGAGACGGTGCACCCCCTCTACTGCTCCAGTCATTATGACTGATATGGGGGGGTGGGACCACATTCAACATTTCGCTGATGAATGGTTGTTGAACATCCCAGGGCACATTCACGCTGTGGGACATCAATCTCAGTAATGGAGACATTTCTGAGTGACAGGCTTAGATGCAGCAGCTTGGGGTGGAAGGGTATTATTTTATTTTTTTACTTGCTACGCTCACCTTTATTTAAAAAATGTATGTTTTTTTTCCCCCTGGGAGATAGGATGCTTATTAACCACAAGTCTATGGGTATCATCAGGACCAGGAGCACATAATATATGATGCCTGTGCCTGGCTGGCCCTTATGACACCTAGGGGTCTGTTAGATGAACTATGTAGTCAGGAAGTAAAGATCTTTTTTCTCACTGGTGTCACAAAATCAAAAAAGAGCATGAAATTGCTTCTAACTCTTCCACAATCTTTCCAAAAAGGATCTTGTTTGTGGCACTTCGCCTAAAATTACCAGCCACAGGTTCTCTTCATTGAGCTTCCAATCACATCGCTTACAGCCACCATCTAACGAGCAGCCTCCTTCTACGGAACACAGCCGCCCGGAGCTATTGACTCAGCGGAATAGCCGTTCTCCTGTAAAACGAGTATTTTCCAACTATACTAAATTTAGAGCTGCTGGAAGGAGGGGTGTTCCTGGACCATGAGAGAACCCAACGTTTCCATAGCAACAGGCTCCTCCAGACTGCCTGAACAAATACATGAAGACAAATATGCTGGCTTATGCAGAGAATACTGGAGCCCCAAAAAGCTGGGTAACAAGGTTACCAGGTTGGAGTGATTCCACATTGGGCCAGTGCAGAGGTTGCTCTTCACGCCGCTGGTGGGTGACATTGCTCATTAGAGGTAATGTTCTGTGAAAAATCTTCAGTCTGCAGAACGGCCCACAGAAATCCGTTCCGCATCAGTTATCCATAATGGATGGGGGCTGCAAAAAAAAAAAAAGAAGTGACTGTTACTAGATAGGGACATGTGACTGACTTACACTTACCTCAGTGCTGCTGAAATAGGATGCTAATGATTGGGGAACCTATTCCAGGCTGCACTGCCAATTTTTCCTCTGCTGGAAGGGAGCATCTGGCTGTCATGCTGATCCGCCTGTTTCAAGCTTTAGGATGCCAGTTAGTGTGGAGGGCTGCCATACTGCCAGATGATTGGATGTACAATCCCCCAATACAGACCACTGCTGGAGTCACCAATGAGAGGGACAGTTTGGCTATGCTACAGGAGACTGTTATCAGAGATGTAATCAGCAGCAGTGGGGCCCTGGTGCCAATATGTAACTGGGACCCCATTGCAAGGCAAACAGAAAAATGTCTCTGGCTGTCTATGGTTACCCTACTAGAGGTTCAAAACTATAGGGACTACACAGTAAAATTAGGGAGGTGTAGCCGTTTTGACCGATGCCCCCCTAACACTCATGATCCCTGATGCACCCTCTGTAGCTACACCTGTAAAGAAGACCTACAGTCCAAAATGACTGCAAGTCCCTTCACCACTTCTACCTCAAATTCTCGATTTGTAATGTCTCCTCTGCATAAACCGGAAAAACCCAATTTTAGGCAGAATTACGCACCAGTCCCACATTCCACTACTTGGGCAAATATGTACCTGGGACCCCACTGCAGGTTACATGTGAAACTTAGGCTATTTTTGTTAGCTTGTGCTTCTTGTTGCCATCGTTATCCTAATAAAGGCTTTAAATATATAATTCCAATAGAGACTGCACTGTAAAAATAAGGGACAGTCCTGATTAGATAACTCTTGTGGTATATGGAAGCAGCCATGATGAGATTACTGCGGCATGCCACCCCCATGGAGAGGAGAAAGGGGGGTGCTTTGTTCTATACATCTCAATATAAGACGATTGGCAGTCACAGGTAATCTCTTCATGGCTGACCCCATGAACCACAAGATTTATTTAGACTGGACTGTCTCCTTTAGAGATGAGGCAATCATAAAGAGGTGCCTCCTGACATTCATGGACCCTTATCCACTTGCTGTATCTCCACCTCTGCAGGAGCTCTGCAGTGAAAAATGACTTGGCTCACCCCCTGTACCCCAGGGCATCCTAATTTGAGATTCTCCTGTGCGCAAACTGTAAAATCCCAACATTTCACATAATTACCCACTAGCCCCTCATTCCACCACTAGGGGGTGGCCACTTTTGGATCACAACGTGACTGCCAGTGAACAAGGTGGTTTCAATTAGGGCACAATAGGCCACCAACAGTCACATGGGGCACCGATGGGTAGTTCTGCCTGATTGCGGGCTTCCTTGTGCTGTTTGCACAGAAGGGCATCTAAAACTGGCTTCATATTTGACTGGACGTCTACTCACCCTGCTATGCAGACAAAGTCGGAGCCTGAAACACATGCAAAACTACTTACCAGGTACTTGGGAGCACAGAGCACCGCAAACCGTGGGACCAGTCTTGCTGGGGGGGGGGGGAGGGTTGTTCTTCAGCTATGAGGATACACCCATGCTGTGATCATTAACAATTTTTTTTAATAAAAGTTAGATTACCTTAATGTCTGCACATCAGTGCATCCCAAATTACCAAGCCGGGTGAGTGGACATCATGGACAAAAACGATAGACACCTACAGTATGAATCCCCACAGGGATGCAAATCATTAATAGTAATCGAGAAAATGCAGCCCACCCTTCAGATGCCACAATAAATGGATTGCTTAGCGCCACTCACTGTGTACAAATGTGTGGGAACTACCAGGCATTGCCTTGGTACACTGGCCGTTTGAAGCAACAGGAGACATGCATGGACCCCGGCCCCTAGATCTTCATAATGGCTATCAACAATCTGGCCCCAGAGGGACATGCTTTGATGGATCAAATTCCCAAAATTGTCATACAGAGGAGACAATCTTTAGAGAGTCTATTCCATCCCACAGTGTGATGCACACACCACATTGCACTGTGAGCTATCTGAATTCCAATAAAAGGCTCATGACTGCTTTAGAAAGTATCACTGATTAGCCCAAATGATGTAAAGGGCCACACCAGACCCTTCCTCCAAAAAAAAAAAAAAAGACCCCACCACCTCCAAATAGCGATCCTTCACCCCAAATCCAGCCCCTGAGGTTAGCACTGCTGCAGCTGGCAGTAACGAATGCCCGCCGCCATCTTCCCGGAAGTTCTGTCCAGCCGATTGGAGCAGCGCTTTCCACATCGTAAGAGCTCCCACCTGCCCATTCAGGTTATTTTTACAGGAAGGGGCTGGAGTGGCCATTTAAAGTGGACCAAAACCCACGCTGGAGTCTGAGACTTTCCAGATTCAGGATGCTTCACTGTGTAAAACCCCCCAGGTCGCCCAATACACTCACCTTCTCCCCGATCCAACGGAGCATGCACCACTGCTCCTTGCCGTACCTTTAGCAGGGCCCACTCCTAGTATTTTTGAGTGGCCAGCATGAGCATGCTCCCTGTTGGAGGGCGGCAGGCTGATTCTTTACTAATGGCAGGTAGCGGCAGATGAGCGTCTGTAGAGCGGATTTCAGAGCGACCGCTAGTAGTTGCTGTGCTCGGCCATGGATCATTGTTTCAGAGCACCTCCGGCATTGATGAATATATTGTGTGAGTTGCAGTACTAGGCTGTATGGGAGCAAACCGTAACGCCAGCTCAGTGCGACTGACTCACACCACATTCATCAAAAAAACAGCCTCAAACAGTGCCGGCGCTCAAAATCATGTAGTTGTAGCCCATAGTGCCAGAGGCTGTGTGATTGGGGTCTGTTTATGAACATGTATCCACTAGTAACATAGCGAAAACATGTGGAATTACATTGTTATAACATTGTAACATGAACACTTAATACCAGACATGTAAGGACAATTCTGCATAAAAATATTATCAATCAAAAAAGTTTTCAAAAATGTCATTTTCTTGCCCACGATACATGTCAGAAGTTTTGAGATTTTTTTTTTTTAAGGAAAAAAAAAAATTGGGATCACGAAAGGGATTTAAGGATTGTCCATAGAAATGTATGGGAGAGCGCCAGGTAACAACAGGTAAGACATGGCGCTCTGCAAGACTGAACGTCGGTGCTGTACGCCGAGCCTGGGATAATGATGAATCGAACGCTACATGGCGTTGTTCCAGTCGCTCACCAGATTCGGCTTCATAAATGTGTAATTGCATGCCGTCTCCGGCGCTCACCTGACGCTACCTGCCGCTGTACAGGCACCTCCTGGCGCTATTCATTCATGAATAAGGCCCTTAGTTGATCCTTAGACGAGTGGACGGGAGCAGATCCAAACGCGCTGATTGGACAAGAGAGGTGAGGACCAAAATCCAGGAGAGTCAAAATCCTAGGTTTTGGTCCACTTTAACACAATGGACCACTCAGCAGGGAGCTGGCAGGTTTTGACTCATAGCGTTTGTTACAGTCACAGCAAAAGGGAGAGCTAGCCCATCCGAAATGATTCACATCTCAATATATGGCTTCCTGAAATGTGTTGTCCTACTAGGCATAAGGGTGTTTATTACAACAAAAAAAACACTGCAAACATTTTTTATAGCAAACTTTATTCTTTATTTCAGATTGTTACCTGCTTCAGCTTTGTAGCAATACAGACAGGAGGTGCCAGTGCTTTAGGCTCCACCTCTGGCAAACCTTTAATGGAGGAAACCTCTGTATCTGTCTCATTGAACCAAACATGATGGCTGTTATTTGATAAAAGTTGTTTTTTTTTTTGGCAGTGTGCCAATCCCATAAGCAGGGGCATTGAAACACTGGGACTGTTGTTGCCATGGTAACCCAGTAAGTTATTTTTTTGCAAAGATTCAGAAATGATGGTTGGCTGCAGCCTTTTTTTTTTTTTTAACATTAAAATCTGCGCAAATGGATCCCATCCACCCTCTGTTCCACATCCGTTTGCCAACACTGGTATTGAATTTCTTAAAGGCACCCATGATAAGAAGTAGCTACAGTAGCTCATACATGCATCTCTTAATATTGCCTTATTTTGGGAATGTGGCCTTTCAGGTTTATCTAAAGCCCACTTTAAATGTATAGTGACACAGACTCGTGGGAGAACAGGGATTGATCTCTGTGGCTTGGTTGGTATTAATGTGGACTGAAACAGGACCTAGTATCAAAGGCCAGATAGGAAGTCCACAGAGCAAGTCCGCTCTGCAGCCGCATACCGATTCTGGTCAGCCAGCAGGCCTAAATGTCTGCTGGTGGGAACGCAAATAGCGCTCCGCTTTACACGATCTTTAGCTGGGTTCTGCAAGTAGGCGAGTATCAGGGTTTTAGGTGGTGTGTGTGTGGGTAGCGTTTTATTCTGTAGGGTATCACAAATCAGGAGTTACAGAAATTGGACCATAAATCATTTTTTACTTTTGGTCTGCTTCAAAGTAGACCTTGAGTTTTCTATTAACTGCCATCCCCTGGTATCTATATTTGGCATGTCCTTCCTAAGGATCCTGAAAGCAGGCCTTCAGTCAAAAATCAGTGGTGGTCAGCTAACCCTGCAAGCTCCATGGAATCCCAATTTGTGTCTGTAATAACAAGCATGAGCAGAGCTACTTCCCTTCTATATGCAAAACCTTACAAAACCACAGCTGGCGTGGCATCACACAGGACCACTGTGCCAGCCTGATTGATTGCTGGAGATTATGTGGGGTTTGTCCCATGCCACTCAGGATAAGCCACACCACGTACCAAGCTTTTTATTTAGAAAAACACAAAATAAAATAAACAGTTCAGAGGACTACTCACACCCTTTCCATAACACAGAAAGGAAAGGAGGAAAAGCAGACTTTGAGAATGTCACATGACAAGTGATGGAACATGGATCAACCATGAGATGAGGAAAGACTCAAACATCTAAGAGAGGAACAAGACACTTTCAAAAAGGGACCATTCTGGACTTTTACTGTATTATTTCAATTTTTATTTTGTGTTTTTAAGTAAACAATTTAGTACCTATAACGCCAGTGTGTTTTATCCCTAGCGGCGTGGGACAGACCGAAAACAGCGGGTCGTGATGAACCCTGAGAGAAGGCACCACCTAATGTTTATCAGGTGGATTTCATACAGCCACTAGGGTTGATTCCGCACCATATTTACATTTTCTTGTTACTTTTTTCCTCAGGGCAATTCAGCACCATTTTTAGCAGCGCAATTTTTTTTGCACAGCTAAATGTAATGCTGGATTGGGGGAAAAAATATGGTGCTGAATCAATGAGGGCTTTTGCAGCATCTCCACCTGAGAGCATAGCGACGCGATTTTTTAGCATCCCGGCAGATCAAAATCTAGGCTGTGGTGGTGAGTGAACAGACCCGTCAACATCCAATAAACTAGACCAGTGAAATTGAGGTTAAAGAGAAACTAAAATACTCCAGGGCCATCCAAGTCCAACTCCTTGGGGCATCCCGGTCGCCCATTCCACTTACCTGCTCCCAGAGCCCTTACAGCGTCTTGGCGCCATATCTCCACTCACCTCTTTCTGAATGGCTGGCACAAGCACGCCCACAGCTAGAACCAAAGTGGGGATGAGGCTGGCGGGGCACTCTGCTCCCCGGTCAGATGGCTTAGCTGCTAGCAGAGCCGAAGGGAACTGAGTGACATAGGAGAATGAAATTCCCGGGTGTTGTCCTTCTTTAAGTGGTTCTGCAGTCCCAAGTACAAAGCTGCAAGGGAGGGCTTAAAGAGGAGAAACACCTGGGAATTTCACCATGCCTGTTTGTGTGCATCTCCCTAGATTGTCTGTAACTTACTTAGCATTCATTCACTCGGAGCACATTCCATTCAGCTTTTGCTTTGCCCCTCTGAGTGGCAAGCAAAGCTGAATAGCGGGCAAGTCTCTGCATGTACATGAGGGCCAGGCTTTTTCTGAAAGGTTGGTGCAGGGATGCACCCAAGGCCCATGCATGCACTGTCGGATCAACGAAAAGCTGTTGCTGTAGGTGGAAGAGGACTACACAATCCAGATGGCTTCCATTGCATTGCAGCCTTCATATTTACCTAAAGCTCCCCCCCATCTTCCTAGGGCTCCTTTAAAGTGGACTTAGATCCCCCCTGGCAACTTTGTTCTAAGTACAGTTTAGGTGCAGAAGAAAGCTAAAACCACATACCGCTGCAGCTCTTCAGTCCTGAATTCAGGAGCTACTCCCCTTTTCCTTGTGAAACCATGGCAGGGACAGAAAAACTGCTCCATAATGCTGTGCTGCATGCTTACTACTGGAAGGAGCGGTGCCACACTTGTGTGCATTTGTTTCCTTGTCAGATGGAACTCAGAAAAGTTTTTATTACAGCACTCACTGACCGCGCGAAGAGTTAGAGTAGATTAGTATAGATACTCCTCCTGACAGAAAGTTGCAATGGAGGGGTTTAGGTCTGCAGCCACAGCCTAAAATGACCCATGTATGCTACCTTTACACAACCCTGTGGGTCACTCATATCATATACGTCACCACAGACCTGCCTATAACATTTGGTGCCTTCATACCAAACACAGCTTTCCTACCATCTACAGTAACTTGTGTTCAACCCAGCCCATCCCCCATAAACAACCCTTAATGTGAAATAAATTCCCCTGTAAAAAAAGGGGGGGGAGGTTATAGATCACATTTACAGCAGTGATTTAGTTGGGCTCCATAATGGAGTTATACCTACACTACCAGGTGGAGGCTGAGTCGGATTGGACTGGCTACCATTTTTAACAGCTTGAGAACCACATTCAGCACAGAGATGGTTGTGAGCCACATTTATGTTATGGCCTGTTTGCAGTCCCCCGTACTTACAAATGACATTAGCACCAGTGAGCACCCACCCCCACAGAATACCTGTCCTCTCTACAAGTGGATTACACTGCCCCAAAAAGGTTAAAGCAATCCTAAAGTTAAAATGTTGTGCAGGCCTACTTGGCCCTGCAGCATACAGCAGTCCTTATTCCTCTGCTATGGTATCACATGATACCACATGGGGAGGCTGGGAAATAGAGTAAGCCCCTGGCACATGAGCCCAGACAGTCTTTGAACCGGACCTTCAGCATCATTTAATGAAAAACCTAAACCCCCCAAAAAAACTATTCCCCAGCATCTAAAATTAATATATTGCAGTAGATGCAGGTAGGATGATTTTTAATGTGAGCAATCTGTATGTACAGGGTGGGGGAAACATAAGATGTGCTCTTATTCAGGGGGAAAGTAGGGTTTAAGCCACACAGCAATCTGGAATATGCTTAATTTTTAAGGAAAATGCTAAAATTTGGTCACCAATCTGAAGATATTTGACTTTTTTCACTTCAAATGCAAGACATTTAGTCCATTAATAATATAAAAAGAAAAAAAACACCCAACCAAAAAAGACCACACCACAAACACCCCCAAAACATAAAACCGTAATGTCCATTATAACCCCACCCTTAGTGAACCGTTAAAACCAATAACTGTATGCCTCCCCCTTGAGAGACTAAATTGGGGAAAGCTTGGAGGTTCCGGTTATAAGTGAAAATGTCCGACCCAATGTACCGTTTGCTTAAAGTGACAGCCCCTGATTTCAATACCATTTCCCCTGGAATAATGACACACATCCAATAAAAATCAAATACAATAAAATAAGGGAACCTGTCCTTAAAAAGAATGGAGCGACCTTGGAATAGAAATGAATACTGAGCATGAGGAACATCTAGCACAAAGATGATACATGCTGGTTAAGGTGACTTTGGTCCTTTTGAGGGCAACCAAAGGTTTGAGCTGGTCCATTCAAAATCAGACAACATCAATAGTGGAAGTGCAGAGAGATATCGAGCAGCATGTGTTATAGTGCAGAGCGACCATTGTTGTGTTTTTGGTTTGTACAGTGATCTTCCAGTTGTGTGCAGGCAACTAGATTTGGTCCATCACAAAAAAAAAAAGAAAAAAAAAAAAGAGATGAAGGTCTTTATGAAGCAAATGGTAACAGGTTCCTCCTGAGTGTGACCACTACCCAACATACACATCCAATTTTTAAGCCAAGTTCAGGGTGAGGAGGCCTGATCCATGCCGAAGGAGTGAGAAGAAGAGAAAGACATCTTATTGGACACTTTTTCTCCTCTGCTGGAACTCTATACTGCGCCCTGGGAGAGCCACCATACAGAAGAACAAGGGTGTGCTTGCTCTATTTTCATTATGTGCAGGAGGGAGGCAGAAGGTCAGGATCCACAAAGAAGGTTGCAAAGATGCCGTGACAGACAGCCTAGAGCTCCTCGTAATCCCCACCCGATGGTGCCTTGCTTGGAGCTCCTCCACCAAGAAAGGCTTCCAGTTCATCAAAGTCATCTTTTGCTTTTGGCTTCTTGGGCTTTTTCTTCTTCTCCTCTTTGCCCTCATCTTTATCTTTGCTCTTCTTGTGTTTGCTTTTCTTCTTTGTTGATTTGTCTTCCTCTGAATCCTGGCAGGAAAGAACAGAACCTGGGGTCTTAAAAATAGATTTGGCTCTTCTGACTGAAATTATCCCAAAAGTATCCAATGCATGATCCAATGTTAAAGCAGCAAAAAGGCTCACCTTGGCATGGTTACCTACCCCAAATACTTGGCACTAGCTTGCTTCCCCCCCACCCAAATCTTCACTCTAAACCACCCTCCCCTTTATTGCTCCATTTCCATTGTTTGCCTTAAGATTATCTAGATTTCCATCGCCCTGCCATTCATGTGTCATTCTTGCTCCCATGCCCCGTCTCTACCTTTCCTCCATGCCCCCCAATACCTTTTTGCTGACACAATCCCAGTTGCTCATTCCCCCACCATTCCCCCACCATCCGATCTTCACATCCCTATTTTTCTTCTGTGTTTCTCTCTTGCTAAAAATACAATTCTGTGTTTACTCATCTTGTAGAATTGGTATTATAAGTATGCAGCACGTTCTGCTCCAGATAATGATTTATAACAGATGGGAATTACTCCGCCAGAGGGCGCTTGACTGCAGAGATGGCAAAAAGAGGCCCCTCCCGGTCCCATATATACCCGGGACCTCCCACAAATTCCCCAGTATTAAAAAGCAGTAAGGAGAACCAGGAGAAGCCAATGATAAATAACGTTAACAAGGATATCAATCACCACACAGAGGATCCAAGATAATGCAAACAGGGTGGGGTGGAGCAGGACGTGTTGCATACTTATAATACCAATTCTACAAGGTGAGTAAACACAGAATTGTATTATTCTAAGTATGCAGCACGTCCTGCTCCAGATAATGATTCATAACAGATGGGACATCCAATAGCAGTGTCCGTACATAGGGTGGGATCCCCAAAAGCAACAACGCGCAGTTCAAACCAATGCCGCCTGCAGAACCTTGCAGCCAAAAACAGCATCAGCTGAGGCCTGAACATCAACCTTGTAAAACATGGAAAAGGTATGAACAGAAGACCAAGTAGCAGCCTTACAAACTTGTTCAACGGAAGCCTGGTGCTGGAAGGCCCAGGAGGCCCCAACAGCACGTGTAGAATAATCAGTAACACGGAAAGGAGGATTCTTTCCCCTAGCAGAATAGGCCCTAAAAATAGCCTGACAAATCCTTTTGCTAATAGTAGACTTAGCAGGAGCCAGACCCTTCTTGGGACCCGAAGGGACCACAAACAAGGCATCAGTCTTTCTAAAAGGTGCAGTAGCCACCAAGTAGAACTTCAAATTCCTGACCACATCCAGGGAATGTAAGGCCCTCTCCTTGGAATTACCAGGATTAGGGCACAAGGAAGGAAGCACAATGTCCTGATTGAGATGGAAGGCAGAGACAACCTTAGGCAAGAAATCAGGTTTAAATCGGAAAACCACCTTGTCCTGGTGTCTCTCAAAGTAGGGGGCCTGAATAGAAAGGGCCGCCAACTCCGAAACACGCCTGACCGAGGTGATAGCCACCAAAAAGGCAACTTTAAGAGTAAGAATAGACAGAGCAGCCTCATGCACAGGCTCAAATGGAGGGCCCTGAAGGGCAGACAAAACCAAAGTCAAGTCCCAAATCGGCAACAAAGGTTTGCGAGGGTGACGCACATGAGCAACCCCCTGGAAGAAGGTCTTGGCCAGAGGATGTTGAGCGAAAGATCTCTGGAAGAAAACAGCCAAGGCAGAAACGTGACCCTTGAGCGTGCTGAGCTGAAGTCCCAGATCCAGACCATGCTGAAGGAACTCCAGAATCCTAGGAATGGAAAACACCCAACAGGGAAGGACCCTAGACTCATACCAGTCAATGTAGGTCCGCCAGATCCTATAGTGGATGGTAGAAGAGGAATTCTTCCTAGCCCTGACTAGAGTATTAACCACAGAATCAGAAAGCCCCTCATCCCTTAAGATGGAGGTCTCAGCAGCCAGGCCGTCAAAGCCAGCGTTTGTAAATTGGGATGGCATAGCCGCCCTTGAGCGAGAAGGTCCGGCACTAGGGGCAGAGCGTACTGATCTACTGCCAGCTGAACGATATCTGCGAACCACACCTGTCTTGGCCAACGAGGGGCCACCAGGATTGCTGGCACCCTTTCCTGAGCCAGCTTGCGCAGAACCCTGCCCAGCAGGGGGAATGGAGGAAAAAGATACAGGAGACGGAACCCCTGACAGGATAGCGTCAGAGCATCCACCGCAAGGGCCAGGGGATCCTGGGACAGAGAGACAAAGACTGGGAGCTTGTGATTGTGGCGGGACGCAAACAGGTCCACTTCCGGAACCCCCAATGGTGACACAGGGATAGGAAGACCTCGCTGTTGAGAGACCATTCCCCCAGGCGAGAAGTCCCCCTGCTCAGAAAATCTGCCTCCGGATTCTCCACCCCCGGAATGTACACTGCTGAGATGCAAGGGACATTGTCCTCCGCCCAGGACAGAATCATGGACACCTCCTTGAAGGCACCCTTGCTCCGAGTCCCTCCCTGATGATTGATGTAAGCAACCGCCGTCTGGTTGTCTGAGCGAACTTGGACCGGCCGACCCCGCAGGTGAGGAGTCAATTGGGCCAAAATCAACCGAACTGCCCTCAGTTCCAGAATGTTGATAAGAGCATGGGCCTCCTGAGGGCCCCACAGCCCCTGGAATTGTAGGGACTTCCAGAAGCCCCCCCCCAACCTGACAGGCTGGCATCCGTGGTGACTGTCTCCCAACAGGGGGCCAGGAAGGATCTGCCCCCCAACAGGTCCAGGCACCACAAGATGGACCGCCGAACCAGAGGAGACAGAACGAAGGCCTGATCAAGAGACAGTGGACTCTTGTCCCAGACTGATAGGAGATGGAGTTGAAGAGGTCTCATGTGAAACTGCGCATATTGAACCGCCTCGAAACAGGACACCATCTGCCCCACTAGCTGCATCCCCTTGCGGATGGAGGGGTGAGGGCATGACAGAAGGAAGTGAACCAGAGCTTGCAGAGAGTCCACCTACTGCTGAGGAAGAAAGATCCTGGCCTGAACAGTATCCAGATTCATGCCCAGGAAGGAAGTCACCAGAGATGGGGATAGGGAAGATTTGGGGTGATTGATCACCCAGCCGAACGACTCCAGAACCGTCACCACCCGCTGGGTATCCAATACCGCCTGCTGGAAGGACCGAGAAGTGATGAGAAGGTCGTCCAGATGGGGAAGAATGCGAATGCCCTGAGCCCTGAGGAGAGCCATGACACCCGCCAGCACCTTGGTGAAGACCCTGGGGGCCGAAGTGAGACCGAAGGGCAGTGCCACAAATTGGTAGTGCTGGTCCGCCAGTGCGAACCTGAGGAATCTCTGATGCCCTGGGAAGACTGTAACATGAAGGTAAGCATCTTTGATGTCTATGGAGGTCATGAAGTCTCCTGGGCGCAATGAACTGATCGCGGAGCGCAGGGTCTCCATGCAAAAGTGCCTGTTCCTGATGAACTTGTTGAGCAGCTTTAAGTCCAGAATGGGTCTGACGGACCCATCCCTTTTAGGAACTGTGAACAGATTGGAATAAAAACCCCAACCTCTTTCCACAGGAGGGACCTGACAGATGACCCCCAAGCCCAGTAGATTTTGCACAGTCAGAAACAGCCCATGAGCTGCCAAGGGGTCTAGAGGAATCCGAGAACAGAGAAATCTTGGAGGCGGCCATGCAGCGAACTCTAGCTTGTAGCCGGAGGACACAACCTCCAGAATCCACCTGTCTGAGACCTGTTGTCTCCAGACACAAGCGAAGAGCCGCAGCCGTCCCCCCACCTGGATGGGTGAGGGTGCCCCTTCATGGCTGAGGAGGCTTGGCAACAGATTTGGGCTTGGACCCCCAGGAAGATCCGGGGCGGGCACGACCTCTGCCCCTGCCCCAGAAGTCTCCCCTAGAGCCTGCAAAGGAGACCCCTCTCCCGGGCCTGGACCCGCGGTAGGTACAAAGGCCCCTGAACGCCGAAAGGGCCGCAACTGCTTCTTACACTGAGGCAACTTACCCCCCTTGGCAAACAGGTCCAAGTGGTCACCAAATAAGCGCAGCCCCTTAAAGGGGAGTCCCGTGAGGGCCTTCTTAGCAGCGTTAACAGCTGCCCACTGGCGCAGCCAAACAGAGCGGCGTATAGCAACCACCAACGCAGAGGTTCTACTACACATCCTAATGGTGTCATCTAAGGCAGAGAGGACATATGCAATAAACATTTCACACTGTGACAAGGCCCTGAACTCGGCACTAGCAGTATCATCAGGAGCGCCTTCCAACAGACCCTTGAGGAAAGACCTAATAGCAACAGCAGTAATAGCAGAAGCACAGACAGGGCGCAAGGCAGACCCCACACAGGCAAAAGCATGGGAAGCCAGCTGGTCAATGCGCCGGTCCTCACTATCCTTAAGAGTAGTGGAATCAGGGGGATGGACCACAGAAGTGTTGGACAACCCCAATACTGGTGCATCCACTTCTGGAGGGGTTGACCAACATTTAACCACATCAGCGGGAAAAGGGTACCTTTTATCCCAACCCTTGGGGATTCCCGGAAGCCGGCCGGGACGCTCCCATTCTTTGAGAACAAGATTATTGAAATGGGCCTGTTCTGGAAATTCCAGACGTACATACAGCAGTCCTTATTCCTCTGCTATGGTATCACATGATACCACATGGGGAGGCTGGGAAATAGAGTAAGCCCCTGGCACATGAGCCCAGACAGTCTTTGAACCGGACCTTCAGCATCATTTAATGAAAAACCTAAACCCCCCAAAAAACTATTCCCCAGCATCTAAAATTAATATATTGCAGTAGATGCAGGTAGGATGATTTTTAATGTGAGCAATCTGTATGTACAGGGTGGGGGAAACATAAGATGTGCTCTTATTCAGGGGGAAAGTAGGGTTTAAGCCACACAGCAATCTGGAATATGCTTAATTTTTAAGGAAAATGCTAAAATTTGGTCACCAATCTGAAGATATTTGACTTTTTTCACTTCAAATGCAAGACATTTAGTCCATTAATAATATAAAAAGAAAAAAAACACCCAACCAAAAAAGACCACACCACAAACACCCCCAAAACATAAAACCGTAATGTCCATTATAACCCCACCCTTAGTGAACCGTTAAAACCAATAACTGTATGCCTCCCCCTTGAGAGACTAAATTGGGGAAAGCTTGGAGGTTCCGGTTATAAGTGAAAATGTCCGACCCAATGTACCGTTTGCTTAAAGTGACAGCCCCTGATTTCAATACCATTTCCCCTGGAATAATGACACACATCCAATAAAAATCAAATACAATAAAATAAGGGAACCTGTCCTTAAAAAGAATGGAGCGACCTTGGAATAGAAATGAATACTGAGCATGAGGAACATCTAGCACAAAGATGATACATGCTGGTTAAGGTGACTTTGGTCCTTTTGAGGGCAACCAAAGGTTTGAGCTGGTCCATTCAAAATCAGACAACATCAATAGTGGAAGTGCAGAGAGATATCGAGCAGCATGTGTTATAGTGCAGAGCGACCATTGTTGTGTTTTTGGTTTGTACAGTGATCTTCCAGTTGTGTGCAGGCAACTAGATTTGGTCCATCACAAAAAAAAAAAGAAAAAAAAAAAAGAGATGAAGGTCTTTATGAAGCAAATGGTAACAGGTTCCTCCTGAGTGTGACCACTACCCAACATACACATCCAATTTTTAAGCCAAGTTCAGGGTGAGGAGGCCTGATCCATGCCGAAGGAGTGAGAAGAAGAGAAAGACATCTTATTGGACACTTTTTCTCCTCTGCTGGAACTCTATACTGCGCCCTGGGAGAGCCACCATACAGAAGAACAAGGGTGTGCTTGCTCTATTTTCATTATGTGCAGGAGGGAGGCAGAAGGTCAGGATCCACAAAGAAGGTTGCAAAGATGCCGTGACAGACAGCCTAGAGCTCCTCGTAATCCCCACCCGATGGTGCCTTGCTTGGAGCTCCTCCACCAAGAAAGGCTTCCAGTTCATCAAAGTCATCTTTTGCTTTTGGCTTCTTGGGCTTTTTCTTCTTCTCCTCTTTGCCCTCATCTTTATCTTTGCTCTTCTTGTGTTTGCTTTTCTTCTTTGTTGATTTGTCTTCCTCTGAATCCTGGCAGGAAAGAACAGAACCTGGGGTCTTAAAAATAGATTTGGCTCTTCTGACTGAAATTATCCCAAAAGTATCCAATGCATGATCCAATGTTAAAGCAGCAAAAAGGCTCACCTTGGCATGGTTACCTACCCCAAATACTTGGCACTAGCTTGCTTCCCCCCCACCCAAATCTTCACTCTAAACCACCCTCCCCTTTATTGCTCCATTTCCATTGTTTGCCTTAAGATTATCTAGATTTCCATCGCCCTGCCATTCATGTGTCATTCTTGCTCCCATGCCCCGTCTCTACCTTTCCTCCATGCCCCCCAATACCTTTTTGCTGACACAATCCCAGTTGCTCATTCCCCCACCATTCCCCCACCATCCGATCTTCACATCCCTATTTTTCTTCTGTGTTTCTCTCTTGCTAAAAATACAATTCTGTGTTTACTCATCTTGTAGAATTGGTATTATAAGTATGCAGCACGTTCTGCTCCAGATAATGATTTATAACAGATGGGAATTACTCCGCCAGAGGGCGCTTGACTGCAGAGATGGCAAAAAGAGGCCCCTCCCGGTCCCATATATACCCGGGACCTCCCACAAATTCCCCAGTATTAAAAAGCAGTAAGGAGAACCAGGAGAAGCCAATGATAAATAACGTTAACAAGGATATCAATCACCACACAGAGGATCCAAGATAATGCAAACAGGGTGGGGTGGAGCAGGACGTGTTGCATACTTATAATACCAATTCTACAAGGTGAGTAAACACAGAATTGTATTATTCTAAGTATGCAGCACGTCCTGCTCCAGATAATGATTCATAACAGATGGGACATCCAATAGCAGTGTCCGTACATAGGGTGGGATCCCCAAAAGCAACAACGCGCAGTTCAAACCAATGCCGCCTGCAGAACCTTGCAGCCAAAAACAGCATCAGCTGAGGCCTGAACATCAACCTTGTAAAACATGGAAAAGGTATGAACAGAAGACCAAGTAGCAGCCTTACAAACTTGTTCAACGGAAGCCTGGTGCTGGAAGGCCCAGGAGGCCCCAACAGCACGTGTAGAATAATCAGTAACACGGAAAGGAGGATTCTTTCCCCTAGCAGAATAGGCCCTAAAAATAGCCTGACAAATCCTTTTGCTAATAGTAGACTTAGCAGGAGCCAGACCCTTCTTGGGACCCGAAGGGACCACAAACAAGGCATCAGTCTTTCTAAAAGGTGCAGTAGCCACCAAGTAGAACTTCAAATTCCTGACCACATCCAGGGAATGTAAGGCCCTCTCCTTGGAATTACCAGGATTAGGGCACAAGGAAGGAAGCACAATGTCCTGATTGAGATGGAAGGCAGAGACAACCTTAGGCAAGAAATCAGGTTTAAATCGGAAAACCACCTTGTCCTGGTGTCTCTCAAAGTAGGGGGCCTGAATAGAAAGGGCCGCCAACTCCGAAACACGCCTGACCGAGGTGATAGCCACCAAAAAGGCAACTTTAAGAGTAAGAATAGACAGAGCAGCCTCATGCACAGGCTCAAATGGAGGGCCCTGAAGGGCAGACAAAACCAAAGTCAAGTCCCAAATCGGCAACAAAGGTTTGCGAGGGTGACGCACATGAGCAACCCCCTGGAAGAAGGTCTTGGCCAGAGGATGTTGAGCGAAAGATCTCTGGAAGAAAACAGCCAAGGCAGAAACGTGACCCTTGAGCGTGCTGAGCTGAAGTCCCAGATCCAGACCATGCTGAAGGAACTCCAGAATCCTAGGAATGGAAAACACCCAACAGGGAAGGACCCTAGACTCATACCAGTCAATGTAGGTCCGCCAGATCCTATAGTGGATGGTAGAAGAGGAATTCTTCCTAGCCCTGACTAGAGTATTAACCACAGAATCAGAAAGCCCCTCATCCCTTAAGATGGAGGTCTCAGCAGCCAGGCCGTCAAAGCCAGCGTTTGTAAATTGGGATGGCATAGCCGCCCTTGAGCGAGAAGGTCCGGCACTAGGGGCAGAGCGTACTGATCTACTGCCAGCTGAACGATATCTGCGAACCACACCTGTCTTGGCCAACGAGGGGCCACCAGGATTGCTGGCACCCTTTCCTGAGCCAGCTTGCGCAGAACCCTGCCCAGCAGGGGGAATGGAGGAAAAAGATACAGGAGACGGAACCCCTGACAGGATAGCGTCAGAGCATCCACCGCAAGGGCCAGGGGATCCTGGGACAGAGAGACAAAGACTGGGAGCTTGTGATTGTGGCGGGACGCAAACAGGTCCACTTCCGGAACCCCCAATGGTGACACAGGGATAGGAAGACCTCGCTGTTGAGAGACCATTCCCCCAGGCGAGAAGTCCCCCTGCTCAGAAAATCTGCCTCCGGATTCTCCACCCCCGGAATGTACACTGCTGAGATGCAAGGGACATTGTCCTCCGCCCAGGACAGAATCATGGACACCTCCTTGAAGGCACCCTTGCTCCGAGTCCCTCCCTGATGATTGATGTAAGCAACCGCCGTCTGGTTGTCTGAGCGAACTTGGACCGGCCGACCCCGCAGGTGAGGAGTCAATTGGGCCAAAATCAACCGAACTGCCCTCAGTTCCAGAATGTTGATAAGAGCATGGGCCTCCTGAGGGCCCCACAGCCCCTGGAATTGTAGGGACTTCCAGAAGCCCCCCCCCAACCTGACAGGCTGGCATCCGTGGTGACTGTCTCCCAACAGGGGGCCAGGAAGGATCTGCCCCCCAACAGGTCCAGGCACCACAAGATGGACCGCCGAACCAGAGGAGACAGAACGAAGGCCTGATCAAGAGACAGTGGACTCTTGTCCCAGACTGATAGGAGATGGAGTTGAAGAGGTCTCATGTGAAACTGCGCATATTGAACCGCCTCGAAACAGGACACCATCTGCCCCACTAGCTGCATCCCCTTGCGGATGGAGGGGTGAGGGCATGACAGAAGGAAGTGAACCAGAGCTTGCAGAGAGTCCACCTACTGCTGAGGAAGAAAGATCCTGGCCTGAACAGTATCCAGATTCATGCCCAGGAAGGAAGTCACCAGAGATGGGGATAGGGAAGATTTGGGGTGATTGATCACCCAGCCGAACGACTCCAGAACCGTCACCACCCGCTGGGTATCCAATACCGCCTGCTGGAAGGACCGAGAAGTGATGAGAAGGTCGTCCAGATGGGGAAGAATGCGAATGCCCTGAGCCCTGAGGAGAGCCATGACACCCGCCAGCACCTTGGTGAAGACCCTGGGGGCCGAAGTGAGACCGAAGGGCAGTGCCACAAATTGGTAGTGCTGGTCCGCCAGTGCGAACCTGAGGAATCTCTGATGCCCTGGGAAGACTGTAACATGAAGGTAAGCATCTTTGATGTCTATGGAGGTCATGAAGTCTCCTGGGCGCAATGAACTGATCGCGGAGCGCAGGGTCTCCATGCAAAAGTGCCTGTTCCTGATGAACTTGTTGAGCAGCTTTAAGTCCAGAATGGGTCTGACGGACCCATCCCTTTTAGGAACTGTGAACAGATTGGAATAAAAACCCCAACCTCTTTCCACAGGAGGGACCTGACAGATGACCCCCAAGCCCAGTAGATTTTGCACAGTCAGAAACAGCCCATGAGCTGCCAAGGGGTCTAGAGGAATCCGAGAACAGAGAAATCTTGGAGGCGGCCATGCAGCGAACTCTAGCTTGTAGCCGGAGGACACAACCTCCAGAATCCACCTGTCTGAGACCTGTTGTCTCCAGACACAAGCGAAGAGCCGCAGCCGTCCCCCCACCTGGATGGGTGAGGGTGCCCCTTCATGGCTGAGGAGGCTTGGCAACAGATTTGGGCTTGGACCCCCAGGAAGATCCGGGGCGGGCACGACCTCTGCCCCTGCCCCAGAAGTCTCCCCTAGAGCCTGCAAAGGAGACCCCTCTCCCGGGCCTGGACCCGCGGTAGGTACAAAGGCCCCTGAACGCCGAAAGGGCCGCAACTGCTTCTTACACTGAGGCAACTTACCCCCCTTGGCAAACAGGTCCAAGTGGTCACCAAATAAGCGCAGCCCCTTAAAGGGGAGTCCCGTGAGGGCCTTCTTAGCAGCGTTAACAGCTGCCCACTGGCGCAGCCAAACAGAGCGGCGTATAGCAACCACCAACGCAGAGGTTCTACTACACATCCTAATGGTGTCATCTAAGGCAGAGAGGACATATGCAATAAACATTTCACACTGTGACAAGGCCCTGAACTCGGCACTAGCAGTATCATCAGGAGCGCCTTCCAACAGACCCTTGAGGAAAGACCTAATAGCAACAGCAGTAATAGCAGAAGCACAGACAGGGCGCAAGGCAGACCCCACACAGGCAAAAGCATGGGAAGCCAGCTGGTCAATGCGCCGGTCCTCACTATCCTTAAGAGTAGTGGAATCAGGGGGATGGACCACAGAAGTGTTGGACAACCCCAATACTGGTGCATCCACTTCTGGAGGGGTTGACCAACATTTAACCACATCAGCGGGAAAAGGGTACCTTTTATCCCAACCCTTGGGGATTCCCGGAAGCCGGCCGGGACGCTCCCATTCTTTGAGAACAAGATTATTGAAATGGGCCTGTTCTGGAAATTCCAGACGTACATACAGCAGTCCTTATTCCTCTGCTATGGTATCACATGATACCACATGGGGAGGCTGGGAAATAGAGTAAGCCCCTGGCACATGAGCCCAGACAGTCTTTGAACCGGACCTTCAGCATCATTTAATGAAAAACCTAAACCCCCCAAAAAACTATTCCCCAGCATCTAAAATTAATATATTGCAGTAGATGCAGGTAGGATGATTTTTAATGTGAGCAATCTGTATGTACAGGGTGGGGGAAACATAAGATGTGCTCTTATTCAGGGGGAAAGTAGGGTTTAAGCCACACAGCAATCTGGAATATGCTTAATTTTTAAGGAAAATGCTAAAATTTGGTCACCAATCTGAAGATATTTGACTTTTTTCACTTCAAATGCAAGACATTTAGTCCATTAATAATATAAAAAGAAAAAAAACACCCAACCAAAAAAGACCACACCACAAACACCCCCAAAACATAAAACCGTAATGTCCATTATAACCCCACCCTTAGTGAACCGTTAAAACCAATAACTGTATGCCTCCCCCTTGAGAGACTAAATTGGGGAAAGCTTGGAGGTTCCGGTTATAAGTGAAAATGTCCGACCCAATGTACCGTTTGCTTAAAGTGACAGCCCCTGATTTCAATACCATTTCCCCTGGAATAATGACACACATCCAATAAAAATCAAATACAATAAAATAAGGGAACCTGTCCTTAAAAAGAATGGAGCGACCTTGGAATAGAAATGAATACTGAGCATGAGGAACATCTAGCACAAAGATGATACATGCTGGTTAAGGTGACTTTGGTCCTTTTGAGGGCAACCAAAGGTTTGAGCTGGTCCATTCAAAATCAGACAACATCAATAGTGGAAGTGCAGAGAGATATCGAGCAGCATGTGTTATAGTGCAGAGCGACCATTGTTGTGTTTTTGGTTTGTACAGTGATCTTCCAGTTGTGTGCAGGCAACTAGATTTGGTCCATCACAAAAAAAAAAGAAAAAAAAAAAAGAGATGAAGGTCTTTATGAAGCAAATGGTAACAGGTTCCTCCTGAGTGTGACCACTACCCAACATACACATCCAATTTTTAAGCCAAGTTCAGGGTGAGGAGGCCTGATCCATGCCGAAGGAGTGAGAAGAAGAGAAAGACATCTTATTGGACACTTTTTCTCCTCTGCTGGAACTCTATACTGCGCCCTGGGAGAGCCACCATACAGAAGAACAAGGGTGTGCTTGCTCTATTTTCATTATGTGCAGGAGGGAGGCAGAAGGTCAGGATCCACAAAGAAGGTTGCAAAGATGCCGTGACAGACAGCCTAGAGCTCCTCGTAATCCCCACCCGATGGTGCCTTGCTTGGAGCTCCTCCACCAAGAAAGGCTTCCAGTTCATCAAAGTCATCTTTTGCTTTTGGCTTCTTGGGCTTTTTCTTCTTCTCCTCTTTGCCCTCATCTTTATCTTTGCTCTTCTTGTGTTTGCTTTTCTTCTTTGTTGATTTGTCTTCCTCTGAATCCTGGCAGGAAAGAACAGAACCTGGGGTCTTAAAAATAGATTTGGCTCTTCTGACTGAAATTATCCCAAAAGTATCCAATGCATGATCCAATGTTAAAGCAGCAAAAAGGCTCACCTTGGCATGGTTACCTACCCCAAATACTTGGCACTAGCTTGCTTCCCCCCCACCCAAATCTTCACTCTAAACCACCCTCCCCTTTATTGCTCCATTTCCATTGTTTGCCTTAAGATTATCTAGATTTCCATCGCCCTGCCATTCATGTGTCATTCTTGCTCCCATGCCCCGTCTCTACCTTTCCTCCATGCCCCCCAATACCTTTTTGCTGACACAATCCCAGTTGCTCATTCCCCCACCATTCCCCCACCATCCGATCTTCACATCCCTATTTTTCTTCTGTGTTTCTCTCTTGCTAAAAATACAATTCTGTGTTTACTCATCTTGTAGAATTGGTATTATAAGTATGCAGCACGTTCTGCTCCAGATAATGATTTATAACAGATGGGAATTACTCCGCCAGAGGGCGCTTGACTGCAGAGATGGCAAAAAGAGGCCCCTCCCGGTCCCATATATACCCGGGACCTCCCACAAATTCCCCAGTATTAAAAAGCAGTAAGGAGAACCAGGAGAAGCCAATGATAAATAACGTTAACAAGGATATCAATCACCACACAGAGGATCCAAGATAATGCAAACAGGGTGGGGTGGAGCAGGACGTGTTGCATACTTATAATACCAATTCTACAAGGTGAGTAAACACAGAATTGTATTATTCTAAGTATGCAGCACGTCCTGCTCCAGATAATGATTCATAACAGATGGGACATCCAATAGCAGTGTCCGTACATAGGGTGGGATCCCCAAAAGCAACAACGCGCAGTTCAAACCAATGCCGCCTGCAGAACCTTGCAGCCAAAAACAGCATCAGCTGAGGCCTGAACATCAACCTTGTAAAACATGGAAAAGGTATGAACAGAAGACCAAGTAGCAGCCTTACAAACTTGTTCAACGGAAGCCTGGTGCTGGAAGGCCCAGGAGGCCCCAACAGCACGTGTAGAATAATCAGTAACACGGAAAGGAGGATTCTTTCCCCTAGCAGAATAGGCCCTAAAAATAGCCTGACAAATCCTTTTGCTAATAGTAGACTTAGCAGGAGCCAGACCCTTCTTGGGACCCGAAGGGACCACAAACAAGGCATCAGTCTTTCTAAAAGGTGCAGTAGCCACCAAGTAGAACTTCAAATTCCTGACCACATCCAGGGAATGTAAGGCCCTCTCCTTGGAATTACCAGGATTAGGGCACAAGGAAGGAAGCACAATGTCCTGATTGAGATGGAAGGCAGAGACAACCTTAGGCAAGAAATCAGGTTTAAATCGGAAAACCACCTTGTCCTGGTGTCTCTCAAAGTAGGGGGCCTGAATAGAAAGGGCCGCCAACTCCGAAACACGCCTGACCGAGGTGATAGCCACCAAAAAGGCAACTTTAAGAGTAAGAATAGACAGAGCAGCCTCATGCACAGGCTCAAATGGAGGGCCCTGAAGGGCAGACAAAACCAAAGTCAAGTCCCAAATCGGCAACAAAGGTTTGCGAGGGTGACGCACATGAGCAACCCCCTGGAAGAAGGTCTTGGCCAGAGGATGTTGAGCGAAAGATCTCTGGAAGAAAACAGCCAAGGCAGAAACGTGACCCTTGAGCGTGCTGAGCTGAAGTCCCAGATCCAGACCATGCTGAAGGAACTCCAGAATCCTAGGAATGGAAAACACCCAACAGGGAAGGACCCTAGACTCATACCAGTCAATGTAGGTCCGCCAGATCCTATAGTGGATGGTAGAAGAGGAATTCTTCCTAGCCCTGACTAGAGTATTAACCACAGAATCAGAAAGCCCCTCATCCCTTAAGATGGAGGTCTCAGCAGCCAGGCCGTCAAAGCCAGCATTTGTAAATTGGGATGGCATAGCCGCCCTTGAGCGAGAAGGTCCGGCACTAGGGGCAGAGCGTACTGATCTACTGCCAGCTGAACGATATCTGCGAACCACACCTGTCTTGGCCAACGAGGGGCCACCAGGATTGCTGGCACCCTTTCCTGAGCCAGCTTGCGCAGAACCCTGCCCAGCAGGGGGAATGGAGGAAAAAGATACAGGAGACGGAACCCCTGACAGGATAGCGTCAGAGCATCCACCGCAAGGGCCAGGGGATCCTGGGACAGAGAGACAAAGACTGGGAGCTTGTGATTGTGGCGGGACGCAAACAGGTCCACTTCCGGAACCCCCAATGGTGACACAGGGATAGGAAGACCTCGCTGTTGAGAGACCATTCCCCCAGGCGAGAAGTCCCCCTGCTCAGAAAATCTGCCTCCGGATTCTCCACCCCCGGAATGTACACTGCTGAGATGCAAGGGACATTGTCCTCCGCCCAGGACAGAATCATGGACACCTCCTTGAAGGCACCCTTGCTCCGAGTCCCTCCCTGATGATTGATGTAAGCAACCGCCGTCTGGTTGTCTGAGCGAACTTGGACCGGCCGACCCCGCAGGTGAGGAGTCAATTGGGCCAAAATCAACCGAACTGCCCTCAGTTCCAGAATGTTGATAAGAGCATGGGCCTCCTGAGGGCCCCACAGCCCCTGGAATTGTAGGGACTTCCAGAAGCCCCCCCCCCCCCCCCCCCCAACCTGACAGGCTGGCATCCGTGGTGACTGTCTCCCAACAGGGGGCCAGGAAGGATCTGCCCCCCAACAGGTCCAGGCACCACAAGATGGACCGCCGAACCAGAGGAGACAGAACGAAGGCCTGATCCAGAGACAGTGGACTCTTGTCCCAGACTGATAGGAGATGGAGTTGAAGAGGTCTCATGTGAAACTGCGCATATTGAACCGCCTCGAAACAGGACACCATCTGCCCCACTAGCTGCATCCCCTTGCGGATGGAGGGGTGAGGGCATGACAGAAGGAAGTGAACCAGAGCTTGCAGAGAGTCCACCTACTGCTGAGGAAGAAAGATCCTGGCCTGAACAGTATCCAGATTCATGCCCAGGAAGGAAGTCACCAGAGATGGGGATAGGGAAGATTTGGGGTGATTGATCACCCAGCCGAACGACTCCAGAACCGTCACCACCCGCTGGGTATCCAATACCGCCTGCTGGAAGGACCGAGAAGTGATGAGAAGGTCGTCCAGATGGGGAAGAATGCGAATGCCCTGAGCCCTGAGGAGAGCCATGACACCCGCCAGCACCTTGGTGAAGACCCTGGGGGCCGAAGTGAGACCGAAGGGCAGTGCCACAAATTGGTAGTGCTGGTCCGCCAGTGCGAACCTGAGGAATCTCTGATGCCCTGGGAAGACTGTAACATGAAGGTAAGCATCTTTGATGTCTATGGAGGTCATGAAGTCTCCTGGGCGCAATGAACTGATCGCGGAGCGCAGGGTCTCCATGCAAAAGTGCCTGTTCCTGATGAACTTGTTGAGCAGCTTTAAGTCCAGAATGGGTCTGACGGACCCATCCCTTTTAGGAACTGTGAACAGATTGGAATAAAAACCCCAACCTCTTTCCACAGGAGGGACCTGACAGATGACCCCCAAGCCCAGTAGATTTTGCACAGTCAGAAACAGCCCATGAGCTGCCAAGGGGTCTAGAGGAATCCGAGAACAGAGAAATCTTGGAGGCGGCCATGCAGCGAACTCTAGCTTGTAGCCGGAGGACACAACCTCCAGAATCCACCTGTCTGAGACCTGTTGTCTCCAGACACAAGCGAAGAGCCGCAGCCGTCCCCCCACCTGGATGGGTGAGGGTGCCCCTTCATGGCTGAGGAGGCTTGGCAACAGATTTGGGCTTGGACCCCCAGGAAGATCCGGGGCGGGCACGACCTCTGCCCCTGCCCCAGAAGTCTCCCCTAGAGCCTGCAAAGGAGACCCCTCTCCCGGGCCTGGACCCGCGGTAGGTACAAAGGCCCCTGAACGCCGAAAGGGCCGCAACTGCTTCTTACACTGAGGCAACTTACCCCCCTTGGCAAACAGGTCCAAGTGGTCACCAAATAAGCGCAGCCCCTTAAAGGGGAGTCCCGTGAGGGCCTTCTTAGCAGCGTTAACAGCTGCCCACTGGCGCAGCCAAACAGAGCGGCGTATAGCAACCACCAACGCAGAGGTTCTACTACACATCCTAATGGTGTCATCTAAGGCAGAGAGGACATATGCAATAAACATTTCACACTGTGACAAGGCCCTGAACTCGGCACTAGCAGTATCATCAGGAGCGCCTTCCAACAGACCCTTGAGGAAAGACCTAATAGCAACAGCAGTAATAGCAGAAGCACAGACAGGGCGCAAGGCAGACCCCACACAGGCAAAAGCATGGGAAGCCAGCTGGTCAATGCGCCGGTCCTCACTATCCTTAAGAGTAGTGGAATCAGGGGGATGGACCACAGAAGTGTTGGACAACCCCAATACTGGTGCATCCACTTCTGGAGGGGTTGACCAACATTTAACCACATCAGCGGGAAAAGGGTACCTTTTATCCCAACCCTTGGGGATTCCCGGAAGCCGGCCGGGACGCTCCCATTCTTTGAGAACAAGATTATTGAAATGGGCCTGTTCTGGAAATTCCAGACGTGGTTTAGCAGTACTGAAAAGTTCCCCTTGTAACTTGGGAGCCGCAGCAGGAAGGGAGATAGAAAGCACATCAAAAATCTGAGTTAACATTCTATTGGTGTCATCAGCATTCCAATGATCAGAGCCATAGTCAGCACCACTGAAATGCTGATCATCAGATAACTCTGAGTCAGAGAACAATTCCCCCTCCTCAAGTGGGGTATAGTCAGACAAATCAAGGAAGTTCTCCGTCTCCATAGGAAAGGAAGACACACCCGGCGCCACATGCCGCCTTTTAGCCGGGGCCTTACAGGCCGCAGAGCTATCAGCCTTTCAATGTTAGCCAACCTGGAAGACACATCAGGTTGAGACTCCCCACTAGTATTTAGCTCACTGGGAGTCATAATCAGGCGAGGGGCAGTGGGTGAGGGCATAGTGGGCGCAGGCCCAGTCACAGATAGCCCAGAATGCAGCGCAGGGTACACAGACCTGCACATCATCACTCACAGGGGATGCCCCACACACTACACACAGCCGGGCTTGTCCCGAGGGGACCCCGAGCACAATATTACTGTGAAGCCTCCATATGGTGATTAAAGTGGACCAACACCCAGGATTTTGACTATCCTGGGTCTTGGTCCACTTCGGTGGGGCACCCCCGATTGGGGTGCCCCGCTGTGTGAAACCCCCCCGATCACCCAAAAAACTCACCTCTCCCAGCGCCGACGGACAAGCGGTTTGACAGCCGCGGACAAGCGGCTCCTCCGCCGCCGCCTCCCGCGCGTCACTCTTGACGTGCGTGCGCCCGCGCCGGCCATCACAGACGGCCGGCGCGGGCACGTCTAGAGGGGCGCGAGGACGACAAGGTAAGGCGATTTGGGGTGTTTGGGGGGGTTTCACCCCGCGGGACATCCCGATCTCGGATGTCCCGCGGGGAGGGAGGTGATCGGCCCGGGAATCCACCGGAGGGTGATGGTCCACTTTAAGGTGACACAACTGGCCGATAGGAATTACGCCGTACAAGCAACCCGGGATGTCCCAAATGTCCGCCAGGGAAGTGGGAGGATTTTACAGTGTAAAAATAATAAAGTACAATAACTAATAGAGGGGACAGGACCGGGAGAAACCTCTTAAAAACCAGTTATCCCGCCTGAAAGACATAATAAAGACACCCCATAAGCACACCGAAATGACAATGGAATAAAAAGCAAGCCCGCAGGGGCACTCATGGACCGCGGTGGGGGGCCAGCAATCACACCAGGCGAGGACCAAAATGGCGCTGGAGGAACCTCAGGGGGCAGGCCACAGGAGGGTCCGACGCGGAACGCTCCAACAGAGCAAGCCACGCCCCCTCTGAGAAGCGCTGGGATAGGCCAGAAGCTACAGCCAATGGGCGCGCAGGGATTCTTGATGATGATGCCGCCGCTGACCACGGACGCAAATTCAAATAAAGTGAAAGACAGAACGAAGTCCAATGAATAAAGTGCAATCCACACACATATACAAGGCAAAAAAAATACAATTCTGTGAAGTACTCACCTGTAGAATTGGTATTATACGCATACAGCACGTCCTGCTCCAGATATAGTAATAACACGTGGGTAATCCTCCGCCTCCGGCGCCGTGCACTGCAGACATGTAGAAAACAAGCTCCTCACGGCCCTACATATACCGAGGGACCTCCCACAAATCCCCAGCATTGAAAAGCAGTGAGAAGGAGAAGCCAGGAGAAACCAACCACCCAGAAACAGGCAATAATATCAATGATAATAATCACCATACAGGGGATCCAGAACAACGTGAAACCAGGGTGGGGTGGAGCAGGACGTGCTGTATGCGTATAATACCAATTCTACAGGTGAGTACTTCACAGAATTGTATTATTCTAAGCATACAGCACGTCCTGCTCCAGATATAGTAATAACATGTGGGACATCCAATAGCAGTGTCCATAAAGTAGGGTGGGATCCCCGTGAAAAAAGGCACAGCCAACAGTAAAAGCGCTGTCACCCGCAACCATGCTACCAAGAGCAACGAGAGCAATGCTCTAACTCAACCTTTGAACCCGTAAAGGGAGAACTGAACACAAGCAGCGGACAAGCCAGCATGCTCAACAGAACTTAGTGCTGAAAAGGCCCAAGCCAAGCACAAGTAGTAAGAGAACAGAACAACCAAAAGAGAAGAATAATCTTCCCTTAAAAGAACAGGCCAGAGAAACGGCCTAACCATGCTCATGCAAAGGAGAGTAGCCATGGCAACCTTAGAAGTCTCCCCAGCGGGGAATATGAACCCCGGTCTCAAGCGAGACCTGCAGGAATACTGAAAACAACAATACTCAGCACGAGCCGAAACGTTTACTCTAGGCTCAGAAGGACAAAACCAACCAAGTGATGCCGATCCGAGGGCACCTACACCCGTGGATGAAAGGATACGTAGGTACAAAGTAACAAAATGGCTACTGCATGGCTTATGCCTGGCTTATGCTTAAGGGGATTGCTTTAAAACTCCAAGGGTGAGAATAACGGAGTGACCGTTATCTCTGGGAATGGAATGTGCAGACAGAAGAACATAACAATCTGTTTCTGTGAAAATGTCCATGGGTAGGTGAATGTCTGGAAAAACCCATGACACACAATGACATACAATGGGGTGATGTGCAGCCACCCCCAGCACACACCCCTGACAGCAAGATGTTGATACAGCTACTCCAATTAAAAGGCAAATGTCCACTTTAGAACCTTTTCCCCGCCTAGGCCTTATCATGCTTTATATACTGAAAACCATGACGTAATAAACAGTTCACACCGAGAAAAGCTGTTTTGTGTCTTTCTTGCGCTTGGTGTGGGCTCCGGAATTCCGAGGTGTGAAGGTAACTCTGGTCTACAGACAAATAAGGTAATCCCAGGTAGAGGACTCAGTGGGAGTCGCTCTTAGGTATCTGCCGGTAATAGGGGCAGATATTTTTTCAGTGGAGGCAATCAGATCCGGTACTAAAGGATGGAGACCATAAGCCCCAAGGGCATAATCCCTACCAGGGACAAGAAACGGACCAGAGAAATCTCCAACACCTGTAGGGGAAGACAGATCCCCTTAGCTCAAAGTATATCAAGACAGAGACCAGAGGATCTGGAATAAAGGAGAATCCAAACACCGCCTGGAGCCAAACTCGCCGTAATGCGGAGCACCCCCCTCTCATGGTGTACAGATATATAAACAATATGTATATATATATGTATATATATATATATATATATATATATATATATATATATATATACTGACCATGACCGCTAACAGAGCCATCCTTTATGGCACACTTATGACTGGAGCAAGCGCCCCAGAAGGGCGATATGAGTTAAGGAACAGGTCAGAAGAACCTGAATAAGACCCAAGGTAACCCTTAGCAGGGTATCAGACTAAGTAAACCCCCAAGAGGAAGCAAGAATACCTCAAGGAATGTACCTGAGCAAACCCTGATGAATGCTCAACAAGGAAGATTGGAACAGACCTCTGTAGTAGGCGAACAGGGCGAGCCCTGAAACCTTCATAGAACTAAGTTGGGGAGCAAACACCAACCATGCTGTAATAATTCTAGAACCCCGGGAACAGAGAACTTCCAGCAGGGGCAAGAGCTAGACCCTGCAATACAGGTAGAACATACCCTAAGATAGGTGGCAGGAAATGGAAGAAGAGGAAGAGGAGAAAGCTAGATCCTAGCTCTCCGGGAAACGAGACGCCCAGAGATATGCCGTCTCCAACAGGGCGAGGAACAAAACCGTTCTAACTCCAAAATAGAGCCTGAAGATAGGGGCGAAGTAGAAAAGAGCCTGACTATGCAGTACAGACCTCGTGAGAGAGCGCACAGGCCCACCGTCCACAGCAGAAGCCTCCGCGGACGACACCCCCCTGGGCCACCCAGGCCCCCGGCATAGCGGTTCTTTCCTTTTTTTAACGACCTTGCGCAGACCCCTGCCTGGCAGGGTGAAGAAAATAAGCCATATCGAGTATAATGTCCAGCCAGAGACTATTAAGCCCCAAAGGACAAGGTCAGGCCAAATCTGGGCCAATAATAAAGGGCAGAACCCCTGTGATCGTGACAGAGCCCAACAGGTCCATACCAGTAGGAACTCAGAGGGCCAATAGATTACCTCCTACCAAAGGAGGGAATCCATCGGAGACTAAAAACCGATAAAAAGCAAGGGATGTTAATTCTCACATAGATCAGAATCAGAGCCTTCCTGGAAGTAACAACTAGTCCCGAGACTTTACCAGGAAAAAAGGGGACAGGCCAGTGTCCTACGGCAGACCAAGAGTCCCGAAATGGACAGGCCCTGAAACGGAGAAGTCCAGCAAGATAGAGCCCGCTGAAGGCTTGCTGTGTCAACAACACAATAGGTAAATGGACCCCCTTTTAGGGGCCCCACCTAGAAACACGGGGGGTTTCAGAAGAAACAAGCCCCCCCAGTCAACCTGCATGATTTGGTACCCAAGGTGACCACCAACAGGTGAGCAGCAAGAAGGGAGGGGATGGCCCCCGAGGGACTCTCTTTTTTTTTTTTTTTTTAAATTAACTCTCAGAAGATCCACCACCTCGACTAGGAGGAAGGTGCACAGACTTAGGTCCAGACTGCTGGACCCCTGTCCAGAATAACAACCTAAGGTGCTTCAGAGCCCAAGGGCACTGAGAATAAGGGCCGTCATCTGCACAGCCACCAACGGCCATCCCAGGTGCAATTCTGCCAGGTGACAGTAAGGAGATAGCAAGTAAGGGCAGAGACCTTGCCCCAGAAAAGCCCTAATTGCCAAGAAAAAAGGCACTAGCCGACACAATTCTAATGCCATCCTAGGAAACTGGAGGATGGAACAAAAAATAGGACCTGAGGCCACTAAAGCCTATCCAAACAACTCCCTCTCGGGAGATAGAAGGAAACCTGATAGGTCCCTTTGTGGCTGCCCCTTGGTCTCGTTCGAGACATCACTCCCAACCGAGCTAGCAAAACACCGGGAGCGTGAGAGGGGCCAATAACACGGCCACAATCAGCAGTGAAGGCTACCAACACCAAGCTGTAAAGGCCACAGTGTCCAAAGACACCTGGGAGCCCAATTAAGCATCTTAGCACGCGGTTTATAGGGTGCCGACGGTCCAACTCGGATCAAGCCTGGATGCCTATGGATACAAATTGCCGAACCCAAGAATGGTTAGAATGTGCGACCCCCTCATCCTCAAGGGGAATGGGGGGCAAACTGGTGTAGAGGCCCCTGCCTCTTAACCGTTAAGGGCGTCTAGCCGAGGAGCCCAGGCCTAGCAGGCCAAGGAAGGCCTGCACCCATACTTGAAGAAAAGCAGGGGACCAGAGGCCCTCTGACCGACTCAGGGAAGGACACTCAGCAAACATTGTCCCGCATCCGGAGGAACTACCTCCCAACTCCACCAGAACGAGGCATGAAGCCTCCCGATAGGAGCAAGGTGCTGTGGCCATCCCCTCACCCGGGCGGGTGAGGGTGTCCCATCATGCTTGTGGGGTTTCGATGAAGGATTTGGACTTGGCCCGGCCGGAAGGCCCCGGGCGTAGCCTGCCACTCCCAGGACAGGAGACTGAGCCAGACCCCGCAAAGGGCATCTCTGGTTCCTGCTTAACACTATCATATGGAGGTGGAGGGGTATCCCTGCTCTGAGGGGGCCTGGACGGCCGCTCCTGATTGGGTGAATTGTCCTGTTTCCCAAATAGGTCCAGACGGGCCCCAAACAGGCGATGCACTCTAAAGGGGAGCCCCGTCAGAGTCCTTTTAGCGTCATCGTCTGCCCCCCACTGTCGCAGCCAGAGCAGGCGACGTATAGCTATCATTTGGGATGAGGTCCTCACACACATTTTGATGGTGTCATCCAGAGCTAAAAGGATAAATTTAACAAAAATATCACAGCTGGAGAGTGCGTTAAACACCTCCCAGGGTAAATCTTCAGGTTGATGCTCAAGCATCTTACTTATGAGGGTCCTAGCGGCCACTGCAGTGATGGCCGCGGCACAGACAGGGCGTAGCGCAGTTCCTGCACAAGCAAAGGCGTGGGAAGCCAGCCTATCAATGCGCCGGTCCCCGGCGTCCCGCAGGGTGCTGTAAGCCGGAGCTGTAAGGAAAGGGGGGTTAGGAACCCCAATAATCGGGGCGTCTACCACTGGAGACGAAGCCCAACAATCAACCATCTCTGGGGGAAAAGGGTATTTCCAAACCCAATCCTCTGGGGCCCCTTGAAGTTTAGTGGAGCAATCCCATTCCTTAAGTACAAGAGCATGAAAGTGGGCCTGCTCGAGAAATTCCAAGCGCGCAGGCGCCGTATGGAAGCGCTCCCCTCTCGGCCTGGGGACCGCACCAGGGGCGAAATAGATAGGGCCTCAAAAATCCTGAGCAACATACCACCAACGTCAAGCTGGTCCCAGTCATCCTGACCAGCTTCATCCTGACACCTCTGCCTCTCATCAGAGGAACCCGGGTCAGAGAACAGGTCTCCATCTTCAGATGGAGCACTATCACACGGAGAAGAGGACTCCTCCGAGGCCATAGCATAGGCCGAAGCCGGGGGAGTCCAGGGCCGTTGTCTGCCAGGACCCACACGGCCGGACAACCCTTCAACAATCTGGTCAAGCGTGGGTCGTCTAGAAGAGACGTCTATTTGTAACTCCCCGCTTGTACATGACTCAATGGGAGTGAGATTTAGGCAAGAGGAAAGGGGAGAGAGGGAGCGAGGTGCAACCACAGGCGCCGCTCGCAGGTCCAGCGTCTGCTCGGCACATGGCACACAGACCCGTGCCCCGTCAGCATCAGCATGGGGGAGACCACACGCTACACACAACCGGTCTTGTCCCAGAGGGACCCCGGTAACACAATCCTGAGATGCCTCCATATGGTGATTGTCTAGACACAGTATGCCCATAGGGATTTATGCTATAAGCAACCCTGGATGCCCCAACGACCCGCTGATCAATGTGGGAGATTTGTAGTAAGGCCATTAAATCCTTATCCGAATATATATATATGTATATATGAGGCCGGGAAAAGCCAAGGGTGCTCAGCGTCTGAAAGACATAAATGGGAAAGAGATGTCAGGGCCATGCGCAGCTGGACAGAACATATAAAAAAGGGTCGCCCGCGAGGGCACTTACAGATCAAGTGGAGGAGGAGGAGGAGACCGCCACCACGCGCGCGCGTGAAGCTCAGCAAAATGGCGCCCAGCGAACCTCGAAGGGCGGGCTCGATGCTCTGCCTGTGACGCGGAGCGCGACGAACCAAGGCCCCGCCCACTCCAAAGAGCGCGAAGCTCTGAGGTAAAAGTAAAAGCAAGGATACAACCACACGCTTAAGGATTCGTAGAGAACCGTTTCATCCCATAAGGTAATGGCACCACAGCATCTAGACGACGTAGCAACTATGTACAAGGCATACGGCGGCGGCCGAAGAAAACGGAGTAAGGAGCAAGCAGCGCGGCTCTGACATCTCGGAGTTAATAAAGGGCAGAAATAAGGCCACAAGCAAGACATACCGGTACACTGGGACCGCCACACACATACCCCCCCCCCTTTATTTTCCCCCTACTAGTTGGGGAAATGAGGAAGGATGACTACCCTCACACAGGGTCCAGCGCTACCCTGGGTAGGGGCAAAAATGCGGGAGGGGCATCCACAAGAGGCTCACCATCGGCCTAAACCACCTACCCTATGGTGGGGGATTGCGGTGGAGCATGGCTCCGTTAAGCACCAAGGTGCTTCCTACCTTCACCCGACCAACGCAGCCCAGGCTGGGAGGCATATTCTTCACAAGAGGACGGGTGGAAATAGTCCCGCAGGGCCTCGGGCTGTAAAGCCCCGCTCGCCTGCGAGAGAGTGATACTTCATGTCTTCGCAGTTCCAGCACTGCAGAGAAATCTGGGGATTTGTGGGAGGTCCCTCGGTATATGTAGGGCCGGGAGGAGCTTGTTTTCTACATGTCTGCAGTGCACGGCGCCGGAGGCGGAGGATTACCCACATGTTATTACTATATCTGGAGCAGGACGTGCTGTATGCTTAGAATACACATATACACCCCCCCCCCCAAACGGGACAATGAGAGAGGGGGAAGAGTGGATGTCAAACGAGACCCACCAATGACCAGGGTAGGGAAGAGCAAGAGCGGATGGGGCATCCCAAATCAGGTTCACCATAACCTGCACCGCCTACCCTTTGGTGGGGGATTGCGGTCGGAGCCAGGCTCCGCAAAGAGAGCACCTATGATAGGTGCTGCCTACCATCACCCGACCAGCGCAGCCAAAGCTGGGAGGCATAAATAATAAGTGGAACGGGTGGGAATAGTCCTACAGGGCCGCGGGCTGTTAAGCCCCGCTCACCTGCGATAAGAGAAGCCATCTTGTGACCTTCGCAGCAGAGAAGAAACTGCAGAGTTGCTGCACCTGCAGAGAAGAAACTGGGGAATTTGTGGGAGGTCCTGGGTATGGGACCGGTAGGGGCCTCTTTTTGCCATCTCTGCAGTCAAGCGCCCTCTGCGGAGGTAATTCCCATCTGTTATGAATCATTATCTGGAGCAGGACGTGCTGCATACTTAGAATAGTCTTTTGCTATAAAACACTTTTGAAGTCAGGTTTACCTCTTTGCTTTTCTTCTTCTTTTTCTTCTTCTCTTTGCTCATCTTACTCTCTTTACCTAGAAGGAAACATTCAGAGATGATAACATGGTAGAAATGTATCCTTATGCAGTTAGAATGTATGACTACTCCTTTATTGAGCATCCACCCCCCAGACCTTTGACTACATATTCCCCATAATATATTTATATACTATTAAGACTAGTGCAACTGTGGTCCAGGTAGTTAGGGGCAGCGAAATGTATTTTTGCCATGGCTACAAATGTAAGGACGGTCAGGAGCTGTATAGTCAAGATCCTGGGCCATACATCATTCATTTTACATGGTACAAGTAATAACCAAAAATCATACTGAAAGTCTCACCTTCCTCGTCAGCCTTTGGTACACTCTCCTCAAACCCCAAACCAAACAGATCGTTGTCCTGCCTCATTTTAAAAGAGGCTGCAGCAGGTTTTACAGGCTCAGGAGGTCGCGTGGACAAAGTCTCTTCATTAGAGCTGTCGGACATGTTATTCAGCACTGGGAACGAATCCTGAAAAAACATAGAACCCCGTGTTATTACTTTCTTTACATAGTCAAGATTGCTTTGCCTCAGTGGACTGTATTTTGAATTGCTGTACAGTTTAAATGCATTTCTAGAAACAAACACCTCACCTGTAAAATGGATATTGTCAGTGTGTCACACACCCCGCTTCCCCTTTAATTCTTACGATCGGGTTACTCCACCAGCAGGTGGCGACGTTGCAGAGAGAAGTCTTGAAAACGAGCCCCTTCCGGCCTACATATACCTGAGACCTCCCACTTAAAACCCAGTGAATTCAAACAGCAGTAAGACAAGGTACCAGGAAATCCAACGGTAACCTCAAAATAAAACAAAGAAAAAGCTTCACCATATAGAGGATCCAGGATACCAAAAAGGGCGGGTGAAGCGGGGTGTGTGACACACTGACAATATCCATTTTACAGGTGAGTACTCACAAAATGGTATTATTCTAAGTGTGTCACACCCCGCTTCCCCTTTAATTCTTACGATCGGGACATCCAAAAGCAGTGTCCAAAAGGGATGGGTATCCGAAGGCAAAATGAAGCATAACTTAAACGACTGCAGTCTGCAGAACCTTGCGGCCAAACACAGCATCCGCTGAGGCCCGTACATCAACCTTGTAAAACTTAGAAAAAGTATGAACAGAAGACCAAGTAGCAGCCTTACAAACTTGTTCAACAGAAGCTTGGTGCTGAAAAGCCCAAGATGCTCCAATGGCACGAGTAGAATGAGCAGTGATACGAAAAGGGGGAACCTTCCCCTTGGCCGAATAGGCCCCAACAATCTCCTGACGAATCCATTTGCTAATGGAAGACTTGGCCGGAGCCAAACCCTTCCTAGGCCCACAGGGCACAACAAAAAAGGCATCAGTCTTACGAAAAGGAGAAGTAGTAATCAGTACTTAACACAGCGTACTACATCCAAACAATGCAAAATCCTCTCCTTGTGATTCTTAGGCTTAGGACACAAGGATGGAAGAACAATATCCTGATTCAAATGAAAAGCAGAAACAACCTTAGGAAGAAAATCTGGTTTAAAACGAAAAACCACCTTGTCCTGATGCCTCTCAAAGTAGGGCGCCTGGATCGACAAGGCCGCCAACTCCGAGACACGCCGAACCGAAGTGATAGCTACCAAGAAGACAATCTTCTGAGTCAAGGTAGACAGAGCGATATCCTGCAGGGGCTCAAAGGGAGGAGCCTGAAGAGCAGAAAGAACCAAGTTCAAGTCCCAAACAGGGAGCAATGGCTTCCTGGGAGGCCGCAAATGCGTAACCCCCTGGAAAAAAGTTTTAACTAAAGGATGAAGCGCAAAAGGCTTCTGAAAAAAGATAGACAAGGCAGAAACCTGCCCTTTCAGAGTACTCAGCTGGAGACCAGAGTCCAGCCCTGATTGCAAAAAATCCAGAATCCTGGAAACTGAAAAGACCCTACAAGGCAAAGATCTAACCTCACACCAAGCGATATAGGCTCTCCAAGTCCTATAGTAGATGGTAGAAGAAGACCTCTTCCGGGCACAGATCAGAGTCTTAACCGAGTCAGAAAGACCCTCCTCCTTCAAGATGAAGGTTTCAGCAGCCAAGCCGTCAAACCCAGCGTTGGTAAATTGGGGTAACACAGCCGACCCTGAGTGAGCAGATCGGGCCGAAGAGGCAGAACGATCTGATCCACCGCCAGCCGAACGATGTCTGCGAACCATACTCGCCTTGGCCACCTTGGAGCCACGAGAATGGCGGACACCCTTTCCAGAGCCAGCTTCCGTACCACCTTGCCTAGCATGGGTATGGGCGGAAAAAGGTACAGGAACCCCAGATCCCCCCAGCTCAGGGACATGGCGTCCACCGCCAGAGCCAGAGGATCCTGGGAGAGTGACACGAAGGTCGGAAGCCTGCAATTGTGACGAGAGGCAAACAGGTCCACCTCCGGTGTCCCCCACCGGAGACACAGCGACCGAAAAACTTGAGGATGGAGAGCCCATTCTCCCAGACGGGAAGAGCCCCTGCTCAACAGATCCGCTTCCCTGTTTTCCACACCCGGAATGTAAACTGCCGAGAGACAAGGGACATGGGCCTCCGCCCAAGTCAGGATCAGGGACACCTCTCTGAGGGCACCCAGACTGCGAGTCCCTCCCTGATGATTGATGTAAGCAACCGCTCTCCGATTGTCCGAACGAACCTGAACCGGAAGGCCCAGAACATGCTGAGTCAAACGAACAAGAACCAGACGGATGGCTCTCAGTTCCAGAACATTGATAGGCAAGTGGGCCTCTCGAGGTCCCCACTGCCCCCGAAACTGTAGATCCTTCCAGAATCCCCCCCATCCCGAAAGACTGGCGTCCGTGGTGACAATTTCCCAGAGAGGAGTCAGGAAAGACCTGCCCCTCAAGAGATTGGTCAAGACCAACCACCATTGAAGGGACTGCCGGACCCGGGAGGACAACTGGAAGGGCCGATCCAACGACCGTGGTCGCCGGTCCCAAGACGCCAACAGATGAAGCTGAAGCGTCCTTGTGTGAAATTGAGCAAAAGGAACTGCCTCGAAAGAGGCAACCATCAACCCTACCAGTCTTATCCCCAGACGGATGGACGGTCGAGGATTGGAAAGAAGGAACCGAGCCAGTTCCTGAATCAGACAAATCTTGGATTGAGGCAGAAACACCCTGTGTTGACCAGAATCCAACCGCATTCCCAGAAAGGACACCACCCTGGCCGGGGCGAGGGAGGACTTGGGAAAGTTGATCACCCAACCGAAGCTTTCCAGCATGGAGACCACCGTCCTGGTGTCCGTCTCCGATTGATTGAGAGAAGCGGCCATGATGAGAAGGTCGTCCAGATAAGGCACGACGCGAATGCCTTGAGATCTGAGAATGGCCATCACCCCTGCCAGCACCTTGGTGAACACTCTTGGAGCCGAGGTAAGGCCAAACGGAAGTGCCACGAATTGAAAATGCCGATCCTTCATCACGAACCGAAGAAAACGTTGATGAGCCTGGCAGATGGGAACATGAAGGTAAGCATCCTTGATGTCTATGGACGTCATGAAGTCCCCCTGCCGAAGAGAACCGATGGCCGATTGCAGAGTTTCCATGCGAAACTTCCGAGTACGGATGAACCTGTTGAGGAACTTCAGATCCAGAACGGGGCGAACCGACCTGTCTTTCTTGGGGACTGTGAAAAGATTGGAGTAAAACCCGAGGCCCAACTCCAAGTGCGGCACCGGCCGGATGACCGCCAGAAGATTCTTTACCGACGCTAGGAGCCCCTGTGCGGCCAAAGGATCGGTGGGCACCCAAGACCGGAAAAACCGTGAAGGAGGGTGAGACTCGAACTCCAGCTTGTAACTGGAGCACACCACCTCCTGGATCCATCTGTCCGGAACCTCTTGGTCCCAAACCAGGCAGAAGTGTCGCAAACGTCCCCCCACCCGCACGGGTGAGGGCACCCCCTCATTGCTGAGCAGGCTTGGGGCCCCAGGACTGACTGGGACGACCATGGCCCCTCCCCCGGACCAAACTGCACCCCTGGTAGCGGGAAAGGAGGCCCCTCTGCCCGCTCTGACTCCCCGAAAGGAGGGACTAAAGGAAGTCGCTCCCCGAAAGGAACGACGAGGCCTCTTGCGTTGAGCTAACTTTACCACCCTTGGTAACTGAATCCAATTTATCGCCAAACAGGCGCAAACCTACAAATGGAAGAGCTGTAAGCGACTTCTTAGAGTTAAGGTCCGCCGTCCACTGGCGCAGCCACACTGACCGACGAATATCAACCAACAAGGCCGTGGTCCTGCTACACATTGCAAGCGCATCGTCCTGGGCAGACATGACAAAGGAAATAAACGATTCACACTGCTTGAGAGAAGCGAACTCATCACAAGTGGGATCAAGATCTGCGTACAAATCTCTAACAATGGACCTAACCGCCATCAGAAGAAGCGCCGAAGCACACACCGGCCGCAGTGCCGATCCAGCACTGATAAAACCATGGCGGGCCAACTGATCAATCCAATGATCCTCACCATCCTTAATGGTAGTAGTGTCAGGGGAGTGCAACACAGCAGTGTTAGACAGCCCCAACACAGGGACATCGACGTCAGGGGGAACAGACCAAAGCTTCACCAAATCCTCCGGAAAGGGATAACGCTTATCCCAACTAGGAGGAATACCAACAAGGCGTGTGGGTTGTTCCCATTCCTTAAGGACAAGCCTCACAAAGTGTTGTTGCCTGGGAAACACCAAACGCGGCTGGGGCACATCAAACAACTCACCCTTCGGCAGGGGGACCGCCTCGGGCGGATCCAAAGCCAAAATTTCAAACATTTGAGCCAAAATGGAAGTTGTGTCAAGGAACCCCCCCCCCCCCCCCGCAGCCTGATCGCCAGTGGTACCAACCAATTGCTGGTCTGCAGGCTCGTACGACTCCTCAAGGAGTTCCCCCTCCTCAGCAGGGGGACAATCGGACCAATCCAATACTTCAAACACCTCATCCTCCAGAACAGGCGATGCTGGAGAAAGGTGCTTCCGCTTAGCCGTAGCCTTCTGAGCCACCGCGGCGGAGACTATTTTCTCGAGGTTGGCCAATCGTGCACACACCTCGGATTGCGAATCCCCACCCTTGACGTCACGCGGGGTCCGGAATAGGTGGGGGGGGGTAGGAGATGATGGAAGTTGCGAGGAGCCAGGTACCGGAATGCCGGACTGGCGCGCAATATTCTGCTGAGCACATGAAATACATATTATGACATCATCACCTGGGAGCGGAGCCCCACAACCCCCACACAGCCTGGATAGCCCCGAAGAGCCATTTCCGGTAATGTTGGAAGCCTCCATATGGTGAAATTAAGGTATTCGCAATAACCCAGGGATTTACGGGATGCCCCTTTTATAATTAAAGTCCCGGGAGTGGGAGGATTTTTAAAGCCTAGGAGAATCCTAATTTGGAGAATAAGACTAGCCGGGAGACCCACTGCAGTGAGGGGATCCCAGAATCTGTAGGGGAAAAGAGACCAAAATCAGTCCCAAAGAAAGTTAGCCAGCATGCCCACACACATACACTAAACAGACACCAACGGCAAAATATATAAACAATACATATATATCCGGCCCATGAAAGAAATACAAACCTATACATGCATAATAAATATGTGCCCCCAGGAAGGGGAAGCTAACCAAAGTGAAACTTACAAGTGACTGCCATCACCACACTAATGCAGACAACAAAACCAAACCTGCTTGAAAGACAGCGCCTCCTTAGTCGAGCCAGGGACCGCTGGCCTGTTGCCGAGCACCTCTATGTAGTGAGGCTGCGGGTGAGGGAGAGACAGGAAGGAGGGCCGGGCTCATCGAGTGACGCGCTCCGGCCCCGCCCCCCGCCGGCGACCATACCACGTGGGCCGAGAGGGAGCGCGGTCCCGCCCCTAAGACGCGAGCCACGTGCAAACGGGCGCCAGTAGGCGCCCTCAGACCATAACACATCCAGCAGGGAAAGTTTTTATTTTTTTTTAAACCGCTCCAAGGAGCCCCAGCAGCTCGGGAAACGCGCACGCCGCGGCGCTGACCCCGTGGCTGCCAGTGCTCCCCAACACAAGAATCACACAAGTAAAAAGCACCCCATACACCCCCCCCCCCCCATGTGAAGGGACCAAGCGGGAGAAGGTGGCCAAGGGGAACATCGGGCATCCCAAATCCGGATCACCATGCCGGATAGCCGCATTGCCCCACGCGTGGGGACGAGCGGAGGAGATAGGCTCCTAGGCACCATATAGTGCCATCTACCTTTGCCCAGCCAGCAGCCTAGGCTGGGAGGCTTCCGTTATCTATCTAGGCAAACACACAATTTTGACTGGGCAGAAATAGACCAAAAGGGGATGCCGGGGTCTGACCCCGGCTACCTGCAAGCAGGAGACTTCTTTCTTCTGTCTTGTCGCATCTTGCAGAGAGAAAATACAGGGTTTTAAGTGAGAGGTCCCAGGTAAATGTAGGCTGGAAGGGGCTCGTTTTCAAGACTTCTCTCTGCAACGTCGCCACCTACTGGTGGAGTAACCCGATCGTAAGAATTAAAGAGGAAGCGGGGTGTGTGACACACTGAGAATATAGGTGGTTCGTGGATTCCTTTTGGTTGCCCCACAACTGGAATCACTGTCTGACTTGCTGGGATCCAGTGCTAAAGACAAATTCGACACAGGAGTAGCACCAAGCGGCATCGCCGGGTAGTCTGCCGATGGCAGTGGGCATGGGGGGCACTTCCTAGGCTAAATTTGTCTTTAGGGCTGGATCTTGGCAAGGTGAGTATGTGTGGCTCAGGTGTAGAAACAGAACGAACTGTTGCCTGGCCCCATATGAGTGTCCACCACTAATACAGAGTATTGGGATTCCCCTACTGGTAGACACCTCCCTGCTGCCTCATTTGGGGACTGGAAGGTCCCTTTAAGGCCACCCTGCTAAAAGCTTTAGGGATTAAAACGCTACTGGGGTCCTGAGAAGTGAGCAGTCCAATTCTTAACCTGAAATGAATTGGGATGCCCTGCCGTGTGAAACCCCACAGAACACTGTCAATTACTCACCTCTTCCTTGTTTCAAAGTTGCATGAGCGTTCAACGTTGCATGAACCCCCCCCCCCCTCACCTCTTAATGTCAATAGGGCAGGGCGCGTTCTTCTCCTTTGACAATAGTGGAAACCTGGAGTGGAGTATCTTACTGGACATAAAACTAGGTGTATTATTTGTGTTCCCAAATGTAAAAAAAAAGAGAAAATAAGGTTGGAGTGACACTGCTGGCTTCCTTCTAAAAATATTATATGCCTGGCTGTCATACTTTGTCACTCACCAAAGTAGTAGAAGTAGCACAAATTAGGTTTGTTATCTTACCTGTGACTTGGAAACCCTATTTGAATCTTCACTATCGAAATCTGGGTCATCCATGACAAAGGAAAGCATCTGCGAGGCGACTGGTCCTTCCTGGTCACTATCAGAGTCATTTTGGACCTTTGCCTTTGTCTTTTTGGGCTTGATGGTACTTGATGTCAGAGTAGGTGCTGGGCTCTCTTTGTCAGGACGAGTCTGGGGCACCAGGGGCTTGGAAGGTTTCCTGGAATAAGACAAAGAACACCAAGCACAAAAATACCATTTTGTGAATACTCACCTGTAAAATGGGTATTATAAGTATGTCACACACCCCGCTTCAAGACATTCATTACATGTGGGGTATACTGACCTGTAGATGGCGATCTTGCAGAGATGTCAATAAAAAAAGTAAGACCCTCCCGGCCCATAAATACCTGGGACCTCCCACTCATTCCCCAGTATAAAGATAGCAGTAAGATCAAGGGATCAGGAAAGCCAATTAAAACTAACAAAGGTTCACCATATAAAGGATCCAGAATACAAAAAAGCAGTGTGAAGCGGGGTTTGTGACATACTTATAATACCCATTTTACAGGTGAGTAGTCACAAAATGGTATTATTCTAAGTATGTCACACACCCCGCTTCAAGACATTCATTACATGTGGGACATCCAATAGCAGTGTCCATAAAGGGCGGGGATCAAAAAAAACAAGGCAACAAGGCACAAACTTAAACCACTGTAGCTTGCAGAACTTTGCGGCCAAAAACAGCATCCGCTGAGGCCAGCACATCAACTTTGTAAAACTTGGAAAAAGTGTGAACCGAAGACCAAGTAGCAGCCTTACAAACCTGCTCAACAGAAGCTTGGTGCTGGAAGGCCAAGGACGCCCCAACAGCACGAGTAGAATGAGCAGTAACACGAAAAGGGGGAATCTTCCCCTTAGCAGAATAGGCCCCAACAATGGCCTGGCGAATCCATTTACTAATGGAATACTTGGCGGGAGCCAAACCTTTCCTAGGCCCAGAGGGCACCACAAAAAGGGCGTCAGTCCTACGAAAAGGGGAAGTAGCCACCAAATAGTACTTCATACAGCGAACCACATCCAAAGAATGCAAAACCCTCTCCTTGTCATTGCTAGGCTTAGGACACAAGGAGGGTAGAACAATATCCTGATTAAGATGAAAAGCAGAGACCACCTTAGGAAGGAAATCTGTCTTGAAGAGGAAAACAACCTTGTCCTGATGCCTCTCAAAGTAAGGGGCCTTAATGGACAAGGCTGCCACCTCCGAAACACGCCGAACAGAAGAGATGGCCACCAGAAAAACAACCTTCTGAGTAAGTGCAGAAAGCGCAATATCCTGCAAAGGTTCAAAAGGAGGACCCTGCAAGGCAGAAAGAACCAAGTTCAAATCCCAAACTGGGAGCAAAGGCGTAACCCCCTGGAAAAAGTCTTAACCAGAGGATGAAGAGCAAAAGACTTTTGAAAGAAAACCGCCAGGGCAGAAACCTGCCCTTTCAGCGTACTAAGCTGCAAACCTTGGTCCAGACCATGTTGCAGAAATTCCAAGACCCGAGGAATAGAAAACGCCCTGCAAGGCAAGGCCCTGACCTCACACCAATCAATATAAGACCTCCAAATCCTATAATAAATGGCAGAGGAATACTTCTTTCTAGCCCTAACCAGAGTCTGAATGACAGCATCAGAAAGACCTCAAGATGGAGGTTTCAGCAACCACGCCGTCAAAGCCAGCGTTGGTAAATTGGGGTAGAACAGTGGACCCTGTGTGAGTAGATCCGGCAGAAGGGGCAGAACTAACTGATCCTCTGCCAACCTTACCACGTCTGCGAACAAAACCTGTCTTGGCCACCTTGGAGCCACCAGGATTGCTGACGCGCCCTCTAGGGCCAGCTTGCGCACCACTTTGCCCACCATGGGAAACGGAGGGAACAGGTACAGAAACCCCAGATCCCTCCAGTTCAGAGACATAGCATCCGCTGGCAGAGCCAGCGGATCCCGCGAGAGAGACACAAATGCCGGAAGCGTGTGATTGTGACGAGAGGCAAAGAGGTCCACCTCCGGAGTCCCCCACCGGTGGCAAAGTGACCGGAACACCTTGGGGCAGAGTGACCATTCCCCCCGGCGAGATGACCCCCTGCTCAGGGAGTCCGCCTCCGTGTTCTCCACTCCCGGAATGTACACTGCCGAGATGCATGGGACATTGCCCTCTGCCCAATCCAGAATCAAAGGCACTTCCCTGAGGGCACGCCTGCTGCGAGTCCCTCCTTGGCGATTGATGTAGGCGACCGCCGTCCGATTGTCCGACCGAACTTGAACCGGTAGTCCCCGTAACTGATGAGTCAAGTGAGCCAGAACCAACCTGATGGCTCTCAGCTCCAGAACATTGATGGGATCGTGAGCCTCCTGAGGCCCCCAGTCCGTGAAACTGAAGATCCTTCAAAAATCCCCCCCAACCGGACAGGCTGGCATCCGTGGTGACCATCTCCCAACGAGGGGTCACAAAGGACCTGCCCCTCCTCAGATTGCTCGGTTTCAGCCACCACCGAAGGGAACGCCGCACCCGGGGGGACATCAGAAAGGACTGATCCAATGACAGCAGGGACCCGTCCCAGGCCGCCAAGAGATGGAGCTGGAGCGTCCTTGTGTGAAAATGGGCAAAGGGAACCGCCTCGAACGATGCAACCATCAATCCCACCAGTCGCATCCCTAGCCGGATGGACGGGCGGGGGATGGATAGGAGACGCTGAGTCAATTCCTGAATCAGAAGGGGGAGAAACACCCTGGCCTGAGAAGTATCCAGAGACATTCCCAGGAACTCCACCACCCTGGAGGGAGTGAGGCAGGACTTGGGATAGTTGATCACCCAACCTAAACTCTCCAGAGTGGACACCACAGTCCTGGTATCCAGCTGCGCCTGAATGAGGGAAGACGCCATGATGAGAAGATCGTCCAGATAGGGCACGATGCGGATACCCCTGGCTCTGAGGATGGCCATCACTCCTGCCAACACCTTGGTAAAAACCCTTGGAGCCGAGGTAAGGCCAAACGGAAGAGTCACAAACTGAAAATGTCGATTGTCCACGACAAACCTGAGGAATCTCTGGTGTGCCGGAAATATTGGAATATGCAGGTAAGCATCCTTGATGTCTATGGACGTCATGAAGTCCCCATGGCGAAGTGAGTGGATGGCTGAGCGCAGAGTTTCCATACGGAACTATCGGGGACGGACGAACCTGTTGAGCAACTTCAGATCCAGAATGGGACGAACGGATCCATCCTTCTTGGGCACCGTGAACAAATTGGAATAGAAGCCCAGGCCCCCGTCTGAGAGGGGCACCGGACAGATGACAGCCATGTCCAAGAGACTTGCTACTGACGCCCGAAGCCCCTGGGCGGCCAGAGGATCTGACGGCACCCGAGAGCTGAAGAATCTGGGAGGGGGCCGGAACTCTAACTCCAGCTTGTAACCGGAAGACACCACTCCCTGAATCCACCTGTCCGAGATCTCTTGGACCCAGACCTGGGAGAAGAGTTGCAGCCGTCCCCCCACCCGCAAGGGTGAGGGCGCCCCCTCATTGCTGAGCTGGCTTGGCAGCGGCTCTAGGCTTGGAGCCCCAACTGTGTCCTGGACGGGCCCGACCCCTGCCCGTGGTCCAGGAATCACCTCTGGATGAGGGGAAAGCCGAACCCCTGCCGACTCTAGCCCCACGAAAGGACTGAGATAAGGAAGCCGCCCCCCGAAAGGGGCGACGCTGCTTTTTACGCTGAGGTAACTTACCTCCCTTTGCCACCGAATCCAACCTCTCTCCAAAGAGCCGCAACCCCACAAAGGGAAGGGCCATAAGCGACTTTTTGGACACAAAATCAGCCGCCCACTGGCGTAACCAAATCGACCTCCGGATAGCCACAAGCAAGGCCGCAGCTCTGCTACACATCACCAATGTGTCGTCCAAGGCGGACAGCACAAAAGACAAAAATAACTCACAGCGCTTAAGGTCGGCAAACTCCTCACTAGCCGGGTCAAGCCCGGAAGAGGTCAACAGTCCTCTAAGAACCGACCTGGCAGCTACCAATAAAAGCGCAGAAGCACAAACCGGCTGCAAGGCCGATCCAACACTGGCAAAACCATGACAAGCCATCTGGTCAATGCGTTTATCCTCACCATCCTTGAGAGTAGTGCACTCTGGAGAATGGAGGACTGAGGAGCTGGACAACCCCAAAACAGGAGCATCCACCTCGAGGGGGGAGGGAGGGGACGACCAATGCTTCACCGCGTCCGCCGGAAAGGGATATTTCCTGTCCCAACCCGGTGGGACACCCGGAAGCCGAGTCAGCCTCTCCCATTCCTTGAGAATGATACCATCAAAATGCTTTTGATAAGGAAATTCCAAGCGCGGCTTGGTCACTTCAAAGAACCTTCAGCGGAGGAGCCGCCTCGGGGGGAGAAATAACCAGGACCTCAAACATATGAGCCAGGACCCTAGAGGTATCCAAGGAGTCCCCCTGGCCCTGCTCGGTATCAGCGCCCACAAACTGCTGATCATCGGAGCCCTCAGACTCCTCATACAGCTCCCCTTCCTCATGCAGGGAACAATCAGACCAATCCAGGGAGTCAAAATCCTCCCTATCAAGGCCCTGCGCGGCCGTATGCAAATGTTTTCTCTTTGCCGTGGCCTTTTTAGCAACGGCACTGGATAAACAATCTTTCAAGATTGGCCAATCTGGCACACACCTCAGATTGCGACTCCAGAACCAGACGCCTCAGATCCGGTCTGCCGCGTAATAGACCGCTGCGCACAGGGTACACATAGAAATACATCATCCCCCAAAAGGGATACCCCACACCCCAAACACAGCCTGGATTGCCCCGAGGGGGGCACAAGCCCAGTATTCGGGGAAGCCTCCATATGGTGATTTTTTAATATATATATATATATATATATATATATATATATATATATATATATATATAAATTTGTGTACAATGCGCCGAGGGAATTACGCAATAATGCAACCCGGGATGCCCCTGTAAGTCCCGAGTGGGAGGATTTTAAGCCAACTAAAATGTAACCAGGGACCCTGGACCGGGAGAACCCCCCTTTAATAGGATCAATGGTCCACCTGGAACACACAAACAAAAACACACGCTCAGACCATGCTAGCAATGCATAAAGAGTTAATAACAGATGCATCTGATGGGCCACAGGCCACTCACCCGACCTTCACCTAAGTACCGCACGCCAGGCAGGAGGGGAAGTGGAAGACGCTCGGTGTGCAGTAGGAGGAGGGAGGGCGGGCCGGCGCGGTTCGCCCCTCCCCCGTCTCTCCCGGCCTGAAGCCGGGACCAGAAAACGGCGCCCGCAGCACGGGGGCGGACCGTAGGCGCGCGAGCGCCCGGCCCCGCCCCCTCCGCCCTGAGGAGAAGAAGCCCTCATGAAGAAGCCGCACGTCGGCGCCGCGGGACCGCCGGCGCCAGTCTAACAGTAAAACACACACACAGTTAAAGCACCATACATACACAATAAATGGGATGAATCCATAAGTGACCCCCCCCCCCCAAGGGTATCCGGGAGAGGGGGAATCAATGCCAGGGTAGGGCCAAGGGACGGGGCATCCCAAACCGGGATCACCAACCCGGATAGCCACCTACCCCTTGTTATGGGGTCTCACGGCTCCTAAGCACCAGGGGTGCCAACTACCTTTGCCCGGACCAGCAGCCTAGGCTGGGAGGCAAGTAATTTAAATAAGGGGATCTGGGCAGAAATAGAAGAATAGAAGGCCGGGAGTCATCCTGGCTACCTGCAAGGAGGAGACATCATCTTCGGATTTGCGCGCCTCTGCAGAGATGAAAGACTGGGGAATGAGTGGGAGGTCCCAGGTATTTATGGGCCGGGAGGGTCTTACCTTTTTTTATTGACATCTCTGCAAGATCGCCATCTACAGGTCAGTATACCCCACATGTAATGAATGTCTTGAAGCGGGGTGTGTGACATACTTAGAATATGTATTTCATTTTTGAAATAGCCAAACACAGACTCTTGCTGCCTTGGGGGAACGCAATTAAGCTGACCTTGCAACAAGGGATTGGATTGTTGTCTTTTAATCAATCAGATCCCTAATACTACAAGCCATACCCTGAAATTGCAGACCAGTCTGTGGATTCTTACTGGAAAATTAGTAACTACCACTAGACTGCTAATGTCCTCATGGTACAGCTCCTCTTCCAAAACCGCCAGGGAAACGGTGACCGGACATGTAGTTGCTTTGGTTTTTCTTATTTTCATCTCAAAACTAGAGAACCAAGGATGTAGCCCTGCAGATAGCGGAGAAAGCGGGAGACAGTCCAGGAAAGAATGAGACTGCTTTTTCCTTACTTGTTACTGCAGGAATGCAAAGCAGCTGCTGAATGAAACACAGGACCCCCGACATCCAGCATGAGGTGAGCAGAAAGCAGGCTAATTTAAAGCGGAACTTCAAATGAAAAAAACCCATATCTTAGCCAGACACCCTCGTCATCCTCCCAGTCTCCTCTGGCCACTGCATGTAAAGAAGCAAAGCCGGATCCCCCAGCTCTGTGACCGTTCCCGCTTTCTATTTGGAAGGGAGCACGTGCGGTGGTCAGGGGAGACTGGGAGGATGATGCGGACGCGAAGCTAAGGTATGTTTTTTTCATTTGTAACCCTCCCCCGTCCTGCCTCAGCGCCAGGGTAGCGGAGCAGGGTGGGTCCATTTTAACTGAAGTTTCCTTTTGCTGGACTCTCATTTTAATTTGAAATTGCTAGACTCTACTACCAATTTAGAGCCTTGGATACCTAAAAGGCAATTTAAGATAGACTTTATGAGCCATTTTTTTTGTTCCCACTTTTATGTATTGCGAGGTGCCTACATTTGTGGACATTTCTGGGGAGGGTGGGTTATTCAGCGGAATGGCCATAATTGCCGCTGGGCCGCACTGCTTGAGGGGCAGCTGGGCTACTGATTCTATTACCCACATCCAATCCCTGTACCCACAAGCCAAGGAACCCCGGCCCCCAATGCTATAGGCCCAGCATCATGGCTGTTGGAGGGCATACCCACCTCTGTCCCTACAAGAATCATACCCATTGATTTAAGATTGACCATATCCATCCTTGAAAATAACATTCAGATTTTTGGCCCCAGCCCGCCACTGCCCATTGGAAACCAAAAGTGTCAGCAGAGAACATCAGGGATTGGGAGGTGGTGGTGAATACAACAGTCCCTACAGAACATTGCATCATTCACTGCAGCAGATTGGGCATACCAAATAGGGTGGCAGTCCCTTTTAAGCATATAACCCTACCCTCAGGGTTATTTTCTAGTTGACTTTGCTCTTCAAAACCATTGCAGCCTGGTGGGGGCTGAAATGACCCTTCCCCAAAGACCCCCCCCCCCCCCAAACAAAAAAACACACACACACAGTGTACAGTATATGGCAGGTGAATGTGTCAGACAATTGGGCATTTTTTGTTCATGCTCAACACTGAATATACTTCTCAGTTCTTCTCCTGATGATATTTATATATTGTTGCTTAGATTTAATGTAATGGATTGCAAGCCATTTCCGGCAGAGATTTAATGGCCGACAAACTGGCGGTGCAGCAGCAGAAGTTATTATCATATTACCAGTATACCAGCTATAAATTCATTCCACTGATCAATACTCTGCTACATTAAGGATGGTGGCCCAGAGGCTGCCTTGAGATGACCTGCAGTGAATGCATTAAGGTTATGGCATCTGCATAACCACCAACCTATTATTCCTAGCTAGCATAATAGCTGCAGATGGGGAGGATATGCAGACAGGAAGAGATCAGCAAATAAATGACACATTTTTTATGAAAGAGGACTGGTTCTTTAAACGTTATAATCTACTTCCTCCAGTTATCATGGCAATTAAACTGAGGCCAAGACGATCAATGCATTTATTAGAATGCTGCTCTGGGCATGTGTACACTCAGTGCACAGATGGGTTAAATGCGGATTATTTGTTCAGATGAAATGAAAATGTCTAACTTTCAACTCTTAATGTGTGTTCTGTTCTATAGTGAATAAAATATTGTTATAGGAGGACAGCAGGACTATGGGTTATACACAACTTCTTCAAGTGCCCTCAGGTCTACCACTACACCACTGCTACTTGGTACTTGCTGGGTACTTGCAGTGGTGATCAGCACCCAGCAAAAGCTTCTCTTTATTTTGGGATGCCCATTGGCTTCACATTTCCGGCAGCAAGTATAGCTTTGGGTCCCAGTTGTAAGTTAGCAGTCATGTATTCAAGGTTAGGTTTAAAGTGGACCAAAACCCAGGATTTTGACTATCCTGGGTTTTGCTCCTTTCCCCCGGGGCACCCCGATTGGTCCTTCGGCGCATGTGCAGCGAGCTCTGAGCCGCCGACGTCAAACCGTTTTAGCCAAGGTCTCATGGCGCACTGGAGGCTACATTCCCCCCTTCCCTCTAACTGGGAGCATGCCCATGCCCAATCTTATAGATTCCCGGGCCGATCGCGTTTTGGTCCACTTTAAGTCCAAGACCAGGATTTCCACACAATAGCAATCCTATAGATGATCATGGTGTGATCATAATCAACTCAGTTCAGTTACTATCAGAGCAACTGGCCAGGTAATTACTAGGCTCACACATAATAGTGGTTGAGTCTCCAGTATATGACATAGATCTCCTCGCTGCCACAAAAAAGCCCTGGGACATAAGTGTATATCTCAAAAATGTACTTCTAGAATGAATTATCACACACACTTACCAGGAATATGGTTCAGAGTCTATATCTTCATCGCCGGTTATCTTCACAGTGAGCTCAGGCATCTCCTCATCACTAGACAGGGTGATGTTTTTGCTTGGTATAGAAAGGGTAGATTTTGAGGCAACCCGGTCATCTGGATCCAAATCATCCTGAAAGCCAGCAACCATGGGGTTGTACCCTGGCACATCACCATCACTGCAGGGAGATAAGACCACTAAAGAATTACCACTCTCCAGAAAGGATGCAGGCCAGATAGAAGAACTGGTTTATACAGACAGGAAAATAGATGAACATCACAGGGCAGTAGATACAAAAATACAACTCTGTGAAGTACTCACCTGTAGAGTTGGTATTATATGCAGACAGCACGTCCTGCTCCAGACATAGTCCTTACATGTGGGTATACCTCCGCCTTCAGCGCCGTGCACTGCAGAACATGAAGAAAACAAGCTCCTCCCGGCCCTACATATACCGGAGGACCTCCCACAAATCCCCAGCATTGAAAAGCAGTGAGAAAGAGAGGCCAGGAGAAACAACCACCCAAAACTGGCAAAAAAATATCAAGTATAACAATCACCAAACAGGGGATCCAGAACAAAGTGAAACCAGGGTGGGGTGGAGCAGGACGTGCTGTCTACATATAATACCAACTCTACAGGTGAGTACTTCACAGAGTTGTATTATTCTAAGCAGACAGCACGTCCTGCTCCAGACATAGTCCTTACATGTGGGACATCCAATAGCAGTGTCCGTAAAGAAGGGTGGGATCCCCAACAGAAGGCAACAGCAAGCCGTTTAAACTACTACGGCCTGCAAAACCTTGCGGCCAGACGCAGCGTCAGCTGAGGCCTTAACATCAACCTTGTAAAACTTTGTAAAGGTGTGAACCGAAGACCAAATAGCGGCCTTGCAAACTTGCTCCACAGAGGCCTGGTGCTGAAAAGCCCGAGAAGCCCCAACAGCTCTAGTAGAATGAGCAGTAAGACAAAAGGGGGGAGTCTTCCCCTTAGTAGTATAGGCTTGAACCACAGCCTGACGAATCCATTTACTGATGGTAGACTTGGCGGGAGCCAAACCTTTCCTAGGCCCGTGAGGCACAACGAAGATAGCATCCGTCTTCCTAAAGGCCTGAGTGGTAACCAGGTAAGACTTGACACACCTAACCACATCCAGGGAATTCAAAACCCTCTCCTTACTAGGATTAGGGCACAAGGAAGGAAGTACAATATCTTGATTCAAATGAAACGCAGACACAACCTTAGGCAGAAAGTCTGTCTTGAAGCGAAACACCACCTTATCCCAGTGTCTCTCAAAGTAGGGAGGCTGAATAGACAAGGCAGCCAACTCAGACACACGTCTAACCGAGGTAATGGCTACCAGAAAGACCACCTTGAGCGTGAGAACAGCAAGAGCTGCTTCATGAATAGGTTCAAAAGGAGGACCCTGCAGGGCCGACAAAACCAAATTCAGATCCCAAACAGGAACCATAGGTTTCCGAGGGGGGCGCACATGAGTGACCCCCTGAAAGAAAGTCTTGATAAGAGAGTGCTGGGCAAAGGTCTTCTGAAAGAAGATAGACAGGGCCGAAACCTGGCCCTTCAAAGTACTAAGCTTCAGACCTAAGTCTAGACCATGTTGTAAAAACTCCAGCACCCTGGAGACTAAGAATTCCCGGCAGGGAAGAGACCTGGATTCACACCAGTCAATGTAGGCACGCCATACCCTATAATATATAGCAGAAGAGGTCTTCTTCCTGGCTTGGACCATGGTAGCCACTACAGAAGCGGACAAACCCTTTTCCTTTAAAATGGTGGTCTCAATAGCCAAGCCGTCAAAGCCAGAGTTAGTAAATTGGGATGGCGTAGAGACCCCTGAGTTAGGAGGTCTGGAATCCTTGGTAGATCGTACTGATCTACCGCCATTTGAACCACGTCTGCGAACCACACTCTTCTTGGTCACCTTGGGGCCACCAGAATCGTGGGTACCCCTTCCAGAGCGATCTTGCGTAGCACTCTGCCCAGAAGGGGAATTGGTGGAAACGCATACAGGAGCCGAAACTCCCTCCAAGACATTGACAGAGCATCCGAGGCCAGAGGATCCTGAGACAGGGATACAAAGCTCGGGAGCTTGTGATTGTGACGGGACGCAAACAGATCCACGCCTGGGACACCCCAACGGTGACACAGGGACTGAAATACCGAGTTGGAGAGGGACCACTCCCCCTGACGGGACGACCCCCTGCTCAGGGCATCTGCTAGCAGATTTTCCGCCCCCGGAATGTAAACAGCCGAGATGCATTGAACATTGGTCTCTGCCCATGTTAGAATCAGAGACACCTCCTAGAGAGCACCCTTGCTCCGGGTTCCTCCCTGATGATTGATGTAGGCCACCGCCGTCCTGTTGTCTGAGCGTACCTGAATCGCCAGACCCTTCAGGTGCTGGGTCAATTGTTCCAGCACCAACCTGAATGCCCTGAGTTCCAGGACATTGATGGGTAGATGGGCCTCCTGAGGGCCCCACCTCCCCTGGAAACGCAGGGACTTCCAGAATCCCCCCCAGCCCAAGAGACTGGCATCCGTTGTGACCGTCTCCCAGGAGGGATCCAGGAAGGATCTGCCCCTTGTCAAGTTCCTGTGGTCCAGCCACCACGCCAGGGATTGTCTGACCGAGGGGGGAAGCACCCAGATCTCGTCCAAGGACGCTGGGTCCTTGTTCCAAACTGACAGAAGGTGAAGCTGCAGAGTTCTCAAATGGAATTGTGCAAAGGGCACTGCCTCGAAGCTTGCCACCATCGAGCCCACCAACTGCATTCTCTGCCTGATGGAGGGATGAGGGCTCGAGAGCAGGGACCTCACCTGCGTTGTCAGAGCTTCCACCTTCTGTGGAGGAAGGAATATCCTTGACTGAACTGAATCCAGAATCATCCCCAGAAACGGGGTTACTGAGCAGGGGGACAGAGAGGACTTTGGGTAATTGATCACCCAGCCGAAGGACTCCAGGGTGGTCACCACCGACCGCGTGTCCAGCTCTGCCTGCTGCAGAGACTGAGATGAGATGAGTATATCGTCCAGGTAGGGCAACACTCGTATGCCTTTTAGTCTCAACAGAGACATTACTCCTGCCAGCACCTTGGTGAATACCCTGGGGGCCGACGTAAGACCGAATGGCAGGGCCACAAACTGGTAATGCTGATCCAGCAGCGCAAATCTGAGAAACTTTTGATGCCCTGGGAACACCGGAACGTGCAGGTAAGCGTCCTTGATGTCCACAGATGTCATGAAGTCCCCTGGACGCAACGAGGCAATGGCCGAGCGCAGAGTTTCCATACGAAAATGTCTGTTTCTCACAAATCTGTTTAAGATTTTTAAATCCAGAATGGGTCTGACTGACCCGTCCTTTTTGGGCACCGTGAACAGGTTGGAATAAAACCCCACGCCCCTGTCTTTTGAGGGGACCTTGCAAATGACCCCGAGGTCTAGCAGGTCCTGCACCGCTAGCCTCAAGACTTGAGCTGAGGCAGGATCCTGTGGGATTCGGGACCCGACGAACCTGGGAGGGGGCAGTACAGCAAACTCTATCTTGTAACCGGAGGACACTACCTCCTGAATCCACCGGTCTGGGACGAGGCGTCTCCAGACATGCTGAAAATGCTGTAGACGTCCCCCCACCCTGACGGGCGAGGGCGCCCCTTCATGCCTGGGGGGTCTTGGGAGGGGCTTTGGGCTTTGGCCCCCAGGAAGAGCTGGGGTGGCGTCCTCTGTTCTTGTTCCAGGAATCTGTGCGAGCTCTGGCGAAGGACACCCCTCTTCCCTGTTTAGCCCCACGAAAGGGGGTCGAGTGGGAGCTTGGGCCACGAAAGGGCCGAATCTGACGCTTGCGCTGGGGAAGCTTGCCCCCTTTAGCAAAGATATCTAACCTTTCTTCAAACAGGCGCAGCCCTTTGAAAGGAAGCCCCGTAAGAGCCTTCTTGGCGACATTGTCAGCGGCCCACTGGCGTAACCAGACCGCACGGCGTATGGATACCACCAGAGCAGAGGATCTAGCACTCAGCTTAATAGCATCGTCCGATGCAGATATGATATAATTGATAAAAGTCTCACAGGTAACCAAAGTATTGGCGGCATCAGATGGCAAATCATCCGCCCCTTCAAGAGCAGTCTTAACCACAGTCCTGAGCGCCACCGCCGTGATGGCTAAGGCGCAAACCGGGCGGAGCGACGCTCCCCCAAATGCAAATGCATGACAAGCCAGTTGGTCAACCTGCCGATCCTCCAGATCCCGCAGCGTAGTAGTGTCAGGGGAGTGCATAATAGAGGTATTGGACAGACCAAGGATCGGGGCATCGACTTCGGGCGGCGAAGTCCAACACTTGATCAGGTCGGCAGGGAATGGATACTTCTTATCCACAGCTTTAGGGACTCCCTGGAGTTTGCTGGGATGTTCCCACTCCTTTAGGACGAGATTATTAAAATGAGTTTGTTCCGGAAACTCCAATTGCACCCTAGCGGTATGGAACAGGTCGACTCTTTGCCGAGGAGCCGCAGGCGGGGGAGAGAGGGATAACACATCAAAGATCTGGGCCAGCAATCTGTCAACGTCATCCTGGGACCAAAGATCAGAACCAGATTCATCCTGACTCCTGGACTCGTCGTCATAGGACCCTGAGTCAGAAAACAGTTCCCCTTCCTCTGAGGGGGAATGTGCATAAGACAGATGTAAGTCGTCAGATTCTGCAGGAAGAATAGTAGCTTCAGGATTCAAATGGCGCTTCTTGGCCGTAGCCTTGCGCGCCAAGGAGCCAGCGATTACATTTTCTACGCTAGCCAGTCTAGTGGCAAAATCAGCATGAGAGTCCCCACTAGTATTGGGGGTTAGGCTCAGGCTTGGGGGAGTAGGAGAAGCAAGGCGAGGTGCGGGCCCAGCCTTGGAAGAGGTGGTAAGGCCAGCTAGCGCCTGCTGGGCACAAGGGACGCAGACCCGTGCATTGTCACCACTGCTAGGTGTGACCCCGCAAGCTACACACAGACGTGCTTGTCCCGAAGGAACCCCGTTCACAATATCCTGAGATGCCTCCATATGGTGATTATTATATTTAATATGCCAGTAGGGATTGACGCTGTAAAGCAACCCTGGATGCCCCAAACACCCGCTGGGAAGTGGGAGTGATTTGATTAAAATAGACTGGACCGGATGCTAAGCCGGGCCGGGAGAAGCCGCCGAGATCCGCAGTCTGAAAGACACAAGGGGAACAGGGATGTCAGAGCCAAGCACGAAAAAGCCAAAGCTAGGAAAGGAATCGCCCATGAGGGCACTTACAGAACAGCGAGGGGAGGACCGTCTTCACCACGCGCATGTGAGAAGGAAATGGCGGCAAGCGAACCTCAAAGGGCGGGCCAGAGCGGGCGATGACGCGGAACGCGCCAACCGAGCCACGCCCCCCCTCCGGAGAGCGCGAAGCTCGAAGGCGCGCAGCCAATCAGAAGCGACAGATATTGTCAGGGAAAAATCACCTCAGATAATTCTGACAGGGTGAATACCGTGGAAGAACGCCAAGCGTCAATCGAATAGAGCCGAAGTACGCGCCGAGTAAATGCAATGAAAGCGCTGCGGAAAGCTAAAAGCTGAAAAAGGAGCGCGGCTCTGACTCCGGTACCATTAAGACAATGGGTGACTAGTGTGATTAGGGCAAGGTTTAGCCATCGTACACACGACCCCCCCCCCTCTTTTTTCCCCCACTAACGGGGGAATCTAGGGAGGAAGGTGCTCCAATATTCTGGGTTCACCACTACACAGGGCGTGGGGCACTAGTGCGGGAGGGGCATCCAATTGAAGGCTCACCATACGCCTTAACCGCCTACCCTATGGAGGGGGATTGCGGTGGAGTCTAGCTCCGTAAGCACACTAGGTGCTGCCTACCTTCACCGACCAACGCAGCCCAGGCTGGGAGGCATTAATTCACAATGAGGACGGGTGGAAGTAGTCCCGCAGGGCCTCGGGATGTAAAGCCCCGCTCGCCTGTTAGAGCGTGATACTTCATGTCTTCGCAGTCTCAGCACTGCAGAGAAATCTGGGGATTTGTGGGAGGTCCTCCGGTATATGTAGGGCCGGGAGGAGCTTGTTTTCTTCATGTTCTGCAGTGCACGGCGCTGAAGGCGGAGGTATACCCACATGTAAGGACTATGTCTGGAGCAGGACGTGCTGTCTGCTTAGAATACAAGGCAACCTAGGACAATAAATGCAACAGACACTCACCTGTCACTGTCTTTCTGGTCTCGGGGTGGTGGTCTCTCTGGCTCCTTCTGAGTAGAGCTGTCTTCAAGGAAGCTGCGGTCCAAGCTCTCATCAGGGATAAAATCCTCCACACTCTGGACTTTTACAAGCTGCTCAGCATGCACTGGAGTGTCTGCTGGAGAAGGAGGAGAAGGGGTATATGAGTAATGAATGCATGTGCAGGGCCATACACAGCAGTGTTTGCAGACCTCCATAGAGAGAGGAATGACTGCATCAGCCCCTTGCAAGCCAGCTTTGGCAGTGGAGGTCCATGGCTGTCTTAAAGGGATAATCACACAGTGGGGCATCCTAATTCAGGATGTCCCATAAAAGAGGTAGACTTTATCCAACCAATGGCTGCTGGTAGTGATCAAAAGGGCTGTCATTGTCAGGGGTGAATAGTACTCCTGTCTGTGTAACGTCCATGAAGCTGGATCTACTACACACCTACAGCCAGATGAAAGTGTGACTCTCTGTGTAAAATACCAGGGCAGGCTGCGGGAGGGCGCTCTGCTCTGTGCTAACGGGTGACAGGTAAGCAGCGAGCCTTGTGCTCTTCTGGCTGCCACTGAAGTCAGTGGGTGAGTCTTTCCCTTGAACAGTAGGTCAAAGGTTAGAGGGTCATATGCATATAGGTTGTAAAGGGCACCAAAACATTTTGATGGCAATCCTGCACTTAGCACCATGTCAAAACACAGCTGTCAATGAGTTTTTTTTATCTGGGTCCACACCTGATTTGGGAGGGGGGCTCTCTGTAACAGAGGAGCCAAACAGCCTTGAAATGAAGCCACGTTTCTGCTGAGCCTGCTGGGATAAAGGAGGAGAGGACACTGTAGAGGGAGATGGGCTGGAGCCATCAGGAATGTCAGACACTGGAGGGGGTGGGGATGCAGCCAGGGTAGGTGTAGCTGCCATCCCTGTGGGCATCTGAAGCGGAGTGCCAGTGATGGAGCTGTCAGGAGATCCAGAATTTGTTGGGACCACGGGAGACTGGGAGCCAGAAGAGGGGCTCTGTCCATTATTTGCCACTGGAGATGCCATGCGCTTATTATTCTCTAGAAGCTCCAAAAATCTGCAGGGAACATGAGAGATATTAATAACATTCATCTGAAAGATTGTTCTCAACTTGGTAACCTCATCCATCAATAAAGCTTTAGAAAGGTTGGAAAAGGTTAGTCTCACTAATGAGGGTGGGAGGGGGCAGCCATGTCTGCAAGTGCCAGATCGGCTTTAAACACATTCAGATCTAGAATACAATTACAAAGTGGAATCGCTGCTAATTAACCTGGAAGAGCAACTAGCATGTGTCCCATCTAATCTCACTAATTATCTGTATCCACCCCCTCCACTATACCATGCTGCCAGCTCACACAAGCCTATTCTGGGAAGCTTACATGAATGATGGGAGCTGCTCTAAACTTGCTCTACTACAATACACAAAGTCAAAAAAGACTTTAGTTCCAACAGGACATCCTGATTTGGGGTACCCTGGTGCCCAAATTGGGATACCCTGCTGCCCTAACATTGGAAAAATGGTTTAATTTATCATTCAGTCTATGGGGTCAAGCTGGTGGCCCAATTACTTTGGCAAACCCAGGCTTGCCTGGCTGGCTGCCCCATGGACTCTTCCTCACAACAAGACAGCATATTCCTTTGCCAGACTGGCAATGCTGAATGCTTTACAATCACCCAGGTTAAAAACAGGTGGTGTTATGATTTTAAAGGAACTCCACCCCCCAGTTCGCCACAAAACTCAACTTTCCCTGGTCCCATGTCGCATGCGTGGGCTCAATCTGCGCCATATGCTGTGCATATTAATCCTAGGGATATGCCCCTAATTACACGCAGAGCTAATGTTATTGGAAAGAGCTGTGACACCCTCCCCAATTTAGTGTGAATTACAGATTAAACCCAGTTTCAAGTGTATTTATAACCCTAAAGAAAACCTTATCTGTGGCACATTCTCCTGCCCCAACTGTCAAGAAGCCCTACCTCCCACTACCACACTTTTCTTCTATAGAATATATAATAAATTCCTTTCTTCCTAATCCTGGCAGCTACAAGCACATCCACTGTGTTACCATTTATATTAGGGAAGGCCAGGGGGTCCGGGGCACATGTTGCTCACCTCATGTACAATCAACAGAAGAATGTGTCAGTAGAAAAATTAACTTATGAACGCTGCATTAAAAAAAAATCACCAAATAACTGCGAAATCAAGTGTAGTATGTAAGAATCTTCAAAACTGGTTTAATAAAATGCTTGCTTCTATAACACAGAATAAGTCATGCTTAGGAAAACTGACACAAGTAGTCTGGTTGATCTGGACAGGTTTTCCTACAATTAAAATGGGCAATCTATTTGCTCACTCTAGGTGAGTGTTTCAGTTCTACCCCAGTTTTATCTTTAACCTATTTCCACTGTTTTGGATCATTAGGGTAAGCCCTCATTGCATCATGGGATGTATGCATCCCGACTCTAATCCAATGTCATGCCCTAGGTGTCAATACATGTGCAAACCCACGACTCAGTATGCAAAAGTTTAACCTACATTTCGTAATTCTGATCCTCCGTCTCTTGTTGCACAGAGAGCTCCTCCAGGGTGGCATCGATGTCCAGCTGGTTGGTCTCCAGTTGTCGTAGCAAGGTTTCTCTCTGCAAGCGGCAGATTAAGATTCAAAATGGCCCACTGGCAAAGCTTACCCCATCACCCTCATTACATAGCTCAGGTATACAAGCATACACAGCAGTGACACCGCTCTATTTTGATATGTGCGCGTGACCTGTGCCTCTGATCACTGGCACCCCCCTCCCATTAACATCATGAAAAGACCTTTAACCCATTCATTGCAGGAGTAAGAAGTAAAAATGCTGAAATATTTTCTCAGTGACCACAGGCAACACATGAGTTAAGAGTGTCAAATTCTCTGCCCATATTAATAAGTAAGACTGAGGCTGTATCACTTTTCTAAAGGCTGGTTCACTTTACACTGAGACTTACAGTTACTGTACCAGCAATGGACGATGTAACTCCAGACAGGAAGCCCGGCTCAGGTGTACTCTTTGCATTTACTCAGAATACCGGTTACTGCTCTAGCTACTTGTTTTGTTAGTCCCGTCCAAGCAAAAAAAGAAAAAACACACACGCCATTTGTCCCCTGCAGCGCTTGTGTCCTCGTTTGGTTGTATAAAACAAACTGGGTCCCAAGATCAAGTCCCACAATATTAACAGCGACTGGCCACACCCACTCCATTCACATCAGGCTATGGCATGCCCCTTCTATTTAATGGAGTCACTGTAACACAAGGTCGGCCATGGAGGCCCCGGGAGTCTCTCCAAGCCCAAAAAGTTTTGTATTATTGGACTGGGACAGGAGTGCTGCAGAGAGTCAAAATGAAAGCTTGTGTGTTTTCTTTGTTTTGCCCAGACTGTTCCTTTAAGAGTCAGTTAAAGCGGAACAAAACCAAGGATTTGGACTATCCTGGTTTTTGTTTTGATTCCCTGCTACGTGAAAGCCCCCATTTGGGATTCCCCTTGGGAAAGGCCAGGGGCCGACCCTGGAGACTTTCAGCGCTTTGTTTCGCTTTGCATGTAGACTCACATGGTTGGGCCATGTGTAGAGGAAAAAATACAATTCTGTGATTACTCACCTGTAGAATTGGTATTATAAGTATACAGCACGTCCTGTTCCAGAATATTCCTTACACATGGGCAATACATCCACAAGATGGTGCTGGACTGCAGAAAACTTGTGGCTCCTCCCAGCCCCATATAAGTCCTCCCACAAATTCCCCAGTATTGACAAGCAGTTAACAAGAAGCCGGGAGAAACAATAATAACAAAAATCCAAAATGAACATTTGAACAATCACCATACATAGCAGATCTGGAAACTTGGGCAGGACGTACTGATCTACTGCCAACTGCACGATGTCTGCAAACCACACTCTTCTTGGCCAACAGGGGGCCACCAGAATGGTTGGCACCCCTTCCTGGGCTACCTTGCGCAGCACCCTGCCCGGCAGAGGAAACGGAGGGAACACATAAGAGGAGCTGAAAGCTCTTCCAAGACAATGCAAGTGCATCCATGGCGAAGGCCAGAGGGTCCTGGGACAGAGAGACAAAAGCTGGAAGCTTGTGATTGTGACGGGACGCAAACAGATCCACATCCGGCTGACCCCAGCGGTGGCACAGAAAGCGAAACACCCTACTGCTGAGTGACCATTCTCCCAGACGAGAAGTCCCCCTGCTCAGGGAGTCCGCTTCCAGATTTTCCACCCCCAGGATGTACACTGCCGAAATGCAGGGAACATTCTCCTCCGCCAAGAACAGAATCAGAGACACTCCCTTGAGGGCCCTCCTGCTCTGGGTCCCTTCCTGATGATTGATGTAGGCAACCGCCATCTGGTTATCCGAGCGGATCTGAACAGCCCGACCCTGAAGGTGCGGAGTCAATTGTGTGAGAACCAACCTCACCGCCCTCAGTTCCAGAATGTTGATAGGGGTATGGGCCTCCCGGGGGCCCCACCGACCCTGGAATTTCAAGGACTTCCAGAAGCCCACCCGCCCCCCCAACCTGTCAGACTGGCATCTGTGGTGACTGTCTCCCAGCAAGGGGCCAGAAAGGATCTGCCCACCAACAGGTTCCTTGAATCCAGCCACCACGAGAGAGACTGCCTAGCCGGTGGGGACAGAACAAACACTTGATCCAGGGACACAGGGTCCTGATCCCATACTGACAAGAGGTGAAGTTGAAGAGGTCTCATGTGAAACTGAGCGTATGAAACCGCCTCGAAGCAAGACACCATCAGGCCCACCAACTGCATCCCCTGCCGGATGGAGGGATGATGGCAAGACAGAAGAAGCTGGGCTTGAAGACTCTCCACCTTCCGCTGAGGGAGAAGAATCTTGACCTGAGATGTATATCCAGAGTCATGGCCAGAAAGGACATCACCAGTGACTTGGGGTGATTGATCACCCAGCCGAAGGACTCCAGTGTGGACACCACCAGCTGGGTATCCAGCTCGGCCTGCTGGAAGGACTGAGACGTGATGAGAATGTTGTCCAAGTAAGGAAGGATGCGAATGGAATGCCCTGAGATCTCAGCAGAGTCATTACGCCCGCCAGAACCTTGGTGAATACCCTGGGAGCCGAGGTGATACCGAAAGGTAAGGCCACAAATTGGTAGTGCTGATCCTCCAAAGCGAATCTGAGGAATCTCTGATGACCTGGAAAGATTGGTACATTAAGGTAAGCGTCCTTGATGTCTACAGAGGTCATGAAGTCGCCTGGGCGCAGAGAATTGACTGCAAAGCGCAGGGTTTCCATGCAAAAATGCTTGAATCTGACAAACTTGTTGAGGCGCTTTAAATCCAGGATGGGTCTGAGGGACCCATCCTTTTTGGGGACAGTGAAAAGATTGGAATAGAAGCCTCTGCCCCTTTCCCTGAAAGGTACCGGGCAGATGACCCCCAACTCCAGAAGGTTTTGGACAGCAAGGCACAGCCCCTGAGCTGACAGGGTGTTTTGAGCCATCCAAGATTTGACGAATCTTGGGGTGGCCAGGCTGCAAACTCTATCTTGTAACCGGAGGACACTACCTCCTGAACCCACCGGTCTGAGACGTGAAGCCTCCAGACGTGAGCAGAAGCTCAGAAGAGTCTAAGCCGCCCCCCCCCCCCCCCCCACCCGGATGGGTGAGGGCACCCCTTCATGCCTGAGGGGGCTTATGGGAAGGACTTTGGCTTGGGACCCCAGGAGGGGCCGGGGCGACCCCGTCCCCTGCCCCAATGGTCTCCGCGAGCCCCAGCAAAGGAGACTCTCCCCGACCAGTTATGGAACCACGGAAGGAAGGGAGAAAGGCACCCGTCCCCTGAAAGGACCGGGACGGCCTCCTACGTTGAGGTAACCTACCGCCCCTGGTAAACAAGTCCAAGCGTTCCCCAAAGAGGCGCAGCCCCTTAAAGGGAAAACCAGTGAGAGCCTTCTTAGCAGCATCATCAGCTGCCCACTGACGCAGCTAAACAGAGCGGCGTATAGCCACCAAAAGGTCAGATGTCCTTCCACACATTCTAATGGTATCATCCATGGCAGAAAGAACATATGCAACAAATTCATAGCAAAGGAGGAGAGACCTATACTCTTCTCCTCCTGCGTCATCAGAGGCCCCTTCTAATAGACTCTTAAAGTGGACCAACACCCAGGATTTTGACTATCCTGGGTCTTGGTCCACTTCGGTGGGGCACCCCCGATCGGGGTGCCCCGCTGTGTGAAACCCCCCCGAACCCCCCGAAAAACTCACCTCTCCCCGCGCCGACGGACAAGCGTTTTGACAGGCGCGGACAAGCGGCTCCTCCGCCGCTGCCTCCCGCGCGTCACTCTTGACGCGCGTGCCCGCCATTCACAGACGGCCGGCGCGGGCGCGTGCACGTCTAGAGGGGCGCGAGGGAGGCAGGTAAGGGGATTTGGGGTGTTTGGGGGGGTTTCACCCCGCGGGACATCCCGATCTCGGATGTCCCGCGGGGAGGGAGGTGATCGGCCCGGGAATCTTATAGATTCCCGGGCCGATCACCCCTGGGTGACGGTCCACTTTAAGCAGCCCTTTAATAGCAATAGCTGTAATGGCAGAGGCACAAACCGGGCGCAGCGCAGTCCCCACACAGGCAAAAGCATGACAAGCCAGCTGGTCCATGCGCCGGTCCTCACCATCCCTCAGGGTAGTAGTATCAGGAGAATGCATGACAGATGTATTTGACAGCCCCAGAACGGGCGCGTCCACCTCAGGAGGACTCCAAGCGTGGTTTAACCGTATGAAAAAGCTCGCCCTGCTGCTGCAGAGCCACTGCAGGAGGGGAAATACAAAGCACTTCAAAAATGTGAGACAAAAGCCTGTCAGTGTCATCTGAGGACCATGGGTCTTCTCCAAAGGGAGACCCGGTACCGCTATAAATCTTAGGCTGTTCCTCAGATGATTCGGAATCAGAAAATAATTCCCCCTCCTCAAGGGGACAATAACCAGGAACGTCAGGAAATTCCTCAGCCTCAACAGGGAAGAGGGAAACAGCGGAAGATAAATGCCGCTTCTTAGCAGAAGCCTTACGCGGGGCAGACCCAGCAATATGTTTCTCAATGCTGGCCACCCATGCAGCCAAATCAGGTTGAGACTCCCTGCTAGTATGCCCCTCGCTGGGGGTCAGATGTAAGCATGGGGGGTAGGCGAAGCCAGAGGGGGCGCAGCACCAGGCCCAGTAGCAGGCAACCCAGACTGCAGCGCGAGCACCTGCTGGGCGCAGGGTACACACACCCTGACATCACTTATAGGGGATACCCCACACACAACACATAGCCGGGCTTGTCCCAAAGGAACCCCAAGCACATAATCCCCAGAAGCCTCCATATGGTGATTTGAGTGGCACAACAGGCCAGTAAGGGTTAACGCTAAAAAGCCTACCCGGGAAGCCCCAAGAACCCGCTAGGGAAGTGGGAGACAGCGAGGGGAGAGGGCCGGGAGAAGCCACAGATGTTGAAGTTTTAACCCGCCTGAAAAAACATTCCCATAAGATTATACACTAAGGAAAAAACCCCAGGAGAACCACCACGCAGGGGTACTCATGGACCGCAGGGAGCCAGCACCACACGCAGCACAAGGAGAGGGTAAAATGGCACCTGCAGAGACCTTGAGGGGCAGGCCGTGGAGATGTGATGCGAAAACGTCATCCGCAGAGCCAGAATCGCGCCCCACGTGATGCGGCCAGCCAATAGCGGCGCCTCAGAAGCAATGTCGCCGCGAAGCGCGGTACAAACGCGCGGCGGCGTACACGGTGAAAAACACACCAACAATCGTGCAGACCAACAGTCACCCCCCCCCCCCCCCCCCCCCCCCCGCCGAGATCTCCCCAAGGGAGAGCGAGGGGCAAGGAATTTAAGGGATTGTCAGCCCTAGAGAAAAAAGGGGGGGGGGGGAGGGTAGGAAGGGAAGGGGCACCTGGGGGGAAGGGTTAAGCAGCACAGGAGCCTGGCAAAAATACAGTTTTGTGAGTACTCACCTTTAAAACGGATATTATAAGTGTGACATACACTCCGCTTCAACTCTTCATGACATTTGGGTTATCCTCCAGTAGAGGGCGAACTTCTGCAGAGATGAATGCAAAAAAAGGAGCTCCTCCCAGTCCATAAATACCTGGGACCTCCCACCAATTTCCCAGTGTAAGATAGCAGTAAGGGGACCAGGAAGAACCAAATAAAACAATACTAACAACCAAGAAACAATGGTTCACCATATAAAGGATCCAGAATACCGAAAAGGGTGGGTGAAGCAAGGTGTATGTCACACTTATAATATCCGTTTTAAAGGTGAGTACTCACAAAACGGTATTATTCCAAGTGTGACATACACTCCGCTTCAACTCTTCATGACATTTGGGACATCCAATAGCAGTGTCCGTCATGGGTGGGAACCATAAACAGTAAAGAATGCACCAACTTAAACCACTGCAGCTTGCAGAACCTTGCGGCCAAAAACGGCATCCGCTGAAGCCCGCACATCAACCTTGTAAAACTTGGAAAAAGTATGAACGGAAGACCAAGTAGCAGCCATACAAACTTGTTCCACAAAAGCCTGGTGCTGAAAAGCCCAGGACGCACCAACAGCACGAGTAGAATGCGCAGTGACCCTAAAAGGGGGAGTCCTCCCCTTAGCAGAATAGGCCCCAACAATGGCCTGACGAATCCATTTGCTAATGGTAGACTTGGAGGGCGCCAAACCTTTCCTGGGCCCGCAGGGCACCACGAAAAAGGCATCCGTCTTGCGGAAAGAAGAAGTAGTCACCAAATAGTACTTAACACAGCGAACCACATCCAAATTGTGCAAAACCCTCTCCTTGTCATTGCTAGGCTTAGGACACAAGGATGGGAGAACAATATCCTGATTGAGATGGAAAGCAGAAAACACCTTAGGAAGGAAATCTGGCTTAAAGAGGTAATAGCCACCAAGAAAGCAACCTTTTGAGTGAGAACAGAAAGAGCAATATCCTGTAACGGCTCAAAAGGAGGACCCTGGAGAGCAGGAACCATAGCCTTCAGAGGGGGGTCGAACATGAGTGACCCCCTGGAAAAAAGTCTTAACCAGCGGGTGTAAGGCAAAAGATCTTTGGAAGAAAACAGACAGAGCAGAGACCTGCCCTTTCAAGGTACTAAGCTGGAACCCAAGATCCAGACCGTGCTGAAGAAACTCCAAAATCCTAGGGATCAAAAACACCCTGCAAGGCAAGGCCCTAGCCTCACACCAGTCAATATAGGACCGCCAAGTCCTAGAGTAAATGCCAGAAGAGGACCGCTTCCTAGCTCTAATCAAGGTCTGAACCACAGCCAAGGTCTGAACCACAAACCTTCCTCCTTCAGAATGAAGGTTTCAGCCAAGCCATCAAAGCCAGCATTGGTAAATTGGGATAAAGTAGTTGACCCTGAGATAACAGATCCGGAAACATGGGAAGCCGGTACTGATCCACCGCCAGCCTAACAACGTCTGCGTACCAAACCCATCTTGGCCACCTTGGAGCCACCAGAATTGCTGGTGCCCCTTCCAGAGCCAGTTTGCAAACTACCTTGCCCAGCATGGCAGAAGGGAGGAAACAGGTACAGAAACCCCAGATCCTTCATTGCTCTCCGCCCAATGCAGGATCAGAGAGACTTCCCTGAGGGCACTCCTGCTGCGAGTCCCTACTTGGTGATTTATGTAGGCTACCGCCGTCCGATTGTCTGATCGAATCTGAACCGGAAGACCCTGTAAGTGCGACGTTAGCCGTGACAGGACAAGCCGGATGGCTCTGAGCTCTAAGACATTGATGGGGTTGTGAGCCTCCTGAGGACCCCACACCCCGCTGAACTGATGACTTTTCCAGAAACCTCCCCAGCCCAACAGGCTGGCATCCGTGGTAACCGTCTCCCAGCGAGGAACCAGAAAGGCCCTGCCTCTTAACAGGTTGCTCGACTCCAGCCACCACCGAAGAGACTGCCGAACCCTGGGAGACATCCTGAACAGCTGATGACAGCGGACACATGTCCCAATGAGTCAATAGATGAAGTTGAAGAGATCTCATGTGAAACTGCGCAAACGGGACCACCTCGAAGGAGGCCACCATCAATCCCACCAGTTTCATCCCCTGTCGGATAGAGGGGCAAGGATTGGGCAGAAGAAGGCGGATCAGATCCTGAATCCCCTGCACCTTGGTCTGGGGTAGAAACACTCTGGCCTGAATGGTATCCAGATTCATGCCCAGGAATGAAAGCACCCGTGATGGCGAGAGAGAGGACTTGGGCCGGTTGATCACCCACACGAACCTCTCCAGAGTCGACACCACCTGGTGGGTGTCCAGCTCCGCCTGACGGAGGGAAGAAGCTGAAATCAATAGGTCGTCCAGATACGGCACAATGCGAATTCCCTGAGCTCTGAATAAGGCCATTATGCCCGCCAGAACCTTGGTGAAGACCCTCGGCGCCGAGGTCAACCTGAAGGGAAGGGCTACAAACTGAAAATGTTGATCGTCCACCTCGAACCTGAGGAATCTCTGATGCGCTGGAAAAATTGGAACATGCAAATACGCATCCTTGATGTCTATGGATGTCATGAAATCCCCTTGACGAAGGGAATTGATGGCCGAGCACAGAGTCTCCATGCGGAACTTCTTGGTTCTGATGAATCTGTTGAGGACCTTGAGGTCCAGAATGGGTCTTACAGAACCTTCTTTCTTGGGAACCGTGAAAAGATCGGAGTAGAAACCCCTGCCTCTCTCCGACGGAGGCACCGGGCATACAACTCCCATGTCCAGAAGGTTTCTTACTGCTAACAGGAGCCCCTGTGCAGCCTGAGGGTCCAAGGGCACCCGAGACCTTAAAAATCTTGGAGGAGGCCAGTACTCGAACTCAAGTTTGTACCCGGAGGAGACCACCTCCAAGATCCAATTGTCTGTGACCTCCCGGGCCCAGACCTGAAAGAAGAGCCCGTGCGGGTGGGGGCGCCCCTTCATTGCTTAGCTGGTTTACCCGCAGGCTTGGGCTTGGAACCCCAGGCAGAAGTGGGAAGGGCCCGACATCTGCCCCTGTTCCAGAAAGAGCCTCTGACCCCCGAGAAGGCCAAACCTCTACCAGCTCAGGCACCCTGAAAGGAAGGATTGAAAGAGCCTGCCCCCCGAAAGGGACGGCGCTGTTTCTTCCGCTGAGGTAGCTTACCTCCCTTTGCCACAGCATCCAACTTATCTCCAAACAGCCGCGTACCCAAGAAGGGAAGAGCTGTGAGCGATTTCTTGGCCGCAAAGTCCGCCGTCCACTGACAGAGCCATACCGAGCGGAGCATGGCCACCAATAAGGCTGAAGTCCTACTACACATAACAATAGTGTCTTCCATAGCAGCTAAGACAAAATCCAAGAAAAATTCAAATCTTTTAAGCGTAGTGAACTCAGCGCTGGCTGGATCGAGGTGAGCGTCATTTAACCAGTCCCTAATCAGAGACCTGGCACCCACCGACACTAGCGCAGATGAACAGGCCGCAAGGCCGAACCAACACTGGCAAAGGCATGGCATGCCATCTGATCAAGGCGCCTATCCTCACCATCCTTTAAGGAATTGGCATCTGGGGTGTGAAGCACGGAGGAGTTGGTCAACCCCAAAACTGGCGCATCGACCTCGGGAGGAGAAGCCCAGCGCTTAACCGCTTCCACCGGGAAAGGATACTTCTTATCCCATCCCCGAGGAACACCCGGAAGCCGACTAGGTTTCTCCCATTCCCTAAGGATCAGTGCATCAAAATGACCCTGGGTAGGGAACTCCAAACGAGGCTTGTGGGCCCCAAAAAATTCCCCCTTCTTGAGAGGGGGCGCCTCAGGCGGCACAATATCCAAAACCTCCAAGAGATGTGACAAAACCGTGGCCGTGTCAACAGCATCCCCCAGCGCCTGCCCAACATCAGCCTCGCCAAACCGTACATAGTCAGCCTCTGACTCCTCATACAATTCCCCCTCCTCTAACGGGGAATAATCCGACATATCAAATGAATCATCATCAATATCCCAAGTCGCCTGGACCGATAACAAATGTCTCTTTAAATTTCTCGTTGCTGGCCAGCCTAGCACAAACATCGGAATGCGACTCCCCGCTGGCACCAATGTAACTTGGAGTACGGATAAGGCGGGGAGGGGAAGGCGATGAAGCAGGGGGCGCCGACCCGAGAAGACTGGGCACCCAACTGCCGCAATATGGCCTTTTGTGCACATGGTATACAAATAAGCACATTCTCACCCGTAAGGGATGCCCCACAACCCACACATGGCCGGGATTGTACCAGAGGGAGCCCGAGCCCGGTATCCTGTGGAGCCTCCATATGGTGATTATTGTGGTCATTCACAAGACCGCAGGGAATTTAAGCAATAAGCAACCCGGGATGCCCCTTAAAAGTCCTAGTGGGAGGATTTGTGGTGATCTATTTTAAGACTAGGGACCCCAGGACCAGGAGGATCCCCTTATCATGCACATATACAATGCAATCTGTAACACACAATGAAGGCATCATAAGTCACAATCGCCTCAAAATATATATATATATATATATATATATATATATATATATTTAAGTTTATCTCCATATATACCTATATACACACATGCAAGAAAAAAGGAGGCCCCCCTGCTAAAGAGGGGACCCCGCATAAGCTAAGGAAGTGGCCAACAGGCCCTTACCGGCCAGGAGCACGCAGGTTCAGCCACGGCAGCACCAAGATGGCCCCCGGAGAAGAGCCTCATGAGAAGAGGAGGAAGAGAAGGGGGGTGGGCCAGCACAGAACGTGCGCTCGCCAGGCCACGCCCCCCTCCCAGCAACGCGGATCCCAGCCATGGGCCGGCCCGCAGCATCGCGCCAAACGAGAGGGCGGGGCTACCGTGGCCGCGCCGAGAGCCCGGCCCCGCCCCCTCCTCGAACAAAGCCTGAGGGGGAGAAGCTCCCCAGGCTGAATGAAGGAGGCCAGTACAGTTATGGCCCCATGTACAAGCAAACACCTGTCAGCACCAACACAAGTGAAAACACTCACACACACACAGTGTCACACACACAAGACCAAAAAACCAACCGAGTATAAAGGCCAGACAGCCCCACCCCCCCACCTAGAGGGAAATAAGGGACCCAGAAGGGGGAATCCCAGCCAGAATCTGGCCATAGGAATGAAAGGGACAGGGCATCCCACACCGGGATCACCAAACCCGGGCAACCGCCTACCCCTTGTAATGGGCTCTCACGGTGGAGCAAGGCTCCTTGCACACCCATAAGGTTCTACCTACCTTCACCAGGACCCGCAGCCAAGGCTGGGAGGCACAAATAGGGATAATTTAGGAAAGGTCCTGGCAGCAATAGGGACAAAAATGGCAGAGCGCGAGCCCGGCTTACCTGCAAGTAAGAGAAGTCTTCATCTTCTGTCTTGCTCGCCTTCCTGCAGAGAAGAAACTGGGGAATTGGTGGGAGGTCCCAGGTATTTATGGACTGGGAGGAGCTCCTTTTTTTGCATTCATCTCTGCAAAAGTTCCCCCTCTACTGGAGAATAACCCAAATGTCATGAAGAGTTGAAGCGGAGTGTATGTCACACTTGGAATATCCATAGTGCAGGGGGGGGGATCCCAAAAGGCTCACCATCAGCCTAAACCTCCTACCCTGTCAGAGCAGGGACTGCGGCAGGAGCAGTGCTCCTCAGCACCTAACCTGGTGCTTACTGACCTACCTTCACCCGAACCTTGTCAGCCGAGGCTGGGAGGCATTGGTATAGTTCGGAACGGGTGAGAATAGTCCTGCAGGGCCGCAGGCAGATAAGCCCCGCTCATCTGCGCAACATAGTGAGCCATCTTCTATCTTCGCAGCCCAGACTGCAGATAAGAACTGGGGAATTTGTGAGAGGTCCCTGACTTATATGGAGCCGGGAAGAGCCACAAGTTGTTTTCTGCAGTCCAGCGCCATCTTGTGGATGTATTACTCATGTGTAAGGAATATTCTGAACAGGACGTGCTGTATACTTGGAATATTAGCTCTACTTTTTATATTTTCATTTTGGCTACAGGAGCAGCAGCCACTCATCACTTTGCGACCACCCACCTGGCGAATCTGATTGCTGGTGGTCACATCAAGCCCAGCATCGGCAGCAGCAGCAGGGTATCCCAAATCAGGATGCTCTGGGGGGGGGTACCAACAATGCACTTCCAGGCTGACCCTCAGCATCCCAACAGATCAGGTCAGAGATGGTTATTTCTTATGGACACGTGTCGTGCCTCCTGCTGCCAATTAATGCAGGAGCTTGAATGATTGGTAGCAGGGACGCGCAGCGAGGGCCGGCATGGGACCACATGGCACCAAAGTGGAGGTTGGTGATGGGAAAGTGGTACATAAAAGAAAATAGCAAATCCAAAAGGTGATTAATACAAAAAAGTGCTGGAAAAAAAGTAAAGGTGAAAGAAGGGTAATAGATAAAGGCAAGTCCATGATTATAAAAAGACTAGCAAGGTGTTTGAGGGATTAGTCAGAAGGTCAAATCAGTTTAGGAATGAGGAGGAAGGGCCTCACCTGAAGCTGGAGGAAAGGGATATTAAAAAATTTGTGCAGATATTTCAACCCAAAGCCATTCTTCATTGAAGCCTCAGCATAGCGGATGTAGGAGGAGCCGGGGGATCTGTAGGGAAAAGTAGACGAGGGCAAGAGGATGGTCACCTAATGCAGCAAGGGTAGGAAAATGAGACAGAAGTATAACATTTAAAAAAATTTGAATGTAGGACAGGACCGGGGTGGGAGTGGTAATTGATCAGTGCTATGCACCTACTCCAAACATATTAAAGCAACATGTAATGTGAAGTCCTTACATTTACCTTCCCCAAGCACCAGAGTGTCCATCGACATGGACTACAAGAGTAAAGCTAACTGTAAGGTTGGAGGTGGTGGGAGAGGGAATCTCTATGTCCAAAGTAGACCTACACCACCCTACCTCCTGACTGAAATATTTGCTTCACAAGTAAACAGCAAACTAAGCCAATCAGGATAAATCAGGTTTTCGGGAGAGCAGGGACTCGCATGTACTATTAGCACACAAGCAGATTGTTCCCCATCAAAAAGCTTAAACCTTAGCAGATGATGTGAGAGGAAGCTGCTGAAAAAAATGTGGGACTAGGTTTGACAAAGGCATCGGGTCACTCACCGGTTAAGGGCCTGGATACAGTCTCGCACATCATCAGGCAGGATCACTCGGTGCTCCCCCATGTCCCGATGATTACCCAAAACACACACCGGCACATGGCTTGGTACCTTGGGCAGCTCTCTCATGATGTAATTGAAAGTCCTGAACATGAAAAATGCAAAATCAGAACTAAAGGATTTGATTACACATGGTCAGTGTAAGTGATAAAACGTTATCACTGCACTCCTCCCAAAAAAAGAACGATCATATTTTTATTAGATCCTGTCCAGACCGCAATGGATATTATCTGCTAGCCCAAAGACTCAACTACAAAAATTCCTGCAGGCTCCTGTCCTCTGTAGTCAGTGCCTCTGGCCCCATGCTTAAAGTGGTACCCCAGGGGAAAGGACCAAAAGCATTCTTCTAAGGTCAGCGGCTCCGAGTGAGCTGGTAGCCACATCCCCTGCTTCCCTCTAACAGGGAGCATGCCCATGTCGGCCATTCACAAATGCCTGGCGCGGGCACGCACCCTGCTAGAGGGATTGCGGGGTTGTGGCCACAGCTCGCGCCGTTGGACCAGGAAGCAAGGTAAGTGAACGGGGCGACCTGGGGGGTTTCACGATTTTGGATGCCCGGGGGGTGGGGGGGGGGGGGGGGGGAAATCGATTGTGCTGGGTTTTGGTCCACTTTGAAGCATGCTTCTCCCCTGGCATCCTGCACTGATTTTAATTCTGGCAGGACTGAGCAAGGTCAGGAGAGATGTGCGCTGTTGGCACCTGGGTAAGTGCAATATTTTTGTTACTGTCTGAATTGTCCCTTCAAATCCTATTAGGGACACAAAGTTTACCAAAAAGATACAATTCACTCTTCTAGATGTTGTTTCGCTTTGCGGGTCATCCCGATTTGGGATACCCAACTGTTTGTATCCTCACCTTTCCTGTGGACTGGCAATCCGCATGCGCCCCTCTATTTTGCTAGCTGCTCTGATGTCATAGCATTGAGAGAGCTGAACATAGCTAAGCGCAACCTGCTTGCCTCCAGCTGGGGGGGGGGGGGGGTTATACCTGCACCAGCCATCCACAAATGCCTGACATGGATATACACCCAAGCTGAAGGTAGCCACATGAGCCGTTGGATCACCAGCTGGGTAAATTTTTTTTTTTATCAGGAAGTAGAAGCTTGATGACCTCACTTTCCACCAAATATGTGGTGACTGGGATCCACCTGTGCTCCAGGTAGAGGAAGTGTTTGAAATTGCAGGGACATGTTAATGCTGCATGAGGAAATTAATTGGTAAGAAACGCCTGCTATTTTTTTATTATATAAGGGATACCTTTACGTATATTGCCAGTTTTGAGAAAGCTCCCAAAGGGAGAGAAATGCGCGTTGACAGCAGCTGTATATTATCTGAACACACAGAGCTAGCTCCCCTTCAGTATATCCGATATGCACAGAAGATTGCATTACACCGGAAGGAAAGTCTTTCTTTGAATGCGATTATCAAGTTGGAAGATTGTGAGTGCGCATTTTTAATATTAAAGGAGAGTACATTTTCTAGTATCCAGAACGGGTTGCTTCATCTGTAATTCTTCACATTTGGGTAATCCGCCACCAGGTGGCGCAGTCGACTGCAGGAAGACTTGTGGCTCCTCCCGGCCCATAAAAGGGCAGGAATTACCCAGAAGACCCAGAGTTTTTCTGCAGTCCTGACTGCGAAGACAGAAGATTTTCTCTCTCTGATTGCTCGCAGGTGAGCGTGGCATCCCGAGCTCGTCGGCTCTGCAGGCCTATTCCCACCTGTTCCGGACCCTTTTCTGCCTCCCAGCCTCGGCTGTCGGTTCAGGTGACGGTAGGGGAACACCTCAGGGTCGGGTGTTCAAAGAGCTTTGCTCTGGGCCACAGACCCTGACCCAAAGGGTAGCCGGCCATAGGCTATGGTGAGCCTATATCGGGGGGGGAGAAACCACCCGGACTTCATCCCACAAACTTTATTCCCTGGGAGCGCGTGTGCGTGCTTTTCCACGTGTTCTTTTTTCACTGTGCCTGGCTTCCCCCCCGGCCCGGGGGGGGGGGGGGCGGGGGTGGCAGCTGGCGGTGCTCGGGATGGGGGGGTGCAGGGGCTGGCCGCATCGCCGCGGTCGGCTGCCCAGTTCCCCACTGCTGCGGAGGCTGCACCGCTTGGCGGGGGTAGCTTGGGAGGGGGCTCCTTCCCCCTCTCCCACTCTTCTTCGCGCGCTGACGGGGGCGGAGCCGCGCAGTGACGCGAATTGAGTCATCAGGCGCGGCCCGCCCCTCAAGGTTCTGGCAGTTCGGCGCCATTTTCTTGTGTGTCCCACGCCGCTGCCGGTCTCCTGCGCGCTCTGCCTGTTGCTCCCTGGAGGACGCTTTTGCTGGCTGCTGGTTTCCTCTCTCCTGCTTCCTCTGTCCGTGAGTCCGGTCCTGTAGTTATGCTGTCATGTTTGATTTCACGCATGTGCTGTGGGATGCTCATTGGGCTTTTCACTTGTGTTTTTCAGAGGGGCCAAGTTTTTTATCCTCATTTTGCTTGTGGTTTCTCCCGGTCCTACCACCCCCCCCCCCCTTTTTGTATAGGGGACCCTGTCGGGAGATTCCAGGTTGGCCCCCCCGCCCTGCTACCTGGTTTTGGCTATTGCTTTGCCTACAACCACCATATGGAGGCTTCTGGGGATAGTGATCTTGGGGGCACTTCGGGGCGGGCTCAGTTGTGCCTCATGTGCGGGGCATCCCCTTAGAGCGATCGCAGCGTGGTTTGTGTCCCCTGCGCCCAAAGTGTCATTGCAGAGCAGGATGGGGCGAGTGCTACTCTCCCTAGTCCTATCCTGCCTACAGCATCCCCTACACCCCCACGCCTGCATTTAGCCCCTAGCAAGGGGGAAGCCAGCAGGGGGTCCCATTCGGACCTGGCGCTGCGCGTGGCCACCCTTGAGTGGCAGTTGGCCCGTCCGGCCGCTGGCAAGGCCTCTAGTAAGAAGAGGCATTTGGAACCGGCTTATTCCCTCACTGCCGATGAGGATGACGTTTATGATACTTTTGGCGGCCGTGACTCCATGGAGGAGGGGGAGTTGTTCCATGATTCCGACTCCTCCGGGGAACGTCAGGGCATTTTTGACAGTGATCTTGGGTCTTCCTCGGACGAGGACACTTGGCTCCCCGACGATATGGATAGACTGTTGTCGGTGGTTTTTGAGACCTTGTACATTGTTCCCCCCCAAGGCGGCGAAAAATACAATTCTGTGAATACTCACCTGTAGAATTGGTATTATGAGTATACAGTACGCCCTGCTCCAAATCTAATACTTACACTTGGGATATACTCCGCCAGATGGCGCTGGACTGCAGAGACATTGAAAATAGGCTCCTCCCGGCCCCTCAAATACCCAGGGACCTCCCACAAATCCCCAGCATTGAAAAGCAGTTAATGAGAAGCCGGGAGAATTAAACAATCCAAACTATCAACTATAACAATGATAACAATCACCATACAGGGGATCCAAGAAAATGCAAACCAAGGGTGGGTTGGAGCAGGACGTACTGTATACTCATAATACCAATTCTACAGGCGAGTAATCACAGAATTGTATTATTCTTAGTATACAGTACGTCCTGCTCTAAATCTAATACTTACACATGGGAGATCCAATAGCAGTGTCCATAAAGTAGGGTGGGATCCCCAATAAAAACCAGCAGCAGACAGTTTAAACCACTGCCGCCTGCAGAACCTTTCGGCCAAAAGCAGCATCAGCTGAGGCCCTAACATCAACCTTGTAAAACTTTGAAAAGGTATGAACAGAAGACCAAGTAGCGGCCTTGCAAACTTGTTCAACAGAAGCCTGGTGCTGGAAAGCCCAAGAGGCACCAATAGCACGGGTGGAATGAGCAGTAAGGCTGAAGGGAGGATTCTTCCCCTTAGCAGAGTAGGCCTGAATCACAGCCTGACGAATCCACTTGCTGATAGTAGACTTGGCAGGAGCCAAACCCTTCCTAGGACTAGAAGGGACCACAAAAAGAGCATCAGTTTTCCAGGAAGGTGCAGTAGCCACCAGATAGTACTTCAGACACCTAACCACATCCAAAGAGTGCAAAACCCTCTCCTTAGCATTGCTAGGATTAGGGCACAAGGAAGGAAGAACAATATCCTGATTCAAATGAAAGGCAGACACTACCTTAGGCAGAAAGTCAGGTTTGAAACGAAACACCACCTTGTCCTGGTGTCTCTCATAGTAGGGGGGCTGAATGGAAAGTGCCGCCAACTCAGCCACACGCCTGACAGAAGTGATAGCCACCAGAAAAGCAACCTTGAGCGTAAGAATGGCCAAGGCAGCATCCTGCACAGGTTCAAAGGGAGCACCCTGCAAGGCTGACAGAACCAAGTTCAGATCCCAAACAGGCACCATAGGCTTATGTAGGGGGAGCACATGAGTGACCCCCTGGAAAAAAGTCCTGATCAGAGGGTGCTGAGCAAAGGACTTCTGGAAGAAAATAGCCAGGGCAGAAACCTGACCCTTCAGAGTACTGAGTTGGAGCCCCATCTCCAACCCATGCTGCAGGAACTCCAGAATCCTGGGAATAGAGAACACACGACAGGGAAGAGACTTAGACTCACACCAGTCAATGTAGGCACGCCAAACCCTGTAATAAATGGAAGAGGAAGACTTCTTCCTAGCTTTAATCAAAGTATCCACAACCGAGGAAGACAGCCCCTTCTCCATCAAGATGGATGTTTCAGCAGCCAAGCCTTCAAAGCCAGAGTTTGTAAATTGGGATGGCGTAGTGATCCCTGAGTGAGCAGATCTGGCACCAAGGGCAGAGCGTACTGATCTACTGCCAGCTGTACCACATCTGCGAACCACACTCTTCTTGGCCACCAGAATTGCTGGCACCCCTTCCAGAGCAATCTTGCGCAGAACCCTGCCCAGCAGGGGGATTGGAGGGAAGACATACAGGAACTGAAAGTCCTTCCATGACATTGCTAGCGCATCCGAGGTCGAGGCCAGAGGATCCCGGGACAGAGAGACAAAAGCTGGGAGCTTGTGATTGTGGCGGGACGCAAACAGATCCACATCTGGTTGGCCCCAACGGTGACAGAGATTAAAACACCCTGCTGCATAGGGACCATTCTCCCTGGTCGAGAGGTCCCCCTGCTCAGGGAGTCCGCCAGGCGATTTTCCACCCCCGGGATGTACACAGCTGATATGCAGGGGACATTGGCCTTTGCCCAAGTCAGGATCAGAGATGCTTCCTGGAGGGCCCCCTTGCTCTGGGTCCCTCCCCTATGACTGATGTAGGCAACTGCCGTCTGGTTGTCCGAGCGCACCTGAACAGGCAGGCCCCGAAGGTGAGTAGTCAAGTGAGCCAGAACGAGCCTGATCGCCCGCAGTTCCAAGACATTGATAGGTGTGTGGGCCTCCTGAGGGTCCCACCTCCCCTGGAACCGCAGGGACTTCCAGAAACCCCCCCAACCTGACAGACTGGCATCCGTGGTGAACGTCTCCCAGGAAGGGGCAAGAAAGGATCTGCCCCCCAACAGGTTCCTTGAGTCCATCCACCACGAGAGGGACCTACTGACCAGGGGGAAGAGCACACAGACCCTGTCCAGGGACGCTGGGTCCTTGTCCCATACTGACAATAGGTGAAGTTGCAGAGGCCTCAAGTGGAACTGAGCATAAGGGACCGCTTTGAAGCATGCCACCATCAGGCCCACCAGCTGCATCCCCTGCCTGATGGAGGGATGGGGACAAGCTAGGAGGGACTGAGCCTGTGGAATCAGACTGTCCACCTTCTGTTGAGGAAGGAAGATCCTTGCCTGAACTGTATCCAGATTCATTCCTAGGAATGGAGTTACCAAGGAAGGGGACAGTGAGGACTTGGGGTGGTTGATCACCCATCCAAATGACTCCAGAGTGGACACCACCAGCTGAGTATCCAACTCTGCCTGATGTAGAGACTGGGAAGTGATAAGAATGTCGTCCAGATAGGGAACCACGCGGACGCCCTGACATATGAGCAGAGACATCACGCCAGCCAGCACCTTGGTGAACACCCTGGGAGCTGAAGTGAGGCCGAAGGGCAAGGCCACAAACTGGTAGTGTTGATCCATCAGAGCGAACCTGAGGAACCTTTGATGACCTGGGAACACAGGAATATGAAGATAAGCATCTTTGATGTCCACAGAAGTCATGAAATCCCCTTGGCGCAGGGAACTGAAGGCAGAACGCAAAGTTTCCATGCGAAAGCGCCTGCCCCTGACAAACTTGTTGAGGATCTTCAAGTCCAGAATGGGCCTTACTGAACCATCTTTTTTGGGTACTGTGAATAGGTTGGAATAAAAGCCCTTGCCCTTTTCTCTTAAGGGGACCTGGCAGATGACGCCCAGCTCCAGGAGGCCTTGCACTGCTTGCACTAGCTCTTGAGCTGACACAGGGTCCTGAGGAATCCGGGATCTGATGAATCTTGGAGGGGGACCGGCAGCAAACTCCAACTTGTAACCGGAGGACACTACATCCTGAATCCACCGGTCTGAGACATGAAGCCCCCAGACTTGAGCGAAGTGCTGCAGCCGTCCCCCCACCCGGATGGGTGAGGGCGCCCCATCATGCCTGAGAGAGGATTTTGCTTTTGGGACCCCAGGAGGAGCCAGGACGTCCACGTCCTCTGCCTCTACCCCAGAAATCTCCCCGGGCCCCGGGAAAAGGAAACCCCCCTTCCCTGTCTTGCACCACGGTAAGGGGAGGAGAAGGAACCCTGACCCCGAAAGGGCCGAGATTGCCGCCTGCGCTGGGGTAACCTGCCTCCCTTAGCAAAAAGGTCCAGGCAGTCCCCAAATAGGCGCAGTCCTTTAAAGGGAAACCCAGTGAGGGCCTTCTTGGCAGCGTTGTCAGCAGCCCACTGGCGCAGCCAAACTGAGCGGCGTATAGCCACCACGAGGGCAGAAGTTCTGGCACACATTCTGATGGTGTCATCCAATGCTGAGAGGTCAAAATTTACAAAAACATCACAACTGGAGAGTGCATTAAACACCTCACAAGGCAAATCATCAGGGGCACTATCAAGCATATTTCTGATAAGGGTTCTAGTGGCCACAGCAGTAATGGCAGAGGCACAGACCGGGCGCAGCACCGTCCCCGCACATGCAAAGGCGTGGGATGCCAGCTGTTCAATGCGCCGGTCCTCAGCATCCCGCAGGGTAGTAGAGTCAGGGGAATGCATGACAGAGGTGTTAGATAGCCCTAGGATAGGGGCATCCACCTCGGGGGGGGGGGGGGGGGAATGACCAACATTTAAACCACCTCAGCAGGAAAGGGATACTTCCTATCCCAACTTATTGGAACCCAGGGAAGTTTACTGGGGCGCTCCCATTCCTTGAGCACAAGGTTATGGAAATGTGCCTGCTTGGGAAATTCCAAACGTGATTTTGCTGTATGGAAAAGCTCCCCTCTTTGCCTGGGAGCCTCAACAGGGAGAGAGATGGACAGAACCTCAAAAGTCTAGGTCAATAATCTGTCAGTGTCATCCGGGGCCCAGGGGTCAGAGCCAGAATCGTCATGACCCCTTGGTCTCTCATCAGATGAGCCTGAATCAGAAAAGAGCTCCCCTTCATCAGACGGGGTATAGCCACAAAGATTCCAAAACTCCTCAGTTCCCATAGGGAAAACAGTGACATTAGGCGTCAAGTGCCGCTTCTTAGCAGGGGCCTTATGCGCTAAGGACTTAGCAATCAACTGCTCAACAGTAGCCAGTCTAGAAGACACATCAGGCTGAGAATCCCCGCTAGTATGCAACTCAGTAGGAGTGAGGTTTAAGCTTGGGGGAGTAGGCGAAGTGAAGCGAGGTGCAGCCACTGGCAGGCCAGATTGCAACACAAAGGGAATAACGCTATATAGCAACCCCGGATGCCCCAATAACCCGCTAGGGAAGTGGGAGTATTATTTTTACAAAGCCTACAAGTTATATACTAATACAGGCCCGGGAGAAGCCAAAAGGGTTCGCCCTGCCTGAAAGACATAAGCAGACAAGACCTGTAAGCACACAGTAACAAAAGTGAAAGATACAAAAGGCGCCCGCGAGGGCACTTACGGACCGCGGTAGGTAGGGGTCCGTCGCGCATGGGCCAACCAAGCAGGATAAAGATGGCGTTGGTATACATCGAGGGGCGGCCGGTATCAGCGATGACGCGGAGCGCGCCAAAGACGGGCCCCGCCCCCCCCCCCCCGAAGAGCGCGAAGCCAGAACGTGCAAGCAGCCAATGATGGCGCACCAGCGCCTGAGGTAATGCCGCCGCCGCCAAGCGCGGAACCAAGTCAGCGCGTGGCGGCGGCAATTTTAAAAAGACAGTAAAGACAAGTCAGCGCGGCGGCTGACACAAGACTAAACAGAATGGAAAAAGAGTGTAAAACACAGAATGCATAGCATACATATTTACACCCCCCCCTCCTCTTTTCCCCCGAAGGCTAAAGGAGGATGAGGGAGGACAGCGGCCACTTAAACAAGGCCCACCGATGGGCAGGGGCAAGGGGGCACTAGTGCGGGAGGGGCATCCCATAGAGGCTCACCATAAGCCTGAACCGCCTACCCTTTGGTGGGGGATTGCGGTGGAGCAGCGCTCCTAAGCACCTAACAGCGGTGCTGCCTACCTTCACCCGACCAGCGCAGCCAAGGCTGGGAGGCATATTAATAGTGGAATGGGTGGGAATAGTCCTAGAGGGCCCCGCTCACCTGCGAGTAGAGAGCCATTTCTCGTCCTTCGCAGCCAGACTGCAGAGAAATTCTGGGGATTTGTGGGAGGTCCCTGGGCATTTGAGGGGCCGGGAGGAGCCTATTTTCGATGTCTCTGCAGTCCAGCGCCATCTGGCGGAGTATATCCCAAGTGTAAGCATTAGATTTGGAGCAGGACGTACTGTATACTAAGAATAAGAAACAAGGTGAGCTTTTCCGCCCTAATAGACAGAGTTTCTGGAGCAGGGCCATTTTCCAAGATGGTCCTTAAAGAATGGGAACGGCCCATTCCTCGGTGCCTAAGGGACTGGATAGACTGTATCCCTTCTCTGCTGAGTTGGTCCGTCTTTGGTCTTGTCCCCCGGAGGTGGACGCTCCCGTTCTGGGGCTTTCTAATACTTCGGTTATGCCTTCTCCTGACACCACTACCTTACGCGACAATGCTGATGGCGCATGAATCAACTAGCTTGCCATGCTTTCACTTTTGTGGGGGCTGGTCTTCACCCGGTCTGCGCCGCGGCTATTGTTGCCATTGCTATCAAGAAGAAGATTAAGTGCCTTGTTGAGGCCGCCAGATCCTGCAAGCGAGCGGACGAGTATAAGGACCTTTTGCTTTGCACTGACTTTATTGCCTTTGTGCTATTTGCCTTGCATGATGCGTCGGTCTGTCTGGCTGCGGCAGTGGGCGACCAGCGCTGCCGCTAAGAAGTCCCTCCCTTGGGGAGCGTCTTGATGTATTGGCCAAGGATGGTCGGCTCCCTCAGCGTAGAAAGCATTCTCGGCCCTGTCGGGGGGTCTTCTTCCTTTCATCCCTTCCGAGGGGGACGCGGCACCTCCTTCCCTGGTGGTCGCAGGGAATCCTGGGGGCGAGGTAGGGTTCGCGGTTGTCCCGGGCTCTCCTGGGGGTCCAAGGCCAAGCCCCCCACCGCATGAGGAGGCACCCTCACCCATCCAGGTGGGGGGACGGCTTCGTCTCTTTGCTCAGGTCTGGAGACAACACAACTCGGACCGGGGGATTCAGGAGGTGGTGTCCTATGGATACAAGATAGAGCTAGCAGCCTGGCCGCCCCCAAGATTCCTTCGGTCCCGGATCTCCCAAAATCCTGTGACGGCGCAGGGCCTGAGGTTGGCCGTCCAACGTCTTCTATTGTCTGGAGTGGTTTGTCCTGTGCCTCTTCAAGAACGGGGTCGGGGGTTCTACTCCAATCTGTTCACGGTGCCCAAGGACGGTTCCCTGAGGCCCATCCTGGACCTAAAGTGTCTCAACAGATTTGGTACGGTCGGCGGTGAGCTGTCTTCAGCCAGGCGACTATGACCACTGTGGACATCAAGGATGCCCATTTGCACGTTCCTATCTTCCTAGGACATCAGAAGTTCCTGAGGTTCACTCTGGGGGATCAGCACTACCAGTTTGTGGCCTTGCCGTTCGGTATCACTTCGGCCCCTCGGATGTTCACCAAGGTGCTGGCGGGTGTCATGGCCCTCCTGAGGAGCCAGGGCATTCGCATTCTTGCTTACCTGGATGACCTGTTGATTGCTGCTCCATCTTTTCATCAGGCCGAGAGGGATACTCAGGTGGTTGTGTCCAACCTCGAGTCCCTCGGATGGGTGATCAATTATCCCAAGTCTTCGCTCACTCCGTCATTGGTGAGGTCCTTCCTGGGCATGACGCTGGATACTTCTCAGGTCAAGGTGTTTCTTCCACAGCAGAAGGTGGAGGGCCTTCAGATGCAGTTGCGAGCCCTGCTGTCGTGTCCTCATCCCTCCATCCGTCTGGGTATGCAGTTGGTGGGACTCATGGTGTCTTGCTTCGAGGCTGTACCCTTCGCCCAGTTCCACATGAGACCTCTTCAGTTGAACCTCTTGACCGTTTGGGATCGGAAACAGGAATCCCTGGAGCAGGAATTCGCTCTGTCCCCTCTGGCCAGACAGTCCCTCTCGTGGTGGTTGGACTCGAGGAATCTTCTAGCGGGCAGGTCCTTTCTGCCTCCGTGCTGGGAGATTGTCATCACAGACACCAGTCTGACCGGTTGGGGAGGGTTTTGGCAATCGCTGAAGTTCCAGGGCCAGTGGGGCCCTCAGCAGGCCCACACGCCCATCAATATCCTGGAGCTGAGAGCGATCAGGTTGGTTCTCTTCCAGTCGGACAATCCGACGGCGGTCGCCTACCCGGGTGAAGAATTACAGATGAAGCAACCCGTGCTGGATACCAGAAAAATACAATTCTGTGATTACTCACCTGTAGAATTGTTTTTATGGTAATCCAGCACAGGTTGCTTCATCCCACCCTTGTTATCGTTATCCTCTTTTGCCTTTTTATGGTGATTTTGTTGAGAGAGTTCTTTTTTAGTTGGCTATGTTTTCCTATCATGGTATTGCCTCCCGGCTTCTTGCATTACTGCTTTTCAAACACTGGGTCTTCTGGGTAATTCCTGCCCTTTTATGGCCTGGGAGGAGCCACAAGTCTTCCTGCAGTTGACTGCTCCACCTGGTGGCCAATTACCCAAATGTGAAGAATTACAGATTAAGCAACCCGTGCTGGATTGCCATAAAAACAATTTTACAGGTGAGTAATCACAGAATTGTATTTTTTAAAAAATATTACTCTATGAGCATTTTTATTTTTTAAATACTGGCACTATACTGGATAGAATGACATATACCAGAGGTGGAATTAGATGAATATTGGAATGCCTAAAGTGGACTAGATGCCTGGTTTACTATGGGATCTGGTGGATTTAAACTATATACTTGGTCATCACTTCTGGTAAGCAGATTGGATTGACAGTGATGGGCATACACTGAGTGTGATCTGCGTCACGGGGTTGAATTTTGGATCTGCTATCAGTTGATGATCATAGATGATTGTAAAGGTGTTTACGTTACCATTTTTGTACTAATGGTGTTTACGTGTTGAGCGATGAATAGTGTAAATATTTATATAGCAATTTATAGTGCGGTATAGCAATATATTTAGAATCTTTACAAAGAATCGTCTAAAAGACAGGGCAAAAAAAATAATGCTGATTTTGTTCCTTAAAGAAAAAATACAATTCTGTGAAATACTCACCTGTAGAATTGGTATTATACGCATACAGCACGTCCTGCTCCATCTATAATACTTACACATGGGTAATCCTCCGCCAGAGGGCGCTGTTCACTGCAGACATGCAAAAACAGGCTCCTCCCGGCCCTTCATATACCCAGGGACCTCCCACAAATCCCCAGCATTGAAAAGCAGTGAGAAAAGAAGCTGGGAGAAACCAACCACCAACTGGTAACAATAGTAATGATAACAATCACCATACAGGGGATCCAGAAAAATGTAAAACCAGGGTGGGGTGGAGCAGGACATGCTGTATGCGTATAATACCAATTCTACAGGTGAGTATTTCACAGAATTGTATTATTCTAAGCATACAGCACGTCCTGCTCCATCTATAATACTTACACATGGGACATCCAATAGCAGTGTCCATAAAGTAGGGTGGGATCCCCAAAAAAAGGCACAGCAGACAGTAAAGGCGCTGTCACCTGCAAAACTTTGCTACCAAGTACGACATGAGCAAAGGCTCTAACGTCAATCCCATAACAAAACCTTTGAAAAGGTATGAACAGAGACAAGCAGCGGTCTAGCAACTTATTCAACAGAAAACCTGGTGCTGAAGGGCCAAAGGTACCCAAACACCAATATAACGGAATAAAACGAGAGAGGGAGATTCTTCCCCCTTAAAGGAATAGGCCAGTGTAACGGCCCAACCAGCCCACAGGCAACAGAAGCCTCGGTAAAACTTAGAACTCTCCCCAACGGGGAAATGAAAACTGGTCTCCCGTCAGACAGGCGGGGATACTGACCCCTTCATTAACAAGGATCAGCAAGAAGCCGAAACCTTTACTCAGGACCAGGAAGGCAATCATCCAAGTAACATCAGTCCAAAGGGCGCATTGGCCCTGGAAGCAAACGAGATCAGGCGCAAACATAAGGAGGCGCCCGCAGACCCCAAAGGGCATCAGTCCCCCTAAGGGACAAGAAAACAACCAGGAAAATGTCAACACCTGTTGAGGGAATGTAGACCCCTTACTTCAGCATTATTAAGAATAAGGCCCATAGGCAGACTAAAAAGACTTAAATAATGATCATAAAACACCACTTGGACAAAGGGGTCTGGCGTAAGGCGGAATACCACCACGTCATGGTGTGTATATAGAGATAAGGAGCGAAGGATAAGTAATCAAATCCACCTTCTCAGGCCCACGTCTGACTGAAGCAAGAGCCCCCGGAGAAGCGACTTGGACTACAAAACAGCTCAGACAGCATCCAGAATAAGTCCCAAGGGAACAATCCGCAGGGCAAACAGAATGAAAATTGATCCCAACAGGGACCATAGAACTACTTGGGAGATGCCCCTGAGCAATCCCCAAGAGAACTCCTCACAAGGAAGACTGAACCAGACTTCTACAGGAAGACAGACAGGACAGAACCTGAACCTTCAGAGTACCTAGATGGGGAGCCAACCCCAACCTATGCTGTAACGACTCTAGAACCCTGGGAACCGAGGACGTCCAACAGGGAAGAGACCAAGACTCATGCCAATCAATATGGGTACACCATAACCCACAATACACGGAGGAAGAGGAAGCCAAGGAAGCTTGCTCCTAGCCCCCCATATACCAAGTCACCCAGAAGATAAGCCCGTCTCCAAGGGGTGAAAGAATCAGCTGTCAAGCCCCAGACTAGAGTCTGTAGATTGGGGCGACAAAAGAAGGGGCCTGACAAGGGCAGAACCGCACTCCTGAGAGAGCGTACAGGTCAGCTGACCTCAGCAGAAGCATCTGCGAACCACAGTTCACTAGGCCACCCAGGGGCCATCAATCTCACGGGTCTCTTTATCAGCACAACCGTGCGCAGAACCCCACATAGTAGGGTGAATGAAGAGAAGGCATATAAAATAGAAAGTCTATGCATGATTTTACTAAGCCCCCATGACCAGAGTCAGAATATTCTGGGACAGTAAAAACAAGGGCAAAGCCCCTGTGGTAGAAGCGAGACCCAACAGAGCCACCCTAGTTGGCTCTCAGAGTGACACCAGGATAGCATAACCTGCCACTGAAAGACATCCATTGGAGCGAATACCGCTGAGGAGCAGGGGGCGTAAACCACCGCCCGTCCAGAGGGATCATCCTGCTTCAAGCTCCAGACCAATAATAAAACAGGCCATTGTCTTCCAACAGGCCAAGATTCCCCAAATAGACAGGTCCTAAAAGAGGAGAAGTCCAGCCATATAGAGTCAACGGAAGGCTCATTGTTTTGAGAAACCAGTAGGTAAGATGGACCCTCTAAGGAGCCCTACCCAGGAGCCACAAATCCCCCCCCCCCCCGCCAACCTGCGAGACCTGACAGGGTCCTTGAATATAATCAGCTCAAGAGGAACCACCGTACCAAGGGGGAATGAGCACAGACCTAGCTCCAGGGGTGCTGGGACCCCATGTAGGATCAATAACCTACTGCGCCGAAGAGCCCAAGGGCTCGGTATATAAGGGACATCATCTGATACGCCACCAACGGGCCCACTAGATGCAATCCTGCCTGGTGAAAGTAAGATGTCAGCAAAGGGGGACAGAGCCCCCGTAACCAGGAGTCCACTTGTTGCCAAGGAAGAAGGCTCAAGCCTGAACCGAATCCAAGGAATGGAGATAGCGGATAAGGGACGATGAGGGATTGAGGTGACTGAGCACCCATCCAGTAACTCCCAGGGGACATCACCGGCCGACAAATCCACTCTGCCTGACGTAGAGATTGGCGAGTAAGGAAAGATGACCCGGTAGGTCCTAATGCGGACGCCCCCCAGGCATGTCCAAGACATCACCCCCATTCGCGCCATGGCGAGTAGCTTGGGAGCGAAAGAGAGGCCAAAAACAATGCCTCAATCCGCAGGGTTGGTCCTGCAACACCGACTAGTAACGGTCTTGGTGTCCAGAAGACACAGGGGGAACTAATAAGATCTAGAACCCCACAGGAGGCCGGAAGCCCCCCTTGCACAGGGCGCATGTGTCCCAAGACATATAGGGACTACCTGTGAGAGTAGAATTGCCAGGCCTATCATAGGCCAGCATGGCCCAGACTGCCTCATACTGTTGAGGGAAGGAGGAAGTTAATATAGAGGCCATAGCCCCATTCTGTTAAGGGCAACCTGTAAGCCCAAACTCTGTAGGCCTAGTACGGCCTGCACCAATTCCTGAGGGGAAAACAGGGGCTAGAAGCACCCTGACAACCCCTGAGAGGTACCGCCCAGCAAATGCTATCCTGTGTTCAGGGGAACTACCTCCTGGAACCACCAGAAGGAGAAGATACATTCCTAGATAGGAGTCAGCTGCTGTAGCAGTCCCCTCGCCCAGAAGGGCGAGGGCGTCCCTTCATGCTTGGGAAGTCTTGGCAGATTTGGACTTAGTCCTGCCAGAGGGCCCAGGGCGTTGCCTGCCCACCCCGTGGTGGAAATCCACACCGAACAGTTGGAAGCACACCTCAGGTTCGCGTTTAACACTAACTTAGGGAGGGGTGTCCCTGCCCCGAGGAGGCCGGGACGGCCTTCTGCGTAGGGGTGCCTTACCCTTTTTTCCAAAAAGGTCCAAACGGGCCCCAAACAGACGCCGTCCTCTGAAGGGAAGGCCAGTGAGAGCCTTTTTCTTAGCATCGTCAGCACCCCACTGGCGCAGCCAGGGAAGGCGGCGAATAGCTACCACAAGGGCAGAGGTTCTAGCACACATCTTAATGTTGTAATCCAGCGCTGAGAGGATGAACCTCACAAACACATCACAGTCTGAGAGCGCATTAAACACCCCCCAGGGGAGGTCCTCAGGTCGGTGGTCAAGTACTTTTCTAATGAGAGTCCTGGCGGCCACCGCAGGGATGGCCGCGGCACAGACCGGGCGCAGAGCCGTCCCTGCACACGAAAAGGCGTGGGAAGCCAATCTGTCAATGCGCCGGTCCTCAGCATCCCGAAGGGTACGGTAATAAGGAGCCGTCATGAAGGGGGGGTTAGTAACCCCAATAATCGGTGCATCCACCACAAGAGGTGCTGACCAAAAGTTAACCACATCAGGAGGGAAAGGGTACTTCCAATCCCAGACCCCTGGGACCCCTTTAAGTTTACAAGGCAATTCCCATTCTTGAAATATAAGATTCTGGAAATGCTCCTGTTCCAGGAATTCCAAGCGCGGCGGCGCTGTGTGGAAACTCTCCCTCTTAGGTTTGGAAGCCTCTCCAGGAGGGGAGATAGACAAAACCTCAAAGATCTTAATAAGTAGTTCATCTGTGTCACACAGGCCCCAAGAACCGGGCCCAGAATCATCACGGCTCCCGGGCATCTCATTCGAGGAGCCCGAATCGGAGAATAGCTCACCTTCCAGAAGGATCAAGGTCCTGCATAGCAGCAGAGTCATCAGTATCATTAGGAACCGGAGAAACAGGAGGCGTCAGGGACCGCTTCTTTCCAGGGCCCAAGCGCTCCGCCAAACTAGACAGCACCTGCTCAGCTGTAGGCAGCCTGCGCGGCACGACTTGCTGGTCATCCCCGCTCGAGTGAGACTCATCAGGAGTGAGATTTAGGCCACTGGCAAACCTGACTGCAGGGTCAGTGCCTGTTCAGCACACGGTCCGCAGACCCATGCTCTGTCAGCATCAGCATGGGGCTGACCACACACTGTACACAGCCGGTCATGTCCGAGAGGGACCCCGGGTACATAATTCTGAGATGCCTCCATATGGTGATTATCTGAGCAGTATGCCCGCAGGGATTTACGCAATAGGCAACCCTGGATGCCCCAAGACCCGCTAGGAAAGTGGGAGAATTTGTTATGTGGAGCCGCTATAATATATGTCAGGCCGGGAGAAGCCACCGAAATCCTGGCGTCTGAAAGACATAATGGGATAAGAGGGGGGTGTCAGTGCCATGCGCAGCCGAATAAAAATCATAGGAACAAATACCGGCCCGGAGGGCACTTACATGACCAAAGGAGGAGGCGGATCGCAACCACGCGCGCGAAGACTGTCAAAATGGCGCCAAGCGAACCTCGAGGGGCGGGCCTGATCTGGCTGCGACGCGGGGCGTGTCATGCCGAGTCCCCACCTCCCCCAAAGAGCGCGAAGCTCTAACCATCGCAACGTAAATGACAGTAGTGGATAGTACACACATACATAATGTAATTAAGGAGATTGCTCTCACGTAGAGAATGATGCTGCCACTCGGGCAGCACACTCATGTGATGAAAGGACAAACATGCGCGCAACCATAAGGCTTATGTGGAGCAAGGAGCGCGGCACTGACACCCAAGTTCCAATGAAAGATCAACGGCCTTAAACGTGTTACGTTACACTAGGACTGCCACACATATCCCCCCCCCCTTTCTTTTCCCCCGAGCTACGGGAGGAAGCGAGGGAGAAGCGGACCTGCAGCCAGGGATTAACGCTATGAGGGGCACGGGCAACAATGCGGGAGGGGCATCTAATGGAGGCTCACCATCGGCCTAAACCTCCTACCCTATGGTGGGGGATTGCGGTGGAGCATAGCTCCGTGAGCACACGAGGTGCAGCCTACCTTCACCCGACCAGCGCAGCCCAGGCTGGGAGGCACATCTTTATCGAAGAGGACGGGTGGTAATAGCCCTGCAGGGCCGCAGGCTGTGATAGCCCCGCTCACCTGCGAGAGAGTTGATACTTCATGTCTTCGCAGTCAGCACTGCAGAGGAATCTGGGGATTTGTGGGAGGTCCCTGGGTATATGAAGGGCCGGGAGGAGCTTGTTTTTGCATGTCTGCAGTGAACAGCGCCCTCTGGCGGAGGATTACCCATGTGTAAGTATTATAGATGGAGCAGGACGTGCTGTATGCTTAGAATAAAAAATTACCTGCCTACAGTGATGTTAGGAAAGGCAAAGCCCTGCAGCAGGGGCGGGTATAACCAATGTAAAATAGAATGGAGGATATTAAAAGCATGGAGGACATCACAGCCTTCCTCAGGCGTGTGGAGGACCTCTCTCTGGACCCCATGGAATATGTTTATCGAGTCAGATGATGTTAAAGCTGTACTGAGAGTATCCTGAATTGTCAGGGAGGCATGGGCAATATGGGGGGAGGCATGGGCAATACGGGGGGAGGCACTTGGCACCAAATCAGGGAACCTCCCCTTTCCCCTTCCTTTTCAACCCCTCCCGCCTTCCCCGGGTTCCAATCTCCCCTCTATTCCTGCATGGGACGGAGGGGGCAGTTTCCCCTATGCCCCCTCCCCTTCCTGGGGGGGGGGGTGGCACCCTCTTCCTCCCCCTAATGCCCCAGGGGGCGGAGTGAGTATACTCCCCCTTCACTCTTAGTTCCACCCCCACCTTTTTTGTCCCCTATGTTAGTTAATTAAAGAGGCTGGCTGTCGGAGAGAGAGAGAAAAAGGTTCTGTTGCCGAACGGGGGAAGGAGTATGACTCAGGTGAGGGAATAGATATGTGGAAACCTGAGTCGCTTGCGAATGAAGAAAGATAAATGCATGCTGTTGTACCTCACGGTGATGTAATTACAATCATTCTAACCCATGTGTTGGCAATGTGAAAATGACAATTCCCGTGTGTCCTGACGATCTGATCAGCTTCAATAAAGATTATTGTTAAAAAAAAATAGATGAACACTTTGGGTTTGAGATTTTCTCCCACCTCTTTGATGCGATCAGAAGATCAAATGTACAGGCTCTAGTGTGGTGATTCCAGGATGTTGAGCTACCAGGAGCAAGACAGATGCCTACCTTAAAGCTGGCTCCAAGTAAATGGGCAGCGCTAATAACTGTATTGAAAGAATTTTTGCATCTGAATCCTGTAAACTGGTGAGATTTGTATCCTGTATGCCTCTATTGCCATACTGGTTGACACACGGTGTCTGCAGTGTTTTTGTAAATAATATCTTTGAAAGTTTTTGATGAATAAGAAACTAAACATTCTTAAAAAAAATATTGGTGGTGTGCTCTATCATTTACCAGTTTATCTAACTAAAGAAAACTGAAAACTAACTAATATACTACCGCTTATAACCATGCAGTATGAATATGGGAAAGAAAGAAACAGATTTACACACCACTGCTTGGTGATGTCAAACATCACGATCACCCCATTGCAATTCTTGTAAACATCTAAGAACTCGGCGTCCAGAGCCAGGTCAGAGTCTGTCTGTGAAGACAAAGGATAGAAAAAGATCAAAATGCTGATATTAGGACACAAAATATTACTTCAAAATGAATAACGTAACGTAAAAAAAAAATAATATATCACTATTTTGCCACAACACATTGATCTGTATGAGTTCTAATAAACATAGTAACACATAAAATGGGTAATAAGGAAACATTTTCAATAAATAAATAATGTAAGAAAAACTGTAAGCAGGTTGTTTATTCTTTGCATTTTGTTTCCTCACCTCTTGAGGTTCATTTTCTAGCTTCAGTCCACCCTCTCCTCTCTTCTTGCCTTTACCTAGGTAATTAAAATAAATATGAATACTGAAAAGGTCCAAAAACCCTCAAGCACTGGGATGTTGTGATCTGTTCTTGCTACCTTGCAGTGCATAATGGAAAAGTATTAATAAGCCTGTGTCCGTGAACTCAAAGCTTTGTGATGGTTGTGCAGAAATGATCCAGCGTCCTTGTGCTAGCCAGTGCAATCCTGTACTTTCTGGGCCAAAGCACTGCGATGCTCATATTAAAATCATTCTGCAAGTAGTAAGAAATAAAATGATATACTCACCTTTAATCCCCTGCAGATGATCACTGCTAGTCCAGTGGTGAGACACTAACCGGACGCGTGATCCAATCCTGCATCGCCGCCATCTTTAAACAGCTTGTGTCCATTTACCACCTGATGGACCGTCACACGCCATCATCACAGAATCTATGGAACCCCCCACCAATGGTCTCACGGCAATGACGCGAGTAGTGTAGAGACGGGATCAGGTCTGGTAAGTGTTTGAGCATCAGACAGATCAGGGGTCACCTGCAGTATAACTTTTTTTTACTGCCTGCAGAATGACTTGAGTTATCAGTCTCATTGCTCACTGCAGGGTTAGGGAGAGGGGCGTTTATAGTGCCAAGGGGTGGACTGTCCCAACTTTCTCTCGGTACTCTTTATATTGTTGGACCACTTAAATTTTTTTTTTTTTTTTTTTACATAGCATGAAAATGCAACTTGTTTAATATCTGTCATCTGTTTGACAATCACCAAGATTACCTTAGAGCAGTCAAAACAATATCAGATGTTTGCTGAGGGATTACCTGTTACCATTTGAATTAGTAAACACGGATATGAAATTAAGAGCACACTAATTAGAAAGGAAACAAAGAAACCTACCTTTATCGACCACATCCCACACCTCCACCTTCACAATATCATCAGTGGCTGCAAAGAAGACACACAGTTACTAGCTGGTCTCAGCAAAACCAAATCACTACAAGTAAAACCATTTGAACACTCTGTCTTCAAACATAATCAACATAAGACAAATTATTATTTGACAATATAAAAATACAATTCTGTGATTACTCACCTGTAGAATTGGTATTATGAGTATACAGTACGTCCTGCTCAAATCTAATACTTACAGTTGTTATATACTCCGCCAGATGGCGCTGGACTGCAGAGACATCGAAAATAGCCCGGCCCCTCAAATACCCGGGGACCTCCCACAAATCCCCAGCATTGAAAAGCAGTTAATGAGAAGCCGGGAGAATTAAAAAATCCAAACTATCAACTATAACAATGATAACAATCACCATACAGGGGATCCAAGAAAAATGCAAACCAAGGGTGGGTTGGAGCAGGACGTACTGTATACTCATAATACCAATTCTACAGGTGAGTAATCACAGAATTGTATTATTCTTAGTATACAGTCCGTCCTGCTCCAAATCTAATACTTACAGTTGGGACATCCAATAGCAGTGTCCATAAGTAGGGTGGGATCCCCAAGAAAAATCAGCAGCAAGCAGTTTAAACCACTGCCGCCTGCAGAACTTTTCGGACAAAAACAGCATCAGCTGAGGCCCTAACATCAACCTTGTAAAACTTTGAAAAGGTATGAACAGAAGACCAAGTAGCGGCCTTGCAAACTTGTTCAACAGAAGCCTGGTGCTGAAAAGCCCAAGAGGCACCAATAGCACGAGTGGAATGAGCAGTAAGGTGGAAGGGAGGATTCTTCCCCTTAGCAGAGTAGGCCTGAATCACAGCCTGACGAATCCACTTGCTGACAGTAGACTTGGCAGGAGCCAAACCCTTCCTAAGACCAGAAGGGACCACAAAAAGAGCATCGGTTTTCCTGAATGGGTGCAGTAGCCACCAGATAGTACTTCAGACACCTAACCACATCCAAAGAGTGCAAAACTCTCTCCTTAGCATTGCTAGGATTAGGGCACAAAGAAGGAAGAACAATATCCTGAAAGTCAGGTTTGAAACGAAACACCACTTTGTCCTGGTGTCTCTCATAGTAGGGGGGCTGAATGGACAGAGCAATTTTCCGCAGAACCCTTCCCAGCAGGGGAATTGGAGGGAAGACATACAGGAACTGAAAGTCCTTCCATGACATTGCTAGCGCATCCGAGGTCAGGGCCAAAGGATCCCTGGACAGAGAGACAAAAGCTGGGAGCTTGTGATTGTGGCGGGACGCAAACATATCCACATCTGGTTGGCCCCAACGGTGACACAGAGATTGAAACACCCTGCTGCATAGGGACCATTCTCCCTGGCGAGAGGTCCCCCTGCTCAGAGAGTCCGCCAGGTGATTTTCCACCCCCGGGATGTACACAGCTGAAATGCAGGGGACATTGGCCTCCGCCCAAGTCAGGATCAGAGACGCTTACTGGAGGGCCCCCTTGCTCCGGGTCCCCCCCTGATGATTGATCTAGGCAACTGCCGTCTGGTTGTCCGAGCGCACCTGAACAGGCAGGCCCCGAAGATGAGTAGTCAAGCGAGCCAGAACTAACCTGATCGCCCGCAGCTCCAAGACATTGATAGGTGTGTGGGCCTCCTGAGGGCCCAACCTCCCCTGGAACTGCAGGGACTTCCAGAAGCCCCCCAACCTGACAGACTGGCATCCGTGGTGACCGTCTCCCAGGAAGGGGCAAGAAAGGATCTGCCCCCCAACAGGTTCCTTGAGTCCATCCACCACAAGAGGGACCTCCTGACCAGGGGGGAGAGCATACAGACCCTGTCCAGGGACGCTGGGTCCTTGTCCCATACAGACAATAGGTGAAGTTGCAGAGGCCTCAAGTGGAACTGAGCATAAGGGACCGCTTTGAAGCACGCCACCATCAGGCCCACCAGCTGCATCCCCTGCCTGATGGAGGGATGGGGACAAGCTAGGAGGGACTGAGCCTGTGCAATCAGACTGTCCACCTTCTGCTGAGGAAGGAAGATCCTTGCCTCAACTGTATCCAGATTCATTCCTAGGAATGAAGTTACCAAGGAAGAGGTCAGTGAGGACTTGGGGTGGTTGATCACCCATCCAAATGACTCCAGAGTGGACACCACCAGCTCTGCCTGATGTAGAGACTGGGAAGTGATGAGGATGTCGTCCAGATAGGGAAGCACGCGGACGCCCTGACATCTGAGCAGAGACATCACGCCAGCCAGCACCTTGGTGAACACCCTGGGAGCTGAAGTGAGGCCGAAGGGCAAGGCCACAAATTGGTAGTGTTGATCCATCAGAGCGAACCTGAGGAACCTTTGATGACCTGGGAACACAGGAATATGAAGGCAAGCATCTTTGATGTCCACAGAAGTCATGAAATCCCCTTGGCGCAGGGAACTGATGGCAGAGCGCAGAGTCTCCATGCGAAAGCGCCTGCCCCTGACAAACTTGTTGAGAATCTTCAAGTCCAGGATGGGCCTGACAGAACCATCCTTTTTGAGTACTGTGAATGGGTTGGAATAAAAGCCCTTGCCTTTTTCTCTTAAAAAGGGACCTGGCAGATGACCCCCAGCTCCAGGAGGCCTTGCACTGCTCGCACTAGCTCCTGAGCTGACACAGGGTTCTGAGGAATCCGGGATCTGATGAATCTTGAAGGGGGATCGGCAGCAAACTCCAACTTGTAAGCGGAGGACACTACCTCCTGAATCCACCGGTCTGAGACATGAAGCCTCCAGACGTGAGCGAAGTGCTGCAGCCGTCCCCCCACCCGGATGGGTGAGGGCGCCCCATCATGCCTGAGGGGGCTTGGGAGAGGATTTAGCTTTGGGACCCTAGGAGGAGCCAGGACATCCACGTCCTCTGCCTCTACCCCAGAAATCTCCCCGGGCCCCAGGGAAAGAAACCCCCCTTCCCTGTCTTGCACCACGGTAAGTGGAGGAGAAGGAACCCTGACCCCAAAGGGCCGAGATTGCCGCCTGCACTGGGGTAACCTGCCTCCCTTAGCAAAAAGGTCCAGGCGGTCTCCAAACAGACGCAGTCCTTTAAAGGGAAAACCAGTGAGGGCCTTCTTGGCAGCGTTGTCAGCAGCCCACTGGCGCAGTCAAACCGAGCGGCGTATAGCCACCACGAGGGCAGAAGTTCTGGCACATATTCTGTTGGTGTCATCCAATGCTGAGAGGACAAAATTTACAAAAACATCACAACTGGAGAGTGCATTAAACACCTCACAAGGCAAATCATCAGGGGCACTATCAAGCATATTTCTAATAAGGGTTCTAGTGGCCACAGTAGTAATGGCAGAGGCACAGACCGGGCACAGACCGGGCGCAGCGCCGTCCCCGCACATGCAAAGGCGTGGGATGACAGCTGATCAATACGCCGGTCTTCAGCATCCCGCAGGGTAGTAGAATCAGGGGGATGCATGACAGAGGTGTTAGATAGCCCTGGAATCGGGGCATCCACCTCGGGGGGGGGGGGGGGGGAATGACCAACATTTAACCACCTCAGCAGGAAAACAGTAACATTAGGCATCAAGTGCCGCTTCTTAGCAGGGGCCTTACGCGCTAAGGACTTCGCAATAATCTGTTCAACAGTAGCCAGTCTAGAAGACATATCAGGCTGAGAATCCCCACTAGTATGTATCCCCAGAGATTTAAGCTTGGGGGAGTAGGTGAAGTGAAACGAGGTGCAGCCACTGGCAGGCCAGATTGCAATGCAAACACCTGCTCAACACAGGGTACACAGACCCGCGCCTTGTCAGCGTCAGCATGAGGCTGCCCACACGCTACACACAGCCGGTCTTGTCCCGAAGGGACCCCGGTCACAATATCCTGGGATGCCTCCATATGGTGATTATAGCGGCGCTATACGCCGATAGGGAATAACGCTATATAGAAACCCTGGAAGCCCCAATAACCCGCTAGGGAAGTGGGAGTATAATTTTTACAAGGCCTACAAGTAATATACTAAAACAGAGCCGGGAGAAGCCAAGAAGGGTTCGTCCCGCCTGAAAGACATAAGCGGACAAGACCTTAAGTACATCGTAACAAAAGTGAAGGAGATAAAGCCGCCCGCGAGGGCACTTACAGACCACGGTAGATAGGAGTCCGTCGCGCATAGGCCAACCAAGCAGAAAAGATGGCGTCGGTATACCTCAAGGGGCGGGCCAGTAACAACGATGACGCGGAACGTGCCAAAGACGGGTACCCCCCCCCCCCCCCGAAGAGTGCGAAGCCAGAAAGGCCAGCAGCCAATGATGGCGCACCAGCGCCTGAAGTACTGCCGCGCGCTGACTTGGTTCCGCGCTTGGCGGTGGCATTACTAAATTTAAAAAGCAGTAAAGAGAAGTCAGCGCGGCGGCTGACACAAGAATAAAGGCATGTGAAAAGAGAAAGCACAGAATGCATAACATACATATCTATACACATACACACACACCTCTTTTCCCCCGAAGACTACATGGAGAATGAGGGAGGACAGCGGCCACTTAATATAGGGCCCACCGATAGGCAGGGGCAAGGGGCAATAGTGCAGGAGGGGCATCCCATAGAGGCTCACCATAAGCCTGAACCGCCTACCCTTTGGTGGGGGATTGCGGTGGAGCAGCGCTCCTAAGCACCAACGGCGGTGCTGCCTACCTTCACCCAAACAGCGCAGCCAAGACTGGGAGGCACATTACTAATGGAACGGGTGGGAATAGCCATACAGGGCCGCAGGTTAATAACCCAGCTCACCTGCGAGTAGAGAGCCAATTTCTCGTCCTTCGCAGCCAGATTGCAGAGAAATTCTGGGGATTGTGGGAGGTCCCCGGGTATTTGAGGGGCCGGGAGGAGCCTATTTTCGATGTCTCTGCAGTCCAGCGCCATCTGGTGGAGTATATCCCAACTGTAAGTATTAGATTTGGAGCAGGACGTACTGTATACTAAGATTATTATTATAACAATAAAAAAAAGCTGATCTTCCATGAACTAGCACTAAATATCCTATACTCTTGAAAGATTCCAGTACCATCTGTAAATAGAGGTTTTTAATATGGTAAATGATAATTTTGTTTTTTTATTTAATATTATATAGTGTATGAACTAACCACATGATTTTATAAAAACGAACATTCACCCTAAATAAGATCATATCTTATATGTTTCCCACACCCTGTACATACAGATTGCTCACATTAAAAATCCTCCTACATGCATCTACTGCATGTTATGAGCCTTTAAACATCCAAGATGGTGGCTCATGGAGCATCAGGAAGCCTGCAAACAGGAAGTGTCTTCTGACTGTGTTAGCCTGCATTCTGGGATTGCTGTCCTTTCCCTAACACCAGCTCCGCTCTGTCTGTGCAAAGCACAGCTATAACCCCACCCCCTGTTCGTTATCTCGCTCTCCTCTCCTCAGTATGTGTCATGCTTCTGAGTCAAGATGGCGGCGCCTGTATCCTAGAGTCCTGGGGTGTTTCACACAGTGGGGCATCCCAATTTTGGAGGGAATCCAAAACCAGGCATAAACTCTGACCTTTCTATATAATCAAACATTTGTGTTTGCTTTTTGATTATATACCAGTTTTAGTACTTTTTAATATAAACACATGCATGAAGACAAAAAAAATAACTGGCACCCTTTCATTAAAGTAGAACGAGCACCCTGCTTCACCCTGTGCAACTGCAGATTAGTGGCTCTATGATCCTGCATGCGCCCTTGCTTAAGTAAGCGCTGTCACATAATTTAGTGAGAGTGAGGATGAGCCACACAGGGCTTAGTGTAATGGATTATAGGAGGCACTTGTGAAAAGATCAGGGAACAGAAAAAAAAAAATTTAGAGAGAAGGAAAGACCACAACACAAAGGCAAGAGGGAGGAACACAGCTGCAGTTTATTGAGAGACAATGAGGACATAAAATAAGAATGACAGCTTGGAACTTTGGCCAGAGGGAGATAACTCAAACAATAAAACAGTGAGAAAGAGAGACTGACGAGACAATGGGGTAGGAACAATAAAAAAGACAGAGAAACAGACCTAGTTTTTGATGACGGAAACACAGTGGACAAAAGAGTGCACACAGCAAGAGGAAAGGTGAAGGAATAGGAGAGAGGAACGTAACAGAAGGAAGAAAAAAAAAAAAAGTTGGGAGCCAAAATGCTTGGCGGGAAGGATGATGGGAGAGAGCAAGTGGAAAGGATGATGGGAGACAGCAAGCGGAAAGGATGAACGGAGAGAGCAAGCGGAAAGGATGGTCGGAGAGAGCAAGCGGAAAGGATGGTCGGAGAGAGCAAGCGGAAAGGATGGTCGGAGAGAGCAAGCGGAAAGGATGGTCGGAGAGAGCAAGCAGAAAGGATGGTCGGAGAGAGCAAGCAGACAGGATGATCTAAGAGAGCAAGCTAAAAGGATGGCCGGAGAGAGCAAGCGGAAAGGATGGTCGGAGAGAGCAAGCGGAAAGGATGGTAAGAGAGAGCAAGCGGAAAGGATGATCTGAGAGAGCAAGCTAAAAGGATGGCCGGAGAGAGCAAGCAGAAAGGATGGTCGGAGAGAGCAAGCAGACAGGATGATCTAAGAGAGCAAGCTAAAAGGATGGCCGGAGAGAGCAAGCGGAAAGGATGGTCGGAGAGAGCAAGCGGAAAGGATGGTAAGAGAGAGCAAGCGGAAAGGATGATCTGAGAGAGCAAGCGGAAAGGATGATCTGAGAGAGCAAGCGGAAAAGGATGATCTGAGAGAGCAAGCTAAAAGGATGGCCGGAGAGAGCAAGCGGAAAGGATGGTCGGAGAGAGCAAGCGGAAAGGATGGTAAGAGAGAGCAAGCGGAAAGGATGGTCGGAGAGAGCAAGCGGAAAGGATGGTCGGAGAGAGCAAGCGGAAAGGATGGTCGGAGAGAGCAAGCGGAAAGGATGGTCGGAGAGAGCAAGCGGAAAGGATGATCGGAGAGAGCAAGCGGAAAGGATGATCGGAGAGAGCAAGCGGAAAGGATGGTCGGAGAGAGCAAGCAGACAGGATGATCTGAGAGAGCAAGCGGAAAGGATGGCCGGAGAGAGCAAGCTAAAAGGATGGCCGGAGAGAGCAAGCGGAAAGGATGGTCGGAGAGAGCAAGCGGAAAGGATGGTAAGAGAGAGCAAGCGGAAAGGATGGTAAGAGAGAGCAAGCGGAAAGGATGGTAAGAGAGAGCAAGCGGAAAGGATGGTCGGAGAGAGCAAGCGGAAAGGATGGTCGGAGAGAGCAAGCGGAAAGGATGGTCGGAGAGAGCAAGCGGAAAGGATGGTCGGAGAGAGCAAGCGGAAAGGATGATCGGAGAGAGCAAGCGGAAAGGATGATCGGAGAGAGCAAGCGGAAAGGATGGTCGGAGAGAGCAAGCGGAAAGGATGATCGGAGAGAGCAAGCGGAAAGGATGGTCGGAGAGAGCAAGCGGAAAGGATGGTCGGAGAGAGCAAGCGGAAAGGATGGTCGGGGGGAGCAAGCGGAAAGGATGGTCGGAGAGAGCAAGCGGAAAGGATGATCGGAGAGAGCAAGCAGAAAGGATGATCGGAGAGAGCAAGCGGAAAGGATGATCGGAGAGAGCAAGCGGAAAGGATGATCGGAGAGAGCAAGCGGAAAGGATGATCGGAGAGAGCAAGCGGAAAGGATGGTCGGAGAGAGCAAGCGGAAAGGATGATCGGAGAGAGCAAGCGGAAAGGATGATCGGAGAGAGCAAGCGGAAAGGATGATCGGAGAGAGCAAGCGGAAAGGATGGTCGGAGAGAGCAAGCGGAAAGGATGATCGGAGAGAGCAAGCGGAAAGGATGGTCGGAGAGAGCAAGCGGAAAGGATGGTCGGAGAGAGCAAGCGGAAAGGATGGTCGGAGAGAGCAAGCGGAAAGGATGGTCGGAGAGAGCAAGCGGAAAGGATGGTCGGAGAGAGCAAGCGGAAAGGATGATCGGAGAGAGCAAGCGGAAAGGATGATCGGAGAGAGCAAGCGGAAAGGATGATCGGAGAGAGCAAGCGGAAAGGATGATCGGAGAGAGCAAGCGGAAAGGATGATCGGAGAGAGCAAGCGGAAAGGATGATCCGAGAGAGCAAGCGGAAAGGATGATCCGAGAGAGCAAGCGGAAAGGATGATCTGAGAGAGCAAGCTAAAAGGATGGCCGGAGAGAGCAAGCGGAAAGGATGGTCGGAGAGAGCAAGCAGACAGGATGATCTGAGAGAGCAAGCTAAAAGGATGGCCGGAGAGAGCAAGCGGAAAGGATGGTCGGAGAGAGCAAGCGGAAAGGATGGTAAGAGAGAGCAAGCGGAAAGGATGGTAAGAGAGAGCAAGCGGAAAGGATGGTAAGAGAGAGCAAGCGGAAAGGATGGTCGGAGAGAGCAAGCGGAAAGGATGGTCGGAGAGAGCAAGCGGAAAGGATGGTAAGAGAGAGCAAGCGGAAAGGATGGTAAGAGAGAGCAAGCGGAAAGGATGGTAAGAGAGAGCAAGCGGAAAGGATGGTCGGAGAGAGCAAGCGGAAAGGATGGTCGGAGAGAGCAAGCGGAAAGGATGGTCGGAGAGAGCAAGCGGAAAGGATGGTCGGAGAGAGCAAGCGGAAAGGATGATCGGAGAGAGCAAGCGGAAAGGATGATCCGAGAGAGCAAGCGGAAAGGATGATCTGAGAGAGCAAGCTAAAAGGATGGCCGGAGAGAGCAAGCGGAAAGGATGGTCGGAGAGAGCAAGCAGACAGGATGATCTGAGAGAGCAAGCAGACAGGATGGCCGGAGAGAGCAAGCGGAAAGGATGGTCGGAGAGAGCAAGCGGAAAGGATGGTCGGAGAGAGCAAGCGGAAAGGATGGTAAGAGAGAGCAAGCGGAAAGGATGGTCGGAGAGAGCAAGCGGAAAGGATGGTCGGAGAGAGCAAGCGGAAAGGATGGTCGGAGAGAGCAAGCGGAAAGGATGATCGGAGAGAGCAAGCGGAAAGGATGATCGGAGAGAGCAAGCGGAAAGGATGGTCGGAGAGAGCAAGCGGAAAGGATGGTCGGAGAGAGCAAGCGGAAAGGATGGTCGGAGAGAGCAAGCGGAAAGGATGATCGGAGAGAGCAAGCGGAAAGGATGATCGGAGAGAGCAAGCGGAAAGGATGGTCGGAGAGAGCAAGCGGAAAGGATGGTCGGAGAGAGCAAGCGGAAAGGATGGTCGGAGAGAGCAAGCGGAAAGGATGATCGGAGAGAGCAAGCGGAAAGGATGGTCGGAGAGAGCAAGCGGAAAGGATGGTCGGAGAGAGCAAGCGGAAAGGATGGTCGGAGAGAGCAAGCGGAAAGGATGATCGGAGAGAGCAAGCGGAAAGGATGATCGGAGAGAGCAAGCGGAAAGGATGGTCAAAGAGAGCAAGCGGAAAGGATGATCGGGGAGAGCAAGCGGAAAGGATGGTCGGAGAGAGCAAGCTGGGAGGCTATTGAAGAGATTAAGCTGGGGAGGGGGGTGATTGGAGAAGGCAAGCTGGGGGGGGGGGGGTTGATGAGAGCAAGCTGGGGGGGGGGGGGGGTGATTAGAGAGAGCAAGCTGGGGGGGGGTGATTGGAGAGAGCAAGCTGGGGGGGGGGGGTGATTGGAGAGTAAGCTGGGGGGGGGGGATTGGAGAGAGCAAGCTGGGGGGGGGGTGATTGGAGAGAGCAAGCTGGGGGGGGTGATTGGAGAGAGCAAGCTGGGGGGGGGATTGGAGAGAGCAAGCTGGGGGGGGGGGATTGGAGAGAGCAAGCTGGGGGGTGATTAGAGAGCAAGCTGGGGGGTGATTAGAGAGCAAGCTGGGGGGGGGGGGTGATTGGAGAGAGCAAGCTGGGGGGGGGTGATTGGAGAGAGCAAGCTGGGGGGGGGATTGGAGAGAGCAAGCTGGGGGGGGGGGTGATTGGAGAGAGCAAGCTGGGGGGGGGGGGTGATTGGAGAGAGCAAGCTGGGGGGGGGGGATTGGAGAGAGCAAGCTGGGGGGGGGGATTGGAGAGAGCAAGCTGGGGGGGGTGATTGGAGAGAGCAAGCTGGGGGGGGGGTGATTGGAGAGAGCAAGCTGGGGGGGGGGTGATTGGAGAGAGCAAGCTGGGGGGGGTGATTGGAGAGAGCAAGCTGGGGGGGGGGATTGGAGAGAGCAAGCTGGGGGGTGATTAGAGAGCAAGCTGGGGGGTGATTAGAGAGCAAGCTGGGGGGGGGGGTGATTGGAGAGAGCAAGCTGGGGGGGGGGTGATTGGAGAGAGCAAGCTGGGGGGGGTGATTGGAGAGAGCAAGCTGGGGGGGGGGATTGGAGAGAGCAAGCTGGGGGGGGGGGTGATTGGAGAGAGCAAGCTGGGGGGGGTGATTGGAGAGAGCAAGCTGGGGGGGGGGATTGGAGAGAGCAAGCTGGGGGGGGGGGATTGGAGAGAGCAAGCTGGGGGGTGATTAGAGAGCAAGCTGGGGGGTGATTAGAGAGCAAGCTGGGGGGGGGGGTGATTGGAGAGAGCAAGCTGGGGGGGGGTGATTGGAGAGAGCAAGCTGGGGGGGGGATTGGAGAGAGCAAGCTGGGGGGGGGGGTGATTGGAGAGAGCAAGCTGGGGGGGGGGGGTGATTGGAGAGAGCAAGCTGGGGGGGGGGGATTGGAGAGAGCAAGCTGGGGGGGGGGATTGGAGAGAGCAAGCTGGGGGGGGTGATTGGAGAGAGCAAGCTGGGGGGGGGGTGATTGGAGAGAGCAAGCTGGGGGGGGGGGTGATTGGAGAGAGCAAGCTGGGGGGGGGGGGTGATTGGAGAGAGCAAGCTGGGGGGGGGTGATTGGAGAGAGCAAGCTGGGGGGGGGGTGATTGGAGAGAGCAAGCTGGGGGGGGGGTGATTGGAGAGAGCAAGCTGGGGGGGGGGGGGTGATTGGAGAGAGCAAGCTGGGGGGGGAGGGTGATTGGAGAGAGCAAGCTGGGGGGGAGGGTGATTGGAGAGAGCAAGCTGGGGGGGGGTGATTGGAGAGAGCAAGCTGGGGGGGGGTGATTGGAGAGAGCAAGCTGGGAGGGGTGATTGGAGAGAGCAAGCTGGGGGGGTGATTGGAGAGAGCAAGCTGGGGGGGGGGGTGATTGGAGAGAGCAAGCTGGGGGGGGGGATTGGAGAGAGCAAGCTGGGAGGGGTGATTGGAGAGAGCAAGCTGGGGGGGATGATTGGAGAGAGCAAGCTGGGGGGGGGGGGGTGATTGGAGAGAGCAAGCTGGGGGGGGGGTGATTGGAGAGAGCAAGCTGGGGGGGGGGGTGATTGGAGAGAGCAAGCTGGGGGGGGTGATTGGAGAGAGCAAGCTGGGGGGGTGATTGGAGAGAGCAAGCTGAGCTGGGGGGGTGATTGGAGAGAGCAAGCTGAGCTGGGGGGGTGATTGGAGAGAGCAAGCTGAGCTGGGGGGGTGATTGGAGAGAGCAAGCTGGGGGGGGGGGGTGATTGGAGAGAGCAAGCTGGGGGGGGGGGTGATTGGAGAGAGCAAGCTGGGGGGGGGTGATTGGAGACAGTGAGAGGGAAGCATGATTTGAGAAAGAAGAGGAGCCAGGAATGGATGAGAGCCACTATGGTGGTAAGTGCTGGATATAGAAGGATCGGCACCCTTACTTTTGTAGTTCCAGTGTATGCTGGTGACCTGGATCTCCTGAGTGGGGATGTATTCCTCTACAAACTTCTTCCCCTGCAGCCGATGCCATAGAGTGGTCTTCCCGGTGTTTCTGTCCCCGCGGATGACGATCTTCACTGAAGTGCAAGAGAGAGCAGCTGTTACCATACAGTTATTACAAAAGAACTCCAGTCATCATGACTGTATGCAGCATAATCATTTGTACCAGGATAATCATTTGTACCTTTGTTAGAAAACAAATTCTTTATGGTTGTTGTTGTTTATATATCACCATTATCGTTTATGGTGCTGCTGTACAGACGGGGAAAAAAAAAATACTTATAATACAGAGGTTAGTATGGGTCAGATGTGACAGATGTGCAGCAAACACTTTAATAAAGGAGTACATTAGGAGTGAGCGTCTTTCCCTTTCAAGCTTACGATCTAAAGGATAAGGGTGAAGCCGAGAGGTTGGGTCACTAAGCATGGTGGCAGGTGCTCCAAAGGTCAACATTGGAATTGGGTTGCTTAAGCCAAATGAGGGGCTTGTCAGAACAGGTGAGTTTTGATACCACCTTAGAAGAGTTGGGCAAGATGTATGAGGGAAAGCAATACATAGGAGTGGTGAGGCTTGGGTGAAGTCCTAAAAATGTGAGTAGGGGCTGGTGATCAAGGTTAAAGACAGGCGCTCCCACTCCTTTTCCACCAGCCTCTCAAAATGTGAAAGTCTGGGAAACACCTGCCTGGCCTTTTGACGCTTGTAAAGCTCACCCCGCTGCTTCTGCCGGGGCAGAGGGCTAGCCAGCTGCAGGAACACCAGAATTGCCTCTATGAACTCAACAAACCTGATCCGTCGCATGATCCAAAGTGGTGATGGGCAAATGTGCGGAGTCCGACTCCTCTCCGCTGCTGGACGACACCTCCCCCTCTGACTGGCCAGAGCTGGAATCCTCAGGACTCCGCCTGAATATGCATGCACTTAGCAGTAGCCTTCCTGCCTGGTCCGAAAGAAATCGACCAGGGATGCCCCATGGGACCAAGGCTACCGACTATAGTCTCCAAACGTGCCAACCTGACCGCCACTTCCTTAGACGAGACCCCATAGATTGGCGGACCCTGGGTGGGGGCTGGGCCCTTATCCCGCTCAGAGGAGTCCAAGCTGGAAGTTGCAGGGGAAACAGGGAGGTCCAGCGGAGGTATGGAACCTGACGACTGCGTAAGGCGCCGCAGGAATGCAGTGCAACTGGCGCACAAGAGCCCTCGCCTGAGGCCAGTGGCGCCTGGCACATGGGAGACACAGCATGACCCTCATACCCCTTAAGGTATGAAACCCCAGTACCTCCGACATAGTAAGATAGCCACTCTGATCACTAGCCAGTAGAGCTGGTGTGCTAGGCCCCACACCTCTCTGCCTGTCACCCATAGCCCAACCTGCTTCCACTACACAGAAAAAAATAACACCGCCCGACAACTGAGATCAATCCACACAGAATGGGTGCAACAGCCTCAGGACCCCCACCCAGGAAGACAAGAAACACACATCAGACTCAGATTTCCAATCTGATGAGGTAAGAAGTTGTGCTCCCAGAGGAGCCCTACTTGTCCAGGGTGGAAAACACCTGGGGCGGAAGCTGTGTTGGAACAATCCCCAGCTGACAGAAAGTTCTGTAGAAACAGAGCAGGCCAGCAGCATCGACAGGAAGAGCCTGGAGTGTCCCAGACAGCAGGAGGAGCCTCTGGCACCTTTCCAAAATGGCGATGCCTCATGCTGAAAGAGAGGAGAGGTGGCGGAGCCATGCCACCGTCGAGGCCCCCAGCCCCCCCTACACCTGCAGCCTAGCTCAGCCTGAGCGCTGCCAGCATGTCAGCAAATAAAGAAAAACTTGTGGGAGCCCGGCCAAGTAGCTCAGGCCCCCCTGCAGCAACATGGGAGAGAGCACACCACAACCAGGGCAGGCAGGCACACTGGGGGGGGGGGGGGGAGCCCAGGGGAGGGGACCGGTTGAGAAGGAGACATAAAGCGGGCACCACCATGTCCAGCCCTAAGAACATGTATCCTGATGGAGCAAGGTCTTGACCCTTAAAGCATCAAACCAAAACTGTTCGAGCCCCTCACACTGCGCTGTCCCATTCTATCGGCTTAAAGGCATCCAAGAGGGGTCTCCAGGAAAGTGCAGAGGGTGAGGGGCTGGAAGGCAGACAGAGTCAAAGCCCCGCTCCCGATCAGCACTGTCAATGCAACAAAACTGGAAATAAAGAAATAAAATCCTGAATCTCTTCACAGTTCCGTTGACTGCAAAAAAAGAATGGGGGGTGCCCGGCCACAGCCTGTCCTATATAGGCTGGGAGGAGCTTAGTCTGTTTTTCTTGCAGTCCCCGTCTACAGCAGAGGTTAACCCACGCAATGCTGATGATGGTGCTCCGAAAAAGTCATATATTAATTTTACTAAATTTTATTTTCTACTTACCTCCTTCTATTGCTGCTGTCCCGTGCCATCCATTTCTGCCGACTGGCACTTAATAAACGGACATGCAGCCACATAAATTCCACATGCTTGGCGTTTAAAGAATTAAAGTGGAACATTGGCCACCCATAGAGGCCAGTTTTCCCATCAATGAAGCATCTCGATTTTGGATGCCCTGCTGTGTGAATCTCCCGCTCCTCACATAGCCGGTGAGCCTGGCACAGAGATGCAAGGAAGTGTTTAGGTCCAAATAAAGGCTAAACTATCAGCAATGATGGGGACCATCTCCATATTACTGCCTAGAATCCTGGCGTAGCCTTCCTGACCTCATGTCCCAGCCCAGGCGTGTTCGGTTATTTGCTCTGTAAGGTGGTGTATGCGATGGAACACGTCATTCCTGTCATCCCTAGAGAGCGAGGCCACAGTTTTCCATCTCTAATCTTTCACTGTTCTAAGTCTATTTACTTCCAAGGGCGAAGAGTGGAATGCGAGTGAGTAATAGAGCGGATACTGAGCTGTGACGAGCCACTTGTCACCATACATACTCTGTGTGATGGATTGTCCCTGTTCTACTCCCATACAAAAGGTGATCAGACAGGCTGTCCAGCCTCAACTCACATGCAACTGATAAAACAGACCAAAACCCAGGTTTTTCACTTACCTGGGTTATGGTCCACTCCTTTTAAGATTTACCGTAGCTTCAGTGTCAGTGAAGACAGAAATAGAAAATCAAGGGGTGTCATGGGGGCCCAAAGGCAAACCAGAATTAACTAATGGGATCCTTATACCAGTGATACCCCGAACTTTTCTTTTACATCAACTTCCTGTTTGATCACCGCAGAAAAGCATTGACCCTAAATCTCCCTAAAAAAACTAAAGTGGTTCTAAAAACTGAAATCAAGTTAAAGAAGCACTATCGGGAAATTGTGGAATATTAAAAATCCATAAAGACACATTGTCTAATGAGAGGTGGGGTCATTAACACACCCGAATAAAACTGCCAGCCAAGCTTGTGGTTTCTTCTCTCATGGTAGGCATAAAATCCATGACAAAGCCTGTCACCCCTGATTTCCTCTTCCTTCCATTAAATTAAAAAAAAAAAAAAAAAAAAGCATGGCTGGATATTTTTAGATACCGGGTGTAGAAGTGACCTCTCCTCCCCCCTTCCAGCATATTTATTTTTATCTTTTGACCATTTTTTACGATAGTGCTCCCCTGATTACCTACCCTCAAAGTGCAGCATCCCCGGTGAGCACCACACTAGGTTTAGCAGTTCTGGCTTGGGTTTTGCAAGATGTGTGCAGTGGAGTATAGAGAATAATGGGTGCCTCAGTCTGTGCCTGTATCCCACTCACACCCACCTTCAAGCTGTAGGGAAATCCCAGAGACCCCTTTCCCTGAGGATAGCGACCAACGCTGTGGGCAAGCAGGGGAGCATTGTACTGCAACAACGGTTCTGTTGGGAAATACAACCAAAGGACTTTCCCTTTACAGGGTTAAACTCCATTAAACACCCAGGAAAAATTAAATGCTATTATATCACAGACTGTCCAAGCAGTAAAACAGTGAATAAATGACACTTACCTATCAGCCTGCGGGCTTGATACCACCTGGCTCCAGTTTCAGCTATCTTGTCTTCCTATAACTGAATAGCATTTCTCCCCTGCGCATGCTTGCATCCAATGCTACACAGTCATACGAGAGCAGGCTTCCTCGTTGATTGGCAGTAGGGGGGCACATCGCAGGGATGCACGAGTGTCCCATGCCGATTGAAATCCTTGCAAGACAGGGCAAGGCTGGAGCAGAAGCTTGGCACTGGGGCCAACATCGTTGAAACTGGAGAACAGCAGCACCAGAGGTGCTGTGGGGTGAAACGTGGGATGGCAGGTAAGTGCCACTTTTTTTTTACTGCCTGTACTGTCCCTTCAAAGTAGCATTTTATTTTTATGGTTGTTTAATGACAATTGTCTTTTGAGTAAAACCAATAATGACACAGCAGAAGTCTCTGGTCAACAATGTAGTTGGGTGGTTTGGTACTGACCCAGCATTCCCTGCAGAGAATGGAAGACCAAAAGTGCTACCTTGCTATGCAAACATGCTCTCCCATGTTGAAGGGCAGATCACTAGAAAAACAAAATGATCAGATCATACATGGATGACAAGCTTTGAAAAAAAAAAAAGAGGGCCTAATGGTTTAGCTGCGATAGACTACACGGCTATCTTTGGCATAACCCTTCTGGAGACAAAGCTTTGTGTGTTAAGGAATTCCACTGCTGCATCACATGCAGCTCATAAGACAGCCATAAGCAATGCTTCATTTACAAAATAATGAGGTTTAAAGAACTCTGGTAAGGGTTAACACCACCAGAAAATTATTGGCATACCTCCTGACAGGCCCTGTGCACTTTATACCTGCTTGCAAAGCTGCCCCAGCATTAAAGCGGATTAAAAAAAAGTCTAAAAGATTCCAGGCCTGGGTGAAAGTTCTCAAGGGCATCCCAAACCGCGCACTTCAAGGCATTCTTACTTTCTTCTTCTGATGTGCTTGCAGATGGGCCATGTGATTGACAGATCAAGGCTAGTAAAAGGCAAACTGGGGGAGGGAGGATTTCACAAAGTGGGACATCCCAAATTGTCGTCAGACATTTTAAAGGGATTTCCTATGAGTCCTTCATACATTCATGAACAGGGGTTAACACCCCACCCCTTTAGTATTTAACAAGTAGTATAAGATATACCATAGCACAATGCGAGCGTACTAACAGGTCATCCTGAAGGGCTCGTAGAAAAATTGTTAAAGGTAAGTCGATCAGGGATTATCTCCCCTCGTCCTTCGGGGCAACCCACAGAGAGGCTAAGCAAGAAATTTTACCTTAAGGGTGGAAGGAAAGCTGCTAGTAAGATCTTTCCAAAGGACTCATTTTTTGGTCCACACTAAAATGCTTGAGGGAGGTGTGGGGTGAGGACCACGTTGCCGTCTTGCTGTCTTCCGGGGCTCTCTGCCCCGGAAGCTGACATAGACCTTCCCGAATGCGCCGAGACCCCCAGAGGAGGAATTCCTCTGGCTGTATAAGCCTGAACAATTGCCTGTTTAATCCATCTTTAAAGAGTAACAATAGTATCTAGGTTTTCTTCAAAAGGGAGATTGCCATAAAATGGAATGCCACACAACTTTGCCTTAGACACCAGGTCTCCTGACCATGTTTTATGCCAAAGTGCCCTTCTGGCACAAGCCAATAGGTCTTAACCGTGACCCTAATGGACTCCTCTGAGGTATCCGCTAAAAAAGAAATGGCTCTAAAGAGAGTGGGTAAGGTCTCCAGAATACTTTCCTTGGGTGTGTAATTCTCCAAATAGCTCTTCAAGTTATTGGGCACATCACCATACTTCTGATGACACAAACGGATGCTAGGGTAGGCCTAAACATGAACATGTGGAATCCCATGCTCGTTTCAGAATACCCTCTGTTCTGCGATCCATTGGATTGCGCATTGCCCCCATATCCTCAAAACTCAAGTCAGACGATCTGGAGATCTGGCCAAGGGGTGCATCTAACTTTAGACATTTGGTCCAAGGCTCTATGTCCTGTTCCTGAAAGGGAAATTTACATTTGAGTAAACCTCACATAAACTTTTTCTCTGGCCACTTCCACTCTGACTTAGAGCTGTATGGACTGGAAATATCTTGGATTTCTTTCTTTTTCTCCAAGAATTTCTTATACATGGTATTCTGAATGGAGAAGGCCCCAAGTATCATAGAGCATCAACTAACAGACCTGCCAAGTCTTTTGGCAAGGCTCTAGAGGAGCCAGAGGACCCATATGTAATGGGATACCTTTATTAAGAGAATCCTCAGAGCAGAGTTCACCTTTACTCTCCCCAGCTACCTCTCAACCTGTTTCAACCTGAACAGGCCCAGGTCCATGGATTGCTACTAAGGGAGCAATAGAAACAGGGATACTGTGTTAACTGCACTAGCGGAGAGACGGGTATGGATGCCCCTGGCTGCGACCCAAAAGTCCTCTAGACCTAAAAAATCAAACCCATTTAATTTCTCAAGGATAGCGTCTTCCTTTTCTTTAGGTAGATTAGACAAGAAAGGACAGAAAATACATGAGCCATGCATACTTACCCCCAGAGACATCAGAATATATAACAGGATTTCTACCGGTTTCTCGTGTGACATTTTGCTTGACGTGTCAAGGCTGGCGGATACACCGCCTGCATCTGGATTCCTTTGCCCGAGATGAGAGTGGAGTATTCAACTACATGCTGTGGGCCTGCTGTGCTGCTGGCGAGTCGCCATTGCGCTGCCAATGCTGCTGCCTCCACCACCGCCTTCCTCTCTCCGGAATCCCTTCCAGCTACGTGGGGTGGTTGGGAGAACCGATTCTGGTTGTGCTTCCGGGTCACCCCATGTGTAGAGACAGCACCCAAGGTAGACACCAGAGCGTTGAAGCGTCAGCCAGCAAGACCCTCCTGAGCCTTCCTCTCTCTGGGGAGAAAAGGACAAAACCGGAATCACTGCTGACCCAAAAATGCTCCGGTAGGTCAGCCCAGGACCACTCACAGGCACGCGCGCCACCGCCTACTGCCACTATCCAGGATTTAAAGGGGACAACGCACAGCTCGTGCACTGTCGACTTTGACCCCCGGACCTCTGGTGTACTACACCCAGTGAGCATAGTGTCTGGGGCTTAGCGTGCTTCTCTAGGAGCAGAAAATTACAGTGCCATGTGCCAGAAACACAGAAGTTTGAATTTGGTGCCTGCCATAGCTATGTCTGTGTATCAGGAAATGACAGGCTTTGGGAGCAGACAACCCCCCACTTCCACCATCGCTGTTGAGAGGATTCTGTATTTCAAGTTTCAAGTGGAAAACAAATACAGTAGGAAAGATTTGTAAAGGAGGAAGTCCACTTTCTTGTACTTTCCCACAGATCATCATGTAACAGAGAACACGCAATGCCCCTGCTAGCCACTTCTGCACCACTGATGCTAGCAGCTGATACTGATACCTATGATAGCCTTGCTATGAAAAGTCAGCGGGTGGCCATGGCCTGTGTACAGAGGCACTCATTGATCTCACTGGGAGATCACTGTACACAGATCACCTGCTGGCAAGGCTTCTCGTAGCAGGGCTGCAGGGGAGCAATCAGCAGTATGGAAGCAGGGGAGTCTTGTGGCCTGGTCCGTTCACAAAAGTGGACTATTCTAAGCATACAGTACGTCCTGCTCCATATATAATACTTACACGTGGGGAATCCTCCGCCAGAGGGTGCTGTTCACTGCAGACATGCAAAAACAGGCTCCTCCCGGGCCCTTCATATACCCAGGGACCTCCCACAAATTCCCAGATTTCTTTGCAGTGCTGACTGCGAAGACATGAAGTATCACTCTCTCGCAGGTGAGCGGGGCTTTTACAGCCTGCGGCCCTGCAGGACTATTACCACCCGTCCTCTTCGATGATGTGCCTCCCAGCCTGGGCTGCGCTGGTCGGGTGAAGGTAGGCAGCACCATGTGTGCTCACGGAGCTACGCTCCACCGCAGTCCCCCACCATAGGGTAGGCGGTTTAGGCTGATGGTGAGCCTCTAATAGATGCCCCTCCCGCATTATTGCCCCGTGCCCCGTGTAGCGATGAACCCTGGGTGAAGGGTCACCTTCCTCCCTCGTTTCTCCCTGTAGCCCGGGGGAAAAGAAAGGGGGGGGGGTATGCGTGTGGAGGTCTCAGTGTAATGTTGTACACGCTTATGGCCGTTGTTTTGTCTTGAACTGGGTGTCAGAGCTGCGCTTCTTGATCCACATAACCATTTAAAGGTTGCGCGCGTGTGTATTTTCCTTACTGAAGTGTGCTGCCCGGGCGGCAGTGTCGTTCAGTAGTTACGGCGGTTCCCTTAGCTAAATTCTAACTTGTGTGTCTTATCCACTGCTTGTCAAGCTGATCAGTAGCGGGATCGCGCCTGTGAATAGCCTGTGCAGAACAGCCTGGACAATACAGCGAGACGCTGACTTTAATGAACATTGCCGCTGGTTGCAGCTTCGCGCTCTTTGGGGGAGACGGGTACGTGGCTTGACCAGCAAGTCGTGCCGCGCAGGCTGCCTATGGCTGAGCAGGTGCTATCTAGTTTGGCGGAGCGCTTGGGCCCTGGAAAGAAGCGGTCCCTGACGCCTCCTGGTTCTCTGGTTCCTACTGAAACTGAAGAGTCTGCTTCTATGCAGGACCTTGCTCCTTCTCATGAAGGTGAGCTATTCTCCAATTCGGGCTCCTCGGACGGAATGCCCTGGAGCCGTGATGATTCTGGACCCGGTTCTTGAGGCCTGTGTGACACTGATGAACTACTTATAAAGATCTTTGAGGTTTTGTCAATCTCCCCTCCTGGAGAGGCTCCCAAGCCTAAGAGCGACACCGCGCTTGGAATTTCTGGAACATTTCCAGGCTCGTATATCCAAAGAATGGGAATCGCCTTGTAAACTTAAAGGGGTTCCGGGGGTCTGGGATTGGAAGTACCCTTTTCCCCCTGATGTGGTTAACTTTTGGTCAGCACCTCCCGTGGTGGATGCACCGATTATAGGGGTTACTAACCCCCCCTTCATGACTGCTCCTAATTACCGTACCCTTCGGGATGCTGAGGACCAGCGCATTGACAGACTGGCTTCCCACGCCTTTTCGTGTGCAGGGACGGCTCTGCGCCCAGTCTGCCACGGCCATCACTGCGGTGGCCGCCAGGAACCTCATTAGAAAGCTACTTGATCACCAACCTGAGGATCTCCCCTGGGAGGTCTTTAATGCACTCTCAGATTGTGATGTGTTTGTGAGGTTTATCCTCTCAGCGCTGGATGACACCATTAAGATGTGTGCTAGAACCTCTGCCCTTGTGGTAGCTATTCGCCGCCTGGTCTGGCTGCGACAGTGGGGTGCTGACGATGATACGAAAAAGGCTCTCACTGGCCTTCCCTTCAGAGGACGGCGTCTATTTGGGGCCCATTTGGACCTTTTCGGGAAAAAAGGGTAAGGCACCCCTACGCAGAAGGCCGTCTCGGCCTCCTCGGGGCAGGGACACCCCTCCCCCTCCCTATGTTAGTGTCAAACACGAACCAGAGGTGTGCTTCCAACTTTTCGGCGTAGATTACCACTCCAGGGTGGGCAGGCAACGCCCTGGGCCCTCTGGCAGGGCTAAGTCCAAATCTGCCAAGACCTCCCAAGCATGAAGGGACGCCCTCGCCCTTCTAGGCAAGGGGACTGCCACAGCACCTGGCTCCTATCTGGGAGCGTATCGTCTCCTTCTGGTGGATCCAGGAGGTAGTTCCCCTGGATACGGGATAGAGTTTGCTGGCGGTCCCTTTCAGAGGTTGTCAGGGTGCTTCTAGTCCCTGTTTTCCCTTCAGGAGTTGGTGCAGGCCGTACTCGGCCTGCAGAGTCTGGGCTCACTTGCAGGTTGCCCTTAACAGGCTGGGGCGATGGCCTCTATGTTAACCTTCCTCTTTCCCTCAAAATGATGAGGCAGTCTGGGCCATGCTGGCCTATGGCAGGCTTGGCAATTCTACACTCACAGGTAGTCCCTGCATGATATCTCTGTGTTGGGACACAGGCGCCCTGTGCAAGGGGGGCTTCTGCCCTCCTGTGGAGATCTAAGATCCTTTTAGTTTCCCCTGTGTCTTCTGGAGACCGAGACCTTTACAGGTCAGTGTTGAAGGACCAACCCTGCGGATTGGGGCCTTGTTTTTGGGCTCTCTTATGCTCCCAGGCTGCTCGCCCAGGCGCGGATGGGGGTGATGTCTCTAACATGCCTGTGGGGCGTCCGCACTAGGACCTACAGGATCGTCCTTCTTTACTTCCCAATCTCTACGTCAGGCCGAGTGGGTTAGTCGGCAGGCGGTGTCCTCTGGGAGTCATTTGGATGGGTGCTCTGTCACCTCAATCCCTCATTGTCCCTTATTCGCTATCTCCATTCCTTGGATTTGGTTCAGGCTTGTACCTTCTTCCTTGGCAATAAGTGGACTCCTGGTTACATGGGCTCTGTCCCTCGTTGCTGTCTCCTTCCTTCACCAGGCAGGATTGCAGCTGGTGGGCCCGTTGGTGGCGGATCAGAGGATATCCCTTATATTCAGAGCCCTTGGGCTCTTCGGCACAGTAGGTTATTAATCCTGGATGGGGTTCCAGCACCCCTGGAGCTAGGTCTGTGCTCATTCCCCCTTGGTACGGTGGTTCCTCTTGGTCTGGTTAAATTCAAGAACCCTGTCCGGGGGCACCCCCCTCCTTTTCTTGCATCTTCCTGTAGAGGTCACCTTTGGTAACTAGTCTCGCAGGTTGACGGGGGGGGGGGGGGGGGATTTTCTTCTAAAATCCTCTGTGGTTCCTAGGTAGGGTCCCTTAGTGGGTCCATTTTCCTACTGATTTTGTTAAAACGGTGAGCCTTCAGTTGGCTCTATCTTGCTGGACTACTCCTCTTCAGGACCTGTCTATTTGGGGACTCCCAAAAACCCTTGTTTTTACTGCCCCAGAATGTTCTGACTCTGGTCATGGGGGCTTAGTAATTTTATGCCTGGACATTCTATTTTATATGTTTTTTCTTCATTCACCCTGCTAGGCGGGGTTCTGCGCAAGATTGCGCTGATAAGGGGACCCGTGATACTGATGGCCCCTGGGTGGCCTAGTGGACTGTGGTTCGCAGATGTTTCTGCTGAGGACAGCGGACCTGTACGCTCTCTCAGGAGTGCGGTTCTGCCCTTTTCAGGCTCCTTCTTATGTCGCCCCAATCTACAGGCTCTAGTTTGATGGCTTGACAGTTGATTCATTCACCCTTTTGGAGTCGGGTTTATCTTCTGGATGACTTTGTCTATAGGGGGCTAGGAGCAAGCTTCCTTGGCTTCTTCTTTTTCTTCCTCCGTCTATTATAGGGTATGGCGTACCCATATTGATTGGCATGAGTCTTGGTCTCTCCCCTGTTGGACGTTCTCTGTTCCCAGGGTTCTAGAGTTATTACAGCATGGCTTAGGGTTGGCTCCTCATCTAGGTACTCTGAAGGTTCAGGTTCTGCCCTGTCCGCCTTCCCGTAGAAGTCTTGTTCAGTCTTCCTTGTTAAGCGTTCTTTTGGGGATTGCTCAGGTGCATCTCCCAAGTAGTTCTATGGTCCCTGTTGGGATTAATTTTTATTCTGTTTGCCTTGCGGATTGTTCCCTTGGGACCTATTCCGGATGCTGTCTGAACTGTTCTTACTTCAAGTTGCCCTTCCGGGGGCTGTTGCTTCAGTCAGACGTGTGCCTGAGAAGGTGGCTCTGTTTAGTTAGCCCTCGTTCATTATATATACACCATGATGTGGTGGTATTCCGCCTTACGCCGGACCTTATGCCCAAGGTGGTGTCTTATGCTCATTTATTCAAGTCCTTTTGTCTGCCTCTGGGCCTTATTCTTAGTAATGCTGAAGGAAGGGGGTCTACATTGTTGGCTTCTTGCTGATCCTTGTTAGTGTAGTGGTCAGTATCCCTGCCTGTCATGCAAGAGATCAGGTTTCAATTTCCCCGATGGGGAGAGCTCTGAGTTTTACCAAGGCTACTGTTGCCTTTGGACTGGTCAGGATGTTACTCTGGCCTATTCCTTTAAGGGGAAGAATCTTCTTCTCTTTTTATTCTGTTTCTACTTGTGCTTGGGTACCTTGGGCCTTTCAGCACCAATTTTCTGTTAATCAGGTTTTGCTAGACCGCTGCCTGTTTTCTGTTCATACCTTTCGAAGGTTTTTATGAGGTTGACGTTAGAGCCTTTGCTCATGTCGCTCTTGGTAGCAAGGTTTGCAGGTGACAGCGCCTTTACTGTCTGCTGTGCCTTTTTTGATGGGGATCCCACCCTACTTTATGGACACTGCTATTGGATGTCCCACGTGTAAGTATTATATATGGAGCAGGACGTACTGTATGCGTATAATACCAATTCTACAGGTGAGTATTTCACAGAATTGTATTTTCCATTTAAAGACAAGTCCAAAAATGCCTGCACTGTGGTAACAGTCTCCACCACGTAGGAAAATTGCATCCCTATTACAATGGATCACTACCCTGACCTCAGAGAAGATGTCTGCAGTGGAGACTGGTGAGGCAGCACAGTTGCTTATGGAGAAGCAGAGGCAGATATAGCCCATAGTAGAACTTTGTTTTGTCTTGTAGACATTCAAGTTTGTTTGTCAGAAAATACTTGCAGAGCAGAGATGCTACTCATGCACCGTGGAATCCAGAAAGTTTACCAGGCTATCAGAGGAAATACAATACAGTCCAAAACAGGATACCCCTAGGACAGGCAGTCGCCTGGCCCTGGTATCTTTTAGAAGGCCAAGCATTACAGGTTTTGGTCCTCTTTAAATGGACTGTCCAGGCTCATAAAACAGAAATGTTATTTACTTACCTGCAAGCTCAATCCTACGAGGCTACTGCAGTCCGGTAGGAGTGCTATTGGCTCCGGTGCTAACAGCACACTCACGCCCTGCTTCGTTGCTGCCAGTCAGACGGAGGCAGAATCCATTCTTGATTGGCAGCAGGGGAAGCAACATATGAGTATCTACCACTGATGTGCTATCACAACCAAATATCTGCCTTAAAGTGGACCAACACCCAGGATTTTGACTATCCTGGGTTTTGGTCCACTTCAGGATAAACCCCCCAGAAAGCCCCCAAAACTCACCTCACCACTCTCCCACGTAGCCACGGACAAGTGGGTGACAGCGGCGGACAAGACAGCGCGTCCGCCGCCGCCTCCCATTCACAAACGGCCGGCGCGGGCACGCCTAGAGGGGCGCGCGGGAGGCGGCGGCGGGCGCTGCCGATGAGGTACGTTTTTCGGGGGTTTTGGGGAGGTGATTGGCCCGGGAGTCTTATAGATTCCCGGGCCGATCACCCCTGGGTGACAGTCCACTTTAAACCACTGAGAAGCAGGTTCTCAGCTTCAAATCTGACAGTGCTGCAACTGAGCCTGCAGCACTGTGTGGGATCAAGCCTGCGGGCTATGAGACAAGTGAGATTTGTATTCTTTAACGAAACTGACAGTCTCTTTAACCACGAGCAAACAGCAAAACCCCAGCAATAAATGACAGTTGCCCTTCACTTACTATTATACTGTACTCCTTTGGCAAAGCGCCTCTGGAGTGCCTGGTTCATCGACTGCAGGCCAGCAGGGATATTCTTTTCTTTCATGGTCGGCACATCGGACCCCACCAGCTTCTTTAATGCTGAGAACATCTTGGCTTTGTGTTAAAAGGACCCCTCCGCACTTAAACATAAATGTAACACTTCTCGTACAATGTCACCCCAAACTCCAACAGAAGCCAGTAGGAAAGTCTTGCCTGGAGATAGCTCTTAATTGCAGCAAACAGGGCAAATTACAATACACGAGCAGCCATGATTGTCCAAAGGTCACATGTGGCATCCAGTAAACAGATGAGAAGGTAGAAAAGTCTAAATGTAAACCATCAGCGGGAAGGAGGTGGAGGGAAGGATCTGCAGTCATCACTCCTAAAGATTGAAGTAGAGAATTGCAATTAGTGCATGTTCAAAGATGAGAAGGACGGGCAAGGCAATAAGTGAGGCTAAACATCCACAATAGGGTCTGACAGCAAAAAGTACAATGAAAGGATTCCAAAGCATCATTTCCACTAATTGATTTACAAATGAAAAAAAGGAAACTGCTCTAACAAACAATTAGGTGACAAATCTGCTGCATCTGAATGATAATCATTTGTATGCATGCGTTTTGTAGGTTCGCTCACTCAAGGAATGGTCCATGTATCTGATCATGGGAATGAACCTTGAAGGGGAACAAAATTCAGGATTTTGACTATCCCAGTTTATGTTTCTTGAACCTCAGTCTTCCATATTGCCCTGCTGTGTGAAACACCTTTCCGGTTCACCTGTAATAACTCACCTTTTCCTGGTCCATCGGCGCATGAGTGGGCTATTGTTCAGTTGGAGCCGTTTGACGAGCATATACAATGCTCAGCAAATGCCTCTGCTTATGGCAAACGTACGCACACGCGCTCCTGATCCCAACTTATCTGAATGGCTGGGGAAGGGAGCGCGGACACAGCCCAAAAGATGCAGGGGATGCGGCTGCCCAATGTTTACATTGGCAAGAGTGACCCACCTAAATGTATTTTATTGATATTTTATGTGATAGAGCAGCACAAAGCAACAAGTTTGTGAAGTGTAAAAGATAAAGAAAAGTGTGGCGTGTATATGTATTTAGCACCCTGTATTCAGATACCCCTAAATAAAGTTCAATTGTTCTGTAAAGGCCTCTGATGTTTGTTAGAGAATATTAGAGAACAAAGCTTCAGGAAAACCAAGGAACACACCAGACAGCTTAGGGATATAGTTGAGGTGAAGTGTCTTGCAGGGTTAGTTCACACTGAAGTTCCACAAAGATTCCGGTCAGCAAATCAAGCATAGGGACTGGGATCCCTATGGCTCAGAGGCCAGGCCCCACACTGATGGGCACTTCCACACCCCCATGGCAGCTGGATGTAATGCGGCAGAGGTAACGGAAAGTCACCAGCCACTATGCCAGCTGGTGACTTAAACAAATGGAAAGGCAGATGCAAAACAAAAAGCGCCAAACATTTATATTTGGCTGCAAAACACTTCCCGCAAATGCATATGAACAGGTGTGAAAGTAGCCTTAGGTTATAACAAAATAAATAATCTTTGAACATCTCATAACCACAATCAAACATCCATGTAAATGAAAGGAATATGGTGCAAATGCAAACCTACAAAGACGCTGCCGTCCATCTAAACTTACAGCCCAGACAAGGAGAGTAGTGATTAGAGAAGCGGCCTCCACAGAGGGTCACTGTGGGGGAACTGCAGAGATCCACAGATCAGGTGGGAGAATCTGTCCAGAGGACAACTATTAGTCACATACTCCACAAATTTGTCTTTATGGAAGAGCGGCGAGAAGAAGAGAAGAAGAAGCAAGCCCATACCTAAACGCAAGTCATAAGAGGTGTCTTTTGCATTTTGGCTCCAGCTATGGCACATCATATATGTGTGTGGGGGGGGGAGTGTGATGTATGCACATCATGTATGTAGGGGAAAGCGTGTTGTATAGCACATCAGTATGTAGGGAAGAGCATAATGTATAGCACATCATGAATGTAGGCAGGAGTGTGATGCATGACAGATCATGTATGTGGGGGGGGGATGTGATGTATGGCAGCTTATGTTTGTAGGGGGGAGCGTGAGGTGTGTCAGCTGGTGTATGTAAGGGGGCGTGATGTATGACAAGTCGTATTTAGGGGGGGACATGATGAATGGCAGCTCCTGTATGTAGGGGGGAGGTGATTTATTTGTATGTCAGACCGTATACTGTATGTAGAGTTTGATTTGTGAAGGATCATACGGAGCAGGAGTGTGATTAACGGTCATGTATGTAGGGGGTGTGATGCTTAGCAGGTTATGTATGCAGGGGGTGCGATGCATGACAGATCCTATATGTAGGGGGTGCGATGCATGACAGATCCTATATGTAGGGGGTGCGATGCATGGCAGGTCATGTATGTAGGGGGTGCGATGCATGGCAGATCCTGTATGTAGGGGGTGCGATGCATGGCAGATCTTGTATATAAGGGGTGTGATGCACAGCAGGTCATGTATGTAGGGGGAGCATAATGCATGGCAGGTCATTTATATAAGGGGAGCATGATTGCTGGCAGGTCATTTATGTAGGGGTGTGATGCATGGCAGGTCATATATGTAGGGGGGTGTGATGCATGGCAGGTCATATATGTAGGGGGGTGATGCATGGCAGGTCATGTATGTAGGCGGGTCTGATGCATGGCAGGTCATGTATGTAGGCGGGTCTGATGCACGGCAGGTCATGTATGCAGGGGGTGTGATGCACGACAGGTCATGTATTTAGTGGAAGCATGATGCATGGCAGGTCATGTATGTAGGCGGGTCTGATGCATGGCAGGTCATGTATGCAGGGGGTGTGATGCACGACAGGTCATGTATGCAGGGGGTGTGATGCACGGCAGGTCATGTATTTAGTGGAAGCATGATGCATGGCAGGTCATGTATGTAGGGGGGTGTGATGCATGGCAGGTCATGTATGTAGGGGGTGTGATGCATGGCAGATCCTGTATGTAGGGGGTGCGATGCATGGCAGATCTTGTATATACTGGGTGTGATGCACAGCAGGTCATGTATGTAGGGGGAGCATGATTGCTGGCAGGTCATTTATGTAAGGGGAGCATGATTGCTGGCAGGTCATGTATGTAGGGGTGTGATGCATGGCAGGTCATATATGTAGGGGGTGTGAAGCATGGCAGGTCATATAGGTAGGGGGGTAATGCATGGCAGGTCATGTATGTAGGCGGGTCTGATGCATGGCAGGTCATGTATGCAGGGGGTGTGATGCACGACAGGTCATGTATGCAGGGGGTATGATGCATGGCAGGTCATGTATTTAGTGGAAGCATGGTGCATGGCAGATCCTGTATGTAGGGGGTGCGATGCATGGCAGATCTTGTATATACTGGGTGTGATGCAAAGCAGGTCATGTATGTAGGGGGGAGCATAATGCATGGCAGGTCATTTATGTAAGGGGAGCATGATTGCTGGAAGGTCATTTATGTAAGGGGAGCATGATTGCTGGCAGGTCATGTATGTAGGGGGGTGATGCATGGCAGGTCATGTATGTAGGCGGGTCTGATGCATGGCAGGTCATGTATGCAGGGGGTGTGATGCACGACAGGTCATGTATGCAGGGGGTGTGATGCACGGCAGGTCATGTATTTAGTGGAAGCATGATGCATGGCAGGTCATGTATGTAGGGGGTGTGATGCACAACAGGTCATGTATGTAGGGGGTGTGATGCACAACAGGTCATGTATGTAGGGGGTGTGATGCACAACAGGTCATGTATGTAGGGGGTGTGATGCACAACAGGTCATGTATGTAGGGGGTGTGATGCACAACAGGTCATGTATGTAGGGGGTGTGATGCACGACAGGTCATGTATGCAGGGGGTGTGATGCACGGCAGGTCATGTATTTAGTGGAAGCATGATGCATGGCAGGTCATGTATGTAGGGGGTGTGATGCACAACAGGTCATGTATGTAGGGGGTGTGATGCACAACAGGTCATGTATGTAGGGGGTGTGATGCACAACAGGTCATGTATGTAGGGGGTGTGATGCACAACAGGTCATGTATGTAGGGGGTGTGATGCACAACAGGTCATGTATGTAGGGGGTGTGATGCACAACAGGTCATGTATGTAGGGGGTGTGATGCACAACAGGTCATGTATGTAGGGGGTGTGATGCACGGCAGGTCATGTATTTAGTGGAAGCATGATGCATGGCAGGTCATGTATGTAGGGGGTGTGATGCACGACAGGTCATGTATGTAGGGGGTGTGATGCACGGCAGGTCATGTATTTAGTGGAAGCATGATGCATGGCAGGTCATGTATGTAGGGGGTGTGATGCACGACAGGTCATGTATGCAGGGGGTGTGATGCACGACAGGTCATGTATGTAGGGGGTGTGATGCACGACAGGTCATGTATGCAGGGGGTGTGATGCACGGCAGGTCATGTATTTAGTGGAAGCATGATGCATGGCAGGTCATGTATGTAGGGGGTGTGTGATGCACAACAGGTCATGTATGTAGGGGGTGTGATGCACAACAGGTCATGTATGTAGGGGGTGTGATGCACAACAGGTCATGTATGTAGGGGGTGTGATGCACAACAGCTCATGTATTTAGTGGGAGCATGATGCATGGCACGTCTTGTATGTATGGGGTGTGATGCAAGGCAGGTCATGTATGTAGTGGGAGCATGATGCAAGTCATGTATGTAGGGAAACATGATGCACAGCAGGTCATATATGTATGGGCAGCATGAAGCATGGTAGATCATGTATGTAGGCACAGCATGATGAATAGAAGTTCATGCATGTAGGAAAGCGAGATTTATGTTAGATCCTATATGTAGGGAAGCGAGATTTATGGCAGATCCTGTATGAAGGGGGTGTGATGCAGAGCAGGTCATGTATGTAGGGGGACCATGATGCGTGGCAGGTCATGTATGTAGGGAAGAGAGATTTATGGGAAATCCTGTATGTAGGGGGTGTGATGTTTTATAGATCATGTATATGGGAGAGGGCTAATGTTTGATACATCATGCATGCATATGAAGGGTGGCAATATGACAGATCATGTATGAATGTGTTGGGGGGGGGGGTGCTGGAATGTGACAGCTGGGTGTTGGGTCACGTGACACAGCTCCCCTCACAGATGATAGGAGTAATGGCGGCACCCTGTTTTCCTCCTAGGACTGCAGTGAAGGGGCCCGTCTATACTTTTCCGTTCAGCAGACCCCCTCCTCCCTCTGGTCGCCTCTCTTACTCTTTGACGCTCTCCACCAACAGGATCCGCCGCGCCGCCATCTTCCATTCCCTTCTCACCAGCATCAGTGAGGCGGAACCGCTGGCTGCAGCTGCTACGGAGGCCCAAGCGGCTCAGATCAGGCACAGCAGGCAAAGCGAAGGCAGACACCGGAGAGCGCGTGCGCATTGCGGACATTCCACCGCGGCTTATTGGCGGGCTCCCTCAGGAGGCAGCTGCGTTCTCTGTAGCGTTCATAGTTGTCCCCTGTTTTTCAGTGGCACTTTCTTTTTAAATTTATTTTACGGGTGAGCTTGGTGCTCGTTGTGCGGTCTGTTATCCAGGGCTAAAAAAGGGGCCACTTTGAAAGTGTTCTCAGCCTGCTTCTGCCCCTCATTTCGGGGTCTTGAAACCATACCTACCAACCTTTCAGAGTTGGAAAGAGGGACAATTGGTAAATTAGGCCACACACCCTCATTGAGAGATGGATAGGAGATAACAGTTAAAAAAATATAAACACTTTAAATATACAAATTAATTATTTACTGCTGCAGATCTGCATGTTACACCTCAAAAAGGGACAAATGGGAACAATGAGGGACACAGAATCAAAAGAGGGACAGTCCCTCCAAATCAGGGACACTTGGGAGGTATGTTGAAACCTGAGAAACTGAGTTTCTTGAGTCTTGTTGTTCTCTGCCCGGGATGCACCACTTTATGTATCACCCAGGATCGCTGGTACACTTACCTTTTCTCTGATCCTATACTGCACGTGTAGACCATATCAACTTTTCAGGGTGAGAAAAGGGGACATATGTTAAATTAAACCACGCCCTCTCATTGGGGGATGGAAAGGTTTAAAGTGGATCAAAACCCAGGATTTTGACTATCCTGGGTTTTGGTCCACTACCCAGGGTGCTCCGCTATGTGAAACCCCCCAGATCGCCAGCTTCAACTCACCGCGGTCCTACGGGGCATGCGCGCCTGCTCGTCCAATCAGCACGCTCGGAGCCACTGAGCTATGGATGTCTAACCCGACCCTAAGCTCACCGGCTCTCAGTGCGCTGGCGGCCGTATCTCGCGCTTCCCTCTAACAGGGAGTGCGCCCGTGCCAGCCATTCACAAATGGCCGGCTGCTAGAGGGATAGCGGGGATACAGCATGCGCCGTTAGACCGGGATTAAGGTAAGTGTTGCGCGCACCCTGTTGGGTTTCACACGGTGGGGCATTCCAATTTTGGATGCCCCGTGGGGAAGGAATGGATCGGCCTGGGAATCTGATCCTGCTAGGGTTTCAGTCCACTTTAACAGTTACAACAATAGGCAAATTCATAATTTATTGTTGCAGCTCTGCATGTTACACCCCAAAGAGGGACCCAGAGCAACAGGGGACTTGTACTCAAAAGGGGGACAGTCCCTGCAAATCAGGGACACTTGGGAGGTTTGTAGGCCACTCAGCCAGTGTCGCTCAATGCGTTCTGATTTTCTGAATGGAGCTTCATTGCTGGTCCATCCATCCATGTGCAGGCACGTGCCTAGCCAGAGGTATGCTAAAGACCAGTGGAAGAGGTGATTGGATTGGGTGATTCACACAGTGGGGAATCCCAGTTCGGGATGCCCTATAAAGAGGTGTACTGACCCCTCCAAGAGTCCTATACATTGAGGGAGTTGCTCCTCTTTAAAGTGGCACAAACCCCTTTCCATCTGCAATGTTTTATGAATAAAACAGGTTTTTACACCACTGAGGGCTTTGCCCACATTCCATTTTTCATTGACCGATCTCAAGAATGTCGGCAGAGATAACATGTAGAGTGGGGAGTGCTCCTGCCCCCAACATATCTGATTGGCTAGGCCCAGCAGTAAAGGTGAATTTACCTGTGACCCCTGTTGTTTCACACAGTGGAGCATCCCAATTAAGGATGCCCTTGGGCAGGCTAGCGGCTGGACCCGGAGTCTTATGAGGAGCTTTAAACCGGACCTTCAGCATGATTTAATGAAAAGTCCAAAACCTTAAAAAACTATTCCACAGCATCTAAAATTAATATATTTTAAGTTTTTAGCTGCTTATTTTTTTATTCTTTCCCTTGCTGGGTTGCAACTCTGTTCAGGACTCTAGGATACAGGAGCCGCCATCTTGCCTCAGAAGCATTATACACACTGAGGAGAGAAAAGTGGGGTAAAGTGCAGGGGGCGTGTTATAGCTGTGCTTTGCATAGACAGAGCAGAGCTGGGGTAAGAAAAAGCACAGCAATCCCAGAATGCAGAGGGGCATAGTCAGAAGACACTTCCTGTCTGCAGGCTGCCTGATGCTCCATGAGCCGCCATCTTGGATGTTTAAAGGCTCAGAATACGCACTAGGTACAGGCTGGATCATTTTTAACCTGCACAATCTATGTACAGGGTGGGGGAAACATGCAAGATAGGCTCTTATTCAGGGTGAGGGTCCGGATTAAGTATTGCAGTGTTTCTTTGTAATTCTAGTACTCATGCCACTGGCAACTCACCAGTTGAACCTGCCTAATGCCTGTCCCAGACATATCAGTGTAAAACCCAGTTTCTTCACTCACGTATGTTTGTTTGACCCTTAAAGGAGCAGTATCGCGAAATTTGCATTAAAAAAGATAAATAATTAAATAGCCACACAATAGCTTCTAACATGTGTATAAATAATCTGGCGATAGAAAAAGGAAAAAATATCTGCCTTTCTTTTAAATTGTATAATGACAATGGCTCAGTCCATTTACTGAATAGGGGGATCTGCTGGGTTGTATTTAGTGAGCTGCTTCATTTAGCCCACTGGTCTCCTAGTAACACTTTACCACAGAGGCTGACACTGTAATCAGTGGTAACGGCTGTGTGTGTGAGGTGCTGCTTTTGTTATGAGACCAGGTGACTCAAATGTGTAAAATCTATACAAAATAAACTAAACTGACTGAAAATAACTGAAATTCTTCTTTGAATAACTGTGCAGGAAAATCTAAAGGTATTAAAGTGGAACAAAACACTGAGTGGCCGACCCTGAAGTCTATAAGACCCGGCCATTGACCTTGCCCCTTGGGCATTCTAAATCAGGATGCCCACTGTGTGAAACGACCCCTGGATAACCACAGATCCCCCCATTTTTCTGGCTCGCTCACGCAGATAGTCGTTTAGACAGGCCGGGCGGCCAGGAAGGTTACTGCTCAGGCTCCCCATCTGCGTGCAAACAGCGCTGATTGGATGAGAGCCCGCGCATGCGCTGTGGGACAGGGAAAGGTACGTTTTCACAGGCGAACTTGGGGATTTCACATATCAGGGCATCCCAAGTCGGGATGCCCCTAGGGGCACAAAACAAAACTCCAGATAGTGAAAATCCTGGGTTGGGCTTTGCTCAAAACATACAAAGCTGAAAGAAAGATCATATGGAAAAAAGAAAAATAAGAATATGAAAGAGAAAATGGTAAACTGAAAGATTCTGCAGCAGAGCCAACATGAAGGGAAAACTGTCAAAATCAGCTAAATGACTTCTAGCTTTTCTCTCTGTTTTAGATATACGAGTTCTGGCCAGGCAATGTTGCAATGTTATCTGATGCTGGACGGCTGCCAGCACTGAACAGCTGATACTTTGATACATTGTTTCCCCCTCTCCTCAGCATGGAACAGGCCAGAGTGTCGGGTCCCAACACTCAGCAGACATAAACATGAGCTATTAGTCTCCAGCTGTTCAACACACACATCATTTTTTTCTAAATTTGTAATTCTTACTCCAACACTTACCTACATTCCAAGTACCATTTAAATATAAGTCACCAAGAAAAATTTGCGATACTGCTCCTTTAAGTTCAGGGGCTCTCCTCCAATCAGTTTAGACTGTCAGGTGACACCAAACAACCAAAATGGATCCAAATCCTATTAGAGAAGACTAGGAGGCTTATTCATTGCCAACGCCAGGTATTGGCAGATGAGCGTCTGTAAAGCAGCGCTTAGAGCCACCACTAGTGGACGCTGTAAACATGTATTAGGCGCTGTAACAGAGCGCCTCAGTCACTGTAGTAACCTAGCCAGCATTGATGAATGAGATGTATGTTGGGCGCTCTAACACCAGTACAGCGCTACAGGGCGCGAGAGGTAGCACCAGCTCAGTGCGACCGACTCTCATCAACCCACACCACATAAAAAAAAAAACAGACTCACAGAGCGTCGGCGCTCTAAAGCTGGTCGTTGTAGCACAGAGCGCCAGATGCTGTGTGATTAAAGTCTGTTTTTGAACACATATCCACCAGTAACAAAGCGAAAACAAATAGAATTACATTTTTGTAATATTGTGACATTAACACTTTAATGCCAGACATGTAATGACAATTCTGCATAAAAAAACTAAAACGTTTTTAAAAATGACTTTCTAGGCCAGGAGAAGTGACAATTATTTGAGAGAAAAAAAAAACCCTGTTTAAACAGAAGAAAAGGAACGTCCGTTGAAATGTATGGGAGAGCCACAGGTAATACCTGGCACTCTGGAAGCTAGAGCTTCGGCGCTAAACGCGGAGCCACCTTCAATGATGAATCGGACGCTACATGGCGCTGTTAGTTGCTCACCAGGTTCTCTTTCATAAATGTGGTTTTGCGTGCAGCGCCCAGTGTTCACCAGACGCTGCCTGCTGCTACGAGGCAATACCTGGCGCTATCCCTTGATGAATAACCACCTAAAACTGGTTTGGTTGGTTTTAGAGTCTAGGGCATGGTGATTCCCAGTCCTAAGGGGGTCGATTCAGTAACAGGTGAGAAAACTCACTGCCCTGGAAAACTCCCATTCACTTTGATTGTCTACCTCGAGGCTGATTCAACAACTGGATGTAAATTTTTAGCTGATGCTTAATCAACCCCAAGGTGGACAATGAAAGTGAAAGGCAGGAGTTTTCTCACCTGGTGCTGAATCAACCCTCTAGAGGCAACATTTTAGTGTCCACTTCACACTGACCACTCTCGGTAGACTTGTATGTCTGTCTGCACTGCTGTGCATGGAGTACTGAGCTTTTTCCCATCAGCGATTCCCTCTAACTGATGCGCACATGCGCCATTAGAGATGCATGTACGTGCTGTGAGCAGGGCCGGATTAAGAGCATCCCGGGCCTGGTGCTGTAGATTTTGACGGGTACCTTTGTGGGGTGTCTGGTGAGACTCAAGCTCCTACTGCCGCGGGACCTGCCTCAAGTGGCAGACTGCTGGGGGGAGGAGCCTCCTACGCGCCTCGACATCACATGGGGTACACAGGTCACCGTGAGGCTATGTCTACGCCGACCGGAACTGGGGGCCTAGGTAAGCAGACGGGCCGGCCTGTGACAGCGCAGGGTCGGCTCTCTTCACTAGTTAAGGTGCCCGATCGGCGGCCGGCCCCTTTCCGTTGTATAGCGGGCACCGGGTGGCCTATGCGGGTCGCGTTTGCAGGCTGCTGGGCCTATTTTAATGTAGGGGCCTGGAGCGGCATTAATCCAGGCCTGGCTGTGAGATCGGCAGATTGGTCAGTATACTGGGGAGAGGAGGTCACAGAATGAGGGCTGGGCACTTTCCGGAATCAGGATGCCCTAGACACTGGGAATAGTCTTTTAGACTCCAGAGCCAGGACAAAAGGGTTTTAATCTGCTTTAATCCTACAAAGGCCTGTGGACTGCAGTGGTCTATTTTCAGTGCTGAGCTCTGGTGCTGACAGTGTGCTCCCAGCCAGCCATCAGTGCCCATTCCTGCTGCTAGCCATTGATAGCTGACAGGGTACATCATGTGATATACTAGCAGCGGTGGCTGCTCAGGTGCTCACGCCCGGTTTTGGAGCTGTCAGCACTGCAACAGGCAAGAGTACAAGGATTTGTATATATGGGCGGGATGTATTTTAGGGTGAAAGAAGAATACCCATTTAAAGTGGACCCCAAGGCAAACTGTGGCACATGTCTAGGTCAGCATGCCCCCCATTCCACTGACTCCCACTGCTTGATGTGAACCGTACTTAGAAAAAAAAAGAATCTACTCATGAAACTGTATGACAGGAAGCAGGATTCAGCTGCATACTGCAGTGCATGCTGGTTATTCACATGTGTAGTTGTTTCCTACTCCTTAGCAAATAGAACTCTGCTAGGAAAAGGAAAATCTCTCTCTAATGCAGAGTCTACTGTGGTTAAGTTAGTTCACTTGTGGAACTGGGCCCTCCCTATTACAGAGTTGCAGTAAAATGTTTAGGTCCCTTCTAATGTTAGTTTTTTTTTCTATTAAAGCAGGCTAAAAATCTATTTTTATTTAAAAGTAAAAAAAAAAAACTCATTATAAGTAAACTCCTTACCTCACCCACAGCCCAGCACCAGAAAGACACCCCCCAGTTCTGTGCGTGCATGTTATACAGCGGAAGAGGGGTTTTAAATATGAGATATCATTTGAGATATACATCTGTATATTAGTGAAAAAATACATGGTATAAGCTATTTGCTGACTTGGGTTTTATAAGAAGTGTTTTATTTATTATGCTGAGGTGACTTCTCTGTGACTGAGAAACAGAGACCTGTCATTGTAATATTGGTGAAGATGTGTACCTATTGTTATACCATGTCGAATTAGCCCTACCTTTGCTTAAAGGCGACCAAAACCCACGCCGATTGGCAGAGCCAATCAATTCCCTCCCCCCAGGGCATCCAAAACCGGGATGCCCCACTGTGAGAAACCCCCCAGGCCGCCCATACTCTTACCTTTTTTCCCGATCCAACAGCGTATTCGCGAGCCGCAGCTGCGGCCACATCCCTGCTATCCCTTTAGCAAGGCACATACCCTCGCCAGGCATTTGTGAATGGCCGGCACGGGCATGCCCCATGTTGGAGGGTAGTGGGGGATGCGTCCGTCAGCGCGCACGAAGCCGCTCACCTTAGACGATGTGATGTCAGCTGATCCGAGCGTGCTGATTGGAGCAGCGGCCACGCATTTGTCAGCGGACCGGGAAGAGGTGAGGTTTCGGCGACCTGGGGGGTTTCACACAGCGGGGCAAGGACCAAAACCCAGGATAGTCAGAATCCTGGGTTTTGGTCCACTTTCATGAAACCTAAGGTCTGATTTTCTGCTGTTTTTGTCTTAGTTATGTTTGTTAAAGTGGCCCAAAACTCAGGATTTTTTCCAAACCTATCTCTCTCTCCATCTTCGTTGGAAAGCTTGTCATTAATCATCCTGTATGTTTGAATTCCTGTTTGTGCAGTGGTGGTATACAGATGTTTCAGTGTACAATTTAGAAACGTTGTGAATGTAGGCCACTATCAGCTATTTAACCACTAGATGGGGCACTAGTACAATCTATTCTTAGCTCATTGCTGTAACAGAAACAAGACAGGTTCAGGAGCTAGACCTAAAGCGGTCCTTCACTCTGAATAAGAGTCTATCTTATATGTTTCCCACACCCTGTACATACAGATTGTCCACATTAAAAATTACCTACCTGCATCTACTGCATGTTATGAGCCTTTAAACATCCAAGATGGCGGCTCATGGAGCATCAGGCAGCCTGCAAACAAGAAGTGTCTTCTGACTGTGCTGCTCTGCATTCTGGGATTGCTGACACCTTTTCCGGACCCCAGCTCTGCTCTGTCTGGGCAAAGCACAGCCATAACCCCACCCCCTGCAGTTTATCCCACTCTCCTCTCCTCAGTAAGTGTGATGCTTCTGAGTCAAGATGGCGGCGCCCGTATCCTAAAGTCCTGAACAGAGTTGCAGCCCAGTGGGGAAAAGAATAATAAGTAAGTGACTAAAAACTTAAAATATATTAAATTTAGATGCTGGGGAATAGTTTTTTTAAGGGTTTGGGCTTTTCAATAAATTATGGTGACGGTCTGGTTTAAAGTGGAAAAAAATGGACTTTCCTGGCTTTTGTTCCATGCCCCTGGGGCATCCAGAATTGGATGCCCTCCAGTTCAGCACGTAAAACTCACCTCTCCTCAGTCCAATGGAGCATGCGTAGGCTCTTGTTCAATCAGAGCCCTTTGCCGTGTTTACATCCTTCGGGAAAGTTGTCCGATTGTCTTCAATGGGGAGCACATGTCCCCGGCGACATGCTTGCTCTTACCCCAGCATATCTGTATGACTGGGACAGGAGCGCGTGCACACCACAAGTCGTTTGCCTGCCCATTTATGTGACTGTAACAATCAAGGTCAGGGCCCCAAGGTCCCAAAAAATCCCCCTGTATAAAATGTGCCCCACACTTAAAGTGGACCAACACCCAGGATTTTGACTATCCTGGGTCTTGGTCCACTTCGGTGGGGCACCCCCGATCGGGGTGCCCCGCTGTGTAAACCCCCCCAAACACCCGGAAAACTCACCTCTCCCCGCTCCCACGTGGCCGCGCTGTCCAATCAGCGCGGACGGACAAGCGGTCTGACAGGACCGGACAAGCGGCTCCTCCGCCGCCGCCTCCCGCGCGTCACTCTTGACGTGCGCGCGCCCGCGCCGGCCATTCATGGAAGAAGACAAGGTAGGTGGATTTGGGGTGTTTGGGGGGGAGGGAGGTGATCGGCCCGGGAATCTTATAGATTCCCGGGCCGATCACGCGAGGGTGACGGTCCACTTTAACATGAAATCACTAAATATTTAGTTAAAAAAATATGCATACACTACTCCCTCACATAAAAAACATGAACACAATAGACAATTCTAAAAACAAACACACGAGTGCTGCCCTGGTCCATCCCTCCTTGCAATAAATACACTTCAAAAACCTAAAAAAGTAGGAGGAGGAGAAGCTAGGAGGCTAGCAGAGGACACCACCCGTTTTCATCTTGGTTTACGGGGCTGTGGATGGGAAGTGATCTGGCGGTGAGAGCTTCTGTATTGTTCATCTGGATCGTTCAGTGTTGCTTTTAATCTTTTTTATGAATGTGAGTGCATCAGCTTTAATAAACTTGCCTTGATTTATTTTCATGCTTTAAGGACTTTATGTTCAATCAAGCTCTGTGCCTTAATATGTTTGTTTAATGCATATAAGTACAACCTTTCTCTGAATTCACATATGTATTCTATGCCCATATCACTACAAAAAATATACCCATACAAGTAAAGTGCCAACATTAAATATACAGCTAAAGTGTAAATGTGCAAATGAAAAAAACAAACAAAAAATGGCTTGATATTCTCTCATAACAAAGTGCTAGTGTGAGTGCTAATAAAACTAAAGAGACAAATTCATTATGGCTATCTCCTTGGGCCTCCCAGTGAGGAAGTCAGCGCTCCTCTGTCTATTAAAGTGGACCAACACCCAGGATTTTGACTATCCTGGGTTTTGGTCCACTTCGGTGGGGCACCCCCGATCGGGGTGAAACCCCCCCAGAAAGCCCCGAAAACTCACCTCTCCCACGTGACCGCTGCAGCCAATCCCCGCCAGCGGACAAGCTAGAGGCAGCGCCGGACAAGCAGAGCGCATCCGCCGCCGCCTCCCGCGCGTTCCTCTTACAGGGAGCGCACCCGCGCCGGCCATTCACAAACGGCCGGCGCGGGAGCGCGCCCTGCTAGAGGGACGCGCGGGAGGCGACGGCGGACGCGCATGCGCCGCTGGAACGTGGAAAAGGTAGGATTGGGCTTCCTGGGGGGTTTCACCCCGAAGGACATCCCGATTTCGGATGCCCCGCGGGGAGGGATCTGATCGGCCCGGGAATCCCCCCTGGGTGTTGGTCCACTTTAAGTGTAGCTAAACCTATATTGGACGATGGCCTGCAGAAATCCTGGGGCGTTTATTAATTTTTTATTCGAGGAAGTGCATTCTCTTAAACTGGAAGCATCCAAGCAGGCCGAGTCTTTCAGATTGGAAGAGTCTAGTGAATAGTAAATTGATTTTAAATAGGTTGACCTACCGGGCCAGGGGATGCTCGGACAAGTTTGAACATGTATGGGGGCGTGGCTTGACACCCCTAGTTCTACCAGGAGCTGAGAACTACCTGTGGCTTACCCTTCAGGGCTGTAGTCTATTTAATCTCCATAAAGACAACCTTAACTAAACAGGCGAGACTGACAACCTTAACTAAACAGTAAGACTTAGTTGAGGTTGCCTTTTCTGGCTACCTTTGGTTAGGTATAGGTAATTGTTAAAGTGGACCAACACCCAGGATTTTGACTATCCTGGGTTTTGGTCCACTTCAGGGGGGCACCCCGATTAAGGGTGCCCCGCTATTTGAAACCCCCCAGAAAGCCCCCAAAACTCACCTCACCACGCTCCCACGTGGCCGCGCTGACCAATCACCGCCGACGGACAAGCGGGTGACAGCGACGGACAACACAGCGCGTCCGCCGCCGCCTCCCTCGCGCCCCTCTGACAGATCGGCCCGGGAATCTATAAGAGATCAACCCTGGGTGACGGTCCACTTTAAGCGACTTTACAATTGTAATTATAATTGCACTGGTAACAGTGTTAATGTGTAACCTGAAAAGCATAAATAAAAATGTATTAAAAAAAAAAAGAGACAAATTCAGCTCAATCCCCAAATCAGTGAAGGCAGATCAATGATGATCTATCACATAATAGCAGCAGGCCATGACAAAATACTAGATGGGTGCTTTTATGGCAGAGAAATATTAAGAATACATGACCAAGTCCTAAAAACAAAGGGGGGCGGGGTGGCATGACACAGCTTTTTATAATTGTCTTTTGTGCTCATGTTTTTTCTGTAAGGGAATATAACATATATAGATAATGTATAATTTTTCTAAGAAATATTTAGTGATTTCATGTTAAGTGTGCAGGGGATTTTTTAGGGCCGCCTTGGAGCCCTGACCTTGATTGTTATGTAGTCTTGTAGTAACCCCTTGTGTGGCTGTGCGCACCCATAAAACTACACACATTCATGTGAATGGACGGGCTGGAACGCGCAAGATGCAGAGAGTGTCTGCTCCTAGCGGCCAGCAGGGACTTCAGGATGATGGTGGGGGTTATGTTTTTTTTTCAGGAAGCGGCTGGAGTGGCCCTTTAAGTTCTTGACCAGCGTTCTATGTCATTCTACAGAGCTTAATTTACTCATTCTGGGGGTGGTGTTTGTGAATTTCTTCTAGCCTTCAACAGCTATATATCTCCAACTACAGGAACAGAGGAGAAAACCAAGAAGAGCTGGAAGTAAAGAAGATAGAAAAGGAGAGGGAGGGAAAAGAGATAGGGGGGGGGAGAGATAGGTGGGGAAGGGGGATCCATTCAGTTATCTGCTGAAGTTTTTTTACTGCCAAGGACACTCCTGTGCAGCAGATCCAGGCTTGCCACTTCTACCATCCCAAAGCAAGACGTTCTCTCTATGCAGGTTGGTCTCATTACACATTATCCATGGGGTCCACTTTCCATGGAACGGATCTATCCTATCTTGTCTCATGTATAATTTCTTCCCTCTCCTCAACATGGTTTACTTGTGTGAACCAGTCTTTGTGGGGACATTGTCAGATCTCCAAGTCCCTGGGCTGCCTCCTCCAGCATGTGACCCCAAGACCACCCAGCCCAGAGAGGCAGATTGTGCTGGCTGCCTCTCCTCCCCGGCGGTCCCGAGCACCTCCGCTTTGCTAACCTTGTTACTTGCTCCCCACCTTTGTGGCCTCCCTAGGTGTGATGAGTTGTGCTGCTCCTCTCTCCTTCCAGGGCTCACGGTTCAGTTTCAGGATCCTCCATGTGGGTAAGGAGAGACCCGGCTGCTGCTTGATTCTGTTGTGGAGGGGAGACATATGTCTGTTCCCACCCATCTTCACAGTCTGGACACCACTCCCTCTGTGCTGCTATGTGTAGAGGGGCCAAAAAGAGATTTGCGCGGTTTGTTGGCTTCCTGCTGCTCCGTCTGGGCATCAATTTTTGGTGCGGGTGGCTATGGTGCCAAAAGAAATCTAGTCTAAAAACCCAGGGAATAACCATCACAAATATATGAGATGACTAGTGCACTGCCCTAGATACAACGGGCGCCCTGTTCAACCTGAAAGACATCATGAGAAGAAACACACATAAAAGACAGATGGTTGTTCTACAGGGCTGGCACTTATAAATCACCACTCATTACTGCCAAACAATACAGCGATTTAATACACACAGAGTATATGGCACATGACATGTATTCTACACAAATTCAGAATATAAAAAAGTACACATTAAAACAGCAATTGCTAAATGACACACACACATGTAAAGGGGCCCCTGCCAGGAAGGTCCTGGATACCACGCCTCACCCAGTCACTCTGCATACATACATGCTGGCCAGCATTTTCCTAACGGGGAACAAGTCCACCAATGAAATGAGGGCCAGGCAGCAGCGGTTTATCAGGGAATCATCATATGTCCTCAGTATAATCCTCAAGATTGCTTGTAGGTGACACTGTCATAAAACTTTTTCATATCCACAATTAATGTGGTAAATATGGCAGCCAACTGGCTATGGTGCCAGTATGGGGCTATTGAAATTGATTCCTAAGGCGCCATGAGCCAGAGCTTTTAGATTCCAGGACAGTCGCTGGTGGGTTTTGTTCCACTTTACCATGGACCAAAATCCTGGATTTTGGCTTTCCCAAATTTTGGTCCTGGTCCCCAGAGGGCATCTCGATGTGCAGTGTCCCACTGTTGAAACCCACCAGGTCCCCGCCAGCGAGGAGATCAATTATTAGCGTTAACAAAATAAGTAGGTCACGGGCCTTGCAAACGGTTTAAGCGAAAAAGAATAATGTTTTACTGCTAAAATAATATGCCAGACTCATAATAACCTCTTGGTGCTCCCCTGAACATGCTGCATACTCCATGGGGGGTACCGCAGGTTGAGAAACAGGGCTCTACTCTAGTGCACATGGAAAAACTAAATGAAAGCCTCTATGACTGTATTTGAATAACTATATTGATTTGTTTCACCCAGGTTCAACAAAGTTGCCTTGTGTAGGAAGTCTTTTCCAGGTAGAGTGTAGGTTTAAAGAGGACCTATAATGAAAAGCAAAAAAAAACACTGATTTGACAGTATAATATAAAGTACTCGTTAGTACCTCTCCCAGCTCACTTCCTGTAGATTCTGGCATGGCTAGGATCATGTGACAATTTTAAAGTGGACCATCACCCTCCTGTGATCGGCCCGGGAATCTATAAGATTCCCGGGCTGATCACCTCCCTCCCCGCGGAACATCCGAGATCGAGACCCTCCCCCAAAACCCCCAAAAAACTCACCTCATCGGCGGCAGCCGCCGCCGCCTCCCGCGCGCTCCTCTAGACGTGCCCGCGCCGGCCGTATGTGAATGGCCGGCGCGGGCGCGTGCCCTGTCAGAGCGACGTGCGGGAGGCGGCGGCCGGCGCACTGTCTTGTCCGCCGCTTGTCCGTGAGCGTGGTGAGGTGAGTTTTTCGGGGTTCTGGGGGGTTTTACACAGCGGGACACCCCTAATCGGGGTGCCCCCCTGAAGTGGACCAAAACCCAGGATAGTCAAAATCCTGGGTGTTGGTCCACTTTAATGACGGTAGTCCATGGCTACCACAGTGATTGAGTGAGGAAAGCACCACTCAGCATTTCAGTTTGTGAGTAAGTTTATAGCAGGGTTAATGAGGGGTTTTCATTCCACAAAATCAGTTAATAAGGTTATAGCACACCAATAAGATCAAATAAATGACAATGAAAGTAATATTTCACGGGGTTCCCAAATCTTCCCAAAACTGTGTCCACCCAGTCCACAGTACAGCAACAAGATAAATAAACAATTTTTAGGGAAAGATGAACACCCAATTCACTAGGTTTGCAATAGCAAGACGTGATTTTAATATAGTGAAAACATATATAAACACATATATACAAGTACATTAGCAACAAAGATAAATGTAGTAAACAAAATGACCGCTAGGTGGCGCTGTTGAATAGGTTCCCACAGTCCATGCTACTGGTGCTCAATGCAAGTAATTAAAGAACAATTCCATTAGGATGTATAAGGTAAGTATGAGTGTGAGCAACCAGAGTTTTTAAATCCAATCTTGAAGTGCAAACAGATAGAAAGTACATCAGTACACAAAGCTTACAGGCTGGATAAGGTGGAACAACAGCTACAGGCTTCCCAACGTTTCGACACGAATGTCTTCCTCAGGGGATGCGGTATCAAGTAAGGGGCAAAGCAAACTTATATACATACAGCCCAGCGTGCTAGATGGCGCCAAATTCAGGCAGCGTGCGCTCTGACGCTGTCTGATGACGTCATCAAGGATCATCGTCGGGTGTCCCGACCGTCCGCACAGAGGGAGGTAATAAATAACTCCCAGTGGTGGGTCGGCGCAGGGGGCACCTCGGGATGTCCACGGCCTATTTTTTCATGATAATATGTAAAGTCAAAAGGTTAGTGATAAAGAGCGTGACTCCAGTAAGATGGCGCAGATGGGCGGACGCCCCTCATGTATATAAATGAGCACTCCATAGAGGGCTCCCAGAAGATGGAGGCAACCGAATGAAGACGTCTTCTACAAAATGGCCGCAACTCTCGCGGGATCCAAGATGGCCGACGCAAATCTCGCGGCTGTCCAATATAGCAGAAACAGGTGAAAAACCTCCAGAAAGATGGCCGCTCTCATAGTGGCGTCATATAGAGCAAATCCCGTGCATTATGGGTCCCATATGTTTAAAGCGGAGTTCCAACGTGGGCATTTAAGAGGAAGAAAGATCGTCATGGAATAGGGTCGACATAATGCGATGCAGCACGCTGGGGTTTAGTAGAGCACGTGGGCTGTGTCATACCAATAGGGTTTAAAGTACCCATGTCTGACAATTGGTGATTACCCCTATAAGACAAGAAACAAATGGTTAAAAATGTGCCCAGTGATACCTAAAAACTAGTCCAGCACTACTCTGGACATGATGGATTCTAATTGCACAGTATTCTATCCTAACCTAGATTTGTTCTAGGCTGAATATCAAACTGTCAGCGCAAAAATATAGCGCCTAGTGACTGCTGAAAAAGATGTGAACAATAACATTATATGTATGATCAGAGAAATACACTGTAATTCATTTCTTCATTAAGTCCATTAGGATAAAGCGTCTGTAATGTAAATATCCAATACAATTCTCGTTGTAGTAATTTTTGTTCAAGGTTACCACCCCTATCAAAAGGTTTGACTGTCTCAATTACAATAAAACGTAGTTGACTAATATGATGTCCCTCCTCCAAGAAATGGCGAGCTACCGGAGATTCTAGTTTCGCATTCCTAATATCGGAACGGTGCTCACTAATCCTTTGTCTTATAGTACGTTTTGTTTTGCCCACATATCCTTTGCCGCATGGGCATTTCAAAAGATATATCACGTTACTGGATGAACAATTGGCAAACTCGCGGATTTGGTATCTGTAGCCTGTTCTGGGATGGGTGAACGTGGTAGTTTTATACGTGAATCCACACTGCGCACAGTGGCCACAGGGGAACATGCCCTTAGGTGGACCCTGTGCGTTGAGCCAGTTTGGATTCACGTATAAAACTACCACGTTCACCCATCCCAGAACAGGCTACAGATACCAAATCCGCGAGTTATCCGCGATATATCTTTTGAAATGCCCATGCGGCAAAGGATATGTGGGCAAAACAAAACGTACTATAAGACAAAGGATTAGTGAGCACCGTTCCGATATTAGGAATGCGAAACTAGAATCTCCGGTAGCTCGCCATTTCTTGGAGGAGGGACATCATATTAGTCAACTACGTTTTATTGTAATTGAGACAGTCAAACCTTTTGATAGGGGTGGTAACCTTGAACAAAAATTACTACAACGAGAATTGTATTGGATATTTACATTACAGACGCTTTATCCTAATGGACTTAATGAAGAAATGAATTACAGTGTATTTCTCTGATCATACATATAATGTTATTGTTCACATCTTTTTCAGCAGTCACTAGGCGCTATATTTTTGCGCTGACAGTTTGATATTCAGCCTAGAACAAATCTAGGTTAGTATAGAATACTGTGCAATTAGAATCCATCATGTCCAGAGTAGTGCTGGACTAGTTTTTAGGTATCACTGGGCACATTTTTAACCATTTGTTTCTTGTCTTATAGGGGTAATCACCAATTGTCAGACATGGGTACTTTAAACCCTATTGGTATGACACAGCCCACGTGCTCTACTAAACCCCAGCGTGCTGCATCGCATTATGTCGACCCTATTCCATGACGATCTTTCTTCCTCTTAAATGCCCACGTTGGAACTCCGCTTTAAACATATGGGACCCATAATGCACGGGATTTGCTCTATATGACGCCACTATGAGAGCGGCCATCTTTCTGGAGGTTTTTCACCTGTTTCTGCTATATTGGACAGCCGCGAGATTTGCGGCGGCCATCTTGGATCCCGCGAGAGTTGCGGCCATTTTGTAGAAGACATCTTCATTCGGTTGCCTCCATTTTCTGGGAGCCCTCTATGGAGTGCTCATTTATATACATGAGGGGCGTCCGCCCATCTGCGCCATCTTACTGGAGTCACGCTCTTTATCACTAACCTTTTGACTTTACATATTATCATGAAAAAATAGGCCGTGGACATCCCGAGGTGCCCCCTGCGCCGACCCACCACTGGGAGTTATTTATTACCTCCCTCTGTGCGGACGGTCGGGACACCCGACGATGATCCTTGATGACGTCATCAGACAGCGTCAGAGCGCACGCTGCCTGAATTTGGCGCCATCTAGCACGCTGGGCTGTATGTATATAAGTTTGCTTTGCCCCTTACTTGATACCGCATCCCCTGAGGAAGACATTCGTGTCGAAACGTTGGGAAGCCTGTAGCTGTTGTTCCACCTTATCCAGCCTGTAAGCTTTGTGTACTGATGTACTTTCTATCTGTTTGCACTTCAAGATTGGATTTAAAAACTCTGGTTGCTCACACTCATACTTACCTTATCCATCCTAATGGAATTGTTCTTTAATTACTTGCATTGAGCACCAGTAGCATGGACTGTGGGAACCTATTCAACAGCGCCACCTAGCGGTCATTTTGTTTACTACATTTATCTTTGTTGCTAATGTACTTGTATATATGTGTTTATATATGTTTTCACTATATTAAAATCACGTCTTGCTATTGCAAACCTAGTGAATTGGGTGTTCATCTTTCCCTAAAAATTGTTTATTTATCGGGTTTTCATTCCACAACACTGTGAACCCTGTAAGGCCATTTAAAGGAACGCTACCTTTTTTGTCAGGTTTCTGGTGTTCTGCCTTTTTTTTTTTTTTTTTTTTACTTACCTTATTGCCTTATTGTTTCCCTCATCTGGAATGTAAAATAAACATTTGTATTAGCCTTGTGCCCCCAGACTTGTGTTTCAAAGTTTCTTATATTCTTGTGGCTATGTGTTGCTAAAGTGGGAGGAAAGCTAGCTTCTGACTGCAAATCCCAGAATCCTTCCACTGTAACAGGCGAGCAATCAGCAGCTTTGGAAAAATCAAGCAGCAGTGATGAAACATCCCTCTTTAGATGACAATGCTGGCATTAACCCTTTAGCTACTGGAATTGTGATCCCATCTGAAGAGACTGAATTAAAGTGGACCAACACCCAGGATTTTCACTATCCTGGGTGTTGGTCCACTTCAGCGGGGCATCCAAGATCAGGATGCCCCGCTGTGTGAAACCCCCCAAAAACTTAGCTTTTCGGCGACGGACAAGCCGCCGCCGCCTGCCGCGCGTCCCTCTTACAGGGCGTGCGCCCGCGCTGGCCATTCATAAATGGCCGGCGCGGGCACTGCTAGAGGGGCGCGCGGGAGGCGGCGGCGGCTGATCCGTCGCCGATAAGGTAAGGTTTTTTGGGGCTTTTGGGGGGGGGTTTCACCCCGCGGGACATCCCGATCTCGGATGCCCCACGGTGAGGGAGGTGATCGGCCCGGGAATCTTATAGATCACCCCTGGGTGTTGGTCCACTTTAAAGCAGGAGGGGTTAAACATTTAAAAAAGGTATGGGTGCTGGTGGAGCAGGACATGAGGGCCAGCCAGACCAGCCCGCACAGCCCATATGGGCCGCAGCACTTCTGCACCCCCCTGGCCTTTGCAGGTAATGGGATGGGGGTTAATGGCAAGTCACCTTCTTGCTGCAGATTACTGGCCAGCCCCTCCTGTCCACTGAGCAGGCATAGGGGGTTGCATAGAAAGTGTTAAATGTAATAAAAATGCACACACAGAAAACATTTACTAACTTTTTTTTTTTTTTTTTACTTACCTGCTTACATCGCCGATCACTGTGTCACACACTGCTGCCATCTCTGACTGCCAGAAGTGATTGGCGGAAGCTGGGTGCAAGGGCAGAGGATTGCAGGCCCCTTCCCCCACACCCAGTGATCACCTTGAGGTCTCTCCTCACTATCTCCACTGTCATCCTATAAAAAGGCCCCTCCCTGCAGCGCCTGGCCAGCTGTGTCATACTTCCCTTCCACACTACATGTAGGTTTTAAACCAGACCTTCAGCATGATTTAATGAAAAGCTCAAACCCTTAAAAATCTCCCAGCATCTAAAATTATTTTTACGTTTTTAGTCACTTATTATTCTTTCCCCCACTGGGCTGCAACTCTGTTCAGGACTCTAGGATACGGGCGCCGCCATCTTGACTCAGAAGCATCACATAAACTGAGGAGAGGGATAAAGTACAGGGGGCGGGATATAGCTGTGCTTTGCACAGACAGAGCAGAGCTGGGGTCAGGGAAAGGACAGCAATCCCAGAATGCAGAGCGACAGTCAAAAGACACTTCCTGTTTGCAGGCTGCCTGTTGCTCCATGAGCCGCCATCTTGGATGTTTAACGGCTCATAACATGCAGTAGAAGCAGGTAGGATGATTTTTAAGGTGAGCAATATGTATGTACAGGGTGTGGGAAACATATAACATATGCTCTTATTTAGGGTGAAGGTCCGCTTTAAGAGATAACTATCATTCACCAGCTGGTCTCTTTTGTGCCTCTCTGCCTAGCTGATAAATCTGTTACTTTCTCCTGCTGCAGGGTTGACTTGTTATATAGGTGGTTATAAAAAATCTTAACAATTTATAACAAACTAAGGCCAACTGCAGTAGGAGAATGTAACAGATTTATTAGATGAAAAGCATGGAAGTGTCTGCAATAAAAATATATGCAGCCTGAAATGATAGTTGTCTTTTAAAGTGGACCAACACCCAGGATTTTGACTATCCTGGGTCTTGGTCCACTTCGGTGGGGCACCCCCGATCGGGGTGCCCCGCTGTGTGAAACCCCCCCTAACCCCCCGAAAAACTCACCTCTCCCCGCTCCCAGCGCCGACGTACAAGAACGTCTAAGCCGCAGCCGCCGCCGCCGCCTCCCTCGCGTCACTTTCGGCGCGCGCGCGCCCCCGCCGGCCATTCGCAGACGGCCGGCGCGGGCACGCGCACGCCTACAGGAGCGCGAGGGAGGCGGCGGCGGCCGGCCGCCGCCGAAGATAAGGTAAGGAGTTTGGGGTGTTTGGGGGGGTTTCACCCCGCGGGACATCCCGATCTCGGATGTCCCGCGGGGTGGGGGGTGATCGGCCCGGGAATCTTATAGATTCCCGGGCCGATCACCCGTGGGTGTTGGTCCACTTTAACATAATCGTATCAGTGCCAAGCTCAAAGGGGGGTGGCACATAAAACATTTAATTACCGGTAACAGTTATTATTTGTACTTATAATGATTTGTCATGAATCCAGTTTGTTTATGTTGCTTTTATTTTTATAACTTGTATAAAAACATTACAATAGACATTTACAAGCCAGCTTCAACCTTTAGTGCACTATGTGTTAAAATAGCCTGTACAGCCATACTTATTAGGGAGCATCACCTACTGCCACCACGTGGTAAATGTGACATACTCAAACACACACATACGGTACTAAAATAGTATACATTTATCTGATATATATTATATATTTATTTATTTAATTATACACTGAACATATACCAAAAACTAAAACTAAGCTTACTTTTTTAAAACCTTAGTTAAAGCAGGGCCGACACTTGTTTTGTAGGAGAAATCATGAGGTGAACTTGTAAACCTCAATATCTTGGCCATTTCTTCAATTGAAAAACAGAAAACAGATTAGTACAGTGCCAAATGTTGTCAGACACAATGGTGTAATAATTGCCTTTGACTTTAAGCAGAACATGTGTAGAACCCATTTTAGTTTTGTGACCCTGGGTATCACATTATTTTGTGCTGCTTTGCGGTCTATATCAGGGGTTCCGAACCATTTTCGTCAAGTAACATTTTTTTCCTTTTTTGATTATATGAAGTACCACCTGGGTGGTGTGTGAGCATTGTCAGTCACCTAACACCGTGCTCAAAAAACACAACACAGCTATTTGAAGTGAATGAATCACAAAAAAATTGCCAGTTTTTATTTATGGTGCAAATCAGGCTTGGGTGAAGTGTAGATGGTTGGAGATCAGGTTGAGGTACAGATAAGTCTGCAGCCTTGTTGTGTACCACCTGAGAAGGTCTCGAGTATCACCAATGCTACTCCAGTTGGGAACCCCTGGTTTAGGTGCCACACATAGATGTTTTAACTTCCCATTTTTATTGTCTGAATGGTAAATTAGAGTAATATAATATACTTACTAGAACCTTGCTGGGAGTGCTTATTTCACCGGGAAGCTTCATGATGCTTTACCAGCACTATGCCACTGGGAACATGCCTGACCATTTCATTACCTATTAACAGTAGCAGCTGGGCGTGTCCCGGCATGAGACCGAGCAGGAGCGCGTGATTGCTCTCCGACTCCCTAAGCCCCTAAAAATTACTTTTCCCTCCCCCTCTTTTTCTTGTAATCTAGCACCCTGCACCTGACTAAGGTGCTATCGCCCTCTCTCCCCCCCCCCCCCCCCCCAAGCAGGCGCGTATCTCCGGGTGGGACCCTCGACGGGGTTCGATTTAACCTTGCCCGACGTTTATCATGGCCGATGTAAGGATAGTTTCCCTTAATGCCAAAGGGCTTAATAGCCCTGAAAAGAGATCTCTTATACTCAGAAATATGAGGGGCCTTAGGGCTCAGGTTGCTTTCTTGCAGGAAACGCATTTCAAGAGGGGCAAACCACCTTTCCTCAGCAACAGGTACTACACAAGAGCGTATCACAGCTATTCTGCGGACTCCAGATCCCGGGGAGTCAGCATACTTTTGAGTGCAGCTCTCCCTTGGGAACTCGTGGACTTCAAAGCAGACGAGGAAGGGAGGTGGGTCTTCCTTAAAGGGAAGATAGCCTCCTGTAGCTACACTTTTGCTCACGTGTACCTGCCGAACACAGGACAGGTGGCCTTCTTGGAATCGGTCCTGGAAGTACTATCAGCCTTCAGGGAGGGCGAGCTGGTTCTGGGGGGAGATTTTAATCTTGCCCTAGACCCCCTTATCGATACTTCTAGGGGAGGCCCGCACGAATCTTATGCGAGACTCAGGAAGTTGAAAAAAATCCTTGCGCTGCACAAGCTAGTTGACCCTTGGAGAATCTTCCACCCCAATGAACATGACTACAAGTTCTACTCCGGCCCCCACGGATCCTACTCGAGGATCGATTGGTTCCTGGTCCTCCACGCCTCCCTGTGTCGGGTCTCGGACGCTACGATTGGTAGTATTACGGTCTCGGACCATGCCCCAGTTACCTTGACAGTTGCCTGCCCCACCCAAATCCCGAGGAGCTGGTCCTGGAGGCTAAACACGTCCCTACTCGAGGACCAAAATGTTCTGGAAGAGGTTCAGACGGAAATTAAAAACTTTTTTCAGCTCAACTCTTCCCCAGAGATTAGCCCAGGGACCCTATGGGAGTCGCATAAATGCGTTATTAGAGGTCAAAATTGGTTCCAGGATTAAAAAAAGAGAAAGCCAAGCAGATTAGGGAGGTGCTAGAGGAGATTGGGAGTATAGAGAGGAAGCATAAAAAGTCTTTGGCTAGCGAATACCTCCCTGTCTTGACCTCCCTTAGGGAGAAACTCGAAACACTATGCTGCGACAAGATAAAAGCGCAAATTAGCAACTGTCGTAGAATCTTCTATGAGTCGGGAGATAAATGCGGCAGACTTCTTGCGAGGGCCCTCAGGGAGGAGCGAGTCAAGGCATACATCCCCAAAATTGCTACCGAGGAGGGTAGCGTAACACATCTGCTTAGGGAAATTGGGGAAACATTTAGGAGGTTTTATGACCGTCTGTACAATCTACCAAAGGGGCGGGGGGGGGGGGCTCCATAAAACGCTATCTTATGGAGTCTGGGATGCCGAGGCTTCCCAGAGACGCCTTGGAGGAGTTGGAGGACCCAATTACGATGGCTGAGCTGCATAAAGCAGGATCGGGAGCGGCAGGGGGGAAAGCCCCGGGGCCGGACGGCCTTAGCCTCCCATACTATAAGAAGTTCTTCCCCCTCCTGGCCCCGAAGCTCCTTAAGGCCCTCAATTCTATTAGAGATGGTAACGCCCTCCCCATGGATTCGCTGAGAGCATATATCTCGGTTATCCCTAAGGATGGCAAGGACCCGGCCCAATGCTCAAGCTACAGGCCAATTTCACTCCTGAACTCAGATGTGAAACTATTTGCCAAGATTTTGGCCTCCAGACTAGCTCCTCACCTACATCATGTTATTGGCCTGGATCAGACGGGGTTTATGCCACACAGGGAGGCGAGGGATAACACCAGAAAGGTCCTGAACCTCATCCACTTAGTCCAGAAAAGCGGGACCCCTGCCCTCCTACTTGCGACAGACGCAGAAAAAGCTTTTGACCGCGTGAATTGGGACTTCATGCGCGCCACACTCAGGCATATCGGGCTTGGACATAATAGATAGAAAAAATGCACACCTTAAGACTGTGGGTTGTAGATTGCAAAAGAAGTGTATTTAAATATAGTGCATAGTTAATATACATATATACAATATTTGTTAACAACATACAAAAATCGCCAGCATAGGTAACCAGATAAGCCACATCTTTCATATACCATGTATTGAATGATGCAATAGGCAAAGCTCCTCACTAGGTGGCACCAACAACAAGTTTTTATACATCTAATAGAGTTTCATAGATAGGTATTGTAGTACATCATTCACAGTAATCTACACAATAGTAGCAGTACATGGTAAGGTGGAGCCAAAGCACAGTTCTATACCGAGACATATGATACTACATAATGGATATACAAAGATTGGCAGAAAATGAAAAAAAGGATTCACATTTATAGGCAGCGCAATCAAGGCACAACCCAGAAGTCCAATACAGCAAATACCAAGAAAATACATTACAGCATAAACGGATTTACCCAACGTTTCAGACCAGTAAGGTCTTTCCTCATGGGGATGAACGTGGCGATTATATCGGGCTTGGACCAAATGCCTTGGGCTGGATTGAAAGTCTATATGGTTCCCCGTCTGCCGCGGTACGAGTGAATGGGGTCACGTCAGACTCCTTCCGGATAGCAAACGGGACGAGACAGGCGTGCCCGCTTTCACCCTTGATTTTCATTCTAACCTTGGAGCCGTTCCTGTGCCGCATCCGCCACAACCCCGACATTAAAGGCCTAGACAACGGATCCAAGCAATATAAGGTGGCTGCGTATGCGGATGACCTGATTTTCAGTCTGTCATGTCCGGAGGTATCCCTTCCTAATCTAATGGTCGAGCTGGGGCGCTATGGGGAACTGTCTGGGTATAAGATCAATTTCCAAAAATCTGGGGCCCTCAACTTGACCATACCGGCCAAGAGGTTCAACAATTTAAAAAGCTCTTTCCCCTTTAAATGGGCAAATGACTCTGTAACATACCTCAGAACCAAAATTGGCAATAATCTGGGAAAAATTTTTGACCTGAATTTCCCACCGCTTTTGAGGAAGTTTGAGGAGGAGGAGGCCAGATGGGCGAAGGGAAGGATCTCTTGGTTTGGCCGCGTCAATGCGACTAAGATGAATTTGCTTCCCCGCCTGCTCTACCTGCTACAGGCCCTCCCGGTGGTGGTCCCTCAGAACTTCCTGCAAAAGGTTAGAGGGCTCTTTGTTAGGTTTGTCTGGGAAGGAAAGAAACCGAGGCTAAATAATACAATGTTATCTCGGTCCAAAGAAAGTGGGGGCCTCGGCTTCCCTGACCCGACACTATATCATGCGGCGGTGCATCTCAGCAGAGCAGTGGATTGGTGCCTACATGGAAATCATAAACAGTCGGTGGGTTTGGAACAGGGGTTCCTGGATTCCCCGATCGCAGGAATCATTTGGCTGGGGGATCATGGGTCCCCACCGACCCTGAGACACCCCAGAGTTGGAGCCACTGTCAGGACCTGCGGGCGCCACCTTGAACGCCCGGAGCTGTCCCCTGCCCCCTCCCCGATGCTCCCAGTATTGGGGAACCCTAGCTTTCCCCCAGGAAATGAGCGCCCCACATCGAGAGAGTGGAGAGCAGTACAGAGCTGGTCATTTCTGGGGTGATGGGGGTTGGCTGGATCTGGGTGTACTCACTCAGGATAAGGGGCTAACGGCAGACTGGCAAAACAATCAGATTACGCACTTCCTCCATTCACTGTGGAGCTTTGCTGGAAGCCTAAGAAAAACCACCCCTTTTGAGAATCTGTGTGCCAGTAGCACCACTGTCCAACATACACTGTCCTACATTTATAAACATCTGGTTGCCCCCCCGGAGAACGAGAGGCGCTCCTTTCTGAGAAAGTGGGAGACGGATTTGGGAGTCTCCTTCTCCGAGGACCAATGCAGAAAACTCTTGGCCATGCCGCATAAGACGTCCATTTGTACACGAATCCAAGAGTGCAACTACAAAATTCTGTTGCGCTGGTATACAGTGCCTGTAGCTCTACATAAATGGTTCCCAGAGACCCCTGAAAATTGTTGGAGGTGTAACAATGGAGGTGGTGATATGCTACACATCTTCTGGTCTTGTCCTGTCTTAAAGCCGTTCTGGGATCAGGTTAGGGAGATAGCGAGTTGTTAAGTTCGTACCCCAAGTGGGCACAGCTTCTACTTCTGTTGTCAGAGTCCAAATCATTCTAAGAGTGAATAAGACACAGAGACCGCTGTGTAGTAAAGACTCAAAGGGAATCTGGAGCAAATGCGCCCTTTTGATTTTATTTTCAGTTGCTAATATACAATGATATGGGTGGGTGTTGCCACACATATACAGATACAAATTCAAGCATTTTCATTGGTCATCTGACACACCCCTTTCCCAGTATATACCCCATAGGGAGTGTCAGACTTTTTCTTGTAATTTTGTTTGTCTGACACTCTCCAGGTCATGACCTGGGACAAGTACAAAATATGAAAACATTTCTTGGGATGATATGAGTTATGGCGTCACAAGCTGTATTTTGGCTAATAATGCTGTGAAGGCTAAAACCTTGAAGAGAAGAAGTGGTGTTCACACATAATAGACATTCTTCAGAAAATCACCAGATGCTTGTTTATTCAAAAGTGTTCATGTTAATTTCAGTCAGGTTAACAGTTTTACTGTTTAACCCTATCAATTCCCCCCTTTTAACATCTTCATCTGAATAAAATTGGGCTGGGTCCTCAAGGAAAGGTGATAGTGAATTCTTTCCTCAGGTACTTTCCCAAACCGGCGAGTTGTCTGGGGGAGTTTCAGATCTTCTAAGCTGTCTCCATCCCCTAAATACTCGAATTCACATCCTTTCCAGGAAGAGTCCCTCATCATCAGATGTAGTGCCAATCAGGATTTTCTGTAAAGCAAACAAACTAGAGTTAGCAAGCCGATATCTAGGCATTAATAATATCTTTTACTGCTTTTTCCTTTTACTAATTTATTTACTAAGCATAATGCTAGCTTAATAGAAGTATAAACTATGAATATTAGCATAAGACCCATCAGTAAATACATACCAATAGACTTCAGTATTCCATAAAACCAATTTCCAATACTTCCAAAGATTCCACTCATACCTTGGAAAGGGTTCCACCTATCCTTTCCAATATCTCTTGCTCTATTTTGCAATTCTCTTACTTTTTCTACATGTGCCTCTACCGCGTCGCTATCATCATCTATCCAGGTACAACAATCATCTCCGATAAAGGTACAATACCCACCTTGACTGGCCAATAGATAATCTAAGGCCATCTGGTTCTGCAATACCATCTTTCTTACCTGTCTCAGTTCTAGATTACCTAGGTTTACCGCTTGCATTGTTTCATTGAGCATTGTATCTATCAAGGTGGAGAAATTATTCAGTCTGATCATCATCTCCATACCCCATCCTGTCCATTCCGGAATTAAAGCCCACCACATGTCACTAATAGTGAACAAACTCCTTTTAAATCTAAGATGTACTGTGGCCTCTATCTCTGCTTCCACGGTGTCATTGTATATTTTAATACCTGGCATTACTTTCCCTAGGTAACACGTACCTTGTCCATTTGTGGGAATCCACACATATGCCCTTCTACCACATATGAAATAGATTCCACTGTTTAGTATTACTGAATAATTCTGAAAAACTGCTGTTAGCAATGATGTCATCTTCATTGAAGCATTGAACATTTCATTATTTGTGTCATTGTACTTTGTTATCTCAGTGCCATTTATGGTTACATTGTAGAAGGATACCCCTGCTATAGTGAGATTGGTGTGGGCAGCTGTACAATTGGACCTTCCTAGTATTTTTGAACCTGGTTTAGAAATGTTAAGACACAAACCTGGTGACAGGGGGACGGAAATCACTATGAGGAAACTGGGTTTTGATTTCCTTTCCTCCGTCACAGTCTCTGAAGTTATTACCTTGTTAATTTCACTAAATTCATCTGGTCGCAGTGGGATTGCTACCCATGGAGCCCCAGTTGATTGTCTATATTTAGCACTACACACCCAACAGTTAGTTCTGTTTGTAAGGTTTGCTGCTTGTAGGTGCATTCTAGCAAAACTATTGTCTTTCATCACTTCCCTGAGGGCAGAATTAATAAATTGCCAAGCTACTATTAAGCATAAAACATAACCCTTCATGTTCCTGATTTAGTTAGAGATAGTTTACAATCACTAGCATGTATCCAAGAAAACTTCCCTTCTAATTTCACCGAGGTAGGTGTAGTCAGTAGTACTTGGAAGGGTCCTTCAAAGCGAGATTCAAGTGGTTTTCTTGAATGCTTTTACACATAGACATAGTCTCCAGGATTTAGTCTGTGAGTTCCTGCAATTTGTTCAGGATCTGGAAGAGAATCAAAAACACTTTTGTGCAGTTTAGTGAGATGTTTTTGTAACTGTATGACATAATCAGTCAAACTGTCTGCTTTTAATGCAAGACTTTGTGGGAAGTATAAACCTGTTCTTGGTGCATTTCCAAACAATATCTCATAAGGAGACAACCCTGTTTTCCCTGTAGGGGTGTACCTTATTGAGAACAAGACTAGTGACAGGCAATCAGGCCATGGTTTATTTAACTCCTTCATTGCCTTTTGTAATTTCACTGGGTATGCTTCTGGCCAACCTGAAAACAGATCTATACACACAAGCACATATTCAAAGGGCCCACTTTTGGGAAGCTGTATGTAGTCAATTTGCAGTCTTTGAAATGGATATAGGGACTTCGGCTGGTGTTTACAGGGTGTCTTAATAACCTGTCCTGGATTTTCGGACAGACAGATGCTACAGGCCGCACAATATCCTCGTGCAGCTACACTGAAACCAGGTGCTATCCAATGGTTATTGACTAGTCTTACCATGGAGTTAGCACTCAAATGGGTGGGGAGATGAGTCAGGGCTGCTACCTCAGGAAATAGAGAACTAGGCAAGCACAATCGGTTCTCCTTCCTCCACATCCCATCTTCCTCAGCTGCTCCCAACTTTTCCCATTTCTGTTTCTCTTCCTTTGTAGCCTGTTTTTGTAAGATCTTTAATCGATCCATACTTACCGGTTCTTCTCTTAGAGTTCTCATTTCTTCACCCTTAAAAGGAATCAAAGCTGCTTGTTTGGCTGCTAAATCAGCCTTTTCGTTTCCCCGAGCCTCTTTGCTTGTGCCTTTTGTGTGTGCAGCTACCTTGACCTGATTCAGATTGGTCAGAATTTCCTTAACTAGTTCTGCATGTCTTATGGGAGTTCCTGCTGCTGTTAGGAATGCTCTGGCTTCAATGTCATCAAAAAAAAAAATTTTCTTCCTCTTCTATCTCTTTCCCCCCTTCTGAATCTAACCTTTGTATAGGAAGTAAGGTGGCAAGATTCAGAGTTGAACATCTCTTAAATTTTATATTAGGGGACAAGAGCAGGGTACATTGTGACCTGAGTTGGCGGGCCATAGACAAGTGTTGTGTTTAGGGTTAACTTGGGATAATATCCCATGGATGTCATGATTACAGTTGACACTGTAAGTACAGTTTCCAGTTCTGGTATCTCTACCGGGTTTTTCTGTATGAAAGTCCTCATATGCTTGTATTCTCATACAAGTTTCCAATTCAGCAGGGTGGTCCGGCAAAGACAAGGTGACCAGTCCATCCTCTGAATAATTAATATTTGCTTTTAGATTTCCCAAAATGTCCACTCCCAGCAGACACATAGGAGCTGTTTCCGGAATTAAAAAAATTTGAAACAAACATATGTGGACCAATTTTTCCTTTGAGAGGGTTAATCAAATTGACAACCTTAGGTAAACCCTCAAAACCTGAGAAAAAAAGGGGTTTCCTGGGATATTTGTCTAGAGCTTAAAACAGACGGGTTGTCATGTACATGGGGCAGGCCCATGATTCATTAACTCTATACAATCATGACAGTCATCTGATTCCTCAAATTCAAGAAAATTTTCATCCTGTGTCTTCCCCCCTTCTGAATCTGACTTCTGTACCAGGATATGTTAATAGCATATGTTTGTAAGTCAGTCAAAGTCTGGTCAGGGAGGAGTATGTCTGATGTTAACTTGGGCATTTATGTCCTTAAGAAGGAAAAATTAATTATGAGTAGTAAAGTAAAGTTGTATCATGTCACAAAAAGTAAAGATTTCTGCCATTTCTATCACTCCACACAAGGCCAGGGCTTTGAGACACACAGGCATTGCCCTGTACCTGCCCAGGGACCACCTTTGAGGGAAAAAAAAAAACAACAGGGCACCTCCAAGTTCTTATGCTGGGCCCTGCACACGGCTGTACAAATCCTGGCAACTAAGTGACATCTTGCCATAATCGGGAAAACCTAACCCTGGGGCTATCATCATATCTCAAATACACAAAACATTGCACATTACACATTTCATTTAACCATTTTAGGGTGTCAGGTTTATCAACATACATTTCAGCTCTCAATATGCTGTCATAACATGAACAATCTAGAATCCATTGGTAGCAGCAACAAATCATACCAAGGAAGGGTAACATGTCCTTCTTGGTAAGTGGGCAGGGCAGACCCACGACAGCAGCTATTCTCTTATAGCTCATTTCTCTTTGTCCCTGGGAAAGCATAAAACCCAGGTATTCAACATTTTCCTGACACCATTACAACTTTTCTTTAGACACTTTATAATCACTTACAAAAAGACAATTCAAATGATTCCTCTTATCCCACAGGGTGGCCTGCCAATCAAAACTGCAGAGGAGAAAACTGTCTGCAGTAGGACGGAACCATGGCTGGGTGTCCAGACTTTAAGAGGAGGATTATTGTATCATTACACAAAAAACTACTACAGTATTTACCAATACACATAAGCCTAGGGCAAATGTGAACTAAAACAAAAGCAAAGATGGGCTGTGTCTCCTCGTCCACTGGGACGCTGAAAAAAACTATTTCTTAAATCAATGTTGCTATTCCAGCCCCGTGTCACGAAGTGAGAAGAGATGGCAGACAGACACTAAAAGGATAGTTCCTGAGAAAAATCTCATGGTTTTAATGTGGCTGTTTTAAAAAATATCCTGGCAATAAAAAATCCCACATCCAGGGGCTTATCTGGTTTAAGTCTGCATACAACCTTCTTGTTAAGTTTCATTGTGAAAATATGTGTTATTCCCTGTTTAGCAGAAATTAGTAAGGGCGGTGTATTTATCTCCATTTCTTGTGCTGTTAAAATCTGCATGTCTCAGCGCAGCGCGTGTTATCTAGCGCGTGTTATCTATGTTCTGTTTATTCCCACACACACATTCCGTTCCTGCCAGCCTGCGTGCTTTTTAACCCATACACTGTCACACAGCATGGGATGTCTCCAAATTAATTTCATATTAACCCAATCTTATGTGGATCCTAAAAAGCATCTATAATTCCCCCACATTTTACTCCTATGGGTTGTCAGTTTAAATTCCCTCCATATATGAGTTAATTGTCTGGCTGCATCTTTTCCATGTCTTTGTTCTGTAATCTTACACTACTCCAAGTCTCATCATCTGGGATTTTTATTTTGGACAAACTTCTTCCCATATCTTTAGCTGTCCGAGTCCTAGGTAGCTTATTGGGGATAAATAGATTTATCTTTAAATCTATCTTTATCTTTAAATCTTCAGATTTAAATTCCCTCATTGCTTTCCCCCTAGGCAACTAGAATCCAGAAAACCTCTCCTGGGTTTTCTCTCTGATGTTGGATTATCTTCAATCCCAGACCTATTGCAAATAACAAAAAATAACAATATGGCCAGGAGCGTCAATCACACATCTTCTTCTATCATATGGGGAATGTCCCGTCCTAAGTACAGGCGTACTTTATACCCTCCCAGTATCGGACTTAAGTTCTTTCTCTCCTATCTAACTCAATCGAAACTTGTCCTGGACTTATAGAGTTATTCCAGGCTCATACAGTCAACCAGACAATGGTTTATGTGATATATCGGGATTTAAGCATGAATCATGACCCCCGTTAAGGCGCTTTCATGAAACAGTTCGGCATACCCTCAACAATATCTCATACCAACTTGACGTGGCTCATTCAAACACACAAGAAGGGAATAAGGATTTGACTTTTAACTTCTTTCAGTCACCACTTGCGTTCACCGTCACTGGGTTAACGGATTGCTGCTAGCCAGAGGGGTGGGGCGTCTTCTGACCGTCCAAAGTTGCAACACAATACAATCTGTACAACAGAAGTCCTAAAAAGTTTCTATTCAATAACCCCCTTCGCAGAGACTGGATAAGCCAACTTTACCTCAAGACAGGACTCTCAGTATCTCACATAGAAGAGCAGAATATAAGAGAAATTAAATGTTCTCTCACCTGCAGGGTTTGATCTGCTGTTCTCTGGAGGCACCGAGGTTGTGTCCCGTCCTATCAGCAAAGCATCTCTTGCGAAATCCGGGAGTCCCTGTTCGGGCGCCAAATGTTAAGTTCGTACCCCAAGTGGGCACAGCTTCTACTCTGTCAGAGTCCAAATCATTCTAAGAGTGAATAAGACACAGAGACCGCTGTGTAGTAAAGACTCAAAGGGCATCTGGAGCAAATGCGCCCTTTTGATTTTATTTTCAGTTGCTAATATACAATGATATGGGTGGGTGTTGCCACACATATACAGATACAAATTCAAGCATTTTCATTGGTCATCTGACACACCCCTTTCCCAGTATATACCCCATAGGGAGTGTCAGACTTTTTCTTGTAATTTTGTTTGTCTGACACTCTCCAGGTCATGACCTGGGACAAGTACAAAATATGAAAACATTTCTTGGGATGATATGAGTTATGGCGTCACAAGCTGTATTTTGGCTAATAATGCTGTGAAGGCTAAAACCTTGAAGAGAAGAAGTGGTGTTCACACATAATAGACATTCTTCAGAAAATCACCAGATGCTTGTTTATTCAAAAGTGTTCATGTTAATTTCAGTCAGGTTAACAGTTTTACTGTTTAACCCTATCAGAGTAAAGTTACTGAAAATGTGGTGCCTGATGACCCGGCTACCTGCTTGCTTCATATGACCCACATAAGTCCCACTAAAGAAATATAAGAAATCATTGTTGTGCCACCTTCTCAATGCAGCAAAAACTTGCATCCCTCTAAGGTGGAAAAACCCAGACCCGCCCTCAGTAGATATGTGGATCATGAAGGTAAATGAACTCATGGGGTTCGAGAATGTGATTCTCTCCAGAGAAAATAGATTCAAGAGTTTCACGAATACTTGGTTTGACTGGCTGAGGTTCTCGGAGTCTGCAGAGCCCTGTTGGTGGACGCCCGGGGATCAGCTCGTTCTCCCCCCCTCCCCCACCCACTTAGCATATTAATGACCACACAGACTCACAACATGTTTTTTTTTAGTCTAGGGTTTATTCTATTGCGGTGTTGTACATGATGTTCGTTGACATCCCTATACATGGGCGTGAAATGTGTAATTCTTGATGTCCTCTTTGTGATATGTTATATTTCTTCTGTACCATTATTTTTGGGGGAAAAAAAAAAGCAAAAATAAAGATTAGAAAAAAAAAAAACAGTAGCAGCTGCAGTGATAGGTCCAGTTTGGACCAGGTTAGTATATTTTTTTTCATTATGGTAATTGCAGGAGGTGCAATAAAATAGGAGATTTTCAATTTCACAGCATAGGACCATGGTTCTAACCCTGGCTCAGAGATAATATTTTAGTTGGAGTTGAGCTTTAAGATATTACACAATAGTAACAATGACACGTGTCACCACCAAAATAACATTTTCTTTCCTCTTTGTCCTTTTATGTAATTCAGAGCACGGAAGCTGGTGCTGGAATTTTTCTTCGGTTTTAAAGGTAAGGAAAGTCCCATGGTTTTCTGACCTTCCAATGGAATTTAATCCATTTTATCTCCGTAGCTATTGGTTAACTTTTTGGCTTGTTTCACAGGTTCTAATAAAAAAAAAATAGGAACAGGAAGATAACTGTTAAACTTCCCTGTGCTTTAGAAACAAACTTTACTCACCTTATATGATTGCAGCCTCAATGAAGAAGGCAGAACACTGCTTTGTGAAGAGCCAGGGCTGCCATGGATCCTCAGCCACTGGTGTAAGGCGAGTACCATTACTGTTTCTATAACCTAGAATATGCTTTCTAATTTGGCTTCATTGTCGCAGTTGACCTGAAGGCATTTATGACATTGAGCTTCTAGTCATATTAGTCTGTTGGTGGGAGCCAAATAGCCAGCCAAATGGCTTAAACTTTCTGTGTGTTGTTCCAAGCACAGGGCTCAGACATTGGGGCGAGGATATAAAGCAAACAGTAGAACACCTGTGCAGTATTTCTTTTTTTTTCTTAATGTTTTATCTTGTCTGACAAGCCACTTACCAGATCAGTGAACTGGTTAAAACATTTTAAACCAAACAGGTCAGTCAGGTTATTTATATTTAGAGATCAGCTTGTGCACTGAAGGATGACTAGAAATATGTCCTAAAAGGAGAGAAGCCAGGATGAATAAAGAAAGAAGAAAGGGATAAGGACCAAAACTGAATGATAGGATAGGTTTAGGAGGTGTCAGGGTCCACTCACCCGTTCCTCGGTCCGGCGGCGTCCCATGGTGCGCGCGCCTCCCCGTCCTCAGGCCGGCGGCCCCGGCTTCCTCACACGTGCTCGCGCGCACGTTCTGTTTATGCCCTCCGGCGGCGCTGCTCCCAGCGCGGCCGCCGGAGGAAAGATTGATTAAAGGGCCAGGTGGGGTGGGGGGAGTGTTGTGTTGTTTTAGGGCCAATGAGCCCTAGGTTCAGTGGGGCTTACGCCCCCCCTCCTTGTCTGGGCCAATGAGCCCCATAGATGGAATTGGGCACTCCTTGCTCTCCCAATCAGACCTTTGATCCTAGTTGCACCAATCACACACTCACCTCCCATCATATCTGTCCCTATAAAGGTTTCACTCTGTCAGTTGCTCAGTGCCTGTGATAGCGCCTTGTACCTTGCTTTGACTCGTGATATATCTCAATCTGATCTCTGTTGCCGACCTCTGCCTGAACTGACTATCCTGATCTCCATTGCCGACCCCTGCCTGAACCGACTATTCTGATCTCCGTTGCCGACCTCTGCCTGAACCGACTATCCTGATCTCCGTTGCCGACCCCTGCCTGAACCGACCATTCTCGATCTGATCTCCGTTGCAGACCTCTGCCTTGTACCTTGACCTCGAGCTGTCTCTCCCCTCTGTACCGCTGCGAACTCTGACTCCCCATGTCAACCTCTGGCCTGTCTCTGGACTTCCGCTACACTCGCTCTTAGCCATTGGTTCTTCAGACCTCTATACCTGTAAGCTCTCATCCTTTAAGCCATTGAAGTCCTGGGGGCAACCGATCCCGGGCAGGCGTATTCTGCGTCCCAGCAAGCGGGGGCCCCTACAGGTGAAGCTGGCTGCGGAGATTGGGGGTTGAGGGCTTACCTAGAGGGCTGGAGTTACCAGAGCGTGACAGGAGGTTGAGATACTATGTCAAGAGTGTGAATCTTACCCCAAAAATCTAATTCAGAATCTTTGTTTCTGAGATTCTCCAAGGGGGGGGGGGGGTAGATGAGTTCCATGATGAAGTAAATGTACTCTTTCGAATTGGGGGGGATGGCAAACCTGCCAGTAGAAGATGAATCACTGAAGAGTGCTGCCAGTGCGATTTGGAGATAGACATCAGGTGCAGCAGACTCGTATGTGCTGTGTGTCTGATGTCTGTGGAAATTGAGGCTGCCATAATCACTTTAGACGCAGCTGATAATTTTTGGTATGTATTGAATCAGAATGCCTTATTCATTTGTTCTTTACCCCTTTAAAGCGGACCAAAACCCATTGAACTTGCAATGCATGAAATGCATTTGGTCAAAGGCCCTGCCTATACTCCCTTCTTGGGGTGTAGAACTAGAAATATTTTCTCTTTTCGAATCGTCCTGGAACTCTTTTTTTCAGGCCTTCCTCTCCGTAAGATGGCAGGCAATCAGTAATTGCATAGGTGTGGAAATAACACCATTGCCACACACAACAGTGGCAATGAATGGAGGAGGCGGAGCTTTCCAGCTAAAACAGGCTGCATTATCTCAGATTAGAGTGAAGCAGGAGCAGTAAAAATTGGCAAATAATCCTCTTCACGGGGGGGGGGGGGGGGGGCTTGAAACGAAACACCACCTTGTCCTGGTGTCTCTCATAGTAGGGGGGCTGAATAGAAAGCACCGCCAACTCAGACACACACCTGACAGAAGTGATAGCCACCAGAAACACAACCTTGAGCGTAAGAATGGCCAGGGCAGCATCCTGCACAGGTTCAAAGGGAGCACCCTGCAAGGCTGACAAAACCAAGTTCAAATCCCAAACAGGCACATAAGTGACCCCCTGGAAAAAAGTCCTGATCAGAGGGTGCTGAGCAAAGGACTTCTGGAAGAAAACAGCCAGGGCAGAGACCTGCCCCTTCAGAGTACTGAGTTGGAGTCCCATGCTGCAGGAACTCCAGGATCCGGGGAATAGAGATTACACGACAGGGAAGAGACTTAGACTCACACCAGTCAATGTAGGCACGCCAAACCCTGTAATAAATGGAAGAGGAAGACTTCTTCCTAGCCTTTATCAAAGTATCCACAACCGAGGAAGACAGCCCCTTCTCCATCAAGATGGAGGTTTCAGCAGCCAGGCCGTCAAAGCCAGAGTTTGTAAATTGGGATGGCGTAGTGAGCCCTGAGAGAGCAGATCTGGCACCAAGGGCAGAGTGTATTGATCTACTGCCAGCTGCACCACATCTGCGAACCACACTCTTCTTGGCCACCTGGGGGCCACCAGAATCGCTGGCACCCCTTCCAGAGCAATCTTGCGCAGAACCCTGCCCAGCAGGGGAATTGGAGGGAAGACATACAGAAACTGAAAGTCCTGCCATGACATTGCTAGAGCATCCGTGGTCAAGGCCAGAGGATTCTGGGACAGGGAGACAAAGGCTGGAAGCTTGTGATTGTGACGGGACGCAAACAGATCCACATCTGGTTGGCCCCAACGGTGACACAGGGATTGGAACACCCTTCTGCATAGGGACCATTCTCCCTGGCGAGAGGTCCCCCTGCTCAGAGAGTCCGCCAGGCAATTTTCCACCCTCGGGATGTACACAGCTGATATGCAGGGGACATTGGCCTCCGCCCAAGTCATGATCAGAGACGCTTCCTGGAGGGTACCCTTGCTCCGGGTCCCTCTCTGATGATTGATGTAGGCAACTGCCGTCTGGTTGTCCGAGGGCTCCTGAACAGGCAGGCCCCGAAGGTGAGTAGTCAAGTGAGCCAGCACTAACCTGATCGCCCACAGTTCCAAGACATTGATAGGCATGTGGGCCTCCTGAGGACCCCACCTCCCCTGGAACCGCAGGGACTTCCAGAAACCCCCCCAACCTGACAGACTGGCATCCGTGGTGACCGTCTCCCAGGGAGGGGTAAGAAAGGATCTGCCCCCCCCCCAACAGGTTCCTTGAGTCCATCCACCACAAGAGGGACCTCCTGACCCGAGGGGAGAGCACACAGACCCCGTCCAGGGACGCTGGGTCCTTGTCCCATACTGACAATAGGTGAAATTGCAGAGGTCTCAAGTGGAACTGAGCATAAAGGGACCGCTTCGAAGCATGCCACCATCAGGCCCACCAGCTGCATCCCCTGCCTGATGGAGGGATGAGGACAAGATAGGAGGAACCGAGCCTGTGCAATCAACTGTCCACCTTCTGTTGAGCCAAGGAAAATCCTTGCCTGAACTGTATCCAGATTCATTCCTAGGAACGGAGTTACCAAGGAAGGGGACAGTGAGGACTTGAGGTGGTTGATCACCCATCCAAATGACTCCAGAGTGGACACCACCAGCTTAGTATCCAACTCTGCCTGATGTAGAGATTGGATGACATTCTCATCACTTCCCAGATAGGGAAGCACGCGGACACCCCGATATCTGAGCAGAGATATCACACCCGCCAGCACCTTGGTGAACACCCTGGGAGCTGAAGTGAGATCAAAGGGCAACGCCACAAACTGGTAGTGTGGATCCATCAGAGCGAACCTGAGGAACCTTTGATGACCTGGGAATACAAAGACTATGAAGGTAAGCATCTTTGATGTCCACAGAAGTCATGAAATCCCCTTGGCGCAGGGAACTGATGGCAGAGCGCAGAGTTTCCATGCGAAAGCGCCTGCCCCTGACAAATTAGTTGAGGATCTTTAAGTCCAGGATGGGCCTGACTGAACCATCTTTTTTGGGTACTGTGAATAGGTTGGAATAAAAGCCCTTGCCTTTTTTTCTTAAGGGGACCTGGCAGATGACCCCCAGCTCCAGGAGGCCTTGCACTGCTTGCACTAGCTCCTGAGCTGACACAGGGTCCTGAGGAATCCGGGATCTGATGAATCTTGGAGGGGGGCAGGCAGCAAACTCCAACTTGTAACCGGAGGACACTACCTCATGAATCCACCGGTCTGAGACATGAAGCCTCCAGACGTGAGCAGAGTGCTGCAGTCATCCCCCCACCCGGATGGGTGAGGGCGCCCCATCATGCCTGAGGGGGCTTGGGGGATGATTTTGCTTTGGGACGTCCACAGCCTCTGCCCCTACCCCAGAAATCTCCCCGGGACCCAGGAAAGGAAACCCCCCTCCCCTGTCTGGCACCACGGTAAGGGGAGGAGAAGGAACCCTGACACTGAAAGGGCCGAGATTGCCGCCTGTGCTGGAATAACCTGCCTCCCTTAGCAAAAAGGTCCAGGCGGTCCCCAAACAGGCGCAGTCCTTTGAAGGGAAAAACTAGTGAGGGCCTTCTTGGCAGCGTTGTCAGCAGCCCACTGGCGCAGCCAAACTGAGCGGCGTATAGCCACCACAAGGGCAGATGTTCTGGCACACATTCTGATGGTATCATCCATTGCAGAGGGCACAAAATTTACAAAAACATCACAACTGGAGAGTGCATTGAACACCTCACAAGGCAAATCATCAGGGGCACTATCAAGTATATTTCTGATAAAGGTTCTAGTGGCCAGCTGGTCAATGCGCCGGTCCTCAGCATCCCAAAGGGTAGTAGAGTCAGGGGAATGCATGACAGAGGTGTTAGATAGCCCTAGGACTGTGGCATCCACCTCGGGAGGGGATGACCAACACTTTACCACATCAGCCGGAAAAGGATACTTCCTATCCCAACTTTTAGGAACCCCGGGAAGTTTACTGGGGCACTCCCATTCCTTGAGCACAAGGTTATGGAAATGTGCCTGCTCAGGAAATTCCAAACGTGATTTTGCTGTATGGAAAAGCTCCCCCCTTTGCCTGGGAGACGCAACAGGGGGAGATATGAACAGGACCTCAAAAATCTGGGTCAATAATCTGTCAGTGTCATCCGGGCCCCAGGGGTCAGAGCCAGAATCGTCATGACCCCTTGGCCTCTCATCAGATGAGCCCGAGTCAGAAAAAAGCTCCCCTTCAGACAGGGTATAGCCACACAGATTAAAAAACTCCTCAGTTTCCATAGGGAAAATAGTGACATTAGGCATTAAGTGCCGCTTTTTAGCAGGGGCCTTATGCGCCAAGGTATTAGCAATTAACTTCTCAACACTAGCCAGTCTAGAAGACACATCAGGCTGAGAATCCCCACTAGTATGCAACTCAGCAGGAGTGAGATTTAAGCTTGGGGGAGTAGTGAAAAGAGGTGCAGCCACTGGCAGGCCAGATTGCAATGCAAGCACCTGCTCAGCACAGGGTACACAGACTTGCGCCTTGTCAGCGTCAGCATGAGGCTGCCCACACGCTACACACAGCCGGGCTTGTCCCGAAGGAACCCCGGTCGCATTATCCTGGGATGCCTCCATATTGTGATTATAGCGGCACTATAGGCCGATAGGGATTAACGCTATACAGCAACCCCGGATGCCCCAATAACCCGCTAGGGAAGTGGGAGTATTACACAAGACCTAACAAGTTAATAACTAATAGAGGGCCGGGAGGAGCCAAATGGTTCGCCCAGCCTGAAAAGACATAATAGGAGGAGACCGTAGGCACACAGTAATAAAGGTAGAAAAAAATACAGCCGCCCGCGAGGGCACTTACGGACCGCGGCAGGTAGAGGTCCGTCGCGCATGGGCCAACCAAGCAGGTTAAAGATGGCGTCGGTACACCTCGAGGGGCGGGCCTGTATTAGCGATGACGCGGAGCGTGCCATAGATGGGCCCCGCCCCCCCCGAAGAGCGCGAAGCCAGGACGTGACAAGCAGCCAATGACGGCGCACCAGCGCCTGAGGTAACGCCGCCGCCAGGCGCGGAACATAGTGACATAAAAAGCACGCGGAGGCGGCAATTTTGAAAACAGTAAGGGAAATCAAGCCAGCGCGGCGGCTGAAACAAGGAAGAAAGAATAAAATATAAAGGTGTAAAACACAGAATGCATAGCATACACATTTACACCCCCCCCCTCTTTTCCCCCGAAGGCTACAAGGAGAATGAGGGAGGACAGTGGCCACTTAAATAGGGCCCACCGATAGGCAGGGGCAAGGGGCAATAGTGCGGGAGGGGCATCCCATAGAGGCTCACCATAAGCCTGAACCGCCTACCCTTTGGTGGGGGATTGCGGTGGAGCAGCGCTCCTATGCACCTAACAGCGGTGCTGCCTACCTTCACCCGACCAGCGCAGCCAAGGCTGGGAGGCATATTACTAATGGAACGGGTGGGAATAGTCCTACAGGACTGCAGGCTAATAGCCCCGCTCACCTGCGAGTAGAGAGCCATTTCTCGTCCTTCGCAGTCCAGACTGCAGAGAAATTCTGGGGATTTGTGGGAGGTCCCTGGGTATTTGAGGGGCCGGGAGGAGCCTGTTTTCGATGTCTCTGCAGTCCAGCGCCATCTGGCGGAGTAAAACCCACTTGTAAGTAATCTTTCTGGAGCAGGACGTACTGTATACTAAGAATATGTGGGTTTTGGTCCACTGTAAGTGTCAGCCTACCTAGAGATTCACCCTCTGTTGCCAGACCAATCTTTTAATATTCTGGGCTATACATGTTCAACAAGACATTTTCCCAGGAAAATTATATACTGTTTTTTAAAGTTTGGGCCTTAATGCAAAATGTCTTGGTTGTCATTTTGCTAGTGTTTGCTTGTTATTTTTGGGTGAAATATGCATTAAAAAATCTATTTTTGTAATGTTTTTTTTTGTAATAAAAATGTACATTTTTCAATATCATATTGCACGTAAAAACCCCATTTCTCCTGGTTACAACGGTACCACATATGTATTGGTAGACGCCATGTCCTACCCAGGAGACTCCCCCAAACTCAAACCATGCTTTAAGAGATTTTCAGATAAAATACAACTGCTATACGCAACTTGTAGTTTTCAAGCAAAACAACCCTTTACATCTGGAATCCCCCACAAACAATATATTCTTTGTACATACCTCAAGCTTTCTAGGTGTACCAGGCTTATTGAAGTGAGCACAGCTTTCTAGAAGTAATCTCTTCCTATTTGATTGAATAAAAAAGGAAAAACAAAGCCACATTTTCCCAGTCTGACCACCTCCACTGGGGGTGGCTACAGACCATGGTATACTACTTGATGATTATACCTTTCTAAAAGAGCAGCCTATGAGAGATCAGGTGAATGGCAGGTAAAGGAAGTATGCTTTGATTTTATACTTAGCATTCAGATGCATTTTCCCCTTAAAGTGGACCAATCACTGGCTCGGCTGGCTAAAAGACTCCAGGGCCGCTAATTAAGTGCACCTGTGGCATCCCAATTCGGGATGCCCCACTCTGTGAACCCACCGCATGACCTATGAGTACATTCCTGCAGCTGAGACATGCTTCCGCAACCAGCCATTCAGATGGGCTAGGTGCACAGTGTGGCATAAAGTGCTAATTGGACGAAAGCCTGCATATGCGCAGTGGCGAAAAGTAAGTTAGATGAAGGTGGTGCTGTGGATATCGCCTATCTGGATTTTAGCAAAGCCTTTGACACTGTACCACATAAGGAGCTCATAGATAAGTTATTGAAGGTAGGACTCAATCCCTGGATAGTTCAGTGGATTTCTAGTTGGCTGAAGGAGTTTGTGGGACTCCTGGGGGGTTCCTCCCCGCGGGACATCCCGATTTTGGATGCCCCGCGGGGAGGGATCTGATCCCCCCTGGGTGTTGGTCCACTTTAATGTTGTGCAATCTGAACAAAGGCGAGTTACAAGTGGTGTACAAGTAAATACTATAAAAAAAAAAAACCCTTAAATGTCCCTTAAAGGGTATTGCACAAACTGTACGGAATTCGTTACAGCCATTCTCTAGACTAGTCTTTTCCATAGACAGTCCTTTATTTGTTGAAGGCAGTAGCAAATTTCTGATCAAACAAATGGAAGCCAAAATAGGTTTAAAATATCATATTCTACTTGCCAGACCTTTTTTGAGCAGTAAATCTATTTATTATCTAGGGGATCGATAAGAACCCCAAATCTTCAAAGGCTAACCCTTCTTCCTTAGAGACTTTGGCACAAGGGCATCCAACCTAGGGCATTTTCCCCAAAACACTGAATCAAGTACTGACCGGGCCCGATACTGCTCAGCCCCTGAGATCAGACGTGGGTGGCATGGCCCATAGGTCTTGAGATAGTAAATATATTCTAAGATGGATCCTATATTCTAAGATGGATCCTTCCATTTGTCCATAATCGTATCCTTTAAGAACTATAAAAAGGAAATGAATAGGAAAAGACAAGGTGCCAAGACTGGATAAAAGCCCAACATGACCATACTATGGGCCTGAACCCTTTCCTTTTATCCCTATGGATAGGTAAAAAAGAAAAGGCAAGTCTTCCAGAGGGAATAATACCTTCCTTTGGCTGAAGTTATAGAACCAGAGGCCTGATATTTCCCCTTCCTAGAGAGAGAACTCCCCCCCCTCCACCACCACCATGTGACCGGATAATAAGAGGGATTCAAAGCAACCTGTTGTAGTTTAGGAAAATACAACCTGCTTACCCGAACCCTCCGGGACCATCTGGCCCCAAGGTGAAGAAGTAATCTGTTCTATCAGTTTTCTTTACCCGCAATAGATCGTAATTACGCTCCTTTATCAAACATCTTAACAGAGGGGTTCCATATAGGAATCTAAAAGCCCTGTTAATCACATGGGACAACTCCTATTTTTAATTAAACATGCCCAAAATAGACACTTAAATAAAAGTGCCTTACCGGGCAAGGCTGAGCCTCCTTCTCCCAGAATCGGCAGTCAACGGAGTAGCTTTAACAGAAGTTTTGGTCCGCATTATGGATTTATGCGGAAGTATTCCAGACAGAGCGGTTTTCCATTGGATCTGACATAGGCTTCACCATGTAGATATTCTCCGTTCAATATGCCATCTCTGGTATGAGGCACAAAGGATTAGCTTCCTGAATCCTTACAATCATTTTAACCCCTTTTATATTAAAAAGGAGAGGCCAATACATCTGTGCTGCCCCTAAAAAGCTCTAGCACATGTTTCCGAAAGCAGAAGAAAATTCCCGGCGCTGTACAATTACGTCACAGCGCCTGGGAGGAAGAAGCCCATTCCCTATCTCCTGAGGGACGCCTAAATTAAACCCGACACCGCTCGCGCTTGTACCTGTTCGCGTCCCTGGCTGTGAGGGGAGAAGAGGTCCGCCGGAGCAGCTATGTGTCTGCTTGCAATTCCCGAAGAAGATCTCCAGGATTCCTGAAGAATTGCCCAGGAAATCCACCATGCGGCCCGAGTCTTCCTCCGAACTGTCACTGCCACCAAAGTTAAGAACGTTAAACCGCACTAGCAAAACCCGGCGGGAAAGAGAGAGCGAGAACGCGTCATTCCCCTCTCTTCCCCGCCTCTTAAAGGTAAAGCATCCAAATTCAAATACAGGTAAAAAAGAAAATCGCCTGGAAAAAAGTTCCAGTGCAACCATCCTTAGGGATTACTTCCCTATGACCATATCCTTAATCTCTTTTTTTGGGGTCCTGCCACCCCAGCTTCTTCCAAAAAAATCATCCTCAGTAAGGAGGGAAATTTAGCTTTACCCCCCTTTGATAAAAAATCAAAGAATGGGATCTTGGCCCAGAATCCCTGAGGGTATCCCGGGCCCCTGGCGATAATAAAGCCTCCAGGACCGAGAAAAGGACCCCCTGCGTAGGCCCATAGCACAAGAATACTTACCTAAACCTTCCTGGTTCAGGAGCTAGTGGTCTGGCTCCTAGCCTCACGGAGGAACACGGAAACAACTGGGGAATAGAAGGAGGAGTCAAGACTTTATTCTGTCTGGTGGTCACGTGTTCCCCTTGGTGGGAGGAGCCTGGAGGTCTCAGGCGTATGCTGCCCGAAGGATGTTTTGAGAAAAAACTTAATTATAGAACAAGGGGACACAACCTGAAGCTAGTCGGAGGAAAGATCAGGAGCAATGTTAGAAAATATTATTTTACAGAAAGAGTAGTAGATGCTTGGAACAAACATCCAACAGAGGTAGTTGAAACATCAACAGTCACTGAATTTAAACATGCCTGGGATAAGCACACATCTGTCCTAAGATAAAGAGAACATACAGTATACACATAAGGGCAGACTAGATGGACCATATGGTCTCCTTCTGCCATCAACTTTCTATGTTTCTATCTGGAGGGTTTCACACAGTAGGGCATCCCAATCTGGGCAAAATGACCAGTCACTGAGATCCTGGTGATTGGTCCATTTTTAGAGCACATGGAGAATGAAGTGCATTATAAAGCTTTTGTCTCTAGCAGCAGCTTATTTCTATTCCTGCTGAGGCATGTCAAAACCTACTCAAAGCCTACTGAAAGCCTGGAGTCACTGAAAAGGAGAGGCAATGTCTAGATGTATTTCCTCTGTAAGGGTCTGCTAGGGCTCCAACATTTTCGATCTTAGGAGCCAATAAGTTCTAATGAGATGGAGGAGACTGTTGTGGGTGTCAAAATGTTAGTTTGGCTATTGTAACAATAGGTACACTGGGCATTGCTCTGCAATCACCTGTTTCATGTAAGGGATGAAACTGCGGGTGGATTCCTTTCTCCAGATAAATCCATAATTGGGAGCATTTGTGTGTTTCTCTTTTGGTCACTACGTAGCTGGCAACAGAACCTGTAACTGTAAAAACAAACCAAAGTCCATTGTCAAAGCCTTAGTCAAGATAACATACTTTAGTGAACTCGTACTAAATTGGGTTAGGGTCTCTGGCTTCTCCTTTGATGTTTGCTTTTGCCACCACTGCTTTTGGTCATGGAAGCAGGGGAGCATCACTGGCCATGTCAGATGCTTATCAGTGAGGGATGGTCAGTTGCGAGTGCACTGTCAGCACTGAGACTGATGCACAGGATCAAACATGCTGGAGATGCACTAAGTATAGACTGTAGATTCTATGCCTTGATAAACCCTAAAGTAATCTTCTATCAGCATGAGAAAAGTGGGTGAACTTCTCCCAAAAGCTGGACTTTAAAGAATTTCCCAAACTAAAGTAAGAGAAGAATAGTGTTGTAGTGTAAAATAACCCCACATGTAGGGATTAGGCATCAGCTGGTGTTCAAATGTACTATTCAATTAATAGTATTCCAACAAGATCATCTGCTGATCATCCTTTCAAGCTGAGAGCCCCATTACAGTTTTTTCAAGCTAGGCTATAGCTTTTAGCGCTATTTAGGGCTAAGCCAGCAAGTTAAAGGAAAACTCCTGTTTTGTCAGGTTTTTGGTGTTCTGCCTTATTGTTTTCCTCTTCTGGGTTGTAAAATAAACATTGGGGTTAGGGTTGTGCCACCAGACCTGAAATTTACATATCAGCATGCTGTTTGCAAGTGGGCTTTCCTGGCCTTAAGTAAAAACTACCAGACTTGCAAATGTCAGAATCCTTCCACTGTAACAGGTGAGTTCTTTAGCAGCTTTGGCTAAATCACACACTGGTAATTTCCTCTCCAGATGAGAACGCTGCCAGTAACCTTATAGTTACTAGCAAAAGTGTGATCTCCCCATCTACCTATACTATCTGTAGAGTTTGAATTCATGGAAAAAAATGGGTTAAACCTATTATCTCTGCATCAGCCAATCAGATGATAAGCAAGCCAGTCAGGAAGTTTCTGATATGCACTCGAAAAACACCACTTTGGTGTACATTGCTAACATAAACACATTGTTGCTTTGTTGCTACAGAAAACAGGTTTCTTTTATAACACCAAGTTATAAACAAACAAAAAAGAAACAAAAATCAACGATAAGTTCAGAACATCATTGTAGCGCACAATAATAGAAACTTTTAAAAAGACCATCAAAAGTGCAATTAACCTTTAAATGAAGGTTTTGGTGTGGTCTCCTTTCTCCCATCATGTGAATATCCACGTTACCTGGCAAGGGATGCATCTTCCAGCTTGGGTCCCCCTTCTGGGCGAGTATTAGGGGTGCCAAACCCGTTCAGTTGTGGGGTAGTGTCTGGTGGAGGGGGTGGAGACAGCAGATAGTAAGCAGGTCAGGGCCCACTGCAGAATGGACTGTAAATGCTCCGCTTGGTTAGTGCAGTTGCAGAATGTTACCCGAGTGGTGAAGCCCACCGTGAAGTATTGAACTAGGTCGATGGGCAGGTTTGGCCTGATACTTCCCCTATGGAGGGGCGGTTCTCAGGGAGGCAGCGGTGAGGCTGTAGAACATCATTGTAGTGCACAATAATGGAAACTTTTAAAAAGGCCATCAAAAGTGGAATTAACCTTTAAATGAATGTTTTGTTTGCTTCCAGGGGGTTAGGGATGCTCAGGATGCGGTGTCATATAGCAAAAACTGCTGCTCACTTGTATTCACGTTGAAGGAGCCCCCCCAAGGTGTTTAGTCTGCAGAGTAACAGAGGCTGATTATTAGCAGATGGGAATCAGTTGACTACATTTTTCTTACCCACAGACAGCAGTATATTCCATTTCATAGGATATGGCAGCCTCTTCTTTAGAGCAATTTGGATCAGCATGGCAGCTCCAGTGCCTGGAACAAAGATGTGTAAGGCAAATTTGGAAATGGATCATGCAAATCCAAACACAACTGTCGGTTGTTGCTTGGATTGCTGTAAATATTCAAAAGTAATAGCAGAACTTGTCATTTTCCCACAATCCAATTCTGTTCCTGTCGCCAATATAACAATAGTGTCAATAGTCTCATAATCCCTGCAGCTCACCAAGCATGTGTTGTACTAGACTCCTCTCTCGCATCCACACATCATATCTAGTCACTAGCCACCTCGTGTCATCTCCTACACCTCTGCTCATCTGCTGTTAGCGCTGACAGTCAGTGCCCTCATGTTTATCAGTGGTGTACAGTCATGTGCTGCACCACTGTTTCCAGTAAAAACTAGAGACTTCCTGTAAGCATGGGCAAACACAGAAGATGTGCTGGGGGTGTGCTCTTAGTACCAGCAATTGAATTGGGCCAAAAGGGAACAATCCTGCAGGAAGTAAGGCAAGTATAGTCTTTTACATGTGCTTTGAAAAAAACACAAAAAAAACAAAACTGTTTTGACCATACTGAGTCTGAAGGAGCGATATTACATAAATAGTGATAGCTGTAAGACTGGAACATGAAATAGAATAGAGATCTGGGCCTGAGAGATATATTTAAGTGTCAAATAAAAATGTTGTAACCGACAGACCTGTAGAAGACAAACAATGACTGTATGACAACAAATACTCAAATGAACATATACAGTATAACATAGTGCTGGGCTGTTATGGATGAAATTGAGAGAGAATGAAGAGTTCTCTTAATGTATCAATGTGACATATCTAAGGATTTTTTTTTACAGTTAAAGGTGTGGTGCGACAGTTATGGGAGCAGTCCATGACAAAGAGAACCAGGGGGATTGCACAACTCAGTCACAGAGAAACGGTTACACAGGTGTAGCAGAACTGAATGACAAAATGTGAAAGGACACTGTAACAGTCATGGAGATACTGTGTAAGGCACAAGCCACTATGTAGCAGGCATACAGTATATGGAAGAGGCATTGTAAGTTGGAGGAAGCCCCTGTGTGAGATTGAAAGATCATGCCTGTGTTTACACATACAGCCAGGGCCACCCTTAGGATGGAAGGTGCTCTGTGCAAGACTACAGGATGGCAACCCCCCCAAACAATTTTGCTCTTCCTCACTACTGGCTTACTGTTGTGTGATGAAGTGGCAGCCGGTGGGGAGGCAACGCAAGTAGAGGAGATCCTCTGGTATCAGGCATGATGCTAGGGTCAAATGGATTACTTTAAAGTGGACCAAAACCAGTCATTGTTAGGCCTGAAATCTAAAAGACTCCAGTGCTGGCTGATTCCCAATCTCTGGGGCATTCCAATGTGGGATGCCCCACTGTGCAAAACCAACCGGGACTGCTGGTATACTTACCTTGCAAGCAATCCAATGGCACATTCAGGAACCTAATCCGCAGCTTTCTTGGCTGATGCATTGCCACACTGGAAGGAAACCAGGGATGCAAGGCGCTACCCTGCCGGCTCTGTGAACATTTCAATAATATATAAAGCTTGGAGTTCTGATTGGAAGAAAGCTTGTGCTTGTGCCGTGGTTTGCTTGCATGGTAGGTATACTGGCGAACCCAGGGGTTTTACACAGAAAGGCATCCCACATTGGGATGCTCCAGGGATAAGGAATCCGCTGATTGGTCCACTTTAAAGGGCAGAACAGAGGCGAGCATGGCACCCCTTCCTTTGTGCACCCCAGTAGCTCTAAATGACACCCCCCCCCCCCCCAAGCGAGAGAACAGGTGGGGGGGATAAAAAAGGGGCAGGCAATGGCAGCTGTTCTGGTGATTACCTTCATGCCGAAGAGCCAAAGAATTCCGCTGGAGGGGGAGACCTTGACAGGGGGCCCACTTGGGGCTGTCTGTGGGTGCTAAAGTTGGTAAAGCATTTGGGGGTGCTACCTCCCCCTACCAGCTGCTGTTGACGGGTATGTTGCTTACACAGCACACAGGGGAGTCCCTAGTGCAAAAAAGGGGAGGGGACAAAATGAATATGGTACAGTTTAGAGAAAACATGTAAAATTGATATGATAATTAAGGTTATACTTAGCCCGCTTGTTGTCCCATTGTCTCGGGTTTCAGAGCTGCAGAGAGAGGCAGCCAATCTGGACAGTGGAGGGTTGTTTCTGTTCTTGGTCCACCGAAGGTTGATTGATGGACCAGATCAGCTGGGTGGGGACTGAAAGCTGAATGAGGAAGTGATTTTCCTCACTAAAGAGACATACAGAGGCAGAAGCACAGCACTAAAGCCACTGAATGAACAATGTAAACTACTGATATATTTTTTAACATTTCACTTGCCAAATGGGAATGAGTTATAATCCACCGTGTTTCTTTTTCTAATAGGGCCTTATAATTATCTCCTCCTCATGAGTGGATATGTAATCTGTTGATCACTGTGAACTTGAAAATATTGGTGTCAATATTGTGTTTGGTCCATGTGTGTCTAGCTAGGGAACTACAGGAATGTCTGTTTTTTAGGAATCTCTGTGTAAAGGGGTGTATAGTTTTACCTATATACAACGTCTCACATTGACTTTTCACCAAGTATATTACATATGGTGTGTTGCAGTTGCCGAAATAGTATGTTGGTGGGAGGCGTGTCTGTTTGAGTTGGACTGATTGGTTGTTCATGACAAACTTGCAGGCTATGCAGGAGCCGCAAGGGAAGGTGCTCTACCATCCACAGTGCAGGGGGCGTGGCCATGTAGCCGGACAGAGCAGACCTGCGGCACGTGGGCTCAAGCAAAAATCCTGTTATAATCCCCAGATCCTGGTTTGTACTCCCATGCTCCAACGCTCAGGACCCCCCTTAGACCTACCTGAATACCATCTACAGTGCTCCTTGGTTTTGGCACTACAGTGGCCCGACACCAGTTTATCCCATATTAATGGGGGTCTGCAGTATGTAACTGGCGGTTTAGTGCCCATGGTATTGCCCAAATCTGGAATATCTCTGGAGGATAGTGCTGATTTAGTCATGGTAAGTACTGTGGTTATGAATCTGGTCCTGGTATTGCCAGTATTGGGGGATCTGTCTCTTTTAGTCAGTAGGTCTGTTCTAGGGCATCCAGTCGCTATCTGAGAAGGGGAGAGAGGGTGTGTGGAATTTTTATTGCTCACACACCAGCCCAGAAAGTCGGTTTAATATCAGAGCTTGTGATGTGTCCAGTCTATGGGGGATAGGGTCTCTTCCATTTAATGCTCTATTAAGAGGTCCTCAAGGTCTTTTAATGTCCTATAGTCCTTACATGATCAATCCCTCCAGTTATGGATAGCTATGTAAACTGGCGGTGCAGGTTTTGAGTACATTACTTGTAGAGTCAGATTCCTGGTGAAAAGGTGCAGGTCCTTGATGACATCAAACTTAGTTGGGCTGTATGTGGGAAAAAGTCCTAGGGGTAGCACTGATGTTTGTGTTTCGGTTAGTGGGAAATCATCTAAATTCACAATGGAAAAAGTGTCTGGGGGGCATACTGGGGTGCTAATGGGGGTTTCTTGGGTAGAGGGGGGTGAAAATTTAGGGAAGGGGTTAGAGAGGCCTAAGAATAAAAGCTATAAAGCAGTTGGTGGGGCTGGAATATCAGCGACAGCAGACAATAGAGCTTCTGATGTCGGTTGGCGCAGGTGGCTTGATTTTCTGTTCTTACCTGTGATAAGGGTGGCCACTCCCTTCATAAATGCTTGTGACTGGCATGCAGCATATCCGGACAGCCCCTAAAACATATAAGATTATGCTATTGAAAGCATTTGTACATAGTTATAATCAAGCAGAATGTAGAAAATGTTAATCTTGCAGAGCCTTGTGGTTCTCCCACCACCAAAACAAGCACACACAGTAGGGGCTGCTATCAGGGATCAGTACAGATATAGGCTGGAGGGCCATTCCTAGACTGACCAGGACCCTCCCTTGCAGTTTATTGGCTGCATACACAGATATACATAGTTTATTTCACTGCATTACGTGTGCAACACCGCGCTTATAATACAATTGTGATAACTAAATGTGAAAAACTCAAAATAATGCTCTAGAAACAGCTCAACGTGTTTGGAATGTTCCCAAAATTCCCAATCAAACGTGCTAAAGAAAACACAGAGCTACTCATCAATAAAATAATTTTTCTCAATCATCAATTAGCATGAAGAAAAAAGTGTAAACCAAATTATAAAGTCAATAAAAAGTGATGTGCTGTAAACACATATTTCCTCTTTTTATTCTTCTTTCATCCACTTCCCAAAGTGCTTATCATTAATCTTCTGTGCTCTTAACACCCATATGTGCAAATCCTTACCAGAGAACCATCATAGATAAGGCCAAATTGAATAGTGTATATATGTCCTCCCCGCAAGGCTCGGTCGCCAATTTGATCAAGGATCATCCACATCCACTTGTATTTCAGAGGATAAGTATTTTGTCATAAACTCTCAGGATGTGTTGTATTAGTCAATCACAACCGCACATAGAGGGAGACATAAAAATATGTAGAACTAGTGCAATAACGTTTAAAAGGTTTAATGGAGATAAAGGGTTTAAAACCACACTCACAATTTAAATATAAAAATCCAGCATGTCAGCTCACTTAGAGCAATATGAATAGAGCGGATCTCACCACCAACTTTTAATGTTCCCGTCGGCATATTTCACTGCATTGAAATGTTCTTTTCGATTGCTCAAAAGAAGGAAGGGTGAGAGGGTTTGGGGATGACCTGGTTCAGGGACAGGATGAGGGAAGAAGCCGTCGATCATCTTTTCGGTGGTAGCCCATAGTGCCCAGAAACACTTGGCGAATTGCACTAGGGAGAAAATTCCACTGTTGGGGTAGATCTGGTCTCCCAGTATATTCTCGGCCTTTGTCCAAACCTGCTCTTTGTAAATAGTCTGCAGAGAAGGGCGTTCTGGATTAAGCATTCAGCAGGTTTGCACCATCCTCTGCAAATGTAGATCTTCATATAAGGTTGGTTATACAAGTGGGATGGGTGTTTGAGGATATGACTATTTGGTTTGCAGTTAATGGTCTGGCATGCTCTGTAAAAAAAGTGCTGAATGCAAGGAGCACTTTAACCACCTGCTATGTCTCATCATTAGGGAAGAGTGCATTTTGAAACTATAGAGTCACTTGAATGGGCCCGGGACATTTGGATTAGCTCCAGGGGTTGTATGAGTGGGTACTTGGCTGCTTTGTGTGACTCTTGAATGGTCAAGAACAGCAGAGCAATATGGGTATGAATACATAATGGTCCCTTTTAGCGGATCAAAACCTGTGTGGCCAGCCCTGGAGTCACGGCGGCTGGCCTTCTCTTGGGGCTACCCAAATCAGGACAAGTCGCGCTAATCTCACCTTTGCCCTGGCTCTCCTGGCGAGGTCATCAATGCTGGCATTCTCCAGCATATCAGGGCTGAAGAATGACCAAGCCATTCAAATAGGCTGGAGCGCTCCAAAATCTAAAGGGAACTTGGGATGCGGCCACTCCTTATTGCTGAGCTCTGTGTCTAAATAGATCCGTATGCCAGGCATTAAAGTGGACCAAAACCCAGGATTTTGACTATCCGGGACTTTGGTCCTTTCCCCCGGGGCACCCCGATCATGGGTGCCCTGCTGTGTGAAGCCCCCCCAGATCGCCGATGCCCACTCAAATATGCCCAGTCCTATGGCACATGCGCGGTCTCTCATCCAATCAGCAAGCTCGGAGTTGCTGACTTCACATCGTCTAAGCCTTCATCTAAGGCCAGCGGCTCCATGCCTGCTGGTGGATGCATCCCTCGCTTCCTTCTAACAGGGAGTGTGCTCGCACCAGCCATTTACAAATGCCTGGTGCAAGCACGCTCCCTGCTAGAGGGATAGCAGGGATGCGGCCGCGCCTCACGCATGTGTCGTTGGACCAGGAAACAAGATAAGTGTTTGGGTGATCTGGTGGGTTTCACACAGAAAGGCATCCCGATCTTGAATGCCCCGGGGGGAGGGAATCAGCCATGGGTTTTGGTCCACTTTAATATGCATGACATACAGCGCTGATGGGACGAGAACAGGCGCATGCACTGTGGGACAAGGAAAAGGCATGCTTTTTTGGGCGATTCAGGGGATACACATAGTGGGACAAATTGTGATCCCCCCCAGGGCAAGGATCAAAACCTGGGATAGTAAAAATCACAGATTTCTTTCCACTTTAAATGATAGGAAAGCAACACCCATTCCTGTTATCAGCAACTTATTTCACTTTCTTTCCGAGTCACTGGCTGTCTGCGAATGACTTAGCTAGGATATCATGTCACAACTCTAATAATAGCTTATCGCAAATTATTTTAGGATCTAAAGCTTCCTGTGCTTAGGAATTCCAGAGTGAGCAATCAAAGGCAATGTATACCCACCAGACAGTGCAGTATTTTGCAGCATTTGCTTTCAGTCAGGGCACGTTAAAGCAGACCAAGACCCTTAACACCCCCCCCCCCCTCACACACACACACACACACACACACACACACACACACACACCTTGAGTGATGCTGCATGATTGGCAGTGATTTGGTTTTATAAAAAAAATAAAAAAACTTTATTGGCAGCCATAGCCATGGCCAGCTGGCAGATTTGACATCGTCTTAGGCACAGGATCAAAATGGCTGGGCCAGGAAAGCATCCGTGGACCGTGAAAGTCAGTGGGGCCCCCGGGAAAGAACAGGATTTATGTGGGTGGCTCAGGGGCTTTCACATGGCCCCTGGAGACAGCCAAAAGCCTGCCCTGGAGTCTAAAAGTCACTTGCAGGCACTGATCCACTTCTGTCCTCCATAGCTTCTCCATGCAGAGCCGGCATATTCATACCTACCGATAAGGGAGAACAATCCCCTTACTCCCCCAACACGCATACTCAATTCACTGCAATGGAGAGGACATGCCGAACCCACATTGCCATGCCTCCTTCATTGCAATGCCAGGAATAGGGCCCCAAGGACACCACCAAGCGAAGCTGTTAGCACTTGAAAACGGAATCACTGGCTCTCCGACCTTGGTAAATATGAAGATGCCGGCACTGAATGGTGCTTTTGTCTGGACAATCCTTCTAGACAGGGCATGGGTGCATAAACTTTTTGGTCTAATAGCGGCAGAGTCTTATTTTGCTACTTCACGTAGCCACAATAAAATTTTAGCAGTGAAAATGCAAATATTTTATGCAGGCAAGCTTTAAAGTAGATGTGCACAAATATTTTTTGGTCTAGGGGCCACATTGTCGTATTGTTCAACTTCAAGGGGCCGCAAAAAAACGTAAGCGCCAAATTCCGTTATATATATCGAATGGTGAGCAGAGGTGGTAGGAAGAGGTGTGGTGAAATGAAGTGGAAGAAGTAAGGTTACCAGAGGTGGGTAGATGAGAAGGAGTGGGCAAAGGTAAGGCAGGGAAAGGTTATTTCAGCAGAGTTTAAGTGGAAAGAGGTGAAGTGAGCAGAGGTGGGTAGAGGTAGGCACAGGTGAGGTGGGCAGAGATGAGATAGTAAGAGAAGTGATGGGTAGAGGTGAGGTGGTAAGAGGTGGATAGAGATAGGTAGAGGTGAGGAGAGCGCAGGTAAGATGGGACAAGGCCGAAAGAGGTGAACATAGGTAGGTAGAGGTAAAATGAACACAGGTAAGTAGGTGGGCAAATGTCAGATGGGCAGAGGTGAGCTGGGATGAATCTACTTTGGCATCTCCAGACACAGGCAGCACAAACAACATTCCAGTAGCACGTGTGTCACCCACCTCTACAAAAAAGTTTATCTGTGACCCACTTTCTGCTTCAGAAATTAGAGACACGCTGCTCTCTAGTGGTCAGCCGTTGCACTGCAAAGGAAGCTCTGCTCACTAACTCCTTAGGGGTGCTGAAAGTAAGGGTAGCAAGGACAATGTGGGCCTGACCTCAGGAAGAAACAGACCTCACTGGGCTTCACTGTCACCAACCTAGAACTCCAATCAGAACACAGTGTCAGACTGGGGAGTCTGGGCCCACCAGGAGAATTCTGGGGGGTCCACCTTAAATGCAAATCCTATTCACTTGTTTTAGGGCTCATGCACACAGCTAACTCTATTGTGTGTGAGTGGATCACATGTGCATAGAATAGTGAAATCCAGCATTAACCTGTTTCTGCTCCCCCGAAGGGCCCCTCAGTTCATGGTTTCCTTGGTAACCTGGTGGGCCAGTGATCTACTCACAAACCAAAGCCACCAATCCCTGCGCTTCACTGCCGTTAATATGTTTCTTGAGGTTCCATCTCTGACTTTTGCTATGGGGCCTTGTGAAACCTTTGTACGCCCCTAGGCGTCAGTCAGGGGTTACTTTTCTGCATCTGGCCCGTTTCGCACCTCTCTGGTGCAGCAGTGAGGAGGAAAACGAGGCCGCAAAAAAGTCCTGCCTGCTGCATCTAGGCCTCAAATGCACCCTATTAAAGTCTATGGCCCTCTTTCCCACCTAAGGGGCTTGGCTGCGATAGTGGGGCGATCCTGATCAGCGTCAGAATGCTGCCCATAGCCATCTATGAGCCCGGTAATACCTGTGCTTGGCAATTGTGGAGAGATTAGGATCACCCCGCAAAAGCCCTGCAAGCATAGTTTTTGCCGCAATCACATTTGCTCAATGGGAAATAGCAATTGCAAGCATGAATGTGGCGAAAACACCTGCAAATCGCGGGTGCACAGGCGATAGCCCTAACGCTATTGCGGCACATTGCCTAGGTTTGAAGCCGGCCTATGGGGACGCAAGTGCAGTTTTTCATGCAGTACCGTTTGCAGCACCATAGATTTTAATGGTATTCAGCAGACAGAAAGGTAGGGCACAGGGCTTTTTTTCTAAAACAGAAGCAAACGCATGCAAAAACACCTTCCTGCTGTGTTCTGGCCATAAACACACCCCATTACAGTCTATAGAGGCGCAAATACAAGTGCGTTTTTTATGTGCTACCGCATTCGTTTTGTGGCCCCATAGATTTTAATAGACAGAAAGGCAGGGCATAGAACCCAGAAACAGGGATTTTTTTTTTAAAATACGCAGACGCAAACAGGAACACTAACAAAGACGCAAAATGGAATTCCTATCGCAAAGCGCATGCCTTAAAGGTGTGAACATAGCCTTATAGCGTCGGCATGTGTAGACATTTTTCTCAGGACACTCCGTGACATTCACAGCTGTCTGGCACATGTTAGCAGGATGCGTTTATGCACCAGTGATTGAGGTAAATATTCCATTTTGTGTTTGCATTTATGCATAGGTTATAAAAAAAAAATCCGGTCCTATGCCTTCCTGTCTATTACATCCTTATTAAAATCTACATGCTGAACATGCATTTGTGGCACCATAAACTATGAAGTGGACCAAAACCTGGGATTTTGGTCTCTTCCCCCCAGTTTGGGGTGTTCCACTGTGCGAAACCCCTCAGATCGTCCACTTACTCCTCGGTACTATTTTGGGATGCCCCCAGGGTGAGGGTGTAAGCCTGTCTCATATACTCCAGGGTGGGATTTGGTCTACTTTAATAGGGTTTGCAGCCCGAGTTGGCTTTAGTCCACTTTAAAGTGGACCAACACTCAGGATTTTGACTATTCCCTCTGACACGCGCCCTGCTAGAGAGAAGCGCGAGATGCGGCCTGCACATGCGCCGTTGGAACAGGATTCAGGTAAGGTTTGCAGGCGTCCTGGGGGTGTTTCACACAGTGGGGCATCACCATGTTGGATGCCCCGTGGGGAGGGATTGGATCGGCCCGGGAATCTTATAGACTCCCAGGCTGATCCTGCTGCTGGGTGTTGATCCACTTTGATAGGGTTTACAGCCTGGGAATTTTTGTGGCTACTTTTCCTCTGTCCGCAGCACCACAGAGGACTGAAAGGGACCATAGAGGTGCCATTGTTGGAATTCTTTGTGGTACCACAGCGTCTGCCACAAACACATGAGTCAGTGCCTGACAGGTGTGAACAAAAGCTAAAGACAGAACCAGAGAAAAACTACATTGCATTGGTCAAGTTGGCATCTATGGAAATCAATAAAATGTGTGTAGACATTCTTATTTAGTTTCAAATAAGAAAAATAATAATTCCCTGTATAAAATAAAGATATAATCAGAAAAACCTTTTAATAGGAAGTGCATGCTGGGACTTGCAGTTCCGCTGCAGTTGCGCAGACTGCCAGGGGTAACCCCTGATACAGCGAGGGTCTTCTACATCACCCACCGGGTGTTTGGCGGCCAGTTCATCGTCCACCCGAGATAAGCCCAAATTCACCGGCATGGCAGGGAGGAAGGGAGATCCTTTTGCAGAGTATGCGAAGTAATAAGTGATGTTCTTGTCATTGAACAGACATCTGCACGCTTCCGGGTTGGGTATAAAGAAGCGGCAGCGCCACCTACTGGCCGGGAGGCGCAAGCCATAGATGACATTGCAGAATACGAATCGCTGGGAGCTGACAGCTGATACCTGTACTGGAGACGTTCAGCACCAAGATAGGCTCCTTGCCAGGGGCGTAACTTCATAGGGATGTGACCGCACTGGGGCCCAGGGGTGGGGGGAGGCTTCACGATTGTCACTCATTATATGTGTGCTCACTTGGCATTGTTTAGATAAAGAAAGCAGCATGTGTCTCTGCTGTAGTAATTGGTTTTATAGCTGCAACCAATTGAGTTAAAGAGGAAAAACACACCCAATTTTCACTTTTTGGGGTGTTCTTCTCAGTGGGGGCATTCTGAATTGGGATTAGTGTATGCGCCTATGTCCTTCCTGTTGCTCCCACGATGCAGACTCATGGCGACAATGTGGCGACAAGGCTCAAGTTATATAAAGGTTTTAATGCAGTAAGCACACTAGGCAGTGATAACAAACATTTGACTATGGTGGAATGAATACAAATGTCATTCTGAGAAGTGGGTTACAGGTTACAGTGAGTTACACACAGAGATACAACAGTCAAAGTTACCCTAAAATGCAAATGTAGAGCAGCGATGATGGCCTCTCACAAGGAGGTATGTGAAGAGCATATAGATGGTTCGGGCACCTCCAGCATGAATGCAACGCGACCTCCCCAGAAGTGACCAAGTCCTGGTCACCCATGTCTACCTTTAAGCGCAGTCTCTGCCCCTCCCTCCTTCCAGACACAGGTCCTAGGGAATTCTTTTGAAGCACCATATGCTATCACACCTCCCCAGTGATGGAGGATGCTGGCCCCTCGCTGTCTGACAGAGGTTTTTGATGCAGGGGAACTCCAGGGGGTGACCTCTCTCTCAGACTCAGTGGGGCCTACCCAGCCCAGAGGTGTTGGAGAATCAGCAGGGTGTCTGTGATCTAAGCCAGGGTTCAACTCACAGATGCTAATTTGCCTTTCTGGAGAGATTAGGTCCGGTGCATGTTTATGGCTAGAAAGCCTTAATGCTACAGGGGGCTATAAAGAGTGACATTTGCTAGGAACAGAGAATCTTAAAGGGGGAAGCCGAGCATCAGCAGGAAAATGACATATAATATTTGCTCTCTTCCTCACATCGCCCTGCCCCTCATCACACATTCACTGTAATGGGGCAGGTCGTAGTCCCCTTTTGCACTGCGTTGTAGAGCGTCAAGGTGGCAGAGGAGAAACGAGAGGGGCGAAGCTGACAGTGGGCGGTCCAGTAAGTGTCTTTACACCGCACCAGCAGCAATAGCCTGATGGGACCAAATCCCAGGATTTTGACTATGCTGGGTTTTGGTCCTTTCCCCCAAACAGGGGTGCCCCGCTGTGTGAAACCCCCCAGTTCACTGAGTGCAACTCATTCTGGTCCATTCACAAATGCCTGGCGCGGGCACAAGCCCAGCTAGAGGGATAGCGGGGATGCGACCACGGCTCGCTCATGCGCCGTTGGACCAGGAAGCAAGGTAAGTGAGTGGGGTGACCTGGGGAGTTTCACACAGCGGGGCATATTGATTTTGGATGCCCCGGAGGGAGGGAATGGATCAGCCTGGGAATCTTATAGATGATGATAAATAGTGATAAACATACAGATGATGATAAACTCCTAAAGGAATAGAGCCCAATGTCATTCAGCAGGTCTGTGCATGCGAAAATACTTTGCAACACATGGGCAGTGGAGATCTGACTGAATGCATTGTATTGGATCCAGTCTCAGAATACCACCAGCCCTTACGCTAACTCTGTTAGGGTCAGTACATATCTATGCGGTTGCCGCAACCCCAGATAGGCACGTCATATAATCATTTGACAACAAACAATAGGATAGGCAATACCTGCACAATTCAAAATGTGTTAGGTGCTAAGCTCTTTGTGATGGCTTTTTTAAATTTATGAAGAGTACCAATAAATGTCAGCATCAAAGCAGAGATGGTACTAGCCAAAAAACAATTGGTAATACAGTGGTAATGACAAAGCATAAGATCACAAATTATGAATATTCAAGAATTGGGCTGTAGAGTGTTAAGATATATAAAGCCGAATAAGGGCTAATTGCCTGTGATGGCTTTTCGCTGTATCAATGTGCTGTGCTATTGATGGGCCGATGTTGCATTTAGTAGAAGGTAAAGTCGCTCCTAACGCAATGCAAGCCGATTGCAGATCGAAAAGCAGAACACTGCATTATGTTACACCTTTGTTACACTTGCATTGCCATAGGGCCCCTTCACACTGAATGTTTTTGCCTGTGTAAGTCATAATGTAATGCAGGTAAAGCGCAGAACATGCCTGACGCTGCATGCAATGCTTCCTGAAACGTGCAGCTTCCCAGAGGAATCAATCGCTCTGGCTGGCGCAGTCACACCAGTCGGCAGCTGCATGCCCATACCAGCCAATCAGAGTGCTGGATTTCCCTGGGGGACCGAGGAGAAAGGTAAGATTTCTCCCTTTCTGCACCATAAATGCACGGGGGAGCATCTGCAATCTGGATTCCTCCCTGCGCCCGGTGCGACATTCGTTTTGCAAAAAAACGGTGTTTGGTAAACACCTCTGCTCACAGCAATCGGAAGAGAAAGCGGGCACATCCCCAGCAGCAGGCGCGCTCCCACCCTGAGCCTATCTGAATGGCTGAGGACAGGAGTGCACACACAGGCCAAAGATGCCTGCTCCCCGTTGTTTAGAGTGGCGAGGAAGCCGCCAGAAGAGGTGAGTTTACGCAGAGGGAGAACCCTGATTTGGGATGCCCCATGGGGAAGGCCGGTGGAATCTTAGAGATTTCAGGGGTGAACACGTTGGGTTTTGTGCTTTAAAGTGGAGCAACACCCTGTCTGATCCCCGGGCCGATCCCTCCCCGCGGGGCATCCAAAATCGGGATGCCCCACTGTGTGAAACCCCCGCCAGGACGCATGCTAACCTTACCTTACTCCCGGTCCAACGGTGCATGCGCGGGTCGCATCTTGCGCTTCTCTCTAGCAGGCACGCTCCCTGTTAGAGAGAAGCACGAGATGCGGCTGTGGCCCACGCATGCGCCGCTGGACCAGGAGTAAGGTAAGGGAATAAGCGTCAAGTGTTGCATTGGAAATGTTTTGTGCAATGTCTTTCCAAAGCAAAGCCCAACATATGCATAATATACCTCCCAAGTGTCCCTGATTTGGAGAGACTGTCCCTTTTTTGAGTCCATGTCCCCCTTTACCTTGTTTTTCTCCTCTGTCCCTCTTTGAGGTGCAACATGCAGATCTGCGCCAATCATTTAACGATCTGCACCAATCATTTGCCTAATCAAAGTGTTATATTGTGGTAACTGTTACAACCTACCTCCTAGCTATCCCCTATGCGGGGGGCATGGCTTAATTTAACAATTGTCCCTCTTTCCCACCTTAAAGTGGACCAAAACCCAGGATTTGGACTATCCTGGGTTTTGGTCCTTGGCATGCGCCGTTGGACCGGGAAAGAAATGTATGCAGCAACCTGAGGGCTTTCACACAGCGGGGCATCCTGATTTTGGATGCCCTGGGGGGGGGGATTGATCAGCCGATTGCTGTGGGTTTTGGTCCACTTTAAAAAGTTGGGAGGTATGCATACATGTAAAAATAATGAGAAGCGTTATCCCTGCACTGCACAATGCGGAGAAAGCACAAAGATGTGACCAGAGCCTAGGGAAGCCATGGTCAGGGTTTATGGCTACGCTTTTATTATAAGGAGGCTGCATGTATTTATGTCAAGTCAGCTTTACGTAGCAAAATATACCAGAGATCAGCCAAGGGAAGGCGTTGCCCATAGCAACCAGGTAGTTTGGTTACACCCGCACAGACACTAGATTGGCTGCTAGGAGAGACACCTTAACATGTCTTCTCAATGAGCCCCCCCCCCCTCCAATCACGAGGCGCCCCCCAGGCTGTGGTTGATGCACGCTCCGGCAGCGTTTCGCGCATACTTTTCAGGCCATGCTGGGACTTCTAGTGCCATCACGTTTTCGCGTTTCTCGCGATACAGAAACAAGGAAGGAAGAGTGACGAATGATTCTGAGGAGTCACGCCCCTGTTATATTACAACCCTGTAGAGAAACTCGAACGGGGTGAGTAGCTAACTTGTGCTGGGGAACTGGTGTATGAGGCGACTTGGGGAGAGGAAGGGGTGCCGGGGCTCGGGCGCTGGTTTCTGTGTATCTCTGTAGTATCGCCCTTCCTGTGTACGGTAAACCTAACCTGCTGGCTGGCCTGCGTGAAGGAAGCTATTGTGATATGGGCGGGAAGGGGGGATTTGTCAGGTAATAATGGGGACCTGGGTAAAGGTGTGGGAGTGAGGAAGGTTGAGAGCCCGCCAGGCTTCACCCCATAAACCCAATTTCTGGTAGAAAAGAACTGTGGTGACGGTGCAGGAAGTGCCACACTAAAAAGTGCTATGTCAAAGGGCAGAATGTCATGTGGCTACAGTATGCGGCTGTGAGACGTGTCCTTATGCTGGAGAATTATGTTCAAAGCCAGCACGTGGTACTTTGTGTGACATGTCTGATCAGTGTATGCTTGTGCACACATAGGAATTATTCATCCACATTTAACCCATCCTTGCACTTAGTGTACACATGCCCGGGGAGCAGTTGGTTGGTTAGGTGCCTTTCTCTAAAGCAGTCATGTCCCATGACTGGGAGTAACAGGCAGAATAACAGTCCAGTCCCTGTGTGTTCAAAAAAGGTAAAACAGCGTTTTGTGCCAAATTGGGATGCCCTGCTGTGTTGTTAAACCCACCAGTTCGCCAACAAAAACCTCACCTATCCACACGCCAATGGTGCATGCACAGGCTTTCTTCCAATCAGAGCCCTTTGCCTTGACTATGTCATTCGGCAAAGGCATCTGATTGAATTCAATGGGTTCTGAATGGCTGGGGCGGGAGCACACACACACGCTGGCAGGGACGAAGGGGATGCAGTAGCAAGCGCTCCCCATTGAATTCATTCAGAGCGTTTTGGCGAAAGGCAAACGGTTCTAAACAGAAGAGAGCCCGCACATGCACCATTGGGGTGGGGAAAGGTGAATTTTTACTAGGCGGGATCTGACAGAAGGGCATCCCAATTTGGGATTGTCTGCTCGTTATTGAACGCCTCACATGTTCAATCTCCCAGATGGGTGGCTGTGCAGGTAGTTAGGGGGGCTGTCAACAACCCTCCCACACATTCAGCAATGAGGGCGGGTCAGTGGAGATGTGTGCAGCCTTCCCCCACCCCACATGATGACAGTGCTCAGGTGAAGGGGGGACATCGCTGCTTTCACTCCTGACAAGGGAGAGCCATAGGAGGGGCATCGCTGCTCTTACCCCAGCACCGACCGGGGAGAGAGAAAGAAGGTTGGGTGCTACTGCTCTTTAGTTTCTCATCATTGGTTAGGGTAAAATCTATGCTTCCATTTTTTCATCTCGGGTGTGCTGCTGCTCTTGCTCTGGCATTAGCCATGGAGAGAGAAAGAAGGGGGGGGGGGGGGGAAATGTTGATTACCATCCATGGAGAGAGAAAGAGGAGGGGCAACAACATTGGTCTTGCCTTGAATGACTCAAGGCTTCAAGAGCATGAATAGAGCAGAGGAGGGAGAGGGGCAGGCTTCACATGTGGAGGGGTTGGTTATGAGGGTGGTGGGCATTTACACATCAAGCAAACTCGCAATTTGATTGATGCATGTTAAGGGGCAGATATGGGCAGTCAGAGAATGATTTCATGTTTCCCCTTCTGTCTGCCCCAGGCAGATGTGACTACGTGGAAAGGCAGCAACAATAGGTATGCTACCGTTTCAACTTGTGTATTCTTTAGCTGAAAAATCAACAGACATTCCAGGCGAAGGGTTATATTCTGCTGCTTTTTGCTTGCCCCATACTGGCTATTAGGGGTGTCATTTTTCATTTCCCCAGCAGTTTGCATTCCCTAATAAACCCTATAGAATTTGCTTTCTTTCACTGACTTGTTTTTCAGTGTGCCCAAAATGACTTGACTTCTGAAGGGACCCTCACATTGAAACAAACATGGAAGAGTCATAATCTGCTGCTGAGAAGGCCCTGCAGAGAAGACAGGAGTTTGCTGGGAGTTAGGCTGCTGTCACACTGGGTCGAGGTGGCATGTTGGCGATAATCTTGAACATGATTGTCCGTATACTGTCGATTTGCTGGCATTTTAGCAGCGATCGCAATTTGCCACAGTGGTGGATGTCACTGGTGATGGCGGGGCGATCATGAGCGATTTGCAATTGCCCCAGTGTTAAAGTGGACCAACACCCAGGATTTTGACTATCCTGGGTCTTGGTCCACTTCGGTGGGGCACCCCCGATCGGGGTGCCCCGCTGTGTGAAACCCCCCTAACCCCCCCAAAAACTCACCTCTCCCCGCTCCCAGCGCCGACGTACAAGCGAGGATCAGGAACGTCTAAGCGGCAGCCGCCGCCGCCGCCTCCCTCGCGTCACTTTCGGCGCGCGCGCGCCCCCGCCGGCCATTCGCAGACGGCCGGCGCGGGCACGCGCACGCCTACAGGAGCGCGAAGGAGGCGGCGGCGGCCGGCCGCCGCCGAAGATAAGGTAAGGAGTTTGGGGTGTTTGGGGGGGTTTCACCCCGCGGGACATCCCGATCTCGGATGTCCCGCGGGGTGGGGGGTGATCGGCCCGGGAATCTTATAGATTCCCGGGCCGATCACCCGTGGGTGTTGGTCCACTTTAAAGTAGCCTCACTAGTAGTAATAAAAAAGCAGGCTGAATAAAATGCAGCCCTGACAGCCAGAATGGGGAGAGCAGAAAGCAGGCCTTGTGAAGGCCCCCTGCCCATCACAAAGCGATCCTTTACCTGGAATGTCCCTGACCAATCACAATTTTTAGGGGGCATCCTGAGTGGTTGCATTCACTACCGAACCCCCAAGCTGCACTTGTCAATACAGTGATCCAGTGCTGTTTTCAAATGCAGCACAAGACATGCATGCTGCAGCATCCCCTCATCCACTGCTATGCACTTGCCCCCTAGTGCATCAGGTGGCAGTGAACAAAGCAAGATTTGCCTCACCAGGATCTGCCACATTTGGCCACTGCTGAATCACAGCTTGGTAAGACCTGGGACATGGAGTTTAGTTGTATTTCCAACCATGGGGCATGCCAAATCCTGGCTGCCTTGTTCAGTCATGTCCTGCGGGGAATCAAACCTGAAACCCTTCATCACTTTCAGACTTAATGTTCTGGGGGTCCTCTTTAAAAGGACTGTCTGGGTAAACAAAAATAACTCGGCAGCAGTTTCCCTTTAGGTTAAAGCAGGCCAAAACCCACATTTTTAACTAGCATCCACTGAATTGCTTCCCCCATGAAGAGCACCTTTTGCCAGTTTTTGGCTTCACTCTAATTCCAGTTAATGGCCCTTGTTTTAGCTGTAAAGCATTCCAGGAAGATTTGAAAAATGAAAATATCCATTACTAGTTCTACACCTTAAGAAGGAATATAGGCAGGGGCTTTGGCCAAATATATTTCACATGGTCTGTGGGTTTAGGTCCGCTTTAAGCAGGATAAAAGTTACCAGGTTAGGAGATTCCGCCCTGTGGCATGCACATGCATGGCTTCTTCAGATGCCTACTAACTACTAGCGCATAGGTGGATAGACCACACGCCATGCTTTTGTCATGGTGAATCCTTTTGCTGTGACAAAGGGGGCATTTGCCTTACCTCGGCACACTTCCCCCATACGGGGCAGCCAGACCTGATTTCTTTCATAGATATTGTCAGGGTTTGGGGCGAACGGCAGTGACTCAGATGACAGTTCTCCTTCAAATCAAACATAATTTATTGAAAATAAAAAGATTCAGCAGCCAAACATCTCTTAACATCAGAGAAGGTTTGCAGCCAAAATGCAGAATAGTAAGCGGTTGCCTCACTGACTCTTAGTAAAGTCCAGAGTAGGAAAATGGTTATACAAGGTCCACTTCCAGGGCATACGAGCCCACGCTGTTAATCCCGACAAGTCCAAGTTTGAGGTGACACAAGCAAAGTCCTTCGGCTTTAATCCAGGTCTGTTATTCACATCGAGCAGTACGGCCTGGGCTTCTTACTCCAGGCTGGTCAACGGCAAACTGAAAGGCTCAGCGGCTCCTTTTATTTAGGCTTCCCCTGCAATCATGTGCTGCAGGTCCAGCTCACCAAGTGTGATAAAACATAACATTTAATGTAACATTTTAAAATATAGCATGACCTGTGTGGAGTGAATATCCTGGGCTCCCCATTCAAAGGTAACGCGTTTCGGGGTTACCTCACCCCTTAATCCTACCTTAAAACAGATGGGGATCCATTGCTCCTTTTAAGAAAGATATCAGCATACTGAGCAGGTGGTGAAATAATGACACTTCCTGCTTAGATGCTGGAAACGAAGAAACCCCGCCCCCTGTCTGATGATTGGATGGAGGGTGGAGAAATAAAAAGAGAGAGAGAGGGAGAGGGAAAGGATAGCTAATGGCAAAAATTTAACCCTATCCCGCACAGTCACTAGATATACTTAATGCAGGTTTTTCTGTTGTGAACTGTAATATAATATAGTTGCACATTAATGAATTAGTACTATAAAGTGTTTGAATTATACTTATAATATTCATAAAGAAAACTTGTCTTATAGTTGTCTAATATTTAGACTATATGTATAGGGCAAAACTATATTAATAAAGTTGACAAAACTGAACTATGGACTGGAAGCCAATTTACGGCATAGATCAAAAAGGTTATACCAATATTAAACAGCATGAAAATCAAAAATTAGAGTCATAAAAAATAATAGAATATAACCAAACAGATCATTGGGGATGGTAAAATTGAACTACTATATCTTCCCTCTAGGTTCAGATTGTTTAATGATAAACCCTCTTTCTACTAAAAGGAGCAATGTAATAAAATTTATTGTGATGGTTAAAAACAAAATCCCAATAAAAATAATTGGTGGTGCCCTAATACACTCTATACAACCGGAGTCAAAAACATGTAGTTACTATTAGCTAGAGGAAATATAGAAGCCAATGGTTATCTATTAGTACACAATAATAAATCAAAGCGGTCATTAAGACCTTTAGGCATGCATGTGTCTAAGAGAAAAATCCATCGTGCTTCATTGCTTTCTAATTTCTTGCGGAGGTTGCCCCCTCTAGGGCCTAAGGACACCTTCTGTACAACCTGAACTATAAGCAATCAGCCTCATCACCTGTGCGAGGCCTGGGATCAGGGAACAAACCTGTAGAGGACTGGGGAATGTGAACTGGGTTCTGAAAACCTGGCATGGATCGTGCCTGATGCAGCATAGCAGGGGAAAAATAGACACCATTTATTACTTTCCCATACACATATCCCCCCTCTTAATTCAGACACGAGGTCTGACAATTGTCACCGACCATACAGTAGACTCTGGACAAAGCATCTGCATTCCCTTGTAACTTCCCCGGCCTATGTTCCACTTTAAACTTAAAATTTTGCAAGGAGAGAAACTATCTGGTCACCCTTGCATTTCTCTCCTTATTTTGTTTCATCCAGGCCAGCGGAGCATGATCTGTCATCTAGACAAATTCTCGACCCAACACGTAATATTTTAGGGCTTCTAACGCCCATTTAATGGCGAGACGCTCTCTTTCTACTATCGCTGAATTTCTTTCTGCCGGGGTCAGCTTCCTGCTCAGGCACAATACTGGATGTTCTTCCCCATTCACCTCTTGTGATAGAACTGCACCCAAACCTGAATCAGACGCATCCGTCTATACCAAAAACTGTTTGCTGAAATCCAGGGACCCCAGGACAGGCTGTTTACACAGGGCAGTTTTTAGGCTTTGAAAAGCATTTTATGTCTCTGGGGTCCATTCCACCGTTACTGACTTACTACCCTTTGTTAAGTCAGTTAATGGGGCAGCCACTGACGTGAAATTGGGCACAAACCTACAGTAGTAGCCGGTTATACCAAGGAAGGCTCGCGTTTTTTTGTAAGTGGTCGTTATTGATAGAATCTAGGACGGCCTGTACCTTGCAGAGGTGACTCTTCCAATCAGACGAAAAAATGACCACGTCGTCCAGGTAAGCAGCGGCATAATTACGATGCGGTCTCAAAATCACGCCCATCAGCCTCTGAAAGGTAGTAGGGGCGCCATGTAACCCAAACGGCATTACCAGATAGTGAAACAGACCTTCTGGGGTGGCGTTTTTTTCTTTAGCGTCCTCAGACAACGGTATCTGCCAAATACCCTTTTGTGAGATCCAGGGTTGGGATGTATTTTGCCCTCCCTAGCTTTTCAATTCAATCTACCCAGGGCATGGGATACGCATCACATTTTGAGACCTCATTGAGTTTTCTGAAATCGTTACGGAATCTCCAGCTCCCATTGGGCTTTGGAATTAGGGCAATGTGACTGGACCAGGCACTAGAAGACTCCTCAATGACGCCCAACTCCAACATGCGCTTTATTTCCGAGGAGATCGCCTCTCTACGGGCTTCCTGTATCCTGTACAGTTGAAGGTTAACCTTAGTGCAGGGTTCAGTTTTTATGTGATGCTTTATTAGGTGAGTTCGGCCCGGTAGGTCAGAAAACTTATCTCTATTTCTCTGTAGAAACTCCCTGACCTCCTGCGTTTGGTGTCCTGACAAGGACTCGCCTATTTTGACTTGGGGGACGGTCTGCACTGCCTGTTTAACTCTAGCCAGAGTAACTACTAAGGCTTTACGATCTTTCCATGGCTTGATCAGATTTATATGGTAAATCTGGTAGGGCTTTCTTCTACCAGGTTGATAAACCTTGTAGTTCACCTCACTCACCTTCTCTACGACCTCATAGGGACCCTGCCAATTTGCCAGAAATTTACTTTCAACCTTGGGCGCTAATACCAGGACCCGGTCCCCAGGATCAAAGGCCCTCACCCTTGGCCAATCTATTATATATTCTGCTCTGGGCCGCTTGAGCCCTTTGCATATGCTCTTTAACTATCGGCATTACCTTTTCTATTCGGTCCTGCATCTGGGCCACATGTTCAGTTATACTTTTGTATGGGGTGGCCTCAGTCTCCCATGTTTCCTTGGCTACGTCTAACAAACCCCGTGGGTGCCTGCCATACACTACCTCAAAAGGCAAAAACTCTGTAGACATCTGGGGTACCTCCCAAATGGAAAACATAAGATACGGCAATACAGTCCCAATCATGGCCATCCGGTTCTACAACTTTCTTTAGCATGTGCTTAAAAGTTTTATTAAATCTCTCTACTAAGCCGTCTGTTTGATGGTGGTACACTGAGGTGCGGAAGTGGGTAATTTTAAACAGCTTGCACAGCTCCTTCATGACCTTTGACATGATTTACGTGCTTTGGTCAGTTAGGATTTCCTTCGGAATCCGTACACGGGAGAACATAAGCAACAGTTCCTTGGCAATATTCTTGGAGGCCATGTTTCTTAGCGGAACTGCTTCCAGGTAGCGGGTAGCATAATCTAACACCACTAGTATGTATTGGTGTCCTTGGGCAGACTTCACAATGGGCCCTACCAAATCCATGGCAATTCTCTCGAAGGGAACCTCAATAATGGGAAGTGGCACCAAGGGACTCTGGAAATGTGACATTGGGGCACTTAACTGGCACGTAGGGCAGGACTCGCAGTACCTTTTTATTTCCTCATACCATGCAACGGTATGGTTTAGGTACCAGAAGCTGTTCCACGATTTCATTATTAACTTTGGAGACCCGATATACCAGATCCCCATTCAGGGCAAAGTGTGGAAACTTCTGGTCAGCTTCTGGTTCCCGAGGCACACCATTCAACACTGACATTTGCTTCTGCGGTCCCCAGAGTGGGGTCTCTTAATTGTTCCGACCCCAAATTACCCCAAGCCACTTCTAGGTCTAAGACCCGCTGATCAAGGGGGGAAATCTCGTCATCCTTACCTGCCAATACCTGTAGTGGAAATCAGTCGTCACTGCACAACTCTGTGGTACCCACATTTTCAACCAACTGAACGACGGGGAGGGTTACAGGTTCTGCCGTAGATTCTTCGCTGCCGGCAGAAGTGTTACCCCTTTCCCGCAACTCCCAGAACAAGGGAAAATCGCGTCCGACTATCGCTTCATACATAAGGCGTTTTACTACGCCGACTTCATAGTTCTTACCCACGGCTACAGGGTAATTAGCCAACAACACCTTCACTGAGCAACCATTCACTTTCAACCTCACAATATGTGGCTCAGTCTCTGACCGTGGAACAGCGGTACACGCGGGTTCTGCGAACAGGGACCTTCGGCGACTGGCGTCACATTCCATGGACTTGGGAAAGGGGACAATCCACAACTATGTGCCCCCACTCATGGCACCTCCAGCAGTGTGGACCACGGAACTGCCTTGGCCGGGCGTCCTCCCTAGGATTAGGGGGCCTCTGGGGGTCAGGATAAGTCTTTTGCCCTCGTTCAAAATCTACCGCCCTACCCCCTCTTACACCCTTCCACACACCTCCTGCTGCTTCTGCCTAGAGACAAGTCCCTGAGTATGCGGACTTACAGGGTGAAGGCAGATGAACTTGGGACAAGGCTGGGCCGGCTGGGGTTATACACGGTAATGACAGTTCTTCCGATTCAGGGTTCCAATGGGATACACAGGATAATGGGCAAGGGTCAAGTCGGGTTGTCAGAGGGTAGACAAGCTCTAGGTCTGGCAGGCCTGAGTCAGTCCAGGCAGAGATCAGAGAAGGGTCAGACAAAGCAAAAGTCGGCAACAGGTAATCAGAATTCAGCTGTGACTTTAGACTGTAAGCTTTCAAGGGCAAGGCTCTCTCCCAATTGTATCTTGTATTCAGAATATTCATTATAAACTCTGTATCCCTATTTGTAAGTCTGTACTGTACTGTATGTTTCTACCCTGTCTGTAATTACTACTTTGTACAGCGCTACAGAAGATGATGATATATAAATAAACAATATTACTATAATAATAATACTATAACAGGCAATGCATGCTGGGAGAGGCCTGGTTTTATGTTGTCCGATACCCTATAATAGGGAGTGTGCTCACGACGGCCATTCACAAATGCCTGGCGCGGACACGCACCCCACTTAAGGGATAGCAGTGATGCGGCTGCTTCTTGCTCATGCAGACCGGGAAAGAAGGTGAATTTTCGGGGACCTGGGGGATTTGACACATTGGGGCATCCTGAATCTGAATACCCCGGGGGGGAGTTGGTATGCCTGCTCTGGAGTCTCGTAGACTCCAGGGTGGGTTTTGGTCCACTTCAACCAGCATGTGGGGAAGCTGAAACTGTGACACTCAATGCAACCTTCTAAGCCATCCTGATGACAGATTTACTTTGTCGTGTAGTGCATTGTGCAATAGAAACACTCTGACTCATGTCTGGTACCCAACCAGCCATGTAGATTTGCATGCCTCTGTAAAATCTGCTATGGTTATTATACAAAATGTAGATTTCAGTACAGCTAAGCCTGCAACCTAGAGGCTGCAGGAAGGAAGAAAGATGAGAGCGAAATAGAAAGCAAACAAAAATGAAAGCAGACACACACTCCCAACGTATCCCCTTCTTTTAAGTGAAACGACTTATGACTCTTCAATTTCTGGGTCCTGGTTGAGCTGGGAGTGTGTCGTGGTGCAGCTTTGAGTCTTGAGCATACTCGGCCAGGTGAGAGACAGCTGTGGCTTTCTGTGCATAGAGAGGGACAGGGTAAACCACTTGTTTTGTGTGGTCCAGGAGGAATGAAGGAGCAAACTTTGGAGCCCTGCTATGGCTTTTACCTAGCATGGTAGTAAATAGCAGAGAGAAATCAGGTGAACTTCTTGCTGCATTATTTTTGCCATTGTGTTTACAGTCCATTTAAAATGTGATGTATACAGTACTTGGGGTTCTAGAGATGCCCCAAGTACCCCAAAAAGGATTTAAAAAGTGTTAGTAAATGTATTCTGTATCAAAAATCACAATGATCCATAAAGACATAAGACAAGTTTAAAAAACACACAAACAAAGGCTATGGAGAATCCTTTAATATGGCTCTAACCATAGTTCTTATTTGTCTACAAAACTGAATGGTGGCAGCCAGCCAGAATTTGGAGGGAGACTAGGGATATGGTCACTCCCTTGATCTCTCTGCCAAGGTCAAACAGGCCCCCCCTGACCTGCTGGATGCACACGTATGTGGAACGGGGTGGCATTGGCGGATATCCCCCCCCCCCCCCCCAGCACTCCACCAGGCATATTTCCTCCATAAAATGCACAGGTATTTTCACCCAGTGTTGGGGGTGAAATAAAAGCATGTGTCATGGAGTGAAAAATAAGCTAAATACTACTTTTGCATTTTCTAACTACCGTATTTGCCGGCGTATAAGACGACTTTTTCCCCCTGTAAAACATGCCTCCAAGTGGGGGGGGGGTCGTCTTATACGCCGGGTGCACTCAGGGCCGTATTTCCCCTAAAGGCGGCGGTACCCAGGCATAGAGGCGGCTGCAGTAACTTTTTTTTTTTCTTTTGTAAGCATTGGTGGTCAGTGGAGGTGCGCGATCGCGCTAGTGCACACGGGGGGCGCGATCGTGCACTCGCGCCCGGCGCGCACCAGCGAGATTGCTCACCCACGGCATCCCCCCTCTCCTTACCTCACCTCCCCATCTGCCCGCTGTGAGGTAGATGTGAGTGTGGCCTGCCCAGCCGGCTCCGCCCACCTCATGTCCTCCCTGCACAGAAGACATGTGAGTTTGCTGCTCGATCTCTTGAGGTAAGGAGGAAGTGGGTGGGTAGTTAGAAAGTGTTTTTTTTTTTTTTTTTTTTTTTTTTTTCAATGAGTAATAGGTTCATGTATATATGCATGAATGGGGGGGGGGGAGACATGGCATTTGGAGCAGGGAAATTTTATTAAAGGGGAACAAAATCCACTGTGGCACCCCGAAGGGAGGGGGTTGTACAAAGTGGGGCATCCTGGTATGGACCTCCCCTGGGTAAGGCCATTGGTCAGCCCTGGAGTCCTTTAGATTCCAGGGCTGGGCAATGGCCTTACCCGGGGGCGTTCCATATCAGGATGCCCCACTTTGTGCAACCCCCTCCCCCCGGGCACCACAGAACTCACCTGCCTTCTGGCACCCTAAGCTGGGGGCAGAAGCATCCGCACTGCTGGGTATGCGGGCGTTTGCCAAAGCCATGTATGTGAACAGACCCGTTTGCCAAACATTACATATGCAGGGCAAACTGCTCTGATTGGTCAAGAGTTCATCCCAATTCAGGATCACATAGATTGGTGGGGGGGGGCTAGCAGATTGTCCTTTTGTAATGTGGGAAATCCTCCTTGGATCTCCAGTATTTTTACCTCACTGGTGATCCCACTGCACATGTGCGGTCTCTTACATTCAGGTTTCCTAGTTGTTCATATTAATGAGCAGTTAGATTCAGATAGGCCTGGAGGGAGAGCACACAGCAACTGGAAGAATGCCACTGGGCACCCAAAGGCACATGCGCAATAGGATCACTGGCGAGGTATGTAATCACAGCACTCTAGAGGCTTTTACATCTTGATTTGGGATGCCCTGATGGGCAAAAGGATTTTTGCTATCTTGTTAATAGGTTTGTTTTCCTGAGGCATCCCGATTTGGGATTCCACGCCATGTTAAACCCCCCAGATCTCCTACACAACTCACCTTTCCTTTGTTCCCATGGTGCATGAGCAGGCTATTCTCCAATCAGCAGTTTATGCCATGCATGATAATACATGGAGTAAAGCATTGTTTTGGAGTGCGCCTGGCATAACAAAGGAGGTGCAGCCGCATCCCCAGTCTCCCTAGAGTCTTAATGATGATGGCGTGTGCCTCTATAGGGATGCTGGAGGTGTGGCTGCAACATGGGGGCCACAGGAAAGGTAAGTGGTGTCAACCCCCCTGGATCAGTGCATAAACTTACCTATCCAGTGATCCAGCGGTGCATGCGCGAGCGGGGATGGCTCCATTTGAACTTTAGCCATCGTGTTGTTGCCTGCTCTGCACATTCACTGGCCACAGCTCCCATGGCAGCTTTAGATTCCCAGGACAGGTAAAGTGTTTAATCCCAAATTGGGATGCCTCATTATCAACACCCACTATTGCCTAGGTGCTGGTCCTGCTGCATCACTATTAAACATCCAGAAAGAACATTTGGTTTCTAAGCACTAGAAAAGAACAGCAGAAAATCACAGACGTGATCACTGCAAGGAGCCCACTGTGACACTGTCGCCCAAGGGCCCATCAAAACCCGGAGCCAGCCCTGGCAGGTGTACACAAGGGTTTGATAACATATAGCCTTGTGACAGGTTTCCTGCATGTCATAAGCATCTGAATATAAATTAACATGTTGAAATAAAATCTGATGTTTTTACGTTTTATTTGGTGTGCGGAAGAGGGGGTAGTCTTATACGGCGAGTATATAACAAACTCTATATTTTGAGTGGAAATGTTCGGGGGCCGTCTTATACGCCGGCAAATACGGTATATTAAGTTCCATCTGGGTGGTATGTATGGTTTGTTGGTCACCTAAAACTACCATTTAAACCCGACTGTTTTTTGGTTTGGTATTAAAAATGCCCCGTGGTTAGAATTGCTGCTGAGCTGCTATCCAGCTCTGTATTTAAATGCGGCTCAGGCACCCCGTGCAGTATGCTCTCCCACCCAGACTATAGGGAGCTTGCACTACAGGGGAGGAGGGGATGCCGCTGTGTGCAATTCCTGTGCTGCATTTTAATATAGCTAGGTAAGTGCGAGGGCTCGGGTGTGAAATAGGGAGCAATTCCAATCGTGGGACATCCCAAACTAAATAAGACTTTTGGTCTGGTTTGGAGCGCAAAAAGCACACACAGTATGCACTTTTTTATCTTCTATTTGAATCCGTTTTGTACAAGGGACAAAACCAGTGTTGGCAAAGTATAGATACCAGCAGGTCAGGTTGGGGTGCAGGTCTGTTTGCAGGATTATTGGGTACTAGTAGTCCTGATCTAAATGATACAGTTTACAGTTCTTGGGGCAGGTGTATAGTGCTTCTTACTCAGGGAATTTTGAGCTTAACATTGTTTCGCAGTGGGTTTAATTTAAATTGATGTTACAAATACTTTACCTTGTAAAGCTGACCAGGCCCCTATTCTGATGCTGATTAATCTGGGTGATGTAGCCACACCCACTTTCTTCTTCTCCTGAAAGCCTCTGGATGGATCACTTTTAGTTTTACTCTGTTCACTAAGGGCTCTGTCTCCGAATCACTTTCTGTTTTGCAGGTGTGAAGGCATTCCCTGTATCGAGGAGAGGCAGCAATCATCGAGTTGTGAGTAAGTTATTGTGCTTAATTTCCTGTCCCTTCCATTTCAGGACACCACCATCAGCAACGCGTGGGTTTACCTCAGCAGTAGGTGGGGACTACATGAAAAACAAACTAAGCTCCTCCTATCCTATATAGGACAGGCTGTAGACCAGACACCCCCGGTTATTTTCTTGCAGTCAACAGGACTGTGAAGGGATTCAGGATTCTATTTCCAGTTTTGTTGCTTTGACAGTGCTGATCGGGAGCGGGGCTTTGACTCTACCTTCCAGCCCCTCACCCTCTGCACTTTCCTGAAAACCCCACTTGAATGTCTGAAGTCTTTAAACCAATAGCGTGGGGCAGCGCAGTATGAGGGTAGCACGTTCGGGACATCAGGGTAATTGATCTTACGGCTGGACATGCCGGGCTTTGTGTCGCATTCCCATTTGGTCCATTCCCCTGCCCCCCCCCTCCAGTGTGCTTGCCCACCCTGGTTACGTTGTGCTCTCTCTCCTCAGTTGCTGGGGGGGGACGCTCCCCAAATTTTTTCTTCATTGCTGACATGCTGGCAGCGAAGAGGCTGAGCTAGGCTGGGGCCCTGGTTTATGGCTGTCGGCCTGCCAATGGAGACTGTGGGGAGGGGGTGGGGTGCTTGCCTTGTGGGGGGTGGGCCTCCCAGCTTTCTTGCCCTTGAGAAGGGAGGGTGCTGGGCTCCTGCATCTGTGAGGTCTGTGTCCCCTCCTCTCTCTTTCAGCACGAAGCACCGCCACTTTGGAAAGGTGTCAGAGGTTCCTCCTGCTGCCTGGAACACCTGAGACTCCCCCTGTCAATGCTGCTGGCCTGCTCTGCTTTATGCAGAACTTCTGTTGGCTGGGGGTCCTTCCAGTGCGGCTGCTGCCCCACTGTGTTTTTCCACCCTGGTCAGGTATGGCTCCCCTGGGTGCACAACTTCTTGCCTCAATAGATCAGAAATCTGAGTCTGATGTGTGTTTTTGTCTTCCAGGGTGGGTGTCCAGAAGCTTCTGCACTCGTTCTGTGTGGGTGATCTCTGTTGTTTGGCAGTTTCATTACTTTCTGTGTAGTGTGGACAGGTTGGGCCATGGGCAACAGGAAGGAAGGTATGGGGCCTAGCACACCAGCTGTACTGGCTAGCAATCAGAGCGGCCTTCTTACCATGTCAGAGGCATCGGGGTTTCGTACCTTAACGGAGGGTAGGGCTGTGTGTCCCACATGCCAGGCGCCACTGGTCTTGGGCAGGGGGCCCCTGTACATCGGTTGCACTGAAGTCCTGCGGCACCTTATGCAATTGGCAGGTTCCGTACCTCTGTCGGACCACCCTGTTTTCCCAGCAGCTTCATGCTCAGACTCCTCTGAGCGGGATACCCCCCTGGGGGGCCTGCTGGGCCAGTTCTTGTCCCAGAGTCGGCCAACCGACGGGATCTAGCCCAAGGAAGTGGTGGTCAGGGAGGCACATTTGGAGAGTATAGCTGGTAGCCTTGGTCCCCTGCGGCATCCCAGGACGGTCTCCGTCCTATCGGGATACTGCTAAGCGCAAGCACGTTCTGACTCTTCTGAGGATTCCAGCTTCGATGGTGAGGACCTCTTAAGCAATTCTATCTCCAGTTCTGGTCCTTCAGAGGAGAAGGTGTTGTCCAGCAGCGGAAAGGAGATCATGCGACAGATGGCCAGGCAGGTTTTTTTCCCCAGACTTTCCCATTTTGAAAGGCTGGTGAAAATGCAGTGGGAGAAGCCGAATAAGCTTCCGTCTCACCCTAAGATTTTGGATGCCAGATACCTCTTCCCGGAGGGGGTGATTAAGGTCTGGTTTTCGAGAGGTAGACAATACGTTGACGAGGCACCTCACCCGAGTGTGGAGGGATCGCATATCCGATGCCCGGGTCCAGGAAATTGTCTATTCGAGTGCAAACTTGAGTTCTGGACCAGGTTTCCACACCGGTTTGTGGCGGAAAGGGTGACGGCGCGCGAAAACGCATTAAATCTCCTGCTGGACCGGGAGTTGTAGTACTTCTGCCTCCATCAGAGCGGGGCTGCAGCTTCTACTTGATACTCTTCGTCATCCCCACACAGACAGATCTGTTCAGCCAATCCTGAATCTCCCTGAACAGTTCTGCAAGGAATCTCTAAGATCGGTGGAACAGGGGGATTTTTTGACCATGGTGGACATAAAGGATGCTTATGTGCATATCCTGATTTTCCCCCGGTCACCAGCAGTACTTGCATTTAGCTGTGGGCACCCTTCATTTCCAATTTGTGGTGCTGCTGTTTGGCCTGTCCACGGCCCGCATGTGCCGTTACAGCTGCTGCTCATGTCGCAATGGAAGAGGACGGTACAGACTTTGGATCGTCACTTCACCTTGACGGATCTCTGGACTGGTGGCTGGACCAGAGGAAACTGGTGGTGGGTCGGTTCGATGAGTCATCCTGACCACACTTTGAAGGTGTTTTTTCTAGTGGCAATCACCTCCATCCGGCGGGTTTCAGAGCTGGCTGCGCTCTCTATGAAGTCGCCCTTTTTGGTGCTACATGAAGACAAGGCAGTGTTCCATGTTAAATCTCCTGCATTCCCTGTATGGCATCAGGACATTAAAGTATTACTTGGCGTCTCCGTGGGAGGTTTGTAAGATGGACATTTTGTTTGTGATCCCAGAAGGATTACGGATGGGGTTCACCACCATCTGGAACACCTTACGTCCCATCACCAGGCTTGGTGGACCAGGCATGCAAGGCAGCGACCTGGTCCTCCATTCACACCTTCACCAAGTTTTACCGAGTTGATGTCCGGTGATGAACCCTTTTGCCAGAGGGGTTGCCATTCCTGGTTATATTGACGCAGTCGGCCGGTTGCGGATCCCATCCTTGATGAGGGCACTGCTTTGGGATGTCTCAAGCATTGCGGATGGTGGTGCCTCGGAATGGAAGGTGTGAGAAAAAGAAAATATGTGTACTCATCGGTAAATTTCTTTCCTCGTCATCTTCCATTCCGGGGCACCAATCTGCCCTTCTGTTGTGTTACAAGGTAAAGAGTTTTCTTTGCTAGGTTCTAAACAACGCAATGCACACAGGTTAGCATCTCCGTGGCTGGACTGCTTTTTAATTAACTGGGGTGACCGCCACAGCCTGCCCTATATAGCTTAGTTTGTTTTTCTTGCAGTCTTTATCTACGGCTGAGGTTAACCCACATTGCCTATGTTATTTTATTTTATTTTTTGCACGTGTGTGTGGATGTGGTTTAGGATTGTGGGGAGTGTTTCTGGGGAGGAGTTTACAAGCCATAATTAGGTTGCAGAGTTGTTGGCAAGTCTTTGTAAGTTGTAAGGACTAGAAACAGTGGTAGATGTATGGAAATAATTTTTTGTAAATGTTAATAGCCAGAAGGAATGTCTTTCATACGTGTTTACCTGCAATTGTTCAGTAATATGAGCCTTAAAGTAGTTCTGCAGGCAGAAGTGAAAACAAAAGGGTACATATCTTTTGTCCCCCACCGCTGATTGCTGCAGGTCTGGGGACTCTCCATTTTCTGGCACTTCTGAGCCAGGCCACTCCCCCACCATCAGATGCAGGGGGTGTGGCCGCGCCCTCTCCATGTACTACTGTGGAGTGGGACGTGTCAAACCTCAACCTACTACCTCCATTGCAATGAATGGAGAAGACCTGGCAGCATGACTGCGATTGACCATCCCCATGGTCAGGCTACGGTGCAGGGTGCAGATCAGGTGAGTTCCTGATCCCCAGATCTGCAGCGATCAGCGGCACAGGACAAAAGGTAAGTGCCCTTTTGCTTTTACTTCTGCCTGCAGAACTTCTTTAATCACTCCCCTCCAATAACAAACGAAAACAAATATAGCTTTTAGCTAGAGGAGACATAGTTTCACTTTCTCTTTGCTGTCTATTTAGCTTCACTTTGTTTGGCTTACTTGAAAAGAGACCTAATGCATAAAATCTGTTAATCATCATTGGCCAGGGAATGAATCTCTGTGATGGAGAATAGAATTTTGATCTGGTTTGCTGCCCAAGACCCTCCCCTGTATTTAGTATTTCTACAAAATATTTTTGTTTTTTAGTTAGTGTAGCTGGGCAAAATCAGGGTGGCCCGTGGTAGCAGGGTGAGCAGAACTCTTAGATATCCATCCATGTCTTTGACCAACCCTATTTGCATGGCCTTGGCTTATCACTCCCCAGCTTTCCTCTAATTCACTGACTACACATTTGTCATCCAGGAAACGTGTGTCATTTCCTGGTCATTATTCCACTAAATAACATTTACTCTCCGCTTTCCTTTGTACAGTGATTTGTTCACATGGCTGCTGCTGCACCAATCTCCATTCATTCTGTTCCGAATTCTATCGATCTTAACCAACCTGGCTTCAAGAAGGAAATCCTCGGAACCAAGCTTGAAGGAAAGTACCTCTGTTCTGAGTGCAAAAATATACTTAGAAGGCCATTCCAGGCCCAGTGCGGACACCGCTTCTGCTCACACTGCTTGAGGAAGATCATTAGGTAAGTGAGGAGAATTTGGGGAGGCCAGATCACTTTCCAGAGGCTTTGAAGCAAAAATATGTAATGCTAAATAATCATTCGAATAGCCTGGATTCGGACTGGAAAACTTCTATTCTAGGTATACAGCACGTCCTGTTCCAGAAGATATTCCTTACACTTGGGATATACTCCAGTAGATAGCGCTGGACTGCAGAGACAGAAAAGTGGCTCCTCCCGGCCCCATATATACCCGGGACCTCCCACAAAATCCCCAGTTCTTCTCTGCAGTCCTGGCTGCGATGACTAGAAGATGTCTCTCTCTACTCGCAGGTGAGCGGGGCTATTAGCCTGCGGCCCTGTAGGACCATTCCCACCCGTTTCCTTCTACTGCCTCCCAGCTCAGGCTGCACTGGTTCGGGTGAAGGTAGGCTGCACCACTGTCAGGTGCTGAGGAGCGCTAAGGAGGCTTTTGGGATGCCCCTCCCGCATTTATTGCCCCTCGCCCCCTGTTCCCACAGTTGGCTCCCTTTAGGCTGGCTGTTGCTTCCCCCTTGCTCTCCCTTGTAGTTCTCGGGGGGGGGTGCATGTCTTTGCTATATATATTGTGTGTTGTGTTTGATCCCCGTTGAATTGATTGCACTGGTTTCTTTCGCCGCTGCCGCACGTTTATACTGCGGTTGGTGGCGACATGGCCTCAGGTGCTGCTGTGCCATAATTGGCTGGTGTTGTCAGGTGGGCACGTTTTCGCGCTCTTCAGGGGGGGACGGGCCTTGCGGATGATGCGTTTTGCATCACTGTCTCTGCGGCCCGCCCCTCGAGGTATATGCGGGCACCATTTTAATTCTCTGCTGCGTGTGCCTGGCGTCTCACTATCGCGGTCCGTAAGTGCCCCTGCGGGCTGATTTATTTATGTACATATCTGTATTGCATATCTCTTATGGGATCTTTTGCTTTTGTCTTGCAGGTGGGTCAAACTTTGTGGTTTCTCCCGGTCCTATCCCCTCTATTTAGTGTTAACTCTTATTTGAGGGCTATTACATACCATTACTCCCACTTCCCTAGCGGGTTTTTGGGGCATCCCGGGTTTCTTTTACTAGCGTCAATTCCTATTGGCCTGTTGTGCCGTGATAATCACCATATGGAGGCTTCTCAGGATAATGTGCTCGGGGCTCCTTCGGGACAAGCCCGGCTGTGTGTGGCGTGTGGGGTATCCCCTATAAGTGATAATGTCAGGGTTTGTGTACCCTGCGCCCAGCAGGTACTTGCCCTGCAGTCTGGTTTACCTGCGGCTGGGCCTAGTGCTGCGCCCCCTCTGGCTTCACCTACCCCCCCCCCGCGCTTACACCTGACTCCCAGTGAGGTGCATACCAGTGGGGAGTCTCAACCTGATTTGGCTACCAGGGTAGCCAGCATTGAAAGGCATATTGCTGGTTCTGATCCGCGTAAGGCTCCTGCTAAGCGGCGGCACCTGGCACTCGGTGTTACTCTCTTTCCTATGGAAGCTGAAAAGTTTTTTGATGTTACTGGTTATACCCCCCTGGAAGAAGGGGAATTATTTTCTGATTCAGAATCATCTGAGCCTAGGGGTTATGCTGAGTCTGGGTCTGACCCATGGGCTTCAGATGATACTGACAGACTTTTGGCTCAAATATTTGAAGTACTCTGTATTTCTCCTCCTGCCGTGGCCCCGCGGCAGCAGGGGGAGCTGTTTCATACTGTTAAGCCACGTTTGGAGTTTCCTGAACAAACTCACTTTAATAATCTGATTCTCAGAGAGTTGGAACGGCCTAGCCGGCTTCCGGGGGTACCAAAGAGTTGGGATAAGAGGTATCCCTTTCCTGCTGAAATGGTTAAACGTTGGTCATGTCCTTCAGAGGTGGATGCACCAGTTCTGGGGTTGTCTAACACATCTGTCATGCATTTCCCTGATACTACTACATTAAGAGATGGGGAAGACAGGCGCATGGATCAGCTGGCTAGCCATGCCTTTGCCTGTGTTGGGACCGCGCTCTGTCCGGTCTGTGCCTCTGCCATTACGGCTGTTGCTATTAAAAGCCTGCTCAGGGGTCTCTTAAATGGGGCCCCTGATGATGCTGGGGCTGAAGAGTTTAGAGCTCTTCTGCGTTGTGAGGAACTTGTTGCATATGTTCTCTCTGCCCTGGATGATGCCATCAAAATGTGTGGCAGAGCTTCTGCCTTGTTGGTGGCGATACGCCCCTTCGGTCTGGTTGCGCCAGTGGGCAGCTGACACTGCTGCCAAAAATGCCCTCACTGGGTTTCCCTTCAAGGGACTGCGCCTCTTTGGGGAACGTTTGGACTTGTTTGCTAAGGGTGGCAAATTACCTCAGCGTAGAAGGCAGCCCCGGTCCTTTCGGTGTTCAGGTGCCTTTTCTCCTTCGAGAAGGAAAACAAAAACCTATCGACAGGTGGTTATATGCTGGGCTGGCCAATCCAAATACTAATCCAATTAGCAAAAAAAGAAAAAATACTTTAATAATGGTGCTCAAGAGCACTGTAATGCAATGACATACAAGACTTACAGACACTCACTGGTTAAAATCGCAATGCGAAAACATATATACACATGAATAGGGGCCCCTGCCAGGCCGACCTGGACACCACACACACAACCTCAGGCACTCTGCTCATAACACGCAATGCTGTCCTGTGGCTAAGGTACATCGATGATGTCCTACTGGTGTGGAAGGGCACCAGGGTCCAATTAGATGAGTTTATCGACTCCCTCAATCACAATGACCGTAATATAAAACTTACCTACAAAGTGAGCCCTGATAAGATTGAGTTTCTTGACCTCAATATTTCCAAGGAAGCAGACACCTTGATCACTTCTACATATCGGAAGCCCACAGCGGGGAACACTCTCCTTCACTTTTCTAGCCATCACCCGGGTCCTCTGCGCCGGGGCATTCCGCTGGGTCAGTTCCTTCGTATCAGGAGGAACTGTAGTACGGTGGAGTCCTTTGTCAAGGAGGCCCGGGATTTGACGACGAGGTTTAGAGAGAGGGGATACCCCCACCGCCTTTTAAGAACGTGCTTCCACAAAGCTCTTGAGATCCCCAGAGGTGATCTGCTCAGAGGTGGAAAGGAAAAGCGAAGGGGAGGTGAACCACCAGTACGCCTAATTACCAAATATAGCACACATTGGGACAGATTTCGTGGTATACTACAATCTCATTGGCATGTGCTGTGTTTAGACCCAAAGATAGCAAGAATAGTGGGATCCGGTCCTTTGTTGACGGCTAAACGAGCAAGCAATATTAAAGATCTATTGGTTCGTAGTGAATATAGGGCCCACCAAGTACCTAGGAACATCATAAGTATGGTGGGCTCCTTCAATTGTGGTCACTGTAAGGTATGTCCATTTATCTCAAAAACAACCAGTTTCAATGGACCGAAATGTAAGAATCCCCGCCCCATAGGTGCTTTTATTAACTGTGCCTCTAGGTATGTTGTTTATTTGATCACATGCCCTTGTGGGCTGAAATATGTTGGTAAAACCAAAAGGGAATTACGTATACGTATAGGGGAACATGTTGGCGATATTAAGCGCAACAGTGATAGGAGCCCCTTAGCGGCACATTTCCATCAGTATCACAATGGGGACCCTATGGGATTGTCGGCATGCGGTATTTTTAAGCTGAAGGGCTCTAATAGAGGGGGATCCTGGGATACACGGCTTCTACAGCAAGAAGCAAGGCTAATCTACGAGCTAGGTACTATGTCCCCTTCGGGTTTAAATACCGACATGGGTTTGAAAGCATTTCTATAGATTAGACTGTGGTTATGGGCTTTTGTAGGCCCCCAAAAAATACTGTATGACTAGGCATATAATTTGGTTTTTTGTTGATCATTTGTGTAGAAATAAAATAGAGCCCAGGTATTGATTATGCACAGCAACGTACTTTTATATGGTGGCCTATAGTAACATAGGTCTACTTGGTCCTGGATGTCCATTTAGCCCAGCCAGCTGTCCCTCTCCAGCAACTTAAGGATTGGAACCCGTGTTTATGGTGATATGAGGTTTTGTGTTGGATTTGGTCAACATTTGCCCGGTTGGTGGATTTATGTATATATTTAAGCCAAGCCATATATATGAGTACCGAATGTGTGACGCTGTACTAAGAGAGTGTGCTATGAATAACCCTATAGGATAGTAAAACATTTCATATATATATTGCTAACAGGTAGAGGAGGCTATCAACCTGGCGCTTGAATTGGATTGCAATTGCACGGTAGATAATAATAAAAATCCAACATCGTTGGAAACTGTGCAATGCTGTGAGAACTAGAAACTCAGTGCAAGTGATGGACAGCGAAGTGAAGCCTACTGCGCAGGCGCGCACTGTTAGTGAAACTACGTTGATGTGCTTTGTGAATAATAAGCTGGCGTAGGCACTACTAGAAGCAAAGTACCCTGGCCGGCGCACTGCGCAATTGCAAGCCGAACCAGACATTCAGCTAAGTGATGGGCGGCGAAGTGAAACCTATTGCGCAGGTGCGCGCTGCGAGGGGTAGGAGTGCTTACTTTGGTGTGCTGTGTGATTAACAAGCTGACGCAGGCACTATGAGAAACAAGTACCCTGACCGGCGCACTGCGCAGCTGCATATGCAGGAAAATGATTGGTGCCTTCGCTTTCTATGATCGCCTATAAAGAGGATGCGTTGGACATAGCCCCTCCCACCCTGACGAAGCTCCCGAGCAGGAGCGAAACAGCTGTCGGTCGGGGCCCCTGACCACGCCCCTCCAGCACGTGCTCGCTCATAACATGGCCGCCTATACAAGGAAGCTTTAGCGTGGATTCCTTTTCTTTCTGGAGACGTTTTGATACATTTAAAAGTGGCGATTACGCTGGCGGCGCCGCCGCAGGAAAGTACTTGGCAGACCAGAGGAACTTCCAAACGGAGCAAGGATGTGGATATCCGCCACACACTGGCATCGGCCCTCATAGAGGAGCGCAAGTATCTTGATTATTAAGTGTTGTATTTTATGCATCTCAAGTTGGAGGGACTTGGAGCGTTGCTACGCTGATGTCAAAACTATACCCGCCTGTATTGGATTGACTTTGAGGGGGATTTAAATGAACCCCAAGCGCTGTGCCTTGTTTAAATCAGCTTGTCTTTTGCCACAGCCGCCCATCACCTACTCACGCTGGACAAACACTTAAGGCTGTATCTTAGTGCTCTGTGGCTAGAGCCTCTGTTCAACTTATTTCATATATTTGTGCCTACTAACGTGTTATCCAGTGGATCTGGTGGACAGCATCTTTATTCTGATATCTCCAGCAATTAGGATCCCCCACATATGCTATAGTCCGCCTTAAAGGTTGGATAGACTTTGTCTCCCCATATTATATGATGGCCAGCATTGCGTGTTATGAGCAGAGTGCCTGAGGTTGTGTGTGTGGTGTCCAGGTCGGCCTGGCAGGGGCCCCTATTCATGTGTATATATGTTTTCGCATTGCGATTTTAACCAGTGAGTGTCTGTAAGTCTTGTATGTCATTGCATTACAGTGCTCTTGAGCACCATTATTAAAGTATTTTTTCTTTTTTTGCTAATTGGATTAGTATTTGGATTGGCCAGCCCAGCATATAACCACCTGTCGATTTCCTGTCGGTTTTTGTTTTCCTTCTATATACGTTGCGGTTAGCTGGGCGCCCTATATTTGTTTTAAGGGGCAGCGCCTACCTATTAACATATTTATCTATGCCCTAGGGGGTTTCCCACTTTTTGTTTTTAGAGTCGTTGCCTTTTCTCCTTCCTTTAGGGGCTCCAGAATTGGACGAGGAGCGTCTTTTGCTGGAGCCCGTGGAGATTTTTGGGGCAGGGGTAGAGGACGTGGCCGCCCTGGCCCCACCTGGGGTCCCAAGACTAAGTCTCCCCCAAGCCCCCTCAGGCATGAAGGGGCGCCCTCACCCATCCGGGTGGGGGGACGGCTTCGGCGCTTGGCTCACGTCTGGAGGCGTCATGTCTCAGACCGGCGGATTCAGGAGGGAGTATCCTCCGGTTAAAAGATAGTTTGCAGCCTGGCCGCCCCCAAGATTCATGAAATCTCGTGTAGTTCAAAACCCCTTGTCAGCCCAGTGTCTCTCCCTGGCGGTCCAAGGCCTTCTAGATCTAGGTGTCATCTGTCAGGTGCCCTTGAAGGAAAGGGGCAAAGGCTATTATTCCAATCTTCCATCAGACCTATCCTGGATTTAAAGCTTCTCAACAAGTTTGTCAGATACAGACACTTTCGCACGGAGTCTCTGCTCTCAACTGTGACTTTACAACGTCCAGGGGACTTCATGACCTCTGTAGACATCAATGATGCTTACCTTCACGTACCTATCTTTCCAGGTCATCAGAGATTCCTCAGGTTTGCTCTGGAGGATCAGCACTACCAATTTGTGGCCTTGCCCTTCGGCAAAACTTTATTGGTACAAATATTGCACAACCCCAAGCACCAACCAACTACACCATAAATATAATAAAAATGCACAATGTTGTGATCATAAAAATCGGGGGCCCCCCATGTACATGCACCATCACCTCATAGACACGTCCACAAACACACGTATGCTGTCTATCTAGAACCATGGATCAGATTGATCCTGGCATCATACAATCAGCACGTTGGGCGCCATATATGTCCAGGTGGTGCACAGTTTATGTCCAGTATTCAGGGAAACATTACTCACTATGTTTTTGTGGACGTGTCTATGAGGTGATGGTGCATGTGCATGGGGCGCCCCGATTTTTATGATCACAACGTTGTGTATTTTTATTATATTTATGGTGTAGTTGGTTGGTGCTTGGGGTTGTGCAATATTTGTACCAATAAAGTTTTGCTGATCATTTGAAACTGCCCTCCAATATGTCTATACACATAGATCTAATGAGCCAGTGCCCATTTAACCTTGTGTATGTGTGTTGAGTTGACACCTTTAGAAGTGTTTGACTAGGAGCCATGCTCCACCGCAAATCCCCCATTAAAGGGTAGGCGGTCTTCAGGTTCTGGTGATCCTGACTTGGGATGCCCTGTCCGTTCTCAAGCCCTCACTACGTCTTGAAAATGTAGCTATCGGTCCCCCCCCATTTTATTTTTCCCTCTTCTATAGTGGCTCATCTGGAAGTATTCCCTCGATGATTTGGATGCACTGTCTGTTTATGTCGGTGTGTGTGTGCTTGTGTGTTTTTACACCTTACGCGCTGGCTCCTGCCAGTGTAGGCCTTGAATTACTGCTGGCTGGTTGGTTTTCTAATGGCGGCCCGCACGCGCGTTCTGGGCGGCGGCGGGCTGGTGACTGCACGGCCGGCTCCGGCTGGGGAGCGTGGCTCGCGGATTGTTTATCAGCAGAGGGGGACGTGGCCTGGCTCGGCTGGCGTGCAGCCTCATTGGGGGCAGCGCGGCCTGTACGATTCCCGTGCCTTTAGGGGGCGGGGCCAAGCACCTTGCCTGCCCCCCCTTCACCTTCTGTCGGCTTGAGACGCCGCCATTTTCCTGGTTTGAGTGAGTGCCCCATGCGGGCTTAATATGTGTGTATATATATATATATTATATTGATATATTTGTATTTAATTGTGGTACATACTTTCCTTGGAGGAATATGGCTGCGGGGCGTTAATAGTGCCCTTGTACAGCGTGATTGATTGATTATATAATTATATATATATATATATATATATATATACTTAATTTTGCCATTTGTATGCATGTTTGTGTGCTAAAAGGGGTCCCCTATTGTGTCTTTCAGGTGGTATGACCAAAAATTAGGGGTTTCTCACGGTTTTGTGGCCCTTGATCAAATTTAGGGGTTCCATTAGTTCCTTATTAAAATCCTCCCACTAACGGACGTTAAGGGGCATCCCGGGTAGCTTTATAGCGTAATTCCCATTGGTCATTGCGACTGCCCGAAAATCACCATATGGAGGCTTCCCAGGATACCAGGCTCGGGGTTCCTTCGGGGCAATCCCGGCTGTGTGTGATATGTGGGGCATCCCTTGTGGGCGACAATGTGCAGATTTGTGTACCATGTGCACAGCAGGCGATTGCGCTGCAGTCTGGGCCCCGTGCGACCGGGTCAGCCCCGCTGGCCTCATATCCCACACCCCCACGCCTGGTTATGACCCTAAGTGATGTCATCACTAGCGGGGAGTCGCAATCTGATGTTTGCTCTAGACTGGCCAACATTGAGAAAATGATTGCTAGCTCTGCGGCCAGGAAGGTCCCAGCTAAGAGACGGCACGTGGCGTCTGCGGCGCCGGCCCTTGATGATGATGATCCTTTTGAATGGTCTGATTATTCCCCGCTTGAGAAAGGGGGAATTGTTTTCAGACTCTGAATTATCCGATGATCAGCAGTACCTTGGCGCTGATGCCGCTACAGAGCGTGGGGACTCTGTTGATACCCATAGACTCCTTACTCAAATGTTTGAGGTGCTTGCCATTTCCCCTCCTACAGAGGCCCCTCCGCAACGGGGGGAATTTTTTGGTACCGCCAAACCTCGATTGGACTTCCCGGATCAAAAGCATTTTAACAATCTGATCCTTAAGGAATGGGAAAGGCCTAGCAGGCTTCCCCGTGCTCCTCAAGGGTGGGATATGAGGTATCCCTTCCCTGTTGATACGGTTAAACATTGGTCTACACCTCCTGAGGTTGACGCTCCCGTTCTGGGATTGTCCTATACGTCTGTCGTGCATTCTCCTGATTCCACTACCTTGAAGGATAGTGAGGACCGACGTCTCGACCAACTGGCTTCGCATGCCTTTGCTTGTTCGGGTTCGGCCTCGGGCCCGGTTTGTGCTTCAGCTCTCATGGCCGTGGCTACTAGGACATTAATCAGGGGCCTTCTGGATGGTCCCCAATTGAATCCCTCTAGCGCAGAGTTTAGAGCTCTGACTCAAGGTGAGATGTTCATCACTTTTATCTTATCAGCGTTAGATGACACCATCCGTATGTGTAGCAGGACCTCGGCGTTGGTGGTAGCTATACGCCGCTCGGTCTGGTTGCGCCAGTGAGCGGCCGACAACGCTGCGAAGAAGGCTCTCACAGGGCTTCCATTTATGGGGCTGCGCCTGTTCGGTGATCGCCTAGACTCTGTTGAAAAGGGGGGTAAGTTACCTCAACGCAAAATGCAGCGTCGACCATTTCGGGGTTCAGGCTCCTTCAACCCCCCCTTCGTGGCCCTCGGACGGGCAGGGGGGTATCCTTCGCTACACTCAGAGGAGACTCCTGGGGTAGGGGCAGAGGTCGTGCCCGACCCGGGTCCTCCTGGGGTGCCAAACCCAAATCTACTGCCAAGCCCGCTCAGCAATGAGGGGGCGCCCTCACCCTTGCGGGTGGGGGGGCGGCTGCGACTCTTCGCTCAGGTCTGGGCACAACTAGTTTCAGACAAATGGATCCTGGAGGTGGTCTCCTCCGGGTACAAGCTGGAGTTCGTGGACTGGTCTCCTCCCAGATTTCTCAGGTCAAGGGTTCCTACGGAACCGCGGGCAGCACAGGACCTGTTGTTGCTGGTGCAAAGCCTCCGGGATATGGGGGTTGTTTGTCCGGTTTTCCCCAGAGAGAGAGGTCAGGGTTACTATTCCAACCTCTTTACAGTGCCCAAGAAGGATGGCTCCATAAGACCCATTTTGGACTTGATAGTTCTCAACCAGTTCATCAGAACCAGACATTTTCGCATGGAGACTCTGCGCTCCGCTGTCAACTCCCTACATCCGGGGGACTTTATGACTTCGATAGACATCAAAGATGCTTACCTCCATGTGCCGGTCCTCCCGGGACACCAGCGGTTCCTCAGGTTTGTGGTAGGCGAACATCACTACCAGTTTGTGGCTCTCCCCTTCGGTCTGACATCGGCGCCCAGGGTGTTCACCAAGGTGCTGGTGGGCGTGATGGCCCTTCTCAGAGCCCAGGGCATTCGCATTTTGCCTTATCTGGACGACCTTCTCATTACGTCTTCCTCACTCCACCAGGCGGAGTTGGACACCCGGACGGTGGTGGCGATGCTGGAGAAGTTTGGGTGGGTAATCAATTACCCCAAGTCCTCACTCTCTCCGTCACGGGTGGCTTCCTTCCTGGGCATGACGTTGGATGAGACTTGTGTTCTGTCCCCTCTGGTCCGGCGGTCCTTTCGGTGGTGGCTGGACCCGAAGAATCTTCTGGGGGGCAGATCCTTTCTGGCGCCCCGCTGGGAGACGGTCACCACGGATGCCGGTCTGTCGGGCTGGGGGGGGGGGGCTGCTGGAGAGACCATCAGTTCCAGGGGCTGTGGGGCCCTCAGGGGGCTCACGCCCCCATCAATGTTCTGGAACTGAGGGCGGTTTGGTTGGTCCTGGCACACCTGACTCATCACCTCCAGGGCCTATGGGTTCAGGTTCGCTCCGACAACCGGACTGCAGTAGCATACATCAATCACCAGGGAGGGACTTGCAGCAAGAGTGCCCTCCGAGAGGTGTCTGATTCTTTCATGGGCGGTTTGCATTCCGGGTGTGGAGAATCAGGAATCGGATTCCCTGAGCAGGGGCGTCTCTCCGGGTGGAATGGTCCCTCAGCAACGCGGTCTTTCTATCCCTCTGTCGCAGGTGGGGAATGCCGGAGGTGGATCTGTTCGCCTCTCGTCACAATCATAAGCTCCCAGCATTTGTCTCTCTGTCCCAGGATCCTCTGGCACTGGCAGTGAACGCCATGTCTCTGTCCTGGCAGGGGCTCGGCCTCCTGTATCTGTTTCCTCCTTTTCCCATGGTGGGCAAGGTAGTACGCAAGCTGGTTCACGATGGTGTGCCAGTAATCCTGGTGGTCCCAAAGTGGCCAGGACAGGTGTGGTTCGCAGACGTTGAGCAGCTGGCGGTAGATCAGTTCCCGCTGGTTCTGGTTCCGGACCTGCTCACCCAAGGACGGTTCTGTTACCCCAATTTACAAACGCTGGCTTTGACACCGTGGCTGCTATAGCCTCCATCCTAAGAGATAAGGGTCTGTCTGAGGCGGTTGTCCAGACACTTGTCAGGGCTAGGAAGAAAACTTCCTCTAATATCTACTACAGGACCTGGCGGACCTACATTGATTGGTGTGAGGCTAGGGCTTTTCCTTGTCGGGTGTTTTCCATCCCTCGGACTCTGGAGTTTCTTCAACATGGTCTAGACATGGGTTTTCAACTCGGCACTCTGAAGGTGCATGTTTCCGCTCTGGTGGTCTTTCGCTCTTCACCCTTTGGTTAAGACGTTTTTCCAGGGGGTCGCTCATGTGCGCCCTCCTCACAAACCCATGTTGCCGGTTTGGGATTTGAATTTGGTATTGTCTACTCTTCAGGGTCCTCCGTTTGAGCCTGTGCATGAGGCTGCACTGTCCGTTCTCACCTGGAAGGTTGGCTTCTTGGTGGCTATCACCTCTGTCCGACGTGTTTCTGAGTTGGCGGCTCTGTCCATTCAGGCCCCCACACCACAACAAGGAGAGGGCCTTGCACTCTCTGGATGTCGTCAGATGTGTGAAATACTACCTGGTGGCTACTGCGCCCTTCAGGAAGACGGACGCCTTGTTTGTGGTGCTCTCTGGTCCCAAGAGGGGTTTGGCGCCCGTCAAGTCTACCATTAGTAAATGGATTCGTCAGGCCATTATTAGGACCTATTCTGTCAAGGGGAGGGATCCCCCTTTCCGGATCACTGCTCATTCTACTCGTGCTGTTGGGGCCTCTTGGGCTTTTCAACACCAGGCCTCTGTTGAACAAGTTTGTAAGGCTGCTACTTGGTCTTCTGTTCATACCTTTTCCAAGTTTTACAAGGTTGATGTTCGGGCCTCGGCGGATGCAAAATTCTGCAAGCTGCAGTGGTTTGATTTGTGCATTATTGCCTTTTTGGGATCCCCACCCATTGTTGGACACGGCTACTGGATGTCCCAGAAGTGATTAATCATTCCGAAGCAGGGTGTGATGCATACTTGGAATAATACCATTCTGTGATTACTCACCTGTAGAATGGATATTATAAGTATGCATACCACCCTGCTTCATCCCACCCTGAGTTGTATCTTGGATCCTCTATATGGTGAATTTTTCCTTGTTCATGTGTTATTTTTATTATTGGCTTCTCCTGGTCCCCTTACTGCTTTCATATACTGGGGAATATGTGGGTGGTCCCAGGTATTTATGGACTGGGAGGGGCTTCTTTTTTTTGCCATCTCTGCAGAAAAGCGCCATCTAGTGGACTATAACCCAGAAGTGATCATTCCGAAGCAGGGTGTGATGCATACTTATAATATCAATTCTACAGGTGAGTAATCACAGAATGGTATTGTCTCCTTCCATGGTGAAGTCTTTTCTGGGCATGATTCTGGATTCAGCTCGGGTCAAGATCTTTCTTCCTCAGCAGAAGGTGGAGGTCCTTCAAGAGAAAGTTCAGCTCCTTCTGTCTTGTCCCCATCCATCAGACAGGGAATGCAGCCGGTGGGCTTGATGGTGTCCTGCCTCGAGGCGGTCCCATATGCTCAGTTCCACATGAGGCTTCTTCAGCTTCACCTCTTGTCAGTATGGGATCGGGACCCTGTGTCCTTGGATCAGGCGTTTGTCTTGTCCCCTCAGGTCAGGCGGTCTCTAGTGTGGTGGCTGGTCTCAGATAACCTGCTGGGGGGCAGGTCCTTTCTGGCCCCCTGCTGGGAGACTGTCACCACGGATGCCAGTCTGACAGGTTGGGGGGGATTCTGGAAGTCCTTGAAATTCCAGGGTCAGTGGGCCCTCAGGAGGCCCATGCCCCTATCACATTCTGGAATTGAGGGCAATCAGGTTGGCTCTCGCCCACTTAACCCCACACCTGAGGGGTCGGGCTGTTCAGGTCCGTTCGGACAACCAGACAGCGGTTGCCTACATCAATCATCAGGGAGGGACATGGAGCAAGAGGGCCCTCAAGGAAGTGTCCCTGATACTGTCCTGGGCGGAGGAAAATGTTCTCTGCATCTCAGCTGTGTACATCCCTGGGGTGGAGAATCTGGAGGCAGACTCCCTCAGCAGGGGGACCTCTCGCCTCGGAGAGGTCCCTTAGCAACAGGGTGTTTCGCTCCCTGTGTCACTGCTGGGGTCAGCCAGATGTGGATCTGTTTCATCCCATCACAATCACAAGCTTCCATTCTTTGTCTCTCTGTCCCAGGATCCTCTGGCCTTGGCCACGGATGCCCTGGCAATGTCTTGGACGAGGTTCCCGCTCCTGTATGTGTTTCCCCCTTTTCCACTGCTGGGAAGGGTGCTGCGCAAGATAGTTCAGGAAGGGGTGTCAACCATCCTGGTGCCCCCTGTTGGCCAAGAAGAGTGTGGTTCGCAGACATCCTGCAGTTGGCAGTAGATCAGTACGCCCTGCCACGGGTTTTAGATCTGCTCACTCAGGGACACCTACGCCACCCCAATTTACAAACGCTGGCTTTGACGGCCTGGCTGTTGAAACCTCCTTCTTGATGGAAAAAGGGCTGCCTGCCTTGGTCGTGAATACCATGATCAGGGCTAGGAAGAGGTCCTCTTCTTCCATCTATTACAGGGTTTGGCGTACTTACATTGACTGGTGCAGGTCCCACTCACTTCCCTGTCGTGTGTTTTCTATTCCTAGGATTCTGGAGTTTCTCCAACATGGTTTGGATATGGGCCTTCAGCTCAGTACTCTGAAGGGCCATGTGTCTGGTTTGGCAATTTTTTTCCAAAGATCAGCATCCCCTGGTCAAGACCTTTTTCCAGGGAGTTACTCACGTGCGTCCCCCACGTAAGCCTATGTTACCAGTCTGGAACTTGGTCTTATCTGCCCTGCAGGGGTCTCCCTTTGAGCCCTTGCAAGGGGCTCCTTTGCCTCCTAATCCCAGTAATCCTAAGGAAAGGGTTTTGCATTCTTTGGACATAGTCTGACTGATGCTCTTTTTGTGCTTCCGTCTGGACCTAAGAAGGGTTTGGCTCCTGCTAAGTCTACTATCAGCAAGTGGATCCATCAGGCTGTGATTCAGGCCTACTATGCTAAGGGGAAGGAGCCTCCCTTCCGCCTTACTGCTCATTCTACTCGTGCTATTGGTGCCTCTTGGGCTTTTCAGCACCAAGCTTCTGTTGAACAAGTTTGCAAGGCCGCTACTTGGTCTTCTGTTCATACTTTTTCTAAGTTTTACAAGGTTTATGTTAGGGCATCAGCTGATGCTGCTTTTGGCTGCAAGGTTCTGCAGGCAGCAGTGGTTTAAACTGTCTGCTGTTACTTTTGGGGATCCCACCCTACCTTACGGACACTGCTATTGGATGTCCCAAGTGTAAGGAATATCTTCTGGAACAGGACGTGCTGCATACTTAGAATAATACAATTCTGTGATTACTCACCTGTAGAATTGGTATTATATGTATACAGCACGTCCTGTTCCACCCCACCCTCATTATCTTTAGTTACCTCCTTATGGTGATTGTTCTTATGTTCAAATTTTCATATAATGGTTATAGTTCTCCCGGTCTCTTGCTAACTGCTTTTCAATACTGGGGATTTTGTGGAAGGTCCTGGGTATATATGGGGCCGGGAGGAGCCACTTTTCTGTCTCTGCAGTCCAACGCCATCTACTGGAGTATATCCCAAGTGTAAGGAATATCTTCTGGAACAGGACGTGCTGTATACATATAATACCAATTCTACAGGTGAGTAATCACAGAATTGTAGTATTTCTTTGTAAAGCAAATTGAACCCTCTTGGCCCTCAACAGACAAAGAACATTTGTAAGCTTTGATTCAAAAAGAAACCATTCATTACCCCTGGAGTAATGATTCACTGTTTCTCTTTCCCTCCAACCGCCCGATTGCGTTGGCTGTATTTTAGGTGCACACCTTCCTTGATTGGAAAGAGAAGGGCATGGTCAGAACCACCATGTTGAATCCAAGACCAGCATGGCCATATAACTGACGCAGGTGGGAGAGGGTGCCTGAAAGTGGACTTTATCTCCAGGATTTTCACTATCCTGGTGATGGTTCTGTTTTCCTGATTTGGGATGCCCCAAGGTGTGAAACCCCCTAGGTCGTCCATACAACTCGCCTTCCCACTATTTCACGGCACATGTGCGGGTTCTCATCCAATCTCCAATCAGAGCTTTATGTTGTGCAAATTAATACAAGGCATAAAGCGTTGTTTTGAACAGAATGATGGCATCAGAAGCCGGTGCTGCTACATCCCCGGTTTTCCTGCAGTCTGATGGCTTGTGGAATGGCTGTGCGCTGGACCATACACAACTTATTGGCTCTGCTGCTGTCTGAAGTGAAATTTACTGAAGGGACTGGGAATGTTGAGGCAGCAGAAGGGAGCAGTTTAAACAGTATAGAGCAAGCTTAAAGAAGGCTTATTTAACCCTTTTCTTGGTATTTTCCTTTAAAGAGCACAAAACCTACATCCCTGGCTTGCTTCTAGTCTGGGTAATGCTCCAGCTCCCAGCCTAGATGGGCAGGTGCATGCCTTAGCTAAAGCAAAGCAGGAAACGTGGCCATCAGTGCTAGGGATGTGGGAGCCCTGGTAAGTGAGTTTTGCAGGCAACATGGGAGGTTTAACACATTGGGCCATCCCAACTTCGGATGCCTCAGGTGAAGGCCAGACCCTGGTGTCAAAACTCCAGGGCAAGACCACAAGTGTTTTGGTCCATTTTAGCTGTGCAGTAGAAATTTTTCTTTCTTTCACTGTGAGAGCATACACATTGGTTCTGAACCTGGCACTACCACAGTATGGGGCTTGCCTACCTCAACAGCGCCAGGGGTCATGGTGGGTAGTAGATCTGTAAGGGTGAATAATTGCACAGTGGCAGCAAGTAGGGAGGGTGTGAGCAAAAGTGCAGTCTGTAAGACCAACCTTTTGATAATATCTGGATATAGGGTCCCACTTAGTCCCGCCCTGGTGTGGAGTAAGATTCAGTGGCCCTGGGATATGTATATAGAGTGTAGGGCTTCTGTAAAAACATCAGACTCTCAGACTAGGTCTGTTTTCAGATGGGGAAGAAAGGGTTTATGTGTTAGCCATGCCTTGATAAGAAGGTTACCTCTTACTTTTTTTTTTTTTTTTAGCTCCGGACCTCAGAAGTGTGGTGCTTGCATACAGGAAGGCATTTTTGAAGAAGGGGTCTCCATTTTGGAAAGCAGCACAGTAAGATTTACATCTTGTAATGTACTTGTAATGTAGCAATTTCATGGTGCATTGGTAGTAAAGCTATATTCGTGCACTCCACAAGTTTGGTGGTGCTAAAACAAAAGCTTTAGATTAATAGTTTTGGAATGCATTGTTCCTTCCCCAGCATTTGTAGTTATATTTCTCCTTCGAGGTGTATCCATTTTTTTTTACTTTGAAATCCCAATACTCAGGCAAATAAAGGGAATTCCCCAACAACCATCACTTCTTTAAAGTGGACCAATCCTGGGTTTTGGTCCACTTTAAGAATGGAAATATTTATAAATAGAAGAATTCAAGTAAAGGGTTTTGAAACCTGATAGGATGTTCAGTAGATCATGGACCCAGCAACATGGCAATACTCTTGAGTCACATGCTGATAATAAGTTGAGTTTGATTCAAAGCAATTTTTGGACTTTCACTATCTTGGTTTTTGTTCATCCTGCCTGGGGCATCTTGATCTGGGAAGCCTGCTGTGTGTATCTCCCTAGATTGCCCGTAAACTCACCTCACTTTCACTCACATTGCACATGGCCTCCTGCCAATCACTGGTACACATTCTAGCTTTTGTTTTGCTGCTCAGAGTGTCAAACCAAGCTGATTAAAGAACACGTCGCTGGCCTAATCCCCGCTCCTCAGCACATACCCGCTCCAGGCTTTTCTGTAAGGAATATGGACAGAGATAGGATATTGGACTGTAGACCCAAGCTGAAAGTTATAGAACATTCCAGCTTCAAACAAGTAAATACACTAACTCAAAGTGCAATTGAAAAGTATATGATCTCCTAATGTGACTAGATTCTTCTCGGCCTTGGCTCCTTACACACTGCAATTCTTCTGCCTTCCGGGCACACTTTCTCTACTAACTCTGTGGAATGCTTTTGACACGGCTGAGCTCCCTTGGCACTACTTACTTTGCTGGAGGGAAGAGATCAGAAGACCAACAGCATGTTAGGAGCCCGGAACGGCATAGGATAAAGTCTCATACTGCCATAAACCTTTACATTTTACCAGCCCATCATCAACCCCAAGGTAGATAATGCGAGTCAATGGCTGTTTTCTCTCCTAAAAAAAAAAGGGGTGAGAATTCTCACCTGGCTCTGAATCAACCCCATTGTGCAGAGCAGGACTAGCTGCAATGCAGATCCTGACTATTGGTCGTAAACATGGAGTAAACAATGGCGATTTAGACACCCAGGCACTTTGTTTGCATTTCATAATATAGAAAATTATTATTATTTGTTTATGTAGCTTTGTACAAGGTATATTTACAGACCAGATAAAACATACAGTAAAGAGTCCATTACAAAATGGATGCTACAAAGTTCATGCCAAATGTTATGGGAACAGGACACAATAGGAGAGCGAGCCCTGCCCTTGCGAGCTTACACTCTTAGGCATAGGGGGGTGTAAACAAAGGGGAGGGATCACAAGTGATAGAGCTTGAGTTTGGCGCCATGTGCCCCAAGCAGGTTGATTAACCCTTTTGTTGCCAAGCACATAACACCTACGTGCTGGCTTGGCTGGGCCTTAAGTGCCAAGCCCGTAGGTGTTACGTGCTTGATTTCCTCGCTTGTAGTTTAAAAAATAAAAATAAAAAATACGCACCTGACCCCTTGTTGGATCCGGCCGGGTCTCCTCTTTAATTTGGTGCCATCCGATCCCCCGTGGGGGGTCGGATGGCTCCAGGAGAGCCCCCGGAATAGGCGCCCCCCCCCCGCTTTGGCAGTAGAAGCTGCTAACTGTAAAAAAAAAAAAAAAAAAAAAAAAAAGACATTCACTTACCTGTGTGTGCGCTGGCTCCCGCTGTCCCTCCTCTTCACCTGGGGGGCCTCCGATCCCCCCCCAGGACTTACCGATCTTCAGGAGAGAGCCCGGGAGGCTCTCTCCTCCTCGATGGCGGCCGCCATCTTGCTGGTAAGCCCCGCCCCCTTGGGGGTGGGGCTTATGACGTCATCCCGGCCCCGATCGATCACCGGCTTCAGCCTTCTCAGCTTCTCAGATGCCGGGGATCGGCGCTGGGGAAGGAGGTGGCAGGAGATCCTCTGATCTCCTGCCTCCTCCTTCTCTGGATGCCGATCACCGGCATCTGTCAGCTGAGCGGCGAGGGACAAGAGCTTGCAATCGAAGGTAAGTACAGTAAATTTTAAATAAAATACTTTTTATTATTGTGTGGTGTTTTTTTTTTAACAGTTAACCCTTTGTGAGCTGGTAAGGGGTCCATGAGACCCCTTATACCAGTTCACAAGGCTGGGGGGGTGGCAAGTCACCTGCCCTAGCGGGTGACTTGCCATTAACCCCCGCACCCCCATTACCTGCCTCCCCAAAGGCCAGGGGGGGCAGAAGAGCCCGGGCCCACATAGGCTATGTGGGCTCGTAGGCTGCAGGGTGGGGGGGCCACCAAAGCTGGCCCCCCCACTCTGTGCCTACAAGCCCCCATAGCTGGTCCCGGGCTGGTTATTTTGGGTAAGGGGGACCCCACGTCATTTTTTTTTTTTTGGATTTTTAAGGGTTTTTAACCCTTAAAAATCCCCAAAAAAATGGGGTCCCCCTCCCCGGGAAGGGGGACCCTATGTCATTTTTTTTTTTTAATTAACCCTTTGTGTTCTGTCATCCAGCAGCTATAAAAGGCTTCCAGCAGGTGAGCAGAAGCCAGTGATCGCCGAGGGACACAGTGCTCCAGGATGGATGGGACGTAAGTATTAAAAAAAAAAAAATAAAATAATTTTTTCTTTTTGCGTGTGTGTGTGTTTTTTTTTTTTACATTTAACCCATTGTGAACTGGTAAGGGGTCCATGACCCCTATACCAGTCCACAAGGCTGGGGGAGGTGGCAAGTCACCTGTGACTAGCAGGTGACTTGCCATTAACCCCTGGCACCCCCATTACCTGCCTCCCCAAAGCCCGGGGGGGGCAGAAGAGCTTGGGCCCACGGGCTATGCAGGCTTGTAGCCTGCAGGGCCAGGGGCCACAAAAGCTGGCCCCTGTGCCCTGTTTCCCCATGCCCTGCATAGCTGGTCCCGGGCTGGTTACTCTGGGTAAGGGGGACCCCATGTCAATTTTTTTGGGGGATTTTTAAAGTGGACCAACACCCAGGATTTTGACTATCCTGGGTTTTGGTCCACTTCAGGGGGGCACCCCGATTAGGGGTGCCCCGCTGTGTAAAACCCCCCAGAAAGCCCCCAAAACTCACCTCACCACGCTCCCACGTAGCCACGGACAAGCGGGTGACAGCGGCAGACAAGACAGTGCGCGCGCCCGCACCGGCCATTCAAAAACGGCCGGCGCGGGCGCGCGCACCCCTAGAGGGGCGCGCGGGAGGCGCCGGCGGCCGCTGCCGCCGCCGCCTATGAGGTAAGTTTTTCAGGGGTTTTGGGGGGGGTCCCTCACCGCGGGACATCCCGATCTCGGATGTCCCGCGGTGAGGGAGGTGATCGGCCCTGGAATCTTATAGATTCCCGGGCCGATCACCCCTGGGTGACAGTCCACTTTAAGGGTTTTTTAACCCTTAAAAATCCCCCCCAAAAAATGGGGTCCCCCCCCCAGGGATCGGGGACCCTATGTCATTTTTTTCTCGATTTAACCCTTTGTAGTGTGGATGGTAGTTGTATTTTATTTGTAAATGTTATAGATTACTTGTTTCAGTTTGGGGGGTCTCCTGGGCAGGAACGGGGGGCTACCGATAAATATGTGGTACCGTTCTAATCGGTAGAAATTGGGCTTTCACATGCAATATGCTTTTCCTTAATAAAATACATTTTTTATTTAAAATAAAGGAGTCAATTTTCTAAAAATGTTTTTATTTATTTTTTTTTATTTTGTTTACTTAATAATATTGTAAAAAACAAAATAAAATTTACAAACAAGACATTTCATGTTAAAGCCTAAACTCTGCTGCAAAAAAATATAAATATAATTTTCCTGAAAATTACAGCAAAAATGGCGCAAAACATGGCGCAAAATGGGGAAAAATGACCTGTCAACAGAGGGTGACAAAATCTCAAGTAGGCTGGCAATTAAAAGGGTTAATAGTACCTGTGCATGTTGGGTATTGTTCTGTTCGGGGGACCTTGCGCTTTCAGACTAAGTTTGTTTTTTCTGGTTTGCATATTTATATTTTAGGAAAAGGTGTTTTTTATTCAGCTTTTTTATACATTTTTTAGGGAAACCCTGCGCAACCAAAGAATTCTTTGAGGAATTAATTCCAGAAAGATGAGCCCACTACAACAAGCTGGGTACGCTTAGAAAGCTTAACATGTGTACTTTCAGGGAATATATGGTTTATGGGGGATATTCCAAATGTAAAGGGTTGTTTTGGTTGAAAAATCGCAAGGTGCGCACTTTGTCTGCAGAGCTGAAATTTTCAAGTAAAATTACCGTTATGCACATGCTTTACTTTGGGGTGTTTGGCAACTCTTCCCTTGACAGTAGCTATGCATGCTGGGTGTTGTTCTGTTCGGGGAATGTTGTTTTTTCAGATTAAACTTGTTTTTACTTGTTTGTATATAGTTTTTTTAGGAAAATGTGGCTTTGATTCTGCTTTTTTATCCTTTTTTTTTAGGGAAACTCTTTGCAACCAAAGAATCCATTGAGGAATTACTTCCAGATAACTATGGGCACATCAACAAGCCTGGTACAAATAGAAAGCCCGAGCTGTGTACTTCCAGAGAATATATAGTTTGTTGGGGGTATTTCAAATGTAAAGGGTTGTTTTTCTGGTAAAACTGCAAGGTGCGCATAGCGCATATCACAGTTGTATTTTTTCTGAAAATCCCCTAAAGCGCTATTTCAGTTTGGGGGAGTCTCCTGGGCAGGAAAAGGTGTCTACCTATACACATGTGGTATCGCTGTAACCGGGAGAAATTGGGGTTTCACACGCAATAAGATTTTATTGACAAACTTACATTTTTTATTACAAAAAAACTCTACAAATTGTAAAAAAATATATATATATTTTTTTTTCACACATTTCACCCAAAAATATTGAGAATACACCTAAAAAATACAAACAAGAAATTTCATGTTAAAGCCCAGACTCTGTTGAAACAAACAATATATCATTTTCCTGGGAAATCCCTGGAAATCCTTTCAAAAATGACAGTTGAACATGTGTAGCGCAAAATAGTGAAACATCGTCTGGCAACAGGGAGTGGCAAATGCTGCAGGTAGGCTGGCAGCGAAAGGGTTAAGCCAGGTTAAATACTTGTCTGAAGAGGTGTGTTTTGAGAACACTTATAAAAGCTTGGAGTGTGACGGATTGGGCGGGGGAGTGCATTCCAGAGTGTGTAGTGTAGAGGCGTGTGAATGTGAGGAGGTGACCAAGGAGAAATGCAGAGGAATGTCAGAAGCAGAGCAAAGGTTTCCGTATTCACTGGAATCACTGAAATGAAATGTAGATGCCAGTCTGCTGGTAAAACACAAAAGAGGGTGCTGCAGTAGTCAAGATAAGACTAGGACATATACTGACCTTTTAGTGGTGTCAGGTGAGAGGAAGGTATGGATGCAGGTGATGTTTTTAAGTTGGAGACGTCAGGAGGGTAAATAGGGAGTGAATGTGAGGTGTGAATCGGAGAGAGTCCAGCATGACGCCTAAACATCAAATCTTATGGACTGACCTAAAATTAAATTCTCCAATTCCCAAGGAGCTATTTAAACTGAACCAACACCCATTTTACGAAACATGGATGTTGGTCCACTGCAGGGAAGGGGGCACCCCGATTGCTGGGGTCCATCCCCTCAATTTAGCATTTTACAGCTTGCAAACATTACCTTACAACTCGCTCCCTCTGGGAAATTTAGCCATGCGATTGGGGCGTGTTGTCAGGTAATGTTTACGGCTTTACATCGCTCGGACGAAGGTGGGTACCCTGATTGGTATACGCCAACCCCCCGGCAGCGGACCAACACTCATGTTTTGTAAAATGGGTGTTGGTCTTGTTTAAGAAACACCTGAATGGACCCAGCTTTTTTCTTTCATGCTTTACATGCTTAGGACCAGAGAGCTGCAGAATCATCTCCAGCTTTGGTAGCTGGACAGATGCCATTGAAACAATGGGGTCATGTAAGATGCTCCTCTGACATCATAACCAGAATCTCCTAATTTGCCAAGTGTGTATGTAGTAGGCAGTAGGGACATTACACACAATTCAACAAATGTATATTCTAACATAGCACAGGATTATAGTTCTAACATTGGTGTGTACATTGTGCAACCTAGTTGCATATATAACTTCTGGTTGTTTAAAAGATGAATGGCTCTAAGAAAGAAGCTATTTTGAACCTTTTGGTTCTGACTGGAAGCGACTTGAACTTGCGACCACAGTAGTTGAAACAAAGTATGATACGGATGGGTAGGATCCTTTATGATTCTATCCTTTCTGCTTCTAACCTTATTCTTAATGAGAACTGGTAATGGTGCTAATGGTAAAACTGATGATTCTCATGGATATCTTAATTGCCCTTTGCAGTTTGGAGATGTCTCTTAGAAGCTCCTGTGAATCAGTGAAGGAGAAGCATAGGGTGGACTCTCACAGCATTATAAAACATAATCATTATGTCTTGTGGCAGCCCAAACCTCCTTAGCTGCATAAGGAAGAACAGTTTCTTGTGCGCTTTTTTCAGTATGGCATTAGTGTTCTCCCATTTCAAATTATGTGTCATCATGATGCCCAGGAACTTGGATATCACGGGTAACCAACCCCGTCTTAAAGGCCCACCAGCAGGTCATGTTCTTTGCATGCAGACGCACAGGTGAAGTAATTAGTGCTGAGACATTGTTATAGCACTATGTGGAGACCCACAAAATATAAGTGGTTTGACGGCATCCTATTGGAAACCACAGGGTGTTGTAAGGCTGGTGATCTGTTGGGATTGTGCACTCTGAACAATCAGGCTTTCTCTGCACTGACCCAACCCTAAACTGAAGAGGATTATTTTGGCAGTTTCCCTCACTTTTTGCCATGTTCAGAAGCTTGGAAATGTATTTTTGTTTTCCGCTGTTATCGATAGAGAGTGCACAATAGCTTGGCTGAATAGTTCTCATCAAAGATCATTGATTCACTGACGTTTTGCTTCATGGAAAAATCAGAACCGGCCCTGAGAGATGTATGTCAGGGGAATAAGTCAATAAGTCTGTAATCACATTACCTCTGCATCATTCTAAGATTTTCCACTGTCTTTGTTCAATGATACCGGGCTGTGCTGACTGATAAAGCACTGACTGATGCCCATCACAGAACAAAGCAGTGCTGTCTAATAAGCTACAGCCTAATACCCATCATAATTCCATTTTGGAGCACCAACACACAGTGCAGTTGTTTGTTTCTCAAAAACATTTGCCTTTTTTTAAAGCAGGTACTTTTTTGATCTTGAGGCTAGGTTCTCTTTCTTTTTGCCTTGTTCCTGTCTGTGGATGCAGATATACAGCTACCTTTCACAGGGGATTTTGAATGTTTTAGAGACAGACAAATTGAACAGACGATGGTTTGTTGGTGATCCGATACCATAAAGCCATTTCAGTAACTATAGTGCTGGTTTCATAGAAAACTTCCCCCCGATGATGTTATTTACACATATAGTACATCTATCATTTAAACAAACTCTTTTGATCCTCTTTTTAGTATCCTCCCTCCCCTTTCATGTGCGAAGAACCTTCTTCCTCTTACTAAAAAACGTGGCCTGCTGAAACATGCAGAAGATAGTGGATTGATTAAAATGAAACTCCATTCTATATGTCCTGAATGCAGTAAGGAAACCTAGACTTACAGCCATGAAACAGCCCTTCTTTTTCCTTCATTAAAATGATGTGTAAGCTTGGAAATGGTTCCTTACGGTAATTGACTGACCATCTCTTCAGATGCAATGAATCTGCTTCCAGGGGTCAGAGGTTGTTCTTGTGTCGATGGTGATCTAGGCTGCATTACCCAGAGATTGGTTTATTTATCCAGTGATGTGATATATATCGTCTGTGACCATAAAAGGAGTATACAGAAAAGCCATGACTGTTACTGGCACATTATGGGTGTCCACCTGCTGACACACTATTAAAGCCCAACTCTGACCATGTTTTTGTTTTATATACAGTAGGAAAAGCCTTTAAGTGTTGGAATTTGAAATCCACTCCAGCTGTGTGAAAGTTACCACGACTGAAAATAAGCTCTTCTGGGGTTTTCTTCCTCCTAATGCAGATTTGAAGCTCTATGAAGGAGATGGATAGTTTAGGTGACAATCGTAAAGAGTGTCCACCCATTATTCACATCTAGATTATTGTTTGGACTTGTCAAAAACAGGTAAAAGCAGACCTACACCTAACCCTGTGGCACAGGCTTCACCATTTTCTGTAAAAATTCCCCTCTCCATCCTCTCATAGAAAACATCTCTTGCTGTGTATTCCCCTTGTCTGACTGTGTAAACTTATTCCCGCAATGCCGGAATCCCAAGATTCAGTAGTGTAGTGCCCCAACCACACCAAATATTGGAATGCAGCACAAGGCAGGGTTACTAATAAATGCAGATTCACATATTGTTTTAAAGCAATCAGAGCTATACATAAAAGAAGTTATTTTATTATGAAGAAGATATGAAAAGAAAATACAATATACTTATTAAAAGAAAGCAAACAAAGTTAAAATATATATAAATAAAAGAGACCTCACCACTCAGTAAATATCACTTTTCGTATGGGAACTTGAATGGGAAAATGCTACTCACTTCAGCCCAGGCAGCTCGTTCTGGGATATTTTGCTGTACCCAGATACTTTTTTTTAAGAAGCAAAACCATGCCGGGAATAGATTTGGTTTTATACATAAACCGACTTCAAGATCTGAACACATGTTGTATTAAAACAAAAGGTATGCAGACATAGGTCAAACGCTGAGACCTAATTTAAACATGGTTAAAGCAGAATACCAGTCAAGCTATAGCTGCAATGGGGGGGGGGATGCCAGGTCTTGCGCGTCGCAACGGGGGATTACAAAGAACAAAAACCCTTACCTTATCCAGGGGCTAGAGCCACTCCTTCTGAGCCTGTACGCCCACCACAGAAAAGATACAAAGGGGCATCCCCCGGGTCCGCTCGCTCTCCCGTCCAGTCACTTGATTGGGTGGACAGGAGGATGGAGGATGTGGCTCTTAGTTTTATTTTCAAGATGGTGGCGCTCAGGTTCCGGAGCACCGGTGGGGTGGCCTGGGCCCCTGGATAAGTTATGTATTCTTAGTATACAGTACGTCCTGCTCCAAATCTACTAATTACACTTGGGATATACTCCGCCAGATGGCGCTGGACTGCAGAGACATCGAAAATAGGCTCCTCCCGGTCCCTCAAATACCCAGGGACCTCCCACAAATCCCCAGAATTTCTCTGCAGTCTGGCTGCGAAGGACGAGAAATGGCTCTCTACTCGCAGGTGAGCGGGGCTATTAGCCTGCGGCCCTGTAGGACTATTCCCACCCGTTCCACTAGTAATATGCCTCCCAGCCTTGGCTGCGCTGGCCGGGTGAAGGTAGGCAGCACCGCTTAGGTGCTCCACCGCAATCCCCCACCAAAGGGTAGGCAGTTCAGGCTTATGGTGAGCCTCTGTGGGATGCCCCTCCCGCACTAGTGCCCCTTGCCCCTGCCTATTGGTGGGCCCTGTTTAAGTAGCCGCTGTCCTCCCTCATTCTCCTTGTAGCCTTCGGGGGAAAAGAGGGGGGGGGGTGTAAATGTGTATGCTATGCATTCTGTGTATTCCAAGTGTAACATACACTCCGCTTCAACTCTTCATGACATTTGGGTTCTTCTCCAGTAGAGGGCGAACTTCTGCAGAGATGAATGCAAAAATGGAGCTCCTCCCAGTCCATAAATACCTGGGACCTCCCACCAATTCCCTAGTTTTCTTCTCTGCAGGAAGGAGAGCAAGACAGAAGATGAGGACTTCTCTTACTTGCAGGTAAGCCAGGCTCGCGCCCGGCCATTTTTTGTCCCTATTGCTGCCAGGACCTTTCCTAAATTATTCCTATTTGAGCCTCCCAGCCTTGGATGCGGGTCCTGGTGACGGTAGGTAGCACCTTATGGGTGTGCAAGGAGCTGTGCTCCACCGTGAGACCCCATTACAAGGGGTAGGCGGTTGCCCGGGTTTGGTGATCCTGGTGTGGGATGCCCTGTCCCTTTCATTCCTATGGCCAGATTCTGGCTGGGATTCCCCCCTTCCGGGTCCCTTACTTCCCTCTGGGGGGGGGGGGGGGGGGCTGGCTGGCCTTTATACTCGGTCTCATGTGTGTGTGACACTGTGTGTGTGTGCGTGTTTTCACTTGTGTGGTGCTGACAGGTGTTTGCCTTCTACATGGGGCCATATCTGTACTGGCCTCCTTCATTCAGCCTGGGGAGCTTCTCCCCCTCAGGCCTTGTTCGGGGAGGGGGCGGGGCTACCGTGGCGAGAGCCCGGCCCTGCCCCCTCCACGAAGAAGGTGCGATGCTGCGGGCCAGCCCAGGGCTGGGATCCGCATTGCTGGGAGGAGGGCGTGGCCTGGCGAACGCGCGTTCTGCGCTGGCCGGCCCCCTTTCTCTTCCTCCTCTTCTCATGAGGCTCTTCTCCGGGGGCCATCTTGGTGCTGCTGTGGCTGATCCGGCTTGCTCCTGGCCGGTAAGGGCCTGTTGGCCACTTCCTTAGCTTATGCGGGGGCCCCTCTCTAGCAGGAGGGCCTCCTTTTTTTTCTCGCATGTGTGTGTATATAGGTATTATATGGTGATATGTGTAATATATATTTATATATTTTGAGGCGATTGTGACTTATGATGCCTCCATTGTGTGTCACAGATAGCATTGTGTATGTGCATGATAAGGGGATCCTCCTGGTCCTGGAGTCCCTAGTCTTAAAATAGATCACCACAAATCCTCCCACTGGGACTTTTAAGGGGCATCCCGGGTTGCTTATTGCTTAAATTCCCTGCGGTCTTTCAACTGACCACAAGAATCACCATATGGAGGCTCCACAGGATACCGGGCTCGGGCTCCCTCTGGGACAATCCCGCCATGTGTGGATTGTGGGGCATCCCTTACAGGTGAGAATGTGCTTATTTGTATACCATGTGCACAATCGGCCATATCACGGCAGTCGGGTGCCCAGCCTTCTGGGTCGGCGCCCCCCGCTTCATCGCCTTCCCCGTACCCCAAGTGACATTGGTACCAGCGGGGAGTCGCATTCCGATGTTTGTGCTAGGTTGGCCAGCATCGAGAAACTTATGGTTAGCTCGGTGGGCAAGAAGGCCCAGGCTAAAAAGAGACATTTGTCGTCGGCCCGGGCGACTTTTTGATGAGGATTCATTTGATATGTTGGATTATTCCCCGTTAGAGGAGGGGGAATTGTATGAGGAGTCAGAGGCTGACGATGTACGGTTTGGCGAGGCTGATGTTGGGCAGGCGCTGGGGTATGCTGTTGACACAGCCATGGTTTTGTCACATCTCTTGGAGGTTTTGGATATTGCGCCGCCTGAGGCGCCCCCTCTCAAGAAGGAGGAATTTTTTTGGGCCCACAAGCCTCGTTTGGAGTTCCCTTCCCAGGGTCATTTTGATGCACTGATCCTTAGGGAATGGGAGAAACCTAGTCGGCTTCCGGGTGTTCCTCAGGGATGGGATAAGAAGTATCCTTTCCCGGTGGAAGCGGTTAAGCGCTGGGCTTCTCCTCCCGAGGTCGATGCGCCAGTTTTGGGGTTGACCAACTCCTCCGTGCTTCACACCCCAGACGCCACTTCCCTAAAGGATGGTGAGGATAGGCGCCTTGATCAGATGGCATGCCATGCCTTTGCCAGTGTTGGTTCGGCCTTGCGGCCTGTTTGTGCATCTGCGCTAGTGTCGGTGGGTGCTAGGTCTCTGATTAGGGACTGGTTAAATGACGCTCACCTTTATCCGGCCAGCGCAAAGGGGGGAATTTTTTTTTCTTTTTTTGGGACCACTAAGCCTCGTTTGGGGTTCCCGGATCACAGCGCTTCAACAATTTGATTCTTAAGGAATGGGAAAAGCCCGGCCGGCTTTCTGGTATCCCGCAGGGGTGGGATAGACAGTATCCCTTTCCTGTGGTTGCGGTTAAGCTTTGGTCGTCGCCCCCAAAGGTGGACGCTCTGGTTCTGGGATTGTCCAACACATCTGTTGTGCACTCCCCCGACTCTACTATCTTGTAGGATAGTGAAGAACCGACGTCTTGACCACATGGCTTCTCATGCCTTTGCCTGTGTGGGTTCGGCTTTTCGCCCTGTTTTGTGCCTCAGCTCTCTCGGCTGTAGCTACTAAATCGGTAATCAGGGGCCTGTTGGAGGGTCCCCATCTGAGCCCTTCTAGTGAGGAATTTGCAGCACTGGCGCGTTGTGGAATGTTCATTGCCTTTGTCTTATCTGCTTTGGATGATACAGTATATATGTGTAGTAGGACCTCGGCATTGCTAGTGGCTATACGCCGATCGTAGGGCTACCCTTCGTGGGTATGCTCCTTTTTTGGTGATAAATTGGACTCGGTGGCAAAAGGAGGTAAGTTGCCGCAACTTAAAGAGCAGCGCCGACCCTTACGGGGTTCAGGCTCCTTTAATTCCTCCTTTCGTGGCTCTCGGACAAGCAGAGGAATCTCTTGTCCTGCGTTCAGAGGTGATTCCTGGGGTAGGGGCAGAGGACGTGCCTGACCCGGGACTGCCTGGGGTTCTAAACCCTAAGCCGCTGCCGAAATCCGCTCAGCAATGAGGGGGCGCCTTCACCCTTGCGGGTGGGGGGACGGCTGCGGCTCTTCGCCCAGGTCTACAGACAACTGAACCCTGGGGGTGGTCTCCTCTGGGTACAAGCTGGAGTTCGAGTACCGGCTCCCTCCCAGATTCCTCAGGTCTCGGGTTCCGACGGACTGCCGGGCCGCTCAGGTTTATCAGAACCAAAAAGTTTCGCAAGGAGACTCTGTGCTCTGCCGTCAACTCCCTTCGTTCCAGGGGACTTTGTGACTTCAATAGACATAAAAGACGCTTACCTTCATGGGCCGGTCTTCCCGGGACATCAACGGTTTCTAAGATTTGCGGTAGGAGATCAGCACTACCAGTTTGTGGCTCTTCCCTTCGGACTGACCTCGGCACCACGGGTGTTCACCAAGGTGTTGGCCAAGGAGCCCAGGGCATTCGCATTGCGCCGTATCTGGATGACATTCTCATCACGGCATCCTCTCTCGGCCAGGCGGAGCTGGACTCCAGGACGGTGGTGACAGCGCTGGAAAGGTTCGGTTGGGTGATCAACTACCCCAAGTCTTCTCTCTCCCCGTCAAGGGAGGCTTCCTTTCTGGGCATGAATCTGGATACCATTCAGACCAGGGTGTTTCTAACCCAGTCAAAGGTGGAGGTAGTTCAAGATCTGATACGTCTCCTTTCTGGCCCACCCTCGCCCATCTGTCCGGCAAGGGATGAGACTGGTGGGATTGATGGTGGCTTATTTCGAGGCAGTTCCTTTTGCTCAGTTTCACATGAGACCTCTTCAACTCCATCTGTTATCGGCCTGGGACAGTTGCCCTCTGTTCTTGGATCGGTCCTTTGTGATGTCTCCTCTGGTCCGGCGGTCTATTCAGTGGTGGCTGGACCCAAGGAATCTTCTGGGGGGCAGATCCTTTCTGGCACCCCATTGGAAAACGGTCACCTCTGCTGCCAGCCTGTCGGGCTGGGGGGCGTTTCTGGAAGGAACATCTGTTCCAGGGGCTGTGGAGTTCTCAGGAGGCTCACATCCCCATCGACATCCTGGAGCTGAGGGCGGTTCAGTTGGTGCTATCGCACCTGACGCATCATCTCCAGGGCTTATCGGTTCAGGTTTGATCAGACAATCGGACTGCAGTCGTTTACATCGATCACCATGGAGGGACTCGCAGCAGGAGTGCCCTCCGGGAAGTGTCTCTGATTCTTGCATGGGCTGAGAGCAATGTTCCATGCATCTCTGCGGTGTACGTTCCAGGGGTGGAAAACCTGGAAGTGGACTCTCTGAGCAGGGGGACCACCTCTCGCCGAGGGGTATGGTCCCTTAGCAACAGGGTTTCTATCCATCTGTCACAGGTAGGGGTTTCCGGAAGTCGATCTCTTTGCCTCCCGTCACATCCACAAGCTCCTTGGCTTTGTGTCTCTGTTCCAGGATCCTCTGGCTCTGGCAGTGGATGCCATGTCTCTGGCCTGGCGGGATCTGGGTCTCCTGTTTTCGTTTTTCCCCTTTCTCCATCGTAGGCAAGGTGGTGCGCAAGCTGGTTTACGAGGGTGTGCCAGCAATTCTGATGGCTCCAAGGTGGCCAAACAGGTGTGGTTCGCAGACGTCGTGCGGCTGGCGGTCGATCAGTACAAGTTGTCTCTGTTTCCGGATCTGATCACTCAAGGTCAGCTTCGTAACCCCTTTTTACAATCGCTGGCTTTTACGGTGTGGCTGCTGAAACCTCTATCCTAAAAGAAGAGGTTTTGTCTGATGCTGTGGTCCAGACGCTTGTTAGGGCTAGGAATAACTCTTCCTCCAACATCTACTACATGCCCTGGCGGTCCTATATTGATTGGTGTGAGGCTAGAGCCTTGCCTTGTAGGGTGTTTTCCATTCCCAGAATTTTGGAGTTTCTTCAACACGGTCTGGACTTGGGCTTTCAGCTTAGCACCTTGAATGAGGCTGGTTTCCGCTCTGGTGGTTTTTCTTTCAGAGGTCTTTTGCCCTTCATCCTTTGGTTAAGACTTTTTTTTTTTTCCAGGGGGTCACTCATGTGCGGCCCCCTCGCAAGCCTTGAACCGGTTTGGGACTTGAATTTGGTTTTGTCGGCCCTCCTGGGTCCTCCTTTGAGCCAGTGCAGGATGCTGCACTTTCCATTCTCACTCTAAAGGTTGCCTTTTTGGTGGCTATTACCTCCGTTCGACGTATCTCTGAGTTGGCGGCTCTGTCTGTTCAGGCCCCTTACTTTGAGAGACACCAGGACAAGGTGGTCTTCCGCTTTAAGCCAGATTTCCTGCTTAAAGTGGTCTCTGCTTTTCATCTTAATCAGGATGTTGTGCTCCCTTCCTTGTGTTCTAGGTCTAGCAATGGCAAGGTGAGGGCCTTGCGCTCTCTGGATGTTGTTCGTTGTGTATAGTACTACTTGGTGGCTACATCACCTTTCCGTAGGACGGACGCACTGTTTGTGTTGCCTTCGGGACTCAAAAAGGGGTTGGCACCCGTCGGGTCTACCATTAGTATATGGGTTTGTTAGGCCATTGTTAGGGCCTATGATGCAAAGGGGAGGGATCCCCCTTTCCAGATCACTGCTCATTCTACTCGTGCTGTTGGGGCTTCCTGGGCTTTCCAACACCAGGCTTCTGTTGAATAAGTTTGTAAGGCTGCTACTTGGTCTTCTGTTCATACCTTTTACAAGTTTTATACGGTTGTTGTGCAAACCTCAGCGGTTGCTGTTTTTGGCCGCAAGGTTCTGCAAGCTGCAGTGGTTTAATTTGTGCATTATTGCTTTTTGGGATCCCCACCCATGTTGGACACTGCTACTGGATGTCCCAGAAGTGATTAATCATTCCGAAGCAGGGTGTGAGACATACTTGGAATAATACCATTTTGTGATTACTCACCTGTAAAATGGGTATTTCAAGTATGTCTCACACCCTGCTTTGTCCCACCCTGAGTTGCATCTTGGATCCTCTATATGGTGAACCTTTTATTGGTAAAATTTTTTATTTGCTCTTCCTGGTCCCCTTACTGCTTTGTTATACTGGGGAATGTGTAGGAGGTCCCAGGTATTTATGGGCCGGGAGGGGCTTTTTTTTTTCTAGTCATCTCTGCAGAAGTTCGCCCTCTACTGGACATAAACCCAGAAGTGATTAATCATTCCGAAGCAGGGTGTGAGACATACTTGTAATACCCATTTTACAGGTGAGTAATCACAAAATGGTATTTTTTACACTCTTTTTCCATTCTGTATAGTCTTGTGTCAGCCGCCGCGCTGACTTGCCTTTACTGTCTTTTAAAAATTGCCGCCACCGCGCGCTGACTTTGTTCCGCGCTTGGCGGCGGCATTACCTCAGGCGCTGGTGCACCGTCATTGGCTGCTTGCATGGCTTTGCGCTCTTCGGGGGGGCGGGGCCCGTCTATGGCGCGCTCAGCGTCATCGCTGATACCTGCCCGCCCCTCGGGGTATACCGACGCCATCTTTAACCTGCTTGGTTGGCCCATGCGCGAAGGGCCCCTACCTACCGCGGTCCGTAAGTGCCCTCGCTGATACCTGCCCGCCCCTCGGAGTATACCGACGCCATCTTTAACCTGCTTGGTTGGCCCATGTACGACGGGCCCCTACCTACCGCGGTCCGTAAGTGCCCTCGCGGGGCAGCTTTATATCTTTCACTTTTGTTACTGTGTGCTTACAGGTGTTTGTCTGCTTTTGTCTTTCAGGCGGGACGAATCCCTTGGCTTCTCCCGGCCCTGTATTTGTATATAACTTGTATGCCTTGTAAAAATAATACTCCCACTTCCCTAGCAGGTTATTGGGGCATCCGGGGTTGCTATATAGCGTTATTCCCTATCGGCGTATTGTGCCGCTATAATCACCATATGGAGGCATCCCAGGATAATGTGACCGGGATCCCTTCGGGACAAGACCGGCTGTGTGTAGCGTGTGGGCAGCCTCAAGCTGACGCTGACAAGGCGCGGGTCTGTGTACCCTGTGCTTAGCAGGTGCTTGCATTGCAATCTGGCCTGCCAGTGGCTGCACCTCGTTTCACGTCGTCTACTCCCCCAAGCTTAAACCTCACTCCTACTGAGTTGCATACAAGTGGGGATTCTCAGCCTTGCATACAAGTGTGTCTTCTAGACTGGCTACTGTTGAGCAGTTGATTGCTAAGTCCTTAGCGCGTAAGGCCCCTGCTAACAAGCGGCACTTGACGCCTAATGTCACTGTTTTCCATATGGGAACTGAGGAGTTTTGGAATCTTTGTGGCTATAACCCGTCTGATGAAGGGGAGCTCTTTTCTGATTCAGGCTCATCTGATGAGAGACCAAGGGGCTCTGACCCCTGGGCCCTGGATTACACTGACAGATTATTGACCCAGATTTGTGAGGTTCTGTCCATCTCTCTCCCTGTTGCGGCTCCCAGGCAAAGAGGGGAGCTTTTCCATACAGCAAAATCCCATTTGGAATTTCCCGAGCAGGCACATTTCCATAACCTTGTGCTCAAGGAATGGGAGCACCTCAGTAAACTTCCCGGGGTTCCAAAAAGTTGGGATAGGAAGTATCCTTTTCCTGCTGAGGTGGTTAAATGTTGGTCATCCCCTCCCGAGGTGGATGCCCCGATCCTAGGGCTATCTAACACCTCTGTCATGCATTCCCCTGACTCCACTACCCTGCGGGATGCTGAGGACCGGCGCATTGACCAGCTGGCATCCCAAGCCTTTGCATGTGCGGGGACGGCGCTGCGCCCGGCCTGTGCCTCTGCCATTACTGCTGTGGCCACTAGAACCCTTATCAGTAATATGCTTGATAGTGCTCCTGATGATTTGCCTTGTGAGGTGTTTAATGCACTCTCCAGTTGTGATGTTTTTGTAAATTTTGTCCTCTCAGCATTGGATGACACCATCAGAATCTGTGCCAGAACTTCTGCCCTCGTGGTGGCTATACGCCGCTCAGTTTGGCTGCGCCAGTGGGCTGCTGACAATGCTGCCAAGAAGGCCCTCACTGGGTTTCCCTTTAAAGGACTGCGCCTGTTTGGGGACCACCTGGACCTTTTTGCTAAGGGAGGCAGGTTACCCCAGCGCAGGTGGCAATCTCGGCCCTTTAGGGGTCAGGGTTCCTTCTCCCCCCCCTTACCGTGGTGCCAGACAGGGAAGGGGGGTTTCCTTTCCTGGGGCCCGGGGAGATTTCTGGGGTAGGGGCAGAGGACGTGGACGTCCTGGCTCCTCCTGGGGTCCTAAAGCAAAATCCTCCCCCAAGCCCCCTCAGGCATGATGGGGGCGCCCTCACCCATCCGGGTGGGGGGACGGCTGCAGCACTCTGCTCACGTCTGGAGGCTTCATGTCTCAGACCAGTGGATTCAGGAGGTAGTGTCCTCCGGTTACATGTTGGAGTTTGCTGCCTGTCCCCCTCCAAGATTCATCAGATCCCGGATTCCTCAGGACCCTGTGTCAGCTCAGGAGCTAGTGCATGCAGTGCAAGGCCTCCTGGAGCTGGGGGTCGTCTGCCAGGTCCCCTTATCAGAATAAGGCAAGGGCTTTTCTTCCAACCCATTCACAGTATCCAAAAAAGATGGTTCAGTCAGGCCCATCCTGGACTTGGAGATCCTCAACAGGGGCAGGCGCTTTCGCATGGAAACTGCGCTCTGCCATCAGTTCCCTGCGCCAAGGGGATTTCATGACTTCTGTGGACATCAAAGATGCTTATTTTCATATTCTTGTGTTCCCAGGTCATCAAAGGTTCCTCAGGTTCGCTCTGATGGTTCAACACTACCAGTTTGTGGCCTTGCCCTTTGGCCTCACTTCAGCTCCCAGGGTGTTCACCAAGGTGCTGGCTGGCGTGATGTCTCTGCTCAGATGTCAGGGCGTCCGCGTGCTTCCCTATCTGGACGACATCCTCATCACTTCCCAGTCTCTACATCAGGCAGAGTTGGATACTCAGCTGGTGGTGTCCACTCTGGAGTCATTTGGATGGGTGATCAACCACCCCAAGTCCTCACTGTCCCCTTCCTTGGTAACTCCATTCCTAGGAATGAATCTGGATACAGTTCAAGCAAGGATCTTCCTTCCTCAACAGAAGGTGGACAGTCTGATTGCACAGGCTCAGTCCCCCCTAGCTTGTCCCCATCCCTCCAGCAGGGGATGCAGCTGGTGGGCCAGATGCTTCGAAGCAGTCCCTTATGCTCAGTTCCACTTGAGGCCTCTGCAACTTCACCTATTGTCAGTATGGGACAAGGTCCTAGCGTCCCTGGACAGGGTCTGTGTGCTCTCCCCCCTGGTCAGGAGGTCCCTCTCGTGGTGGATGGACTCAAGGAACCTGTTGGGGGGCAGATCCTTTCTTGCCCCTTCCTGGGAGACGGTCACCACGGATGCCAGTCTGTCAGGTTGGGGGGGTTCCTGAAGTCCCTGCGATTCCAGGGGAGGTGGGGCCCTCAGGAGGCCCACACACATATCAATGTCTTGGAACTGCGGGCGATCAGGCTAGTTCTGGCTCAATTGACTACTCGCCTTCGAGGCCTGCCTGTTCAGGTGCGCTCGGACAACCAGACGGTAGTTGCCTACATCAATCATCAGGGAGGGACCCGGAGCAAGGTGGCCCTCCAGGAAGCATCTCTGATCCTGACTTGGGCAGAGGCCAATGTCCCCTGCGTATCAGCTGTGTACATCCCGGGGATGGAAAATCGCCTGGCGGACTCTCTGAGCAGGGGGACCTCTCGCAAGGGAGAATGGTCCCTATGCAGCAGGGTGTTTCAATCTCTGTGTCACCGTTGGGGCCAACCAGATGTGGATCTGTTTGCGTCCCGCCACAATCACAAGCTCCCAGCTTTTGTCTCTCTGTCCCAGGATCCTCTGGTCTTGACCTCGGATGCTCTAGCAATGTCATGGCAGGACTTTCAGTTCCTGTATGTCTTCCCTCCAGGGTTCTGCGCAAGATTGCTCTGAAAGGGGTGCCAGCAATTCTGTTGGCCCCCAGGTGGCCAAGAAGAGTGTGGTTCGCAGACGTGGTGCAGCTGGCAGTAGATCAGTACGCTCTGCCCCTGGTGCCAGATCTGCTCACTCTGGGCTCACTACGCCATCCCAATTTACAAACTCTGCCTTTGACGGCTTGGCTGCTGAAACCTCCATCTTGATGGAGAAGGGGCTGTCTTCGTCGGTTGTGGATACTTTGATTAAAGCTAGGAAGAAGTCTTCCTCTTCCATTTATTACAGGGTTTGGCGTGCCTACATTGACTGGTGTGAGTCTAGGTCTCTTCCCTGTCGTGTGTTCTCTATTCCCAGGATTCTGGAGTTCCTGCAGCATGGGTTGGAGATGGGACTCCAGCCCAGTACTCTGAAGTTTCAGGTTTCTGCCCTGGCTATTTTCTTCCAGAAGTCCTTTGCTCAGCACCCTCTGATCAGGACTTTTTTCCAGGGGGCCACTCATGTGCGCCCCCCACGTAAGCCTATGGTGCCTGTTTGGGTTCTGAACTTGGTTCTGTCAGCCTTGCAGGGTGCTCCCTTTGAACCTGTGCAGGATGCTGCCCTGGCCATTCTTACGCTCAAGGTTGTATTTCTGGTGGCTATCACTTCTGTCAGGCGTGTGTCTGAGTTGGCGGCGCTTTCCATTCAGCCCCCCTACTATGAGAGACACCAGGACAAGGTGGTGTTTCGTTTCAAACCTGACTTTCTGCCTAAGGTAGTGTCTGCCTTTCATTTGAATCAGGATATTGTTCTTCCTTCTTTGTGCCCTAATCCTAGCAATGTTAAGGAGAGGGTTTTGCACTCTTTGGATGTGGTTAGGTGTCTGAAGTACCATCTGGTGGCTACTGCACCTTTTCTGGAAAACTGATGCTCTTTTTGTGGTCCCTTCTGGTCTTAGGAAGGGTTTGGCTCCTGCCAAGTCTACTATCAGCAAGTGGATTCGTCAGGCTGTGATTCAGGCCTACTCTGCTAAGGGGAAGAATCCTCTCTTTCGCCTTACTGCTCATTCCACTCGTGCTACTGGTGCGTCTTGGGCTTTTCAGCACCAGGCTTCTGTTGAACAAGTTTGCAAGGCCGCTACTTGGTCTTCTGTTCATACCTTTTCAAAGTTTTACAAGGTTGATGTTAGGGCCTCAGCTGATGCTGTTTTGGGCTGCAAGGTTCTGCAGGCGGCAGTGGTTTAAACTGCCTGCTGCTGATTTTTCTTGGGGATCCCACCCTACTTAAGGACACTGCTATTGGATGTCCCAACAGTAATTCTTAGATTTGGAGCAGGACGTACTGTATACTAAGAATAATACAATTCTGTGATTACTCACCTGTAGAATTGGTATTATGAGTATACAGTACGTCCTGCTCCAACCCACCCTTGGTTTGCATTATCCTGTATGGTGATTGTTATCATTGTTATAGTTGATAGTTTGGATTGTTTAATTCTCCCGGCTTCTCATTAACTGCTTTTCAATGCTGGGGATTTGTGAGAGGTCCCTGGGTATTTGAGGGGCCGGGAGGAGCCTATTTTCGATGTCTCTGCAGTCCAGCGCCATCTGGCGGAGTATATCCCAAGTGTAATTATTAGATTTGGAGCAGGACATACTGTATACTCATATTACCAATTCTACAGGTGAGTAATCACAGAATTGTATTTTTTTTGGGGGGGGGGGGGGGGTGGTTTCTTCCTAACCCTCACCCCTGGTGGGGATTATATTGTGACTGGAATTCCACTTTCCATGAATAATGAAATGGAAAATTTCCCAAAGATACAGAAAGCAAAGAAGTAAAAAAGAAGACGGCTTCTTCCATATTTTACTAAAATAGGCAGAATGGTAATTTTGACAAGATGAATTCTGTGTGGGAGGCTGCCATCACATTGATCCGGACAGTGTTGTCACAGAGATTCCCTTTAACGTCCACTGCTGTGGGATGTAGGACAATAGTAATGGCACCATGAAATATAAATAATAATAAGTAACTTGCCTTAGTCGTTGTGTGCTTGCCCTCTGAAACTTGAGTCCTTGAGACGTCCTCTCTGCACAAAGGGCTAAACGGTAGCACTGTTGTGAGTTAAATAGAGGCTGTCGTGCTCAGAGCAAGGTTGTATGAGAATCAGTCTGCACCTATTGGGATGTAATATCATTGCTTTTACTTTCCTCAAGGCTCCCCAGAGTCCCCCCTCCCTTCTTCTTGCACTTTATGGATTTTGATAAGCCCACTTTAAATTGGCCCCATTTCATAAAGCCCCCTAGCAAGCCTGGAAATGGGCTTAATGACTCAATCTGTGTTCCAAAGATTGGTAGTTGAAAAAGAAGGCTGCAGCTGTTGCTGGAGGGGTGAGATTAAAAAGGAAAAAAAATATTGCCAGGCTTTCTATGGAATTTTTTTTTACTTTAGGTCTGCTTTAAGTGAGTCAACATAATGTGATGTGTTTGTGATAGGTGCATTATGCACAAGATATACTGAATAGAATTATGTGCCCAAAACGTTTGTTCTCTTTTGTGATTTGCAGGCATTTCCTGATAATGCAGCGCGACGAGAGGTAGAAGGTCTACCTGCCCTCTGCACCAATAATGGCTGTACCTGGAGAGGCACAATCAAAGAGTATGAGGTAAGATCTGTCCACGCTTTAGCCAGCAGCATTATTAGAAGGTGGTCACAGCTTGGCTCTTCATGCTGCAACCTCAATGAGTGATCCCAATAGAATTTGTATTGTTCTTTTCATTTAGATATCAAAATAGCAGATAAATACTATTCACTGCTCTGATTTTCGGAGTGGTATGGTGGTTGACTTTAAGCTGATGAATAAAAATGAATTTAATTTGAAACTATATATACCGCTTCTAGAAGCAAATAGAAACTAAAGGCAGATGAAAAAGGGTTATGGAAGCAAAGAACCAGAGCATCAATATCTAATGTTGATTTGGGAGGGGGGGGGGGTTGGGTTTGATAACAGCTGTACCTCCTCAAGTAGGAGTTTTTATGCAGTTTTCAGCTTTTTCCTGGTACACTATCATACAGAGCTCATGAGCAACAGGAGTAAAGGTGGTTTTTTTTGTGTCTCTGCTTTGCTATGCTAAACTTTCATCCAAAGGGGAAGAGCATTGTAGTTAATAAATTAGCAGAATTTAAGAAAGGGGTTTAAAGTGGACCAACACCGAGAGGTGATCGGCCTGGAAATCTATAAGATTCCCGGGCCGATCACCTCCCACCCTGCGGGACATCCGAGATCGGGATGTCCCGCGGGGTGAAACCCCCCAAAAAAACCCCAAACACCTTACCTGATCTTCGGCGGCGGCCGTCCGCCGCCGCCTCCCTCGCGCCCCTGTAGGCGTGCTCGCGCCCGCGCCGGCCATCTGCGAATGGCCGGCGGGGGCGCGCGCGCGCCGAAAGTGACGCGAGGGAGGCGGCGGCAGCCGCTTGGACGTTCCTGATCCCCGCCTGGACGTTGGCGGGGATTGGACCGTCCAGTCACGTGGGAGCGGGGACAGGTAAGATTTTGGGGCTTTCTGGGGGGTTTCACACAGCGGGGCACCCCCGATCGGGGTGCCCCGCCGAAGTGGACCAAAACCCAGGATAGTCAAAATCCTGGGTGTTGGTCCACTTTAAGGAAATAAGTCACCCCCTATATATATCATTATAAAATTCACATTATGCACTTTCATATACTGAAATTAAATGGGAGTGGTTTGTTAAAAAGCCACAGAAGACTATAAATAGCACGTGGAAAGAACCTGGCTGTAAGCCAGCCCTGGAAAGAACCTAACAACACACAAGCCAGCATTCAAGTAATTGTTTGCCCTGCAGTTTTCCCCCTTTTTTTATTTTATTTTATCTCCTGCATCCTAAAATTCTGAGCTAGGAATTTCAGGCAGCAGAACACATAGATTGTGTTCTATAATACTGCGTCTTAATAGATCTGTATCATTCCTGAGTTGCAGCATAAGCCCTCCTTTGGCCGTACTGATACATCATCACAAGCTGCTGTGAAGTTCAATCTTCAGATGACGGGAATCGAATAAAAAAAGTAGTGATAAAATCACATTAGGTGAAAAAAGCCGAAGATTTACACAGTTGCTAAATCATACCCTAGGTAGACAATAAATGTCAATGGCACTTTTTACTACAGTGTAAAAAGGAGTAAAATGTACCACTGAATTGCAACTATTTAATTCTCATGTATTTTTTTTTTTACTAGCATGATAATTTTTTTTAACTCTTACTGAAACAAGGCCATTGTTTTTTAGCTGGTTACTGCTACAAAAAGCCACTTGCAACAGACTTACAGTAGTTTCCGCCTGAACAAATAGGCAATGAGAGTTTGAACAAAAAATAAATGAAAGCTAAATTATAGTGGTGCAAAATATAATTTATATTTTTTTCTGCATGTTGCTGCAATGCTAATGTGTCCCCTTCTTTTCCTTCAGGGGTCCCCCCCCGGCCTGGATACTCGCCGCTGCCTTCTCGTCTCTCCCCCCCCCCTGACTTTGTTCGGGGGGGGGGGGGGGGTAGCGGCGAGTGGTGTCAGTTGTGGTGTTTTTGCTGTTTACAGTGTGTACTGCAACTTTGTACTGCGCTCCGCGGCAGTTGGCGCTATAACTTGTGCCGTTTTTGCTTTGACATGGCGCCGGCGGGGTCACGTGGGCGCCGTATTCACGCTCTTCGGAGGGGGGGGGGGCCCAGGGATGACGCGCATCGCGTCGTCCCCCCGCGATCCGCCCCTTGAGGTACCTCTGCCGGCGCCATTTTGTATTAGCTGCGCGTCTGGATTTCTCCCTTCCTGGCTGCAGCGCTGTTTCCTCCGGTGTGTCGTTTCATCCTGCGGTCTGTGCCTTGGTGACCCTGCAGTGTCCTTGGTCCGTGAGTCCCCCTTGGGGGGTTTTTTATTCTAAGTATGTCACACACCCCGCTTCAAGACATTCATTACATGTGGGTTTACTGACCTGTAGATGGCGATCTTGCAGAGATGATATCAAAAAAAGGTAAGACCCTCCCGGCCCATAAATACCTGGGACCTCCCACTCATTCCCCAGTCTTTCATCTCTGCAGAGGCGAGCAAGTCAGAAGATGATGTCTCCTCCTTGCAGGTAGCCGGGATGACTCCCGGCCTTCTATTCTTCTATTCCTGCCCGAATCCCCTTATTTAAATTTCCTGCCTCCCAGCCTAGGCTGCTGGTCCGGGCAAAGGTAGTTGGCACCCCTGGTGCTTAGGAGCCGTGAGACCCCATAACAAGGGGTAGGTGGCTATCCGGGTTGGTGATCCCGGTTTGGGATGCCCCGTCCCTTGGCCCTACCCTGGCAGGGATTCCCCCTCTCCCGGATACCCTTAGAGGGGGGGGGGGGGCGGGTCCCTTATGGATTTCTCTTATTTATTGAGATGTGTGTGTGTGTATGTTTCACTGTGTGTGTGTCTTTACATTTGACTGGCGCCAGCGTGCTGCAAATGGCGGCGGTGAGCCCATGAGGGCTTCTTCTCCTCTGGGCGGGGCCGGGCGCTCGCCGCGCCTACGGCCCGCCCCCGTGCTGCGGGCGCGCTCTTCATGTCCCGGCTTGTGGCCGGGAGAGTCGGGGGAGGGGCCGGGCGCCAGCTGCGCCGGTCCGCCCTCCCTCCTCCTACTGCACATTGCGTGTATTCACTGTGCCTTGCGTGCGGTACTGAAGGTCCGGTGAGTGGCCTGATGGCCATCAGTTTCATCTGTTTTTTAACTCTTTATACATTCTAGCATGGTCTGAGCGTGTGCTTGTCTTTTTGTGTTCCAGGTGGACCATTGATCATATTAAAGGGGGGTTCTCCCGGTCCAGGGTACCTGGTTAAAATTTTAGCTGGCTTAAAATCCTCCCACTAGGGACTTAAAGGGGCATCCCGGGTTGCATTTTTGCGTAATTCCTAAAAAGAGCATTGTACACATATATTTATATATATATATATATATTATTATTATTATTATTATTAAAAAATCACCATATGGAGGCTTCCCCGGATACTGGGCTTGTGCCCCCCTCGGGGCAATCCAGGCTGGGTGTGGGGTATCCCTTTTGGGGGATGATGTTTTTCTATGTGTACCCTGTGCGCAGCGGTCTATTACGCGGCAGACCTGATCTCAGGCGTCCGGTTCTGCTCCGCCAGTCTCCTCTCCGTCTCCCCCTCGCTTGACACGTACGTGTGATGTGGTCATTGGCGGGGCGTCGCAATCTGAGGTGTGTGCCAGATTGGCCAATCTTGAAAAACTGTTTTCCAGTGCCGTTGAAAAAAAGGCCACGGCAAAGCGAAAACATTTGTATACGGTTTCGCAGGCCTTTGATAGGGAGGATTTTGACTCCCTGGATTGGTCTGATTGTTCCCCGCGTGAGGAAGGGGAGCTGTATGAGGCGTCTGATGACTCCGACGATCAGCAGTTTGTGGGCGCTGATACCGAGCAGGGCCAGGGGGATTCTTTGGATACCTCTAGGGTCCTGGCTCATATGTTTGAGGTCCTGGCTATTTCTCCCCCCGAGGCGGCTCCTCCGCTGAAGGGGGAGTTCTTTGAAGTGACCAAGCTGCGCTTGGAATTTCCTTATCAAAAGCATTTTGATGGTATCATTCTCAAGGAATGAGAGAGGCCGACGCGGCTTCCGGGTGTCCCTCCGGGTTGGGACAAGAAATATCCCTTTCCGGCGGACGCGGTGAAGCACTGGTCGTCTCCCCCCGAGGTGGATGCTCCTGTTTTGGGGTTGTCCAGCTCCTCAGTCCTGCATTCTCCGGAGTGCACTACTCTCAAGGATGGTGAGGATAAACGCATTGACCAGATGGCTTGTCATGGTTTTGCCAGTGTTGGATCGGCCTTGCGGCCGGTTTGTGCTTCTGTTCTTGTATTGGTAGCTGCCAGTTCGGTTGTTAGAGGATTGTTGACCTCTTCCGGGCTTGACCCGGCTAGTGAGGAGTTTGCCGACCTTAAGCGCTGTGAGTTATTTTTGTCCTTTGTGCTGTCCGCCCTGGACGACACATTGGTGATGTGTAGCAGGGCTGCGGCCCTGATTGTGGCTATCCGCCGGTCGGTTTGGTTACGCCAGTGGGCGGCTGATTTTGTGTCCAAAAAGTCGCTCACGGCCCTTCCCTTTGTGGGGTTGCGGCTCTTTGGAGAAAAATTGGATTCGGTGGCAAAGGGAGGTAAGTTACCTCAGTGTAAGAAGCAGCGTCGCCCCTTTCGGGGGGCGGCTTCCTTCTCTCAGTCCTTTTGTGGGGCTAGAGTTGGCAGGGGTTCGGCCTTCCCTTCGTCCAGAGGTGATTCCTGGCCTAGGGGCAGGGGTCGGGCCCGTCCAGGACACAGTTGGGGCGCCAAGCTGGCTCAGCAATGAGGGGGCGCCCTCACCCTTGCGGGTGGGGGGACGGTTGCAACTCTTCTCCCAGGTCTGGGTCCAAGAGGTCTCGGACAGGTGGATTCAGAAAGTGGTGTCTTCCGGTTACAAGCTGGAGTTCGTGTTCTGGCCCCCTCCCAGATTCTTCAGGTTTCGGGTGCCGTCAGATCCTCTGGCCGCCCAGGGGCCTCGGGCGGCAGTAGCAAGTCTTGTGGACATGGCTGTCATCTGTCCGGTGCCCCTCTCAGACCGGGGCCTGGGCTTCTATTCCAATTTGTTCACGGTGCCCAAGAAGGACGGTTCCGTTCGTCCCATTCTGGATCTGAAGTTGCTCAACAGGTTCGTCCCCCCCCGGAAGTTCCGTATGGAAACTCTGCGCTCAGCCATTAACTTCGTCAGGGGGATTCATGACGTCCATAGACATCAAGGATGCTTACCTGCATATTCCAATATTTCTACCACACCAGAGATTCCTCAGGTTTGTCGTGGACAATCGGCATTTTCAGTTTGTGGCTCTTCTGTTTGGCCTTACCACGGCTCCAAGGGTGTTTACCAAGGTGTTGGCAGGAGTGATGGCCATCCTCAGAGCCAGGGGTATCCGCATCGTGCCCTATCTGGACGATCTTCTCATCATGGCGTCTTCCCTCAATCAGGCGCAACTGGATACCAGGACTGTGGTGTCCACTCTGGAGAGTTTCGGTTGGGTGATCAACTATCCCAGGTCCTGCCTCACTCCCTCCAGGGTGGTGGAGTTCCTGGGAATGTCTCTGGATACTTCTCAGGCCAGGGTGTTTCTCCCCCAAGCCAAGGTTCTTCTGATTCAGGAATTGACTCAGCGTCTCCTATCCATCCCCCGCCCGTCCATCCGGCTAGGGATGCGACTGGTGGGATTGATGGTGGCGTCGTTCGAGGCGGTTCCCTTTGCCCCGTTTCACACAAGGACGCTCCAGCTCTTGGCGGCCTGGGACGGGTCCCCGCTGTCATTGGATCAGTCCTTTCTGATGTCCCCCCGGGTGCGGCATTCCCTTCGGTGGTGGCTGAAACCGAGCAATCTGACAAGGGGCAGGTCCTTTGTGACCCCTTGTTGGGAGACGGTCACCACGGATGCCAGCCTGTCAGGTTGGGGGGGATTTTGGAAGGATCTTCAGTTTCAGGGGCTGTGGGGGCCTCAGGAGGCTCACGATCCCATCAATATTCTGGAGCTGAGCGCCATCAGGTTGGTTCTGGCTCACTTGACTCATCAGTTACGGGGACTACCGGTTCAGGCTCGGTCAGACAATCGGACGGCGGTCGCCTATATCAATCACCAGGGAGGGACTCGCAGCAGGCGGGCCCTCAGAGGGTTGTCTTTGATACTTGATTGGGCAGAGGGCAATGTCCCATGCATCTCGCCAGTGTACATTCTGGGAGTGGAGAACACGGAGGCGGACTCCCTGAGCAGGGGGTCATCTCGCCGGGGGGAATGGTCGCTCAGCCCCAAGGTGTTTTGGTCGCTTTGCCACCGGTGGGGGACTCCGGAGGTGGATCTCTTTGCCTCTCGTCACAATCACAAGCTTCTGGCATTTGGGTCTCTCTCGCCATGTCTCTGAACTGGAGGGATCTGGGGTTTCTGTGCCTGTTCCCTCCGTTTCCCATGGTGGGCAAAGTGGTGCGCAAGCTGGCCCTAGGGGGCGCGTCGGCAATCCTGGTGGCTCCAAGGTGGCCAAGACAGGTTTTTGTTCGCAGACGTGGTAAGGCTGGCAGAGGATCAGTTAGTCCTGCCCCTTTTGCCGGATCTACTCAGGGTCCACTGCTCTACCCCAATTTACCAACGCTGGCTTTGACGGCGTGGTTGCTGAAACCTCCATCTTGAGGGAGGAAGGTCTTTCTGATGCTGTCATTCAGACTCTGGTTAGGGCTAGAAAGCAGTCTTCCTCTGCCATCTATTATAGGACTTGGAGGTCTTATATTGATTGGTGTGAGGTTAGGGCCTTGCCTTGCAGGGTGTTTTCTATCCCTAAGGTCTTGGTATTTCTGCAACATGGTCTGGACCAAGGTTTGCAGCTTAGTACGCTGAAAGGGCAGATTTCTGCCAAAAGTCTTTTGCTCTTCATCCTTTGGTTAAGACTTTTTTCCAGGGGGTTACGCATGTGCGGCCTCCTAGGAAGCCTTTGCTTGGTTTTGTCTCCTAGGAAGCCTTTGCTCTGAATTTGGTTTTGTCTGCCTTGCAGGGTCCTTTGCAGGATATTGCACTTTCTATGCTTACTCAGAAGGTTGTTTTTCTGGTTGCCATCACTTCCGTTCGGCGTGTATCGGAGTTGGCGGCCTTTTCCATTCAGGCCCCTTACTTTGAGAGGCATCAGGACAATGTTGTTTTCCGCTTCAAGCCAGATTTCCTTCCTAAGGTGGTCTCTGCTTTTCATCTGAATCAGGATATTGTTCTTCCCTCCTTGTGTCCTAAGCCCAGCAATGACAAGGAGAGGGTTTTGCAATCTTTGGATGTGGTTCGCTGTGTGAAGTACTATTTGGTGGCTACTTCTCCTTTTCGTAGGACTGACGCCCTTTTTGTGGTGCCCTCCGGGCCTAGGAAGGGTTTGGCTGCTGCCAAGTCTTCCATTAGTAAATGGATTCGCCAGGCCATTGTTGGGGCCTATTCTGCCAAGGGGAAGGTTCCCCCTTTTCGTGTTACTGCTCATTCTACTCGTGCTGTTGGGGCGTCCTGGGCCTTCCAGCACCAGGCTTCTGTTGAGCAGGTTTGTAAGGCTGCTACTTGGTCTTCGGTTCACACTTTTCCAAGTTTTACAAGGTTGATGTTCGGGCCTCAGCGGATGCTGTTTTTGGCCGCAAAGTTCTGCAAGCTGCAGTGGTTTAGGTTTGTGCCTTGTTGCCTTGTTTTTTGGATCCCCGCCCTTTATGGACACTGCTATTGGATTTCCCACATGTAATGAACGTCTTGAAGCGGGGTGTGTGACATACTTAGAATAATACCATTTTGTGAATACTCACCTGTAAAATGGGTATTATAAGTATGTCACACACCCCGCTTCACCCTGCCCTTTTGTATTCTGGATCCTTTATATGGTGAACCTTTGTTAGTTGTAATTGGCTTTCCTGGTCCCTTAATCTTACTGCTATCTTTATACTGGGGAATGAGTGGGAGGTCCCAGGTATTTATGGGCCAGGAGGGTCTTACCTTTTTTTGATATCTCTGCAAGATCGCCATCTACAGGTCAGTATACCCACATGTAATGAATGTCTTGAAGCGGGGTGTGTGACATACTTATAATAACCATTTTATAGGTGAGTATTCACAAAATGGTATTATTGGTCTTGTGGGGTATGTGCTGCGGGATGCTCATGTGGTTTTTTACTTATGTCTTTCAGGCGGGATACCAGTGGGTTGTGGTTTCTCCCGGCTCTACTCTTTCCTCCCCCTCATCTCCCCCTTACTATCTTCTGGGGGCATCCCGGGTGGCTTTGTATTAGCCTTTACCCAGTGCTGGCCTATTACGCCTGTGTTAATCACCATATGGAGGCTTCTGGGGATAGCGTGCTTGGGGGCCCTTCGGGGCAAGCCCGGCTGCGTTCCCCTGTGAGTGCTGTGCGCACGGTGTGCGTGCCGTGCGCTGAAAGTGTCCTTGCGCTCCAAGCTGGGTTGCCTGCTTCGCTTCCCAGCTCGGCGCCTCCCTCGGCTTCACCTACTCCCCCCGCTCCTGCAATTGGGCCCCAGTGAGGGGGATATTAGCAGGGAGTCCCATTCTGATTTGGCTCTGCGGGTAGCCTCTGGCAAGAAGCGGCACCTGACTTCCACTCCCTCACGCTCTACAGAGGAGTATGAGGAATTTGATGTCACTGCTGGATGTTATTCCCTAGAGGAAGGGGAACTGCTTCAGGACTCCTCTGGGGACCAGCAGGAGGGTTGCGATAGTAACCCTGAGTCTGGGGAGGATTCATGGTGCCCTGAGGACACTGATAATCTGCTGTCACACATTTTTGAAATTTTACACATTGCTACCCCTGTGGTGGCTAAAAGAAAGCAGGGTGAGCTTTTTCGTCCTGGTAAACAGCGTCTGGAGTTCCCTCAGCAGGGACATTTCACCACTATGGTGCTGCTGATCTAGTTAAGGGTGGTCATGTCCCCCTGAGGTGGACGCTCCCGTGCTATGCTTGTCCAATACCTCGGTCATGCCTTCCCCTGACACTACCATTCTGAGGGACAGTGAGGACCGGCGCATGGATCAGCTGGCCTGCCATGTTTTTACCTGTGTAGGGGCTGGGCTGCGCCCGGCCTGTGCTGCTGTCATTACTGCTATTGCCCTTAAGAAACTGCTCAAGCGTCTCCTTGATGGCGCTACGACTGGTAGCAGGGGGGAGGAGTATAGGACTCTCTTGCTTTGCTCTGATTTTGTGGCCTTTATCCTTACTGCTATGGATGATGTTGTGAGGCTGGGCGATAGGGCCTCTGTGCTTTTGGTGGCTATGCGCCGCTCTATTTGGTTGTGTCAGTGGGCAACTGATGCCGCTGCTAAGAAGGCTCTCACTGGACTCCCCTTTGCGGGGCTACTGCTCCTTGGGGAGTGTCTTGATGCTCTATCCAAGGATGGCAGGCTGCCTCAGCGCAGGAGGCAGTCCCGGCCCTTTCGGGGGACCTCCATCTCCCTCCCTTCCCTTCGTACCCCCAGAGGAGGTCGTGGCTCCCTCTCCTCAGGTAGCTGCAGAGATTCTTGGAGCCGTGGCAGATCCCGTGGTCGTCCCGGTCTCTCCTGGGGTTCCAAGCCAAAACCCTCTCCCAAGGCCCCTCAGGCGCCCTCACCCATCCGGGTGGGGGGACGGCTTCGACTCTTTGCTCACGTCCAGGGACTTCACGTCTCAGACCGGTGGATTCAGGAGGTTGTGTCCTCCGGTTACAAGATAGAGTTTGCAGCCTGGGCGCCCCCAAGATTCATCAGATCCCGGATGTCTTTAAACCCTCTGTCCGCTCAAGTGTTGCTTCTGGCAGTTTAATGCCTGCTAGAGTCAGGGGTCATTTGTCCGGTGCCCCATCAAGAACAGGGTCAGGGGTACTATTCAAATCTTTTCACGGTCCCCAAAAAGGACGGCTCTCTGAGGCCCATTCTGGATCTGAAGGGCCTCAACAAATTTGTCAGATTCAAGCATTTTCGCATGGAGACGCTACGCTCTGCTGTCAGTACCCTTCACCCGGGCAACTTCATGACCACCGTTGACATCAAGGATGCTTATCTTCATGTGCCTATCTTCCCAGGTCATCAGAGATTTCTGAGGTTTGCGCTGGAGGATCAGCATTACCAGTTTGTGGCCCTTCCCTTCGGTATCACCTCAGCTCCTCGGGTGTTCACCAAGGTGCTGGCGGGGGTGGTGGCTCTGCTACGGAACCAGGGCATTCGCATCCTTCCTTACCTGGACGACATCCTGATTGTGGCCCAGTCCTTTCCTCAGGCTGAGCAGGACACCCAGGTGGTGACCTCCACTCTGGAGGCCTTCGGCCTTCAGACGCAGGCACGGGCTCTGCTCTCGTGTCCTCATCCCTCCATCCGTCAGGGGATGCAGTTGGTGGGCCTGATGGTGTCCTGCTTTGAGGTGGTCCCCTTTGCTCAGTTTCACATGAGACCTCTTCAGTTGCACCTCTTGTCAGTTTGGGATCGGGACCCTATGTCCCTGGATCAGGAATTTGCTCTGTCTCCTCTGGCCAGACAGTCCCTCTCGTGGTGGCTGGACTCAAGGAACCTTCTGGAGGGCAGGACCTTTCTACCCCCGTGCTAGGAGACGGTCACCACAGATGCCAGTCTGATAGGTTGGGGAGGCTTTTGGAAGTCTTTGAAGTTCCAGGGTCGGTGGGGTCCACAAAAAGCCCATGCTCCCATCCATGTCCTGGAACTGCGGGCAGTCAGGTTGGTTCTTTCTCACCTGACACACACCTTCGGGGTCAGGCTGTTCAGATCCGCTCAGACAACCAGACGTCTGTTGCCTACATCAACCATCAGGGAGGAACTCTGAGCAAGCCAGCCTTCAAGGAAGTGTCCCTGATTCTGTCTTGGGCGGAACAGAATGTTCCCTGCATCTCAGCATACGTCTCTACATACCGGGGGTGGAGAACCAGGTGGCGGACTCCCTAAGCAGGGGGACGTCTCATTTGGGGGAATGGTCCAACAACCAGGTGTTTCTCTCCCTGTGTCACCGCTGGGGTCAGCCGGATGTGGACTTGTTTGCGTCCTGTCACAATCACAAACTTCCCAGATTTGTCTCCCTGTCACAGGATCCTCTGGTCTTCGCCACGGATGCCCTGGCAATGCCGTGGACAGAGTTTCGGCTTCTCTATGTGTTCCCTCCGTTTCCTCTACTGGGCAGGGTCTTGCGCAAGATAGCCCAGGAGGGGGTACCAGCCATTCTGGTGGCCCCCTGTTGGCCAAGGAGGGTGTGGTTCGCAGACGTCGTGCAGTTGGCAGTAGATCGGTACGTCTTGCCCAAGGATCCAGATCTTCTCACTAAGGGGCAGCTACGCCATCCCAATTTACAAACTCTGGCTTTAACGGCTTGGCTGCTGAAACCTCCATCTTGATGGAAAAGGGGTTGCCTGCCTCTGTTGTTGATACCATGATTAGGGCTAGGTAGAAGTCCTCGTCCTTTATTACAGGGTCTGGCATGCTGACATTGCCTGGTGTGGATCCAAGTCTCTTCCCTGTCGGGTGTTTTCTTTTCCCAGGATTCTGGAATTCTTGCAACATGGTTTGGATTTGGGCCTTCAACTTAGTACCCTCAAAGGCCATGTTTCAGCTCTGGAAATTTTTTTTCAAAGATCCTTTGCCAATCACCGGTTGGTTAAAAGCTTTTTCCAGGGTGTTCCTCATGTGCGTCCACCCCGTAAGCCTTTGCTACCAGTCTGGGACTTGAATCTGGTGTTGTCTGCTCTGCAGGGGCCTCCCTTTGAGCCTATCAGTGAGGCTGCCTTGCCCATTATGACTCTTAAGGTGGCCTTTTTGGTGGCTATCACTTCTGTAAGGCGAGTTTCTGAGCTAGCGGCGCATTCCATCAAACCTCCTTATTTTGAGCGGCATCAGGATAAGGTGGTGTTTCGGCTTAAGCCTGATTTCTTGCCTAAGGTTGTGTCTGCCTTTCATCTCAATCAGGAGCAGACTCTGCATTCTCTGGATGCGGTCAGGGCTCTGAAGTTTTATTTGGTCGCTACTAAGCCTTTTAGGAAATCTGATGCTCTTTTTGTTCTCACTTCTGGACCTAGGAAGGGTTTGCCTCCAGCTAAATCCACTATCAGCAAGTGGATCTGTCAGGCGGTGGTTCAGGCCTACTCTGCTAAGGGGAAGAATCCTCCCTTCCGCCTTACTGCTCATTCCACTCGTGCTATTGGTGCCTCTTGGGCTTTTCAGCACCAAGCTTCTGTTGAACAAGTTTGCAAGGCCGCTACTTGGTCTTCTGTTCATACCTTTTCCAAGTTTTACAAGGTTGATGTTAAGGCCTCAGCAGATGCTGCTTTTGGCCGCAAGGTGCTTCAGGCGGTAGTGACTTGAACTGCCGGACGTTACTCATTGGGGATCCCACCCTACTTTTGGACACTGCTTTTGGATGTCCCAACTGTTATGAATACCGAAGCAGGTCGCGCCATGCAATAAAGAAAAAAGCAATTCTGTTAGTACTCACCTGTAGAATTGTTTTTGCTCTTGCATGGCACGGCCTGCTTCGCCCCACCCTTGTTATCGTTATTCTTGGTTGCCTCTTTATGGTGATTGTTCCAAGTTAATTGGGTTTTTTTTTTACCCTTGTTTCATTTTTTACCTTTATTCTCTCCTGGCTTCTTGTCTCACTGCTTGTCTACGCTGGAAACTCTATGGTTGATCCTGTTTTTATAGGGGGCCGGGAGTTGCCACAGCTTTCTCCAGTACACTGCGCCACCTTGTGGCGGAATAACCCAACTGTTATGAATACCGAAGCAGGCCGTGCCATGCAAGAACAAAAACAATTCTACAGGTGAGTACTCACAGAATTGCTTTTTTGTAGCACAGCAACATGTGGCAGTGTCAAAGGAAAATTCTAAATATTTTTCACTGATGTGGCGTATTGTGGCAGATAGTACTTGATAAATCGGGCACTTAAAGTGGACCAACAGACACAAATGAATTAAACCAGACCAACACAACAAACAGTGTTCATATGCATCCCTCCCCAGGGCAATAGATTGCTGCTCCTACAAATTAATTCACCTTTTTGTAAATGCTGCTGTAGTAAAATGTAAAACAAAATGGCGGCTCATGCATCTGAAGGCCGTCTGCAAACAGGAAGTGCTGCTGGGCTTCCTGTTACTGTGCATTGTCAGTTATATCAGTTGAATTCAGGCAGCAGCATGGCTGAGATGCTGGAAGAGGAAACTCCAAAATGGCCGCTGCATTTCTTTTCCAAAAATATAGGAAATCTAGCTGGGATAACGATTGAATAACAATATCTTGATTTAGATGTATACATCTAGATGCCTCCCTAATGCTGTTTTTGGGATATAAGTGGTTGGAGTTTAAATATGGGAGCCTTATTTAGGGTTCAGCTTTCCGTTTCTCTGCTACAGTCTTTATTTTGCTGTAGGAAATTAAACCGATTACTTGTATTTAGTATAGAAATGCCTGGAGATGAGCTTTAGTTGCACTAACTGGGGTTAAATGGACACTCCATCCTCTTCCTTCAAAAGCCCTGCCCTGCCCCCTCCAAATAGCAATTATGCTGATCTAATAAAAAGAAGGAAAAAAAAAGAAACTTGCTTTCGCCCCGAATCCAGCCCCCGAAGTCGCAGCTGCAGCACCGAACGCCGCCGCCATCTTCCTTATGTCGTGACCAGTGCTGGGAGAGAATGCTCTGACAGCACCGCTTTAAGCTGCCGGGACTTCCAGAAAGATGGTGGTGGGTGTTTGGCTGCAGCCATTCAGGGCCTGGATTTGGGGTGAAGATGAGTGTCTTTTTTTTTTTTTTTCCCGTTAGATCAGCATAATAGCTATTTGGAGGCGGCAAGGTCGGGCTTAGGTTTATTTTGAAGAAAGGGGCTGGAGTTTCCTTTTAATACCTTATCCAGGCCACCAAGGCACTGGACTATTAGGTCAGCTATAGCTGCATATGTTTCTTTTCTGCCAGGTTCACATTTATTGCTCACATGCTTTTTTTTTTTTTTTTTTTGCAATGTTTATGAATAGTCTCATGTTTACACTTGTCACACTTTAAAATTTACTGCATATAAGAGACAGTAGAATGTTGTGTCTGGTGATATAAGATGATGTTTGAGCTTGGGGATGATCCGCTTTCCTCTCCAGAGTCAGGCAGTGTATATTTGTTCAAAACTGACTTTTCAATATGACCTCAATGTTGTGTAACTGGTGTTGCAAGCAGTGGCATGTCGCATGACATTCTATGGAGCAGATTTTTCTTGATCAGTGTTTTTTCTGTGTTTTCTACAGTTTTCCTTTTGCCAGACCTGAATACTTTTGACTTTATAATGCCTGCTGCCACAATCACAGCCTTTAGCTTCATGCCTTTTCTAACTACCTTTGAATGTTTGACAGGCTTCCCATGAAGGGAAGTGCCCGTACATGTTAGTGCCCTGCCAGGCGTGCAAGCAGCTCATCCGGATCAATGACCGAGACTGGCACAACGAGAGAGAGTGTCCAGAACGAAAACTCAACTGCAGATACTGCAAGCTTTCCTTCTACTTCCCAGATATCAAGGTACAGAGGCCCCTCCCTCCTGCACAGACATATACACAATATTATTATAGCACTGGCATTCTGCCATTATTTGCAGAGCACATTGAAGCATTCACATATATTCTTAGTGTACAGTACGTCCTGCTCCATATGAAGATTCTTTACTCCTGGGTATTACTCCGTCAGATGACGCTGGACTGCAGAGACAGCGAAATTGGCTCCTCCCGGCCCCATAAATACCCGGGACCTCCCACAAATTCCCAGATTTTCTCTGCAGTCTGGACTGCGAAGAGTAAAAGAAGATGGCTCTCTACTCGCAGGTGAGCTGGGCTTTTAGCCTGCGGCCCTGTAGGACTATTCCCACCCGTTCTATTGTTAATTTTTCCTCCCAGCCTTGGCTGCACTGGTTCGGGTGATGGTAGACAGCTCCGCTGTCAGGTGCTTAGGAGCGTTGCTCCACCGCAATCCCCCGCCAAAGGGTAGGCGGTATAGGCACATGGTGAGCCTTTATGGGATGCCCCTCCTGCACTATTGCCCCTGTCTATCGGTGGGCCCCATGTTAGGTGGCTGCTGCCCTCCCTCGCTCTCCCTTGTAGTTCTCGGGGGTGTTTTCAACATTCACCCCTTTGGTATTGTGTGCTTGGTTGCCTTTCCCTGTCACGCACAGCTTGGTTGCACTGGTTGCTTCTTTAAATGTGCCGCCGCGCGCGCTCGTATGGCGTTCCACGGTCAGCGGCGACATTACCTCAGGCGCTGCTGCGCCATCATTGGTTAATTCTGTCACGTGGGCGGCTTCGCGCTCTTCGGGGGGGGCAGACCCTGCGGATGGCGCGTTCCGCATCACTGTCTCCGCGGCCCACCCCTCGAGGTATATTCGGTAACATTTTGCTACCTACCTACCGCGGTCCGTGAGTAGCCCCTGCGGGCTGTTTTGTTCATTCTTTATGTCATGTATGATTGTCGCTTACGGGGTCTTTACCTTTTGTCTTTCAGGCGGGTCAAACTCAATTGGTTTCTCCCGGCCCTATCCCCTCTATTAGTTTATTAAACTTATTGAGGCCTAGTATACTAATTCCTCCCACTTCCCTAGCGGGCTATTGGGGAATCCCGGGTTGCTTTTACAGCGTGAATCCCTATCGGCCGATTGTGCCGCTATAATCACCATATGGAGGCGTCTCAGGATAATGTGCTCAGGGTTCCTTCGGGACAAGCCCGGCTGTGTGGGGTGTCCCCTACAAGTAATGACAATGTGTGTGTGTACCTTGTGCCCAGCAGGTGCTTGCGCTGCAGCCTGGTCTTCCAGCAGCCTGGTCTTCCAGCAGCTGGGCCTGCGCCCCGTATGGCTTCGCCTACTCCCCCGCGCTTACATATTCTTGGTGTGCCACACACCCCGCTTCACTTCTTAAATATTCATCACTTCATGGGTTAATCCACCGCAGGTGACGTAGTGCAGAGAGGAAGTCTTGTAACGAGCCCCCTTCCGGCCTATATATACCTGGTACCTCCCTTCAATCACCAGTATTTTTTCTCTCTGCTTGCTGACAAGTCAGAAGTTGGAAGTCTCCTGCTTACAGGTAGGCCGGGGTATTCTTACCCCGCCACCCCCCTTTTGGTCTATTTCTGCCCGGTTTGAGTTTGTATACCTTTATGGTGAAATAGGAAGCCTCCCAGCCTTGGCTGCTCACCGGGCAAATGGTAGATGGCACTTTAAGTGCCTAGGAGCTTATCTCCTACCGCTCGACCTCATGCGTGGGGCAATGCGGCGAACCGGCATGGTGATCCGGAAATGGGATGCCCCTGTCCCGAGGGTCCCCGTAGCCCCTTTCTCTCCCGTTGGGGGGGTGGTGAGGGTGTGCTTTAGTATGTGTGTTGCACTGTATCACTGCATGTTAACATATATGTCATGTTTATACATTCACTGTAGCATGTGTATATTTTGGGTCTGCTTTAGGGCAGCTTGCGCTGGGTATGGGCTGGCCACCTCTCTGGCAGTTGGTTGCTTGTGGCCCCCTACCCCCTCCCCCCTCTCCCCTCTCCTCGCCTGGCATTTATTGAGCTTTGTCAGCACATGCGGTTTTTACCCTCCCCCCTCCGCTGCCTGGACGCGCGTGCTGTGATCAGCTGTAAAGTGTTCCAGCTGATCAGCGTAGGGGGGGGGGGGGCGGGCCCGCTGACGCGGCGCCGGGGGCGCGGCGCCGACGTCATGCGGCGTCCGCGGCGGGCCCAGCGTCCCAGCTTCCTTCAAAACAGGAAGGCACGTGGGCGCACGGCCGCACTTTGTCTTCTGCCGGCTCATGGCTGCTGGCTGCAGGCTTACCGGCTGATTGCGGTACAGGTAAGCGGCCCCTCCCGTTGGGGCCGTTAAATGGGAGATATTGTTTAATAATATAGTGAGAAATCACTATTATCAAGGGGGCGTCATTTAAGGGCACTTGGTGCCATACTTATATGTTATACACATGTGAAGGATCTGATGGTTGTTTTCTTGCCTTGCAGATCCTGGGATCCCTGCTTATGCTAGCCCTCCGGCTCTATGTGCCTGGCTAATTATTGGGATTGATTTGAATGTTTATATACATAGACTATATATAAGTATATATATATAGTTTCTATTAAAGGGGACCTAAACTTAAAAAAAAAAAAAAAAAAAATTTATATAAATCCTCCCTTCCGGGACATTACTAAAATAAAGGGGGCATCCCGGGTCGGCTTATGCCTTAAAAGTCCCATTATTGCGAATACCATAAATCACCATATGGAGGCTTCCGTAGATTCCGGAAACGGTTCTGCTGTTCCGTTTGGGGGGTGCGTAGGTTATGGGGTTCCACTCCCAGCTGATGATATCTTTATTTGCATCCCTTGTGCAAAACAGACTATTGCGCGCCAGTCCGTTGCTTCGGCTGCGGTGCCATCGCATCCTTCATCATCTCCTACCTCTCCATCCCTATTCCGGACCCCGCATGACACTGTCAAAAGTGGGGATTCGCATTCCGAGGCAGCAGCACAGCCCTGCCCCCGGAAAATGATGCCCGTTAAAGCAGCGTTTAAAACCGCTACAAAACGAAGGCACCTGACTCCGGTACCTTCGGCTCCACAGGACCAGTTTTGTGAACCTGTGGAATGGTCCGATGGATCCCCTGACGAGGATGAACTCCCGTCGGAGTCAGATGAGCCGACAGGTCAGCATGTGGCTGATGAGATCGGCGATTGGTCAGAGGGGGTTGTTTTTGACACCCCCTCCATTCTGGCTCAAATGTTTAATATTTTGAGTTTAGATACGCCTGAGGCGGCCTCCCCGTCAAAGGGTCAGTTATTTAAAGAGCCTCAGCCGAGTTTGGTTTTTCCCAGACAGCACCACTTTGAGAGGGTGGTTCTTAACCGTGTGGGATGTTCCCATTCCTTATCTGGAATTCCTTCCAGTTGGGAAAAGCGTTATCCTTTTCCACCAGAATTGGTGAGGCTGTGGTCTGTCCCTCCGGACGTCGATACCCCTGTACTAGGACTCTCCAGCTCGGCTATGGTACAATCTGCTGAGACCACTGTCCCCAAAGATGGGGAAGATCGCAGGATTGACCAATACGCTCGACATGGTTTTATCTATTCCGGGTCAGCATTGCGCCCGGTATGTGCTTCAGCCCTTCTTCTATTGGCAATTAAGTCCCTAATTCAGGGGCTATATGATCTTTTGTGGCTTATGTCCTGGCCGCTCAGGACGATGCGCTGACTATGAGTAGCAAGGCGGCAGCTATGCTGGTGGCTATTCGCAGGTCAGTATGGCTGCGTCAGTGGTCAGCAGACACGGCTTCCAAAAAGGTACTCACAGTCCTCCCCTTTTTGGGGTTGCGTCTGTTTGGGGAGAAAATTGATTCAGTCGCAAAAGATGGTAAGATGCCACAACGCAAAAGGCCTCGTGGTCCCTTCAGGGGGACAAGTTCCGGTAGGCCTTCCTTTCAAAGGTTCGGAGCGGGAAAAGGTTCGTCCTTTCCCGCTACCAGTGGCGCAGGTTGGACTCGGGGGAGGGGCCGTGGCCGGCCCACTCAGTCCTGGGGCACCAAGCCCAAGCCTGCTGATAAGCCCACTCAGCAATGAGGGGCTGCCCTCACCCGTGCGGGTGGGGGGACTATTGCGACACTTCTACCATTGGAACCATGTGGTTCTAGGCAGATGGATCCAGGAGGTAGTGTCGACAGGTCACAACCTGGAATTCGAGTCTCACCCTCCCTCGCGGTCCATTCAGGGGTCGGTTCATCCCGGCCTGAACTCTCATCAAGACGCTGTGTGTCTTTCTTTTGCCCAAATTCGCACAAGAACACTTCGGCTATTTCTGCTAGCGTGTTGGGTCCAGCAACCTCTGTTGTTGGATCAGTCCTTCCAATTGTCCTCCTGTGTACGGCAGTTCCTCCTGTGGTGATTGGTCTCGACCAATCTTGTATAGGGCAGGTCTTTCCTGACCCTCCCTTGGAGAGGTGTCACCACGGACACCGGTCTGTCGGGATGGGACAGATTCTGGAAGGAGCTGCGGCTTCAGGGGCAGTGGAGGCCCCACTTACCCATCAGAGAAATGTCCCTGATCCAGACATGGGCAGTGTTCCATGTTCCCTGTCTCTCGGCGGTTTACATTCCAGGGGTGATGGAACAGGTAGCGGACCGGTTGAGCAAGTGCTCTCCCCGTCTGGAAGAATAAGCTCTCCATCCTCGGGTGGTTCTCTTATTGTGTCTCCAATGGGAGACTCCGGAGGTGGACCTGTGGGTCCCTCATCTCTATCTCAGGCTCCCGAGCTTCGTGTCTCTCTCCCGGGATCCTCTGGCTCTGACAGTGGACGTCAGGTCCCTGAACTGAGGAGCTCTGGGATTTCTATACCTGTTTCCTCGGTGGCCCTTGCTGGGCAGAGTTCTTCAGAAGTTGGCTCTGGAAAGGGTGTACGCCGTTCTCATGGCCCCAAAGTGGCCAAAACGAATAAGGTTCGCAGACATCGTTTGGCTGGCAGTGGACCAGTTCATTCTGCCTCTTCGGCCCGATCTGCTCACTCAGGGTCAATTGTGTTACCTCAATTTACCAGCGCTGGGTTTGATGGCCTGGCGGCTGAAACCTCCATCCTGAAGGAGGAGGGTCTTTCTGATTCAGTCATTAAGACTCTGATCAGTGCCCGGAAGAAGTCTTCTTCCGTCACCTACTATAGGACTTGGAAAGCCTATATCACTTGGTGTGAGATAAGATCTTTTCCTTGTAGGGTCCTTTCAGTCCCCAGGATTCTGGAGTTTTTACAATCAGGGCTGGACTCTGGTCTCCAGCTAAGTACATTGAAAGGGCAGGTCTCTGCCTTATCTGTCTTTTTTCAGAAGCGTGTTGCGCTTAAACCTTTAGTTAAAACTTTTTTCCAGGGGGTTACGCATGTGCGGCCTCCCAGGAAACCATTACTCCCTGTTTGGGATTTGAATTTGGTTCTTTCGGCTCTTCAGGCTCCTCCCTTTTGAGCCTTTGCAAGATATTGCTTTGTCTACCCTGACTCAGAAGATTGTCTTCTTGGTAGCGATCACTTCGGTCCGGCGTGTCTCAGAATTGGCGGCCTTAACTATCCAGGCGCCCTACTTCAAGAGGCATCGGGATAAAGTGGTCTTTCGGTTCAAGCCAGACTTTCTTCCTAAGGTTGTTTCTGCTTTTCATTTGAACCAAGATATTGTTCTTCCCTCCTTGTGTCCTAATCCTAAGAATGACAAAGAGAGGGTTTTGCATTGTTTGGATGTAGTACGCTGTGTTAAGTACTACTTGATTATCACGTCTCCTTTCCGTAGGACGGATTCCTTTTTTGTTGTGCCCCATGGGCCTAAGAAGGGTTTGGCACCAGCCAAATCTGCCATTAGCAAGTGGATACGTCAGGCCGTTACTGCGGCCTATTCTGCTAAGGGAAGAGTTCCCCCTTTTCGTATTACTGCTCATTCCACTCGCGCTGTTGGGGCGTCTTGGGCTTTTCAGCACCAAGCTTCTGTTGAACAGGTTTGTAAGGCCGCCACCTGGTCTTCTGTTCACACTTTTTCTAAGTTTTACAAAGTTGATGTGCGGGCCTCAGCGGATGCTGTTTTTGGCCGCAAAGTTCTGCAGACTGCAGTCATTTAAGTTATGCTTCACCTGGCCTTGAGATGCCCTTCCCTTGTGGACACTGCTTTTGGATGTCCCATGAAGTGATGAATATTTAAGAAGTGAAGCGGGGTGTGTGGCACACCAAGAATAATACCATTTTGTGAGTACTCACCTGAAAAATGGATATTGTTGGTGTGCCACACACCCCGCTTCACACCCGCCCTTTTCGGTATTACCGAAGCATTTATATGGTGAAGCCCTTTTTTATTTATATCAAAATTAATTTTGGAGGTTACTGGTGGAATACTGGTACCTTGTTTTACTGCTTTTTGAATATACTGGTGATTGAAGGGAGGTACCAGGTATATATAGGCCGGAAGGGGGCTCGTTACAAGACTTCCTCTCTGCACTACGTCACCTGCGGTGGATTAACCCATGAAGTGATGAATATTTAAGAAGTGAAGCGGGGTGTGTGGCACACCAACAATATCCATTTTTCAGGTGAGTACTCACAAAATGGTATTTTGACTCCTAGTGAGCTGCATACCAGTGGGGAGTCTCAACCTGATGTGTCTTCTAGACTGGCTAGCGTTGAAAAGTTGCTTGCCAATACTATGGCGAGGAAGGCCTCTGCTAAGAGACAGCATTCGACGCCTAATGTCACTCTTTTCCCTATGGAGGCTGAAGAGTTCTTTGAACTGTCTGGCTATATCCCCCTGGAAGAGGGGGAATTGTTCTCTGTCGCAGAATCATCTGATGAGCGGCCTAAGGGTTATGCTGGCTCTGATCCCTGTGCCCCAGATGATACTGATAGGCTGTTGGCTCAGATCTTTGAAGTGCTTTCTATCCCTCCCCCAGTCGCGGCTCCTAGGCAGAAGGGGGAATTATTTCATACTGCTAAGTCACGTTTGGAGTTCCCTGAACAATCTCATTTTAATAATCTTATGCTCAAGGAATGGGAGCGTCCTAGCAGGCTCCCCGGAGTCCCTAAGAGTTGGGATAAGAGAGATCCTTTTCCAGCTGATGTGGTTAAACGTTGGTCATCCCCTCCTGAAGTGGATGCCCCAATTCTGGGTTTGTCTAACACCTCGGTCATGCATTCCCCTGACTCGACTACCCTGAAGGATGGGGAGGACCGGCGTATTGATCAGTTGGCTTCTCCTGCCTTTGCCTGTGTTGGGACGGCACTGCGCCTGATCTGTGCCTCTGCCATTACAGCTGTGGCTATTAAGACTCTGCTCAGGAGTGTCCTAGATGGAGTTCCTGATGATGTTTCTAGTGAACTGTATAATGCACTCTTACGTTGTGAGGTATTTGTTGCTTATGTCCTCTCTGCCCTGGATGATACCATTAGGATGTGTGGCAGAGCCTCTGCCTTGGTGGTGGCTATATGCCGCTCGGTTTGGCTTCGCCAGTGGGCAGCTGACAACGCTGCCAAGAAGGCTGTCACTGGGTTTCCTTTCAAGGGTCTGCGCCTATTTGGGGACGGCCTGGACCTGTTTGCTAAGGGAGGCAAGTTACCCCAGCGCAGAAGGCAGTCTCAGCCCTTTCGGGGCTCAGGCTCCTTTCCTTCCCCCTACCGTGGACCCAGAGCAGGGAGAGGGGTCTCTTTTTCAGAAGCCCGAGGAGATTTCTGGGGAAGAGGCAGAGGACGTGGTCCATCCTGGGGCTCCAAACCTAAGCCTTCCTCCAAGCCCCCTCAGGCATGAAGGGGCGCCCTCGCCCATCCGGGTGGTGGGACGGCTTCATCGCTTTGCTCACGTCTGGAGGTATCATGTCTCAGACCGGTGGATTCAGGAGGTAGTGTCCTCCGGTTACAAGATAGAGTTTGCTGCCTGGCCGCCCCCCAGATTCATCAGATCCCGGGTGTCTCAGAACCCCCTGTCAGCTCAGGCTCTGCTTCTTGCGGTGCAAAATCTTCTGGAGCTGGGGATCATCTGTCAGGTCCCTTTACGGGAAAGAGGAAGGGGTTTTTATTCCAACCTTTTCACCGTGCCCAAAAGAGATGGGTCAGTCAGACCCATCCTGGACTTGAAGATTCTCAACAAATTTGTCAGATGCAGGCGCTTTCGCATGGAAACTCTGCGCTCAGCTATCAGTTCACTGTGCCCAGGGGATTTCATGACCTCTGTGGACATCAAGGATGCTTGCCTCCATATCCCCATCTTTCCCATCTTTCATCAAAGATTCCTCAGGTTCGCTCTGGAGGATCAGCACTACCAATTTGTGGTATTGCCATTCGGTCTCACTTCAGCTCCCAGAGTGTTCACCAAGGTGCTGGCAGGAGTGATGGCTCTGCTCCGGTCTCAGGGCATTCGCATTCTACCCTACTTGGACGACATTCTCATCACTCCTCAGTCCCTCCAACAGGCAGAGCTGGATACTCAGCGAGTAGTGTCCACACTGCAGTCATTCGGCTGGGTGATCAACCATCCCAAATCTTCCCTGTCTCCCTCCTTGGTGACGCCATTTCTGGGAATGTATCTGGATACAGTTCAGGCAAGGATTTTTCTTCCTCAGCAGAAGGTGGACAGTCTACTGGTGCAGGTTCAGTCCCTGCTCTCTTGCCCTCACCCCTCCATCAGGCAGGCAATGCAGTTGGTGGGATGGTGTCGTGCTCCGAGGCGGTTCCTTATGCCCAGTTTCACATGAGGCCTCTGAAACTCCACCTCTTGTCAGTTTGGGACAAGGATCCTGCGTCCCTGGACCAGGTCCTTGTTTTGTCCCCCCCTAGCTAGGAGGTCCCTCTCGTGGTGGCTGGACTCCAGGAACCTGCTGGTGGGCAGATCCTTTCTGGCCCCCTGCTGGGAGACAAGTCACCACAGATGCCAGTCTGACCGGTTGGGGGGGCTTCTGAAAGTCCCTACAATTCCAAGAACGGTGGGGCCCTCAGGAGGCCCACACCCCTATCAACATTTTGGAACTGAGGGCGATCAGGTTGGTTCTGGCTCACTTGACCCAACACCTTCGGGGCCGGCCTGTTCAGGTACTCTTGGACAACCAGACCGCGGTTGCCTACATCAATCACCAGGGAGGGGCCCGGAGCAAGGGGGCCCTCAAGGAAGTGTCTCTGATTCTGTCCTGGGCGGAGGACAATGTTCCCTGCATCTCAGCTGTGTACATTCCGGGGGTAGAGAATCTGCAGGCAGACTCTCTGAGCAGGGGAACCTCTCGCCTAGGAGAATGGTCCCTCAGCGACAGGGTGTTTCACTCTCTGTGTCACCGTTGGGGTCAGCCAGATGTGGATCTGTTTGCGTCCCGTCACAAGCTTCCTGCCTTTGTCTCCCTGTCCGAGGATCCCAGGAGCCTTGACCACAGATGCTCTGGCAATGTCATGGCAGGAATTTCAGCTTCTGAATGTCTTTCCCCCATTCCCCCTGTTGGGCAGGGTTCTTCGCAAGATAGCTCAGGAAGGGGTGCCAGCAATCCTGGTGGCCCCCCGTTGGCCAAGAAGAGTGTGGTCGCAGACATCGTGCAGCTGGCAGTAGATCAGTACACTCTGCCCAGGGTTCCAGATCTGCTCACTCAGGGACAGTTACACCTCCCCAATTTACAAACGCTGGCTTTGACGGCCTGGCTGCTTAAACCTCCATCTTGATGGAAAAGGGGTTGCCTGCCTCTGTTAACACCATGATCAGGGCTAGGAAGAAGTCTTCTTCTTCCATTTACTATAGGGTTTGGCGTGCCGACATTGACTGGTGTGAGTCTAGGTCTCTTCCCTGTTGTGTGTTCTCTATCCCCAGGGTTCTGGAATTTCTTCAACATGAGTTGGATCTGGGGCTTCAACTCAGTACTCTGGAGGGTCATGTTTCTGCCCTGGCTGTTTTCTTTCAAAGATCTTTTGCTCAGCATCCTCTGGTCAAGACCTTTTTCCAGGGGGTTACTCATGTGCGTCCCCCAGGTAAGCCTATGTTGCCTCTCTGGGACCTGAACTTGGTCCTTTCTGCCTTGCAGGGTGCTCCCTTTGAACCTGTGCAGGAGGCTGCCTTGGCCATTCTTACTCTCAAGGTTGTCTTTTTGGTGGCCATCACTACTGTTAGGCGTGTTTCTGAGTTGGCGGTGCTTTCCATCCAGCCCCCTTACTTTGAGAGACACCAGGACAAGGTGGTGTTTCGCTTCAAACCAGATTTTCTGTCTAAGGTTGTGTCTGCCTTTCATCTTAATCAGGACATTGTTCTACCTTCCTTGTGCCCTAACCCTAGTAACACTAAGGAGAGGGTTTTGCATTCCTTGGATGTGGTCAGGAATCTGAAGTTCTATCTGGTGGCTACTGCACCTTTCAGGAAAACTGATGCTCTTTTTGTGGTCCCTTCTGGTCCTAGGAAGGGTTTGGCTCCTGCTAAATCTACTATCAGCAAATGGATCCGTCAGGCTGTGATTCAGACCTACACTGCTAAGGGGAAGAATCCTCCCTTCCCCCTTACTGCTCATTCCACTCGTGCTATTGGTGCCTCTTGGGCTTTTCAGCACCAGGCTTCTGTTGAACAAGTTTGCAAGGCTGCTACCTGGTCTTCTGTTCATACTTTTTCCAAGTTTTACAAGGTTGATGTGCGGGCCTCAGTTGATGCTGCTTTTGGCCGCAAAGTTCTGCAGGCGGCAGTGGTCTAAACTGCTTGTTGTTGCCTTTTTGGGGGGATCCCACCCTGCTTTACGGACACTGCTATTGGCTGTCCCAGAAGTAAAGAATCTTCATATGGAGCAGGACGTACTGTACACTAACAATAATACAATTCTGTGATTACTCACCTGTAGAATTGATTGAGTGTACAGTACGTCCTGCTCCACCCCACCCTTAGTTTCATTATTCTTGGATCCCCTGTATGGTGATTGTTATCATTGTTAGTTAGTTGGTGGTTGGTTATGTTATCATTCTCCCAGCTTTTTGTTAACTGCTTTTCAATACTGGGAATTTGTGGGAGGTCCCGGGTATTTATGGGGCCGGGAGGAGCCAATTTCGCTGTCTCTGCAGTCCAGCGCCATCTGGCGGAGTAATACCCAGAAGTAAAGAATCTTCATCTGGAGCAGGACGTACTGTACACTCATAATATCAATTCTACAGGTGAGTAATCACAGAATTGTATTTTTTCCTCTGAGGTACTTAAAATCTACTATCCTTAGCACCTACACAATGGGCAATATTCATCTTCCAGTATGGTGGGAGTGCCAAGCGTTAAAGTGGACCAAAACGCAGGATTTTGACTATCCCGGGTTTTAGCTTTTGCTGCCGGGGCACCCCCATGTGGGATGGTCGTCTATTCAAACTCACCTTTTCCTGGTCCTATGGCGCATGCGCGGCCTCCGGTCCAATCAGTGCGCTCGACTGCGCTAACGATAACTCGTCTGGGATCACCTAAGGACTCGGCTCTAGCCAAGGGCGGCGACGGCCACATCCCCACTCCCCTCTAGCAGAGAGCGTGCCCATGATGTCCATTCACAAATGCCTGGCACGGTTGCACGTCATTCTAAAGTTATAGCAGGGAGCGGCTGCTGCTCACACTGCGCTTTTGGATCGGTGAGAAGCAGGGCATCCTGAATCTGGATTCCCCGGGGGCAGGAATATGCCTGCCCTGGAGTCTCATAGACTCAAGGGTGGGTTTTGTTCCACTTATTTATATATAAAAAAAACTATAAATGAAAGAGAACCAATCGCCCTGTGGTCGATCCTGGAGTATGAGACTTCCCTCCAGATCAGTATGCCCAGCTTTGTGAACCCTCCGAAATTGCTCCGCAAACACTCCCACGTGTTATTCACATCTCTGGCATCTAGTAGCTGGGGTGCGCCCAGCCATTCTGACTGCTAGGAGGGCGGGGATGTGACTGCTCCTTGTTTTGCTATGCTGATGCTCTGTTCCAAACAGAGCTGCATGCCATATATTAATATGCACGGCCTACATCACTGACTGGAGGAGAGCCAGCACATGTGTTGTGGAACCAGTGGAAAGGTACATTTTTAGGGCAATACAAGTGGTCTCATACAGGAAATGGAACCAAAACCCTGGGTTTTGGCCTACTTTAAGCAGCATTTTTTCATATGGTTTTAGGGAGTCTAATCTGGTTTGAAGCAGACAAAGAGCCAGGATTTTCACCCTCCTGGGTTTTAGTCCACTTTACAAGGGGCATGCTGAATCGGGGATGGCTTTCACACAGGGGATGGACGTGGTTTAGGTCTTTTTAAAAATAAATTTTCAGCAAAAAAACAAAACAAAACTGCAGATCTTACCTGATTGCTGGATCCCCGGGCCGAACTGCATGCCCGATCGCACGTCTCTTGTCCTACACTGCGGTGCCCCCCAACCCTCGGCTTGTCAATGAGCAGGTAGGCCCCCCCGCTCCATTCACTGTATTCATTGCAGTGAATGGAGAGGGGAGTGCTTGTTCACACTGATGAGCAGGGAGGGGCAGCCTCAGGAAGAGGTGTGTGTGATCGGGTGTTCACTGCGAGCTGGGGATCCAGCAATCAGGTAAAATCTGCAGTGCTCACTATTGCTGATAGTCTGCGTTTTGAAGTGGACCAAAACCCACGGCGATCGTCCCAGGAATCTAGAAGATTTGTTAATGGCCTGGCGGGCACGCTCCCTGTTAGAGGGTAGCGGGGGATGCGTCTGACAGCGCGCTTATTGGATTTTGACTATCCTGAGTTTTGGTCGATGTGTGAAACCCCCCAGAACGTCGAAGCCAACTCACCTCCTCCGGTCCTACAGTGCATGCATGGCCGCTCATTCAATCAACGTGCTCGCTGACGTCACATCACCTAAGCCTTCATCTAAGGCCATCTCCGAGCGCTGACAGCCGCATCCCCCTCTGCCCTCTAACAGGAAGGAGGACACGTGCCCTGCTAGAAGGATAGCGGGCGTTGCTCACGCATGTGCCGTTGGAGCGGAGAACCAATTAAGTGTATGGTGCGACCTGGGGGGTTTCACACAGTGGGGCATCCCGGTTTTGGATGCCCCGGTGGGGGGGGAAATCGATCGGCCAGGGAATCTTATAGCTTCCCGGGCCAATTTTTTTGGTCCACTTTAAGTGATCCTCCTGGATCTTCACACAGCAAGCACATTGCTGGTCACAGAAAAGTTCAAAGTGTGCACCTCCATTTCCTTGAGCGTCCTTTACATTTAGGCATAGAGATCTTTTCTTTCTAGAACTGTTGGCTCATTTAAGCTGGGACATAGGCTATTATAACTGTTAAATCTCTCCAGAAATCGAGTTTAGGGCATTCCACATATTATGTGAAGAATTATTGGACACCTTGGCAACTGGCATGGCCGTGTGCTTTTTACTTGTTGTGCTCCTCTTTTCTCTGTTCTTAAAAGGCCCAATATGTGTGTATATATGTGTGTGTGTGTGTGTGTGTGTGTGTGTGTGTGTGTGTGTGTGTGTATGTATATATATATATATATATATATATATATATATATACTCGTTTTTCATCTTCTCTGGTAGTGTAGCATTCTACTGACCCTTTGTGATCTAGGGAGATTGTCTTAATTCTGGTCCCTTCCAGATATTAGGCCCTATGACTAGGTGCTGTTAAAGTTATATTAAAGGCAAGCCCGATTGTTGGCACATTGTCTCCGGCTACATGTTGTTCTGTCCCAAACTGCAGTTCCTAAGTTATTTGTAAAAGTATTAGAGCATTGAAGATGCAGAGAAACATCGAGGAGAAACCGTGGGTGTGGCAACAGTAATGTGATGTAAGCACACTGTGTGCTTTATATATATCATAGTAAAACAATAAGTGTATTGCTGTGCCTCTAGTTATTAGTTCTTAGTGTTTTTGTTCTAATGGCTTCTGTCCCGAGCACAAATGTGCACCTTCATTTTATCCCATAGAGTAGTGTTAATCTAATCTGTTTAATTGTGTTGGTTAGATCAGGTTTGATGAAAGCGGTTTTGTATTGATTCAAATTTATATTGATTGCTTGGATAGATTTGGCAGCATCCATGAATGTAAAAACTTGTTTGACCCTTACTTTCCCAGATAATTGAATGGAAAACATTTCTCATTGCATCTCCTTATTCATTATTTTATTGGCTTTCATTGGTGGCCGCATTCTGCTATATCTTAAGCCATACACGTGCTTGTGCCAGGCATTTGTGAATGGCCGGCACAGGCAGGCCCCCAGCTAAAGGCAAGCAGAGATACAGCCATTAGCGCTTGACTCCATTCGGCCCTAAGCCAGCAAGACCTCTCGCCGGCTATGAGATGCGGAACTGAGTCACGCACGCCAATTAAAGCGGACCAGAACCCACAGAACTTGTGAAATACATTTGGCCATAGCCCTTGCCAACATTCCCTCCTTAGGGTGTAGAACTAGAAATGGATAATTTCATTTTTCGAATCGTCCTGGAACACTTTATTTTTTGCAGTCCCTCTCTGTAAGATGTCAGGCGATCAGTCATTGCATAGGTGTGGCAATGACATAATTGCTACACACAACAATGGTAATGAATGGAGGGGGCGGAGCTTTACAGCTAAAACAAAGACCCTTATCTGGTATTAGAGCGAAGACGGAGCACTAAAAATTGGCAATGGGTTCTCTTTATGGGGGGAGCAATTAAGGGGATGCTAGTAAAAAAATTGGGTTTTGGTCCGCTTTAACCGCATGTTCATGCATGCTAATGCATGCACCATTGGTTTGGCGGTCAGTTGAGTTATACCGGCAATCCGTGGGGGGGAGGGGTTTACATAGTGTGGCATCCCAAATTGGGATGCCTGGGGGGAGGGGGGTAAGGACCAAAACTTGTTCAAAAGCATGGAATTTTGTTCCACTTGCCTGAAGCCTATGTCTGGTAAATGAATAAAATCTATACAATATGTTAACCCCCACCTCAATAGATGGCGCTGGTACTGGATATTCTATACTTATCATTTATATGTGATGTCGACAAGGGTAGACTCCTGTCTATTAGTTTCCCCTTCTCATGGACAGTCCCCAAATGCCCAGGGGTAGGGCTGGATCTTTAGAACAAGTTAGTATAGAAGATATAGACTCGTATTCTATGGGGCCCAAAGGTGAGCATTGTCTTTTTTTTTTTTTTTTTTTTTTTTTTTGCCCAGTAAATAGCCTGGTGATAATTACTTAGGGATGGGGCTATTGACAACATGGCAGAGGGTCATTACTGTACTGTTCGGCAAAGGGACATTACTGTATTGGACTAATGGCAATAACAATTATACAAAAAAATAAAGTCTTAAATTCCACACCATGTGCCTAAAATTATTTTTTTATTATTATTTTTATTATTATTTTTTATTTTATTTTTGTGGGCAGAAAGTTTATTTCTCAAAGTTTTCTTAAAGGATTTGGACTATCGTGTTGTTTGGTTCTTGCCCCTGGGGCATCCCGAATTTTTTGTGACACCCCCCTCAGATCCGTCACTCAACTCACTTCTCCACTGGCCACGAGACATGAGCAGGCTCTTGTCCAATCAGCACTTTATGCCATTCATAGCTCTGACGGAGCGGCAGCAGCCGTATCCCCAATTTTCCTAGGGAATGCAAGTAAACTTAACTTTGTCGGCGACCGCATGCCTGAAATCCCTGTAGCTTTGGCCCCTCCTATCAGTGGGTGGGTGGTGCAGGGGAGCCCCATATGTGGTTTGTATCGCTTTAATTTCAGTGTAGCTAGCAGCAGCATCACTTCTAGTATGGCACTACTAGCGTGTAGTATGTTTCTGCCCTGTGAGCTGTGATCTTTCTGTCTCAGGGATATATGAATAGTCCCTGTTGATTATTCAATCGTAAATCATCAAGCATAAAGAGCAGTGTAGGAAAGTAAATAGCACCTTAACTAGACACACCAGGGACAACAAAGTGTTTGCCAAAATGCTTTAGGGGGATCTTCAACAAGATGGTAAAGTGAAGTGACTGCAAAATCCTAGGAAATATAACCGCATTCATTCAGTGCTAACTGTGTATAAACGCTGTGTTTCTGTCTTAGGCTCATGATGAGATCTGTCCCAAATTCCCAATGACGTGTGAAGGCTGTGGAAAGAAAAAGATCCCTCGGGAAAAGGTAATATGTTCCACCTACTTTTTAGATTCACAAATTATTCTAAATTTATGCACAAATTCGGACAGAAAGTTTTTACTCTTTGTTCTATTTTATTTAACATGATATAATAAATATAACTTTCCTTGCATGTAAATCTTTTCTGACTTGGTAAGTTGCTATTACAAATACTCCAGCTAAAAGGTTTACCTGGTGGGTGAAGCTTTATTTGGAAGAACAGAAATGGCAAGTAATGGCGTTTATGCACGTGCAAGGCTGCCTTTTCAAAGCCTTCCATAACATTCCAGACCCCTGCTGCTTTTCAACTGTGTACCTTTCTAGATGTAGGGCTTGCAGGAGGAGCAGGCAGTCCACTTTTCACTATATCCAGTCCAAGTCGTCCCAGAAGTAATGACATATGGGTATTCCGCCACCAGGTGGCGCTCGACTGCAAGATCAAAAGTTGTCGCTCCTCCCGGCTCCCTATAAAAGCAGGTGTCTCACTATGATTTCCCACTGTTCATCTTGCAGTCTGGCTGCCGAAGATCGTTGGATACTCTCTCCTGGATATTGTAGCTGAGCAGGGCCTCCTAGCCGGTCAACCGCTGCGGACCCTATTACCACTGATCCCGTGGACCCACTGCTGCCGCTGTTCGGCGGCCTCGGGCCCTTATCTCGCGGTGTGGTGCACGCGCTGTGCACTGTGCGGGGGCCTCGCCGTGGGCTGCCCCGTGACATGTCTTGGCTTTTTGGAGGTCAGCCTCCATCTTGTCTGGCACTGTGAGAGGCAGGAGGCGAGCGCTGTGTTCGCGCCGTCGGGGGGGAGTGGGGGGCAGGTCCGCATTATGACTCTTTTCGCGTCACTGCCAGTGCGGCCCGTCCCTCGAGGAACGCGCGGAGCTCCTGCTGGGCGCCATCTTGCTGCTTCTCCTGCCTTACTGCTCCTTCTGCCTTGCTGCTGGGACCCCTCCGGTGTAGCCATCACTGTCTGTGTCGTGAGTCCCCTTGTTTTGCTATTTATTGTATTACTGCCATACGCATGTGCTGTGGGATGCTTATGGCCCCTTCTCTGCTTGTGTCTTTCAGGTCGGGCCCTTATAGATTGTGGGTTGTGGTTCCTCCCGGTCCCCCGCCCCTCTCCCTCCTCCCCCTTTTTTTATTAAGAGGGATCACACTAAAAGAGGGAATATATCGGAGGGCTATAGAGGTTTGGGCCGTTGGAGCCTTGTAACCTACATAGAGATTTTTTGTCTGTTAATCACCATAATGGAGGCTTTTGAGAATAGTGAGCTAGGGGCCCCATCTGGGCGGGTGAAGCTCTGACCCATGTGCAGTGCTAGCCCTCTGGGCAGACTCAGCACTGTTTGTGTCACTTGCGCCAGGAGTGCCTATTCTAAGCATACAGCACGTCCTGCTCCAGTAGTAGTAATAACATGTGGGTAATCCTCCGGCGCCGTGCACTGCAGACATGTAGAAAACAAGCTCCTCCCGGCCCTTCACATACCGAGGGACCTCCCACAAATCCCCAGATTTCTCTGCAGTGCTGGAACTGCGAAGACATGAAGTATCATGCTCTCACAGGCGAGCGGGGCTTGACAGCCCGAGGCCCTGCGGGACTATTTCCACCCATCCTTCTTGTAAAGAATATGCCTCCCAGCCTGGGCTGCGTTGGTCGGGTGAAGGTAGGCAGCACCTAGTGTGCTTACGGAGCTAGCCTTCAGTGGATGCCCCTCCCGCACTAGTGCCCCCATGCCCCATCTAACGGTGAACCCTCTATTCGGGTCACCTTCCTTCCCAGATTCCCCCGTTGGTGGGGGGAAAAAGAGGGGGGGGGGCTGTGTGTTGATGGCCTACTCCTTGCCCTAAGTACACTTTAGACGCTTACCACTACTGGGTGTTAGAGCGCGTTTCACTTGCTTATTTTTAAACTGACCGCAGCGTTTTACTGTGCTCTAGGCGCATACAGCAGCACCGTTTGGGGAAGCTACGGCGTTTTTCAAATTCCTTACTTCGTCAGACTTCCTCTCTGAAGTGATGCTGACGTATCTACATCCTCTTCTGATTGGCTGCGCGCCTTCTAGCTTCGCGCTCTCCGGGGGGGAGGCGTGGTTCGGTCTGGCGCGTTCCGCGTCACCGCCCGCTCTGGCCCGCCCTTCGAGGTTCGCTGGGCGCCATTTCCTTCTCGCATGCACGTGGTGAAGACGGTCCTCCCCTCGCAGACTGTAAGTGCCCTCATGGGCGATCCTGTTCCTAGCTTGTTTCATCGCGCTCGGCTCTGACATCCCTGTTCCCCTTGTGTCTTTCAGACAGCGGTCATCAGTGGCTTCTCCTGGCCCGACGTAGCGCCCGGTCCAGACCATTTTTCAGATATTACTCCCACTTCCCAGCGGGTTATAGGGGCATCCAGGGTTGCTTAAAGCGTCAATCCCTACTGGCATATTGAATTTAATAATCGCCATATGGAGGCATCCAAAGACATCGCGAACGGGGTCCCCCTGGGACAAACCCGTCTGTGTGCAGCTTGTGAGGTTTCACCTAGCAGCGGTGACAATTCACCGGTCTGCGTACCTTGTGCTCAACAGGCGCTAGCCAGTCTCCCCACCTCTTCCGAGGCTGGGCCCGCACCTCGCCTTAACTCCCCTACCCCCCCAAGCTTGAGCATAACCCCCAATACTAGTGGGGATTCTCACGCTGACTTGGCCTCTAGATTGGCCAGTGTGGAAAACGTTATTGCTGGCTCCTTGGCGCGCAAGGCTACTGCCAAGAAGCGTCATTTGAACCCTGAAGCTACTATTCTCCCTGTAGAACCTGATGATTTACTGCTTTCCTATGCTCAGTCCCCATCAGAGGAAGGGAAACTGCTATCTGACTCAGGATCCTACGAGGACGAGTCCAGGAGTCAGGAGGAGTCTGGTTCTGATCTTTGGTCCCAGGACGACATTGACAGACTGCTGTCTCAGATCTTTGATGTTTTATCCCTCTCTCCCCCTCCCGCGGCACCTCGGCAAAGGGGCGATCTGTTTCATACCGCTAGGGTGCGGTTGGAGTTTCCCGAACAAACTCACTTTAATAACCTAGTGCTGAAAGAATGGGAACATCCCAGTAAACTCCAGGGGATTCCTAAGGCTGTGGATAAGAAGTATCCATTTCCTGCCGATCTGGTTAAGTGTTGGACATCGCCGTCCGAGGTCGATGCACCGATTCTGAGTCTGTCCAACACCTCTATTATGCACTCCCCTGACACTACTACGCTGCGGGATTTAGAGGATCGGCGAGTTGATCAATTGGCATCATGCCTTTGCATTTGGGGGAGCGTCGCTTCGCCCGCTGTGCGCCTTAGCCATCACGGCGGTGGCGCTCAGGACGGTGGTTAAAACTGCCCTGGAAGGGGCGGATGACCTGCCTTCGGAGGCCGCCAACGCTCTGGCCACCTGTGAGACCTTTGTGAATTATATCCTATCTGCATCGGACAATGCTATTAAGTTGAGCGCTAGATCTTCAGCTCTGGTGGTGGCCATACGCCGCGCGATCTGGTTACGCCAGTGGGCTGATGACAACGTCGCCAAGAAGGCCCTTACGGGGCTTCCGTTTAAAGGACTGCGCCTGTTTGGAGAAAGATTAGATATCTTTGCCAAGGGGGGCAAGCTGCCCCAGCGCAAGCGTCAGATTCGGCCCTTTCGTGGTCCAAGCTCCCATTCTACCCCCTACCGTGGGACCAAGCAAGGTAGAGGGGTGTCCTTCTCTGGGTCGCGCTCAGAACCCTGGAACAAGAACAGAGGACGCTGTCCCGGCTCCTCCTGGGGGCCCAAGCCCAAAGCCCCTCCCAAGACCCCCCAAGCATGAAGGGGCGCCCTCACCCGTCAGGGTGGGGGGACATCTACAGCACTTCGAGCATATCTGGAGACGCCTCGTCCCAGACCGGTGGATTCAGGAGGTAGTCTCCTCCGGTTACAAGATAGAATTCGCTGTGCTGCCCCCTACCAGGTTCGTTGGGTCTCGGATCCCACAGGACCCTGCCTCAGCTCGGGTCTTGATGCTGCCTGTGCAGGACCTTCTGGAGCTCGGGGTCATCTGCGAGGTCCTCTTAAGAGACAGGGGCATGGGGTTTTATTCCAACCTGTTCACGGTGCCCAAAAAGGACGGGTCAGTCAGACCCATTCTGGATTTGAAAATACTAAACAAGTTTGTCAGAAGCAGGCATTTTCGTATGGAAACTCTGCGCTCGGCCATTGCCTCGCTGCGTCCAGGGGACTTCATGACATCTGTGGACATCAAGGACGCTTACCTGCACGTGCCGGTGTTCTCAGGGCACCAAAGGTTCCTCAGATTTGCCCTGTTGGATCAGCACTATCAGTTCGTGGCCCTCCCATTCGGCCTTACTTCGGCCCCCAGGGTCTTCACCAAAGTGCTGGCAGGGGTGATGTCTCTCTTAAGACTGAAGGGCATACACGTGTTGCCCTACCTGGACGATATTCTCATCACCTCTCAGTCTCTGCGGCAGGCAGAGCTGGACACTCGGTTGGTGGTATCCACCCTGGAGTCCTTCGGATGGGTGATCAATTACCCAAAGTCCTCTCTGTCCCCCTCTTCAGTGACCCCGTTTCTGGGGATGATTCTGGACTCGGTTCAATCAAGGATATTCCTTCCTCCGCAGAAGGTGGAAGTTCTGATAACCCAGGCGAGATCCCTGCTCGCCGAACCCTCATCCCTCCATCCGGCAGGGAATGCAGTTGGTGGGCTCGATGGTGGCAAGCTTCGAGGCGGTGCCCTTTGCCCAGTTCCATTTGAGAACCCTGCAGCTTCACCTTCTGTCAGTATGGAACAAAGACCCAGCGTCTCTGGACATCATCTGGGTGATTCCCCCCTCGGTCAGACAATCCCTTGCGTGGTGGTTGGACCACAGGAATTTGACAAGGGGCAGATCCTTCCTGGCTCCCTCCTGGGAGACGGTCACAACGGATGCCAGTCTTTCGGGCTGGGGGGGATTCTGGAAGTCCCTGCGCTTCCAGGGGAGGTGGGGCCCCCAGGAGGCCCATCTTCTATCAATGTCCTGGAACTCAGGGCGGTCCGATTGGGGCTGGAACGATTGACCCAGCACCTGAAGGGTCTGGCGGTTCAGGTACGCTCTGACAACAGGACGGCTGTAGCCTACATCAATCATCAGGGAGGAACCCGGAGCAAGGGTGCTCTCCAGGAGGTGTCTCTGATTCTAACTTGGGCAGAGACCAATGTACAATGCATATCGGCTGTCTACATTCCGGGGACGGAGAATCTGCTAGCAGATGCTCTGAGCAGGGGGTCGTCCCGTCAGGGGGAATGGTCCCTCTGCGACAGGGTATTTCAGTCACTGTGTCACCGTTGGGGTGTGCCTCTCAGGATCCTCTGGCTCTGGCCACGGATGCCCTGTCAATGTCTTGGAAGGAGTTTCAGCTCCTGTATGTGTTTCCACCAATTCCCCCTCTGGGCAGAGTGCTGCGCAAGATCGCTCTGGAAGGGGTACCCGCGATTCTGGTGGCCCCAAGGTGGCCAAGAAGAGTGTGGTTCGCGGACGTGGTTCAAATGGCAGTAGATCAGTACGATCTGCCAAGGTTGCCAGACCTTCTGACTCAAGGGTCTCTACGCCATCCCAATTTACTAACGCTGGCTTCGACGGCTTGGCTATTGAAACCTCCATCTTGATGGAAAAGGGTTTGTCTGCGTCTGTTGTGGCTACCATGGTGCAAGCCAGGAAGAAGACTTCTGCTGCCATCTATTATAGAGCATGGCGTGCTTACATTGACTGGTGTGAATCCAGGTCTCTTCCCTGCCGGGAATTCTTAGTATCCAGGGTGCTGGAGTTCTTGCAACATGGTCTAGACTTAGGTCTTAAGCTTAGTACCTTGAAGGGCCAGGTTTCGGCCCTGTCTATCTTCTTTCAGAAGACCTTTGCCCATCACTCTCTTATCAAGACCTTCTTTCAGGGGGTCACTCATGTGCGCCCCCCTTGGAAACCTATGGTTCCTGTTTGGGATCTGAACTTGGTGTTGTCGGCCCTGCAAGGGGCTCCCTTTGAGCTTATCCATGAGGCCGCTCTAGCTGTGCTCACGCTCAAGGTTGTCTTCCTGGTAGCCATCACTTCGGTCAGACGTGTGTCTGAGTTGGTGGCTTTGTCTATTCAGCCTCCCTACTTTGAGAGACACCGGGATAAGGTGGTGTTTCGCTTCAAGCCAGACTTCCTGCCTAAGGTTGTGTCTGCATTTCATTTGAATCAAGATATTGTACTTCCTTCCTTGTGCCCCAATCCTAGTAACCCTAGGATGTGTCAAGTCTTACCTGGTTACCACGCAGGCCTTTAGGAAGACGGATGCTCTCTTCGTTGTGCCTCATGGGCCTAGGAAGGGTTTGGCTCCCGCCAAGTCTACCATCAGTAAATGGATTCGTCAGGCTGTTGTTCAAGCCTATACTGCTAAGGGGAAGACTCCCCCCTTTCGTCTTACTGCTCATTCTACTAGAGCTGTTGGGGCTTCTTGGGCTTTTCAGCACCAGGCCTCTGTTGAACAAGTTTGCAAGGCCGCTACTTGGTCTTCTGTGCATACCTTTACAAAGTTTTACAAGGTTGATGTTCGGGCCTCAGCTGACGCTGTGTTTGGCCGCAAGGTTCTGCAGGCGGCAGTAGTTTAGACTGCTTGCTGTTGCCTTCTGTTGGGGATCCCACCCTTCTTTATGGACACTGCTATTGGATGTCCCACATGTTATTACTACTACTGGAGCAGGACGTGCTGTATGCTTAGAATAATACAACTCTGTGAAGTACTCACCTGTAGAGTTGGTATTATATGCATACAGCACGTCCTGCTCCACCCCACCCTGTTTCACCTTGTTCTGGATCCCCTGTTGGTGGTTGTTATCTTTGATATTTTTGCCAGTTTTGGGTGGTTGCTTTCTCCTGGCCTCTATTTCTCACTGCTTTTCAATGCTGGGGATTTGTGGGAGGTCCCTCGGTATGTGAAGGGCCGGGAGGAGCTTGTTTTCTACATGTCTGCAGTGCACGGCGGCGGAGGATTACCCACATGTTATTACTACTACTGGAGCAGGACGTGCTGTATGCATATAATACCAACTCTACAGGTGAGTACTTCACAGAGTTGTATTTTTTGGATCATGATCGGGCTGGCGTATCTGCCCCTAGCCCATTATTGCCTGCGGCCTTTCCAGAACCCCTGCTACTGTACTCAGCCCCCAGCGAGGGGGAAGCCAGCAAGGGGTCCCAAGTTGATTTGGCATTCCGGGTGGCCAGCCTTGAGAGACATATCTCTCGCACGGCTCCTAAGAAGGCCACGAGTAAGAAGCGGCACATCAAGCCCGTTTACTTGGATAATGATGATCTTTTTGGAGGTCTGGGCTCCATGGAGGAAGGCGAGCTGCATGAGGACTCTATTTCCATCTTGGATTATTCTGCCGGCTATGACAACGGGCCTGGCTCTTCCTCGGGCAGGGATATGTGGCACCCTGATGACACGGAGAAGCTGCTGGCTTCAGTTTTTGAGATATTGCATATTGTCCCTCCTAAAGCGGCTAAGAGGAAGCAGGGTGATTTGTTTCGGCCTGAGAGACAGACACTTGTCTTTCCTGAGCAGGCCCATTTTTCTAATATGTTCTTCAAGGAGTGGGAAAGGCCTAACAAGCTACCGTCGGTGGACAGTATCCCTTTCCTAAGGAGTTGGTCCGCCTATGGTCCCGTCCCCCCGAAGTGCATTCCCCTGTGTCGGGGTTATCCAACACTACGGTTATGCCGTCACCCAATACTGCTTCCTTGCGTGATCCAGCTGACAGGCACATGAATCAGTTTGTCATGCCTTCACCTTTGTTGGTGCTTAGTTTCGCCCTGTGTGTGCCGCGGCTATTGTCTCCTTAGCCATCAGAAAGAAGGTGAGACGTCTTGTGGATATTGCGAAGTCTCGCAAGCGGGCGGAGGAGTATAAAGACCTCAAAGCTTGCGTGGATATTCTTAGTATACAGTACGTCCTGCTCCAAATCTAATACTTACACTCGGGGTATACTCCGCCAGATGGCGCTGGACTGCACTGAGACATCGAAAATAGGCTCCTCCCCTCAAATAACCGGGGACCTCCCACAAATCCCCAGAATTTCTCAGCAGTCTGGTTGCGAAGCGAGAAATGGCTCTCTACTTGCAGGTGAGCGGGGCTATTAGCCTGCGGCTCTGTAGGACTATTCCCACCCGTTCCACTAGTAATATGCCTCCCAGCCTTGGCTGCGCTGGTCGGGTGAAGGTAGGCAGCACCGCTGTTACCGACGCCATCTTTAACCTGTTTGGTTGGCCCATGCGCGATGGACCTCTACCTACCACCGTTCGTATGTGCCCTCGTGGCGGCTTTATATTTTTCACTTTTGTTACTGTGTGCTTACGGGTTTTTGTCTGCTTATGTCTTTCAGGCGGGGCGAACCTTTTTGGCTTCTTCCGGCCCTATATTAGTATATAACTTGTAGGCCTTGTAAATGTTATACTCCCACTTCCCTAGCGGGTTATTGGGGCATCCGGGGTTGCTATATAGCGTTATTCCCTATCGGCGTATAGCTGACGCTGACAAGGCACGGGTCTGTGTAACCTGTGCTGAGCAGGTGCTTGCATTGCAATCTGGTCTACCAGTGGCTGCACCTCGTTTTGCTTCGCCTACTCCCCCAAGCTTAAATCTCACTCCTACTGAGTTGCATACAAGTGGGGATTCTCAGCCTGATGTGTCTTCTAGACTGGCTACTGTTGAGAAGTTAATTGCTATTACCTTGGTGCGTCAGGCCCCTGCTAAGAAGCGGCACTTGACGCCTAATGTCACTCTTTTCCCTATGGAAACTGATGAGTTTTTGAATCTTTGTGGCTATACCTCGTCTGATGAAGGGGAGCTGTTTTCTGACTCAAGCTCATCTGATGAGAGACCAAGGGGTCATGACGATTCTTGCTCTGACCCCTGGGCCCCGGATGACACTGACAGATTGACCCAGATTTTTGAGGTTCTGTCCATCTCTCTCCCTGTTGCAGCTCCCAGGCAAAGAGGGGAGCTTTTCCATACAGCAAAATCACATTTGGAATTTCCTGAGCAGGCACATTTCCATAACCTTGTGCTCAAGGAATATGAGCGCCCCAGTAAACTTCCCGGGGTTCCAAAAAGTTGGGATAGGAAGTATCCCTTTCCTGCTGAGGTGGTTAAATGTTGGTCATCCCCCCCCCCCCCCCCCCGAGGTGGATGCCCCGATCCTAGGGCTATCTAACACCTCTGTCATGCATTCCCTGACTCCACTACCCTGCGGGATGCTGAGGACCGGCGCATTGACCAGCTGGCATCCCACGCCTTTGCATGTGCGAGGACGGCGCTGCGCCCGGTCTGTGCCTCTGCCATTACTGCTGTGGCCACTAGAACCCTTATCAGAAATATGCTTGATAGTGCCCCTGATGATTTGCCTTGTGAGGTGTTTAATGCACTCTCCAGTTGTGATGTTTTTGTAAATTTTGTCCTCTCAGCCTTGGATGACACCATCAGATGTGTGCCAGAACTTCTGCCCTCATGGTGGCTATACACCGCTCGGTTTGGCTGCACCAGTGGGCTGCTGACAATGCTGCCAAGAAGGCCCTCACTGGGGTTCCCTTTAAAGGACTGCGCCTGTTTGGGGACCACCTGGACCTTTTTGCTAAGGGAGGCAGGTTACCCCAGCGCAGGTGGCAATCTCGGTCCTGGCTCCTCCTGGGGTCCTAAAGCATAATCCTCTCCCAAGCCCCCTCAGGCATGAGGGGGCACCCTCACCCATCCGGGTGGGGGGACAGCTGCAGCACTTCGCTCACGTCTGGAGGCTTCATGTCTCAGACCGGTGGATTCAGGAGGTAGTGTGCTCCGGTTACAAGTTGGAGTTTGCTGCCTGTCCCCCTCCAAGATTCGTCAGATCCCGGATTCCTCAGGACCCTGTGTCACCTCAGGAGCTAGTGCAAGCAGTGCAAGGCCTCCTGGAGCTGGGGGTCATCTGCCAGGTCCCCTTAAGAGAAAAAGGCAAGGGCTGTTATTCCAACCTATTCACAGTACCCAAAAAAGATGGTTCAGTCTTCAGACTTAAAGACCCCCTACAAGTTTGTCAGGGGCAGGCGCTTTCGCATGGAAACTCTGCGCTCTGCCATCAGTTCCCTGTGCCAAGGGGATTTCATGATTTCTGTGGACATCAAAGATGCTTATCTTCATATTCCTGTGTTCCCAGGACATCAAAGTTTCCTCAGGTTCGCTCTGATGGATCAACACTACCAGTTTGTGACCTTGCCCTTTGGCCTCACTTCAGCTCCCAGGGTGTTCAAGGTGCTGGCTGGCGTGATGTCTCTGCTCAGATGTCAGGGCGTCCGCGTGCTTCCCTATCTGGACGACATTCTCATCACTTCCCAGTCTCTACATCAGGCAGAGTTGGATACTCAGCTGGTGGTGTCCACTCTGGAGTCATTTGGATGGGTGATCAACCACCCCAAGTCCTCACTGTCCCCTTCCTTGGTAACTCCATTCCTAGGAATGAATCTGGATACAGTTCAGGCAAGGATCTTCCTTCCTCAACAGAAGGTGGACAGTCTGATTGCACAGGCTCAGTCCCTCCTAGCTTGTCCCCGTCCCTCCTAGCTTGTCCCCATCCCTCCATCAGGCAGGGGATGCAGCTGGTGGGCCTGATGGTGGCATGCTTTGAAGCGGTCCCTTATGCTCAGTTCCACTTGAGGCCTCTGCAACTTCACCTATTGTCGGTATGGGACAAGGACCCAGCGTCCCTGGACAGGGTCTTTGTGCTTTCCCCCCTGGTCAGGAGGTCCCTCTTGTGGTGGATGGACTCGAGGAACCTGTTGGGGGGCAGATCCTTTCTTGCCCCTTCCTGGGAGACGGTCACCACGGATGCCAGTCTGTCAGGTTGGGGGGGTTTCTGGAAGTCCCTGCGGTTCCAGAGGAGGTGGGGCCCTCAGGAGGCCCACACACCTATCAATGTCTTGGAACTGCGGGCGATCAGGCTAGTTCTGGCTCAGTTGACTACTCACCTTCAGAGCCTGCCTGTTCAGGTGCGCTCGGACAACCAGACAGCAGTTGCTTACATCAAGCATCAGGGAGGGACCCGGAGCAAGGGGGCCCTCCAGGAAGCGTCTCTGATCCTGACTTGGGTGGAGGCCAATGTCCCCTGCTTATCAGCTGTGTACATCCCGGGGGGTGGAAAATCGCCTGGCGGACTCTCTGAGCAGGGGGACCTCTCGCCAGGGAGAATGGTCCCTATGCAGCAGGGTGTTTCAATCTGTGTCACAGTTGGGGCCAACCAGATGGGGATCTGTTTGCGTTCCGCCACAATTGCAAGCTCCCAGCTTTTGTCTCTCTGTCCCAGGATCCTCTGGCCTTGACCTCGGATGCGCTAGCAATGTCATGGCAGGACTTTCAGTTCCTGCATGTCTTCCCCCCAGCCCCCCGGCTGGGCAGGGTTTTGCGCAAGATTGCTCTGGAAGGGGTGCCAGCAATTCTGGTGGCCCCAGGTGGCCAAGAAGAGTGTGGTTTGCAGACGTGGTGCATCTCGCAGTAGATCAGTACGCTCTGCCCTTGGTGCCAGATCTGCTCACTCAGGGCTCACTACGCCATCCCAATTTACAAACTCTGGCTTTGATGGCTTGGCTGCTGAAACCTCCATCTAGATGGAGAAGGGGCTGTCTTCCTCGGTTGTGGAAGCTTTGATTAAAGCTAGGAAGAAGCCTTCCTCTTCCATTTATTACAGGGTTTGGCGTGCCTACATTGACTGGTGTGAGTCTAAGTCTCTTCCCTGTTGTGTGTTCTGTATTCCCAGGATCCTGGAGTTCCTGCAGCATGGGTTGGAGATGGGATTCCAGCTCAGTAATCTGAAGGGTCAGGTTTCTGCCCTGGCTATCTTCTTCCAGAAGTCCTTTGCTCAGCACCCTCTGATCAGGACTTTTTTCCAGGGGATCACTCATGTGCTCCCCCCCCCCCCCCCCCACGTAAGCCTATGGTGCCTGTTTGGGATCTGAACTTGGTTCTGTCAGCCTTGCAGGGTGCTCCCTTTGAACCTGTGCAGGATGCTGCCCTGGCCATTCTTACGCTCAAGGTTGTATTTCTGGTGGCTATCACTTCTGTCAGGCGTGTGTCTGAGTTGGCGGCGCTTTCCATTCAGCCCCCCTACTATGAGAGACACCAGGACAAGGTGGTGTTTCGTTTCAAACCTGACTTTCTGCCTAAGGTAGTGTCTGCCTTTCATTTGAATCAGGATATTGTTCTTCCTTCTTTGTGCCCTAATCCTAGCAATGCTAAGGAGAGGGTTTTGCACTCTTTGGATGTGGTTAGGTGTCTGAAGTACTATCTGGTGGCTACTGCACCTTTCAGGAAAACTGATGCTCTTTTTGTGGTCCCTTCTGGTCCTAGGAAGGGTTTGGCTCCTGCCAAGTCTACTATCAGCAAGTGGATTCGTCAGGCTGTAATTCAGGCCTACTCTGCTAAGGGGAAGAATCCTCCCTTCCGCCTTACTGCTCATTCCACTCGTGCTATTGGTGCCTCTTGGGCTTTTCAGCGCCAGGCTTCTGTTGAACAAGTTTGCAAGGCCGCTACTTGGTCTTCTGTTCATACCTTTTCAAAGTTTTACAAGGTTGATGCTGCTTTTGCCGAAAGGTTCTGCAGGCGGGAGTAGTTTAAACTGTCTGCTGCTGATTTTTCTTGGAGATCCCACCCTACTTTATGGACACTGCTATTGGATGTCCCGAGTGTAAGTATTAGATTTGGAGCAGGACGTACTGTATACTAAGAATAATACAATTCTGTGATTACTCACCTGTAGAATTGGTATTATGAGTTTGCATTATCTTGGATCCCCCTGTATGGTGATTGTTATCATTGTTATAGTTGATAGTTTGGATTGTTTAATTCTCCCGGCTTCTCATTAACTGCTTTTCAATGCTGGGGATTTGTGGGAGGTCCCTGGGTATTTGAGGGGCCGGGAGGAGCCTATTTTCGATGTCTCTGCAGTCCAACGCCATCTGGCGGAGTATATCCCGAGTGTAAGTATTAGATTTGGAGCAGGACGTACTGTATACTCATAATACCAATTATACAGGTGAGTAATCACAGAATTGTATTTTTGTTGCCTTTGTTGTCTCTGCCATGGACGATGGTGTCCGGCTCGGTGCCAGGGTTTCGGCCCTGCTTGTTGCGCTTCGTCGCTCACTCTGGTTGCGCCAATCGTTGGCTGATGCCGCGGCCAAGAAATCGCTCACTAGTATCCCCTTCGTGGGGCACAGGTTGTTCGGGGAGCGTCTGGACCTCCTGATTTAGGATGGTAGACTCCCTCAGCGGCGGAAGCCAATCTGTACAAATGACCAGCACTCCGTTATATAATTCCACCAAGTGTATCATAGAAAGTGTGGTATGAAACATCCATCACAGAGTGTCCAAAGTCCATATTAGGTCAAATGGTAAGCAGTGTCCTGAATTCCAACGTTTCGGGGGAGCAGCCCCCTTCATCAGGGACAAACAGACATGTGCCAAGAGGGAGGTCCTTATAAACATTGTAATCAGGAAGTCCCTTCTGACATCATAGTGACGTCAGCGGGAGTTAATAAAGCTCATTAAAAAATAAAAAAAATGATCAGCGACGGAAGCCTGCGTGGCCCTTTTGGGGTTCTTCTGCCTATCGCTCATTTCGAGGAGGAAGAAGCTCTTCATTTTCAGGTTTTCGCAGAGATACCTGGGGATGAGGTAGGTCCCGCAGCCGATCCAATCCCTCCTCGGGATCCAAGTCCCCTGCCAAGGCTCCTCAGGCATGGGGGGGCGGCTTCTGTTATTTGCTCATATCTGGAGACAGCGCATCTCAGATCGGTGGATTCAGGAGGTGGTGTCCTTTGGTTATAAAATAGAGCTGGCAGTAAGGCCGCCCCCAAGGTTTCTTCAGTCTCGCATTTCCCAGAATCCAGTGACTGTTTCTTCAGTCTCGCATTTCCCAGAATCCAGTGACGGCACAGGGCCTGAGAATGTGTGTGCAGCACCTCCTGCGGTTAGGTGTGATTTGTCCTGTACCTTGTCAGGAGCAGGGTCAAGGGTTTTACTCCAACCTGTTCACGGTTCCCAAGAAGAAGTGCCCTTCGCCCAATTCCACATGAGACCTCTTCAACTGAACCTGTTGACCGACTGGGACCGGATGCAGGAGTCGCTGGAACAGGAGTTTTCACTGTCCCCCCCCCCCCCCCCCCCCCCCCCCCGACCAGACAGTCCCTCTTGTGGTGGCTGTACCCCAGAAACCTGTTGGTGGGCAAGTCCTTTCTGACTCCCCAGTGGGAGATAGTAACCACGGATGCCAGTGCCAGTCTGACTGGCTGGGGAGGTGTTTGGCAGACGCAGAAGATCCAGGGTCAGTGGGGGCCGCAGGAGAACCACTTGCCCATAAATCTCCTGGAGCTGAGAGCGATCCGGTTGGTGCTTCTTCGCTTGACTCCCCATTTAAGGGGTCGTGCGATCCAGGTTCGATCGGACAATCAGACGGCTGTCGTCTACATCAACCACCAGGGTGGGACTCGGAGCAAGCGAGCCCTCAAGGAGGTGACCCAGATTCTGACTTGCGCAGAGGAGAATGTTCCCTGCATCTCAGCGGTTTACATCCCCGGTGTAGAAAACCAGGAGGCAGACTCCCTGAGCAGGGATGCCTCTCGTCTGTGGGAATGGTCTCTCAGCAACAAGATCTTTCATGCTCCGTGTCTCCGCTGGGGTCAGCCGGATGTGGACCTGTTTGCGTCCAGACACAGTCACAAGCTCCCAAGGTTCGTCTCCCTGTCAAAAGATCCTCTAGCCTTTGCCACAGACGCTCTGGCAATTCCTTGGACGTTCCTTGGAATTCAGGCTCCTTTATGCATTTCCTCCGTTTCCACTCCTGGGCAAAGTGCTGCGCAAGATAGCCCAGGAAGGGGTACCAACCATCCTGGTGGCTCCTCGCTGGCCGAGAAGGAGTTGGTTTGCGGACATAGTTCAGATGTCAGTGGATCGCTACATCATGCCTGACCACCCAGGGCTTCTCACTCAGGGGTCGCTGCGGCACCCCAATTTACAGACGCTGGCTTTGACAGCCTGGCTATTGAGACCTCAATTCTGATGGAAAAGGGCCTGTCTGCTACGGTTGTTCAGACCATGATTCAGGCACGGATGAAGTCTTCCGTGATATATTACAGAGTTTGGCAGTTTCTCTGCTTTTATAGGGGGCCGGGAGGAGCGACAGCTTTTGATCTTGCAGTCGAGCTCCACCTGGTGGCGGAATACCCATATGTCATTCCTTTTGGGACGACCTGGACTGGATATATTCAAAAACAATTCTACAGATGAGTATAACAGAATTGTATTTTTCCACAACAGAAAAATTTAAAATTAAAAAAATAGGACAGTTAAACAAATCATATATAGTTATTTGATTTGAATATTTTGGTAATTTAGGAATGACTGGTGGATCCCACCTCAGAACCTTTTTAGACTGGGATACATTCTACCATAGAAATGTAGACATCGAAGGTTGACGGCAGGAGGACACCATATAGTCCATCTAGTCTGCCCTTATGTGTGTACTGTATGTGCTCTTTATCTTTAGGATAGTTGTATGCTTATCCCAGGCATGTTTAAACTCACTTATTGACGATTTTTAAACTACCTCTGCTGGAAGTTTGTTCCAAGCATCTACTACTCTTTCTATAAAGTATTTACTAACCTTGCTGCTGATCTTCCCTTGTTCTATCATTAAGTTTTGTCTTAAAAACACATACTCCTGTTTCAGAAGGTCAGATTTTGCTATACCTGCTCCCGCTATATAAAATATGCCCCCTCTTTTCAGTGCTATGCAGTGAACTTACTCTTTGCCTTTTTTTCAGTTCCAGGACCATGTGAAGTCATGTGGCAGGTGCAGAGTACCGTGTAGGTACCTTGTTGCTGGGTGCACGGAGATGGTAAGTGCGCAGTGTAAACCTTCCTATACCTGGGGCTCTAACCCTCAACAGCTGTGAACTGGGTGACCATGGATTACTCATATTATTTAGCCTTAATTATTGACCTTTGTATGACCAACTGAAACTTAAGCGAAAACTGAAATTTAGCGAAAGCCTCAGCCTCTCCCCCAAGATGTACCATGGGAGTATATGCAATATTTTTCCAGATCTCATGCACTGCCATACCTCAGCAAAGTCAGATGGCAGGCGATTAGTGATTGCATTGGTGTGGAAATTACCTCACTTGCCACTCATAACAGCCACAATACCCTCACCCGCCACTCACAACAGTGGCAGTAATTTAAGTTGGTAGGACTTCTGGCTAAAACAGGTGGCATTAGCAGAGAGCAGAGTGAAGCAGGAGCATTGAAAATTGCCAAAAGGTAAGGTTTATGGGGAGAGCAATCCTGGGGATGCTAGTTAAACATTTTTGGTGCCGTTCAAATGCATTATTTGATTTTCTCATCTCTTCCATCCTGAGGCACCACCAGTAGCAATGCATGGGTTAATCTCAGCCATAGGCAGTGACTGCAAGACAGAAAAAACTAGCTCCTCCCGGCCTATATAGGGCAGGCTGTGGCAGGATCTCCTCATTTCTTTTCTTGCAATCAGATTTTTTTTTTTTAGTTACAGGGGAACTCCCCTTAGATGCCTGAAGTCGGTTCCTAAGCCGATAGTGTGGGATTATGTAGAGTGAGGGGAGCACTCATGGGTCCAGGTAAGGCCGCCAGGGCTCGTCCAACTGTATCTGAGCCCCGAGGATCAGGACCCTGCTGCACAGGGTACCTGATCTCTGGGCCTTGCATGGTGGCCCTGCTGTGTGTCTCCCACTGAGCTCCGGTCCCTCATATACCCCCATGACATCCATGCCACCCCGCGAAAGATGTAGTCTGCCTTCCTCTGCACTGCACTTAAACTCTTTCCTTATGGAAGTCTGGTGGCTAGGGGGCTGGCCTTGTTGGTCACCTTGCACCGCACAGTCTGGCTGAAACAGTGGTCGGCTGTCACTGCTTCTAAGAAGACGCTTACTGCCCTCCCCTTTTCAGGGTGTCCTCTTTTCGGTCGCTCTGGATGACCTGGTCCAGAAGGCCACAGGTGGGAAGTCGACTAAGCATCCACAGAATCAGGGGGACCTAATTTAGCAGGTTGTCGAATTTTCGTACCTTCTGGAAGTTCAGAGTTTCTACAGACTTCAGATGCCACAAGGACTTTTTGGGTTAACATAAGTCATGGGGGAAACCTAGACCCCAATAGGACCAGGCAGCCAAGCCCTCTCAGGGGGAGGGAGCAGATATCCGACGCCTGGCAAGCTGTTTCTTCCGAATACAAGATCGAGTTCTGGACCAGGCCTCCACACAGGTTTGAGGCGTCCAAGCCTTCCCATGTCGCAGAAATAGCGGCGGCTTGCGACCACGCGATAGAACTCTTGCTGGACTGTGGAGTTTTACTACCTCCCCTACACTTATTCGTCATCCCCAAAAAGGACTGGTCCATATGGCCAATCTTGGATAGATACATTTGGGTGCTGAAGTTCCTCATGGAATCTCATGTCATTTGTGTGGTTGCTGCAATAGGGGGATTTTCTGGCCACGGTGGACATACTTGCGGTGTGCGGTGTGCGCTTGACATTTCCAATTTGTGGCACTGCCGTTCGGACTGTCCACTGCCCCACTGGCCCAGAAGGGTGTGGTTTGCGGATCCGGTCAGCCTGGCGGTCGAGCCCCCTTGGTGACTCCCCAACTGCCCAGATCTGCAAAAGGGTCCTCTGTGGCACCTCAATTCTCCGTGTTGGCTTTAGCAACTTGGCTGTTAAGACCAGCATATTGGAGAAGAGGGGTTTGTCTGAGTATTTTAGACTTTTAATCAAGTATGGAATTTACTACAGGCCTTAAAGGGACTTAATGTCTTGGTGCGAGGGCCACTCCAGAAGGAGGTTCTCGGTACCCAAAATTTTGGAGTTCCTCCAGCAAGGCCTGCATGTGGTCCTACATCCCAGCACCCTTAAGGGCCAGGTCTCGCCGTTGTCCATTTTTCTCCAGCGGACGATCAGGAAGCATAGGTTAATCCGCACTTTCGTGCAGGTTGCTTCGCATGTTTGGCCTCCGTGACAGGTTCTAGTTTCGCCCTGGAATTTCAATCTGTTTTTATCAGCAGTTCCGGGGCCCCCTTTTGATCCCTTGGAAGAGGCTTCCCTGACCTTGCTCACGTTGAAGGTGGCTTTTCTTGCGGTGATCACCTCCATCAGGCGGGTTCTGGAGCTGGCAGTGCTTTCGATCAGATCACCCTTTTTGGTGCTGCATGCAAGACAAAGCGCTGTTTCATGAGAAGCAGGATATTTTGCCCAAGGTGGTCTCACCCTTCCATCTTAATCAGGAGATAGTGCTACCCTCCTTGTGCCCCACTCACCATAGGGAGCGACCCCTGCATTCCCTCAATGTGGTCAGGGCCTTAAATTATTAAATTGCCGCTATACAAGAGGTACGTAAGACGGATGTCTTGTTCATGATCCCAGAAGGACCAAGGAGGGGCCAGGCAGCTGCCAAGTCGGATCAGACAGATGGTCATACAAGCCCACACCTGCAAGAGGAAGGAGGCGCCTTTCCGTGTTACTCCACCAGGCTTCAGCGGAACAGGTCTGCAAGGTGCCGACCTAGTCGTCTCACCACACGTTGACCAAGTTTTACAGACTTGATGTCAGGGCATGCCGATGCCTCACTGGGACGTAAGGTGTTGCAGATGGTGGGGGTCTAAGCTTGAAGTGTCGGTGCCGTTGTGCTTGGTTACTTTGAACATGTGTGGTGTACACACATATTGATGTCAAATGCATATGATCGTGTTTATATCGCCTTAAAAACAATAAAAATATTGAAACATAAAATCCACATAGAAAATTTTCTGTGCTCTCCAGGTTGGTCAAAGTACCATGACTGAGGGTCTATTTTTAGTTTTATTCATACCTAGCAGATAGCTGTGATGGAATATTTGAGGACAAAGTACCCCTGGGGTATCCCATTTTCAAATGCCCTATGTGTGAACCCCCTGAGATCTCCCCACAAACACTCACCTTTCTGGAGTTTCACGCCGCTTTCAGGGACTTATCTGCAGGTCTTAAAGTACTCCCATGCCTGCTATTCAGATTGTCTGGGGGAGGGATTCTAAATTCACCTGCAATCCTACAGCGATCAAATGCAGACTCTGCTGATTGCCGATATCAAAGTGGTAGAATACGGGACTTGGTGAGTTTCAAACTGCAAGGTTATCCATATTAGGGAAGAGTTTCAACTAAATCTAGAGTCTCTTAGAAAAAATGAAAAAATCTAATCACCTGTTATTAGCCGCAATTTATCTTGTCAGCTGGAAGCTCTGTACTGCCCTGTGCTACTAAGACCTAGACTGACTCTTTAGTTACATAATTATTGCAGCAGCTCCACACAGCAGCTTCAGTAATTGAATGATGAACATGACTCACTGCTGTTTTGATGGCAGCATGTACCAGATGGGAATATTTTTTCAGTTTTTAAGATAACTGAACTTGGAAGATGTTTAGGTATAGGTGTGTTTTAAAGGGACAGTATCCTTATTTCATTTTTAACATGGTAATGTTTAAATAATGATTTAAAAACCTTTTTTTAGTCTACATATTCTACCTTTTGGCATTGCAACTTTATATCACACCATACTTCCCTCTATAAACTTGTCTATTCTAAGCATACAGCACGTCCTGCTCCCGAATAGTAATAACATGTGGGTAATCCTCCGCCTCCCTGCCCTACATATACCGAGAGACCTCCCACAAATCCCCAGAATTCTCTGCAGTGCTGGAAATGCGAAGACATGAAGTATCACGCTCTCGCAGGCGAGCAGGCCTTACGGCCCAAGGTCCTGTGGGACTATTTCCACCCGTCCTCTTCAGAAGAAATATGCCTCCCAGCCTGGGCTGCGCGGGTCGGGTGAAGGTAGGCAGCACCGGGTGTGCTGAACGGAGCCATGCTCCACCGCAATCCCCCTCCATAGGGTAGGCGGTCAGGCCGATGGTGAGCCTCTGGTGGATGCCCCTCCCGCAATCTTGCCTGTGGCCCTCACAGACTTAGTCCATGGACACCGTCAGCTTCCCCCTCGCTTCCTCCCGTAACTCGGCGGAAAAGAAGGGGGGGGGGTATGTGTGGCAGCCCTAGTGCTAACTTCACTTTAGACCTGAGTCTTTTATTTTTGGGGTCAGTGTTGCGCCTTGTCATACAGTGCGAGCCGTCCTTTTCATTAACTATCTGCTAGTCGGCAGCATCATTCCAGCGTGTCAGCCTTTTTAGAAGTATGCTTATTCTCAGATGTTCTACGTTTTGCCGTTGGTTAGAGCTTCGTGCTCTTTGGGGGAGGCGGAGACTCGGCATGACGCGCTCCGCGTCACAGCCCGGCCTGGCCCACCCCTCAAGGTTCGCTGGCGCCATTTTCTCTATCTTAGCGCGTGGTGTGGTTCGCCTCCTCCCTTGGTCATGTAAGTGCCCTCCGGGGCGGCGTGGTTCTATTTCTTCAGGCTGCGCATGGCACTGACTCCACCCCCCTTGTCCCATTATGTCTTTAAGACGCCAAGACTTCGGTGCCTTCCCCCGGCCTAACATATATTACAGCGGGTCCACCTTACAATTCTCCCACATTACTAGCGGGTTTCTGGGGCATCCAGGGTCGCCTATTGCATAAATCCCTGCGATCATACTGCCTAATAATCACCATATGGAGGCATTTCAGAATTATGTAACCGGGGTCCCTCCGGGACGTGACCGGCTGTGTGCAGTGTGTGGTCAGCCCCAGGCTGAGGCTGACAGGGCACAGGTGTGCGGACAGTGTGCAGAACAGGCAGTATTGCTAACAGAGGAACCTCCCTTCCTTACTCCCGTCTCCCCGCTCCCAAATATCACTCATGACGAGTCCCACTCGAGCGGGGATGACCTGCAATCAGTGCCGCGCGTGTTGCCCACGGCGGAGCAGGTGCTTTCTGGATTAGCGGAGCGTATGGGCTCTGGTAAAAAGCGGTCCCCGACGCCTCCCGGCTCCCCGGTTCCTGACGATACCGAGGACTCTGCTGATATGCAGGACCCTGACCCTTCCGAGGAAGGTGAGCTATTCTCAGATTCGGGCTCCTCGAAGGGGATGCCCGGGGGCTGCGATGATTCTGAGCTCGGTTCTTGGGGTCTGTGTGACACAGATGAAATTCTTAAGATTTTTGAGGTTTTGTTAATCTCCCCACCTGGGGAGATCCCCAAGCCCAAGAGGGAGAGCTTCCATACAGCGCCGCCGCGCTTGGAGTTCCTAGAACAGGAACATTTCCAGAATCTTATATCCCAAGAATGGGAATCGCCTTGTAAGCTTAAAGGGGTTCCAGGGGTCTGGGAATGGAAGTACCCTTTCCCTCCTGATGTGGTTAATTTATGGTCAGCTCCCCTCGTGGTGGACGCACCGGTTATAGGGGTCACAAACCCCCCTTTCATGACTGCTCCTTTTTTACCGTACCCTTCGGGATGCCGAGGACCGGCGCATAGACAGACTGGCCTCACACGCCTTCTCGTGTGCTGGGACAGCCCTGTGCCCGGTTTGTGCCGCGCCCATCACTGCGGTGGCCGCCAGGACTCTTGTCAGAAAAATACTAGACCACTGCCGTGAGGACCTCCCTTGGGGGATGTTTAATGCGCTATCAGACTGTGAAGCGTTTGTGAAGTTTATTCTATCAGCACTGGATGACACCATTAAGATGTGTGCTAGAACCTCAGCCCTTGCGGTAGCTATTCACTGCCTGGTCTGGCTGCGACAGTGAGGTGCTGATGATGCTACAAAAAAGGCTCTCACTTGCCTTCCATTCAGAGGACGGTGGTTATTTGGGGCCCGCTTGGACCTTTTTGGTAAAAAGGGTAAAGCACCCTTGCGCAAAAGGCCGCTCCGGCCTCCACGAGGCAGAGTCACCCCTCCACCTCCCTACGTTAGTGTCAAACGCGAATCTGAGGTGTGCTTCCAACTGTTTGGTGTGGATTTCCACCATGGGGTGGGCAGGCAGCACCCTGGGCCTTCTGGCAGGACTAAGTCCAAATCTGCCAAGACCTCTCAAGCATGAAGGGGCGCCCTCGCCCACCTGGGCGAGGGGACTGCTGCAGCAGCTATCCCACATTCAGGAATATACCTTCTCCTTCTGGTGGTTCCAGGATGTAATTCCCCTGGACACAGGATGGCTGTTGCTGGGCGGTCCCTCTCAGTGATTGTCAGGGAGCTTCTAGCCCCTGCTTTTCCTTCAGGAATTGGCGCAGGCCGGACTGGGCCTACGGTGCTTGGGCTTACTTACAGGTTGCATAATTTAAAACCACAGGGAGACCATGTGTTCATATATGTAGTGCACTGCCCTATAGTGTTATGGGCGCCCTAAAACCTGAAAGTACTATAACACAAACACCAAAGAGACCTGTGGTTCATACAGGGCTGGCACTTGCAGATAAAAATACACACTCAGGCTGCTTGCCGCAACACAAAAGTTAATTTATTTAAATATGGCACATAAATCTATAAAAAAAAACCCATCCCTCAAATTAAAAAGCTAGCATAGCTCAAAATAGATACGGGGGCCCCCCACACAAATGCCACACCTCCTCATACTCACACATACCACCACACATCCATAGGGTTATTGGCTGGCCAGCCACTAAGGAATGATCTAATGGGCGGCTGCGTGGATAGAGGGTAATGTCCTAAAGCGGGCCTTACTTACAGGTTGCCCTTAACGGTACGGGGCTATGGCCTCTATATTATCCTTCCTCCCTCCCTCAACAGTATGAGGCAGTCTGGGCCACGTTGGCCTATGGCAGGCTTGACAACTCTACAGGTAGTCCCTATTTGACACCTCTGCCTGGGGTCACGGGCACCCTGCGCAGGGGGGGCTTCCGGCCTCTCGTGAAGTACTAGATCTTCTTAGTTTCCCTTCTGTCTGCTGGACACCGAGACCATTTCTAGATAGTGTTGCAGGACCAACCCTGCGGATTGAGGCATTATTTGGGGCCCCTCTTTCGTTCCCAGGCTACTCGCCATGGCACGGCTGGGGGTGATGTGTCTGACACGCCTGGGGGGGGCATCTGCGTTAGGACCTACCGGGTCGTCTCCCTTATTCCCCAGTCTCTGCGTCAGGCCGAGTGGATTGGTCGGCCAGCAGTGTCCCCTGGGAGCTACTGGATGGTTGCTCAGTCACCTCAATCCCTCATGGTCCCTTATCCGCTATCCCCCATTCCTGGGATTCGGTTCAGGCTTGCTGCCTTCTTCTCTGGCAATAAGGGACCCCTGGTTACTGGGGCTCTGCCCCCCTTTACTGGCGCCTTACCTCCACCTGGCGGGATGGCAACTAGAGGGCCCGTTGGCGGCACATCAAGATGATGTCACTTATACACCGAGCCCTTGGGCTCTTCGGCGCAGTAGGTTATTGAGCGTACATATGTTCCAGCACCCCGGTGCTTGGTCTGTGCTCATGCCCCCTTGGTAAGGTGGTTCCTCTTGAGATTCCCATATTTAAGGGCCCCATCAGGGGGCACCCCCCTTCCTTACTAGCATCTTCCAGTGAATGGTCACCCTGGGTACCAAGTCTCGCAGGTTTGGCGGGGGAAGAGAAATTTCTTCCACAATCCCCGTGGTTTCTAGGTAGGGTCCCCTAGAGGGTCCATCTTACCTGCTGGTTTTGTTGAAACGGTGGGCCCACCGTTGACTCCATATGGCTGGACTTCTCCATTAGGATCGGTCGGTTTATTGGGGGGCTCCTGGTCTGTTGAATGACAATGGCCTGTTTTACTACTGGTCTAAAGATTGTGGCAGGATGCTCCCTCTGGAGGGTCCCTGATCCTGCCTTGAGGGGGTCTACTCCCCCTGCTTCTCAGCGGTATTTGCTTCAATGGACGCCCTTAGCGGCAGGTTATGCTATCCTGGTGTCGCCCGGGGAGCCTAGCGTGGCTCTGTGGGGTCTACCTCCTAACACAGGGGCCCTGCCCTTGTTTTCTACTGTCCCAGGATATCCTAACTCTGGTCATGGGGGCGGGGGGAGTATTTTAGGCATAGACTTGTTATTTCATATGCCTTCTCTTCATCACCCTACTTGTGGGTTCTGCGCAACGGTTGGCCTGATAGAGAGTACCGTGAGATGGATGGCCTGGGTGGCCTTGGGACCTGTGGTTTGCAGATGCCGCTGCTGAAGTCTGCTGACTTGTGCGCTCTCCTTCAGGAGTGCGGTTCTGCCCTTGTCAGGCCCATTCCTTGTCCCAATATAAGGTCTCCTGTCTGGGGATTGACAGCTGATTCATTCACCCCTTGGTGACGGGCCTTATCTTCTGGGTGACTTAGCATGATGGGGGGCTGGGAGCTAGCTCCCCAGCTTCCCCTTCCTCCGTCTATGGGGGTTTTGTGGTAACCCATATGGATTGGCATGAGCCCTGGTCTTTTGCCTGTTAGACGCCCTCGGTTCCCCGGACCTTTAAAGTCATTACAACGTAAGTTTGGGGTTGGCTCCCCATCTGGGGACTCTGAAGGTGCAGGTTCTGTCCTGGCCTTTCCTGCAGGAGTCTGGTTCTGTCGCCCTAGTAGGAAATTATTTTGGGGATTGCTTAGCTGCATCTCCCAAGTGGTTCCATGGTCCCTGTGGGGATCAATTTCCATTTTTTTACCCCGCGGACTTCCTGGGGATTTTTGCCGGATGCTGTCTGAGCTGCCCTCTAGTCCAGCTCTCTTCTCTGGGGCCTCCTGATGTGTGTGTGTGTGTGTGTGTATATATATATATATACGGCTACAGGCACTCCGGTCCAGGTGGTCTGTAGGATCATTACTTTAGTCCTTTAGTCTAGCTATGGACTTTATTCTTAATAATACTAATATGAGGGCCTACATTCCCTCTACAGGTGTTGCAATTCTCCCCATGTGGGCCTTAGGGGAACTGATGTTCTTGGAGTCTACGGGCGCCTCCTTATGTATGCGCCTGATATCTACTTCCAGCGCCATTGCGCCCTTTGGTTTAATCCTTCTGGATGTCTCCTGATTCTGAATGAAGCCTGAATGAAGCCTTCCTGATAATTAGGGGTCTGTATTCCCGCCTTGGTCGGGTGACCTGTTCTGTTTCCCTTAGGGGGTGTTACAAGTTTTGCCACAAGGCTCCCTTGCCTGTGTGCTGGTTGGGTCATTACACTGACCTATGTTCCCTTTCAGGGGAAAGAATCTTCCCTTTTGCTGTTTACTCCGTTATATTGGTGCTTGGGTACCACTGGCCCTTCAGCACCAGGGTTTTTTCTGTTGATTCAGTTGCTAGACTTATGGCCTGTCTCTGTTCATACCTTCATGGTCTTGTTATGAGACTGACGTTAGAGCCTTTGCTCATGTCATGCCTGTTGCAAGTTTTGCAGGTGACAGCGCCTTTACTGTCCGCTGTGCCTTGTTTTTTCCTGGGGATCCCACCCTGCTTATGGACACTGCTATTGGATGTCCCACATGTTATTACTATTCGGGAGCAAGACGTGCTGTATGCTTAGAATAATACAACTCTGTGAAGTACTCACCTGTAGAGTTGGTATTATACGCATACAGCACGTCCTGCTCCACCCCACCCTGGTTTCACTTGTTCTGGATCCCCTGTATGGTGATTATTATCATTGGATTTTATTACCAGTTCTTCTGGGTGGTTTGTTCCTCCCGGCTTCTCTTCTCACTGCTTTTCAATGCTGGGGATTTGTGGGAGGTCCCTCGGTATATGTAGGGCTGGGAGGAGCTTGTTTTCTACATGTCTGCAGTGCACGGCGCCTGAGGCGGAGGATTACCCACATGTTATTACTATTCGGGAGCAGGACGTGCTGTATGCGTATAATACCAACTCTATAGGTGAGTACTTCACAGAGTTGTATTTTCTGTTTGCTGGCAGGTAGAGAATGATAAGTATCTGGATCATGAGATGAAGAATGTGGCAGACCATTTGGCTAAAGTATGGGAGTACATCCAACCGCACAGAAAGGAGCTGAACGATGTTTCTCACCGAATGGGGATGCTGTCCGTGCAGGGCAGCTCCTCTGCTGGTCTGTATTCTGCATCAGATGCTGCCAAGTCTGGGGACTTGCTGGAAAAGAAGTGCACGGTTCTGGAGAATATTGTCTGTGTCCTCAACAAAGAAGTGGAGAGGGCTAGTCTTGCCACTGAGGAGGCACTAAAGCAGCAGAGGACAGATCGGGAGAAAATTGAAACCCTGACTAACAAGGTGAGTGTGGCATTGTGCCTGCAGCCCTTTGTGTGCTAGAGCCTTGTATGAAACCATTACACTTTCAGATCAGGTTAAAATGAAGCTTTATTTTCATTTGAATTTGAGCTTTCTTTAATTACTTGGGCTCTTTTTAATTTAACATAACAAGAACATTCCAGTCATGGTTCTCCCCAATGACCTTGCTTGCCAGACAATATAATATTTTCCCTGTGTCCGGTCCGGGTTGTCCCAATCCATATATGTGTGGGTATTCCGCCACTAGGTGGTGCCAGTTACTGCAAGATCCAGAGCTGTAACCCCTCCCGGCCTCCTATAAAAAGAGCTGTCTCCACAGAGTTCCCCAGATTTGTCTTGCAGTAGCATGCTGCGAAGATCGTCTGGAAACTCACTCTGGATCATGACAGTTGAGCTGGGCATTTTTAAGCCTGTCTGCCGCTGCCTCCCTATTGCCTCTGTTCCTGTGGACCCAGTATGCCTCCCAGCCTCGGCTGACGGGAACAGGTGAAGGTAGGGAGAACGCCGGGGTCGGGCGTTCACCGAGCTAGGCTCTGGGCCGCAGACCCTCACTAAAAGGGTAGCCGGCCATAGGCGAGGGTGAGCCTAATGGGGGGGGGGAGGAACCACTATGCCCAGGTACCCCACTTGTATTCCCACAGCTTTATTTTTTTTCCTAATGCATGGCATGGCCTGCTTCACAAAGTCATAACATCTGGGTATTCCGCCCCAAGGTGGCGCAGTGGCACTGCAGAAAGAGTTGTGGCTCTGCCCGGTCCCATATAAAAATGGAATCACCCTAGACTTATCCAATTGTTCTCTGGAGTGCTTACTGCGAAGATAGAAGATGGCTCTCTCTCTATGCACAGGTGTGCGGGGCAACCATGCCTGCGGCCCTGCATTTCCACCCGTTTCTGGACCCTCTCTGCCTCCCAGCCTCGGCTGACGGATCGGGTGAAGGTAGCGGAGCACTAGGGTCAAGTGCTCAAGGAGCGCTGGTCCAAGCCGCAGACCCTGTAACACAAAGGGTAGCCGGCCATAGACAGTAAGCCTACTAGTGATGCGGAGTTCCTGTCCTAGCTTCTGAGGGGGTGAGTGTTTGTGTTCTTGCTGGGTTCGGGGGGGTGGGGATGACGCGTATCGCGGCGTTCTCCCGCGGCCCACCCCTCAAGGTTCCTCTGTCGGCTCCATCTTGCTCCTGCTGCGTGTCTGGGGCCCTCTTCATCTCTGGGCTGCGGCGGTGATTTCGGCTTGTGTCGCTTCCTCTGTTGGTCTGTTGGATGGCGATCCTTGCCCTGCTTGGTCCGTGAGTCCCCTCTTGGGTTTTTTGGATATCCTTGGGGCATGGGTTGTGGGATACTTATGTATTTTGCTTATGTCTTTCAGGCGGTACACCCGTGGGTTGTGGTTTCTCCCGGTCCTGCTCCTTACTCCCCCCTTCATCTCTCCTTACTGATTCTGGGGGCATCCAGGGTGGCTTTTAATAGCCATTACCCTGTGCTGGCATATTGCGCCTGTATTAATCACCATATGGAGCCTTCTTTGGATAACGTGCTTGGGGGTCCTTCAGGGCAATCCCGGCTGTGTACCATGTGTGGGGTATCTCCTATCAGTAATGACGTCACGGTGTGCAGGCCGTGCGCACAGGCTGTCCTTTTGCTTCAGTCTGGGATGCCCTGTTTACTGAGGAGCAGGAGGAAATTGATCTGTTTGATGACCATTATTACCTAGAGGAGGGGGAGCTTTTCCCGGGCTCTGACTTCTCTGGGGACCAGCAGGTGGGTCGCGACAAGTGACCCTGGGTCTGAGTCTGAGGATTCATGGTTCCCTGAGGACTCTGCTAATCTGTTGTCTCACATTTTTGAGGTTTTGCACATTGCCCCTCCTGAGGTGGCTAAGAGGAAGCAGGGTGAGCTTTTTCGTACAATTAAGCAGCGTCTGGAGTTCCCTGAGCAGAGTCATTTCACTAATATGGTGCTCAAGGAATGGGAATGTCCTAGTAGATTGCCTGCGGTGCATAAAGGTTTGGATTAGAAGTATCCCTTTCCTGCTGATTTGGTTAAGCGGTGGTCGGGTCCCCCCGAGGTAGACGCACCCGTTCTTGGATTGTCCAACACTTCTGTCATGCCTTCCCCTGACACTACTACACTGCAGGACAGCGAGGACCGACGTATGGATCAGCTGGCCTGCCATGCCTTTGCCTTCGTGGGGGCTGGGTTGCGCCCGGCCTGTGCCGCTGCCATAACTGCTATTGCTCTTAAGAGACTGATTATTCGTCTCCTTGATGGCGCTACACAGGTCTGTATTAAGAGTGGTGGAGGCCCCTAGGCACAAAATTGTTGGAGGCCCCAGTATTTTTTCCTGGGTGAGGGAATCGACTGGCCCTGGAGTCTATTAGGCTCCAGGACAGGCAAAATGTGCCTCTTTACAGTGAAACAAAACCCAGGAAATTTGGCTTTCCCGGGTTTTATTCCAGTCCCCTGGGGAATCCCAAATTGGCATGCCCTGCTGTTTGAAAACCACCCAAAATGCTGATTTTCACTCACCTCTTCCTGGTTCTAGCAGTGCATGTGTGCGGCTTTTGTCCAGTGAGATCCGCCTGCGTGGCCATGTCATTCAGCAAACGGCTCTCATTGACTAGAATGAGGAGTGTGCACTGTTTCATCCCCCACGGCGTGCATGGTCTAAATGGTTCGAGAGGGAGTGCTAGCACGCTGCCGCGTTACGCTCCACATTCAGAACATTGAAAGCTGCCTGCCGAATGACATAGTCATGGCATACGGCTCTCATTGGACAGAAGCCAGGGCTTGCGCTGTTGGATTGGGAAAAGGTGAGTGTTTACGGGCGTCCTGGGCGGTTTTACACAGAGGAGCATCCCGATTCTGGATGCCCCTCGGGGAGGGATCGGATCGGCCTGGAAATCTTATAGATTCCCGGGCCGATCTAGCAGGGTGTTGGTCCACTTTAATATGACTGCCTGACTCATGACTACATATAAGGTATGTACCAGTATAGCATGCCCAGCTGCAGGCATCTTAGACCCTGTACATACACATCACAACAAGCAGACAGCACTATATACACACATACTACAAGATGCAGACGGCACTACATACCCCCCCCCCCTCCTTCCCCAGGATGCAGACAACACACACACACACACACACTGTACAACTTAAAAACCTTTTCATTGCAGCTGTCTCCTCTCAGCACACGGAGCAGAGCATTGGAGGAGCTGCTCACGTTATTCTGTTTCCTGGTGAAGGGCTTGTGCTGCGCAGAGGAGGAGAAGTGGGGAGAAGGTGCTTCCTTGTCTGCCACACACACACCTATGACTGCTAAGCTTCAGAGAGATACAGAGGGGGAAGTGACGCTGCAGGGACAGCCTACCACCCATCCAGACACCCGGCACTGGCGATCATTAGGACTCCTGAATGTGAGTCCTCACTATGCCCTCCCTCCCTCCAGCTCCGAGCAATGTGTCACTCTCGGCTGCTTTTAGTTGTCAGCATTCCTCACTTCTCTCGGCCTCCTCCCCTCAGCCCCCGCTGTCACCGATTCTTCTCTTCCTCCGCAGGAGTTTGTCTTCTGTCACCTCTCATCTCTGCAGCCTGGCTGCATGCGCTTCACTCCTTCAGATTTGCACTGCGCCCCCCGGAAGCGGAAGCGATAGCTGTGCTCCGGGGGCCAGCCTCCGCAGGGGAAACAATGCTGACACTTTTTGTTCCGCTTCGTGGCACTATAGCTGGCCTTAAATATTCTAAGTATACAGTACGTCCTGCTCCAGATATAATACTTACACTTGGGTAATCCTCCGCCAGATGGCGCTGCACTGCAGAGACATGCAAAAACAGGCTCCTCCCAGCCCCTCAAATACCCGGGGACCTCCCACAAATCCCCAGATTTCTCTTCAGTGCCGACTGCGAAGACATGAAGTATCACTCTCTCGCAGGTGAGCGGGGCTATTACAGCCTGCGGCCCTGTTGGACTATTCCCACCCGTCCTCTTCGTGATGTGCCTCCCAGCCTGGGCTGCGCTGGTCGGGTGAAGGTAGGCAGCACCATGTGTGCTTATGGAGCCATGCTCCACCGCAGTCCCCCACCAAAGGTTAGGCGGTTTAGGCTGATGGTGAGCCTTCAGGGGATGCCCCTCCCGCATTATTGCCCCATGCCCCGTGTAGCGGTGGGCCCTTTGCTTTTTGCCTTTTGTTGTGTATTGGTCACCGCTGCGTCTTTTCCTTTATTGCTGTACTGCGCAGGCGGCGGCGCTGCAGACGCTGCGGCGTCTCTATTAGTGTCGTAGTGGCTTTTCTGAAGTAATCCCTCGATCAAATCATTTTAAGTGTCATACCCCTGCTGTCTATATTGACTACGGGTTTGGAGCTTCGCGCTCTCCGGGGGGGCGGGGACCTGGCTTGGCGCGCTCTGCGTCACGGCCAGCTCTGACCCGCCCTTCGAGGTTCACTTGGCGCTATTTTACTGCTAGTCGCGCGCGTGGTGACGGTCCTCTCTTTGGTCTGTAAGTGCCCTTGCGGCCGTTTTTCATGATTCCTTTTTATTGCGCATTGCTCTGACATCTTTTGTTCCCATTATGTCTTTCAGACCGTGGAATCCTGTGGCTTCTCCCGGCCCCGTGTAGTTCCCGGTTGGGCCTAGTAAATTTACTCCCACTTCCCCGCGGGTTATTGGGGCATCCAGGGTAGCTTACAGTGTCAATCCCTACTGGCCTATTGTGCAGATTAATCACCATATGGAGGCATCCCAGGATAATGTGACCGGGGTTCCTTCGGGACAAGCCCGGCTGTGTGTAGCTTGTGGGGTCTTACCTATCAGCGGTGACAATGCACGGGTCTGCGTTCCTTGCGCACAGCAGGCGCTATCGGTTCTTCCCGCCTCTTCTGTGGCTGGGCCTGCACCTCGCCTCACTTCACCTCCTCCCCCAAGCCTGAGTCTAACCCCCAATACAAGCGGGGATTCTCATCCTGATATGGCTACTAGACTGGCCAGTGTTGAAAAATTGCTTGCTAATTCATTAGCGCGTAAGGCCACCGCAAAGAAGCGGCATTTAACCCCTGACTCTGCTCTTTTCCCTACGGAATCTGATGAGTTTTTGCATCTATATGGCCATACCCCCTCGGACGAAGGGGAGCTGTTCTCTGACTCAGGGTCTTCCGACGAGAAGTCAAGGGGTCATGACGAGTCTGGTTCTGAGCACTGGACTCCGGATGATACTGACAGACTGCTGGTTCAGATTTTTGAGGTTTTGTCCATTTCTCCCCCTGTTGCGGCTCCCATGCAAAGGGGTGAGCTTTTTCATACTGCTAAGGCTCGTCTGGAATTTCCCGAGCAAACCCATTTCAATAACCTTGTGCTTAAGGAGTGGGAACATCCCAGTAGACTTCCAGGGATCCCTAAGAGTTTGGACAAGAAGTATCCCTTTCCTGCTTATATGGTCAAGTGCTGGTCATCGCCCCCCGAGGTCGATGCTCCTATCCTAGGGTTGTCCAACACCTCTATTATGCACTCCCCTGACACTACTACGCTGCGGAATTCTGAGGACAGGCGTATTGACCAATTGGCATGCCATGCCTTTGCTTTGGGGGGGGGGGGGGGGCGGCACTGCGCCCGGTTTGTGCTTTAGCCAATACGGCTGTGGCGCTCAGGGCCATGGTCAGGAATGCACTCGATGGCCCAGATGAGTTGCCCTGTCTAACTGTGATGTGTTTGTGAACTTTATCCTGTCTGCATCGGATGATGCTATTAGGATGTGTGCCAGATCTTCCGCCTTGGCGGTAGCTATACACCGCGCGGTATGGTTGCGTCAGTGGGCTGCTGACAATGCTGCTAAGAAAGCCCTTACTGGGCTTCCATTTAAGAGGCTGCGCCTGTTCGGGGACCGCCTAGACCTCTTCGCTAAAGAAGGTAAGTTACCCCATTGCAGGCGTCAGTCTCGGCCCTTTCGGGGCCAGGGCTCCCTTTCAATCCCCTACCGAGGGGCTAAGCAGGGAAAAGGGGTGTCCTTCGCTGGGTCCCGCGCAGATTCCTGGCACAGGAACGGAGGACGCCGTCCTGGTTCCTCCTGGGGCTCCAAGCCCAAAGCCCCTCCCAAGACTCCTCAGGCATGATGGGGCGCCCTCGCCCGTCAGGGTGGGGGGACAACTGCAGCACTTCAAGCATGTCTGGAGGCGCCACGTCTCAGATCGGTGGATTCAGGAGGTAGTGTCCTCCGGCTACAAGATAAAGTTTGCTGTGCGGCCCCCCACCAGATTCATTGGGTCCCGGATCCCACAGGACCCTGCTTCAGCTCAGGTCTTGATGCTGGCCGTGCAGGGTCTCCTGGATCTAGGGGTCATTTGCAAGGTCCCCTTAAGAGACAGGGGCAAGGGGTTCTATTCCAACCTTTTCACAGTACCCAAGAAGGATGGGTCAGTCAGGCCCATTCTGGATTTAAAAATCCTCAACAAGTTTGTCAAGAATCACAAGCTCCTCCCAGCCCTACATATACCGAGGGACCTCCCACAAATCCCCAGATTTCTCTGCAGTGCTGGAACTGCGAATACATGAAGTATCACAGGCGAGCGGGCCTTACAGCCCAAGGTCCTGTGGGACTATTTCCACCCGTCCTCTTCAGAAGAAATATGCCTCCCAGCCTAGGCTGCGCGGGTCGGGTGAAGGTAGGTAGCACCTGGTGTGCTGAACGGAGCCATGCTCCACCGCAATCCCCCTCCATAGGGTAGGCGGTCAGGCCGATGAGGCCTACTTACCCATCAACATTCTGGAATTACGGGCAGTCAGGTTGGTACTGGAGCGGTTGACCCACCACCTGAAGGGTCTGTCGGTGCAGGTACGCTCAGACAACAGGACGGCGGTTGCCTACATCAACCATCAGGGAGGGACCCGGAGCAAGGGTGCCCTCCAGGAGGTGTCTCGGATTCTGACATGGGCGGAGGCCAATGTCCAATGCATTTCGGCTGTGTACATTCCGGGGGCAGAGAATCTGCTAGCAGACGCTCTGAGCAGGGGGACGTCCCGTCAGGGAGAGTGGTCCCTCTGCAACAGGGTATTCCAGTCCCTGTGTCACCGTTGGGGTCTACCGGATGTGGACCTGTTTGCATCCCGTCACAATCACAAGCTCCCGGCCTTCGTATCCATGTCTCAGGATCCTCTGGCCTTGGCCACGGATGCTCTGTCCATGTCATGGAAGGAGTTTCGGCTCCTGTATATATTTCCACCATTCCCCCTTCTGGGCAGGGTTCTGCGCAAGATTGCTCTGGAAGGGATACCTGTGATTCTAGTGGCCCCCAGGTGGCCAAGAAGAGTATGGTTCGCAGACGTGGTACAAATGGCATTACGACCTGCCAGGGGCACCAGATCTGCTCACTCAGGCTCCTTACGCCATCCCAATTTACAAACTCTGGCTTTGACGGCCTGGCTGCTGAAACCTCCATCTTGATAGAGAAAGATTTGTCTACCTCGGTGGTGGGTACTATGGTGCAGGCTAGGAATAAGACTTCTTCTGCCATCTATTATAGAGTATGGCGTACCTACATTGACTGGTGTGAGTCTAGGTCTCTACCCTGTAGGGAGTATTCTAAGCATACAGCACGTCCTGCTCCCGAATAGTAATAACATGTGGGTAATCCTCCGCCTCAGGTGCCGTGCACTGCAGACATGTAGAAAACAAGCTCCTCCCAGCCCTACATATACCGAGGGACCTCCCACAAATCCCCAGATTTCTCTGCAGTGCTGGAACTGCGAATACATGAAGTATCACAGGCGAGCGGGCCTTACAGCCCAAGGTCCTGTGGGACTATTTCCACCCGTCCTCTTCAGAAGAAATATGCCTCCCAGCCTAGGCTGCGCGGGTCGGGTGAAGGTAGGTAGCACCTGGTGTGCTGAACGGAGCCATGCTCCACCGCAATCCCCCTCCATAGGGTAGGCGGTCAGGCCGATGGTGAGCCTCTAGAGGATGCCCCTCCCGCATTTTTGCCCGTACACCTCACAGAATTAGTCCATGGACACCGTCAGCTTCCCCCTCGCTTCCTCCCGTAACTTGGGGGAAAAGAAGGGGGGGGGGGTTGTGTGTGTGGCAGCCCTAGTGCTAATTCGCCTTAGACCTTGGTTCTTGAGTTAGGGGGTCAGTGTCGCGCCTCGCTATACAGCACCGGTTATAGGGGTCACAAACCCCCCTTTTATGACTGCCCCTTTTTATTGTACCCTTCGGGATGCCGAGGACCGGCACATTGACAGACTGGCTTCACACCCCTTCTCGTGTGCTGGGATGGCCCTGCGCCCGGTTTGTGCCGCGGCCATCTCTGCGGTGGCCGCCAGGACTCTTGTCAGAAAGATACTATACCACCGCCCTGAGGACCTCCCTTTGGGGGGTGTTTGTGAAGTTTATTCTATCGGCACCGGATGACACCATTAAGATGTGTGCTAGAACCTCAGCCCTTGCGGTTGCTATTCGCCGCCTGGTCTGGCTGCGACAGTGGGGTGCTGACGGAGCTACGAAAAAGGCTCTCACTTGGCTCCCATTCAGAGGACAGTGGTTATTTGGGGCCCGCTTGGACCTTTTTGGAAAAAAGGCTATAGCACCCTTGCGCAGAAGGCCGCTCCGGCCTCCACGAGGCAGGGTCACCCCTCCACCTCCCTACGTTAGTGTCAAACGCGAATCTGAGGTGTGTTTCCAGCTGTTTGGTGTGGATTTCCAACATGGGGCGGGCAGGCAGCGCCCTGGGCCTTTTGGCAGGACCAAGTCCAAATCTGCCAAAACCTCTCAAGCATGAAGGGGCGCCCTGCCGCAGCTGTCTCACATCCAGGAAGATGCCTTCTCCTTCTGGTGGTTCCGGGATGTAATCCCCCTGGACACAGGATGGGTTTTTTGCTGAGCGGTCCCCCTCAGTGATTGTCAGGGTGCTTCCAGTCCCTGTTTTTGCCTTCTGAAATTGGCGCAGGCCAGACTGGACCTACTGTGTTGGGCGCACTTGCTGATTGCCCCTAACGGCATGGGGCTATGGCCTCTATATTATCTTTCCTCCCGCCTCCACAGTATGAGGTAGTCTGGACCGCTTTGGCCTATGGCAGGCTTAGCAATTCTACCATTCACAGGTAGTCCAATATGACAACTCTGTCTTAGGCCACGGGCCCCCTGCGCGGGGGGGGGCTTTCGGCCTCTGGCGAAGTTCTAGATCTTCTTAGTCTCCCCTGGGTCTGCTGGACGCCATGACTATTTCTAGACAGTGTCGCAGGATCAATCCTGCGGATTGAGGCATTACTTGGGGCCTCTCTTTCGTTCCCAGGCTACTCGCCTGGCACGACTGGGGACACGCCTGAGGGGGGCGGCGTCTGCGTTAGGACCTACCGGGTCGTCTTCCTTACTCCCCAGTCTCTGCATCAGATCGAAGTGGAGCGGTTGGCCAGCAGTGTCCCCTGGGAGCTACTGGATGGTTACTCTGTCGCCTCCTTCCCTCATGATCCCTTATCCGCTATCCCCCAGCCCTGGGGATCGGTTCAGGCTTGCAGCCTTCTTCTCTGGCAATAGGGGACCCCTGGTTACGGGGGCTCTGCCCCCCTTTACTGACGCCTTACCTTCACCAGGCGGAATGGCAGCTGGTGGGCCCTTTGGCGGCACATCAAGATGATGTCACGTATATACCGAGCCCTTGGGCTCTTCGGCGCAGTAAGTTACTGAACCTACATATGTGGTCTGTGCTCATGTCTCCTTGGTAAGGTGGTTCCCTTTGAGCTTCCCATATGCAAGGGCCCCGTCAGGGGGGCTCTCCCCTTCCTTACTAGCATCTTCTGGCGAATGGTCACCCTGGGTACCAAGTCTCGCAGGTCTGACGGGGGAAGGGAAAATTTCTTCCACAATCCCCGTGGTTTCTAGGTAGGGCCCCCTAGAGGGTCCATCTTGCCTGCTGGGGTTATTGAAACGGTGGGCCCCTATGACTCTATGGCTGGCATTCTCCTCCTTCAGGATCGGTCGGTTTATTGGGGGACTCCTGGTCTGTTGAATGACAATGGTCTGTTTTTAATACTGGTCTAAAGATTGTGGCAGGTTGCTACATCTGGAGGGTCCCTGATCCTGCCTTGGGCGGGGGTCTACCCCCCCCTGCTTCTCAATGGATGCCCTTAGCGGCGGGTTATACTATCCCGGTGTTGCGCAGGGAGCCTAGAGTGGCTCTGTGGAGTCTCCCTCCTGACACAGGGGCTCTGCCCTTGCTCCTACTGTCCCAGAATATTCTGACTCCGGTCAGGGGGGCTGAGTATTTAGGCATAGCCTTGTTATATAATATACCTTCTCTTCATCACCCCACTTGTGGGTTCTGCGCACGGTTGGCCTGATAGAGAGTCCCATGGGATCTATGGCCTGGGCGGCCTTGGGAGTAGTGGTTCGCAGATGCCTCTGCTGAAGGCTGCTGAAGGGTGATATCTCCTTCTGGAGTGCGGTTCTGCCCTTATCAGGCCTCTTCCTGTTTTCAATATAGGGTCTCCCGTTTGGGGTTTGACAGCTGATTCATTCACCCTTGGTGAAGGCCCTTATCTTCCGGGTGACTTAGTATGAGAGGGGTCTGGGAGCTAGCTCCCCAGCTTCCCTTCCACCGTCTATGGGGGCTTTGTGGCATCCCATATTGATTGGTATGGGCCTTAGTCAACAGCGTAAGTTTGGGTTGGCTTCCCATCTGTGGACTCTGAAGGTGTAGGTTTTGTCCTGGCCTTCCTGCAGGACTCCGGTTCTGTCGCCCTTGTAGGGAATTCTGTTGGGGATTGCTTAGCTGCATCTCCCCAGTAGTTCCATGGTCCCTGTGGGGATCAATTTTCAGTTTGTACCCTGGGGACCCTGCCTGGATGCTGTCTCAGCTGCCCTGTAGTCCAGCTCGCTTCTCTGGGGCCTCCTGACTCCGTCAGGTATGTGCCTGAGACGATGGATCTGGTTACTTAACCCTGGCTCGTGGATATATATATATATATATATATATATATATATATATATATATATATAGATATAGACGGCTACAAGCACCTCATGCCTGGGGGTGTTCCTCTTACGCTGGGCCTCCGGTCCAGGTGGTCTGTAGGATCTTTGCTTCAGTCCCTTAGTCTAGCCATGGGCTTATTCCTAATAATGCTAATACGAGGGCCTACATCCCTCTACAGGTATTGCACTTCTCCCCACATGGGCCTTCCTGGCCTTTAGGGGGACTGCTGTTCTTGGAGTCTACAGGCACCTCTTATGTATGCGCCTGCTATCTATTTCCAGCGCCATTGCGCCTTTGGATTAATCCTTCTGGATGTCCCCTGATCCTGAGGAAGCCTTGGCTTCCTGATAATTAGAAGTCTGTATTACCGCCTTGGCCGGGGGACCTGTTTCTGTTTCCCTTTGAGGGTGTTACAAGTGTTGCCACAAGGCTTCCTTGCCTGTGAGCTGGTTGGGTCATTACACTGACCTATGTTCCTTTCAGGGGAGCGAATCTTCCCTTCTGCTGTTTACTCCGTTATCTGGGTGCTTGGGTACTACTGGCCCTTCAGCACCAGGGTTTTTTTTCTCTGTTAATTCAGTTACTAGTCTTATGGCCTGTCTCTGTTCATACCTTCATGGTCCTGTTATGAGACTGACGTTAGAGCCTTTGCTCATGTCATGCCTGTGACAAGTTTTGCAGGTGACAGCGCCTTTACGGTCCGCTGTGCCTTGTTTTTTCTGGGGATCCCACCCTGCTTATGGACACTGCTATTGGATGTCCCACATGTTATTACTATTCGGGAGCAGGACGTGCTGTATGCTTAGAATAATACAACTCTGTGAAGTACTCACCTGTAGAGTTGATATTATACGCATACAGCACGTCCTGCTCCACCCCACCCTGGTTTCACTTATTCTGGATCCCCTGTATGGTGATTGTTATCATTAGATATTGTTACCAGTTATTCTGGGTGGTTTGTTCCTCCCGGCTTCTCTTCTCACTGCTTTTCAATGCTAGGGATTTGTGGGAGGTCCCTCGGTATATGTAGGGCCGGGAGGAGCTTGTTTTCTACATGTCTGCAGTGCACGGCACCTGAGGCGGAGGATTACCCACATGTTATTACTATTCGGGAGCAGGACGTGCTGTATGCGTATAATATCAACTCTACAGGTGAGTACTTCACAGAGTTGTATTTTTCAGTCTCTAGGGTTCTGGAGTTCTTACAGCATGGTTTGGAGTTAGGTCTAAAACTCAGTACTCTGAAGGGTCAGGTTTCTGCCCTGTCCATCTTCTTTCAGAAGTCCTTTGCTCAGCATCATTTGGTTAAGACCTTCTTTCAGGGGGTCACTCATGTGCGTCCCCCTCGTAAACCTATGGTCCCTGTTTGGGATTTAAACTTGGTTTTATCTGCCTTGCAGGGTGCTCCCTTTGAGCCTATTCATGATGCTGCTCTGGCTGTTCTTACTCAAGGTTGTCTATTTGGTGGCTATTACTTCGGTTAGGCATGTGTCTGAGCTGGCTGCTCTGTCTATTCAGCCTCCGTACTATGAGAGACATCAGGACAAGGTGGTGTTCCGCTTCAAGCCGGATTTTCTGCCTAAGGTGGTGTCTGCTTTTCATTTGAATCAGGATATCGTTATTCCTTCATTGTGTCCCAATCCTAGCAACGATAAGGAAAGGGTTCTGCATTCCTTGGACGTGGTCAGGTGTTTGAAGTATTACCTGGTAGTCACTGCGGCTTTCAGGAAGACTGATGCTCTTTGTGGTGGCTTCTGGGCCTAGGAAGGGTTTGGCTCCCGCCAAGTCTACTATTAGCAAATGGATTCGTCAGGCTGTGATTCAGGCCTATTCTGCCAAGGGGAAGGAAGGTACCTCCCTTCCGCCTTACTGCTCATTCTACTTGTGCTATTGGTGCCTCTTGGGCTTTCCAGCACCAGGCTTCTGTTGAACAAGTTTGCAAGGCCTCTACTTGGTCTTCTGTTCATAACTTTTCAAAGTTTTACAAGGTTGATGTTAGGGCCTCAGCTGATGCTGTGTTTGGCCGCAAGGTTTTGCTGGCGGCAGTGGTTTAAACTGCCTGCTGTTACCTTTTTGTTGGGGATACCACCCTACTTTATGGACACTGCTATTGGATGTCCCAAGTGTAAGTATTATATCTGGAGCAGGACGTACTGTATACTTAGAATAATACAATTCTGTGAAATACTCACCTGTAGAATTGGTATTATACGTATACAGTACGTCCTGCTCCACCTCACCCTGGTTTTTTGCATTGTTCTGGATCTCCTGTATGGTGATTGTTATCATTTGTTATAGTTACCAGTTTTGGTGGTTAAATTCTCCCGGCTTCTTGTTCACTGCTTTTCAATGCTGGGGATTTGTGGGAGGTCCCCGGGTATTTGAGGGGCCGGGAGGAGCCTGTTTTTGCATGTCTCTGCAGTGCAGCGCCATCTGGCGGAGGATTACCCAAGTGTAAGTATTATATCTGGTGCAGGACATACTGTATACGTATAATACCAATTCTACAGGTGAGTATTTAACAGAATTGTATTTTTAAAACACAGCGGCACCCTAGGCTTGCACGGCGCCCAGGAGGGTTGTTACTGGTAACTTTGTTACCGGCCCGCCGCTTCCAGACTGCAGGTCACGAACCAGACCAATGTACCCAAAGGTTGGTGGAGGCCCCCTTACAGGAAAAGTGGTGCGGGCCCCGGGGCGCGCGCCCCTCGAGCCCCGCCCATAATCCGGCCCTGGCGCTACAGCTGGAAGGGATGAGTATAGAACCCTTTTGCTGTGTTCTGACTTTGTTGCATTTATACTTACTGCCATGGATGATGTACGGCTGAGTGGTAGGGCCTCTGCCCTCTTGGTGGCTATGCACTGCTCTGTTTGGTTGCGTCAGTGGGCAGCTGATGCTGCTGCTAAGAAGGCTCTCACTGGGCTCCCCTTTGTGGGGCTGCGGCTCTTTGGTGAGCACCTGGATGCTTTAGCCAAGGAGGGTAGGCTGCCTCAGCTTAGGAGGCAGCCTCGGCCCTTTCGGGGGCCATCTTCAGTCTCCTCCTTTCGTACCCCCAGAGGAGGCCGAGGGTCCCTCTATTCTTAGTATACAGTACGTCCTGCTCCAGATATAGTACTTACACTTGGGTTATCCTCCGCCAGATGGCGCTGCACGGCAGAGACATGCAAAACAGGCTCCTCCCGGCCCCTCAAATACCCGGGGACCTCCCACAAATCCCCAGATTTCTCTGCAGTGCTGACTGCAAAGACATGAAGTATCACTCTCTCGCAGGTGAGCGAGGCTATTAAAGCCTGCGGCCTTGTTGGACTATTCCCACCCGTCCTCTTTGTGATGTGCCTCCCAGCCTGGGCTGCGCTGGTCGGGTGAAGGTAGGCAACACCATGCGTGCTTAGGGAGCCATGCTCCACCGCAGTCCCCCACCAAATGGTAGGCGGTTTAGGCTGATGGTGAGCCTCTAGGGGATGCCCCTCCCGTTCTATTGCCCCATGCCCCGTGTAGCGGTGGGCCCTGTACAAAGGGTCGCCATCCTCCCTCTTTCCCCCCGTAGCTCGGGGGGAAAGAAAGGGGGGGGGTGTGGTGGTCTCAGTGTATTGTGATTACACGCTTATGGCCTTAGTATTGTCCCTTGATTTGTATGCTTGGTGTCAGAGCCACGCTGTTTGCAGTTGTATTGTGTATCTGCCGCCGCCGCCGCGCGCGCGTCTCTTTCCTTTATTGGATGTGCTGCGCCAGGCATTGGCAAATCACTTTTCTAAGTGTGTCATACACTTCGCTTCTCTTGAAACATTGATTACTGTCTTAGAGCTTCGCGCTCTTCGGGGGAGCGGGGACCTGGCTTGGCGCGCTCCGCGTCACGGCCCGCTCTGGCCCGCCCTTCGAGGTCCCTTGGCGCCATTTCGATGCTAGTCGCGCGTGGTAACTGTCCTCCTCCTCCCTTGGTCTGTAAGTGCCCTCGCGGGCGATTTTCATGATCCTTGATTACTGCGCATGGTTCTGACACCCTTTATTCCCATTATGTCTTTCAGACTGGTGAACACCATTGGCTTCTCCCGGCCCGGTGTAATTTATAGTGGCCTTGTAAAATTCTCCCACTTTCCTAGCGGGTCTTTGGGGCATCCAAAGTTGCCTATAGCGTAAATCCCTGCTGGCATATTGTGCCTAAATAATCACCATATGGAGGCATCTCAGAATTATGTGACCGGGGTCCCTCTGGGACAAGACCGGCTGTGTATAGTGCGTGGACAACCCCATGCTGATGCTGACAGAAACATAGAAACATAGAAGGTTGACGGCAGAAGGAGACCATACGGTCCATCTAGTCTGCCCTTATGTGTATATTGTATGTACTCTTTATCTTAGGATAGATGTGTGCTTATCCCAGGCATGTTTAAATTCAGTGACTGTTGATTTTTCAACTACCTCTGCTGGAAGTTTGTTCCAAGCATCTACTACTCTTTCTGTAAAATAATATTTTCTAACATTGCTCCTGATCTTCCCCCCCCTTCCCCCGACTAGCTTCAGGTTGTGCCCCCTTGTTCTATCATTAAGCTTCTTCTTAAAAACACTTCTCCTGAACCTTATTCAATCCTTTCACATATTTAAAGGTCTCAATCATGCCCCCCTCTCCCTTCTTTCCTCCAGACTGTACAAATTAAGTTCTTTAAGTCTTTCCTGATAAGTTTTAAGTTTAAGTCCTTCCACCATTTTCGTTGCCCGCCTTTGGACACGTTCTATTTGAACAATGTCTTTTTGCAGGTAAGGTCTCCAGAACTGCACACAGTATTCTAGCTGTGGCCTTACCAGGGCTCTATACAGCGGCATCACAACCTCCCTCTTCCTACTGGTGATGCCTCGAGCTATGCAGCCGAGCATCCTGCTTGCTTTTCCCACTGCCTGGCTACACTGTCCACTCATCTTGCAGCTATCAGTAATCAGTACCCCTAAATCTCTCTCTCCTCCGAGGTCCTGGCTAACACAGTGCTGCCCATACGGTACTCAGAGCAGGGATTCCTTCTACCCAAGTGCATGATTTTACATTTAGAGACATTAAACTCTAGTTTCCACAGTTTTGACCATCTATCCAGTAAAGCTAAATCATTTTCCATGTTGCCGACACCTCCAGGAATATCCACCCTATTACTAATTTTTGTATCATCAGCAAACAGACAAACTTTTCCTACCAAGCCTTCTCCTATGCTTGCTATGCAAAATCCTGGGTGTTGGTCCACTTTAAGATCCTGTCTAGCTCTCTCCCTGGTGAGGCTCCCAAGCCGAGAGGGGAGCGTTTCCCTACGGCGACAGTGCGCTTGGAATTTCTAGAGCAGGCTCATTTCCATGCTCTTGTACTCAAGGAATGGGAATGCCCCAGTAAACTTCCAGGGGTCCCAGGGGACTGGGATAGGAAATACCCTTTTCCCCCTGAGGTGGTCAATTGTTGGTCATCACCCCCCGTGGTGGATGCACCGATCATAGGGGTTCCTAACCCCCCCTTTATTACAGCCCCTGCTTATAGTACCCTTCGAGATGCTGAGGACCGTCGCATTGATCTGCTGGCCTCCCACGCCTTTTCTTGTGTAGGAACGGCGCTGCGCCCGGTCTGTGCCGCGGCCATTACTGCAGTGGCCACTAGAACCCTCATCAGAAAGATGCTTGATCATCACCCTGAGGATCTCCCCTGGGAGGTGTTTAATGTACTCTCCAGTTGTGATGTATTTGTAAAATGTATCCTATTAGCGCTGGATGACACCATTAGAATGTGTGCAAGGACTTCTGCCCTTGTGGTGGCTATACGTCGCTTGGTTTGGCTACGACAGTGGGGTGCTGACGATGCTGCTAAAAAGACTCTTACTGGGCTTCCCTTTAGAGGGCAACGCCTGTTTGGGGCCCGTCTGGACCTGTTTGGTAAAAAGGGAAAATCACCCCAACGCAGGCGGCCGTCTCGGCCCCCTCGGGGCAGGGGCACCCCTCCCCCTCCCTACCATAGTGTAAAACAAGAACCAGGGGTGTCCTTCTTGGGGGCTCGTGCAGACTCCTGCCCCAGGAGCGGCAGACAACTCCCTGGCACCTCCGGCGGGGCTAAGCCTAATCTTCCACCAAACCCCCTCAAGCATGATGGGGCGCCCTCGCCCGTCTGGGTGAGGGGATGGCTGCAGCACCTTGCTCTTGTCAGGAGGCATCACGCCTCATTCTGGTGGATTCAGGGGCTTGTGTCCTCCGGATACAGGATAGAGTTTGCTGTGCGGCCTCCCCCAAGATTATCAGGGTACTACTGGTCCCTGCCTCTGTTCAGGTGCTGGTGCTGGCCATGCAAGGCCTGCGGGGTCTGGGGGTCACTTGCAGATTGCCCTTAACAGGCAGAGGCAGGGGCCGCTACACCAACCTTTCCACAGTTCCCCAAAAGGTTGGGTCAGTCTGGCCCATTCTGGATTCACAGATTTTCGGCAATTCCCCAATTACAGGCAGTTTCTGCATGGAAACTCTGAGATGGGCCATCGGCGCCTTGCGCCCAGGGGGCTTCTTGCCGTCTGTGGAGATCAAAGATGCTTATTTTCACATCCCTGTGTCTTCTGGATAACGAGGCTCTTTAGGTTCGCGTTGGAAGTCCAACACTGCTAATTTGTGGCCTTGTTATCTGGCCTTTCTTCAGCTCCCAGAGTGCTCACCAAGGTGCTTACGGGGGTGATGTCTCTGATGAGACCAAGGGGCGTCCGCGCGATGACCTACCTGGACGTCCTTTTTCACTTCCCAGTCTCTACGTCAGGCTGAGTTGGATACTCGGCTGGTGGTCCTCATTGTCCCCTTAATTGGTAACTCCATTCCTAGGAATGAATCTGGATACGGTTCAGGCGAGAATCTTCCTTCCTCAGCAATACAGTGGACAATCTGGTTGCATGGGCTCAGTCCCTCATTGCTGTCCCCGTCCCTTCACCAGGCAGGGATGCAGCTGGTGGGCCCGTTGGTGGCTTGCTCAGAAGAGGTCCCTTATGCTCAGTCCCCCTTGAGCCCTTCTGCAACTTCTATTGTTGGTACAGGACAGGGATCCAGCATCCCTGGAGCAGGGTCTGTGCGCCTTCCCCCCTGGTAAGGAGGTCCTTCTTGGAGTGTTTGAACTCAAGGAACCTGTCTGGGGGCAGTTCCCTTCTTGCCCCTTCCTGGAGACGGTCACCATGGATGCCAATCTATCAGGTTGAAGAGGGGGGGGGGTTTCTTCTGAAACTCCCTGCTGTTCCGGGGGAGGTGGGGCCCTTAGGAGGTCCATACACCTATCAATGTTTGAAACAGTGAGCGTTCAGGTTGGTTCTATTTCGCTTGACTACTCCTCTTAAGGGCCTGCCTGTTCGGGGGCGCTCGGTCTGTCTGACGACAGTGGCCTACATTAATCATCTGGGAGGGACCTGGAGCAGGAGGGTCCTCCAGGAAGTGTCTCTGATCCTGATCTGGGTGGAGGACAATGTTCCCTGCATATCAGTGGTATTCGCTCCGGTGGGAGTCCCTCTGCGACAGGATGTGCTAATCTGTGTCACTATGGGGTCCAACCAGTTGTGGATCTGTTTGTGCCCCGTGGTCATGATGCCTTAGTAACGTCATGGCAGGACATTCTGTTCTGTATGTCTTTTCTCCTTTCCCCCGGCTAGGCAAGGTTCTGCGCAAGATTGCTCTGGAAGGGGGGACCAGTGATTCTAGGTGGCCCCCGGGTGGCCTAGTAGAGTGTGGTTCGCAGACGTGGTACTGAGGGCAGTAGATCTGTACGTTCTGCCAGGAGTGCCAGCTCTGCTCACTCAGGGCCCCTTTTCGTCACCCCAAACTACAGACTCTGGCCTAGACGGCCTGACTGCTGAAACATCCATCTTGATGGAGACAGGCTGATCTGTCTCGGTGATTGAGACTATGGGAAGACTAGGATCAAGCTTCTTGTACTTCTTCTTCCATCTATTATAGGGTATAGCGTACCCTTCTTGATTGGTAGGTCTCTTCCATGTCGGGCGTTCTCTGTTCCCAGGGTTCTAGAGTTTTTACAGCATGGGTTGGAGTTGGTTCTCCAATTCAGTACTCTGAAGGTTCAGGTTCTTCCTGTCCGCCTTCCTTTAGAAGTCTTTGCTCAGTTTTCCTTGGTTAAGACTTTCTTTCAGGGGGTTACTCATGTGCGTCCCCCACGTATTACTATGGTCCCTGTTGGGATTTGATTTTGATTCTGTCTGCCTTGCGGGGTGTTCTCTTGGCCCTCTTCAGGATGCTGTCTGGCTGTTCTTACCCTCAAGGTTGTCCTTCTGGTGGCTATTACTTCGGTCAGACGTGTGTCTGAGCGGGCGGCTCTGTCTATCTAGCCCCCATTCTTTGAGATACACCAGGATAAGGTGGTGTTCCGCTTAAGCCGGACTTTCTGCCTAAGGTGGGGTCTTCTGTTCATTGATTCAGATATTGTTCTTCCTTCTGTGCCTTATTCCTAGCAAAGCTGAGGCAAGGGTTCTGCATTCCTTGAACAGGTGTTGGAAGTTTTTCCTTGGTAGTCACTGTGTCCTTTAGGAGAACTGATGCTCCTTTGGGCCTACGGCCACTCCATCCTGAATGTGCCCGATCTCGTCTGATCTTGGGAGGTTAGGCGGCTTTGGGCCTGGTCATTACTTGGATGGGATGGTTTCTTCTGGTCCTAGGAAAGGTTTTTTGGCTTCTGCCAAGTCTACTGTTAGTGATTGGATTCGTCAGGCTGTTACTTAGGCCTTTTCCACTAAGGGGAAGAATCTTCCCTTTCGCTTTACTTCTTATTCTACTCGTGCTTTTGGTGCCTCTTGGGCTTTTCAGCACCAGGCTTCTGTTGAACAAGTTTGCTAGGCCGCTACTTGGTCTCCTATTCATACCTTTTCAAAGTTTTACAAGCTTGATGTTCGTGCCTCAGCTTATGCTGTCTTGGCCGCAAGGTTTTGTAGGTGACAGTGGTTTTTAACTGTCTGCTTTTGCCTTTTTTGTTGGGGATCCCACCCTACTTTATGGACACTGCTATTGGATGTCCCAAGTGTAAGTACTATATCTGGAGCAGGACGTACTGTATACTAAGAATAGTACAATTCTGTGAAATACTCACCTGTAGAATTGATATAAGTATACAGTACGTCCTGCTCCACCCCACCCTGGTTTTTGCATCATTCTGGATCCCCTGTATGGTGATCGTTATCATTGTTATAGTTACCAGTTTTGGTGGTTAAATTCTCCTGGCTTCTTGTTCACTGCTTTTCAATGCTGGGGATTTGTGGGAGGTCCCCGGGTATTTGAGGGGCCGGGAGGAGCCTGTTTTGCATGTCTCTGCAGTGCAGCTCCATCTGGTGGAGGATAACCCAAGTGTAAGTACTATATCTGGAGCAGGATGTACTGTATACTTATAACATCAATTCTACAGGTGAGTATTTCACAGAATTGTACTTTTCAGGTACCTGCAGGGGTTCTTGGGGCCCTGGCAGATCCCGTGTTCGTTCCGGTCTCTCATGGGACCCCAAGCCCAAACCTTCTCCCAAGCCCCCTCAGGCATGAGGAGGCGCCCTCACCCATCCGGGTGGGGGGACGGCTTTGGCTCTTTGCTCACGTCTGGAGGCTCCGCGTCTCAGACCGGTGGATTCAGGAGGTGGTGTCCTCCGGTTACAAGATAGAGTTTGCAGCCTGGCCGCCCCCCAGATTCATCAGATCCCGGATGCCTCACAACCCTCTGTCAGCTCAGGGGTTGCGCCTTAGCGTCTCCTGGAGTCATTTTCCTGGTGCCCTCCCAGGAATGGGGTCAGGGTTTCTACTCCATGCATATAGTGAACTAGTGATAAAACCATTAATTTCATCAAACACCGCGCTTACAACACATATTAATTAGTGAAAGATAGGTTAAATAAAAATTAAATCAGAAATAATTATTAAACTTAAAAGTCCTCGCTGGAGTACTCAAACTGTGTTGGATCAGTCTGTATTGCAAAATTAATTAATTGTATGTTGAACACATCACCACTCCGCGGGACATTACTTTCTCCTTCAATACAAAAACACTTTTCCTCTTGATTATAACAAATCCACCTCTTGTGTGTATTTCCAACAAGGATGCTAATTGGTGACAACTCCCACCACCATCTATTAAATCACGTACCAGATACAAATGAACAACTTGCAAGATAGTTTAGATCCTCTTTAGGGTGTCACAAAACTTCTGCGTGCCTTTCATCAATTAGGGTATATTTGAGCAATATTAGTAGCTTTTAAATACTCCTTATCTTTCAGAACTCCTTAAATCTCTTCCACTCCAAAGATTTATAACATGAAAGCAAGTAAATGAAAACACATGGCGTGATATCTTCACAAATTAAGAGCTCCTGCCCACATTTAATATGCTTACCAGCATTAAGATAAAAACACGTTTTCAAAATCAAGTTTCAAACTTCAGACGCTATACTGGGAGGCGCGCTGTAAAGACCTTTTGTATCCCCATACACGCTACCTTCAGCTTAGTGTCAATCCGTGATGCAGCTGCGCGTTCCTCCCCGTCTCCTCGGCCGCCGGACACGGGAGCGCTTGCTGTCTCTCCTCTGTGTAGCTACGTAGTGACGCCTCACAGTACTGGCCCCGCCCTAGCTTGTAACCAGTTCTGTGGTTAAAGTAGGGGGTCTACGAAAGATGACCTTGGGTTTATCTGGTAATAAATGACCAATCAGCTCATCCCCCTTTAAAACATGCCAATTCTTTTCTAATATCTTCTTGACACCCCTATAATTCTGCCCAAATTGGGTGATTAATGCATATTCACTGGGGTTGTTGTCTTTAGTATTCTTCATCTTTCGGGATGCCCCCAACATCTTTCTCCTCTCTACTATACCAACCCGATCAATATCATTCTGTATTATTGTTGGATTGTAACCTTTATTAACAAATCTATCTCCCAAGATTTTTGCCTGTTTATAATAATCACCCTCCTTTCTACAATTTCTCCTAATGCGATGGAATTGACCTCTAGGTATATTTTCCAACCAATCTGGGTGGTGGCAACTCGAACGCGGTACATAAGAGTTTCGATCAGTTTCTTTAAAGAAAGACTTTGTATTTAAAATAGGGCCATCTTTTTCAATTTCAAGATCAAGGAAGTGTATTTTCTCTTTACTCACCTCCCTAGTGAACGAAAGTCCCCAATCATTTGAATTTAAGGTAGTAAAGAATTCCTCGAAGGACTGTTCATCCCCCTCCCATATAACTATACAGTCATCAATATATCTTTTCCACAGGGTTAACTCCTTCCTTACTTTCCCTGAGGCCAATTCTGGACTTGAAGCGTCTCAACAGGTTTGTTAGGTTCAAGCACTTTCGCATGGAGACTCTTTGTTCGGCTGTCAGTTCCCTTCGCCCCGGCGACTTCATGATCTCCGTGGACATCAAGGATGCTTAGTTGTGCCAGTTTTCCCAGGTCATCAGAGATTTCTCAGGTTTTCTCTAGAGGATCAGCATTACCAGTTTGTGGCCTTACCGTTCGGTATCAACTCGGCGCCTCGGGTGTTCACCAAGGTGCTAGCGGGTGTGATGGCTCTGCTGCGGCATCAGGGCATTCGCATCCTTCCTTACCTGGACGACATTCTGATTGCGGCTCAGTCTCTTCGGCGGGCCGAGAGGGATACTCAGGTGGTGACCTCCACTCTCGAGTCCTTCGGCTGGGTGATCAACTATCCCAAGTCTTAACTGTCTCCTGCCCCAGCTGAAAGTGGAGGGCCTTCAGAAGCAGGCTCGGGCTCTGCTCTTGTGTCCCCGTCCCTCCATCCGGCAGCGGATGCAGTTAGTGGGTCTGATGGTGTCCTGCTTCGAGACGGTCCCCTTTGCTCAGTTTCACATGAAGCCTCTTCAGTTGCACCTTCTGTCTGTTTGGAATCGGGACCCTGTGTCCCTGGATCAGGAATTTGCTCTGTCCCCCCTGGCCAGACAGTCCCTCTCGTGGTGGCTGGACTCAAGGAACCTTCCAGTGGGCAGGACATTTCTGCCCCAGTGTTGGGAGACTGTCACCACAGATGCCAGTCTGACAGATTGGGGGGGCTTTAAAGTCTCTGCAGTTCCAGGGTCAGTGGGGCCCCCAGGAGGCCCATGCTCCCATCAGTGTCCTGGAACTGAGGGCGATCAGGTCGGTTCTTGCTCAGCTGACCTCACACCTTCAGGGTCAGGCTGTTCAGATCCGCTCGGACAACCAGACGGCGGTTGCCTACATCAATCATCAGGGAGGGACTCGGAGCAAGCGAGCCCTCAAGGAAGTGTCCCTGATACTGTCTTGGGCGAAAGAGAATGTGCCTTGCATCTCGGCGGTTTACATTCCGGGTGTGGAGAACCTGGAGTCAGACTCCCTGAGCAGGGGGACGTCTCGGGTGGGGGAATGGTCTCTCAGCAACAAGGTATTTCACTCCCTGTGTCACCGATGGGGTCTTCCGGATGTGGAACTGTTTGCGTCCCACCACAATCACAAGCTTCCCAGGTTTGTCACCCTGTCACAGGATCCTCTGGCCGTCGCCACGGATGCGCTAGAAATGCCTTGGACTGAGTTTCGGCTCCTCTATGTGTTCCCTCCGTTCCCTCTGCTGGGCAGGGTGCTGTGCAAGATAGCCCAGGAAGGGGCCCCTGTTGGCCAAGGAGGGTGTGGTTCGCAGACGTCGTGCAGTTGGCAGTGAATCAGTTTGCCCTGCCCAAGGATCCAGATCTGCTCACTCAGGGACTACTTTGCCATCCCAATTTACAAACGCTGGCTTTAACGGCTTGGCTGTGAAACCTCCATCTTGATGGATGAGGGGTTGCCGGCCGCTGCTGTTGATACCATGATTAGGGCTAAGAAGAAGTCCTCGTCCTTTATCTACTATAGGATTTGGCATGCTTACATTGCCTGGTGTGAGTCTAGGTCTCTGCCTTGTAGGGTGTTTTCTATCCCCAGGATTCTGGATTTTTTGCAACATGGCTTGGATTCGGGCCTTCAACTTAGTACCCTCAAGGGACAGGTGTCAGCCCTGGCAATTTTCTTCCAAAGGTCTTTTGCCAATCACCGATTGGTCAAGACTTTCTTTCAGGGAGTTACTCATGTGCGTCCACCACGTAAGCCTATGCTACCGGTTTGGGATCTAAATCTGGTGTTGCCTGCTCTGCAGGGTCCTCCCTTTGAGCCTATCAGTGGGGCTGCCTTGCCCATTATGAATCTTAAGGTGGCCTTCCTGGTGGCCATTACTTCGGTCAGGCGAGTCTCTGAGCTGGTGACGCTCTCCATCAAACCTCCTTATTTTGAGCGGCATCAGGATAAGGGGGTGTTTCGGCTTAGGTCGGATTTCTTGCCTAAGGTTGTGTCTGCTTTTCATCTCAATCAGGACATTGTTTTGCCTTCTCTGTGTCCGAATCCCGCTAATTCCAAGGAGCGGACACTTCATTCTCTGGATGAAGCTCTGCCCCATGTGCGGTACCTGGCTTCTGGGCGAACTTAGCACGGTTTGTGTCACTTGCGCTAGGAGCGTGCTTTTGGAGCATGATAGGGCAGGCGTCCCTAGCTCTCCTTTGCCTGCGCTATCACCTACCCCCCCACTGCTGCAGTCAGCCCTCATTGAGGGGGAAGCCAGCAGGGGGTCCCAGACCGATTTGGCGCACCGGGTGGCCAGCCTGAAGAGACAGTTATCTTGCACAGCTACGGGGAAGGCCATGTGTAAGAAGCGGCACATAGAGTCGGGTTATTTGGATTTTGCTGATGATGACCTTTTTGGAGGTCGAGGCTCCATGGAGGAGGGAGAGCTTTTTAGAGACTCCGCTTCCTCAGGGGATCGGTCGGTTTGTTATGACAGCGAGCCTGGTTCCTCCTCCGACGAGGATATGTGGCTCCCTGATGACACGAAAAATTGCTGGCTTCTGTTTTTGAGACCCTGCATATTGTCCCTCCTAAAGCGGCTAAGAAGAAGCAGGGGGAGTTATTCCGGCCTGTGAGACAGAGGATGGTCTTCCCAGAACAGGGCCATTTCTCCAACATGGTGTTTAAAGAATGGGAAAGGCCTAATAAATTGCCATCGGTGCCTAAGAGTCTGGACAGGCGGTATCCCTTCCCTGAGGAGCTGATCTGCCTCTCATCCCGTCCCCCCGATGTGGATGCCCCCGTCTCGGGGTTATCCAATCACCCGATACTGCTTCCTTGCGCGACCCTACTGACAGGTGCATGGATCAGCTGGCTTGTCATGCGTTCACCTTTGTGGGTGCTGGGCTTCGCCCTGTCTGTGCTGCGGCCATTGTATCTTTGGCCATCAGGAAGAAGGTGAGATGCCTTGTTGATTTGGCCAAATCTCGCAGGCGGCCGGAGGAGTATACAGAACTCAAAGCCTGCATGGATTTTATTGCTTTTGTAGTCTCTGCCATGGACGATAGTGTCCGGCTTGGCGCCAGGGCCTCGGCTCTGCTTGTTGCGCTTCGCCGTTCGGACTGGCTGCGGCAGTGGTCGGCTGACGCTGCGGCCAAAAAGGCGCTCACTAGTATCCCCTTCCTGGGGCTCAGGTTATTTGGGGAATGCCTGGATCAAGGATGGGAGACTCCCTCAGCGACGGAATCCTGCGCGGCCTTTTCGGGGTTCTTCAGGATTTCACTCCTTTTGAGGAGGAAGGGGCTCTTCATTTTCAAGTGGCCGCAGAGTTTCCTATGAGGTAGGTTCTGCAGTCGATCCAGTCCCTCCTGGGGAGCTAAGTCCAAGCCCCCGGCCAAGCCCTCTCAGGCATGAGGACGCACCCTCACCCATCCGGGGGGACGACTACTGCTCTTTACTCACATGTGGAGACAGCACATCTCGGATCGGTGGATTCAGGAGGTGGTGTCCTCCGGGTACAAGATAGAGCCGACAGTTTGGCCGCCCTCAATATTTCTTCGGTCACGGATTTCCCGGAATGCATTGACAGCGCAGGGCCTAAGGATGGTCATTCAGAGCCTTCTGTTATCAGGTGTGATTTGTCCCGTGCCTCGCCAGGAGCGGGGATGAGGTTTCTATTCCAATCTGTTCACGGTGCCCAAGAAGGACAGAACGCTGCGACCTATCTTGGATCTGAAGGGTCTCAACAAGTTTGTCAGAGTCAGACATTTCCGCATGGAGACCTTACGGTCAGCGGTGAGCTCGCTTCGGCCTGGTGATTTCATGACCACGGTGGACATCAAGGATGCTTATCTGCACATCCCGATTTTTCAGGGACATCAGAAGTTCCTGAGGTTTGCACTGGAGGGTCAGCATTACCATTTGTGGCACTACCAATCGGGATAGCTTCTGCTCCCCGTGTGTTCACCAAGGTGCTGGCAGGTGTCATGGCCATTCTGAGGAACCTGGGCATTCAGGTTATTCCTTATCTGTACAATTTGCTGATTGCAGCGCAGTCCCTTCAGCAGGCCGAGAACGATACCCGGACGGTGTTAGCCACTCTCGAGGATTTCGGATGGGTAATCAATTACCCCAAGTCGTCTATCACTCCCACAATGGTGAGGTCCTTCCTGGGCATGACGTTGGACACCTCTCAGGTCAAGGTCTTCCTCCCACAGCAGAAGGTGGAGGGCCTCCAGACGCAGGCGCAGGCCCTACTGGCTTGTCAGCGTCCTTCGATCCGTCTGGGGATGAAACCGGTGGACCTCATGGTGTCCTGCTTCGAAGCGGTGCCCTTCGCCCAGTTCCACATGAGACCTCTTCAATTGAATCTGTTGACCGGTTGGGACCGGACGCAGGAGTCTCTGGATCAGGAATTTTCACTGTCCCCCAGGGTCAGACAGTCCCTCTTGTGGTGGTTGGACTCCAGAAATTGGCTGGTGGGCAAGTCCTTTCTGACTCCCCGGTGGGAGATAGTTACCACGGATGCCAGTCAGACCGGCTGGGGGGTTTTTGGCAATCGCTGAAGTTCCAGGGTCAGTGGGGCCCACAGGAGGCTCATCTACCCATCAATCTCCTGGAACTGAGAGCGATTAGTTTGGTACTTCTTCAATTGACTCCTCATCTAAGGGATCGGGCTGTCCAGGTCCGCTCGGACAATCAGACGGCTGTCGCCTACATCAATCACCAGGGCGGGACTTGGAGCAAGCGAGCCCTTCAGGAAGTGTCTCAGATTCTGACTTGGGCGGAGGAGAATGTTCCCTGCATCTCGGCAGTTTATATCCCCGGGGTAGAAAACCAGGAGGCAGACTCCCTGAGCAGGGGGGCCTCTCGTCTGGGGGAATGGTCTCTCAGCAACAAGATCTTTCACGCTCTGTATCTCCGCTGGGGTCAGCCGGACGTGGACCTGTTTGCATCCAGACACAATCACAAGCTTCCAAGGTTCGTCTCCCTGTCAAGGGATCCTCTGGCCATCGCTACAGACGCTCTGGCAATTCCGTGGACGGAGTTCCGGCTCCTTTATGCATTCCCTCCTTTTTCTCTCCTCGGCCGAGTGCTGCACATGATGGCCCAGGAGGGGGTGCCAACCATCCTGGTGGCTCCTCGCTGGCCGAGGCGGAGTTGGTTCACGGACATAATCCAAATGTCAGTCGATCGTTACGTCATGCCCGATGACCCAGGGCTTCTCACGCAGGGGTTGCTGGCTTTGATGGCCTGGCTATTGAATCCTCAATCCTAATGGAGAAGGGGCTGTCGGGCACGGTTATTCAGACCATGATTCAGGCACGGAAGAAGTCTTCCGTGATTTACTACAGAGTTTGGCGTGCTTACATTTCTTGGTGTGAATCCAAGAGTTTTCCTTGTCGTACTTTTTCCATTTCTAGGATTTTAGAATTCCTACAACGCGGCTTAGACTTGGGACTACATCTGGGCACCCGCAAGGGCCAGGTCTCGGCCTTGGCCATCTTCTTCCAAAAGATCCTTTGCCAAGCATAGGCTGATCAGGACTTTTTTTCAAGGGGTTACCCATGTTCGTCCACCGCGTAAGCCTGTACTAGCGGTGTGGGATTTGAATTTGGTGCTTTCTGCTCTCCAGGGTCCGCCCTTTTTGCCTTTGTGCGACGCTGCATTGTCTATCTTGACCCTAAAGGTGGTCTTTTTGGTAGCCATCACCTCGGTACGCCGGGTGTCAGAATTGGCCGCACTTTGTATGAAGCCTCCTTACCTTGAGCGGCATAAGGATAAGGTGGTTTTTCGCTTTAAACCTGATTTTTTGCCTAAGGTCGTTTCTCCCTTTCATCTTAATGAGGAGGTTATTTTGCCTTCTCTGTGTCCGGAACTGTCTAACTCTAAGGAAAGGACCCTTCCTTCCTTGGATGTGGTCAGAGCCATCAAGTACTACCTGGTTGCGACTCAATCCTTCAGGAAGTCGGATTCTCTTTTTGTTCTCTCTGAAGGTGCTAGGAAGGGTTTGCCTCCGGCTAAATCCACTCTCAGTAAGTGGATTAGACAGGCGGTGGTGCAAGCATACTCTGCCAAGGGGAAGGATCCCCCTTTTCGTGTTACCGCTCACTCTACTAGAGCTATTGGTGCTTCCTGGGCTTTTCAGCACCAGGCCTCTGTTGAACAAGTTTGTACGGCCGCTACCTGGTCTTCGGTTCATACCTTTACTAAGTTTTACAAGGTTGATGTTAAGGCCTCAGCTGACGCTGCTTTTGGCCGAAGGGTGCTTCAGGCGGTAGTGAAATGAACTACATGCTGTTCCGCTCTGGGGATCCCGCCCTATTATGGACACTGCTTTTGGATGTCCCACACGTATATGGATTGGACAGCCCAAACCGGACACGGAAAAATACAATTCTGTGAGTACTCACCTGTAGAATTGGTTTTGCCTGTGTCCGGTCCGGGCTGTCCCACCCCGCCCTTGGTTCATTTCCTCTTTTTGCCTTTTTATGGTGATTATTTTTTTTTTTTTGTATTGGACCATTGTCCTTACCTTGTTTGTAGCATGTTAGTTAACATGTTTTCTGGGCCTCCCGGCCTGTCTCATTTACTGCTTTTTGACATTCTGGGAAACTCTATGGAGACAGCTCTTTTTATAGGAGGCCGGGAGGACTTACAGCTCTGGATCTTGCAGTAACTGGCGCCACCTGGTGGCGGAATACCCACACGTATATGGATTGGGGCAGCCCGGACCGGACACAGGCAAAACCAATTCTACAGGTGAGTACTCACAGAATTGTATTTTTAAAACCTTTGGTCCGGTTTAATAGCCACCCTTATTTTTTTTTTGCCTGAGCCTGCATCTGCTCAATGGACATGCTTGTTCAGCGATGCACACATGCGGAAGTGGGATCCCCTTACCATGGGACTTTAATGCGCTTTAAAACTAAACTCCAGGAGAAATCTTTTGTGCAGAAAATACCCATCAAACCTTGACCCTTAAAGTAGGTTTCCACCCTAGTTAAAAAACAAAAAACAAAAAGACTACTCTCCTTTTATTCTCTGCAACTGATTGTGTTCAGCATCCTACCTGATTGTGAGGTTGAGTCCCTACGCTGTCTAGATGAACGGTTTTATACTTATTGTAATAACAAATATAAAAAATGAAACACCTACATGACATATTGGGTAAGCTTTTTACATGTTAGTTTTTGGGCCCCCCACAGGTAAAGCAGCTGCAGCATACACTGGGTCAGAAAGATATACAGCTGGCAGAAATGGAGACAAAACTTCAGGAGATAGAACTGAGCACCTTTGATGGAATATTTGTGTGGAAGATTCCAGATTTTGCCAAGAAGCGTCAGGATGCTATGATAGGCCGATGCCCAGCCATGTTCTCTCCTCGTGAGTTACTCTTAATGACTGTGTGGAGTTATGCTAGATATATATCTGGTATTTAATGGAAAGTATTGTCAATATTATTTGCAGGCTGATTAGATATTATGTGCATGCTGATTAGAGTTTGGACTTATGGAATGGAAAGGATTTACCTGGACCTGACTTCCCCTATATTTATTACTGATTCAGTCAGACAAGCTGTGAAAAACCTCTATTACACCACCATGCTCCTGCATCATTTTTCTCAAGGGCTCTTTCAAACCTCAAGGACTGAGACTGGTCATGAAAATTTGAAGAATGTATCTTGTTTGGCTTTGAGGGTTATTTATTTTTCCATTTGCATAGTCAGTCGCTTAACTTGGCAGCCCGCATGATTGATACCTCGTAATAATATGGGCTAAACTGAGAATGTGACCAAGCCCTCTTTCGAGCTTCCACTCGATAGCAGACATTTGTGGTTGGCGCTCAATATGTGCCTCCCGTTGTAAGTCAAGGATGGGGTGTTCTTCCTTGTAACTGAAACGGGGACAAGAACCAAAGCTGGGGAGCGAGCTGTTGGCACCAAAGCTTAACGGTGCTAGAGCCGCAGTTAAAAAAAAAACTTAACGGTCTGAACAGGGACTTCATTATATCGGATTGTTTTCATATGCACTTGAATTCATGCCAAACATATTGCCCAGGGGGAAAATGGAACGTATCTGCTTTGATGTAGCACAACACCCATTGGGTCTCTTCATGTACTGTCATGCATGGGCTCTATGTGCTCACCATATGACCCCCCCCCCCCAAGTCATGCATGAGTGGCTGAAGTGTCTGTATGATTGGTGGCTTTCTGCATCTCTTGTGCGGTTGGATGAAGGTAATGATGAGATTGCTGCCACCCCTTATGAAGAAGGAAGGGTACATTTTTGTTATTTTGTTAACCTTCCTGTTTTTCTGGAAGGTTCCCCTATCCTGGGACCAACGACACTGCCAATGGGTTTAGCAAAGGAGTGGTTAAGGTAAATAGGTCCTTGTTAAGCTATGGTTTATCTTACATGGTTGGTCAGGGCCATATATATATCCCATTTTTCTGTATAAAGTGATTCCATTCAGACATTTGTTGTTAGGTAAGGGATAGCAGTGATCGTGGAGCTAATGTCTTAGTAGAAGGAATTGGTGCGGAGTAGCACGCAGCTATTTCTGACACAATTTAGTTTTAACAGGTCCCTTTGTTTGCAGCTTTCTACACCAGCAAGTACGGCTACAAGATGTGCTTACGTATTTACCTGAATGGGGACGGCACTGGGCGGGGAACACACATTTCCCTATTCTTTGTGGTCATGAAAGGACCGAATGATGCTCTGCTGCGGTGGCCATTTAATCAAAAGGTTAGTTCCTGGTTTACTCTAATTCAAGCCATAGCTTATGACCCGTCAACCACCGGTACAGCAGTCATCCACCCATCGCCTCCCATTTTTATACAAATCCAGGTTTTGTTTTTTTCAGACGTGGATCAGCTTTCTCTATTGATTGAACTTACAGTCTGACTGGACGCTTTTCAGCTCAGTGCAGCAGATTTATTTGACCCTTTCAAGTGTTTTTTGTAGTATGTAATAAATAAAAAAGGCCCTCCTATGACAGTAAGTTGTCAAGTTGTTTAAAAGTTGTACAACATGCAGCTAGCATTATGGTTTCCTTAGAAGGCCCTCCAACATAGCCGGCTCTATTGATCTACTGTTGCGCTAATTAATCTGCCTTTGTGGAGATCCACAAAACATTTATTATTCTGGTTACAAATGAATTTTTGCTTTTCCTGCAGGTTACTCTGATGTTGCTGGATCAAAACAATCGAGAGCACGTCATTGACGCCTTCAGACCAGATATCACTTCCTCATCCTTTCAGCGTCCCGTTAGCGAGATGAACATCGCTAGCGGGTGTCCTCTCTTTTGTCCCCTCTCCAAGTTGGATGGCAAGAATTCCTATATACGGGAGGATACAATTTTTATCAAGGTGATAGTGGATCTCACTGGGCTTTAGGAGAATCCTTCCAAGCTTGCACGTCAGCAAGCCTCTTTCGTGCAAAGATATTTTATGCTTTTTATTGGTCTAGAATGTCCATAGGGTGTGGTGTTGATTTCATGACATGTTGGCAGAACCCTCTTGTGGGGAATTTGGTTAGAGGTTCTGGTTTTCAGTTTAAGTTTATTTATATTATAGTAACTGCTTTATGTGTAAAAAGTGTCTGGAAGAAAAGTGCCTGGATTGCGAATCTAAGTTAAGAGATTAACTATTTTCTTCTACTCACAGATTGGAGTAGATCTGTGTAAAGTGTCTCCAATTTCTCAGCCTCTAGGGCAAGTCTTTCTTTCCTGGATCTAAATGTATTCTGCAAGCATCTATGTTTGCCAGTCAGGTATAAAACTCTTTGAATATGATGGCAAGTCAGACACTTTTCTCTCAGACTCTCTCTACACATGAAGCATACCCCCCAAGTGCCCTAATTTGGCCGGGACTTTCACGGGAAGCCCCCTATGTCCCGCCCCTTTAACAAATGTCCCGGCTGCCCCCGCTGTGGAGCGGTGTGCCCGGGGCCAGGGTAATAACGTGCTGTGCGGTGGCATCAGCAGAACTTCCTGCCAGCAGAGGAGGAGTTGGTTTGTGGAGGCTGAGGGAGGCCCAATCACGGCTGGGCCAATGATGGAGAAGTGGTCGGAGCACAATTGCGGTGTGCCCGGGCTCTGTGCTGAAGATAGGATGGCTGGAGAGGAAGGGGGAAGATAAGGTAAACATAAAAAAGCTGCAGAGCTCCCGCAGCGCTCCCACCAGCTGCCGGGGACTTTCTTTTAAATCACATTTTCGTTCCAGAAGACTGCACAGGAGAGAGGGCTTGCCCAGTGAGGCTGTTCTCGCGCATCCCACCCACCCCCCCGCTTTGTGATCATCAGGGTTCTGGAGGTGTCAGACTTGCAGGACACAACAGTTAAGGAGAGAAGTCCCAACCCATGATGTATTAGTTGTGGCCAGTCTGCCTCATTCACTTCTATTCTGTGTTTCCATTCCATTCTGTCTTTTTCTCCCTCTCTCGCTTTATCACTGTCCTTCTTTTTCTTTCTCCGTTCATTCCCCATCTCTCTCTCTTTCTCCCTGCTTTAATTTTTTGTCCTCACTTGCTTCTTTTATTTGTCCCTTCCTTCGTTCTTTTTCTCTTCCTCGATCTTTCTCCCTCCACACCTTTCTCGCTGTGTTTTTCTCTTTTTTTCTCCCTTCTTCCCTGCCTCTTTCTCTCTCTCCACCACGCTTTATTCTATCTCGTTCTCAACTTTCCTTCTTTCTCTTTTGTTCTCTTTCCTTCATCCTTTCCCTCACTCCTTCTTTTCACCCTTCCCTTCCCTCTCTCCCCTCCTTTCTGCATTTCCTCTTTTTTCTTCTCTCACTTCTTCCTTCCGTCATCTTTTTCTCACCTTTTCTTTCTTCCTTACATTCTTCCCTTTCCACCTTTCACTCTTTCTCCCTCACTCCCATACTGCCTCTTCCTTCCTTTGTTCTTTCACTCCCCCTTCCTCTTTCTTATTCCCTGTCCTTGCTCTTCTCTCTCTCCCTTTCTTCAGTTCTCACTTCCTTCTCTCCCTCCCTGTTTTTTATTCTTACTGCAATCCTCCTCTCCTCTTTCCATCCTGTCTTCTTCCCGTATCTTTCTCTCTTTATTTTTTTCTCACTCCCCCTCTCCCTCCCCTATTTCTTTCCATTCTTCCTCCCTTCCTCTTCCTCCCTTTCTCTTTTCTTTCACTCACTATTGCTATACATTCTTTCTCTTTTTTCATTACCTCTCCCAATTCTGTTTTCCCTCTCTTCCTTGCTTCACTCACTTCTTTTTATTTTCCCTTCTCTCTATTTCTCACTTTTTTTCTCTCCTTTTCTTTCTTTACTCTTTCTTTACTCTTCTTCCCAACCACCTAACTTTCTCCTTTTTTTTCCCTCTAACTTTCTTTTTCCCTCTTTCTTTCTTCCTTCATTTTCTCCTTTCTCTTGTCTTTCTTCCTCTTCTCACACTATTGTATGCATGTGTGCGCGGGGGCGTGCCAGTTTTATTATCATTTGTAATTCTTAGGTGGTGTTTCCCTTTATGGGCATGGCTAGGGGCATAGCTTAATGGTAACAAAAATGCCACATTTGTCCCTCCTTTCTTGCTTTCAAAAGTCAGGAGGTATGCATGAATGCTTGGACATTAGAAAGTAGTATTATGACTCCTCTGCATCACCAGGATTGTACATATTTTTTGTCCTGATACGTTCCTGAATGTGTATGGAGGGAGAGGTTTTTTAATTGGTAAAGGCTTTCGTGGAGAAAGAGGAATGATTGGCCCTTTTATGCTATTATGGAGAAGTAGTGAGCTCAGCAAAGTAATACAGTATGTTTGTTGTGTTCCCCGGTTGTCATTTGGGCTCCTATATGTGACTGTAACCACAGCATTTGCTGCAGCTCATATGAGAAGCAGTGGCAAGTGGCCTTTTTGAAGCAGCCACAAGTCCTTATGTTTTCAGTATCCCTCAGTACACTATGGGCTTTTTAAAGCGGACCAACAGTAAAAAAATGACCAACACAACTAACAGTGCTCATTTGCATCCCTCCCCGGGGCAATTTAGATTGCAGCACATAAAAATTAATTTACCTTTTTTGAACTTGTGAACTAGTGAATTTTAGAAACACAATTGTGACTCGTGTATTTGCAGCCCACCTGCAAACAGGAAATGCTGCTGGGCATCCTGTACTTACTGTGTATTGTCAGTTGAATCCAGGCAGCAGCATAACTGAGATTCTGGGAGAGGAAGCACCAAAATGGCTGCTATCTTTCTATTCTAAATATACAGTACGTCCTGCTCCATATATAATACTTACACTTGGGTTATCCTCCACCAGAGGGCGCTGTGCACTGCAGACATGCAAAAACAGGCTCCTCCCAGCCCTTCATATACCCAGGGACCTCCCACAAATCCCCAGATTTCTCTGCAGTGCTGACTGCGAAGACATGAAGTATCACTCTCTCGCAGGTGAGCGGGGCTTCTACAGCCTGCGGCCCTGTGGGACTATTACCACCCGTCCTCTTTGTGATATGCCTCCCAGCCTGGGTTGCGCTGGTCGGGTGAAGGTAGGCAGCACCATGCGTGCTTGACGGAGCCATGCTCCACCGCAGTCCCCCACCATAGGGTAGGCGGTATAGGCTGATGGTGAGCCTTAGGGGATGCCCCTCCCGCTTAATTGTCCCACGCCCCGTGTAGCGGTGGACCCTGTTAAAGGGTTGCCATCCTCCCTCGATCCCCCCCTAACCCGGGGGGAAAGAAGGGGGGGGGGGTTTGTGAGTATGGCGGCCTCAGTGTACCCTATTACACGCTTATGGCCTCGGTGTCGTGTTTTGACTGGGAATGGATGTCAGAGCCGCGCTATGTACTTTTTACTTTATTGGTAGCAGCCGCGCCCTTTTCTATATTACACGGACGGCGGTGGTTGTGTTGATGCTGCGGCGTCTTTTCCTTAGTCTGTAGTGGCTCTGCTGCGGTAACCTACTCGATCATTCCTTCAGGCGTCACTGCCCTGTTCTTCTTTATCTATTTGCATCGCGCTTTCGGAGCTTCGCGCTCTCCGGGGGGGGGGGGGGGGGGGGGGGCTCTCTGGCCTGCCCTTCGAGGATCGTTTGGCGCCATTTCTGTTCGCGCGCGCGCGTGGTGAGGACCGCCCTTCCCCTGCTGTCTGTAAGTGCCCTCGCGGGCGACCATATTTTACATATTAACATAGTATGTAAGGCTGAATAAAGACTTTAGTCCATCCAGTTCAGCCTGTTTAACCCTTTCAGTGCCAAGCCCGTAGATTCTACGTGCTCGCTTCCACTCCACTTAAGTGCCAAGCACGTAGAATCTACGGGCTTGACTTTCCCCCCTGACAGTAAAAAAAATATAAATCAAAAATACTCACCTGACCCCTCGTTGGATCCGGCCGGGTCTCCCCTTTAATTTGGTGCCATCCGATCCCCCGTGGGGAGTCGGATGGCTCCAGGAGAGCCCCCGGAATAGCCCCCCCCCCCCCCGCTTCGGCAGCAGCAGCTGCTAAATGTAAAAAAAAAAAAAAAAAAAAAATGACATTTCCTTACCTGAGGCCGCGCTGTCTCCCGATGGGTGTCCTCTTCACTGGGGGGGCCTCCGATCGCCCCCCCAGCCTCTTCGGTGGCGAGGAGAGGGCAGAAATTGCCCTCCCCCCCCACTTCCTGGAACGGGTCTGCTAGCCCCGCCCCCCGGGGGGCGGGGCCAGGTGACATCTTATGATGTCACCAGCAGCCCTCTTAATGCCGGGACGTGAGACAGACAATCAGTCTGCTCGTGTGCCTGGAGGAGGGCAGATGGGGAGGAGGAGAGGGCTGAGATCGCCCCCCCCTCCTCCCCAGGCTCTCTCCTTCAAACACACGAGCAGGCTGTCAGCGGAGATCGCCGGGGGACACAGGATCGGAGGTGAGTAAAGAAAAAAAAAAAAAAAATAAAGATCTTTTATATCTTATGTCTCTGTGTCTTTTTATTTAACATTTAACCCCTTGTGAACTGGTAAGGGGTCCATGAGACCCCTTATACCAGTTCACAAGGCTGGGGGGATGGCATGTCACCCGCTTGCCGCAGCGGGTGACTTGCCATTAACCCCCGGCACCCCCCAATTACCTGCCTCCCCAAAGCCCAGGGGGGGGCAGAAGAGCCCGGGCCCACATGGGCTATGTGGGCTCGTAGGCTGCAGGGTGGGGGGGCCACAAAAGCTGGCCCCCCCACTCTGTGCCTACAAGCCCCCATAGCTGGTCCCGGGCTGGTAATGATGGGTAAGGGGGACCCCATTTCATTTTTTTTTTGGATTTTTAAGGGTTTTTAACCCTTAAAATTCCAAAAAAAAATGGGGTCCGCCCCCCTGGGAGGGGGGACCCTATGTCATTTTTTTTTTTAATAAACTCTTTGTGTTCTGTCATCCAGCAGCTATAAAAGGCTTCCAGCAGGTGAGCAGAAGCCAGTGATCGCCGAGGGACACAGTGCTCCAGGATGGATGGGAGGTGAGTACAGTGTAAAAAAAAAAATTAATAAAATATTTTTTTCTCTTTTGTGTGTCTGTGTTTTTTTTTTTACATTTAACCCCTTGTGAACTGGTAAGGGGTCCATGACCCCTATACCAGTTCACAAGGCTGGGGGGATGGCATGTCACCCGCTTGCCGCAGCGGGTGACTTGCCATTAACCCCCGGCACCCCCAATTACCTGCCTCCCCAAAGCCCAGGGGGGGGCAGAAGAGCCCGGGCCCACACAGGCTATGTGGGCTCGTAGGCTGCAGGGTGGGGGGGCCACAAAAGCTGGCCCCCCCACTCTGTGCCTACAAGCCCCCATAGCTGGTCCCGGGCTGGTAATGATGGGTAAGGGGGACCCCATTTCATTTTTTTTTTGGATTTTTAAGGGTTTTTAACCCTTAAAATTCCAAAAAAAAAATGGGGTCCGCCCCCCTGGGAGGGGGGACCCTATGTCATTTTTTTTTCTCGATTTAACCCTTTGTAGTGTGGATGGTAGTTGTATTTTATTTGTAAATGTTATAAAGTACTTGTTTCAGTTAGGGGGGTCTCCTGGGCAGGAACGGGGGGCTACCGATAAATATGTGGTACCGTTCTAATCGGTAGAAATGGGGCTTTCACATGCAATATGATTTTCCTTAATAAAATACATTTTTTATTTGAAATAAAGGAGTCAATTTTCTAAAAAAATTTTTATTTATTTATTTATTTATTTTTTACTTAATAATATTGTAAAAAACAAAATAAAATTTACAAACAAGACATTTCTTGTTAAAGCCTAAACTCTGCTGCAGAAAATATATGTATAATTTTCCTGAAAATTCCAGCAAAAATGGAGCAAAACATGGCGCAAAACATGGCGCAAAATGGAGAAAAATGACCTGTCAACAGAGGGTGACAAAATCTCAAGTAGGCTGGCAATTAAAATGGTTAAAGGTAGCTATGCATGTTGGGTATTGTTCTGTTTGGGGGACCTTGCGCTTTCAGACTTAGCTTGTTTTTTTCTGGTTTGCATATTTATATTTTAGGAAAAGGTGTTTTTTATTCAGCTTTTTTATACATTTTTTAGGGAAACCCTGCGCAACCAAAGAATTCTTTGAGGGATTAATTCCAGAAAGATGAGCCCACTACAACAAGTTGGGTACGCTTAGAAAGCTTAACATGTGTACTTTCAGGTAATATATGGTTTATGGGGGATATTCCAAATGTAAAGGGTTGTTTTGGTTGAAAAATCGCAAGGTGCGCACTTTGTCTGCAGAGCTGAAATTTTCAAGTAAAATTACCGTTACGCACATGCTTTACTTTGGGGTGTTTGGCAACTCTTCCCTTGACAGAACCTATGCATGTTGGGTGTTGTTCTGTTCGGGGGATGTTGCTTTTTCAGATTATACTTGTTTTTTCTTGTTTGCGCATAGTTTTTTTAGGAAAATGTGGCTTTGATTCTGCTTTTTTATCCTTTTTTTAGGGAAACTCTTTGCAACCAAAGAATACAATGAGGGATTACTTCCAGAAAACTATGGGCACATCAACAAGCCTGGTACGCCTAGAAAGCTTGAGGTGTGTACTTCCAGAGAATATATAGTTTGTTGGGGGTATTTCAAATGTAAAGGGTTGTTTTTCTGGAAGAACTGCAAGGTGCGCATATTGCATAGCATAGTTGTATTTTATCTGAAAATTCCCTAAAGCGCTGTTTCAGTTTGGGGGAGTCTCCTGGGCAGGAAAGGGTGTCTACCTATACATATGTGGTATCGCTGTAACTGGGAGAAATTGGGATTTCACACGCAATAAGATTTTATTGAAAAACTTACATTTTTTATTACAAAAAAAACTACAAATTGTAAAAATGTATTTTTTTTTTATTTTTTTTCACATATTTCACCCAAAAATATTGAGAATACCCCTAAAAAATTACAAACAAGACATTTCATGTTAAAGCCCAGACTCTGCTGAAAAAAACAATATATCATTTCCCTGGGAAATCCCTTCAAAAATCACATTTGAACATGGGGAGCGCAAAATAGTGCAAAACGGTTTGGCACCAAGGGTGACAAAAACTCCAGGTAGGCTGGCAGCGAAAGGGTTAACTCCTTCCAGTGGTCTAGTAGCCATAGCTGGAAATGTTATTACATGCCAGGAAGGCATCAAGGCCACTTTTAAACGTTTTTACTGTATCCATCATTACTACCTCCTCTGGCAGCGAGTTCCATAGTCTCACTGCTCTTACAGAGAAGAATCCCCTCCTATGTCGGTGGAGGAAGCACCTTTCCTCTAACCTTAGTGGATGCCCCCGGGTTATGGTTACACTCCGGGGTAATACTTATACTTACCTGTATCTTACCTTGTGCATGGCTCTGACATTCCTGTCCCTCTTATGTCTTTCAGACCGTGAATTCCGGTGGCTTCTCCCGGCCCGGTGTTTCTCCCGGTTGAGACTATTAAAATTACTCCCACTTCCCCGCGGGTTACTGGGGCATCCAGGGTAGCTTACAGCGTCAATCCCTACTGGCCTATTGTGCCGATACAATCACCATATGGAGGCATCCCAGGATATTGTGACCGGGGTTCCTTCGGGACAAGCCCGGCTGTGTGTAGCTTGTGGGGTCTTACCTAGCAGCGGTGACAATGCACAGGTCTGTGTCCCTTGTGCACAGCAGGCGTTATCGGTTCTTCCCGCCTCTTCAGTGGCTGGGCCTGCACCTCGCCTCACTTCACCTACTCCCCCAAGCCTGAGTCTAACCCCCAATACAAGCAGGGATTCTCATCCTGATATGGCTACTAGACTGGCCAGTGTTGAAAGACTGCTTGCTAGCCCGCTAGCGCGTAAGGCCACCGCTAAGAGGCGGCACTTAACCCCTGACTCTGCCCTTTTCCCTATGGAATCTGATGACTTGTTGCAGCATTACGGCCCTCGGATGACGGGGAGCTGTTTTTTGACTCGGGGGTCATACGACGAGGAGTCAAGGGGTCATGACGAATCTGGTTCTGAGCACTGGACCTCGGATGATATTGACAGACTGCTGGCTCAGATATTTGAGGTGTTGTCTATCTCTCCCCCTGTTGCGGCTCCCAGGAAAAGGGGTGAGCTTTTTCATACTGCTAAGGCTCGTCTTGAATTTCCCGAGCAAACCCATTTCAATAGCCTCGTGCTTAAAGTGGACCTTCACTCTGAATAAGAGTCTGTCTTATATGTTTCCCACACCCTGTACATACAGATTGCTCACATTAAAAATCATCCTACCTGTATCTACTGCAAGTTATGAGCCTTTAAACATCCAAGATGGCGGCTTATGGAAGCCGCCATCTTATCAGGCAGCCTGCAAACAGGAAGTGCCTCCTGACTGTGCTGCTCTGCATTCTGGGACTGCTGACCTTTACCTGACCCCAGATCTGCTCTGTCTGAGCAAAGCACAGCTATAACCCGCCCCCCTGTACCTTATCCCACTCTCCTCTCCTCAGTAAGTGTGATGCTTCTGAGTCAAGATGGCGGCGCCCATATCCTAAATTCCTGAACAGAGTTGCAGCCCAGTGGGGGAAAGAATAATAAGTTAGTGACTAAAAACGTAAAATATATTAATTTTAGATGCTGGGGAACCGTTTTTTAAGAGTTTGGGATTTTCATTAAATCACACTGAAGGTCCGGTTTAAGGAATGGGAACATCCCAGCAGACTGCCTGGGATCGATCCCTAAGAGCGTGGATAGGAAGTATCCCTTCCCGGCTGACTTGGTTAAGTGCTGGTCATCGCCTCCCGAGGTCGATGATCCTATTCTAGGGTTGTCTAACACCTCAGTTATGCACTCCCCTGACACTACTACGCTACGGGACTCTGAGGACCGGCATATTGATCAGTTGGCATGCCATGCCTTTGCATTTGCGCCCGGTTTGCGCCTTTACGGCAGTAGCGCTCAGGGCCATGGTCAGGAATGCACTCGATGGCACAGATGAGTTGCCCTCTGATACTGTCAATACTCTAACTGTGATGTATTCATAAACTTTATCCTGTCTGCATCGGACGATGCTATAAAGATGTGTGCCAGATCTTCTGCCCTGGCGGTAGCTATTCGCCGCGCGGTTTGGTTGCGACAGTGGGCTGCTGACAACGCTGCTAAGAAAGCCCTTACTGGGCTTCCATTTAAAGGGCTACGCCTGTTTGTAGACCGTCTAGACCTCTTCGCCAAAGGCGGCAAGTTGCCCCAGCGCAGGCGGCAGATTCGGCCTTTTCGAGGCCAGGGCACCCTTTCAATCCCTTACCGCGGGGCTAAACAGGGAAAAGGGGTGTCCTTCGCGTGGCCCCGTGCAGATTCCTGGCACAGGAATAGAGGACGCCGTCCCGGTTCCTCCTGGGGGCCCAAGCCCAAAGCCCCTCACAAGACCCCTCAGGGATGAGGGGGCGCCCTCACCCGTCAGGGTGGGGGGACGTCTACAGCACTTCTAGCACGTCTGGCGGCGCCACGTCGCAGACCGGTGGATTCAGGAGGTAGTGTCCTCCGGCTACAAGATTTTGCTACATGAATTCGGCTGTACGGCCCCCCACCAGATTCATTGGGTCCCGAATTCCTCAAAACCCTGCCTCAGCCCAGGTCTTGTTGCTGGCCGTGCAGAGTCTCCTGGATCTGGGGGTCATTTGCAAGGTCCCCTTTGGAGACAGGGGCACGGGGTTCTACTCCAATCTTTTCACAGTACCCAAGAAGGATGGGTCAGTCAGGCCCATTCTGGATTTAAAAATCCTCAACAAATTTGTCAAGAACAGGCATTTTCGCATGGAAACTCTGCGCTCGGCCATTGGCTCACTGCGCCCAGGGGACTTCATGACGTCAGTAGACATCAAGGATGCTTACCTTCACGTCCCGGTGTTTCCAGGACACCAAAGGTTTCTCAGATTTGCACTGAAAGATCAGCATTATCAATTTGTGGCCCTGCCATTCGGCCTCACGTTGGCTCCCAGGGTGTTCACCAAGGTGCTGGCAGGGGTGATGTCCCTGATAAGGCTAAGGGGCATACGCGTGCTGCCCTACCTGGACGACATCCTCATCACCTCTCGGTCTCTGCGACAGGCAGAGTTGGACACTCAACTGGTAGTGTCCACCCTGGAGTCCTTCGGTTGGGTGATCAATTACCCCAAGTCCTCTCTGTCCCCATCCTCGGTGACCCCGTTCCTGGGAATGATATGGTTCAGTCACGGATATTTCTTCCTCAACAGAAGGTGGAAGCTTTGACTGCGCAGGCCAGGTTCCTGCTCTCGTGCCCACAGCCTTCCATCAGGCAGGGAATGCAGCTGGTGGGCCTGATGGTGGCGAGCTTCGAGGCGGTGCCCTTTGCTCAGTTCCATTTGAGACCTCTGCAGCTTCACCTTCTGTCAGTGTGGGACAAGAACCCAGTGTCCTTGGACGGGGTCTGTGTGCTTCCCCCCTTCGATCAGACGAACCCTTGCGTGGTGGCTGGACCTCGGGAACTTGATAGGGGGCAGGTCTTTTCTGGTCCCTTCCTGGGAGACGGTCACAACGGATGCCAGTCTGTCAGGTTGGGGGGGTTTCTGGAAGTCCCTGCGCTTTCAGGGGACGTGGGGTCCTCAGGAGGCCAATTTACCCATCAACATTCTGGAATTGCGGGCAGTCCGGTTGGTACTGGAGCAGTTGACCCAACACCTGAGGGGGCTGTCTGTCCAGGTACGCTCAGACAACAAGACGGCGGTTGCCTACATCAATCATCAGGGAGGGACTCGGAGCAAGGGTGCCCTCCGGGAGGTGTCTCAGATACTGACATGGGCGGAGGCCAATGTACAATGCATTTCGGTTGTTTACATTCCGGGAGCGGAGAATCTGCTTGCAGATGCTCTGAGAAGGGGGACGTCCCGTCAGGGAGAGTGGTCCCTCTGCAACAGGGTATTCCAGTCCCTGTGTCACCGTTGGGGTCTACCGGATGTGGACCTGTTTGCGTCCCGCCACAAGCTCCCGGCTTTCGTGTCCCTGTCTCAGGACCCTCTGGCCTTGGCCACGGATGCCCTGTCCATGTCATGGAAAGAGTTTTGGCTTCTGTATGTATTTCCACCATTTCCCCTGCTTAGCAGGGTTCTGCGCAAGATTGCTCTGGAGGGAGTGCCCGTGATTTTAGTGGCCCCCCGGTGGCAAGAGTGTGGTTCGCAGACGTGGTTCAAATGGCAGTAGACCAGTACGATCTGCCAGTAGTGCCAGATCTGCTGACTCAGGGCTCCCTACGCCATCCCAATTTACAAACGCTGGCTTTGACGGCCTGGCTGCTGAAACCTCCATCTTGATGGAGAAGGGTTTGTCTGCCGCTGTGGTAGCTACTATGGTGCAGGCTAGGAAGAAGTCTTCTGCTGCTATCTATTATAGAGTATGACGTACCTACATTGACTGGTGTGAGTCTAGGTCTCTTCCCTGTAGGGAGTTCTCTGTCTCCAGGGTTCTGGAGTTCCTACAGCATGGTTTGGAGTTAGGTCTAAAACTCAGTACTCTGAAGGTTCAGGTTTCTGCCCTGTCCGTCTTCTTTCAGAAGACCTTTGCTCATCATCATTTGGTTAAGCCCTTCTTTCAGGGGGTCACTCATGCACATTTAAACTTGGTTTTATCTGATTTGCAGGGTGCTCCCTTTAAGCCTATTCAAGATGCTGCTCTGGCTGTTCTTACTCTCAAGGTTGTCTTTTTGATGGCCGCAACTTCGGTTAGGCGTGTGTCTGAGCTGGCTGCTCTTTCCATTCATTCTCCGTACTATGAGAGACACCAGGACAAGGTGGTGTTCCGCTTCAAGACGGATTTCCTGCCTAAGGTTGTGTTTGCCTTTCATTTGAATCAGGACATTGTCCTTCCTTCCTTGTGTCCCAATCCTAGTAATGACAAGGAAAGGGTTCTGCATTCCTTGGATGTGATCAGGTGTTTGAAGTATTACCTGGTTGTCACTGCGGCTTTCAGGAAGACTGATGCTCTCTTCGTTGTGCCTTCTGGGCCTAGGAAGGGTTTGGCTCCTGCCAAGTCTACTATCAGCAAGTGGATCCGTCAGGCTGTGGTTCAAGCCTATTCTGCTAAGGGGAAGAGTCCTCCTTTCCGTCTTACTGCTCATTCTACGCGTGCTATTGGGGCCTCCTGGGCCTTCCAGCACCAGGCTTCTGTTGAGCAAATTTGCAAGGCCGCTACTTGGTCTTCTGTTCACACCTTTTCAAAGTTTTACAAGGTTGATGTTCGGTTGTAGTTTAAGCTACGTGCCGTTGCCTTTTTTTGTTGGGGATCCCACCCTACTGTTATGGACACTGCTATTGGATGTCCCAAGTGTAAGTATTATATATGGAGCAGGACGTACTGTATACTTAGAATAATACAATTCTGTGAAATGCTCACCTGTAGAATTTGTATTATACGTATACAGTACGTCCTGCTCCACCCCACCCTGGTTGTTGCATTATTCTGGATCCCCTGTATGGTGATTGTTGTTGTTATTATCATTACCAGTTGTTTTGGTGGTTGGTTTCTCCCGGCTTCTGGTTCACTGCTTTTCAATGCTGGGGATTTGTGGGAGGTCCCTGGGTATATGAAGGGCCGGGAGGAGCCTGTTTTTGCATGTCTGCAGTGGACAGCGCCCTCTGGCGGAGGATAACCCAAGTGTAAGTATTATATATGGAGCAGGACGTACTGTATACGTATAATACCAATTCTACAGGTGAGTATTTCACAGAATTGTATTTTTTTAACTGTGCCAGGCTGTTGGTCCGGTTTAAAATTCGGGTTGGGAGCCAGTTTTGCCCTTCATTATAATATCTTTTACTTTACTTTGCGTAAGCTGTAAGGCCTATGCTCTTTACCTCCTCCTCTTTCCAAAGCAGAATTTCCATTCTTTGAACATGGCTACTGAATAGATCCAAACTGCTCTTCTCCCTTTTGGCTCAAAGGAATGGGTCTTATGGAGGCACTGCATCACATTATTGGAGGCTTTGTGCTTGCAGTGAACTGTCAAAGTTGCAGTAGCAGTTTTGTAACCATGAATGAAGATGGCAGCCCTGCAGGGTGACTTTAATATATTAGAGTTGTATGTGTTGAAGTTAAATTCAGGGTTCTCTGTTTTGCAGCTTTTTTTTTTAGCAGAATCCCATGCAAACCTAGCTATGTCCTCTGTTTTTCAGGCAGGCTGGGTAGGGGTCTTAGATATTTCCTACCCTCTTTTGTAACTGCCTCGTACCCTCATTAGACATTGATTTGGGACTTCGTGAAGAAACCCGCATGCATAACTTCACGTAGGTTCACCCCTGTTGAGGAAGCTGGCTATTGTGCCTGTGTCTTCCTTCATTAAGGTCACGGCATATCAGTAAGAAATCAAATAATCATGTGTGCTCTGTAGAACATGCTCCTTTGAATTAGGCTCGACCAAAAATCGGTGCCTTCTGTCATCTCTAGCATTCAAAGCCTGTCCAAACTGTATGACCAAAAGTATTGGGGCACCAGCCTGACCAGTATCTCCTTGTAAAACCAAGTGTATTAAAGGATAACCTGTGTGTCGTTAACCACCTCTCCTGGCGCTGAGATCTGAAAAAAACAAAACCTCATCTCACTCAGAAACTGGTGCGCACACAGAGGCTGCACAGCATGGGTGGACTGGGTTGTCGCTCAGTGCAGCCTCTCCAAGATGGCAGTGCCTAGTAGCGCAGGATAGCGAATGAGGTAAGCTGTTCAGCGCCTCAGCGTCTGCTACCTCAGCGCCAGGGGCAGGAATTAAAGACCGACTGGACTTTCACTTTAATATGAACCCTATGTGCTGTTCTTAACCAATGCTACTTCGCTGAGATCAGTAGGGGTCTTGTTAAAGTGGAACAAAACCATGCTAGGTTTCCCATGGGACATCCCAGTGTAACCCCCCCCCCCCCCCCCCCCAGGTTCCTGGAAAACTCACCTTGGCTTTGGCTAGGGGCTGCTCCTGCTGGTGGCAGGAGCACGCCCAGGTCTAAAGAGAACTGGGGATGCAGGCACTCCTGCTTAGTATTGGCAAACTGTGTCTAAACAGAGCTGTATGATGAGCATTAATATAAACAGCATACCGTGCTGATTAGACGAGAGCATAGTGATAATCCCAGGTTTTGTTCCGCTCTATGAAGCACCGCCGTACTTGCCTCTTCTGCCTTCTGTCAGACCAGATTATAAGTCTGTTGCAGCACATGGCTGCCAGCAACCATTCAGGTTCACTGGGTGGAAGTGTGGATGTGGTGCACCCTTCCCACCCAGCAAATCAGGTTGTTTGCTGGTAGTCACTGAATGGCTGCCATACAGCGGGAACACTGAAGAGCAAGTATGGGGAGATCCCACCTTGGGGGTTGCTGGGGGAAGTCTTTTGTAACAACTTGGGTGAGCCTGATACTTTGCTCTTAAAGTGTATTGCATTCATCATCTAGCCATCATATAAGTAACCACTAAAATTGGGCTGAACTAAATTTTCTTCCTGTGGATGCAGAGGACCTCGTCTTTGAGAACCGTTGTCAATGACCCAAGTCTTATTGAGCTTTATATTATGTTGCCAATTTTGTCAGCTTTTTGTGGGGAGATACCCAAGCAAGTATGATGCTGAGAGGCGCGGAGCTAAGTTAGGGCAAATAGAGGTATCTCCTCGCAGGAACATGTGTTTATAGCTGAAAACCAGTTAACCAGCATTTGAGGTTGGGGATTCTCTAAACTGCTACATAGCGGATTTGTAGCATGAAAAAGAACTTGCAGAGAAGCTCATTAGAAGCCCATCATGGTGGCCATTATTCTGCTGCTGGCTCCTAGGTAACCGGGTATGCTTTGACGTCAGATGTCATTGTTAGCGAAGTGAGACCCCAATGTGGCTTCTAATGGAAATCCTGGAGGCAACACGCTCTTATAGCTGCTGTAAAGAATGATGTCATTTGTCTGTATATTTTTTTTCAGCATAGTAGGTAGATCATAGGCCAAGTGGCTTCAACTGAAGAAGACATAAGGGTTCATAGATAAGCCTTGTTGGCCCTTACACAATTCCTCTCATTGCCACTGAGTGGTTGGTACCAGTCCTGGCCACCCATAGTAAATCCCATAGCACAATAGATGGTGAGAACAGTTTGATCTTTTAGGTAACTTTAAAAAGGGTTCTTCAGTTAGCACAATGGCAGCCACTGCCTCAGCATAAATACTTACTTACTATACTAGTGTGAGCGGAGATGCCTCTGGAAAGAGGATGGGAAACTCTAGTGCTTAATATGAGGGGGAGTGGGCTATACATTAAACTGAGATGCAGAAAGAAATGGAAATTGTTCCATGTGTGCCCAAAAGACCCCTATTTATACACCCCAACCATTTTTCTCAGTTCAGTGTGTAGATCACCCCCTGTATTTAGGGCACTGGAGCATTGAAACACTAGTATGAAAGTGCAAAGTTGGTGGGATTTAGGCGGGGCAGTGGATGCCTCGTCTATATACATTTATAAGCATATGCTTGCTGAAGAACTTCACATACTATACATAACATGGACAATTTATATACTAGGAATATGTTGGGGGGGTCACTGGACATCCCTAGTATGTGTTTGTTATTTTGTGCCGTATTTATCAGAGCATCTGAACTGAGCACTAACGTGGCCCAAATCGGCTGCTTTGATAAATAAGGCCTATCTGCCTACTGATAATCTAGGTGAACAAAGCTAAATAATCACCTGCTGGGGACAGTCTCTCTCTGCCTCAGTCCGTCTAGACTACTTTGGGGTGGAACCTTGCTGAGTCTAGAGGTACTGATATGATGGGTGGGTTGAGTGATCCTCCCTTTTGTAAATTGCCTCCAGGTGAGAAGCGAGAAGAAAAGGGATCCTGCAGACTGGTCACCGGTCTGTAGGCCCTCCGGCATCCAGATGCACGGACGGGTAGTAGGCTTGAGCCTGCTCTTCGTACTGCCTGTTTGAAGTCTGTATCCAGTTTAAGATTGCTGAAGTGGATTCCTCTGATGGCAACAGACATGCCTTGTTCTATCTAGATCAGGGGTACTCAACTACTTTCAGTGGAGGTCCACTTACCGGGGTCTGCCGTGGGATAAGGATGACTGCACACAAACAGTAAAGAACCCTGGTCCCCTAGCAATAAGGCCAATTTGGCAGTCAAGTGAGGGAGTCGAGGGGGGGGGGGGGGGGGTAGGGTGCATGTCAGGGGCTGAGAGAAGGGTTAGGTGAGGGTGCAGATCAGCTGCTAGGGAGGGGGGTAGGTGAGGGTTTTGGGTCAGTGGATGGGTAGAAGGGTTAGGTGAGGGGTGCAAGTCAGCAGCTGGGGAGAAGGTTAGGTGAAGGGTACAGGTCAGCAGCTGGGGTGAGGGTTAGGTGTCTGATGGCAATAAGAAATTGCAAGTCAACAGGTCCACACCCTGACTGCTTCCATGCTCCATCATCTATGTGCAGCAAAGCATGAGGGTGCATGTGAGTGGCTGGGATGGGGATTAGGTGAGGCTGCAGGTCAATGGCAATGGAGGGGATTAGGTGAGGGTGCAGGTAATTGGCTGGGAAGGGGATTAGGTGAGGGTGCAGGTCAGTGCCTGGGAGGGGGATTAGGTGAGGCTGCAGGTCAATGGTATTGGAGGAGATTAGGTGAGGATGCAGGTCAGTGGCTGGGAAGAGGATTAGGCGAGGGTGTAAGTCAGTGACTGGGAAGGAGAGTGTAGGTGAGGGTGCAGGTCAGTGGCTGGGAAGGAGAGGGTAGGTGGGGTGCAGGTCAGTGACTGGGAAGGAGAGGGTGTGCAGCTGTGGCCTGCACACCTGCCGTGGGATCACTTGGAGATCCCTGGGGATACACAGTCGCAGCTAGCGCGGAAGCTGCGTTCTGTGAAGCGGCTCCAGGGAAACAATACCAGCCCTGGGCAGGGGCCCGGACAATTGGCCAGTTGAGTACCCGTGATCCGGAATGTCAGCTGGGTCAGCAATTTTTGGACTACATCTAGACTACAATTTCTAACCTTCCTTTTACTGTACAGCCTTCCACAGCTATCATTGTCCTCTGTCCTTGTGGTCATGTGACCAACCAACCCAAGTGCACTTCTTTCTGTGATGCAGCTTCCAGTGGCATGAATCTAGCTCACAGGAGGGGACAGGGGAGTGACTGCTGAGCAGCTAGTGGAGTTTTTGCAGAGCAGTTGCTCACCCTGGGCATTAGAGATGGTGGGTCACGTTACTGACAGCCTAGAGGAGGATTACAGCCAAAGGAAGTTTGTATTGTATTATGCCAATATGTATTTTATTAAGCCAGGTGCCTGATCAAAGATGTATCAGGACTTTAATCATTATTTATATTCAGTGTAGCTGTTATTATTTATCTATTTTTGACACCATTTTATATTATGTTATTCATATATTTATATATATTGCTTTTCGTCACTGGTGGTGAAGTCAAGCTTTGGAAATGACCACCAGAGGGTGCCGGTGAGCTGACCCAACCCCACCTCCAGCGCGAGCTGTTGAGTTGGCAAACCTCACCACCAGCAAGAGCTGTAAAGCCTATTAAAATCACCACCAGAGATGAGCTGGAGACATAACTACAATAGCATCAACGCTAGAGGGAGCTGCTGAGCTGACTATCATCACTAGGAGGAGCTTGGTGAACCGGCCAACAGCAAGACCTTTACTAAAGGGACATTCTAGCCAAACGGCATGTTGTTAAACCCCCCACCCCACCCTTAACAAGTTCTAAACAGTGCTAATGCTCAAAACAATCTTCCTGGGGCTGACCGGAAGCTTGCAGCTCAGCCATTCACTTGACTTACTAATATAGTCATCCATACCATGGAATTTACTAAACTCAAATGTAGCCTTTGAATAACAAACTGTACAAAATCTTGTAAACTATCCTCCACATGGCCTGAGTCTTTCTGACCCTGACTGCACAAAAAAGGAAGAGAAGGCAGAAATATTCCTGACTGGATGAAAAAGAAAAAAGATAGACTTGTCCTGAATATGGATACTGGATGGACCTGCAATGGAAAAAGAGTTGTGGTGAAGACACAGCATGTTTATTCCCAGTATGTCACACACACCCGCTTCTGAATATTCATGACACTTGGGTAACTGTCCTGTAGAGGGCGATCTTGCAGAGATGACATGAAAAAAAAGAACCCCTCCCGGTCCATAAATACCTGGGACCTCCCACCATTCCCCAGTCTTTTCGTCTCTGCAGTCGGCGAAGCAAGTCAGAAGATGGATGTCTCCTCCTTGCAGGTAGCCGGGGTAACCCCTCGGCCATTTGTTCTATTGCTGCCTGAACCTTTTTTATTTAAACTATAGCAGTATGCCTCCCAGCCTAGGCTGAAGGTCCAGGCAATGGTAGGCTGCACCTTGTGGTGTATATGGGAGCTTGCTCCCCCGTGAGACCCCATACAAAGGGGTAGGCGGTGTCCGGGTTGGTGATCCCGGCTTGGGATGCCCCGACCCTCTTGCCCTTTCACCTATTGGTGTGGGTTTCCCCCCCCCCCCCACCATGTCCCTCTGTACCCCTTGGGGGGGGGGCCTTTTCTCCCATGGGTTTTGCTTTATTTGGGGGAAAAGGTGTGTGTATGGTGTGTGTGAATGCAGTGTTTTTGCGGCCGTTGTTGCTGGGCCGGTTTCACTTTTACTACAGGTGCAGTTAAGGAGGGGGCGGGGCTGGGCGCTCGGCGTCTGGGTCCGGGGTCCCGGCCTCATCTCCTTCCCCACCCTGCCTTATCTGTACCCCTAGTGATGATGTCACAGGTGGGGAGTTGCAATCTGATGTGTGTGCCAGACTGGCTAATATTGAGAAATGTATTTCTGGCTCTGCTGCCAGAAAGGCCTCGGCTAAGCGAAAGCATTTGTCTCCAGCCGCGCCGGCTTTTGAGTTTGATGATTATGATTTTCTTGACTGGTCTGATTATTTCCTGCTAGAAGAGGGGGAATTATTTGAGGATTCTGAGGGTTCTGACAATTAGCAGTTTGTTGGTGCTGATACTGAGCAAGGGCAGGGGGATGCTGTGGATACCCCGAAGGTCTTGGCTCACCTTTTTGAGGTTCTGGCAATTTCTCCTCCGGAGGAGGCCGCTCCTCAAAAAGGGGAATTCTTTGGGACTTCTATGCCGTGTCTGGAGTTCCCAAATCAAAAGCATTTTGATGGCATTATTCTTAGGGAATGGGAGAAGCCTACTCGGCTTCCAGGTATTCCTCAAGGTTGGGATAAAAAGTATCCGTTTCCGGTGGACGTGGTAAAACGATGGTCGTCCCCTCCCGAGGTGGATGCCCCGGTGCTCGGGTTATCCAATACTTCTATTTTGCATTCTGCTGACTCCACCACTCTCAAAGATGGTGAGGATAAACGCATTGATCAGATGGCTTGCCACGCTTTTGCTAGTGTCGGTTCAGCCTTGCGACCTGTTTGTGCTTCGGCTCTTATGGCAGTGGCTACCAGGTCTGTGGTTAGAGACCTGTTGAGTACCTCCAGGCTTGACCCGGCTAGTGATGAGTTCGCCGCCCTTAAGCGGTGTGAATTGTTCATGTCCTTTGTGCTTGCCGCCTTGGATGACACCATGGTCATGTGTGGTAGAACCTCGGCCTTGCTTGTAGCTATTCGGCGGTCGGTGTGGTTGCGCCATTGGGTGGCTGATTTTGTGTCCAAAAAGTTGCTTACAGCACTTCCCTTTGTGGGATTGCGGCTCTTTGGAGAAAGATTAGATTCGGTCACGAAAGGAGGGAAGTTACCTCAGCGTAAGAGGCAACGTCGTCCCTTTCGGGGGGCGGTCTCCTGTAAACCCCCCCTTTCGTGGTGCCAGAACTGGCAGAGTTTTAGCCTTCTCTACCCTCAGAGGTGATTCCTGGAGTAGAGGCAGAGGTCGTGCCCATCCAGGTCACAATTGAAGTTCCAAACCCAAGCCCGCTGCTAAGCCAGCTCAGCAATGAGGGAGCGCCCTCACCCTTGCGGGTGGGGGGACGGCTGCGGCACTTCTTCCAGGTCTGGGACCAGGAGGTCTCAGACAAATGGATTCTGGAAGTGGTGTCTTCCGGTTACAAGCTGGAATTCGAGATCCGGCCTTCTCCCAGATTCTTCAGGTCTTGAGTGCCTTCAGATCTGCTGGCCGCACAGGGGCTCCGGGCGGCAGTAAGTTATCTGCTGGACATGGCTGTCATTTGCCCAGTGCCTTCCGCGGAAAGGGGCTTTGGATTCTATTCCAATTTATTCACGGTGCCCAAGAAGGGCGGCTCCGTTTGACCCGTTTTTGGATCTGAAGCTCCTCAATCGGCTTATCCGCTTCAGGAAGTTTTGCATGGAAACCTTGCGTTCAGCCGTCGATTCTCTTCGTCGGGGGACTTAATGACATCCATAGACATCAAGGATGCGTATCTGCATGTACCTATCTTCCTGGCACACCAGAGATTCCTCAGGTTCCTGGTGGAAGATCAGCATTTTCAGTTTGTGGCCCTTCCATTCGGGCTCCGAGGGTGTTCACCAAGGTATTGGCGGGGGTGATGGCCCTCCTCAGGATCCAGGGCATTCACATTGTACCATACCTGGACGATCTTCTCATTTTGGCTTCCTCTCTCAGCCAAGCGGAGCTAGACACCAGAGTGGTGGTATCCACGCTGGAGAGGTTCGGCTGAGTGATCAACTATCCCAAGTCCTCCCTCTCCCCGTCCAGGGAGGTTTCGTTTCTGGGCATGACTCTGGATGCCTTTCAGGCCAGGGTGTTCCTTCCTCAGCCCAAGATTCTTCTGATCCAAGATTTGATTCGGCTTCTGCTTTCCAATCCTCGCCCGTCTATCCAGCTAGGGATGAGATTGGTAGGTCTGATGTTGGCTTCTTTCGAGGCAGTCCCTTTTGCCCAGTTTCACATGAGGACGCATCAGCTCCATCTTCTAACGACTTGGGACAAGTGTCCGCTGTCATTGGATCAGTCTTGTCTGCTGTCTCCCCGGGCTCAGCAGTCCCTTCAGTGGTGGCTAGTGTCAAGCAATCTGTTGAAGGGCAGATCCTTTCTGACCCCTTGTTGGGAAACAGTCACCACGGACACCAGCCTGTCGGGCTGGGGGGGCTTCTGGAGGGAACATCAGTTCCAGGGGTTATGGGGGCCTCGGGAGGCTCATACCCCTATCAACATTTTGGAGCTACGGACCATTTGGTTGGTTCTGTCTCGCTTGACTCTTCTATTGCAGGGATTGCCAGTTCAAGTCCGATCGGACAATCGGACGGCGGTCGCTTACATCAATCACCAAGGAGGGACTCGCAGCAGGAGTGCCCTCAGGGAGGTATCTCTGATCCTTGTTTGGGCAGAGAGCAATGTCCCATGCATCTCAGCCATTTACATCCTGGGAGTGGAGAACACGAAGGCGGACTCCCTGAGCAGGAGATCCTCTCGCCGAGGAGAATGGTCTCTCAGTTCCAAGGTATTCCAGTCCCTTTGTCACAAGTGGGGGACTCCGGAGGTGGATCTCTTTGCCTCACGTCACAATCACAAGCTTCCTGCCTTTGTGTCTCAGGATCCTCTGGCCCTGGCAGTGGATGCCATGTCCCTGGCTTGGATGGAACTGGGGTTTCTGTACATGTTCCCCCCCTTCTCCATCGTGGGCAAGGTGGTGCGCAAGCTAACTCCAGAAGGGGCACCAGCAATTCTGGTGGCTCCAAGGTGGCCAAGACGAGTGTGGTTCGCAGACGTCATGCGGCTGGCAGTAGATCAGTTTTATCTGCCTCTTCTTCCGAATCTTATCACCCAGGGTCAGCTATGCTACCCCAATTTACCAACGCTGGCTTTGACGGCGTGGCTGCTGAAACCTCCATCTTAAAGGAGGAAGGTCTTTCTGATGCGGTGGTTCAGACTCTTTTCTATTCCCAGAATTCTGGAGTTTCTTCAACATGGTCTGGATTCGGGGTTCCAGCTTAGTACTTTGAAAGGGCAGGTTTCTGCCCTGGCGGTTTTATTTCAAAGGTCTTTTGCCCTTTCCAGGGGGTTACTCATGTGCGGCCTCCTAGAAAGCCCTTGCTGCCGGTTTGGTTCTGTCGGCTCTCCAGGAGCCTCCTTTTGAGCCGGTGCATGATATTGCTCTTTCTCCGCTCACTCAGAAAGTTGCCTTTTTGGTGGCTATTACCTCTGTTCGGCGTGTCTCTGAATTGGCGGCCTTGTCTATTCAGGCTCCTTACATTGAGAGGCACCTGGACAAGGTAGTTTTCCACTTTAAGCCGGATTTCCTTCCTAAGGTGGTTTCGGCCTTCCACCTCAATCAGGATGTAGTTCTCCCTTCCTTGTGTCCTAAGCCTAGTAATGACAAGGAGAGGACCTTACATTCTTTGGATGTGGTTCGATGTGTGAAATATTATTTGGTGGCTACTTCTCCTTTTCGTAAGACGGACGCCTTTTTCGTGGTGCCCTCCGGGCCCAGGAGAGGTCTGGCACCCGCTAAGTCTTCCATTAGTAAATGGATTCGACAGGCCATTGTTGGGGCCTATTCTGCCAAGGGGAAGGTTCCCCCTTTTCGTGTTACTGCTCATTCTACTCGTGCTGTTGGAGCATCTTGGGCTTTTCAGCATCAGGCTTCTGTTGAACAAGTTTGCAAGGCTGCTACTTGGTCTTCCGTTCATACTTTTTCTAAGTTTTATAAGGTTGATGTGCGGGCCTTAGCGGATGCTGTTTTTGACCGCAAAGTTCTGCAAGCTGCAGTAGTTTAAGTTTGCATTATTGCCTTTTTGGGATCCCCACCCATTATGGGCACTGCTATTGGGTGTCCCTAGTGTCATGAATATTTGGAAGCGGGGTGTGTGACATACTGGGAATAATACCATTTTGTGATTACTCACCTGTAAAATGGTTATTACAAGTATGTCACACACCCCGCTTCATCCCGGCCTTTTTTGGTTTTCTGGGATTCTTTATATGGTGAACCTTTTTCTTTGCTGTTTACATTTGGCTCTTCCTGGTCCCTTTACTGCTGTCTTATACTGGGGAATGGTGTGAGGTCCCAGGTATTTATGGACTGGGAGGGGTTCCTTTTTTTCATGTCATCTCTGCAAGATCACTCTCTACAGGACAGTTACCCAAGTGTCATGTATATTCGGAAGCGGGGTGTGTGACATACTTGTAATAACCATTTTACAGGTGAGTAATCACAAAATGGTATTTTTTTCCATACAAGGTGACTATAGGCAAATAAACCAGTAAAGTTTGCTTTACTAAAAAGAAAAAAAAGCATGTTAAAAGCCATTTTCCACTGTGTTGCGGCTGTATCGTTCTTCCTGTCTCAGCAGTTTACACTTTTGACACATCAACTGTTTGCACTTGTCTGAGACATTTGGTGAATTATCACTTGAGGTGCAGATGAGGAGGTTAGATTATGGCTTGGAATGAACATCCAGGATCAACCTGCTTAGGTAGCTCCTCCAAGGTGCCACTAGGAGTTTGGTTCAGATGCGCTACAATTAGAGATGGACTGGAAAATCAGCCCAGGGTATACTTTCCCCTGGCCAGCTAGGGTCACATTGGGTCTCAAGAACTTGTTTCCTGAGGAAGAACTTTGAAATGAAGCCAGCTGAAGCATTTGCATTTACACAGCAGCACTCCACGGTAATACAAATAAGGTGTATGGTTGCCATTTTTCAATGTTTGCCTCTATATGGATTATTGAAGATCTCACATAATGCATTGTCCATACCTTGCTTTTTTGGATGTCTATTGAAAAACTTTTGCTGAATTGCAATGTGAACGGACCAACTAGACCAATGTACTATGTTTGAAAAGTGTAAGTATTAGAATGCTTATCCAGAACAATAGTTTTAGCCAGCAGGGTATGAGTAAAAAGTCACCTTTAATTAATCCAAGTTAATGCTTATACAGCCACACATTCACATGGTATCTTCTATAACTATTTAATATACTTACTGGTGTTAAATAGCCAATTCATGTTCAAACGAACAATTACTGTGCTCCACTATAGTCTACTAATACAACATTAGGCTGTGCACATGAGGTAAAAGCACTCTGTACCCATAATTCTGAGGAATATTAAAGTAATGTGTTGTACTGTGTTTCTCCCATTTCTTCACTTTTTCCAAGCCTGGGTCTATTTTAAGTTGATTTTTGGAAAATATGTAGTTCTCTGATGAAGAAAGTTAAGTATTCTATAATGCTCAGCCTAAAATGAGTCTGTTTTTCCCTTTAAGGGGGACCAAAACCCTCTCTAGATTCTATGGCCAGCGGCTTCCTTGCCTGTGGGGCATCCCAATGTAAGATGCCCTGCTATGTGAAACCCACAAACTAACAGCAGATGACTTGCTGGTACCCAAGGACTTAACTGACATTATAACACAGCAGCCAGATTGTCAGCAAGGAGTTGCTGCTCATGAAGTCAAAATTTTTTTTCACAGATTTAAAAATCTTAAAGCAGACCCACACCCTTTCCCTACCTAATTACTGTGGTTCTGCATTGTGACAGGCTTGGGGAAGGCATCCAGATTGCTGTAGCCCTCCCCCCCCCCCCATTCTTGCCTTAACTGTTATCCTCACTCTGAATGCGGCCTTGCGGGTTGTGTTCATGGTCCTTTTTTGCCGGCTGCCAATCAGGACCAACTCACTGGGCTGTATTTCGCCCGAGGATTGCGGTAAAGGTAAGAATTGCGGGCAGGGGGCATCCAGATTGTGGATTCACACCCATTAAGTAGAAAATAGATGCATGTCCGCTATAAAGAATAAGAATGTGAGAAAAAAGGTGAGAGAGTTTCAATTATAAAGAAATATTTACGTTTATGTGAGTTTGCATGGTTATGCTGTACATGTTAAGGCAAGTGAACCAAAATCCCCTCTCAAAAAAAGAAAAAAAGCCTAACTGCCAATCCCACACTGCATTTGCAAGCTCTAGTCCAATCAGCGCTCTATGCCATGCATATTGAGGCACTGAATAAAGCTTTGTTTGGAAACCAAGCCTGACATAGGGAGCAGCCACTTCCCCAGCGGTTGACTGGGTGCCAGAATGGACATCCACCACAAGACGCTGGGGCTGCAGCTTGTGGGATAGCCAGAAAAATAAGCGATCTCCAGGGATTTCAAAGGGGGCATCCTGATTTGGGGATGACCTGCCATAGAGGGTTTTGGTCCACTTTAATGCTTCAAAGCCACACCCAACAACCCAACATGTTGTTCTAGCTATACTTCTAAACAAAAAAATATGGCCGAAAGTACCTATAAACAAACATGGTTTTTAATGGATTTGTTATTATATGACTGGTCACAAAAATTATATAATGTAAAATATTCCTATAGTGTGATTTGCTTTGTCTACATTCATGTCTTGTTAAAATTAAAGGGATATAATTAAATATGGGTTTATGTTATCTAAAACATTTAGATAAATGTCCCCATTATCAGAAAGGACTTTAATACAAATGGGAGGTAGCATTCCAGTCAGGCAACTAACTTTGTTTTGAAGATTAGAAAATACAATTCTGTGAAATATCCACCTGTAGAATTGATATTATTTGTATACAGTACGTCCTGCTCCAGATATAATACTTACATTTGGGTTATCCTCCGCCTGATGGCGCTGCACTGCAGAGACATGGAAAAACAGGCTCCTCCCGGCCCTTCAAATACCCAGGGACCTCCCACAAATCCCCAGCATTGAAAAGCCGTGAACAAGAAGCCGGGAGAATTAAACCACCCAGAACAACTGGTAAAGATAACAATGATAACAATCACCATACAGGGGATCCAGAAAAAATGCAACAACAGGGTGGGGTGGAGCAGGATGTACTGTATACAAATAATATCAATTCTACAGGTGAGTATTTCACAGAATTGTATTATTCTTAGTATACAGTACTTCCTGCTCCAGATATAATACTTACACTTGGGACATCCAAAAGCAGTGTCCATAAAGTAGGGTGGGATCCCCAACAAAAAATGACAACAGCAGACAGTTTAAAGCACTGTCACCTGCAGAACTAGACGGGCCAAGACTGCATGAGCTGAGGCCCTAACATCAACATTGTAAAAACCTTGCAAAAGGTATGAGCAGAAGGCCAATGGTAGTGGCCTAACCAATCAGTTCAACAGCAAAACCGGTGCCGAAAGATGCATCAAGCACGCGTAGAAAGGAATCAAGGCAACAAGGGAGGTTCTTCCCCTTGCCTGAATAGGCCTGAGTAATAGCCTGACAATCCGATAGCTAATGAATTTGGCAGAAGCCAAGGCCAAAGACAAGGTACCAGGAGTAACATCCATTAAGGTAACAACCAGGACCAAACCGCCCAACTCCCGAGAGCAGACGAGATCGAGCACATTCAGGATGTAATGAGCACAAGCCCCAAGGAACCTCAGTTCCCTTAAAGGACACAGTGACTTCTAAAGAAAAAAACTGCCAACACCTGTATAAGGAATGCAGAACCACTTCCTCAACGTTGCAAGGAAGGGGGACAGCCGTGGAAAACAATATCTCGGATAATTGAACATACGACACCTACAGATGTAGAGAATCCGGCTTCAGGCGGAACTCGACCTTATCCTGGTGTATCTCAAGGAATGAGGGCTAGGTAGACCGAACCGCCCGCTAACACACGCCTGGCCAAGGTAACAGTCACCAGAAGGACAACCTTAAGGGTAAGGACATCCAGACAGTGTCCTGAATAGGACCAGGAGACAAACCTGCAAGCAGACGGAATGAAATCAATTTCAATCCCAGCAGGGGCCACAGGAGTACATGGAGGGCGCACATGAGCACCCCCTGAAGGAAGTCTTAACCAAGGAAGACTGAACCAGAGACTGTTAAGGCAAGGTGGACAGGGCAGAGCCTGACCCATCAGAGAGCTGAGCTGGGGGACCAACTCCAATTTATGCTGAAGGCCACACTGGAGCCCTGGAAACCGAGAACGTCCAACAAGTAAGAGGACTAGACTCGTCCCAATAAATGTGGGTATGCCATACCCTACAACAATAGAAGAAGGCGCAGAAGAGGCTCACTCCTAGCCATCGCATAGTCACAACACCGAGACAGCTAAACTTGTCTCCATCAAGATGTATGTTTTAGCAGTCAGATCTACTAGGCCAGGGACCATGAACTATAGTGATGTAAAGGGGCGCTGAGTGATCAACTGACACTCCTGGCAAGGTGCAGAACTACTGACCACAGTACCATATCTGCAACCACTCTATACTAGGTCAACTGGGGGCCACCAGCATTACTGGTCCCCTTACCAGAGTAATCTTCCGCATAACCCAGCCTAGCAGAGGGAATGGAGAAGGGCATACAGAAACAAAAGTCCTGTCAAGACGATACTAAGGCATCCGGACCACTGACATAGGATCCTGGGACAGGGAAACAAAGGCCGATAGCCTGTGAAGGTGACAGAACCCAACAGATCCACGACTGGATGGATTCCATAACAACACGGGGATTAGCACATCGTGTCGCAGAGGGGCTTAGCCGGAGCTAATATCACTAACATGCAGGGGGCATTGTCTCCGCCCAGAAGGGAACATAGACACTCCCTGGAAGGTCCGCCAGCTCCAGGCCCCTTCCAATGGTTAATGTAGTACGCCTGTCATCAGACGGACCGAGCACCCCCAGCCTGGCAATTCCAGAAGGGGAACGGTCAAGCGAGAAGAGCCAACTGAAAAACGCTCACTGCTTAGACTTCCATAGGCGTAAGGACCCTCTAAGGGCCCCACCAACACCAGAATCGCAGGGAGTTTTGGAAGAAACCATCCCCTTCAACCTGAAAGGTTGGCATCCATGGTGGCTGTTTCCAGGAAAGGCAAGAGGGAACTGCCCCCAGACAGGTTCCTCGAGTTCATCCACTTTCAAGAGAAAACCGTCATACAGGAGGGAAGGCCCACAGGCCCTGCTCCAGGGGTGCTGGATCCCTGTCCTATGTTACCACTAGAAGTCGCAAACGGCTCAAGGGGAACTGAGCATAAGGGACCTCTTTAGCTGCTCGGGCTCCTGCCGAGCAAGTTAACAACGGCCCACCAGTTGCATCCCTGCCTGGTGTTAAGAAACCGGTAGTGAGGGACTGGGCCCATGAGACCAGAATGCCCACCTAATTGCTGAAAGGGGGAGAATCTGGTTTGAACCTGATCCAGAATCATTCCTATTAATGGAGTTACCACTTTAGGGAACAGCGAGGACTCGAGGTGATCCATCCAAATGACTCCCAATGGCCCACCAGCCGGGTATCCAACTATCCTGACGCAGAGACAGGGAAGTGAGGAAGGGCGTCCGGGTAAACATCGCGCGGACGTCCCTTGGTCTCATCAGAGACATCACCATCGACAGCACCTGAGTGAACACTCTGGGAATTGAAGAGAGGCCAGATAGCAGGGCCACAATTAACAGTGTTGGACTTCCAACACGAACCTGGAGAGCCTCAGAGATCTGAGGGCACAGGAATGTAAACATAAGCATTGAAGAGTGCCCCGGGCGGCAAGATGCCCACTGGGCGCAAGGTGCTGATAGCCAAACTCAAGAGTATCCATGCAGGAAACTGCCTGTAATTAGAGAATTGCTGTGAATCCAGAATGGGCCACCTGACTCATCCTTTGGGGGGCTGTGGGAGGTGGTATAGCGGCCCTTGCCTCTGTCTGTTACGGGCAATCTGCAAGAGACCCTCAGACCTTGCAGGCCTAACATGGCCTGTGCCAGCAACTTAACAGGGGCAGGGACCAGGCGTACCTGGGGTCTGATAAAAACTGGGGAAGGCAGTGCAGCAAACTCTATCCTGTATCTGGAGGACATAACCTCCTGAATCCGCCAGTGAGTCGAAATGCCTCCTGATAAGAGCAAGGTGCTGCGGCCATCCCCTCACCCAGCCGGGCGAGGGCGCCCCATCATGCTTGAGGGGGTTTGGTGGAAGATTTGGGCTTAGCCCTGCCGGAGGGGCCAGAGCGTTGCCTGCTGCTCGTGGGGTAGGAGTCTGCCCCAAAAATCCGGAAAGACACCCCTGGTTCCTGTTTAACACTAAGGTAGGGGGGGGGGTGCTTCTGCCTCGAGGGGGCCGGGACGGCCGTCTGTGAAGGGGTGATTTGCCCTTTTTACCGAACAGGTCTAGACGGGCCCCAAATAGGCGTTGCCCTCTGAAGGGGAGCCCAGTAAGTGTCTTTTTAGTAGCATCATCAGCACCCCACTGTCGCAGCCAGAGCAAGCGACGAATAGCCAGTGCAAGGGCGGAAGTTCTTGCACACATTCTAATCGCGTCATCTAGCGCCAATAGAATAAACTTCACCAATACATCACAATTGGAGAGTGCATTAAACACCTCCCAGGGGAGATCCTCGGGGTGATGATCGAGCAATTTTTTGATGAGGGTTCTAGCGGCCACCGCAGTAATGGCTGCGGCACAGACCGGGCGCAGCGCCGTCCTGGCACAAGAAAAGGCATGGGAGGCCAGCAGCTCAATGCGCCGGTCCTCAGCATCCCGAAGGGTGCTATAGGCAGGGGTTGTAATAAAGGAGGGGTTAGGGACCCCTATGATCGGCGCATCCACCACGGGGGGTGACTACCAGCAATTAACCACCTCAGGGGGAAAAGGGTATTTCCTATCCCAGTCACCTGGAAGTTTACTGGGGCACTACCATTCTTTGAGGACAAGAGCATGGAAATGAGCCTGCTCTAAAAATTCCAAACGTGCAGTCGCAGTATGGAAACGCTCCCCTCTAGGCTTGGGGACCTGACCGGGGGGAGAGATAGATAGTGCCTTAACCCTTTCGCTGCCAGCCTACCTGCAGCATTTGCCACTCCCTGTTGCCAGACGATGTTTCACTATTTTGCGCTACACATGTTCAACTGTCATTTTTGAAAGGATTTCCAGGGATTTCCCAGGAAAATGATATATTGTTTTTTTCAGCAGAGTCTGGGCTTTAACATGAAATGTCTTGTTTGTATTTTTTAGGTGTATTCTCAATATTTTTGGGTGAAATATGTGAAAAAAAATTTTAAAAAATTTATTTTTTTTACAATTTGTAGTTTTTTTTTTGTAATAAAAAATGTAAGTTTGTCAATAAAATCTTATTGCGTGTGAAATCCCAATTTTTCCCGGTTACAGCAATACCACATATGTATAGGTAGACACCCTTTCCTGCCCAGGACACTCCCCCAAACTGAAATAGCGCTTTAGGGGATTTTCAGAAAAAATACAACTGTGATATGCGCTATGCGCACCTTGCAGTTTTACCAAAAAAACAACCCTTTACATTTGAAATACCCCCAACAAACTATATATTCTCTGGAAGTACACACCTCAAGCTTTCTAGGTGTACCAGGCATGTTGATGTGCCCATAGTTTTCTGGAAGTAATTCCTCAATGTATTCTTTGGTTGCAAAGAGTTTCCCAAAAAAAAGGATAAAAAAGCAGAATCAAAGCCACATTTTCCTAAAAAAAACTATATACAAACAAGAAAAAACAAGTTTAATCTGAAAAAGCAACATTCCCCGAACAGAACAACACCCAACATGCATAGGTTCTGTCAAGGGAAGAGTTGCCAAACACCCCAAAGTAAAGCATGTGCGTAACGGTAATTTTACTTGAAAATTTCAGTTCTGCAAAGTGCGCACCTTGCGATTTTTCAACCAAAACAACCCTTTACATTTGGAATATCCCCCATAAACCATATATTCACTGAAAGTACACGTTAAGCTTTCTAAGCGTACCCAGCTTGTTGTAGTGGGCTCATCTTTCTGGAATTAATTCCTCAAAGAATTCTTTGGTTGCGCAGGGTTTCCCTAAAAAATGTATAAAAAAGCTGAATAAAAAACACCTTTTCCTAAAATATAAATATGCAAACCAGAAAAAACAAGCTAAGTCTGAAAGCGCAAGGTCCCCCGAACAGAACAATACCCAACATGCATAGCTACTATTAACCCTTTTAATTGCCAGCCTACTTGAGATTTTGTCACCCTCTGTTGACAGGTCATTTTTCCCCATTTTGCTGTATTTTTTTGCAGCAGAGTTTAGGCTTTAACATGAAATGTCTTGTTTGTAAATTTTATTTTGTTTTTTACAATATTATTAAGTAAAAAAAAAAATAAATAACATTTTTAGAAAATTGACTCCTTTATTTTAAATAAAAAATGTATTTTATTAAGGAAAAGCATATTGCATGTGAAAGCCCCATTTCTACCGATTAGAACGGTACCACATATTTATCGGTAGCCCCCCGTTCCTGCCCAGGAGACCCCCCGAACTGAAACAAGCAATCTATAACATTTACAAATAAAGTACAACTACCATCCACACTACAAAGGGTTAAAATCGAGAAAAAAAAATGACATAGGGTCCCCCCTCCCTGGGGGGGGGGGGGAGAGACCCATTTTTTTTTGGGGGGGGGGGGGGATTTTTAAGGGTTAAAAACCCTTAAAAATCCCCCCAAAAAATTGACATGGGGTTCCAGCTATGCAGGGCTTGTGGAAACAGGGCACAGGGGCCAGCTTTTGTGGCCCCTGGCCCTGCAGGCTACAAGCCCGTGTGCCCGGGCTCTTCTGCCCCCCCCCCTGGGCTTTGGGGAGGCAGGTAATGGGGGTGCCAGGGGTTAATGGCAAGTCACCCGCTAGTCAGGTGACTTGCCACCTCCCCCAGCCTTGTGAACTGGTATGGGGGTCATGGACCCCTTACCTGTTCACAATGGGTTAAATGTAAAAAAAACACACACACACACGCGCGCGCGCGCGCGCGCGCAAAAAGAAAAAATTATTTTATTTTTTTTTTTATACTTACCTCCCATCCATCCTGGAGCACTGTGTCCCTCGGCGATCACTGGCTTCTGCTCACTTGCTAGAAGCCTTTTATAGCTGCTGGATGACAGAACACAAAGGGTTAATTAAAAAAAAAAATGACATAGGGTTCCCCTTCCCGGGGGGGGGGGGGGGGGGACCCCATTTTTTTGGATTTTTAAGGGTTAAAAACCCTTAAAAATAAAAAAATGACGTGGGGTCACCCTTACCCAAAGTAACCAGCCCGGGACCAGCTATGGGGGCTTGTAGGCACAGAGTGGGGGGGCAGCTTTTGTGGCCCCCTCACCCTGCAGCCTACGAGCCCACATAGCCTATGTGGGCCCGGGCTCTTCTGCCCCCCCTGGCCTTTGGGGAGGCAGGTAATGGGGGTGCCGGGGGTTAATGGCAAGTCACCCGCTAGCCCGCAGGTGACTTGCCAGACCCAGAGCCTTGTGAGCTGGTACAGGGGTCTCATGGACCCCTTACCAGCTCACAAAGGGTTAACTGTTAAAAAAAAAAAACACCACACGTTAATAAAAAGTATTTTATTAAAAAAAAAAAAATTTTTTTTTACTATACTTACCTCCGATTGTAAGCTCTTGTCCCTCGCCGCTGTGCTGACAGATGCCGGTGATCGGCATCCAGAGAAGGGGGAGGCAGGAGATCAGAGGATCTCCTGTCACCTCCTTCCAGGGCACCGATCACCGGCATCTGAGAAGCTGAGAAGGCTGAAGCCGGTGATGGCGGCCGCCATCGAGGATGAAAGGGGAGAGAGCCTCTCGGGCTCTCTCCTGAAGATCGGTAAGTCCTGGGGGGGGGATCAGAGGCCCCCCAGGTGAAGAGGAGGGACAGCGGGAGCCAGCGCACATGCAGGTAAGTGAATGTCATTTTTTTTTACAGTTAGCAGCTTCTGCTGCCAAAGCGGGGGGGGGGGGGGGGGCGGCCTATTCCGGGGGCTCTCCTGGAGCCATCCGAGCCCCCACAAGGGATCGGATGGCACCAAATTAAAGAGGAGACCCGGCCGGATCCAACAAGGGGTCAGGTGAGTATTTTTTATTTTTTAAACTAGCAGCGGGGAAAGTCAAGCACGTAACACCTTGAGGCCCAGCCAAACCAGCACGTAGGTGTTACGTGCTTGGCAACAAAAGGGTTAAAGACCTTAAGCAACAGGTCGTCAGTGTCACACTGGCCCCAGTATCCCGGGCCAGAATCATCGTGACTCCTTGTCCTCTCATCAGATGAGCTTGAGTCAGAGAACAACTCCCCTTCTTCAGAAGGGGTATAGTCAGACGGAGTAGCAAACCCCTCAGTTCTCATAGAGCATACAGAAACATGGGGCAACAGGTGCAATAATCTGTTCAGCCGTAGGCAGCCTGGAAGGTCCGGCAGGCTGCAATTCCCCACTTGTAGGCGACTCAGCAGGAGAGAGATTTAAGCCGATCACCCGTGGGTGTTGGTCCACTTTAAATGATGCTGAAGGTCCACTTTAACCTTATAACTGGTTACTGTAAAGAAAGTGTTTCTGCCCTCATACACATCCCCCCACCCAATTCAATTCACCTTATTCAACACAGATTTCTTGGCTTTGGAGTGGCCATCACAGCTTTAAGAGGGGTCTCTTAGTGATGATCTTCCCCAAGCAGCTTGACCTTCTAATTCACAGGGATAGGGTAGCACAGTGGTGGGGCTTAGGGTAGCACAGTGGTGGGGCTTCCTTCTTAAGGTGTCCCTTTCACATTGGATTGTTCTCCCAGGTTACAAAAGAAAGGTTAATGGCTATGGAGGTTGGTGGGCGTGCCGGATTTCACCCAGGTCCTGGAATTTGAGGAGAGGAAAAAATGGCATGCCCTGAAATGTGTAGCCTCCCAGAATTAAAACTGCTCAGTTTTGCAATCTGGTGGCCTAGGAGCCTGGGACTAGAACTCCTAAAAAGAGAGTTTACCCTATGTTAGGGGAGGGGGAGAGAATAATACAATTCTGTGAAATACTCACCTGTAGAATTGGTATTATACGCATACAGCACGTCCTGCTCCATCTAATAATACTTACACGTGGGTCATCCTCTGCCAGAGGGCGCTGTTCACTGCAGACATGCAAAAACAGGCTCCTCCCGGCCCTTCATATACCCAGGGACCTCCCACAAATCCCCAGTATTGAAAAGCAGTGAGAAAAGAAGCCGGGAGAAACCAACCACCAACTGGTAACAATAGTAATGATAACAATCACCATACAGGGGATCCAGAAAAATGTAAAACCAGGGTGGGGTGGAGCAGGACGTGCTGTATGCGTATAATACCTATTCTACAGGTGAGTATCTCACAGAATTGTATTATTCTAAGCATACAGTACGTTCTGCTCCAATATAATACTTACACGTGGGACATCCAATTGCAGTGTCCATAAAGTAGGGTGGGATCCCCAACAAAAAAGGCACAGCAGACAGTAAAGGCGCTGTCACCTGCAAAACTTGCTACCAAGTATGACATGAGCAAAGGCTCTAACGTCAATCCCATAACAAAACCTTTGAAAAGGTATGAACAGAAACAAGCAGCGGTCTAGCAACTTATTCAACAAAAACCTGGTGCCGAAGGGCCAAAGGTACCCAAACACCAATAGAACGGAATAAAAAGAGAGAGGGAGATTCTTCCCCCTTAAAGGAATAGGTCAGTGCAACGGCCTAACCAGCCCAAAAGCAATAGAAGCCTTGGTAATACTGAGAATTCTCCCCAACGGGGAAATGAAAACTGGTCTCCCGCCAGACAGGCGGAGATACTGACCCCTTCAGTAACAAGGATCCGCAAGAAGCCGAAACCTTTACTCAGGACCAGGAAGGCAAAACCTCCAAGTAAGATCAGTCCAACAGGCGCATAGGCCCTGGAAGCAAACGAGATCAGGCGCATACATATGGAGGCGCCCGCAGACCCCAAAGGGCATCAGTCCCCCTAAGGGACAATAACCAGGAAAAGTGCAACACCTGTTGAGGGAATGTAGACCCCTTACTTCATCATTACAAAGAATAAGACCCATAGGCAGACTAAAAGGACTCAATAACGATCATAAAACACCACCTTGGACAAAAAGGGTCCGGCGCAAGGCGGAATACCACCACATCATGGTGTGTGTGTGTGTGTGTGTGTGTGTGTATATATATATATTGAGCGAGGGCTAAGTAATCAGAGCCACCTTCTCAGGCACACGTCTGACTGAAGCAACAGCCCCCGGAGGGGCGACTTCAACTACAAGACAGCTCAGACAGCATCCAGAATAAGTCCCAAGGGAACAATCCGCAGGGCACAGAATGAAAAATTGATCCCAACAGGGACCATAGAACTACTTGGGAGATGCCCTTTAGCAATCCCCAAGAGAACTCCTAACAAGGAAGACTGAACCAGACTTCTACAGGAAGGCAGACAGGACAGAACCTGAACCTTCAGAGTACCTAGATGGGGAGCCAACCCCAACCTATGCTGTAACAACTCTAGAACCCTGGGAACCGAGAACGTCCAACAGGGGAGAGACCAAGACTCATGCCAATCAATATGGGCATCCCATAACTCACAATAGACGGAGGAAGAGGAAGCCAAGGAAGCTTGCTCCTAGCCCCCCAGATACCAAGTCACCCAGAAGATAAGCCCGTCTCCAAGGGGTGAATGAATCAGCTGTCAAGCCCCAGACTAGATTCTGTAGATTGGAACGACATAAGAAGGAGCCTGACAAAGGCAGGACCGCACTCCTGAGAGAGCGTACAGGTCCGCTGACCTCAGCAGAAGCATCTGCGAACCACAGTTCACTAGGCCACCCAGGGGCCATCAATCTCACGGGTCTCTTTATCAGCACGACCGTGCGCAGAACCCCACATAGCAGGGTGAATGAAGAGAAGACATATAAAATAGAAAGTCTATACATAAATTTACTAAGCCCCCAAGACCAGAGTCAGAATATTCTGGGACAGCAAAAAAACAAGGGCAGGATCCCTGTGATATAAGCGAGACCCAACAGAGCCACCCTAGTTGGCTCTCAGAGGGACACCAGGATAGCATAACCTGCCACTGAAAAGACATCCATTGGAGCGAATACCACTGAGGAGCAGGGGACGTAGACCCCCACCCAGATCAGGATCAGGAACCTTCCAGGAGAATCATCCTGCTTCAAGCTCCAGACCAATAATAAACCAGGCCATTGTCTTCCAACAGGCCACGAGTCCCCAAATAGACAGGTCCTAAAAAGGAGAAGTCCAGCAGTATAGAGGCAACTGAAGGCTCATTGTTTTAACAACGCCAGTAGGTAAGATGGACCCTACCTAGGAACCACGGGGGGTTTTGGAAGAAATCCCCCCCCCCCCCCCCGCCAACCTGCGAGACTAGGCACCCAAGGTGACCATTCACAGGAAGATGCAAGCCAAGAAGGGGGTGCCCCCTGACAGGGTCCTTGAACATAACCAGTTAAAAAGGAACCACCGTACCAAGGGGGAATGAGCACAGACCTAGCTCCAGGGGTGCTGGAACCCCATGTAGGATCAATAACCTACCGAAGAGCCCAAGGGCTTGGTATATAAGGGAAATCATCTGATACGCCACCAACGGGCCCACCAGCTGCAATCCTGCCTGGTGAAAGTAAGGTGTCAGCCAAGAGGGACAGAGCCCCTGTGACCAGGAGTCCACTTATTGCCAAGGAAGAAGGCTCAAGCCTGAACCAAATCCAAGGAATGGAGATAGCGAATAATGGACCCTGAGGGATTGAGGTGACTGAGCACCCATCCAAATAACTCCCAGAGGACACCGCCGGCCGACTAACCCACTCGGCCGGACGTAGAGATTGGGGAGTAAGGAAAGACGACTCGGTAGGTCGTAGTGCGGACGCCCCACAGGCATGTTCGAGACATCACCCCCATCCGCGCCATGGCGAGCCAAAAAACAAGGCCCCAATCCACAGGGTTGGTCCTGCAACCCTGACTAGTAACGGTCTTGGTGTCCAGAAGACAGAGGGGGAACTAAAAGGGTCCAGAACTCCACAGGGGGCCAGAAGCCCCCCTTGCACAAGGCGCCTGTGTCCCAAGACAGAGATATCATTCAGGGACTACCTGTGTAGCCTGAGTGTAGAAATGCCAAGCCTACCATAGGCCAGCCTGGCCCAGACTGCCTCATCATTTTGAGGGAAGGGGAAGGTCAATATAGAGGCCATAGCCCCATTTTGTTAAGGGCAACCAGTAAGTAAGCCCAGACTCTGTAGGCCTAGTACGGCCTGCACCAATTCCTGAGGGGAAAACAGGGGCTAGAAGCACCCCGACAACCTCTGAGAGGAACCGCCCAGCAAATGCTATCCTGTGTCCAGGGAAACTACCTCCTGGAACCACCAGAAGGAGAAGATACACTCCTAGATAGGAGTCAGGTGCTGTGGCAGTCCCCTCGCCCAGAAGGGCGAGGGCGTCCCTTCATGCTTGGGAAGTCTTGGCAGATTTGGACTTAGTCCTGCCAGAGGGCCCAGGGCGTTGCCTGCCCACCCCGTGGTGGAAATCCACACCGAAAAGTTGGAAGCACACCTCAGGTTCGCGTTTGACACTAACGTAGGGAGGGGGAGGGGTGTCCCTGCCCCGAGGAGGCCGGGACGGCCTTCTGCGTAGGGGTGCCTTACCCTTTTTTCCAAAAAGGTCCAAACGGGCCCCAAATAGACGCCGTCCTCTGAAGGGGAGGCCAGTGAGAGCCTTTTTCGTATAATCGTCAGCACCCCACTGTCGCAGCCAGACCAGGCGGCGAATAGCTACCACAAGGGCAGAGGTTCTAGCACACATCTTAATGGTGTCATCCAGCGCTGAGAGGATAAACCTCACAAACACATCACAATCTGAGAGCGCATTAAATACCCCCCAGGGGAGGTCCTCAGGTCGGTGGTCAAGTACTTTTCTAATGAGAGTCCTGGCGGCCACCGCAGTGATGGCCGCGGCACAGACCGGGCGCAGAGCCGTCCCTGCACACGAAAAGGTGTGGGAAGCCAGTCTGTCAATGCGCCGGTCTTCAGCATCCCGAAGGGTACGGTAATAAGGAGCCGTCATGAAGGGGGGAGGGTTAGTAACCCCTATAATCGGTGCATCCACCACGGGAGGTGCTGACCAAAAGTTAACCACATCAGGAGGGAAAGGGTACTTCCAATCCCAGACCCCTGGGACCCCTTTAAGTTTACAAGGCTATTCCCATTCTTGGGATATAAGATTCTGGAAATGCTCCTGTTCCAGGAATTCCAAGCGCGGCGGCGCTGTGTGGAAACTCTCCTTCTTAGGCTTGGAAGCCTCTCCAGGAGGGGAGATAGACAAAACCTCAAAGATCTTAATAAGTAGTTCATCTGTGTCACACAGGTACCCAAGAACCGGGCCCAGAATCATCACGGCTCCAGGGCATCTCATCCGAGGAGCCCGAATCAGAGAATAGCTCACCTTCATCAGAAGGATCAAGGTCCTGCATAGCAGCGGATTCATCAGTATCATTAGGAACCGGTGAACCAGGAGGTGTCAGGGACCGCTTCTTTCCAGGGCCCAAGCGCTCCGCCAAACTAGACAGCACCTGCTCAGCCGTAATCTGCCTGCGTGGCACGACTTGCTGGTCATCCCCGCTCGAGTGAGACTCATCAGGAGTGAGATTTAGGCCACTGGCAAACCTGATTGCAGGGTCAGTGCCTGTTCAGCACACGGTCCGCAGACCCATGCTCTGTCAGCATCAGCATGGGGCTGACCACACACTGTACACAGCCGGTCTTGTCCCCGAGGGACCCCGGGTACATAATTCTGAGATGCCTCCATATGGTGATTATCTGAGCAGTATGCCTGCAGGGATTTACGCAATAGGCAACCCTGGATGCCCCAAGACCCGCTAGGAATGTGAGAGAATTTTTTATGTGAACCCGCTATAATATATGTCAGGCCGGGAGAAGCCACCGAAATCTTGGTGTCTGAAAGACATAAAGGGGATAAGAGGGGGGTGTCAGTGCCATGCGCAGCCGAATAAAAAATCATAGGAACAAAAACCGCCCCGGAGGGCACTTACATGACCAAGGGAGGAGGCGGATCGCAACCACGCGCGAAGACCGTCAAAATGGCGCCAAGCGAACCTCGAGGGGCGGGCCTGATCTGGCTGTGACGCGGGGCGCGTCATGCCGAGTCTCCGCCTCCCCCAAAGAGCGCGAAGCTCTAACCAGCGCAACGTGAATGACAGTAGTGGATAGGACACACATACATAATGTAATTAAGGAGATTGCTTGAAAGGACACACACGCGCGCAACCAGAAGGTTTATGTGGAGCAAGGAGCGCGGCACTGACACCCAAGTTTAAATAAAAGATCAACTGCCATAAACGTGTTACATTACACTGGGACCGCCACACACATACCCTCCCCTTTCTTTTCCCCCGAGCTACAGGAGGAAGCGAGGGAGAAGCGGACCTGCAACCAGGGATTATCGCTATGAGGGGCACGGGCAACAATGCGGGAGGGGCATCTAATGGAGGCCTAAACCGCCTACCCTATGGTGTGGGATTGCGGTGGAGCATAGCTCCGTGAGCACACGAGGTGCAGCCTACCTTCACCCAACCAGCGCAGCCCAGGCTGGGAGGCACATCTTTATCGAAGAGGACGGGTGGAAATAGTCCCGCAGGCTGTGATAGCCCCGCTCGCCTGCGAGAGAGTGATACTTCATGTCTTCGCAGTCAGCACTGCAGAGAAATCTGGGGATTTGTGGGAGGTCCCTGGGTATATGAAGGGCCGGGAGGAGCCTGTTTTTGCATGTCTGCAGTGAACAGCGCCCTCTGGCGGAGGATTACCCACGTGTAAGTATTATATTGGAGCAGGACGTGCTGTATGCTTAGAATATAGCAATGGCTAAAGTTTTGTATCACTGGTAGGTTTTGGTTGGCTTTAAGGTCTACGGTGATCAGTGCTTATACCTGCAAAGGTAAGACACATCCCCTTGAGGTCATTGCTAATTAGGGTGGTTGGGTTCTCTTAGCCCTACAGGTTTGCAAAGCAGCCACTCCTTCATTCATTTGTGACCTAAGCTAAATGTCCTTGTATTGGCTGAAACATTTTACAGATGGCAATTTGCGCCTGTCTTTTTAAGAGTCTGTAGCATATTTAAACAAACCAAAACTGCTGTGATGCAACCCCCATCATCACAAGTGTAATAATTGGTTGGCTGTGGGATTAATAAAGAAAAGTGGATTTTGTGGCTTTCATTACAGAATTGCTAAAACTGTTTTGTTAGTGCCACCACTTGCTAACAGTGAAGGTACTGTCTATTGCAGGGGGAGCGTTCAGCAGTCATATGACTTGATGGTAAGTACATCATCCTATTTTGCTCTAGCAAATGTGAAGAGAAGACAGAATCTTGTATTCAGCAACCGCTTTATTTCTGAACGCATACATGCTCCCCTAATACACACATTAGAGCCCGACTCCAGCCAAAACCATATTGTGGACAAAGTATTAAAACCAAGGTGAGTCTATCAGGGCAAATGGCTTTTTGTCCCTTGTCTCTAGTATTCAAAGCAAAAAAAGCTTTGGCTTGAAATGAACACCACATGACTCTTATAGAGCACAAATAAACACACTTAGTGGGTGTAATTTTTGGTGGCAAAAATGTGTGTGAAATAAACATTTTTATAGAATAGATGAAAAGGGGTGTAGCAGCTGGTGGTGCAGACAGGGGCACTTGTTGATGGCTTTTGGAAGTTTCTTTGCAACACTAATAAGCAGAAAATGAACTGAAACATTTATATGCCACACCTCTATTTTAATGGCTTGAGAATAAATGGTTAAAAGGGCTACACATAGGACTGAATCGTCAGACACAGGTTTCAATGGAGTTTTGACCCAACCCTCGAAGAGGGTACAGCCAGGTGCACAGCCAGCAATGTGCACCTACACCCTCCCTTACAGCTCTATGCTAGGGAGGGACTTAACTAACATCCCCTACTCCTTCACCATCATCAGTGCGCCCTGCATCACAGGAGGCAGTAATACCTGCACATGTAGGTGGCAGTGGCATCTCCCTCACTAGATGGGTTTCACTGGTGTGCACAGCTATTTCCTGCCCCCCATTATAAAGTGTCCCATGCCAGAATTTGATTTATTAAGGATTCACTAGGTATCCCATATTGGTACGCCCTGGGGAAATTGTTAAAAAGGTCATTTAAGCCATTTTCTTTTCTTTTCACACAGTTTTAGTCTTTACAATTGGGTAAAATCCTAATGCCAGGAGAGGCATAAAAACTTATAGGTGAGACAATTACTTCCTGTCTGCTCTGACTAAACAGAATGTCCATCTAAAAACCACAGATGTCATACATACACTTATATACATAAACATATATTACGCTCCTGTCTGCTGATCTAGTCAGAGATGAAGTGTGGGGGCTAATGACACCTACTTTTGCTTTATAAACTCTGGGAACCTGATCAGAGTTTTAAGTAGAGTTTTTTCTTTTCAATTAAAAGTTTTCCATAAGTTTTTGAACACCTCATGGTATAGTTCTGGTCTGGGAAGGGCTTTCTGCATATGCAAGGATTAAAATGTCATACAACCACAGTGCTAAGATCGCCAATCCTTGGTTGGCAGGGCTGACCCACCAAGCCTGGCTCTTTATTTACTTCTTATTACAGAAGCAGAGGTGGTGCACAGTGAGGGTAGCAGGGGATGCTGCAGCATTGAGTGAGTGGTGCACCTCCCAGCATTCCCTGCTGCCTTCATGCCCACAGATCTTCACAGCAAGTAAGCCAGGGCCAAGCAGGCACTGTGGGATCCAAGACGGAGGCAATTCCATGGGGGGGTTCTCACAGGCATCCCAAACTAATTCCTAAGGGTCTTGTGTATAATAATGTTTTGGTCCACATTAAGACAGGCCCTCTTCACTTGCTAAATTATACCCTCTTTCTGAGGAGGTTAAGCCTTAGTGACTAAGCTCCAGAGTGTGTGCACTCAAAGCACACATGGGTTTACTGCAGATAAAATATTTCCGTTGTGTGCGCGAGCATAAACTGGCCATATGGACATAAAAAAAGAATACCTGAAATAGACATTGTAAAGGGAGGAAATGAGATATAACTCAACCCAAAGAACTCTAGGATTTTTGTAATGCAAGGTGAACATACCATATGCAAATAGCATAGTCTGTCACTTACACTCAATCATACTTAAAAAGAGTAACTAAACTCAAGTCACCCAGCACATACTAATTCCTCCTTTCTTAGTATGACTGCCAATCAGCATTGTCAACCATTCAAGTTTGATGAGCAAACCCACCAGGAAAAATAGGGGTACGTACTGGCTAACTTTATTTCCCTCTTCAGAGGCACTTCTTCGCTCCTGGCCAGTCCACTGCTCAGAAACCTCCCGGCTTACTTGTATGATGCCCCCGCCCCTTACATCAGTCACAATGACTCTGTATGCTCCCATACTGGTTGACAGTAGGTTCCAAAGCTAGAGCTGGGAGTCGCAGAGGCCTGCCAGCCCTATTTGACCACATTTGGGGACTAAGCAGCAGCAGGGCAATAAAGAAAGCGCATTTTGTAACACACTCCATACACCAACCCTTCCTTCTGTTCTAAGCCCAAATAAAGCTATAACAACTCAATTTGGGGTAGAGGGGCAGGGGGCAATCAGCATGAAACCTTAAGCTGGGACCTTGAGTGACAGGTCAGTCACCCGTTCCCCTGCAGCATTGTGACTGTACTGGTCTGTCAAGTCTATGGCTGATCTAGTATTTTCATTTTCTTATATTAGGTGTGTTTTATGGACGCGGTTCTCACTACCTGCAATCTGTTGCTATTGGCAACTGTACAGCATAATCTACAAGAAGAGAGAAGTGATCCCTGTACACACAGAACTACTGCTACTATGGCCACTGCTGAGGTGAGGGAGCTCAGTGAACCTTACACATGGCCAGCAGCAGTGTTCTGTGTGTGCAGGACTCACTGCTCTCTTATGCAGATCTTGGTGTGCAGTTGCCAACAGCAACATATTACTAATAGTGAAAACTGCTTCCATAAAACAGAACGTCATTTTGGCAAAAAAAATGCTGTTGAATGTAGACTCTCTCTTTGAGGTGTGTAGATATTTTTTTTTTAATTAGCTGGCTCCTGTTTGGGGCATCAGTCATTTTCCTCATCAAACATGAAATCATTGGAGAATTCCACACTGGCCAGCCAGAAAGGGTCTGCTGGATATGCTGCGTTAGCAGTCATCACCTGCGCTCATCCGTAGGTACAGGAAGCCCCCCCCCCCCCCCCCGAGGTGCCATGATTGCCGGGTTTCCTCTATATCCCCCTTCCAGCCATGCCTCCATTTTCTTCGCAACTCGCACCATATATCCATCAAGCATCGGAAGTGGGATGAGCCAGACATAACCTTGCTGGAGGACTGCTCAGCTGTTGCCGGACGAAAACCAGGAACAGGATTCCAACATGTCTGGAGAGCCACGCAGGGAGCGCGGCGAACGCCAAACCTTGATGGTACAGTCATCGCTGGCACTGAGTAGCAGCTCCTGATTGACAGGACTGAATGCCACCGAGTTCACCACATCTTCATGTGCCAGCCTGGCCACACAGACATTGTAATGGCGATCCCAGATGTAGGCACAATGATCCTCCGCTCCACTGCACAAAACAAAGCACAGCCATTGGTTGGTTATCATAAACCAATACTGAGAGGAAACAAAAAGTTTTAAATGTGACTTATCAGGTGTATATTCTTGCCCACCAAAAATACAATTCTGTGAAATACTCACCTGTAGAATTGGTATTATACACATACCTGCTCCTGCTCCAATATAATACTTACACGTGGGTAATCCTCCGCCAGAGGGCGCTGTTCACTGCAGACATGCAAAAACAGGCTCCTCCCGGCCCTTCATATACCCAGGGACCTCCCACAAATCTCCAGTATTGAAAAGCAGTGAGAAAAGAAGCCGGGAGAATCCAACCACCAACTGGTAACAATAGTAATGATAACAATCACCATACAGGGGATCCAGAAAATGTAAAACCAGGGTGGGGTGGAGCAGGACGTGCTGTATGCGTATAATACCAATTCTACAGGTGAGTATTTCACAGAATTGTATTATTCTAAGTATACAGTACGTCCTGCTCCAATATAATACTTACACATGGGACATCCAATAGCAGTGTCCATAAAGTAGGGTGGGATCCCCAACAAAAAAGGCACAGCAGACAGTAAAGGCGCTGTCACCTGCAAACTTGCTACCAAGTACGACATGAGCAAAGGCTCTAACGTCAATCTCATAACAAAACCTTTGAAAAGGTATGAACAGAAAACAAGCAAACCTGTTTAACAGAAAACCTGGTGCTGAAGGGCCAAGGTACCCAAACACCAATATAACGGAATAAAATGAGAGAGGGAGATTCTTCCCCCTTAAAGGAGTAGGCCAGTGTAACGGCATAACCAACTCAAAGGCAAGAGAAGCCGCGGTAAAAACTTAGAACTCTCCCCAACGGGGAATTGAAAACTGGTCTCCCTTCAGACAGGCGGGGATACTGACCCCTTCACTAACAAGGATCAGCAAGAAGCCGAAACCTTTACTCAGAACCAGGAAGGCAATCATCCAAGTAACATCAGTCCAAAGGGCGCATTGGCCCTGGAAGCAAACGAGATCAGACGCATACATATGGAGGTGCCCGTAGACCCCAAAGGGCAAATTTCAACACCTGTTGAGGGAATGTAGACCCCTTACTTCAGCATTACTAAGAATAAGGCCCATAGGCAGACTAAAAGGAATTAAATAATGATCATAAGACACCACCTTGGGCAAAAGGGTCCGGCGTAAGGCGGAATACCACCACATCATGGTGTGTGTATATAATTATAATATATATATATATATATATATATATATATATATATATATTGAACGAGGGCTAAGTAATCAGAGCCACCTTCTCAGGCACACGTCTGACTGAAGCAACAGCCCCCAGAGGGGCGACTTGAACTACAAAACAGCTCAGACAGCATCCAGAATAAGTCCCAAGGGAACAATCCGCAGGGCAAACAGAATGAAAATTGAACCCAACAGGGGCCATAGAACTACTTGGGAGATGCCCCTGAGCAATCCCCAAGAGAACTCCTAACAAGGAAGAATGAACCAGACTTCTACAGGAAGACGAGACAGGACAGAACCTGAACCTTCAGAGTACCTAGATGGGGAGCCAACCCCAACCTATGCTGTAACAACTCTAGAACCCTGGGAACCAAGACGTCCAACAGGGGAGAGACCAAGACTCATGCCAATCAATATGGGTACACCATAACCCACAATAGACGGAAGAAGAAGAAGCCAAGGAAGCTTGCTCCTAGCCCCCGTAGACCAAGTCACCCAGAAGATAAACCCGTCTCCAAAGGGGTGAATGAATCAGCTGTCAAGCCCTCAGACTAGAGTCTGTAGATTGGGACGACATAAGAAGGAGCCTGACAAGTGCAGAACAGCACTCCTGAGAGAGCGTACAGGTCCGCTGACCTCAGCAGAAGCATCTGCGAACCACAGTTCACTAGGCCACCCAGGGGCCATTAATCTCACCGGTCTCTTTATCAGCAGGACTGTGCGCAAAACCCCACATAGCAGGGTGAATGAAGAGAAGACATATAAATAGAAAGTCTATACATAAATTTACTAAGCCCCCATGACCAGAGTCAGAATATTCTGGGGCAGTAAAAACAAGGGCAGAGCCCCTGTGATATTAGCGAGACCCAACAGAGCCACCCTAGTTTGCTCTCAGAGGGGCACCAGGATAGCATAACCTGCCACTGAAAGACATCCATTGGAGCGAACACCACTGAGAAGCAGGGGACGTAGACCCCCACCCAGATCAGGATCAGGAACCTTCCAGGAGAATCATCCTGCTTCAAGCTCCAGACCAATAATAAAACAGGCCATTGTCTTCCAACAGGCCAAGAGTCCCCAAATAGACAGGTCCTGAAGAGGAGAAGTCCAGCAGTATAGAGTCAACTGAAGGCTCATTGTTTTAACAAAGCCGGTAGGTAAGATGGACCCTCTAAGGGACCCTACCTAGGAACCTTGTTGCTCTTGTTGCTGTCTCTGTAAGTGGCTGCTTGGAAGTGGTGAGTTAAAGCAGGAGTTAAAAGAAGAAGTTACAAGCAGAAGTTCGGAAGCTGTAAGTATCTGCCTTTGATTTCATATTGTTATTTTAAGTGTTGTAAATTCTACACTTGGTGTTCCCACAAATTCATACAATGGGTTCCATGCCTAACAATGCTGTTCAGTGTACATCTTGTGCTATGTATGCACTTCTTGATCAATCGGTCGATGGTGGATATATATGCCCCGGATGTCTGCGAATCTCTGATTTGGAAGCCGTGATTCACGATCTAAATAAGCGATTGGCAACACTGAGAGAAATTGTTATCATGCAAAAGAGTCTGGATCTCACTGATCTGGCACTACATGGCTCAGGGTCAGGGGAGGGTGGTAGTATGGGGGGAGAGGAAAAGCAGGAAAATGAGGCAGCTAGCTGGATAACAGTTAGAAGGCGGGGTAGGGGTAAAAGTTATAGGGAGGCTAGCCCTGAACAGGCACCTCCAAACAAGTTTGCCCGGTTGGCAGATGAGGAGGATGTTAGCTCAGGAATGGCAGAGCTGCAGCAAGACACATCTGTCGGCTCCAGTAAGGAAGGGAGGGGAAATGGGAGAACAGGGCAGGCAAGACAGGTGCTGGTAGTGGGTGACTCTATTATTAGGGGAACAGACAGGGCAATCTGTCACAAAGACCGGGATTGCCGAACAGTGTGTTGCCTTCCTGGGGCAAGAGTACGGCATGTAGCGGAGCGGGCTGACAGATTGTTGGGAGGGGCTGGCGTGAACCCAGCGGTCATGGTGCATATTGGCACTAATGACATAGGAAGAAGTAGGTGGAAGGTCCTAAAAAATGATTTCAGGGACTTAGGCCGTAAGCTTAAGGCAAGGACCTCAACTGTAGTATTCTCAGAAATACTACCAGTACCAAGAGCCACACCAGAGAGGCAGCGGGAGATTAGAGATGTAAACAGGTGGCTCAAAAATTGGAGTAAAAAGGAGGGGTTTGGGTTCTTAGAGAACTGGGCCGACTTCACAGTGGGCTACAGGTTCTTTGGCAGGGATGGGTTGCACCTCAATGGGGAGGGTGCATCTGTTCTGGGGGAGAGGATGGCTAAAAGGTTAGAGGAGTGTTTAAACTGAGCATTGGGGGGGAGGGTAAAAGCAGTTACAAAGGGGAAGTTAGGAAAGAAAGTGACAGTGGGTGCATGAAACTGGGGGTGGAGAGGGGGGAGGGGTTAGCACATCTAGCAGGAATAAGGGCAATATACAAAATTATCAAAATTCTCATAAGCATTTGAAATGCATGCTTACAAATGCTAGAAGTTTGACTAATAAAATGGATGAACTAGAACTGATAATAACAGAAGAACAATATGATATTGTGGGGGTAACAGAGACCTGGCTGGATGAAAGCTATGACTGGGCAGTAAATTTACAGGGATACTGTGTGTTTAGGAGGGACCGTAACAAACGCAAAGGGGGTGGAGTCTGCTTAATTGTAAAATCCTCTCTACAGCCTGCTCTGCGGGAGGATATATGTGAGGGGAATGACCATGTGGAGTCGGTATGGGTAGAAATACATGGAGGGAGAAACAAAAATAAAATACTGATGGGGGTTTGCTATAAACCTCCAGATATATCCGAATCCATAGAAAATATGATGCTAAGGCAAATAGATATAGCCGCTAAAATAAATGAGGTAGTGATTATGGGGGACTTCAACTACCCAGATATAGACTGGGATGCGGAAACATGTGTTTCGCAGAAAAGTAATAGTTTTTTATCTAAAACAAAAGATGGCTACCTTTCCCAACAAGTACAAGCTCCAACAAGGGGGAAAGCCATATTGGACCTAATACTAACCAATGTACCAGACAAAGTAATAAAGGTACAGGTTGGGGGACACCTTGGAAGCAGTGATCATAATATCATTAATTTCCAATTAGCAGTCACTAGGGTGCCTTATCAAGGAGTCACAAAAACGAGGGACTTCAAAAAGGCAAAGTTTGACCAACTTAGAGATGCCCTACACTGCATTGACTGGGAAAATGCCCTTAAAGTGGACCAACACCCAGGGGGGATCGGCCCGGAAATCTATAAGATTCCCGGACCGATCAGATCCCTCCCCGCGGGGCATCCGAAATCGGGATGTCCCGCGGGGAGGAACCCCCCAGGAGGCCCACAATCCTCACCTTACCGGCGATCCAACGGCGCATGCGCGAGACGCGGCCGCGTCTCTCGCTTCCCTCTAGCAGGGTGCGCTCCCGCACCGGCTGTTTTGTGAATGGCCGGCGCAGGAGCGCTCCCTGTTAGAGGGAAGCGAGAGACGCAGCCAATGACAGCGCTCTGGTATGCGCGTCCAAGCGGCTTTGGACGCGCATACCAGAGCTGCTCTGAGCGCTGTCATTGGCCGGACGAGGTCACGTGGGAGCGGGGAGAGGTGAGTTTTTGCGGCGATCGGGGGGGTTTCAGACAGCGGGGCACCCCCGATCGGGGTGCCCCACCTAAGTGGACCAACACCCAGGATAGTCAAAATCCTGGGTGTTGGTCCACTTTAAGAACAAAAGCATGGACGCTAAATGGGATACTTTCAAAGGAATACTTAATTTTCAGTGTGACAGATATATACCTTACAGGAATAAAACTATTAGACACACATGTAAACCGATGTGGCTAAATAAAAAGGTTAAGGGGGCAATAAACAACAAAAAAAAGGCATTTAAACGTTTAAAGCAGGAAGGGACAGCGGAAGCGTTAAAAAACTATAAAGAAGAAAATAAACAATGTAAACAACAGATAAGGGCAGCTAAGCTGGAGACAGAAAGACTGGTCGCGAAAGAGAGTAAAACTAACCCCAAATTATTCTTTAGCTACATAAACCGTAAAAGGTACAAACCTGAGGGTGTGGGCCCCCTGAAAAGCAAGGAGGGGACCCCTATAGAGGGAAATGAGGAGAAAGCTAATTTGCTTAACAACTTCTTTGCTTCTATATTCACAAAAGAATTTGACATGCCGAGTGAAATGCAGGGGAATAACCGAAACCCTCCATTAAATGTCACTGGTCTAACCAAGGAAGAAGTCCGGCACCGTCTCAAGCAGATGAAAATCGATAAATCACCGGGACCAGATGACATACATCCACGTGTTTTAAGGGAGTTATGTACAGTAATAGACAAGCCGTTATTTCTAATATTTGTGGATTCCATAACTACAGGGTTTGTTCCGATGGATTGGCGCTTGGCAAATGTGGTGCCAATATTCAAAAAGGGATCTAGGGGGGAACCTGGGAACTACAGACCGGTAAGCTTAACATCTGTGGTGGGCAAGCTGTTTGAAGGTTTCTTAAGGGACACTATCCTGGAGCACCTTGGGGAAAATGAACTTATTACTCCATATCATGGATTTATGAGGAATCGCTCCTGCCAGACAAACCTGATCAGCTTTTATGAGGAGGTAAGTTCAAGATTGGATCAGGGGGAGTCATTGGATATCATATATCTTGACTTTTCTAAAGCATTTGATACTGTGCCACATAAAAGGCTGGTACAAAAGATGAGAATGCTTGGACTGGGGGAAAACGTGTGCAGATGGGTGGGAAATTGGCTTAGTGATCGGAAGCAGAGGGTGGTTATCAATGGTACACACTCAGATTGGGTCACTGTTACTAGTGGAGTACCACAAGGGTCAGTTCTGGGACCAATTCTCTTCAATATATATATAAATGACATTGGGTATGGATTAAACAGTAAAGTCTCAATCTTTGCAGATGATACTAAGCTGAGTAAAGTAATTAAAACAAAGGAGGACAACAGGCAACTACAAACAGATTTAGATAAATTGGAAGCATGGGCAGTTAAATGGCAAATGAAGTTTAACACAGATAAATGTAAGGTTATGCACATGGGAAGGAGAAATCTGTGTCATGATTACACACTAAATAAAGAAACACTTGGTAAAACAACAATGGAAAAGGACCTAGGGGTTTTAGTTGACAATAAGCTCAACTGTAGTAATCAATGCCAGGCAGCTGCTGCCAAGGCAAACAGGATCATGGGGTGCATCAGGAGGGGCATAGGTGCTCATGACCAGAACATCATTTTACCCCTGTACAAGTCACTGGTCAGACCCCATATGGAATACTGTGTACAGTTCTGGGCACCTGTGCTTAAAAAGGACATATCAGAACTGGAGCGCGTTCAAAGATGGGCAACAAAGTTAATAAAAGGAGTGCGGGGGCTAGAGTACCCGGAAAGATTGTCCAAGTTTTTTTTTTTTTTTTATATATTCTTTATTTATGCATGTTCAAGACAGGATACAAACATATAGAAGATACATAAAAAGACAGCATTGTAATGTAACCAACAAGAATGGTACAGCATGTTGAAAAAAAAAAAAGAGAAAATAAAAAGGAATTATCAAGTAAACTTCCTAGTGGTCCATCTTCTTTAACCATTTCGGCGCCCGGCCTAGCTCCCAAGACGCCCATCCCAAGGGTCCGGGGCCCATATTCGTCCCACTGGCTCGTAGCAGACAGTCCAACAGCACTGTACCCAGAAGAGAACCAGCAAACAGGGAAAAGAAGGAAAGAGAAAAAAGAAAAGGGAAAGCAGAAGTAGGGTAATATCGGTGTCCCTTGTTCGTGCTACTACTGATTTCGTTCGACTAGCCCCTTATATTCTGTTGAAAATGTGAATGCGTCCCAGCCCATCCATCTGAGGCGGTGCGCCTCCGATGTTTCGTTGCGCTCAGCAATGATGCCCTCAAATCGCTCCATCTCCGAGACTTTGTTAAGCCAGAGCAGGATACTAGGTGGATCAGATTTCTTCCACTGCACGGGAATGCACGCCCTAGCCGCATTGATTAATTGCCCAATTATGGACCTCCGGTATCCTTTGGCGGGCATCTCCGAGTGGTGGAGAAGGAAGAAGGCCGGCCCCCCCGGGACCTCCTCGCCCAGCACCCTCTCCATTGTTTCCTTGACCGTAGACCAGAAATCGCGCACCCCCGGGCAAGACCAAAAGATGTGTAGGAGATCCCCCCTCTCCTGCCCACATCTCCAGCAGAGAGGTGACACCTCTGGGAACCATCTGTGAAGGGAGGCGGGAACTCTATACCACCCGGTTAGAATTTTATAGTTGCACTCTTTGTACCTAGTGCATCTCGCCGTTTCATGAGCCAGCCTAGCTATTTTAGTCCATTGTTTTGGGGTAAAGGGAATGTCCAAGGCATCTCCCCACTTGGAGACGAAAGGCGGTGCCTCTGTGTTTTCCGGACTGGTCAGCATCTTATAAGTGGAAGAGAGTATATGTCTTACGGGGCCCTGCTCTTCACATAGCCTCTCAAATGTGGTGAGCCCTCTACCTTCCCGGAGCTCCCGTTTGAGAGTTGAGAGAAAGTGTCTCAACTGAATGCCCTGCCAGGTACTCCATCTTGGCAAGCCCCGTGTATCTGCCAGATTCTCCAGTGACTCCCACGTTCCCTGACTCTGGAAATGACAGACTCTGCCCACCCCTCCCCCCAGCCATCTCTCCACCACCCGACCCGAGACCCCGGGCGGGAATGCCGGGTTGCCCAGGATCGGGTACATCGGGGAGAAAACCGGAGAGATGCCGCTGTGCGACCTACATCTCTGAAAGATTTTGATGGTAGCCCCGATCGTCGGGTGTCGTGCCACAGGCCCCGTGTGCTGCTTGGGCAACCAAGGCAGGAATTGTAACGGGAGGGGAGTGTTGCTCTGTTCGATCTGTACCCACTGTTTATCCTGCGCGTGTCTGCACCAGTCTATTATCCGGCACAAGTGCGCGGCAGAGTGGTACAGACGCGGGTCCGGAAGACCTATCCCTCCCCTCTCTCTTGATCTGCTCAGAATACTCTTCCCAACCCTGGGATTCTTCCCCAGCCATATAAATCTACCAAATAAGGCCCCCATTCTCTGCAGGAAGGCACCGGGGACCTCCACCGGGAGCGCCTGTATCAAGTATAGCAGACGCGGCAGTAGATTCATTTTTAGGGCATTACACCTCCCAAACCACGACAGCCTTTTGTGGGCCCAGGTCTCCGTGTCCTTGGTGAAGCTCCGCAACAGCGGGGGGAAATTAAGTGGGAAGATCGTGTCCAGCGACCTGCCTATCCTTGTGCCCAAGTATGTGATGTAGTCACTTGCCCACCTAAAGGAGAAGGCGTTCTGGAGAGCAACCTCCCTACCTCTTTGTAGATTAATATTCAGGGCCTCTGATTTCTGTAGGTTGATTTTATAATTCGAGACTTCCTTGTATGCATCTAATTCTCGCATTAAGTTTGGGAGAGTGACCTCAGGACACGACACAAAAAAGATCAGATCATCCGCATATGCCCCCACTTTATAGTGACCCGAGGGCAGGGCTATACCCTGGATGTTGGGGTTAGCTCTTACCCTACAGAGAAAGGGTTCCAGGGTCAGGATAAAGATGAGCGGCGAGAGGGGGCAGCCCTGTCTCGTCCCATTCCCAATACTGAAAGGCTCCGAGAGTAATCCATTGACTCTCACCACTGCTGAAGGGCACTGGTAGAGGCTAGTTATCCAGGACAGCATTCCTGGCCCGAGACCCACATGTCTCAGGACCCTTTTCATGTAGTCCCACTGGACCCTGTCGAAGGCCTTTTCAGCATCAGTGGCAAGGAGGATCGCAGGGATCTCTCTTTTGTGAATCAGGTCTATGAGGTTCAAGACTTTAATCGTGTTGTCCCTTGCCTCTCTATAAGGCATAAAGCCCACCTGATCCAAGTGGATAACGTGATGTAGGTGGGGGGACAGTCGGGTGGCCAATACTTTAGCGAAAAGCTTTATATCTGTGTTGAGCAGTGAGATAGGCCTGTAGCTGGAGGTCTGTGTTGGATCTTTACCCTCTTTCGGTATGACGGAGACCTGGGCCCGGAGGCTGTCGCATGGAAGGGACGCCCCTGCAGGGATAGAGTTTAGCGCCTTAAGGAGGTGTGGTGACAAGATCTCCGCGAAGGTCTTATAGTAGAGCAACGGAAGCCCGTCGGGCCCTGGAGTTTTCCCGTTCGCTGAGTTCTTGATAGCCCCCGCCAGCTCCTCCGCAGATATAGGGACCTCCATCTGTTCAATCAATTCTCTCGGTAGTCTAGGAAGGCCTGACTGGGCGATGTACTCGTCTATCTTTTCTAGGTTATCACCCCGTGCGTGGGCAGGAATGTTATATAGCACCTCGTAGTATTTTTTAAAGACCTCCGCGATTTCCCCGTCCCTATGGACTATCTTCCCCCCCTGATCCGAGATTTTAGAGATATACGCTCTTGCCCTTTCCCCCCTCAGAGCCGAGGCCAGGAGTCTCCCGCATTTATCACCAGACTCATAAAAGACACTCCGGCTCTTGATGAGTTGGATTTTGATCCTGTCGCTATAGATCTTCCGGAGTCGGTCTCTGAGGGCGGAAAGTGCGGCTATTTGCGCCCCCGCTAGTGACTGCTTGTGTACTGCCTCCAGCCTCTTAATTTCCTCCAGCAGATCCGCAATCTGTTTAACTCTCTCCCTCTTGACCCTAGCTCCTTCCCGGATCAGCGCCCCCCGAATAACGCATTTATGGGCCTCCCACAGGACCGGAGCGCCTATGTCCGGAGAGTCATTCTCCTGGAAGTAGTGTCGTAGGACCTGCTTCATCTCTTCCCTAATCTGGGGTTCCTGAATTAGGGACTTGTTTAGCGTCCACGACCACGCCCGTGGTACCCGTTCCTGTGGGGCCAATTGGATGCTGACTGGGGCGTGATCTGAGATAGTAATACTGCCTATCGAAGCAGAGGAGACCCGGGGGAGAGAGTGGTGCTGAACCAGGAACAGGTCGATCCTGGAGTACATATTATGCGGGGGGGAGTAGAACGTATAGTCCCTGGAGTCAGGATTTAGGATCCGCCAGGGGTCCACCAACTGGTGGGCATGAAGTAGTTTCCTAACCCTTTTCAGTTTGGCGTAGGACATATAGGAGTGTCCCTTGGAGGTGTCTATCAAGGGCTCCAGGGCAAAATTAAAATCACCTCCAATGATCATCTTTCCCTCTGCAAAGTCGGTGAGCCTCCCCAGGACCTCCTCCAAGAATGTGATCTGGCCCGAGTTCGGGAGATATAAGCTTACCAAAGTAAAGAGCTCCGATCGGATCCTCCCTTTAACAAACAACCACCTCCCCTCTCCACCACCCAGAGAACCCACCTCCTCCCAAGACACCGACCGAGAGATGAGTATACTCACTCCACGAGATCGTGAGTCTGGCGAGAGGCTATGGTAAGACATCGGAAATGCCCTATTACGGAGGGTCGGCGGGTTTGACGATTTGAAGTGCGTCTCCTGCAAAAAGGCCACACCTGCTTTCAGCGCTCTGAGGTTGTTCAATATCATGGACCTCTTCTCAGGGGTGTTGAGCCCTTTTACATTGAACGAAACCAAATTAGTCTCACCCATGGCAACAGTCGGTAAGGAGCTCGAGTATAGCGCCAAGAGTAGATGGGGGGGGGGTCAGGCGTGTCAAGGACAGGGAGAAAGCGCAAGCACACACCTGTGTTCAGCAACAGTTAGGGTCCCCACCACTTTCGGATCTCTATGTCAAGGGGGGTTGAGCAGGGACAGGAAAGACTCACAGGGGAGAAGAGAGAGGAGAAGCAAAGAAAAGGAAACGTAGCAGAGAAACTAAAGAGAGTATACAAGCACCTCTGGTAGAGCCCTCAGACAGGCCCCCAACTAACAGTCAAGTTCCCCCAAGTGCCCCACCAGAGGAGAACTAAAGTGCGATTTTACGCTAAGTCTTAACTCCACCCAATGGGGTGAAGATTGACCCCGGCCTAACTGGGGGAACTGTGTCAAGCACCGGACTCAGAGGCGGCGCCCCCTCCGTCCCCAGGGCAACTTTCAGCATTTGAGCGAGAGCGAGAAATCAATAAGCTTCAACTTCAACTGCAGGAAAGAAGAAACAACAGGCAAAACAGCTAAACACGGTTTAACAAAATTAACAGCAGAGGGAACCAAGTCTCTCTCTCGGAGCCGAAGGGTTCCGGCTAGGTCCCCCCCCGAGCGCCAGCAGGGAAACCACCAGGTCCACAGCTGGGGAGGCACAAAGGTGCAGGAAGGTACCCTCGTTTAGGTCTGGCATTGGATAGCCGCCAGCCCGCTGTCCCCAACCGGCACCCAGGGGGAGCCCAGCATCAGACCCCCGAGCGTCTCCGCTCCATCATCGACAGGTGAAACAGACTTACTACTCCAAAGACTGGTAATGCCAGAGTTTTCAGTGTCACATCTCTCTGTCCATTGGACCGGGACGTCTCTCCGAGCGCCTCCCCTCACGTCTCCCGCCCCTCATCTCGGGCCTTCTAGTGCGGGGACGTCTCTGGGGTAGGCCATCTCGACTTAGCGGAGGCAGCTCCACCGGCAGCGAGAGCCAGTTGGGGACCGGGATGGGGTCACAGCCCAAAAAGGCAAAGAGGCCCTCAAGATCTTGATAGGTTCTGAGCATGTAGGTATCTCTCTCCTTGACCACAATTAGGTGGAACGGGTAGCCCCAGCGGTATGATGCTCCCTTGCTTCTGATCAGCTCCAGGGCAGGTTTTAATGACTTCCTCATTTGCAGGGTGCGTCTCGAGAGGTCTGGTAAGATAGTGATCCTTGCCCCGTCAAAGTTCAGCGGGCCATGTTGCCAAGCCTTGCGTGCTATTTCCTCTTTGACGTTGTAGAAATGAACCCTACACACAATGTCCCTCGGAAACGCTGGATCAGGGTTGCGTGGGCCCAGGGCTCTGTGTGCCCTGTCTATTTCAATTGGGGTGTCCACATTTCTTTCCAAGAGCGTGTTAAAGATTGTGGTTATGATACGTCTCACGTCCTCCCCTGCAGTAGCTTCCGGGATGCCCCTCAGGCGAAGGTTGTTCCTTCTGTGCCTGTTCTCCAGGTCATCATGTTGTAGCTGGAGTTGTAGGATTTGCCGGCTCTGGTCTTCCACTTGCGCTGCCAGGGCTGCGACCGCTGCTTCGCTGGACGACTGATTGGAGGTGATCCTGGAGTCAAGCGTTTGGATTTGTTCCCGCACTTCTGCGATCTCTTTTTTATAAGCTGATTCATAACGGGCGATTAGCGCCTCGAAATCCGCTCTGGATGGGATGGCTTTCAGGAACGACAGGGTTTCCATATGTATATTTTCGGCGCCCGGGTCTAGCCCAGGCCCGGCTCCTTCCCGGCGGGTCGGCAGCGGGGTGGAAGAGTCCTCCGGGGGTGGTAGGGCAATTGAGGTGGCCCGAAGGAGGGACCCCCCCAAGGGCGAGACAGACGGTCGCGAGGTTCCTGCCAGTGGGGGCTGGTCTGCAAGTCTCTCATCATCTTTCTGCGGTAGCCATGGTGGGCGGTCAGAGTGTGGGGTAGACAGCCACGTTAAGTCATCGGGTGGGATCTGCGAAGTGCTCAGTTCCATGAGGCCAGAGTCTCCCCCATCCGCCTGTTGACCAAGTTGGCGGGGGGGAAGGTGCAATTCGTCACCTCTTGGAGTCCAAATGCGGGGCCCCGTTTCCCCCACAGGGGGACCCCTGCCCCCAGGACCGGCCGCCCTCGGGGTAAAGGCGTAGCGTGCCAGCCTGGATGCGGTGCTGCAGTGTGGGTCACAGGTTTCCACGCCCTCTCCTTCTGCTCCCACCCAGAGAGCCGCCTCATCCTCCACTTGGTCACTTCCAGGGCATCTCCCCTTCCCTGGGTTGTCCCCAGTTAGGGCATCCGTCTGTCTCCCCTCCTCCTTTCCACCCCCGCTTTGAGTTCCCGGGCTCTGCGCAGGCGTGCTGTCCAGCCTTTTATCCTTATGGCCCCCACTGTAGAGATGCGCCATTTTGTGACTGCAGGTATGTCCCCTCGGCGGTTCATCGCCCGCTCTCCTTGGTGCCTGCATTGCTGGAGGGGCCGTGATGCTGGGCTCCCCCGCCCTCTCTGCGGCCACAGGGGGCCGCCACCCCGCTCGTTGACTAGGGGGAGTTACCTCAGGCGCTCCGCGGCCGGGCGCCATTTTGCCGCCTTCCTCCGCCGCTCTCTCTGGCAACCTCCCTGTCTCGCAGGCGGTCTCCTCCGTACCTGACGCCGCCGGCCGGTCTGCCTCTGTTCTCCGCGGCTCCCGCAGCCGCTCCAACGACCCTTCGCTGCCGCCGCACGCTGCAGATGGTGCCGCCCGACCTGCCATCGCGGTCCCCGCCGGCTCACCGACCCGCCATCCCGCGGATCCTCCCTCCTCTTCGCCGCTCCAGGTACGCTCTTCTCTCCTCCTTTTCTCCTTCTTTCTCTGCTTCTTTCCTGTCATCTTTCTTCTGTTTTTCTCACTCCTTCGCTGTGTGTGTCACTCTTAAAGCCCGTAGGGGATCGGAGCAAGCGAAGCTCACGTCCTCCTCATCAGCGCGCCAGGCCACGCCCGCCAGATTGTCCAAGTTAGGTTTATTTAGTCTAGAAAAAAAGACGATTGAGGGGTGATCTAATAACTATGTATAAATATATTCGGGGTCAATACAAGGATCTGTCCCACAATCTATTTATACCCCGGAGTGTAACCATAACCCGGGGGCATCCACTAAGGTTAGAGGAAAGGTGCTTTCTCCACCGACATAGGAGGGGATTCTTCTCTGTAAGAGCAGTGAGACTATGGAACTCGCTGCCAGAGGAGGTAGTAATGATGGATACAGTAAAAATGTTCAAAAGTGGCCTTGATGCCTTCCTGGCATGTAATAACATTTCCGGCTATGGCTACTAGACCACTGGAAGGAGTTAAACAGGCTGAACTGGATGGACTAAAGTCTTTATTCAGCCTTACATACTATGTTACTATGTAACCACGGGGGGTTTTGGAAGAAATCCCCCCCCCCCTCCCCCGCCAACCTGCGCGACTTGGTACCCAAGGTGACCAATTCACAGGAAGATGCAAGCAAAGAAGAGGGTGCTCCCTGACAGGGTCCTTGAATATAACCAGCTCAGGAGGAACCACCGTACCAAGGGGGAATGAGCACAGACTTAGCTCCTGGGGTGCTGGAACCCCATGTAGGATCAATAACCTACTGTGCCGAAGAGCCCAAAGGCTCTGTATATAAGGGACATCATCTGATACGCCACCAACGGGCCCACCAGCTGCAATCCTGCCTGGTGAAAGTAAGATGTCAGCAAAGGGGGGCAGAGCCCCCGTAACCAGGAGTCCACTTGTTGCCAAGGAAGAAGGCTCAAGCCTGAACCGAATCCAAGGAATGGAGATAGCGGATAAGGGACCATGAGGGATTGAGGTGACTGAGCACCCATCCAGTAACTCCCAGGGGACACCGCCGGCCGACTAACCCACTCGGCCTGACGTAGAGATTGGGGAGTAAGGAAGGACAACCCGGTAGGTCCTAGTACGGACGCCCCACAGGCATGTCCGAGACATCACCCCCATCCGCGCCATGGCGAGTAGCCTGGGAGCAGAAGAGAGGCCAAAAACAAGGCCCCAATCCGCAGGGTTGGTCCTGCAACACTGACTAGTAACGGTCTTGGTGTCCAGAAAACACAGGGGGAACTAACAGGATCTAGAACGCCACAGGAGGCCAGAAGCCCCCCTTGCACAGGGCGCCTATGTCCCAACACAGAGATATCATGCAGGGACTACCTGTGAGAGTAGAAATGCCAAGCCTACCATAGGCCAGCATGGCCCAGACTGCCTCATCATTTTGAGGGAAAGAGAAAGGTTAACATAGATGCCATAGCCCCATTCTGTTAAGGGCAACCTGCAAGTAAGCCCAGACCCTGCAGGCCAAGTACGGCCTGCACCAACTCCTGAGGGGAAAATAGAGGCTAGAAGCACCCTGACAACCTCTGAGAGGGACCGCCCAGCAAATTCTATCCTGTGTCCAGGGGAACTACCTCCTGGAACCACCAGAAGAAGATACGCTCCCAGATAGGAGTCAGGTGCTGTGGCAGTCCCCTTACCCAGAAGGGCGAGGGCGTCCCTTCATGCTTGGGAAGTCTTGGCAGATTTGGACTTAGCCCTGCCAGAAGGCCCAGGGCGTTGCCGGCCCACTCCATGGTGGAAATCCACTCCAAAAAGTTGGAAGCACACCTCAGGTTCGTGTTTGACACTAACGTAGGGAGGGGGAGGGGTGTCCCTGCCCCGAGGAGGCCTAGACGGCCTTCTGCGTAGGGGTGCCTTACACTTTTTTCCAAAAAGGTCCAAACGGGCCCCAAATAGACGCCGTCCTCTGAAAGGAAGGCAAGTGAGAGCCTTTTTCGTATCATCGTCAGCATCCCACGGTCGCAGCAAGACCAGGCGACGAATAGCTACCACAAGGGCAGAGGTTCTAGCACACATCTTAATGGTGTCATCCAGCGCCAGGGCATCTCATCCGAGGAGCCCGAATCGGAGAATAGCTCACCTTCACCAGAAGGATCAAGGTCCTGCATAGCAGCAGATTCATCAGTATCATTAGGAACCGGAGAACCAGGAGGCGCCAGGGACCGCTTCTTTCCAGGGCCCAAGCGCTCTGCCAAACTAGACAGCACCTGCTCCGCCGTAGGCAGCTTGTGCGGCACGGTTTGCTGGTCTTTCCCGCTCGAGTGAGACTCATCAGGAGTGAGGTTTAGGTCCGGGGAGACAGGTGTATTGAAGCGAGGTGCAGCCACTGGCAAACCTGATTGCAGGGTCAGTGCCTGTTCAGCACACGGTCCGCAGACCCGTGCTCTGTCAGCATCAGCATGGGGCTGACCACACACAGCCGGTCATGTCCCAGAGGGACCCCGGGTACATAATTCTGAGATGCCTCCATATGGTGATTATCTGAGCAGTATGCCCGCAGGGATTTACGCAATAGGCAACCCTGGATGCCCCAAGACCCGCTAGGAATGTGGGAGAATTTTTTATGTGGAGCCGCTATAATATATGTCAGGCCGGGAGAAGCCACCGAAATCCTGGCGTCTTTAAGACATAAAGGGGATAAGAGGGGGGTGTCAGTGCCATGCACAGCTGAATAAAAAGTCATAGGAACAAAAAACCGCCCGGGAGGGCACTTACAAGACCAAGGGAGGAGGCGGATCGCAACCACGCGCACAAAGACCGTCAAAATGGCGCCAAGCGAACCTCGAGGGGGGGGCCTGATGTGGTCGTGACGCGGGGCGCGTCATGCCAAGTCCCCGCCTCCCCCAAAGAGCGTGAAGCTCTAACCAGCGCAAAGTCAATGGCAGCAGTGGATAGGACACACATACAGAGTATAATCAAGTAGATTGCTCTCACACTAGAGAATGATGCTGCCGCCCGGGCTGCACACTTCATGTAATGAAAGGACACACACGCGCACAACCAGACAAGTGCCTAACGTGTTAACATTACGCTGGGACCGCCACACACATACCCCCCCCCTTTCTTTTCCCCCGAGCTACGGGAGGAAGCGAGGGAGAAGCGGACCTGCAACCAGGGATTATCGCTATGAGGGGCACGGGCAACAATGCGGGAGGGGCATCTATTGGAGGCTCACCATCGGCCTAAACCGCCTACCCTATGGTGGGGGATTGCGGTGGAGCGTAGCTCCGTGAGCACACGAGGTGCTGCCTACCTTCACCCGACCAGCGCAGCCCAGGCTGGGAGGCATATCACACAGAGGAGGGGTGGAAATAGTCCCACAGGGCCTCGGGCTGTAAAGCCCCGCTCGCCTGCGAGAGAGTGATACTTCATGTCTTCGCAGTCAGCACTGCAGAGAAATCTGGGGATTTGTGGGAGGTCCCTGGGTATATGAAGGGCCGGGAGGAGCCTGTTTTTGCATGTCTGCAGTGAACAGCGCCCTCTGGCGGAGGATTACCCACGTGTAAGTATTATATTGGAGCAGGACGTGCTGTATGCTTAGAATACCTATGATACAACCCAAGCCAAAGCCCTAAACCCCCTTAGCTAAAGATATACCTCTACTGCCAAATATCTCCTGCGTTGTATTCGAGCAGGGGCGCACAACCCTTTTTTGGTCTAAGGACCATATTGTATTGTTCCACTTCAAGGGGCCGCAAAAAAAAATGAAGTGGAAGAGGTAAGGTTGCCAGAGGTGAGAAGGAGGGGCAAAGGTCATTTCAGAAGCGAGATAGTAAAAGAAGCAATGACAGGGGAGGTGGGCAGAAGTGAGATGGTAAGAGAAGCAGTGGACAGAGGGGAATTGAGCGGAGGTCAGGCAGGAAGAGGTGAGCTGAGCAGAGTGAGATAGTAAAAGAAGTGATAGATAGGTAGTGGTGAGCAGAGGTAAGATGGGACAAGGCCGAAAGAGGTAGGCAGAGGTAAAATGAACACAGGTAAGGAGGAAAGAGGTGGGCAGAAGTGAGCTTGGGTGAGTCCTCTTGGGCATCTCCAGACACAGCCAGCACAAACACCACTCTAGTGCGTCACCCACCTCTACAAAGAAGTTTATCAGTGACCCACTTCCTGCTTTGGAAATTAGAGAAACACTGCTCTCTAGTGGTCAGCCACTTGCACTGCAAGGAAAGCTCTGTTCGCTAGCTCCTTAGGGGTCCTGTGGGCTGAAGGTTGTGCATCCATGTATTAGGGAGTTAACCCTGTATGGGGAGCGGAATGTGATAAACCCCATGGATTTTCTGTTGGCCAATGTGACTTGCCTGACTTCAGTGACCAAATGCCGTAGGAATTGAGACTATCTCCCCAAACTATTGCTGTAGTTGGACACACAGCAGAGAATCCCTTGCTTACCTGGCTACAAAATCATTACTGGCATCAAGGAAGATGAAGAAGCACTCATTGTTCGGGGTGTAGGCACGATGACCTCTCAGAGGCTCTCTTACTTCCCGCAGATTCCTCAGGTCAAAGACACGGAGCTCTATCTCCTCGGCTATAGGGGGTGGATACATGGGGTCAGAGATCACACAGTCCCGAGGCCAAGACCGGCTGTTGACATACAGGTACCTGCAGAGAAGACCAGTATCAGTAAAGAGTTATAGGTCAAAAGGGTTACCCAAGGGAGTAGATGTGTTACCATGATGGAGGGTGACTAATGGGCTGTAGCAAGAGGTGCACATTATGGATCCTGGAAAGAATACAAGCATGTGCCAACCTAAACAACATAAAGACCCTGCTTACCCACCTGTGGTCTGGAGACAGTGCCATGCCAATGATGTGTCCATGAATGTTAATGACGTGGTCTAGAGGATCAAAAAATTCATTAGGACGACGTTCTTCACCCAGCACTGGCCCCTCTGTCGTCATTTGATGAGGAAGGAGCCGCATGATTCCTGTAGAAACACACACAAACATCCTAATCAAGGCTTAGCCGGGTCCAGTGCTGACAGTCACCCGAGAGAACACTCCTGCCATAAAAAGTGCCCTCACAAAACTGGGATGCCTACACCTCCCCCACCCTGCTGCAGGATCACTCATCACTCACTAGCTTTAAAACCTAGCTGTCAAAAGGGGGTCCAAAATAATTTCAGGTTGAAGACCAACATGGCAGCACCCTTGGTGATAAGACATAGCACCCCTCTCCACTTGCAGTTCTGCCATCATTCACTTTTTCTCCTTTTGATTTCCCCCATTATTCTTAGTATACAGTACGTCCTGCTCCAGATAGATTACTTACACTTGGGTTATCCTCCGCCAGATGGCGCTGCACTACAGAGACATGGAAAACAGGCTCCTCCCGGCGCCTCAAATACCTGGGGACCTCCCACAAATCCCCAGATTTCTCTGCAGTGCTTACTGCGAAGATATGAAATTATCACTCTCTCGCAGGTGAGCGGGGCTATTAGCCTGCGGCCCTGTTGGACTATTCCCACCCGTCCTCGTGTGATGTGCCTCCCAGCCTGGGCTGCGCTGGTCGGGTGAAGGTAGGCAGCACCATGTGTGCTTAAGGAGCGCTGCTCCACCGCAGTCCCCCACCAAAGGGTATAGGCTGATGGTGAGCCTTTATGGGATGCCCCTCCCGCATTATTGTCCCATGCCCCGTGTAGCAGTGGGTCCTGTACAGAGGGCAGCCATCCTCCCTGCAGCCTTCGGGGGGGGAAAGAAGGGGGGGGTGAGTGAGCGTGTATCGTGATTCGTGCATACGGCGTTTGGTCATGTTTTTTGACTAGTATATGGTGTCAGCCGCCACGCTGACTTGTCTTTTTTACTATTGCAAATGCCGCCGCTGCCGCACGCGTCTTTTCCTTCATTCGGATGTTCCGCGTCGGGCGGCGGCGTTACCTCAGGCGCTTCTGCGTTCTCATTGGCTGCTTGTCTGTGGGCTTCGTGCTCTTGGGGGGGGGCGAGGCTTGGCTTGGCGCGCTCTGCGTCACGGCTCGCTCTGGCCTGCCCTTCGAGGTACTCTCGGCGCCATTTTGTCAGGTTGCGCGCGTGACGGTTCTACTTACCACGGTCCGTAAGTGCCCTCGCGGGCGTCTTTATACTCATTTTAGTGTGTTTGGTTCTGACACCCCTTCTTCCCATTGTGTCTTTCAATCCATTGGCTTCTCCCGGCCCGGTGTAATTGATAGTTGGGCCTTGTATAATTACTCCCACTTCCCTAGCGGGTCATTGGGGCATCCAGGGTTGCTTTATAGCGTCAATCCCTACTGGCATATTGTGCCTAATAATCACCATATGGAGGCATCCCAGGGGTCCCTTTGGGACAAGACCGTCTGTGTGTAGCGTGTGGGCAGCCTCATGCCGACGCTGACAAGGCGCGGGTCTGTGTACCCTGTGCTGAGCAGGTTGCAATCTGGCCTGCCAGTGGCTGCACCTCGTTTCACTTCACCTACTCCCCCAAGCTTAAATCTCACTCCTGCTGAGTTGCATACTAGTGGGGATTCTCAGCCTGATGTGTCTTCTAGACTGCCTACTGTTGAACAGATTATTGCGAGGTCTTTAGCGCGTAAGGCCCTGGTAAGAAGCGGCACTTGACGCCTAATGTTACCGTTTTCCCTATGGGAACTGAGGAGTTTATGAATCTGTGTGGCTATACCCCGTCTGATGATGGGGAGCTCTTTTCTGATTCAGGCTCATCTGATGAGAGACCAAGGGGTCATGACGATTCAGGCTCCGACCTCTGGGCCCCGGATGACACTGACAGATTATTTACCCAGATATTTGAGATTCTGTCTCTCTCCCTGTTGAGGCTCCCAGGCAAAGAGGGGAGCTTTTCCATACAGCAAAATCACGTTTGGAATTTCCAGAGCAGGCACATTTCCATAACCTTGTGCTCAAGGAATGGGAGCGCCCCAGTAAACTTCCCAGAGTCCCCCCCCCCCCCCCCCGAGGTGGATGCCCCGATCCTAGGGCTAACACCTCTGTCATGCATTCCCCTGATTCTACTACCCTGCGGGATGCTGAAGACCGGGCATTGACCAGCTGGCCTCCCACGCCTTTGCATGTGCGGGGACGGCGCTGCGCCCAGTCTGTGCCTCTGCTATTACTGCTGTGGCCACTAGAACCCTTATCAGAAATATGCTTGATAGTGCCCCTGATGATTTCCCTTGTGAGGTGTTTAATGCACTCTCCAGTTGTGATGTTTTTGTAAATTTTGTCCTCTCAGCATTGGATGACACCATCAGAATGTGTGCCAGAACCTCTGCCCTTGTGGTGGCTATACGCCGCTCGGTTTGGCTGCGCCAGTGGGCTGCTGACAACGCTGCCAAGAAGGCCCTCACTGGGTTTCCCTTTAAAGGGCTGCATCTGTTTGGAGACCGCCTGGACCTTTTTGCTAAGGGAGGCAGGTTACCCCAGCGCAGGCGGCAATCTCGGCCCTTTCGGGGTCAGGGTTCCTTCTCCTCCCCTTACCGTGGTGCCAGACAGGGGAGGGGGGTTTCCTTTCCTGGGGCCCGGGGAGATTTCTGGGGTGGGGCAGAGGACGTGGACGTCCTGGCTCCTCCTGGGGTCCCAAAGCAAAATCCTCTCCCAAGCCCCCTCAGGCATGATGGGGCGCCCTCACCCATCCGGGTGGGGGGATGGCTGCAGCACTTCGCTCACGTCTGGAGGCTTCATGTCTCAGACCGGTGGATTCAGGAGGTAGTGTCCTCCGCTTACAAGTTGGAGTTTGCTGCCGATCCCCCTCCAAGATTCATCAGATCCCGGATTCCTTAGGACCCTGGGTCAGCTCAGGAGCTAGTGCAAGCAGTGCAAGGCCTCCTGGAGCTGGGGGTCATCTGCCAGGTCCCTTTAAGAGAAAAAGGCAAGGGCTTTTATTCCAACCTATTCACAGTACCAAAAAAAGATGGTTCTGTCAGGTTCATCCTGGATTCTCAACTAATTTGTCAGGGGCAGGTGCTTTCGCATGGAGACTCTGCGCTCTGCCATCAGTTCCCTGCGCCAAGGGGATATCATGGCTTCTGTGGACTTCAAAGATGCTTACCTTAATATTCCTGTGTTCCCAGGTCATCAAAGGTTCCTCAGGTTCGCTCTGATGGATCAACACTACCAATTTGTGGCCTTGCCCTTCGGCCTCACTTCAGCTCCCAGGGTGTTCACCAAGGTGCTGGCTGGCGTGATGTCTCTGCTCAGATGTCAGGGCGTCCGCGTGCTTCCCTATCTGGACGACATCCTCAACACTTCCCAGTCTCTACATCAGGCAGAGTTGGATACTCAGCTGGTGGTGTCCACTCTGGAGTCATTTGGATGGGTGATCAACCACCCCAAGTCCTCACTGTCCCCTTCCTTGGTAACTCCATTCCTAGGAATGAATCTGGATACAGTTCAGGCAAGGATCTTCCTTCCTCAGCAGAAGGTGGACAATCTGATTGCACAGGCTTAGTCCCTCCTAGCTTGTCCCCATCCCTCCATCAGGCAGGGGATGCAGCTGGTGGGCCAGATGCTTTGAAGCGGTCCCTTATGCTCAGTTCCACTTGAGGCCTCTGCAACTTCACCTATTGTATGGGACAAGGACCCAGCGTCCCTGGACAGGGTCTGTGTGCTCTCCCCACTGGTCAGGGGGTCCCTCTTGTGGTGGATGGACTCAAGGAACCTGTTGGGGGGCGGATCCTTTCTTGCCCCTTCCTGGGAGACGGTCACCACGGATGCCGGTCTGTCAGGTTGGGGGGGTTTCTGGAAGTCCCTGCGGGTTTCTGGAAGTTCCAGGGGAGGTGGGGCCCTCAGGAGGCCCACACACCTATCAATGTCTTGGAGCTGCGAGCGATCAGGTTAGTTCTGGTTCGCTTGACTACTCATCTTCAGGGCCTGCCTGTTCAGGTCCGCTCGGACAACCAGACGGCAGTTGCCTACATCAATCATCAGGGAGGGACCCGGAGCAAGGGGGCCCTCCAGGAAGCGTCTCTGATCCTGATTTGGGCGGAGGCCAATGTCCCCTACATTTCAGCTGTGTACATCCCGGGGGTGGAAAATCACCTGGCAGACTCTCTGAGCAGGGGGACCTCTCGCCAGGGAGAATGGTCCCTATGCAGCAGGGTGTTTCAATCTCTGGGTCACCTTTGGGGCCAACCAGATGTGGATCTGTTTGCGTCCCGCCACAATCACAAGCTTCCAGCTTTTGTCGCTCTGTCCAGGGATCCTCTGGCCCTGACCTCGGATGCGCTAGCAATGTCATGGAAGGACTTTCAGTTCCTGTATGTCTTCCCCCCAATTCCCCTGCTGGGCAGGGTTCTGCGCAAGATTGCTCTGGAAGGGGTTCCAGCAATTCTGGTGGCCCCCAGGTGGCCAAGAAGAGTGTGGTTCGCAGACGTGGTACAAATGGCAGTAGACCAGTACATCATGCCAGGGGCGCCAGATCTGCTCACTCAGGGCCCCTTACGCCATCCCAATTTACAAACTCTGGCTTGGATGGCCTGGCTGCTGAAACCTCCATCTTGATGGAGAAAGGCTTGTCTGCCTCGTTGGTTGATACCATGGTGAAGGCTAGGAAGAAAACCTCTTCTTCCATCTATTATAGGGTATGGCGTACCTACATTGACTGGTGTGAGTCTAGGTCTCTTCCCTGTCGGGTGTTTTCAGTTCCCAGGGTTCTGGAGTTTTTACAGCATGGGTTGGAGTCGGGACTCCAACTCAGTACTCTGAAGGGTCAGGTTTTCTGCCCTGGCTATTTTCTTTCAGAAGTCTTTTGCTCAGCATTCTTTGGTTGAGACCTTCTTCCAGGGGGTTATTCAGGTGCGTCCCCCACGTAAACCTATGGTCCCTGTTGGGATTTGAACTTGGTTTTGTCTGCTTTGCAGGGTGCTTCCTTTGATCCTATACAGGATGCTGCTCTGGCTGTGCCTACCCTCAAGGTTGTCTTTCTGGTGGCCATTACTTCTGTCAGGCATGTGTCTGAGTTGGCAGCTCTGTCTATTCAGCCCCCATACTATGAGAGACACCAGGATAAGGTGGTGTTCCGCTTTAAGCCAGAATTTCTGCCTAAGGTGGTGTCTGCTTTTCATTTAAATCAAGATATCGTTCTTCCTTCATTGTGTCCTAATCCTAGCAACGCTAAGGAAAGGGTTCTGCATTCCTTGGATGTGGTCAGGTGTCTGACGTATTACCTGGTAGTCAGTACGTCCTTCGGGAAAACTGATGCTCTTTTAGTGGTCCCTTCTGGTCCTAGGAAGGGTTTGGCTCCTGCCACGTCTACTATTAGCAAATGGATTCGCCAGGCTGTGATTCAGGCCTATTCTGATAAGGGGAAGAATCTTCCCTTCCGCCTTACTGCTCATTCCACTCGTGCTATTGGTGCCTCTTGGGCTTTTCAGCACCAGGCTTCTGTTGAACAAGTTTGCAACTACTTGGTCTTCTGTTCATACCTTTTCAAAGTTTTACAAGGTTGATGTTAGGGCCTCAGCTGATGCTGTTTTTGGCCGCAAGGTTTGCTGTTACCTTTTTGTTGGGGATCCCACACTACTTTATGGACACTGCTATTGGATGTCCCAAGTGTAAGTAATCTATCTGGAGCAGGACGTACTGTATACTAAGAATAATACAATTCTGTGAAATACTCACCTGTAGAATTGTTATTATAAGTATACAGTACGTCCTGCTCCACCCCACCCTGGTTTTTGCATTATTCTGGATCCCCTGTATGGCGTTTGTTATCATTGTTATAGTTACCAGTTTGAGTGGTCAAATTCTCCCGGCTTCTTGTTCACTGCTTTTCAATGCTGGGGATTTGTGGGAGGTCCCGGGTATTTGAGGGGCCGGGAGGAGCCTGTTTTGCATGTCTCTGCAGTGCAGCGCCATCTGGCGGAGGATAACCCAAGTAATCTATCTGGAGCAGGACGTACTGTATACTTATAATACCAATTCTACAGGTGAGTATTTCACAGAATTGTATTTTTTCTTAAAGGAGCACTATCACGAAAAATGGCCCAATGATAAAAATCCATATAAATATGCTGGGTGGCGGTAGGAGGTCCGCTTATACACCTAGCATCAAGAAATATCCCGCTAGGCCTGTTTTTTTTTTTGTTTGTTTTTTTAGGGGAAATCAGGGGTGACACCTCTGAATTTTATTTCTACCAGGAGAATAAACCACAAGCTTGGTGGGAGTTTTATTCAGTTCAGGTGACCCCCTCCTCATTAGCCAACGTGTTTATATGGATTTTTAATATTACACACTTTTGCGATAGTGCTCCTTTACCAACGAACAGAAAAAGCTGCTACTGTGAGGAATAGGATCGATACCTATTTGATGAGGTGAGTAGGTGAGGCAGCCTGTGGTGAAGATGAGGTATTTCCTGTTCCCATCAGTGCTTGGAGGATCATTGGGGCGCCTAGTCCGGTATTTTGCATACAGTTGGGCTACCTTGGTCTCTAGCTGGTCCCTGGTCAGAGGAGGTGGAGGTGGCTGAGGGTTTTGGACGTCAAAATCAACAAAAAGCTGAAGAGCAGCTGCAATCTGAGCATCTTCTCCATCCAGGTCTCTTCCCTCTTGTTCCTCATCATTGTCCTCCTCCATGTTGTCCTGCTCTGGAAGTTGTGGAGGATTCTGAGCTGGCTCCTCAGCCTTCTCTCCCACGTCCATCAGAAGATCCGGAGAATCTGCCACCATGACCATGCGGATAGTGCTGGCGTTCAGGTTCTGGATTTTGAAGAGCCTTTTTACCACGTTGAGGTTTTCCGACTCCACATCCTGAAAGGGGGTAATGGTTAGTAGATATTTACAGGGATTATAGCGGAACTTTAGACAAGACGGGAGGGGGGGGGGGTCACAAAGAAAAAAACCCATACCTTAGCCAGCCCCCCCGCAGTTGCCGCATGTTAATAAGTAAAGCCACACCCTCCAGCTCCGTGGGCGGGAGCTTTTTAACTGAGGTGTCACATTAAGAAGGCATATGTAGACTTATAAAAGATACTTGCCTTACCTTCCCTGTGGCACAATGATCCAGGCCCTGTAGTGTACTACACACTCAAGTGATTCTGCCCCAGTTATAAGACATACGCCGCACACAGCAGTGAGGCATCACTATTTGGGAAAGCCTAAAAAGTGTTATTAAAAAGTCCCAGCCCTCCACCGGCACTGAACAAAACTTTTTTGGTCTCAGCAGTGAGCCCACGGTGCTCCTGACAATGAAGCTGCACATACTCCTGGCCACTTGAATACCTGCCAGAGATGACACACACAAAGGAAGGAGCAAACCGTGTCAAGTCTGTTTAGTCTCGCATTGCCGCCGGGAGCCCTAGGGGAACAAGGTTGGGGCCGGGACCAGGTGAGTTAGTTTTTTTTAACTTCCAACAGTAACTGCCAGAACAGAACATGAACCTTTTTCAAAGTGGAACTTCACTCTGAATAAGAGCCTTTCTTATATGTTTCCCACACCCTGTACATACAGATTGCTCACATTAAAAATCATCCTACCTGCATCTACTGCATGTTATGAGCCTTTAAACATCCAAGATGGCGGCTTATGGAAGCCGCCATCTTATCAGGCAGCCTGCAAACAGGAAGTGCCTCCTGACTGTGCTGCTCTGCATTCTGGGATTGCTGACCTTTTCCTGACCCCAGCTCTGCTCTGTCTGAGCAAAGAACAACTATAACCCACCCCCTGTACTTTATCCCATTCTCCTCTCCTCAGTAAGTGTGATGCTTCTGAGTCAAGATGGCGGCGCCCGTATCCTAAAGTCCTGAACAGAGTTGCAGCCCAGTGGGGGAAAGAATAATAAGTTAGTGACTAAAAACGTAAAATATAGTAATTTTAGATGCTGGGGAATAGTTTTTTAAGGGTTTGGGATTTTCATTAAATCACGCTGAAGGTCCGGTTTAACTAGACTTTAGGGTCACTTTAAAAGGTGTAACTTGGCTCACTTAGGACTTAAAGTCATTGTCCAGACAGATCAAAGTGTTCCCATTGTATAGGGCTACACATGGTACAATTCTACATTCCATTTCCACTTACTGTTCTTTCCCCTGTGATGGAAGTGGCAGGGCTCAGTGATGCAAGTACACGGTGAGCACTGCATTGAAGAGAGTTGAAATTGATTCTAGCCTATCACTAACAAAGGGGGCGTCGGCCTGAAATGAGCCTCAGGATTGTAATAGTAGACTGGATTGTTGGGAGGCACTGGGGGCAAAGGAAGAGGAAGAAAGAATTCCCCTTCCTTTCTGTGACCAGAAAAAACACAAAGCATGGGACTGACACTGCATCAGGTAAGCTGCCAGGCAAATGATTTTAAAGTTCGACTGGGATCATGGCAGGTCATGGATGCTACTTTGGCCCCATTTATTTATCAGAATACATTTAGGGTCTGAGGGGATTACTAGCTACACCTGGAGATTGTAAGAATCCATATGATGCCATATGTAGGTGTAGCTAGCCCTCACCTGGAAGGCTTTGTTCAGCCAGAGGACAGAGCAGGAGGTGACGCGGCCCATGTGGTGCAGGTTCCCCGAGATAAGGTGGCTGTTATTGAGCCAACAGCCAAACACATCGTACGGCTTGTTCTTGACTCGAGACAAGAGGTGAAACCCGTCTGTAATGAGAGAGCGAGCAATGTCTGAATACACTCTACCAACACATACATTAAGTCATCTAAACATCAATCTTCAAGATTAAAGCAAACCTATTAAAAATGGTGCAAACAAATAGGTTCGTAAGAGCCTGGTGTATACGACCCTGCCTATACTTCGAGTAGAGTTATATAAAAAATTAAGTTATATTAAAAATTGTCCTTTCTACAAGTTAGCAGTAGCAGACACCTACAGGGCCACGCCAACCCAGGATGGCCGTTTTCTAAATCCCCTCCCCAACCGGGGGGTTGCGGTTATATAGATAGAAAGCACTTACCAGCCTTGGAATTTAGTGGCAAAGGTCTGGCGATCTTTAGTCGCTGTGAGTCCGATTGGGTTAACCCATTTCCTGTCTCCGGATGCAGCCTGCCAGGGACCCAGGGAATCGCCAGATTCCTCTGTCCCTGACTCTTCAGTTGAGTGGGGGGCAGTGTTGGCCTCAGAACAGTTAGTCGTGTGTCTAAGGCAATGTGGAATCGTCATGGTGATTGCCGGGTCCCCTCCCTTCCCACCTCCTCCAGTACCTAGGTAGAGAGGGAATGCTGGAACCCAGGTTTCCAGCCGCCGCCATAATGCTCCAGCGAGGGTGCGTAGCTCTCGGCCATGGGAAGAGGCTTGGGAGAAGTCTGCATTGCAAAGTGTCCATGGGGAAGCTCGCTGGGCTCCTCCAGCAATTGGAACCGGGCTGCGGCATGCGCGCGCTATTCCGCTTTTTGAACCCAATCTGGGGGGGGGGGGCGGGGAGAGATCTAAGCTGCAGGGGGGGGGGGCGATTTCACCTGGCGGCACCTGATGACGTCAGTGCTAGTTGCTGCCAGAGGCCCTATCTGATACACGTGCTTAAAGGGGAAGCATTAAGCTGCTTACAGACTTAGTGTTTGTTTTTCTGGCCTCCCTCTTGTTTCCATCAGAGGGTTAGGAGACTCCGCAATTAGGGACCTCCCTGCCTTGGGGAGGAGCACTTTTAACCCACACCATACAGAATGGCGGATCAGGCAGGGAAATCCTCACAGTTCCCTGCCCCTCTATCACCTTCTATGGGAGACTTTGCTGCAGATCAGCATCCTTAGAATAACCCGATTGAACCAATTTCATATCTGTTGTCCGCTCATTCTGGAAAGAAGGGGTCCAGCTCTGCTCCTGTAAGTCCCTTTTTTATTTATGGTCATGCTCTTGCAGTTTTAAGGGCTACGGTGTTTTATTTTCATGTAGAATTTGCACCCCTAAGTCTAAACATGATGGGTTCTATCGCAATTTTGCTCCCAATTCCCCTATTACCTTCCCCATTCATATAGTTAAAGTGAACCAAAACCCAGGATTTTGACTATCTTTTCTAGACAGGTCTTGCTTCTGACAGATCACATCGGATCATCAGCGGTATCCGAACTCAACGCGTAATGTGACAAATGCAGGGAGCAGTCACCCCGAAACACTAAACCTGTCACCCCTGGATTTTATTCCTACCATAAGAGAATAAACTACAAGCTTGGCGGGAGTTTTATACAGCTCGCGTGTATAGGTGAACCCTCCTCTCATTAGGCAACGTGTTTATATGGATTTTTGATAATACACACTTTCACAATAGTGCTCCTTTAACAGCTTATGTCTCAAAAAAGACATCACAGAGGTAAGAGGGAGAAGGATGCTGATATCTACTCACCATCACACAAACCTATAAAATCTGCCATCAGCTTACCTAAACTGAAGACCGCTATCTCCCCGGCGGAGGAGTTATGGGGACCCACAAACACCCCGGACACCAATAGAAGGGTGTCGTCGTAATTGAACTGGGAGAACTGGGTGTAGCTCCAGTGGTGGGGTCTCATGTTGGTGCTGTGCAGGAGAGTGAAGGGATGCTTGGTGTTCCAGATCTACAGGAGGACAGAAACAAGATGAAGCCCTCACATTCCTGTGAAGGGTTAACGGCTATCAGAACGTGTAGTCACCTAGGCTCACCTTCACCGTACAGTCCTTCGAGCAGGAGGCGCATAGGTCCCCAGAGTGGGAGAAGCTGATGTGCAGGACCTGGTCTGTGTGTTCCCGCAATCTCTCCACCTCCACACAGGGAACGGTGTCCCGTAGGCGTTGGAACTCTTCATACCAGGACTCGGTGCCTGCAGCAGCCAGAGAAGAGAGAAGAACAGAAGCAAAATGAAGACAGACATTTATAGGACATGCAAATCTGCTGCACCCATGTACCTCCATACCACTTGTTGGAAATATTGTCCTGGAGTAAGGCTAGCATAGATTTTTATTTGTAAATGGCCACAGCAATGTTTTAAACTGGACCAGAACAGAACATAGCGCTTTTAACACAGAGAGTCGGTTTGCAACCCCCCCACCCGGGGACATCCTAATTTGGAATGCCCCGCCGTGTGAGAACCCCCCCCCCCAGTCGGCTCACCTCGCCAACAAGCCCACAGAGCATGTGTGGCCAGCAGCAGCATCACTCGCATCTTTCTCAGGCAGTCTGCGGCCACACTTGGCGTAACTGAATGGCTGATGCAGCTGCACACAGCCTAAGGTTGCAGGGGGCGCCGCGTGTGTGTGTGGCTAGGATTCCAATCAGATTCAGATGACTGGAGGAGAGCCGCATCTGTGCTTTGTGCTCATTATAATAAGGTAAGAAAAGCAGGTCACTGGCTGGGTTTCACGCAGCAGGGTACTCCTGGGGGACAGACCAAAACCCAGGACAGTGAAACAGCGGAACAAAACCTGGAATTTTACACAGCAGGGCATGCCCATTTAGGATGCACCAGGGGAAAGCCAGCCCTAGAATCTTTTAGATTCCAAGTGTCCCTGTTGGGTTCTGTTCCGCTTTAAGTAGCAAATTATATATATTTATTATATACATCTCATGTTAAAATTAGGTATAACGCATCTCCCTTGAGGAAGCAGAGTGTGAAAAGTGAAATGCATCTGGCAGAGATGAATGTTTATGAGACGACGTATAAAGTTTATCTCAGTACAATAAACTCAAGATGTTATTGGATGTCACCAAGTCTATAGTGAACCAAAAAAGCTGACTCAGGACAGATCAGAAAAGTTTCAGAAATTGGCAAGTTTGAATAATTTCGACTGACCTGGGTAGCGGTGGGCTAGCCTTCCCACTTGGTAATGGCGGTAGAATAGCTTCCTCCACAGAAAGTCATCACGGGAAACGGCATACCAGCGGTGGCACACCAGCCCTGCAGAGAGCAGATCCGGAGGCTCCAGGCTCAGGAATATTTGGTAGAGGATGCTGTCTGGCAGAGAGGAGGGACCGGCAGCCTCCATTGTGTCATTCTGTCATCTGTTACCGCACCTGAAGCACAGGACATTCCTCCAATTACTCTACTGCAGACGTCTACAATGCCCTCCCCTGTGCCCGGCACAATCATTCAGCTGTCACCCCTTCTCCTGTGCCCAGTCCCATCACACGGGTATCATCCCTCCTCCTGTACCCAGTCCCATCACACGCGTGTTACCCCTTCTCCTGTGCCCAGTCCCATCACATGGGTGTCACCCCTTCTCCTGTGCCCAGTCCCATCACACGCGTGTTACCCCTTCTCCTGTGCCCAGTCCCATCACATGGGTGTCACCCCTTCTACTGTGCCCAGTCCCATCACATGGGTGTCACCCCTTCTCCTGTGCCCAGTCCCATCACATGGGTGTCACCCCTTCTCCTATGCCCGGCACAATCATTCAGCTGTCACCCCTTCTCCTGTGCCCAGTCCCATCACACGGGTATCATCCCTCCTCCTGTGCCCAGTCCCATCGCACGGGTGTCACCCCTTCTCCTGTGCCCAGTCCCATCACATGGGTGTCACCCCTTCTCCTGTGCCCAGTCCCATCACATGGGTGTCACCCCTTCTCCTGTGCCCAGTCCCATCATATGGGTGTCACCCCTTCTCCTGTGCCCAGTCCCATCACATGAGTGTCACCCCCTTCTCCTGTGCCCAGTCCCATCACACGGGTATCATCCCTCCTCCTGTACCCAGTCCCATCACACGGGTGTCACCCCTTCTCCTGTGCCCAGTCCCATCACATGGGTGTCACCCCTTCTCCTGTGCCCAGTCCCATCACATGGGTGTCACCCCTTCTCCTGTGCCCAGTCCCATCACATGGGTGTCACCCCTTCTCCTGTGCCCAGTCCCATCACATGGGTGTCACCCCTTCTCCTGTGCCCAGTCCCATCACATGGGTGTCACCCCTTCTCCTGTGCCCAGTCCCATCACATGAGTGTCACCCCCTTCTCCTGTGCCCAGTCCCATCACACGGGTATCATCCCTCCTCCTGTACCCAGTCCCATCACACGGGTGTCACCCCTTCTCCTGTGCCCAGTCCCATCACATGGGTGTCACCCCTTCTCCTGTACCCAGTCCCATCACACGGGTGTCACCCCTTCTCCTGTACCCAGTCCCATCACACGGGTGTCACCCCTTCTCCTGTGCCCAGTCCCATCACATGAGTGTCACCCCCTTCTCCTGTGCCCAGTCCCATCACACGGGTATCATCCCTCCTCCTGTACCCAGTCCCATCACACGGGTGTCACCCCTTCTCCTGTGCCCAGTCCCATCACATGGGTGTCACCCCTTCTCCTGTGCCCAGTCCCATCACATGGGTGTCACCCCTTCTCCTGTGCCCAGTCCCATCACATGGGTGTCACCCCTTCTCCTGTGCCCAGTCCCATCACATGGGTGTCACCCCTTCTCCTGTGCCCAGTCCCATCACATGGGTGTCACCCCTTCTCCTGTGCCCAGTCCCATCACATGAGTGTCACCCCCTTCTCCTGTGCCCAGTCCCATCACACGGGTATCATCCCTCCTCCTGTACCCAGTCCCATCACACGGGTGTCACCCCTTCTCCTGTGCCCAGTCCCATCACATGGGTGTCACCCCTTCTCCTGTACCCAGTCCCATCACACGGGTGTCACCCCTTCTCCTGTACCCAGTCCCATCACACGGGTGTCACCCCTTCTCCTGTGCCCAGTCCCATCACATGAGTGTCACCCCCTTCTCCTGTGCCCAGTCCCATCACACGGGTGTCACCCCTTCTCCTGTGCCCAGTCCCATCACACGGGTCTCACCCCTTCTCCTGTACCCAGTCCCATCACACGGGTGTCACCCCTTCTCCTGTGCCCAGTCCCATCACATGGGTGTCACCCCTTCTCCTGTGCCCAGTCCCATCACACGGGTGTCACCCCTTCTCCTGTACCCAGTCCCATCACACGGGTGTCACCCCTTCTCCTGTGCCCAGTCCCATCATATGGGTGTCACCCCTTCTCCTGTGCCCAGTCCCATCACATGAGTGTCACCCCCTTCTCCTGTGCCCAGTCCCATCACACGGGTATCATCCCTCCTCCTGTACCCAGTCCCATCACACGGGTATCATCCCTCCTCCTGTGCCCAGTCCCATCGCACCCGTGTCACCCCTTCTCCTGTGCCCAGTCCCATCACATGGGTGTCACCCCTTCTCCTGTGCCCAGTCCCATCACATGGGTGTCACCCCTTCTCCTGTGCCCAGTCCCATCATATGGGTGTCACCCCTTCTCCTGTGCCCAGTCCCATCACATGAGTGTCACCCCCTTCTCCTGTGCCCAGTCCCATCACACGGGTATCATCCCTCCTCCTGTACCCAGTCCCATCACACGGGTGTTACCCCTTCTCCTGTGCCCAGTCCCATCACATGGGTGTCACCCCTTCTCCTGTGCCCAGTCCCATCACATGGGTGTCACCCCTTCTCCTGTGCCCAGTCCCATCACATGGGTGTCACCCCTTCTCCTGTGCCCAGTCCCATCATATGGGTGTCACCCCTTCTCCTGTGCCCAGTCCCATCACATGAGTGTCACCCCCTTCTCCTGTGCCCAGTCCCATCACACGGGTATCATCCCTCCTCCTGTACCCAGTCCCATCACACGGGTGTCACCCCTTCTCCTGTGCCCAGTCCCATCACATGGGTGTCACCCCTTCTCCTGTGCCCAGTCCCATCACACGGGTGTCACCCCTTCTCCTGTACCCAGTCCCATCACACGGGTGTCACCCCTTCTCCTGTGCCCAGTCCCATCATATGGGTGTCACCCCTTCTCCTGTGCCCAGTCCCATCACATGAGTGTCACCCCCTTCTCCTGTGCCCAGTCCCATCACACGGGTATCATCCCTCCTCCTGTACCCAGTCCCATCACACGGGTGTCACCCCTTCTCCTGTGCCCAGTCCCATCACATGGGTGTCACCCCTTCTCCTGTACCCAGTCCCATCACACGGGTGTCACCCCTTCTCCTGTACCCAGTCCCATCACACGGGTGTCACCCCTTCTCCTGTGCCCAGTCCCATCACATGAGTGTCACCCCCTTCTCCTGTGCCCAGTCCCATCACACGGGTATCATCCCTCCTCCTGTACCCAGTCCCATCACACGGGTGTCACCCCTTCTCCTGTGCCCAGTCCCATCACATGGGTGTCACCCCTTCTCCTGTGCCCAGTCCCATCACATGGGTGTCACCCCTTCTCCTGTGCCCAGTCCCATCACATGGGTGTCACCCCTTCTCCTGTGCCCAGTCCCATCACATGGGTGTCACCCCTTCTCCTGTGCCCAGTCCCATCACATGGGTGTCACCCCTTCTCCTGTGCCCAGTCCCATCACATGAGTGTCACCCCCTTCTCCTGTGCCCAGTCCCATCACACGGGTATCATCCCTCCTCCTGTACCCAGTCCCATCACACGGGTGTCACCCCTTCTCCTGTGCCCAGTCCCATCACATGGGTGTCACCCCTTCTCCTGTACCCAGTCCCATCACACGGGTGTCACCCCTTCTCCTGTACCCAGTCCCATCACACGGGTGTCACCCCTTCTCCTGTGCCCAGTCCCATCACATGAGTGTCACCCCCTTCTCCTGTGCCCAGTCCCATCACACGGGTGTCACCCCTTCTCCTGTGCCCAGTCCCATCACACGGGTCTCACCCCTTCTCCTGTACCCAGTCCCATCACACGGGTGTCACCCCTTCTCCTGTGCCCAGTCCCATCACATGGGTGTCACCCCTTCTCCTGTGCCCAGTCCCATCACACGGGTGTCACCCCTTCTCCTGTACCCAGTCCCATCACACGGGTGTCACCCCTTCTCCTGTGCCCAGTCCCATCATATGGGTGTCACCCCTTCTCCTGTGCCCAGTCCCATCACATGAGTGTCACCCCCTTCTCCTGTGCCCAGTCCCATCACACGGGTATCATCCCTCCTCCTGTACCCAGTCCCATCACACGGGTATCATCCCTCCTCCTGTGCCCAGTCCCATCGCACCCGTGTCACCCCTTCTCCTGTGCCCAGTCCCATCACATGGGTGTCACCCCTTCTCCTGTGCCCAGTCCCATCACATGGGTGTCACCCCTTCTCCTGTGCCCAGTCCCATCATATGGGTGTCACCCCTTCTCCTGTGCCCAGTCCCATCACATGAGTGTCACCCCCTTCTCCTGTGCCCAGTCCCATCACACGGGTATCATCCCTCCTCCTGTACCCAGTCCCATCACACGGGTGTTACCCCTTCTCCTGTGCCCAGTCCCATCACATGGGTGTCACCCCTTCTCCTGTGCCCAGTCCCATCACATGGGTGTCACCCCTTCTCCTGTGCCCAGTCCCATCACATGGGTGTCACCCCTTCTCCTGTGCCCAGTCCCATCATATGGGTGTCACCCCTTCTCCTGTGCCCAGTCCCATCACATGAGTGTCACCCCCTTCTCCTGTGCCCAGTCCCATCACACGGGTATCATCCCTCCTCCTGTACCCAGTCCCATCACACGGGTGTCACCCCTTCTCCTGTGCCCAGTCCCATCACATGGGTGTCACCCCTTCTCCTGTGCCCAGTCCCATCACACGGGTGTCACCCCTTCTCCTGTACCCAGTCCCATCACACGGGTGTCACCCCTTCTCCTGTGCCCAGTCCCATCATATGGGTGTCACCCCTTCTCCTGTGCCCAGTCCCATCACACGGGTGTCACCCCTTCTCCTGTGCCCAGTCCCATCATATGGGTGTCACCCCCTTCTCCTGTGCCCAGTCCCATCACACGGGTATCATCCCTCCTCCTGTACCCAGTCCCATCACACGGGTATCATCCCTCCTCCTGTGCCCAGTCCCATCGCACCCGTGTCACCCCTTCTCCTGTGCCCAGTCCCATCACATGGGTGTCACCCCTTCTCCTGTGCCCAGTCCCATCACACGGGTATCATCCCTCCTCCTGTACCCAGTCCCATCACACGGGTGTCACCCCTTCTCCTGTGCCCAGTCCCATCACATGGGTGTCACCCCTTCTCCTGTGCCCAGTCCCATCACATGGGTGTCACCCCTTCTCCTGTGCCCAGTCCCATCACATGGGTGTCACCCCTTCTCCTGTGCCCAGTCCCATCATATGGGTGTCACCCCTTCTCCTGTGCCCAGTCCCATCACACGGGTATCATCCCTCCTCCTGTGCCCAGTCCCATCACACGGGTATCATCCCTCCTCCTGTGCCCAGTCCCATCGCACCCGTGTCACCCCTTCTCCTGTGCCCAGTCCCATCACACCCGTGTCACCCCTTCTCCTGTGCCCAGTCCCATCACACGGGTATCATCCCTCCTCCTGTACCCAGTCCCATCACACGGGTGTCACCCCTTCTCCTGTGCCCAGTCCCATCACATGGGTGTCACCCCTTCTCCTGTGCCCAGTCCCATCACATGGGTGTCACCCCTTCTCCTCTGCCCAGTCCCATCATATGGGTGTCACCCCTTCTGTGCCCAGTCCCATCACATGAGTGTCACCCCCTTCTCCTGTGCCCAGTCCCATCACACGGGTATCATCCCTCCTCCTGTACCCAGTCCCATCACACGGGTGTCACCCCTTCTCCTGTGCCCAGTCCCATCACATGGGTGTCACCCCTTCTCCTGTGCCCAGTCCCATCACACGGGTGTCACCCCTTCTCCTGTGCCCAGTCCCATCACACGGGTATCATCCCTCCTCCTGTACCCAGTCCCATCACACGGGTATCATCCCTCCTCCTGTGCCCAGTCCCATCGCACCCGTGTCACCCCTTCTCCTGTGCCCAGTCCCATCACATGGGTGTCACCCCTTCTCCTGTGCCCAGTCCCATCACACGGGTATCATCCCTCCTCCTGTACCCAGTCCCATCACACGGGTGTCACCCCTTCTCCTGTGCCCAGTCCCATCACATGGGTGTCACCCCTTCTCCTGTGCCCAGTCCCATCACATCACATGAGTGTCACCCCCTTCTCCTGTGCCCAGTCCCATCACACGGGTGTCACCCCCTTCTCCTGTGCCCAGTCCCATCACACGGGTATCATCCCTCCTCCTGTACCCAGTCCCATCACACGGGTATCATCCCTCCTCCTGTACCCAGTCCCATTACACGGGTCTCACCCCTCCTCCTGTGCCCAGTCCCATCGCACCCGTGTCACCCCTTCTCCTGTGCCCAGTCCCATCACATGGGTGTCACCCCTTCTCCTGTGCCCAGTCCCATCACACGGGTATCATCCCTCCTCCTGTACCCAGTCCCATCACACGGGTGACACCCCTTCTCCTGTGCCCAGTCCCATCACATGGGTGTCACCCCTTCTCCTGTGCCCAGTCCCATCACATGGGTGTCACCCCTTCTCCTGTGCCCAGTCCCATCATATGGGTGCCACCCCTTCTCCTGTGCCCAGTCCCATCACACGGATATCATCCCTCCTCCTGTACCCAGTCCCATCACACGGGTGTCACCCCTTCTCCTGTGCCCAGTCCCATCACATGGGTGTCACCCCTTCTCCTGTGCCCAGTCCCATCACATGGGTGTCACCCCTTCTCCTGTGCCCAGTCCCATCATATGGGTGTCACCCCTTCTCCTGTGCTCAGTCCCATCACATGAGTGTCACCCCCTTCTCCTGTGCCCAGTCCCATCACACGGGTATCATCCCTCCTCCTGTGCCCAGTCCCATCGCACCCGTGTCACCCCTTCTCCTGTGCCCAGTCCCATCACACCCGTGTCACCCCTTCTCCTGTGCCCAGTCCCATCACACGGGTATCATCCCTCCTCCTGTACCCAGTCCCATCACACGGGTGTCACCCCTTCTCCTGTGCCCAGTCCCATCACATGGGTGTCACCCCTTCTCCTGTGCCCAGTCCCATCACATGGGTGTCACCCCTTCTCCTGTGCCCAGTCCCATCACATGGGTGTCACCCCTTCTCCTGTGCCCAGTCCCATCATATGGGTGTCACCCCTTCTCCTGTGCCCAGTCCCATCACATGAGTGTCACCCCCTTCTCCTGTGCCCAGTCCCATCACACGGGTATCATCCCTCCTCCTGTACCCAGTCCCATCACACGGGTGTCACCCCTTCTCCTGTGCCCAGTCCCATCACATGGGTGTCACCCCTTCTCCTGTGCCCAGTCCCATCACACGGGTGTCACCCCTTCTCCTGTACCCAGTCCCATCACATGGGTGTCACCCCTTCTCCTGTGCCCAGTCCCATCATATGGGTGTCACCCCTTCTCCTGTGCCCAGTCCCATCACATGAGTGTCACCCCCTTCTCCTGTGCCCAGTCCCATCACACGGGTATCATCCCTCCTCCTGTACCCAGTCCCATCACACGGGTATCATCCCTCCTCCTGTGCCCAGTCCCATCGCACCCGTGTCACCCCTTCTCCTGTGCCCAGTCCCATCACACGGGTGTCAGCCCTTCTCCTGTGCCCAGTCCTATCACACGGGTGTCAGCCCTTCTCCTGTACCCAGTCCCATCACACGGGTGTCAGCCCTTCTCCTGTGCCCAGTCCCATCACACGGGTGTCAGCCCTTCTCCTGTGCCCAGTCCCATCACACGGGTGTCACCCCTTCTCCTGTGCCCAGTCCCATCACACGGGTGTCAGCCCTTCTCCTGTGCCCAGTCCCATCACACGGGTGTCACCCCTTCTCCTGTGCCCAGTCCCATCACACGGGTGTCAGCCCTTCTCCTGTACCCAGTCCCATCACACGGGTGTCAGCCCTTCTCCTGTGCCCAGTCCCATCACACGGGTGTCAGCCCTCCTCCTGTACCCAGTCCTATCACACGGGTGTCAGCCCTTCTCCTGTGCCCAGTCCCATCACACGGGTGTCAGCCCTTCTCCTGTGCCCAGTCCTATCACACGGGTCTCACCCCTTCTCCTGTGCCCAGTCCCATCACACGGGTGTCACCCCTTCTCCTGTGCCCAGTCCCATCACACGGGTGTCAGCCCTTCTCCTGTGCCCAGTCCCATCACACGGGTGTCACCCCTTCTCCTGTGCCCAGTCCCATCACACGGGTGTCAGCCCTTCTCCTGTACCCAGTCCCATCACACGGGTGTCACCCCTTCTCCTGTGCCCAGTCCCATCACACGGGTGTCACCCCTTCTCCTGTACCCAGTCCCATAACATGGGTGTCACCCCTTCTCCTGTACCCAGTCCCATTACACGGGTGTCAGCCCTTCTCCTGTGCCCAGTCCCATCACACGGGTGTCACCCCTTCTCCTGTGCCCAGTCCCATAACATGGGTGTCAGCCCTTCTCCTGTGCCCAGCCCCATTACACGGGTGTCACCCCTTCTCTTGTGCCCAGCCCCATTACACGGGTGTCACCCCTTCTCTTGTGCCCAGTGCCATTACACAGGTGTCACTCTTCTTCCTTTTCTGGCCACTGTATATCACGCAGCCCAAGCTCTTACCTCCACTTCCTCGTCAGCCCATCTATCCTCCTCCTTCTCTATGATTCCGGACTCTCCGCCCCCTATTCTATGGTCATCCGCAAGGCTGTCTATAAAAGGGGCAGACAAGACTGACAGCGTCATCTGTGTAGTAACTGTATTACCTAGCTCTGGGTGTATAGGAGGGGAGGCAGCGGCGCTCACACAGCATTCTCTATATATAACGCTTACAGCCTTCATAGCCGGTAATGGAGTTCCGCCATCTTGTGGCTATGACAGGAACAGCAGCAGGTGAAGAGCGCTTACCGAAATGCCCAAATATAGCACTGTCTTCCGCTCTTACAACAGTGCCATCTAGTGGTTAAGAGGCGGTAAAGCAGCAGGAAGAGAATTACTGTTCTCTGCGTGCTGCCATCCAGTGGCCATAGCTTGGAATAGCAGTCCAGGATTGCTGTCAAAAAGGCAGCACAGCAACACGTGATCAATGTTGTTGCCTGTCGCTGCCGTCTAGTGGCCATAGCGCAGCATTGCAGCAAGAGCCAAGAGGCGTTCAGAATGTGAATGATGACTATATATAGCGTTGCCTGCCATTGGCGAAAATTAAATGCTGCCATCTCGTGGCCAATTTGCAGTAGAGCAGCAGGATGAGTTACTGATCCAACTGATTTCCAGTGCCGCCATCCAGTGGCCGTAAGGTGGCATAGCAGCGTGGTCCAAAATGACTGCATAACAACTCTACAGGGTTCGGGGAGATAGAGAATCCCTCTTCCCCCTAAAGGCAGGAGCACCAAAAATCACAACACTGATATCAAGTACAAAAATGACATTTTATTTGGAGTAATCCAGACAACAACACTTAACAAGACTAAACACTGCGCCTCCCCTAATGCTTCCAGTGCTGATAATAATAAAGCAGCCCATGAATTACTGGGAAGCTCCCTAATATGAGGCGTAACTATCAAATATTTGTTTGTGCCGGCACAAGGAATTGCAATCTGCTCGAAAGAGGCTTCCTAGCCACAATGACTAACAATCATAAAGTGACAGTGTGTGATCAAAAATCATCCAAAAGTGCATAGAGAATCAGTAATGATATATACATGTGAATGGAATAAGGTTACAATGATTCAATTAATAAAAAACAAAAGTGACAATTAGTAAGCATACAGGATGTGCACAATACTCTACCAGTATTTAGTAAAGAAGTCTTAAAAACCTATTGGTCATGGACACCTGTAAGTGCAAAATCGCCAACATAAATAACCATATCAATCATTAAATACACAAAGAAAAAGTGTATAGAAACCAAGAGTCCACACCACGCCGTATGGAGCAGGGGATTACTGTCTGACAATAGCAGCTACTACTCATGTAGTGTAAAGGATCCCAGCCAGGGAGACCAATGGCTCAATGTTGCGGCTCTGCTATCACGTGACTCCCAGCACATTCCCCCATTCAGCAAGACAGGCTTTACTTTACTATAGTCTATGTATAGTCATGTTATTGTGTGGCTGTATAATTATATATATATATATATCTTATAATGCAAATCTTCACAATGCTGAGCCTTACAGGTCAACCATAGATCCTACCTGCATGTGCCAGAGCCTCACTGACTGGTTTTAGTGTTGGTTACCTCCTCCACCTCTTCCACCTACACCACAACATTCACCTTCACCTCCTCCACCTCTTCCACTAACACCACAACATCCACCTTCACCTCCTCCACCTCTTCCACTAACACCACAACATCCACCTTCACCTCCTCTGCCTCTTCCACTAACACCACAACATCCACCTTCACCTCCTCTGCCTCTTCCACCTACACCACAACATCCACCTTCACCTCCTCTGCCTCTTCCACCTACACCACAACATCCACCTTCACCTCCTCTGCCTCTTCCACTTACACCACCACATCCACCTTCACCTCCTCCGCCTCTTCCACCTACACTGCTACATCCACCTTCACCTCCTCTGCCTCTTCCACCTACACCACTACATCCACCTTCACCTCCTCTGCCTCTTCCACTAACACCACCACATCCACCTTCACCTCCTCTGCCTCTTCCACTAACACCACAACATCCACCTTCACCTCCTCTGCCTCTTCCACCTACACCACAACATCCACCTTCACCTCCTCTGCCTCTTCCACCTACACCACTACATCCACCTTCACCTCCTCTGCCTCTTCCACCTACACCACAACATCCACCTTCACCTCCTCCGCCTCTTCCACCTACACCACTACATCCACCTTCACCTCCTCTGCCTCTTCCACTAACACCACAACATCCACCTTCACCTCCTCTGCCTCTTCCACTAACACCACAACATCCACCTTCACCTCCTCTGCCTCTTCCACCTACACCACAACATCCACCTTCACCTCCTCTGCCTCTTCCACTAACACCACAACATCCACCTTCACCTCCTCTGCCTCTTCCACCTACACCACAACATCCACCTTCACCTCCTCTGCCTCTTCCACCTACACCACCACATCCACCTTCACCTCCTCTGCCTCTTCCACCTACACCACCACATCCACCTTCACCTCCTCTGCCTCTTCCACTTACACCACCACATCCACCTTCACCTCCTCTGCCTCTTCCACCTACACCACCACATCCACCTTCACCTCCTCTGCCTCTTCCACCTACACCACTACATCCACCTTCACCTCCTCTGCCTCTTCCACCTACACCGCTACATCCACCTTCACCTCCTCTGCCTCTTCCACTTACACCACCACATCCACCTTCACCTCCTCTGCCTCTTCCACCTACACCACAACATCCACCTTCATCTCCTCTGCCTCTTCCACTTACACCACAACATCCACCTTCACCTCCTCTGCCTCTTCCACCTACACCGCTACATCCACCTTCACCTCCTCTGCCTCTTCCACCTACACCACCACATCCACCTTCACCTCCTCTGCCTCTTCCACCTACACCACTACATCCACCTTCACCTCCTCTGCCTCTTCCACCTACACCACAACATCCACCTTCACCTCCTCCGCCTCTTCCACCTACACCACTACATCCACCTTCACCTCCTCTGCCTCTTCCACTAACACCACAACATCCACCTTCACCTCCTCTGCCTCTTCCACTAACACCACAACATCCACCTTCACCTCCTCTGCCTCTTCCACCTACACCACAACATCCACCTTCACCTCCTCTGCCTCTTCCACTAACACCACAACATCCACCTTCACCTCCTCTGCCTCTTCCACCTACACCGCTACATCCACCTTCACCTCCTCTGCCTCTTCCACCTACACCACAACATCCACCTTCACCTCCTCTGCCTCTTCCACTTACACCACCACATCCACCTTCACCTCCTCCGCCTCTTCCACCAACACCACAACATCCACCTTCATCTCCTCTGCCTCTTCCACCTACACCACAACATCCACCTTCACCTCCTCTGCCTCTTCCACCTACACCACCACATCCACCTTCACCTCCTCTGCCTCTTCCACCTACACCACAACATCCACCTTCATCTCCTCTGCCTCTTCCACCTACACCACAACATCCACCTTCACCTCCTCTGCCTCTTCCACTTACACCACCACATCCACCTTCACCTCCTCTGCCTCTTCCACCTACACCGCTACATCCACCTTCACCTCCTCTGCCTCTTCCACTTACACCACCACATCCACCTTCACCTCCTCTGCCTCTTCCACCTACACCGCTACATCCACCTTCACCTCCTCTGCCTCTTCCACCTACACCGCTACATCCACCTTCACCTCCTCTGCCTCTTCCACTTACACCACCACATCCACCTTCACCTCCTCTGCCTCTTCCACCTACACCGCTACATCCACCTTCACCTCCTCTGCCTCTTCCACTTACACCACCACATCCACCTTCACCTCCTCTGCCTCTTCCACCTACACCACCACATCCACCTTCACCTCCTCTGCCTCTTCCACCTACACCACAACATCCACCTTCACCTCCTCCGCCTCTTCCACCTACACCACTACATCCACCTTCACCTCCTCTGCCTCTTCCACTAACACCACAACATCCACCTTCACCTCCTCTGCCTCTTCCACTAACACCACAACATCCACCTTCACCTCCTCTGCCTCTTCCACCTACACCACAACATCCACCTTCACCTCCTCTGCCTCTTCCACTTACACCACCACATCCACCTTCACCTCCTCCGCCTCTTCCACCAACACCACAACATCCACCTTCATCTCCTCTGCCTCTTCCACCTACACCACCACATCCACCTTCACCTCCTCTGCCTCTTCCACCTACACCACCACATCCACCTTCACCTCCTCTGCCTCTTCCACTTACACCACAACATCCACCTTCACCTCCTCTGCCTCTTCCACCTACACCACCACATCCACCTTCACCTCCTCTGCCTCTTCCACCTACACCACAACATCCACCTTCATCTCCTCTGCCTCTTCCACCTACACCACAACATCCACCTTCACCTCCTCTGCCTCTTCCACTTACACCACCACATCCACCTTCACCTCCTCTGCCTCTTCCACCTACACCGCTACATCCACCTTCACCTCCTCTGCCTCTTCCACTTACACCACCACATCCACCTTCACCTCCTCTGCCTCTTCCACCTACACCGCTACATCCACCTTCACCTCCTCTGCCTCTTCCACCTACACCACCACATCCACCTTCACCTCCTCTGCCTCTTCCACCTACACCGCCACATCCACCTTCATCTCCTCTGCCTCTTCCACCTACACCGCTACATCCACCTTCACCTGCTCTGCCTCTTCCACCTACACCGCTACATCCACCTTCACCTCCTCTGCCTCTTCCACTTACACCACCACATCCACCTTCACCTCCTCTGCCTCTTCCACTTACACCACCACATCCACCTTCACCTCCTCTGCCTCTTCCACCTACACCGCTACATCCACCTTCACCTCCTCTGCCTCTTCCACCTACACCACCACATCCACCTTCACCTCCTCTGCCTCTTCCACCTACACCGCTACATCCACCTTCATCTCCTCTGCCTCTTCCACCTACACCACAACATCCACCTTCACCTCCTCTGCCTCTTCCACTTACACCACAACATCCACCTTCATCTCCTCTGCCTCTTCCACCTACACCACCACATCCACCTTCACCTCCTCCGCCTCTTCCACTTACACCACAACATCCACCTTCACCTCCTCTGCCTCTTCCACTTACACCACAACATCCACCTTCACCTCCTCTGCCTCTTCCACTTACACCACAACATCCACCTTCACCTCCTCTGCCTCTTCCACCTACACCACCACATCCACCTTCACCTCCTCTGCCTCTTCCACCTACACCGCTACATCCACCTTCACCTCCTCTGCCTCTTCCACCTACACCACAACATCCACCTTCACCTCCTCTGCCTCTTCCACCTACACCACAACATCCACCTTCACCTCCTCTGCCTCTTCCACCTACACCACCACATCCACCTTCACCTCCTCTGCCTCTTCCACCTACACCACCACATCCACCTTCACCTCCTCTGCCTCTTCCACCTACACCACCACATCCACCTTCATCTCCTCTGCCTCTTCCACTTACACCACTACATCCACCTTCACCTCCTCTGCCTCTTCCACTTACACCACCACATCCACCTTCACCTCCTCTGCCTCTTCCACTTACACCACCACATCCACCTTCACCTCCTCTGCCTCTTCCACTTACACCACAACATCCACCTTCACCTCCTCTGCCTCTTCCACTTACACCACCACATCCACCTTCACCTCCTCTGCCTCTTCCACCTACACCACAACATCCACCTTCACCTCCTCTGCCTCTTCCACCTACACCACCACATCCACCTTCACCTCCTCTGCCTCTTCCACTTACACCACTACATCCACCTTCACCTCCTCTGCCTCTTCCACTTACACCACCACATCCACCTTCACCTCCTCTGCCTCTTCCACTTACACCACAACATCCACCTTCATCTCCTCTGCCTCTTCCACCTACACCACCACATCCACCTTCACCTCCTCTGCCTCTTCCACTTACACCACCACATCCACCTTCACCTCCTCTGCCTCTTCCACCTACACCACCACATCCACCTTCACCTCCTCTGCCTCTTCCACTTACACCACCACATCCACCTTCACCTCCTCTGCCTCTTCCACCTACACCACCACATCCACCTTCACCTCCTCTGCCTCTTCCACTTACACCACCACATCCACCTTCACCTCCTCTGCCTCTTCCACCTACACCACCACATCCACCTTCACCTCCTCTGCCTCTTCCACCTACACCACCACATCCACCTTCATCTCCTCTGCCTCTTCCACCTACACCGCTACATCCACCTTCATCTCCTCTGCCTCTTCCACCTACACCACTACATCCACCTTCACCTCCTCTGCCTCTTCCACTTACACCACCACATCCACCTTCACCTCCTCTGCCTCTTCCACCTACACCACCACATCCACCTTCACCTCCTCTGCCTCTTCCACCTACACCACCACATCCACCTTCATCTCCTCTGCCTCTTCCACCTACACTGCTACATCCACCTTCACCTCCTCTGCCTCTTCCACTTACACCACTACATCCACCTTCATCTCCTCTGCCTCTTCCACCTACACCACCACATCCACCTTCACCTCCTCCGCCTCTTCCACCTACACCGCTACATCCACCTTCATCTCCTCTGCCTCTTCCACCTACACCACCACATCCACCTTCATCTCCTCTGCCTCTTCCACCTACACCACCACATCCACCTTCACCTCCTCCGCCTCTTCCACCTACACCGCTACATCCACCTTCATCTCCTCTGCCTCTTCCACCTACACCACCACATCCACCTTCACCTCCTCTGCCTCTTCCACCTACACCACAACATCCACCTTCATCTCCTCTGCCTCTTCCACTTACACCACCACATCCACCTTCACCTCCTCTGCCTCTTCCACCTACACCACTACATCCACCTTCACCTCCTCTGCCTCTTCCACTTACACCACCACATCCACCTTCACCTCCTCTGCCTCTTCCACTTACACCACCACATCCACCTTCACCTCCTCTGCCTCTTCCACTTACACCACCACATCCACCTTCACCTCCTCTGCCTCTTCCACCTACACCACCACATCCACCTTCACCTCCTCTGCCTCTTCCACTTACACCACCACATCCACCTTCACCTCCTCTGCCTCTTCCACCTACACCACCACATCCACCTTCACCTCCTCTGCCTCTTCCACCTACACCACCACATCCACCTTCACCTCCTCTGCCTCTTCCACTTACACCACCACATCCACCTTCACCTCCTCTGCCTCTTCCACCTACACCACCACATCCACCTTCACCTCCTCTGCCTCTTCCACTTACACCACCACATCCACCTTCATCTCCTCTGCCTCTTCCACTTACACCACCACATCCACCTTCACCTCCTCTGCCTCTTCCACTTACACCACTACATCCACCTTCACCTCCTCCGCCTCTTCCACCTACACCACCACATCCACCTTCACCTCCTCCGCCTCTTCCACCTACACCGCTACATCCACCTTCATCTCCTCTGCCTCTTCCACCTACACCACCACATCCACCTTCATCTCCTCTGCCTCTTCCACCTACACCACAACATCCACCTTCACCTCCTCTGCCTCTTCCACTTACACCACCACATCCACCTTCACCTCCTCTGCCTCTTCCACCTACACCACCACATCCACCTTCACCTCCTCTGCCTCTTCCACCTTCACCGCTACATCCACCTTCACCTGCTCTGTCTCTTCCAGCTACACCACCACATCCACCTTCACCTCCTCTGCCTCTTCCACCTACACCACCACATCCACCTTCACCTCCTCTGCCTCTTCCACCTACACCGCCACATCCACCTTCACCTCCTCTGCCTCTTCCACTTACACCACCACATCCACCTTCACCTCCTCTGCCTCTTCCACCTACACCACAACATCCACCTTCACCTCCTCTGCCTCTTCCACTTACACCACCACATCCACCTTCACCTCCTCTGCCTCTTCCACCTACACCACAACATCCACCTTCACCTCCTCTGCCTCTTCCACTTACAGCACCACATCCACCTTCACCTCCTCTGCCTCTTCCACCTACACCACAACATCCACCTTCACCTCCTCTGCCTCTTCCACTTACACCACCACATCCACCTTCACCTCCTCTGCCTCTTCCACCTACACCACAACATCCACCTTCACCTCCTCTGCCTCTTCCACTTACACCACCACATCCACCTTCACCTCCTCTGCCTCTTCCACCTACACCACAACATCCACCTTCACCTCCTCTGCCTCTTCCACCTACACCACAACATCCACCTTCACCTCCTCTGCCTCTTCCACCTACACCACAACATCCACCTTCACCTCCTCTGCCTCTTCCACCTACACCACCACATCCACCTTCACCTCCTCCCCCTGGACCTCTGACACCTATTTAAAAATTTATATTTTATTTGTTCTTAATTTATATTTATTAATTTCATTTTTATTTATGTCATTATTCAATTTCTTAGTTTTCTGTTATTATTCTGAGCACTTCCCCTTCCTCATTATGTGCAGGGCCCTCGTCCAGGTGTCACACCCAGATTGGCCCATTGTCAGCCCTCCGCCCCTTATTACCCAGCTCTACAGCCATTTTCGGGTCCCCATTGACTTTGATGGGCTTTGGGTGGAGTTTGGAACTTTTGCAGGACGTTTGGCCGTACTTCTACAGGTTCATTCCTCACTACTAGTGACACCGCACTGCACTATTGTTACACTGTGACTCCAACGTTGTTACATTATAATATTGTGCTTGTCACTATTGTTTCCTTAAAGCGGAACACAACTCACCAGTGGCTGTCTACTGGCTTTTCTCTGGGCATCCTGAATGTGTGAAACCCACAGTTTGCCTTTTCACGCCCAATGAGGGTCGCCTGCTGTGACTACGCCATTCGGCAAGTGGCTCTCATTATTTTTTTCATGCCGTTTTAGCGTGAAATGGTGAGTTTTTATGGGCGAACAGGGGGGGGGGCTTCACATTGTGGGGGAACCTAATTCAGAACATTCTGGGTTTTGTTCCGCTTTAAAGCTAACTCCCTTTTTGGTCAGGTTTTTGGTGTTCTGCATTGTTCTCCTCTCCTGAGAAGTAAAATAAACATTTGTGTTAGGCTTGTGTCTATGATTTATTTATCAGCATCTGGTTTCCATGTCTCTTATATTTCTGTGGCTCTGTCTTGGTAAAGTAGGAGCGGCTTTCTTCCCCTTTAGTAAAGCTGTCGAGGTTAGTATACTTCTAGCTACAAATCCCACAATGCTTCCACTGTAACAGGTTAGCTCATTAGTGCTTTTGGCTAAACAAAGCAGTAGTAATGACACCCCCATCTGAGAGCACTGCCAGTAACCCTTTAGCTGCTGGAACACAAGACTGTGTCTCTGAAAAGGTTGAATTAATGCAGATGGGGTTAAGTCTGTCATCTCTGCCTCAGCCAATAAGATGATTAGCAGGCCAGAGTCAGGAGGTTTCTGAAATGTACATCAGAACACCAATTTAATGTACGTTGCTAAGGTAAACACACTGTTGCTATGGAAAACTTTTCTTTTATAACAGAGAGTTGCAAACACATTTACAGATACACTTAGCACCTTGAGCACGCAATAATGGAAAGTGGAATTACCCTTTAATGTAACCTTCTGCCAGAAAGAATTCCCTGCATGTATGTACAGTATGTATATACCTGGCGACAATAAACTGATTCTGATTGGTGAACAGCATGGTAAGCCGTTTCTAACTTTGATCCCTGTGTAAAGCCCGTGTACTTAAAGTGGACTAACACCCAGGATTTTGACTATCCTGGGTTTTGGTCCACTTCAGTGGGGCACCCCAGAAAGCCCCGAAAACTCACCTCAGCCCGCTCCCACGTGACTCGCTCGTCCAATTACTGGCGACGGACAAGCGGGAGGCAGCGTTGGACAAGCAGAGCGCCTCCCGCGCGTCCCTCTTACAGGGAGCGCACCCGCGCCGGCCATTCACAAACTGCCAGCGCGGGAGCACGCCCTGCTAGAGGGGCGCGCGGGAGGCGGCGGACGCGCATGCGCCGCTGGGACGTAGAAAAGGTAGAATTTGTGGGCTTCCTGGGGGATGCCCCGTGGGGAGGGATTTGAATCTGTAACATTCCCGGTCCGATCCCCCTGGGTGTTGGTCCACTTTAAAGAGGACCAAAACCCATGATTTTGACTTTCCTGGGGTCTTTGCCCCCCAGACACCCTGATCGGGGATGCCCCGCTATGTGAAACCTCCCAGGTTGCCTGACCTCACTTACCCTTCCCCAGTCATATGGCGCATGCGCAGCCTCTCGTCCAATCAGTGCGCTTAGATCCGCTCCAGTCTCTTCGTCCACGAGCTTGTCTAATGCAAGCAGATCCTAGCGTGCTGGCTGCGCTTTAACAGGGAGCCTGCCTGCGACGGCCATTCACAAATGCTTGGTGCAGGCACCCACCCTTCCAAATGGACAATGGGGATGCGCCATTGGCGAACGAAGGTGAGTTTTCGAGCGACTCAGAGGGTTTGACACAGCGGGGCATCCCGAATCTGGGTGCCCCAGGGGGAGCGAGTATGCGTCTCATAGACTCCAGGGTGGGTTTTGGTCAACTTTAACTGATGGTACATTATGTCATAGGGGTCAATTTAGAGCCAAATGAGAAAACTCACTCCTTTTATAGTAGAGAAAACTGCCTTCGTTGTGTACCAAGGTAGACAATTAAAGTGAATGGCAGGTAAAGGAGCCTCTGAATCGGCCCCTTAGTGTTTATTATGCTGTTCATTGTCTATGAAAAGAGCAGCAGGCAATGGTGGGTTCCAGTGTTATCCACTTTTAGTAGGATCTGGAGTACTGCCAATTACTGTAACCATAGAAATAACTATTTGCATGTGAATGTAAGTGGGGCCCTCAGAGTCAGCTGAGACAATGCCCTTCCTGCATTATACAAAATGGCACCAGATCTGGCTCAGACAAAGCCACTTATTTGCATTCATTGCGCCATGTTTACCGATGGACAAACACAGGTGTCTGTAAACGTTGTGACACTGTAGGAGGATAAACCTATGAACCCAGCAGGGAATCCAAATTCCAGAGAATCCACTTTTTCCAGAGAAGCACAGAGATAATGATTACCCTACAAGCAATGCAAACAATGGCCATTGTCTACATATTCCGCCCCTGCTCTCAGGCTAAACTGACCAGAAGACCTGAGACATCCTTGAGCAATGCTGTCCCCAAAAACTCTCGTCCTCCTGCTGATCCTTGGTTACCCTGCGACATGGGCGCAGAAGGGCAAGGTGCCCGTAAGCCCTATTTCAAAAATTAAAAGTGTGGACAAATTTGACATGAAGGAGGTAAGAGCATTAACTGAGCAATTTGTTACCTGGGCCCAGGTGAGGTCAGGTGATCACTACTTACTGCAAGGATGAGGGCAACAGCCTGGTAACTTGTGACTGGCTTGCAGGAAGGGTATAACCGCAGGTTATGGGCTTCAGGGTTGGGGTTTGGCTGTATTATGCAGAGATCAGCCATTTAGATAAGCTGGTGGTGGGAGCGCGCTCAGACTAGAGGGAAGCCATGGGCTGGTTCCAGTCAGCCAATCTCAAATCTAATGGCTAGGTGAGGCTACGGCGGTGAGAAATGGGCATGGGGGTGGTTTAGAGGGGTTTGGTCTGCTTTGACAGTCTCCAGTTTTATTGTAGGTTTTGTGTGTAGAAACGTACCTGGCTGAGTTGTGGCTATAATCAGGTACCATGAGCTTTTCCACCTGTGAACAGCTCATCATGGGACCTGATTATAGCCACAACTCAGCCAGTTCATGTTCATATCATGTGGGACTTACAAGTCCATTTTAGTGTTTCCTCACTCCCTTGATGCTGGTCCATGGATTGCTATGAGATCCTTAAACTCCATTGGCTGTAATGTCAGCCAGCGATCCAGTGGCTGGCATAGAGGGAACATGAATGTTTGGTGTGGTATCGGACTAGTGGGGCCCAAATCAGGATGTGCCACCCCCCCACAATGTGGGAGTAAGATATGTTCCCCGTTTGTCTGCTTTAGGAAACGTTTTTCCATTGGTGCAAATAAATGTGACGGGCCCTGGTGTTAATATTAAATGGGGCCCTGCCATGGCTCATACAGTTTTTTGGGGCTTTTTTAACTTTTCTACAATTAGAAGTGTGAAACAGCCAATACAAATGGTGCTTCCCTGATGTACATACCACAGGGGGATCTAAGGGGCTCTAATACATTAGGTTATATATGTCACAGGAATCAATAGCAATCAAAATAGAGAAATTAGCAGGTATATAGTCTGCAACACAGCCGGAAGAATGCAGACATACAAAAGAAAAAGAGTTACAAAGATAAAGAGCGTGCCAGTGCATATATGAGCATTCAATAGTAGAAACAATTTATCCACAATATCCACAATGCATATACTACAAGAAAGTGACTAGTGCAAAAATGCATCTGTCATGGAGGGACAGTGCAAGACGAGCCATGGGGTCTCCCGGGGCAACAACCAGCCGACGCGTTGCATGTGTTTTCTTCTGCCCCATTTTGAGCTTTAATAAATGTGAAATATTTTTATCTTGATGTGGTGAGTGCAGACCTTTCTTGGTACCTTTAGGGGCACCCCCAGAGCCCCCACTTTACATTGTCTGGTTTGGCTTAATAGGTACGAGTAGGCTGAGCACCCCACATTGTCCTATTAGTGGACTGTGCTTATCCATTCCTTCAGTTATATCCCTTATGTACATGAGGCCATGTGAGCACAACTGGAGGCGCAGCAATGATGGGGCCCCCTTAAAGAGAGGTAGCTAGCCTTTCTGGCCCCCGGGGCAAAGATTTGAAATGGTGCCCCCTCACCTGTGCTCAGGCCCCCCTTTGGTGCCCCTCTGGCCTGCTGCACCAAGACACGTGCCCTGCCCTGCCCCCCTTACCTCATGGGGCCCAATGCGTTCATTACCACTGTACCCTCTGTAAATGCCCCCTGCTGGCATTATTTGCTAAAAGGCACTGAAAAATATATTTACATTTACAAACAAGAAAGCTCCTGCATTCTCCTGTAACATGGCTGCAGTGTCCTATTACATGCAGTGCAGGACTGGGAGCTAGAACTGACGCTGGGGGGCCCACTGCACACTTATATGCAAGTATTACCGGATTATTTTCAGGGCCCATCCACAGAGACAATATGCCAAACTGTATTGTATCTGTGCCACATATAAGCTATTCATAGTTCAGGTCTTAATGATGAGGGACCTTAAATGGGCCCCTTAGGCCAGGGAGCCCACTGGTGGATTCCATGCTAATACCCTCAGGCGTATCTGTACTTAAGGGAATGCATAGGTTCACCTCCAGTCCCCTGTAGGTAACTCCTTGCTGGCTCACCTTCCCAGCTATCAGCATTAGGCTTTAATTCGAGTGTATGTCTACCTTAAACCGGACCAACAGCCTGGCAGTTGGAAAAGAAAGGTAGCGGCAAATTTTGGAGCTTCCTCTCCCAGCATTTCAGCTATGCTGCTTCCTGGATTCAACTGACATAACTGACAATGCACAGTAACAGGAAGCCCAGCAGCACTTCCTGTTAGCAGGCAGCCTGCACATCATGAGCTGCCATTTTGTTTCCAAAACATATTTATAAAATGGTAAATTAATTTTTATGTGTAGCAATCTTCATTGCCCTGGGGAGGTATGAATATGAGCAATGTATGTTGTGTTGGTCTGGTTCAAGTCATTTTCCCCTGTTGGTCCGCTTTAAGACATTATAGACTGTTGGTCCGCTCTAAGACATTATAGACTGTTGGTCCGCTTTAAGACATTATAGACTGTTGGTCCGCTTTAAGACATTATAGACTGTTGGTCCGCTCTAAGACATTATAGACTGTTGGTCCGCTTTAGGACATTATAGACTGTTGGTCCGCTTTCAGACATTATAGACTGTTGGTCCGCTTTCAGACATTATAGACTGTTGGTCCGCTCTAAGACATTATAGACTGTTGGTCCGCTCTAAGACATTATAGACTGTTGGTCCGCTCTAAGACATTACAGACTGTTGGTCCGCTCTAAGACATTACAGACTGTTGGTCTGCTCTAAGACATTACAGACTGTTGGTCCGCTCTAAGACATTACAGACTGTTGGTCCGCTCTAAGACATTATAGACTGTTGGTCCGCTCTAAGACATTATAGACTGTTGGTCCGCTCTAAGACATTATAGACTGTTGGTCCGCTCTAAGACATTATAGACTGTTGGTCCGCTCTAAGACATTATAGACTGTTGGTCCGCTCTAAGACATTACAGACTGTTGGTCCGCTCTAAGACATTACAGACTGTTGGTCCGCTCTAAGACATTACAGACTGTTGGTCCGCTTTAAGACATTATAGACTGTTGGTCCGCTTTAAGACAGTATAGTCTGTTGGTCCGCTTTAAGACAGTATAGACTGTTGGTCCGCTTTCAGACATTATAGACTGTTGGTCCGCTCTAAGACATTATAGACTGTTGGTCCGCTCTAAGACATTATAGACTGTTGGTCCGCTCTAAGACATTATAGTCTGTTGGTCCGCTTTAAGACATTATAGACTGTTGGTCCGCTTTCAGACATTATAGACTGTTGGTCCGCTTTAGGACATTATAGACTGTTGGTCCGCTTTCAGACATTATAGACTGTTGGTCCGCTTTCAGACATTATAGACTGTTGGTCCGCTTTCAGACATTATAGACTGTTGGTCCGCTTTAGGACATTATAGACTGTTGGTCCGCTTTCAGACATTATAGACTGTTGGTCCGCTTTCAGACATTATAGACTGTTGGTCCGCTTTCAGACATTATAGACTGTTGGTCCGCTCTAAGACATTATAGACTGTTGGTCCGCTCTAAGACATTATAGACTGTTGGTCCGCTCTAAGACATTATAGTCTGTTGGTCCGCTTTAAGACATTATAGACTGTTGGTCCGCTTTCAGACATTATAGACTGTTGGTCCGCTTTAGGACATTATAGACTGTTGGTCCGCTTTCAGACATTATAGACTGTTGGTCCGCTTTCAGACATTATAGACTGTTGGTCCGCTTTCAGACATTATAGACTGTTGGTCCGCTTTAGGACATTATAGACTGTTGGTCCGCTTTCAGACATTATAGACTGTTGGTCCGCTTTCAGACATTATAGACTGTTGGTCCGCTTTCAGACATTATAGACTGTTGGTCCGCTTTCAGACATTATAGACTGTTGGTCCGCTTTCAGACATTATAGACTGTTGGTCCGCTCTAAGACATTATAGTCTGTTGGTCCGCTTTAAGACATTATATACTGTTGGTCCGCTTTAGGACATTATAGACTGTTGGTCCGCTTTCAGACATTATAGACTGTTGGTCCGCTTTCAGACATTATAGACTGTTGGTCCGCTTTCAGACATTATAGACTGTTGGTCCGCTCTAAGACATTATAGACTGTTGGTCCGCTCTAGGACATTACAGACTGTTGGTCCGCTCTAAGACATTAGAGACTGTTGGTCCGCTTTAAGACAGTATAGACTGTTGGTCCGCTTTCAGACATTATAGACTGTTGGTCCGCTCTAAGACATTATAGACTGTTGGTCCGCTCTAAGACATTATAGACTATTGGTCCGCTCTAAGACATTATAGTCTGTTGGTCCGCTTTAAGACATTATATACTGTTGGTCCGCTTTAGGACATTATAGACTGTTGGTCCGCTTTCAGACATTATAGACTGTTGGTCCGCTTTCAGACATTATAGACTGTTGGTCCGCTCTAAGACATTATAGACTGTTGGTCCGCTCTAAGCCATTATAGACTGTTGGTCCGCTCTAAGACATTACAGACTGTTGGTCCGCTCTAAGACATTAGAGACTGTTGGTCCGCTCTAAGACATTACAGACTGTTGGTCCGCTCTAAGACATTACAGACTGTTGGTCCGCTTTAAGACATTATAGACTGTTGGTCCGCTCTAAGACATTATAGACTGTTGGTCCGCTCTAAGACATTATAGACTGTTGGTCCGCTGTAAGACATTATAGACTGTTGGTCCGCTGTAAGACATTATAGACTGTTGGTCCGCTGTAAGACATTACAGACTGTTGGTCCGCTGTAAGACATTACAGACTGTTGGTCCGCTCTAAGACATTACAGACTGTTGGTCCGCTCTAAGACATTACAGACTGTTGGTCCGCTCTAAGACATTACAGACTGTTGGTCCGCTCTAAGACATTACAGACTGTTGGTCCGCTCTAAGACATTACAGACTGTTGGTCCGCTCTAAGACATTACAGACTGTTGGTCCGCTCTAAGACATTACAGACTGTTGGTCCGCTCTAAGACATTACAGACTGTTGGTCCGCTCTAAGACATTACAGACTGTTGGTCCGCTCTAAGACATTACAGACTGTTGGTCCGCTCTAAGACATTACAGACTGTTGGTCCGCTCTAAGACATTACAGACTGTTGGTCCGCTCTAAGACATTATAGACTGTTGGTCCGCTCTAAGACATTATAGACTGTTGGTCCGTATAGACTGTTGGTCCGCTCTAAGACATTATAGACTGTTGGTCCGCTTTAAGACATTATAGACTGTTGGTCCGTATAGACTGTTGGTCCGCTCTAAGACATTATAGACTGTTGGTCCGCTCTAAGACATTATAGACTGTTGGTCCGCTCTAAGACATTATAGACTGTTGGTCCGCTCTAAGACATTACAGACTGTTGGTCCGCTCTAAGACATTATAGACTGTTGGTCCGCTTTAAGACATTATAGACTGTTGGTCCGCTTTAAGACATTATAGACTGTTGGTCCGCTTTAAGACATTATAGACTGTTGGTCCGCTTTAAGACATTATAGACTGTTGGTCCGCTCTAAGACATTATAGACTGTTGGTCCGCTCTAAGACATTATAGACTGTTGGTCCGCTCTAAGACATTATAGACTGTTGGTCCGCTCTAAGACATTATAGACTGTTGGTCCGCTCTAAGACATTATAGACTGTTGGTCCGCTCTAAGACATTATAGACTGTTGGTCCGCTCTAAGACATTACAGACTGTTGGTCCGCTCTAAGACATTACAGACTGTTGGTCCGCTCTAAGACATTACAGACTGTTGGTCCGCTCTAAGACATTATAGACTGTTGGTCCGCTCTAAGACATTATAGACTGTTGGTCCGCTCTAAGACATTATAGACTGTTGGTCCGCTCTAAGACATTACAGACTGTTGGTCCGCTCTAAGACATTACAGACTGTTGGTCCGCTCTAAGACATTATAGACTGTTGGTCCACTCTAAGACATTATAGACTGTTGGTCCGCTTTCAGACATTATAGACTGTTGGTCCGCTCTAAGACATTATAGACTGTTGGTCCGCTCTAAGACATTATAGACTGTTGGTCCGCTTTAAGACATTACAGACTGTTGGTCCGCTCTAAGACATTACAGACTGTTGGTCCGCTTTAAGACATTACAGACTGTTGGTCCGCTTTAAGACATTATAGACTGTTGGTCCGCTTTAAGACATTATAGACTGTTGGTCCGCTTTAAGACATTATAGACTGTTGGTCTGCTCTAAGACATTATAGACTGTTGGTCTGCTCTAAGACATTATAGACTGTTGGTCCGCTCTAAGACATTATAGACTGTTGGTCCGCTCTAAGACATTATAGACTGTTGGTCCGCTTTAAGACATTATAGACTGTTGGTCCGCTCTAAGACATTATAGACTGTTGGTCCGCTCTAAGACATTATAGACTGTTGGTCCGCTCTAAGACATTATAGACTGTTGGTCCGCTTTCAGACATTATAGACTGTTGGTCCGCTTTCAGACATTATAGACTGTTGGTCCGCTTTCAGACATTATAGACTGTTGGTCCGCTCTAAGACATTATAGACTGTTGGTCCGCTCTAAGACATTATAGACTGTTGGTCCGCTCTAAGACATTATAGACTGTTGGTCCGCTCTAAGACATTATAGACTGTTGGTCCGCTCTAAGACATTATAGACTGTTGGTCCGCTCTAAGACATTATAGACTGTTGGTCCGCTCTAAGACATTACAGACTGTTGGTCCGCTCTAAGACATTATAGACTGTTGGTCCGCTCTAAGACATTACAGACTGTTGGTCCGCTCTAAGACATTACAGACTGTTGGTCCGCTCTAAGACATTACAGACTGTTGGTCCGCTTTAAGACATTATAGACTGTTGGTCCGCTTTAAGACAGTATAGTCTGTTGGTCCGCTTTAAGACAGTATAGACTGTTGGTCCGCTTTAAGACAGTATAGACTGTTGGTCCGCTTTCAGACATTATAGACTGTTGGTCCGCTTTCAGACATTATAGACTGTTGGTCCGCTTTCAGACATTATAGACTGTTGGTCCGCTTTCAGACATTATAGACTGTTGGTCCGCTTTCAGACATTATAGACTGTTGGTCCGCTCTAAGACATTATAGTCTGTTGGTCCGCTCTAAGACATTATAGACTGTTGGTCCGCTTTCAGACATTATAGACTGTTGGTCCGCTTTCAGACATTATAGACTGTTGGTCCGCTTTCAGACATTATAGACTGTTGGTCCGCTTTCAGACATTATAGACTGTTGGTCCGCTTTCAGACATTATAGACTGTTGGTCCGCTCTAAGACATTATAGACTGTTGGTCCGCTCTAAGACATTATAGACTGTTGGTCCGCTCTAAGACATTAGAGACTGTTGGTCCGCTTTAAGACATTACAGACTGTTGGTCCGCTTTAAGACATTACAGACTGTTGGTCCGCTGTAAGACATTACAGACTGTTGGTCCGCTGTAAGACATTACAGACTGTTGGTCCGCTGTAAGACATTACAGACTGTTGGTCCGCTCTAAGACATTACAGACTGTTGGTCCGCTCTAAGACATTACAGACTGTTGGTCCGCTCTAAGACATTACAGACTGTTGGTCCGCTCTAAGACATTATAGACTGTTGGTCCGCTCTAAGACATTATAGACTGTTGGTCCGCTCTAAGACATTATAGACTGTTGGTCCGCTCTAAGACATTATAGACTGTTGGTCCGCTCTAAGACATTATAGACTGTTGGTCTGCTCTAAGACATTATAGACTGTTGGTCCGCTCTAAGACATTATAGACTGTTGGTCCGCTTTAAGACATTATAGACTGTTGGTCCGCTCTAAGACATTATAGACTGTTGGTCCGCTCTAAGACATTATAGACTGTTGGTCCGCTTTAAGACATTATAGACTGTTGGTCCGCTCTAAGACATTATAGACTGTTGGTCCGCTGTAAGACATTATAGACTGTTGGTCTGCTCTAAGACATTATAGACTGTTGGTCTGCTCTAAGACATTATAGACTGTTGGTCTGCTCTAAGACATTATAGACTGTTGGTCCGCTCTAAGACATTATAGACTGTTGGTCCGCTCTAAGACATTATAGACTGTTGGTCCGCTCTAAGACATTATAGACTGTTGGTCCGCTCTAAGACATTATAGACTGTTGGTCCGCTCTAAGACATTATAGACTGTTGGTCCGCTCTAAGACATTATAGACTGTTGGTCTGCTCTAAGACATTATAGACTGTTGGTCCGCTCTAAGACATTATAGACTGTTGGTCCGCTCTAAGACATTATAGACTGTTGGTCCGCTTTAAGACATTATAGACTGTTGGTCCGCTTTAAGACATTATAGACTGTTGGTCCGCTCTAAGACATTATAGACTGTTGGTCCGCTTTCAGACATTATAGACTGTTGGTCCGCTCTAAGACATTATAGACTGTTGGTCCGCTCTAAGACATTATAGACTGTTGGTCCGCTCTAAGACATTATAGACTGTTGGTCCGCTCTAAGACATTATAGACTGTTGGTCCGCTCTAAGACATTATAGACTGTTGGTCCGCTTTAAAATAGAGAAGTTCTGTCTCTAGGTTTTCAGGTCTAGGTGAAGTATATGTGTTCAGACTACAGCAAAGAAGTAGCAGGTTGGGTTGAGCCTGATTAGAATAAAAAAAGATTTTAGTTCTCCCCATAAAATTTTTCCTCCAATGTGGAAGACACATCCTTTTAGTGCTCACTGTATAATTGTTTTATTGAAGCCGTATCTTATCAGGGTTGGACTGGCTCACAGGGTTACCAGGGAATCCCCCGGCGGGCCCCATTAGCACCCAACCTATGTCTACTTGTGTCATCCCAAGTACAGTAGTAGTGTTTCTGAACATAAGCCGGTAATGCTTGCATCTAAATGTGGGATGGACCCACAGAGTCACTTTTACTAGTGAAAACCTGTGCGTACTTACTGTATGGAAAACAAAAGGCTGTATTACACACTGTAAATGTTTTTCTTCGTGTGGAATGGAAGGTGAGAGATGTAATAGTGACCCTTCCCTCGGGGGATATAAAGGAGGTGTATTGGGAAGCCTTGACGTTCTGTGTTATTCTGCCTTCTAGTTTTCGGGCAAGTGGTTTCTGCTGTCGGTTGCCTCTCAGTGTAGCTATCTGAAGACCAATAACCATCGGGTGGAGGCCACCTTTATCCAGATCTCCTCCGAGAAGAACATCAAGAGGAAGGAGTTTCTGAGCATGAGCACGTTTCGGAAGATGTACGTAAGCTTGTGGCCCAGGAACCAGGCGCCTGGCGCTGGCTACACGTTCATACACTTACTACTTACTATAGTCTATGTCCATTAAAGCATACCTGAACCCACCCTTGTAAGGAGGTTCCTGGTACACTGGGCACTAGGTTAACCTAACCCACCCCCTCTCACCATCAGTGAGCCTTGCATTAGAGATTAGCTTCCCTCTTCCTAGCAGAGCTCCATCCAATTGGGGCCAGGAAACAGCTGCACACACACACAAAGCAGCCACACCTCCTCCAGTAGCAGGTGTGCGGCACTGCAGTTTTTTGATCCCCCCTCATACAGATCTCCATGAGAAAATGTAAAAATCTCTTCAATGTTCCTACATTTAGTGCTCACAGGCTGCAATGTCTTGTGTGGACCTGGACGAGGTGCCAGACAGGGTTTAGGTCTTCTTTTTAGGTTCTAGTTTCCCAGCCTGTATACTACTATTATTGTGTGGGTCCACCCATGGCAGTGGAAATTTGCCCTTGTCTTTTTCTAAATTTCCCTTATTAAAATAGAAGCTCCTGGGATTTGGTCTCCGATCAGGGATGCCCCCACTGTGTGAAACCTCCCAGGTCGCCCCATCTGACTCACCATTCCTTGGTCCTCCGACGCATGTGCAGCCTCTCGTCCAATCAGCGCACTCGGGTCCACTCCCGCCCCCTCGTCCAAGAGCTCGTCTAAGGGCGCGGATCTGAACTGCCATTCATAAATGCCTGGTGCGGGCACGCGCCCTGCTAAAGGGATAGTGGGGATGCGGCTGCTGCTGGCACATGCACCTCTAGACCAGGAAAGAAGGTGAGTTTCTGGGCGGTCAGGGAGGTTGACACAGCAGGGCATCCCAGATTTGGATGCCCAGGGGGAAGTGAGTATGCCTGCCCTGGAGTCTCATAGACTCCAGGGTGGGTTTTGGCCCACTTTAAATTACATTCACATGTCTTTGAGTATGGATCAGCTACAAAATCTTATTTAACGAGTCTCCCTAATATCCTCAGGGATATTTCTTAAAAAACATTTAAATACACGTTAAAATTCCATATCCATTGCTTAATGATTATGAGACAAGTGCATTCAGCATAACTGTGATCCCGCTATAGCCCAGTGTTACTGAATTCTCTATTACAGCTGGAAATAATTCTCGGCCCAACATGTTTTGATCGTCTTCCTCTGGTGACTTGTTCAAACAATCTAGATATTCGAAATAATCACACGTTTTACATAAATCTCAACATTCTATTCAATTGAACCCACTGATGTTAGGTCTTGTTACAAATATACTCACAGATATTTCAGATGAATTTACATAGTAACACAAGGGATGGAATTGTGATCACCAATCTGGTATGAATAAAACTGATATATAGTTTTATTAATCTCTAATCAACTTAAAAAGTTGTTTTCTCTATTTACATCTAATACAGACTATTAAAACACATGTAAGACAAATTAAAATTCCTACTGCCAAGAGGGGGCGCTAATCCACATTGCTGCCATACAAGAACATATATACATAGAATTGTGAAAAAACTGTGTGTACAAATACTCAAACTAACTCTATAATCAATGCTAATACGTCCAATCAATAAAGTGCTACGTGCTTCATACAAAATACATCAATGAATAATAGAAATGGGTGCAATAAAGATAAGGCCGAGCACATATGGCAGCCTAACACAAATCAAATACTTATCCATCAAGATATATGAACCGGCAGCATGCGTCCCCCCAAAACAACAGTCTCCGCAAGCCCACGCGTTCCGAGATGTGGGTCTCTTTCTCAAGTTTTTTCACAATTATATGTATATATGTTCTTGTATGGCAGCAATGTGGATTAGCGCCCCCTCTTGGCAGTATGAATTTTAATTTGTCTTACATGTGTTTTAATAGTCTGTATTAGATGTAAATAGAGAGGAAAAAAACTTTTTAAGATGATTAGAGATTAATAAAACTATATATCAACTTTACTTATGTCCGGTGTTGTGCAATTATAAGACTCAGTCCAACATACCCTTAGGGGGGTTTTCATAGTGGGGCATCCCCCCATCTTTTAGCTTTAGGAACTGAGCTTTGCACCACCACTACCAATCTGATTATTGCTCTACTGGTGCCAGCTGTACATTCCCCTTTTTGTGGTATGAATAAAAGAAATAATAACCCCAATAATGTGAATGTTGCTGAGAATTCTGTGTCATCTAACCCGGATATTGCAGATGCCAATCATATAATATTGTCAAAGATGTTTCAGCTTCCAAACATATTAAGAGTACAAATCGAGGGCTCGTGGAATGCATTTTACTCCACAAAGTACTTTGTGGGGAATATGGCACCTCGAGGGTTAAGAGTCCAGGTTTTTCCACAGGTGCCAAATATGTCACAAATTTTGAAAGCCAAATGGCAAGCAAACTTGGGCTGTTGTTCACAAACCATGATTGACATCTTGGTGGAACACTACAATGAAGCACTTAAAGTGGACCAAAACCCCGGATTTTGACTATCCTGGGTTTTGGTCAGTGAAACCCCCCCAGGCTCCCCGAACAAACACATCTCTTCCCGATCCTACAACGAATACTCGGCCACTCGTGCGCTCAGATCTGCGCTCAGTCCCTTCCGCCAGGAGCTCGTCTAATATGAGCGGATCTGAGCGCGCTCGTGGCTGCATCCCCTGCTACCCTCTAACAGGGAGCGTGCCTGTGCCGGACATTCAAGCGCCCTGCTAGAGGGATAGCGGGGATGCACATGCGCCGTTTGGCCGGGAAAGAAAGTGATTTCATTCTAGAAAACGTCCTGAACACCACAAATACGAGAGGCCTAACCTACTGTTATTCCACAGTCGCCAAAAGCATTTACTATTGAAAGATCGCATAGCACAAAACACACTTTTTAGGAATCACTGAATCAATCTCTTCATCAATCTCTGACATCAAAGAAACCCAATGTGGAGGCACTGCAGATGGGGAACCCAATATAGTCCTTAATCTGACCATACAGACAGACATACATACATACATACATACATACATACATACATACATACATACATACATACATCAAATACAAGCACTACAATTGGGTTTTTATTTCTGTTTTCCAAGTCACTCTGACAAGTTCACTTTAACTAAAGATCTGGCTTTATTTAGCCGGAAGATCACTCTTAAATACCTTAATGCCAATATGGATGAAAATGATCAAGAGGTCTCAAACACTGAGCATACACATGCCCCAATTGATGATGACTTACAAACAATGGGTCCAGTAATGATCAAGAGCTGGATTTGGGACAAAGTAATGTCAACATGTTTAGGAAAGATTTGAAATTGTTTCCGCCCATGGACACAAATTCACACATTGATTCTTTCTTTAAAGTGGACCAACACCCAGGATTTTGACTATCCTGGGTCTTGGTCCACTTCGGTGGGGCACCCCCGATCGGGGTGCCCCGCTGTGTGAAACCCCCCCGAACTCACCTCTCCCCGCGCCGACGGACGAGCCACGGACAAGCGGCTCCTCCGCCGCCGCCTCCCGCGCGTCCCTCTTGACGCGCGCGAGGGAGTTTGGGTAAGGTGTTTGGGGGGGGTTTCACCCCGCGGGACATCCCGATCTCGGATGTCCCGCGGGGAGGGAGGTGATCGGCCCGGGAATCTTATAGATTCCCGGCCCCATCACCGGTGGGTGTTGGTCCACTTTAATGTGGTATCTTGTGATTTTACCCCCTGCTGTATCAAGGGGTTGAATGGAGGGCACATTGGTCCAATCCCAAGGAGAGGTGGTGCTTACCGTGATATCAGGAAGTTACTACAGAGCTACAGAGGTACAGAACAAGTGAAAACATCAAAATGCTATCACTGAACTACAAAGGAGTAAACAATTAGTGATAAAGGTGGCTGACAAGGGGAGAAACATTGGGCTTTATTCATCAAGGGATAGCGCCAGGTAGTGGATGGTAAATGACAGGTAGCGTCAGGTGAACGCCGGACACGGCATGCAATTACACATTGCTGAAGCCAAATCTGGTGAGCGACTAGAACAACGCCATGTAGCGTACGCTTCATCATTATCCCAGACTCCGCGTACAGCGCCAGCGTTCAGGCTTGCAGAGCGCCACGTATTACCTCTTGCTACCTGCCGCTCTCCCATACATTTCTATGGACGATCCTTAAATCCATTTCCTGATCCCAATTTTTTTTTTTTTTTTTTACATTTTTGTTTTTATTTATTTATTTATTTTTTTTTAAACTCCAATCATTCAGACATGTATCCTGGCCTAGAAAATGACATTTTTAAAAACTTTTTTGATTAATAATATTTTTATACAGAATTGTCCTTACATGTCTGGTATTAATGGGTTCATGTTAGAATGTAATAGCAATGTAATTCCATATGTTTTCGCTTTGTTACTAGTGGATACATGTTCCAAATCAGACTTTAATCACACAGCCTCTGGCGCTGTGGGCTACATGGACCCGATTTTGAGCGCCGGAACTGTTTTTTTTATGAATGTGGTGTGAGTCAGTCGCACTGAGCTGGCGCTACCATTCGCTCCAATACAGCGTAGTACTGTGACTCACATAACGTATTCATCAATGCCGGCCAGCGACTGAGGCGCTCTGAAACAACGATCCATGGCCGAGCACGGCGACTACTAGCGGGCGCTCTGAAATCCGCTCTACAGACGCTCAGCTGTCGCTACCTGGCATTAGTAATGAATCAGCCTGATTGTGGTTATGAACAGAACACAATATGAGGATATGTGTTACAAAATACTAAAGAATGGTACAGCAGGGTCCCCACATCAAGGCTGGCTGCGGCTGCATGGAATATCAAGCTATTATTGACCACACTTACCAACATAACATCATTTCCAAACAAACATGGGAATATTAACAAACTGCCAACCCTAGGACTCCCAACGTTCTATGCATTTCCAAAAGTTCCTAAAAACCTAAAACAACCACCTGGGAGACCTATCGTGTCCGGGGGTTGGTGGTCTAGCAATGACATTGATCACTATCTACAAAATCATGTAGTTACCTTACAACTTACATTAGAGATACAAGTCATTTGTTAAGCATTATACCTTATATCTGACTTCCACCATACACATTGCTGGGCACCCTTGATGTGGATTCTAGTACACCCCATAACTTGGGTTTGAGGGCAGTACAAACTGTTCTCAATGAATTGGATATCAAAATCAACATGGCCACAATGTTTTCCTCCTTACACGTCTTAGGTTCATTCTTATCAGCCATTTTATCTCTGTTTTTCCAGCCAAATCTCTACACGTTGCTTTTTTTTTAACCATTGCCATTTAACGTAACTACTAATTCTACATCTATTCCTGTAGCCAGCAGACTTTTGCTTTTAACATACATCATCATATTTTTTTCCGGTGTGACTCTTGTAATTCTTGTGAGCCTAGCAATGAGCAGTGCTATTAGTACGTCTGCTGTATCTGGCCAATGGCTGCTTAGCATAGCAATGTGAATTTTCTTTTACATTTCTTTTTTTTCCCATTATTTAGGGATGGCATCTGTTGGGAGATTAAAAATGCCTATTACCCTAATGAGGCGAATAAAATTAAGGGTCGATTTATCTTAAAAGGTTAGTACATGTGGTGGATGTTTGTGTGTGGAAGCAGGGCAGCTTCTAGGGCTGGGCGAGCAGGGCGATGGTTACTAAGGCCATTGTATATGTAGGGGGGCACCTTTAGCCCACCCACCCTGTTTTCCGCAGATTGGTCAGGGCCACATATGCCAGCTTTGAATTTAGGGGTTATGTTGTGTCATTCCCCCAGTCTGGGCTCAGTAATGGGGAGGGGGCACTGCCTGCTGCTAAGGCAGAGGCAGCAGTGCCAAAGTATGGGTGAGAAGGGGCAGATTTTTTCTCCTTCCACACTGAGAGCTATTTTGACTAGAAACTGTCCTGTTTGTAAGTTTGTATTGATGGTACTGTACATTGGAATCACTAACATAGGGATTAGATACACTGCACAGACTCCCAAGATTCCCTCCACCTCCTGCTTATGTCATTAGGGAAAGTCCCCTTTCATCAGGGATGGCAGAGGTTCCACAGCGGAGCTCTCCCACAGTCTCAGTATCTGTAAGCTGGGTGCATGGCCGGCATTTGGGGTGTGCAAGATGTGGGTTCCTACAGGACGCCATCCTGATCTTTCCATAAAGAGCTACCAGGAGACACTATTCAGATGCCTCTTTCTTTCCTGTTCTCTTTTTCTTACCCTGACTGGTCTCTGTCTTTTTTGCATGTGATTCTCCATTTTTCTTTTTGTCCTTTTATCCAAGTTCTGCATTTCCTTTATTCTTCTTTCAAGACAGGATAAACAAGGAACAGTCTGTTTCATTTTGCTTTATGGTTTTTATTAAAGCTGCATAGCTGTATTTTTGTTTCTTTACTAAATTTATTCTCCTTTCTATATTTGTTCCCCCTGTCCTTTTCCAAACTCCCTCCTTCATCTCTCTTTTCCACATTCCTTCCCATCATCTTATATTGTCACTCTTTCTTTTTCACCTTCTCTACATCGAATTTTCTGCATTGCCTTCTCTCTCTTCTTTACATTCCCTCCTTCTTCTTTTGTGCACCTTTCCTCCATCTTTCTTTTCCATTTTACTTTCCTTTTTCTTGTTCCTTCCCTTTTATCGCCCTCTGCTTTCACCTTCTCTGTGCTTTTTTTTCCACATGCTCACCTTTTATCTGTCTCAATTCAACATTCACTCCTTTTTTTTCTAAACCTTTTCTATGTTCCCTTTTTGGTCTCTCTTTTTATAATCTCTCTTATCCTTTTGTACTCCTTCCTGCATTTTTCTTTTCCACATACCTTCCACCTGTTTATATTGTTTTTTTCACCTTCCCTCTGTTTTCCTCACTTTTCCACATTCTCTTTCTCATCTCCACATTCACTTTATCGCTCCTTTTTCACATTCCCTCCTTCTCTGTTCTTATATTCCCTCTTCTCCTTTCGCTATGTGACCCCCACGGGGTGCCACAAAACTCACCTTTTCCAGCAGCTCCCTCGGCGATGTAAATAATGATCGAGCAAGAGACGGTGCATGTGCGTGTGATCCTGGAGATGTGGCGCTTTTTGCTTCTGCCATAAACAGAGCCATTTGCCGAGCATTAAATATGCACAGCAAATGGCTCCAATTGGATGAGAGCCCGCACATGTGCCGCAGGACTGGGGAATGGTGAGTTTGTATGGGTGGGTGGCATCCTAACGATAGGGGATAATTGCTAAGAACTTCAATCACTAAAGAGGCCCCTGAATTTTGAAATTGGCCACAGTTTCAGATGCAGTGTAAAGCTCACTGATGCCATTACAAAAAATGTTCACCATATCAATTGCACTAGCTTTTGCAACCGCTCTCTTTTATAAGCATCAGTAATCCCCCAGTAACCTGGTGGACCAGTCTGAGCCGGTTACTCACTACTACTACTTCACCACAGGTCATTTAATGCTATAGGTTATGTTTTTTATTTGGGGGGGGGGGGGGCTTCTCTAACTTTTGCTATGGGGCCCTGTGAAACCTAACTACGCTATTGTATATTTATAATATATGTATATAGGCTTGTTAATATATATATATATATATATATATATATATATATATATATATATATATTTTAATGCTACATATAGTATATGAAGCCTGTTTCCCATTCCTCCATCTGTCCGCAGGTAAGGGATACGCGAAAGATGTGGAAATGGTTGTAGGCGATACGGACTACGAGAATTACGCAATACTGTATTACCAGAAAAGCAGGAAGATCAGCATGAAGCTTTATGGTGAGTCAGACTATAGCCATACCTCCCAAATGCCCCTCTTTTAAGTCCATGTCCCCCTGTCCCTTGTTGTTCTCATCTGTCCCTATTTATAGTGTAACATGCAGATCTTCATCAATAAATGATGAATTCACCTTTTCAAAATGTTTATATTGTTGGAACTGTGTATCTCCTATCCATCCCTCGATGAGGGGGTGTGGCTTAGTTTAAAAATAGTCCCTCTTTCCCACCCTGAAGTATGCATATCTATAGACCCCATCATTGGGGGGCCACCCAATTAAGACTTTGTAGTTAATGAGCAGAGATGTCTCTTGAATCCCTGAGAGCCCGTCGATCCCTTCAATTGAATTTTTGTCTCTCCCCTGGGAAGCACTGCGATTTCCCCACCCCGTCACTGACATCAATGCCTAGATATTAGTCATAAACATAAGTCATGCTGATTGAAAGGAAATACCCGGTGTTATAGGCAGGTTGTGGCCAGACAGTTGTTAAAAAGTTTGGTGCGCCATTAATCATTGTTTTTGTTTTTAGGACGGAAAACTGAGCTGCCCAATAGTGTCTATGAGAAGTTTGATGCGCTGGTGACAAAGCAGGGCATGGCGCTGGAAGACACCTATAGTTTCCCTATATACGGTGAGTCACAAAAACTTTTACTATTTACTAAACTAACATGTGGAGAACTTCCTTACTTACACTAAATGTGTAGCTGGACTTCAAAAAGGCTTCAAGCCTCATGAAACATAAAGGAGTTAAAGATGCAATACTCACCTTTTTCCCCTGCAGATGCTACATCTGAGTCTGGTGCTCACAAACATAACATTTTAAAATGCCTGGACAGTCCCTTTAAGCAGTTTTTTTATAAAGTATATATGTGCAAAGCTGATCTATCCACAGACTTTTTTTGTTGATGAGACTTCTGCTGATTTGTGTAAAAAAAAAAAATAAAGTTGGTAGGGGCGCTGTATATATGATAAGTGCTCTTTAGCACTAAACTGTATTTTTGTGTGTTTGCAGGTTTCTGTGAGACCACGTCGGTGGATAGGTTCCACATCCTAAACGGTACAATTCACATTGCTATATTACTGTGTGTTTATTGTGGCCTATTAAAGATAAAGTATGACCCCAAAATGTTACATTTCTTGTTTTAAAAAGAATGGAATTAAGCCTTCCACCCACAGTGGTTTTGGGGTGTCAGACTATGACCATGTAGCCCAGGGGTGTCAAACTCCTTTTCACCAAGGGCCACATCAGCATTGGGGTTGCCTTTAAAAGATGCAGAACAAAGCACGACCATTCAAATGTATGTATAATTCACCAGAGCTTTTTTTGCCCTGGACAGGTCTAGGTCTAGGTCAGCCCCACAATCAATTTTTTTAACCCCACCTTTAACCCCACCTGGCAATAGCTAGCAATGACCCCGGCAACTGCTGTCGCAGTTTGGTTGGATAGGTGAGACGGGACCTCCTTGTGTGGGGGGATGTTAAAAAGCTTCTTTTACAGACACTGCTTCTGAGGTCAGGATTAGAAGTGGTATTGAGCTCCACAGTGGAGGGCAACATTCAGCATCATTCAGTGGCACCACACACTCTCAACAACATGCTGTCAGTGTCAGAGGGTCACATAAAAAGGCTTGGAAGGCCTTTCTTTTCACAACCCCACTATATCCCCAGCTGTGATAGAACTAGAAGTCTCAGCATGCTCTGCCGTCTTTACAATTATATTAGGTGAGACAAAGGCATGGAGGGACTGTCAATCCTTAAAGGGGGCATAAAGGCTGGATATACCCCCCCCCCCCCCCCCCACAAGCTAAAATACAATATAAATAAACTATTCACCTGGTTCCGGCTTTTGGCTACTCCTCTGCAGTTCTGGCTTTCGCCCTCAGGGGCGACTGTGCAGACTGTCTAGTCACCCAATCACAGCAGCAGCATAATGGCTGCAGAGAGTCCAGCTTCTGCCCAGGAAATAAGCTAAGAGCCTGGCCCGTGTGAGTTCATTTTTCAGTTGCTGAATCATGGTGGGCTCGGTGTGAGATTACATGATTTGGGACTTTAGGGTCCTTTTAATGCTGGGAAGCGTACCCTGCTAGTATCATGAAACTACAAACTAAATGTTTATCACATAGTCACAAACTATTCCTTCCAATGATATAGTGATAATGGAGGGCGTGGGGCTAGCATACTCTGTTCTATCTGCCAGACAAGAGGGGGCTGGAGGAGTGAATTTCTAATAACTACAGCTTTAAAATCGGCAAAACCTTCCAGCCAGGTGGTTTTGTTGTTTGGTAACAATTGTAACTGCATATTTGAAGTTCTTGCCATGGATGTCAGAGTGTCACTAGGCCAGAGCATGTTCCTGACACAGCAACTCTCCCTACCTTTTACTCTTGATGATATCCAATGGAATGTTTAATTATATTGAGGACTAATTCTATATTTTCTTCTTACAGAGATTCCAACTTGATAGAGAGAGATTCCAGAAAAACAAGAGTTCCCTGAATACATTACTCAAGCGTACTCTGCATTATCTCCCCACTTACTGTACCTCTGTTGCTAATCCCCACTTAACCTCTGTGCCAACCTCTGTGCAAATTCCCCATTTACCTATTTGTCAGACCCCCCTCCCCCCCATTTACATCCCATATTCTCTGTGCTAACTACCCCACGTGTGAAAAGCCAGCACCCTACTTACCTCTGTGTAAATTCCCCATTTACCTATTTGTCAGACCCCCCTCCCCCCCATTTACATCCCATCTTCTCTGTGCTAACTACCCCACGTGTGAAAAGCCAGCACCCTACTTACCTCTGTGCAAACTCACCATTTACCTATTTGTCAGACCCCCCTCCCCCCCATTTACATCCCATCCTCTCTGTGCCAGCTACCTGCTTGCCTCTGTGCTAACTACCCCACGTGTGAAAAGCCAGCACCCTACTTACCTCTGTGCAAACTCACCATTTACCTATTTGTCAGACCCCCCTCCCCCCCATTTACATCCCATCTTCTCTGTGCTAACTACCCCACGTGTGAAAAGCCAGCACCCTACTTACCTCTGTGCAAACTCACTATTTACCTATTTGCCAGCTCACTAGACTTGCTAAGTACATGTAGCTTGAAAAAAAATAAAAAAAAATTAAATGTTGTATTAGTTAATTTCATTAAGCTACAATGATTTGAAAAATGTACAGATAGCAGTGTACGCAGATAAAGTATCCAACCCCATCGGGCAGGCTGATTCATCACTAACGCCAGGTAGCGACAGATGAGCGTCTGTAGCAGGCATTTTCAGAGCGCCCGCTAGTCATCACTGTGCTCGGCCGTGGGTCGCTACTTCATACGTCGGTGTTCAGTAATGTTGAATACATTGTAAGGAGTCGCTATTTGACCAGTACAGCGCTGTATGGGAGCGCATGTTAGCGACTGCTCATAGCGACCGACTCACACCATATTCAGCAAAAAAACAGCCTCACAAAACTCTGGCACTGAAAAATTCTTGTTTTTAATCCCAGAGCGCAGGAGGCGGTGTGTTTAAAGTCTGTTTTCAAGCATCTTTCCACTAGTAACAAAGCGAAAACATATGGAATTACATTGTAACAACATTGTAACATGAACACTTTAATGGCAGACCTGTAATGTCATTTCTGAAGAAATATATAAAAAATGATAAAATTGTGAAAAAAACTGCTTTTCAAAGCCAGAAGAGGTCACAGAATAATTTGTGATTTTTTGGGGAAAAAAAATACAAAAACCCAGTTTTAAAGAGAAGAAAAGGATTGTCCATTGAAATGTATGGGAGAGCGACAGGTAGCGAGAGGTCATACCTGGCGCTGTGCAAGGCTGAACGCCGGCACTGTTCGCTGAGGCTGTGAAAATGATGAATCAGAAGCTACATGGCGCTATCCCAGTCGCTCTACAGATTCTGCTTGATAAATGTGTAATTGCGTGCCGTGTCCGGCGTTCACCAGTCGCTACCTCTCATTAACCAGGCACTACCTGACGCTATCCCTTCTTAAATAAGGGCCTAAGTGTTTTATTGTCCTAGAACGATGGATGACACCCGATTTAGGATTTTCTTTTTACTGAACAGATCACTGTGGGTAGACAAGATACTTTGAAGGAATCAGAACGGATTCTTTTAACTGTAACATGTTTTGAAAAGCTCGGAATATTATGCTCTATAAAGTTCTAAAGGGGGACTCTTCAACACAAGCAACTGGCCTAATTTGCGATGGCTGTTCATTTAAACCAGCCCAGAAATTCCCAAAAAGCAGGAAGGGTTCTGGCTTCTATTGGTGCAATATACCTTGGGATGTCCCACTCAATGTAATAGGGGAACTTTAGCAGTATATTCACGTTTTACTACAATTAAACTGAGCTTCTATTTTCTTTTACTATTGCATGTGTTAGCTAGAGGGGACCTCTATTATTATCTACAAATTACTGTAGTTAAGAGGTTTTTTTTAAATACAAATAAGGGCAGATATCACTGTCATTTTGCCACAATTTGTTTCTGATTAAACCAAATCAGCAACATTTGGATTGAATTTAACATTGACCCATATCTGAAAAGCAACACAATAGTGGATAACCTTTAAAAGCAGCTCTTTGTGTTTTTGTTGTACACACATAAACCCTGGCCCCAGAACGTTCCCCCCTCTTCCCTGCTGATTGTGCTCAGTCCAAGCTGACTGCAGCCAGATCTGCCTGCAGCAAACACCTGGAAAGCCCAGCCTGGATTGTTCCCTGCTAACAAAACAGCTCTGGGTCAGCGGGTAGGGAGGCCCAGGCCCGAGTCCTGAAGGGTCTCTCTAAACCACCTCCTCCCCACTCCCCGCAGCCAGCTTTCATAATGTGGGCTGGAATTTGGGCTGCACGCTGAGCTGCGCAGCTTATCTAAAGCTGGATGCAAACTAGCAGTGTGGCTTAATCAGAGTTCACACTGAGGACATCGCAGTACCTGACCATGGAGGACCCACGTTAAAGTGGACCATCACCCTCCGGTGATCGGCCCGGGAATCTATAAGATTCCCGGGCTGATCACCTCCCTCCCCGCGGGACATCCGATCTCGGATGTCCCGCGGGGTGAAACACCCCCAAACACCCCAAATCCCCTTACCTTGTCGTCGGCGGCGGCCGCCGCCGCCTCCCTCGCGCCCCTCTAGACGTGCCCGTGCCGGCCGTCTGTGAATGGGAGGCGGCGGCGGAGGAGCCGCTTGTCCGCGGCTGTCAAACCGCTTGTTCGTCGGCGCTGGGAGCGGGGAGAGGTGAGTTTTTTGGGTGATCGGGGGGGTTTCACACAGCGGGGCACCCCGATCGGGGGTGCCCCACCGAAGTGGACCAAGACCCAGGATAGTCAAAATCCTGGGTGTTGGTCCACTTTAAGGAGACGTTAGAATCAATACAATATTCTTTTCATCTGAGTTTCTTTGGACTCAGCTATTGGTATCTCCCTGTTGGGAGTGTCAGGATGACAACGTCAGGCTTCAATGCATAAGCCACAGGTTTAGTCCCTATTGGAAAAAAATTGCCTACTTTTTAGAGTGTGTCAGTACCCTTATATAAGCTAAAAAAAAAAAAAGTATAAACAAATTTAAGGGGGTGGTGTGGCTGCCACATGGGTATGCAGCCGTCTTCTGTACTCCCTTAGATGGAGCTCCACTAGAAACCTGTGAATATCTCTAATGCAGGGCTTGTTGATGGTATGGGGGGGTCAGGTTAGGTTAGTTTAGCTTCCCAGTGAACCAGGATCCTCCCTGGCAACTCGGTGTAGGAGTGTAGGTCTGCAATAAAAATTGGGTTCCATAGGTTAGAAATGTTGAGTGCTTATTTGTGATCTGGTTCTCTGGCTACCGTAATTAATCTATGACTGTAATGCGAGAATTGTGTCAAGGGCAATGATGCTTGTTGCTATGGCAACTGATACTGCGATAAGCCTGCATGCTTAATTTTGATTAAACTGGATTAAGTCTAAGCCCCGCCGAGCCTTGAGCTTCACCCTAGTAACTGGTTAGGTGGAGGTAATACGTTTTATTAGATATTTTAATTAAACATTTCGGCTAAAGCAGATTATAGATGTAAATTATTGCAATGCTGTCACATTGCCAACTTGGTTAAAAAGTTATACTCCCCTCCACCCCAAGGGGCACCTGGGGTTAAAAAGTCAGTGTACAGAACCCCCGCTCCCTTAACAAGATGTGTGACAGACATCTCCCTAGTCACCCCATAACAAGATGTTTGGCAACCCCCCACCCAGGGCCAGGCCTTTAGGTTGTGCGGGGTGTGCCTTTGCACAGGGGTGCCATGCTCACCTCTGCCCCTTTTTAGTGGACCAAACAGGCTGATTCCCTATCCCATGGGTGCCCCACTGTGTTAACCCCCAGGGATCACCAGGCATACCCACATTGCCAGCAATACCATGGCACACATGCAGGCTTTCATCCAATCAGACATCTATGCTGTACTGTATTTATTAATACATGACCTAGAACTCTTTGTGTCCATAGAGCGTGGGGGGCATCTGGCATCCCGGTGTCCTCCAGCGCATCAGCTGGGAAGCTGGGGGAAGCATGGGAATGCTTGAGAGGTAGATATACCAGCAATCCAGGTGGTTTCACACAGTGGGGCACCTTACACTGGCACTCTAGTTATGAATTAGTGGGTGTGTGGGGGCTGCTGCTGCTCTGCCATCGAAATACTTGGTCTGTGGGTATCTGATGGCACTGAGGAGGGCACTGGTGCGCTGCTTAGTATTGGGTTTTGGGGGGCATCTGTGATGACCAGCCTCACACAGCAGCCATATAATATTAGCATGGAGGGGGGATTGGTGGAGCATTTATTGTGGGCATCAGAATCATAAAAATACAATTCTGTGAAATACTCACCTGTAGAATTGGTATTATATGCATACAGCACGTCCTGCTCCATCTATAATACTTACGCATGGGTAATCCTCCGCCTGAGGGCGCTGTTCACTGCAGACATGCAAAAACAGGCTCCTCCCGGCCCTTCATATACCCAGGGACCTCCCACAAATTCCCAGTATTGAAAAGCAGTGAGAAGGAGAAACCAACCACCCAGAAACTGGCAATAATAACAATGATAACAATCACCATACAGGGGATCCAGAACAAAGTGAAACCAAGGTGGGTTGGAGCAGGACGTGCTGTGTGCATATAATACCAATTCTACAGGTGAGTATTTCACAGAATTGTATTATTTTAAGCATACAGCACGTCCTGCTCCATCTATAATACTTACGCATGGGACATCCAATAGCAGTGTCCATAAATAGGGTGGGATCCCCATCAAAAAAGGCACAGCAAACAGTAAAAGTGCTGTCACCCGCAACCTTGCTACCAAGAGCAACTTGAGCAAATGCTCTAACGTCAACCTTATGAAAACCTTTGCAAAGGATGAACTGAACACAAGCAGCGAACTAGCAAAGCTTGTTCAACAGAAACCTAGTGCTGAAAAGCCCAAGCCAAGCACAAGTAGAAACAGAACAAAAAGGAGAGAAGAAGATTCTTCCCCTAACAGAATAGGCCAGAATAACAGCCTGACCATGCTACTGCAAAAAAAGTAGCCATGGCAACCTTAGAACTCTCCCCAACGGGGAATATGAACCGTGGTCTCCAGCGAGACAGGCAGGAATATCGAACACTACACTAACAAGAATCAGCAAGAGCCGAAACGTTTACTTTAGGATCAGAAGGACAAAACCAACCGAGTAAGACCAATCCAAAGGGCACACACACACCCATGGAAGCAGTCAAGATCCGGCACTTAAGGATGGAGACACCTGCAAACCCCCAAGGGGCATAAGTCCCTCTCAGGGACAAGAGACAGTCCAGGAAAATCTCCAACACCTGTTGAGGGATGCAGATCCCCTTAGCTCAAAGTAATCAAGGAAATTGCCCGGAGGCAGAAAAGGTCTGGAATAAAGGAGCATAAAACACCGCCTGGTACGAAACCCAGCGTAAGGCGGGACACCCCCACCTCATGGTGTACAGATATATAAATAAATATATATATAAATATATATATAAATATATATATATATAATGACTAGGACCAACTAAACAGAGCCGTCCTCTTCGGCACACTTCTGACTGAAGCAACAGCCCCCACAAGAGCGGCATGAGGGAAGGAACAGTTCAGATAAGAACTGGAATAAGACCAAAGAGAACCCCTCGCAGGGCAATCAGAATAAGGTAACCCCCAACGAGAGCATAGAATTCCCTGGGGAATGCACCTGAGCAACCCCTGAAGAATGCTCAACACGGAAGACTGAACCAGACTTCTACAATAGGGCGAACCCTGAAACCTTAGAGAACTGAGTTGGGGAGCCAACTTCAAACCATGCTGTAATTACTCTAGAACCCTGGGAACAGAGAACGTTCAGCAGGGGAGAGAGCTAGACCCAACCAAGCAATACGGGTACAACATACCCTAACATAGAAGGCAGAAAAGGAGAAGAAGAGGAGGAATCTGGGTCCTAGCCCTCCAATAGAAACCAGACACCCAGAGATACGCCATCTCCAACAGGGTGAAAAACAAAACCGTCCGATCGGCATAATAGAGCCTGAAGATTGGGGCGACATAGTAGAGAGCCTGAACAGGCAGAACAGCCCTCGTGAGAGAGCGTATAGGACCACTGTCCTCAGCAGAAACATCTGCAGACCAAACCCCACTGGGCCACCCAGGCCCCCAGCATAACGGTTCTCTCTTTCTTTGCAATCTTGCGCAGAACCCCGCCTAGCAGGGTGAAGGAAGATAAGACATATAAAATACAATGTCCAAACAGAAAATTACTAAGCCCCCATGACCAAGGTCAGAAAATTCTGGGACAATACCCAAGGGCAGAGCCCCTGTGATAGTGACGGCGCCCAACAGAGCCACACCAGTAGGAACTCAGTGGGACACTAGGATAGAACCTCCTGCCACAGGAGGACAGCCCTAAGAGCTAATACCAAAGAAGCGCAAGGAATGTTAACCTCCACTTAGATCAGAATCAGAACCTTCCTGGAGAATCAACCTGTGCCAAGACTTTCACAGATAAAAAAAGGACAGGCCACTGTCCTCAGACAGACCGAGAGTCCTCAAATGGACAGGTCCTGAAGAGGAGTAGTCCAGCAAGATAGAGCCCACCGAAGGCTCACTGTGTCAACAAAAACAGTAGGTAAATGGACCCCCTAAGGGCCCCACCTAGGAACCACGGGGGATTTCAGAAGAAACAAACCCCCCCCTGTCAAGCTGCAAGACCTGGTACCCATGGTGACCATCAACAGGAAGAAGCAAGAAGGGAGGGGATGCCCCCTGACATATTCCTTGAATTTACAATCTCAAGAAGAACCCCCGTAACAAGGGGGAAGCGCACAGATCTAGTTCCAGGGGTGCTGGAACCCAGTCCAGGATAAGTAACATAAGGTGCCGCAGAGCCCAAGGGCTTCTGAGTATAAAGGACAACATCTGGGCCACCACCAACGGGCCCACCAGCTGCCATGGTGAAGGTAAGGTGACATCAAAGAGGGCAGAGCCCCTGTAATCAGAAGTCCACTTAATACCAGGGAAGAAGGCTCTAGACCAGACCTGGGCAATGTACGGCCCGCGGGCCGTATACGGCCCTTTGCTAGGCTCTTACCGGCCCGGGCTGAGCTGGCCAGTAAGAGACGCAGAGGAAGGGAAAACATGCCAGACTCGACGAGCCGAGTGGCCGATCGCCTGCTGCTTAACTTAGGTGATCGCCTGTGTACAGTGTGAGAGGCTTAGGTTAAGCAGCAGCTGATCGGCCGCTCGGCTCGTCGGGTCTGGCACATTCTCCCTTCCTCTGAGGAAGCCAGACCCGATGAGCAGGTGATAGAGACCTGGGGACTTTGGAAGGACAGAGTAGGAGCTCCAGAGCATCAGTAAGTCTGCTCAGAAAGATTATGTCGTTTGCTTGTGTTTTCCCTTCCTGCCTGCTGTCTCTTTTTCACCATGTACCTGCCCACCATGCTCTCACCATGCCCCCTTCTTGCTGTCCACATGCTCTCACCATGTCCCCTTCCTGCTGTCCACATGCTCTCACCATGTCCCCTTCCTGCTGTCCACATGCTCTCACCATGCCCCCTTCCTGCTGTCCACCATGCTCTCACCATGCCCCCTTCCTGCTGTCCACCATGCTCTCACCATGCCCCCTTCCTGCTGTCCACATGCTCTCACCATGTCCCCTTCCTGCTGTCCACATGCTCTCACCATGCCCCCTTCCTGCTGTCCACCATGCTCTCACCATGTCCCCTTCCTGCTGTCCACATGCTCTCACCATGCCCCCTTCCTGCTGTCCACCATGCTCTCACCATGTCCCCTTCCTGCTGTCCACATGCTCTCACCATGCCCCCTTCCTGCTGTCCACATGCTCTCACCATGCCCCCTTCTTGCTGTCCACATGCTCTCACCATGCCCCCTTCCTGCTGTCCACATGCTCCCACCATGTCCCCTTCCTGCTGTCCACCATGCTCTCACCATGCCCCCTTCCTGCTGTCCACCATGCTCTCACCATGTCCCCTTCCTGCTGTCCACATGCTCTCACCATGCCCCCTTCCTGCTGTCCACATGCTCTCACCATGCCCCCTTCTTGCTGTCCACATGCTCTCACCATGCCCCCTTCCTGCTGTCCACATGCTCCCACCATGTCCCCTTCCTGCTGTCCACCATGCTCTCACCATGCCCCCTTCCTGCTGTCCACCATGCTCTCACCATGTCCCCTTCCTGCTGTCCACATGCTCTCACCATGCCCCCTTCCTGCTGTCCACCATGCTCTCACCATGTCCCCTTCCTGCTGTCCACCATGCTCTCACCATGCCCCCTTCCTGCTGTCCACCATGCTCTCACCATGTCCCCTTCCTGCTGTCCACATGCTCTCACCATGCCCCCTTCTTGCTGTCCACCATGCTCTCACCATGCCCCCTTCCTGCTGTCCACCATGCTCTCACCATGCCCCCTTCCTGCTGTCCACATGCTCTCACCATGCCCCCTTCCTGCTGCCCACCATGCTCTCACCATGCCCCCTTCCTGAAGTCCACCATGCTCTCACCATGTCCCCTTCCTGCTGTCCACCATGCTCTCACCATGTCCCCTTCCTGCTGTCCACCATGCTCTCACCATGCCCCCTTCCTGCTTTCCACCATGCTCTCACCATGCCCCCTTCCTGCTGTCCACCATGCTCTCACCATGCCCCCTTCCTGCTGTCCACCATGCTCTCACCATGCCCCCTTCCTGCTGTCCACCATGCTCTCACCATGTCCCCTTCCTGCTGTCCACCATGCTCTCAGCATGCCCCCTTCCTGCTGTCCACCATGCTCTCACCATGCCCTCTTCCTGCTGCCCACCATGCTCTCACCATGCCCCCTTCCTGCTGTCCACCATGCTCTCACCATGTCCCCTTCCTGCTGTCCACCATGCTCTCACCATGCCCCCTTCCTGCTGTCCACCATGCTCTCACCATGCCCCCTTCCTGCTGTCCACCATGCTCTCACCATGCCCCCTTCCTGCTGCCCACCATTCTTACACTTTGCCCCAGCTGATATGAGCTCTCCTTCCAGACTGCCAGAAGCCAAGGGCTTCTCTGATTGGCTGGGAAATTATCACATCAGAACGTTTGAAGTGGACCAAAACCCTGCTTTATCAGCCTGGGAATCTTATAGATCCCCTCCCCGCGGGGCATCCAAAATCGGGATGCCCCGCTGTGTGAAACCCCCAGGTCGCCCATAAACTCACCTTCTTTCCCAGTTCAACGGCGCATGCACGAGCTGCGGCCGCATGCCCGCTATCCCTCTAGCAGGGCGCGTGCCTGTGTCAGCCATTTGAGAATGGCCAGCGCGGGCGTGCTCCCTGTTAGAGGGAAGCTCGAGATGCAGCCGCCAGCGCACTCAGAGCCGCTGAGCTTAGACGTCGCTTAGACGCCCATAGCTCAGCGGCCCTCCACAATATTTTTAGTTTCTCATGTGGCCCCATGGAAAAAATAATTGCCCACCCCTGCTCTAGACTGAACCTAATCCAAATGCCGCCCAGGAGCGAGATACCGAACCAGGGGACACTAAGTAAGTGAGGTGCCTGAGCACCAATCCAAAAGACTCCCAAAGGAAACCACCAGTCAAAAAGCCAACTCGGCCCGACGTAGAAATTGGAAGTGAAGAAAGACAATAAAGTAGATCCTAGCGAGGATGCCACACGGACACGTCCAAGATATGACCCCCGTCCTCGCCCTGGCGAGCCGTCTGGAAGCAGAAGAGGAACCAAAAACAAGGCCCCAATCCGTAGAGTTGGTCCTTCAACACTGACTAGTAATGGCCTAGGTGTCCGGAAGGCACAGGGAACTAAAAAAGGATCTTAGGTCCTCACAGGCATCAGGAGGCCCACTGGGCAAGGAGCGCCTGCGGCCCAACACAGAGATACCATGTAGGAACTGCCTGTGAAAGCATAAATGCCAGGCCCACAAATGCCAGCCTGGGTCAGACCGCCTCATCCCCAAGGGGAAAAGGTAACATGGATGTAATCACCAGTTAAGCCCAGACTCTGCAGGCCGAGCGCGGCCTGCATCAACTCTTGAAGAGAAACAGGGACTATAAGAACCCTGACAACCTCAGAAAGGGACCGCCCAGCAAACTCTATCCTGCCTCCAGGGGGACTACCTCCTGGAACCACCAGAAGAAGCATGGCGCCCTGCGATAGGAGCCAAATGCTGCAGCAGTCCCCTCACCAAAAAGGGCGAGGGCGTCCCTTCATGCTTGAGCAGTTTTGGCAGATTTGGACTTAGCCCTGCCAGAGGGCCCAGGACGTTGTCTGCCCCCCCCTGGGGTGGGCCTCTACTCCGAAAAGTTGGAAGCACACCTCTGGTTCGCGCTTGACACTAACGTAGGGAGGGGGAGGGGTGTCCCTGCCCCTAGGAGGCCGAGACAGCCTTCTGCGCGAGGGTGCCTTACCCTTTTTCCCAAAAAGGTCCGAACGGGTCCCAAATAGTCGACGTCCTCTGAAAGGAAGGCCAGTGAGAGCCTTTTTAGTATCATCATCAGCTCCCCACTGTCGCAGCCAAAGCAGGCAGTGAATAGCTACCACATGGACAGAGGTTCTAGCACACATCTTAATAGTGTCGTCCATCGCTGAGAGGATAAACCTCACAAAAACCTCACAATTGGAAAGTGCATTAAAGACCTTCCAAGGGAGATCCTCCGGCTGGTGATCAAGTATCTTCCTAAGAAGGGTCCTGGCGGCCACCGCAGTGATGGCCGCGGCACAGACCGGACGCAGAGCCGTCCCTGCACACGAAAAGGCGTGGGAAGCCAGTCTGTCAATGCGCCGGTCCTCAGCATTCCGAAGGGTACGATAAGTAGGAGCTGTCATGAAGGGGGGGTTAGCAACCCCTATGATCGGTGCATCCACCTCGGGAGGGGCTGATCAACAGTCAACCACATCAGGGGGAAAAGGGTACTTCCAATCCCAGACCCCTGGAACCCCTGTAAGTTTACAAGGTGATTCCCATTCTTTGGATATAAGAGCCTGGAAATGATCCTGCTCCAGGAACTCCAAGCGCGGCGTCGCTGTGTGGAAACTCTCCCTTTTGGGCTTGGGAGACTCTCCCGGAGGAGAAATGGACAGAACTTCAAAGATCTTTATAAGTAATTCATCAGTGTCACACCGGCCCCAGGAACCAGGGCCAGAATTATCACGGGTCCAAGGTATCTCGTCTGAGGAACTGGAATCTGAGAACAGTTCACCTTCATCAGAAGGATCAAGGTCCTGCATAGCAGCAGACTCTTCAGTTTCAGTGGGAAACATAGAACCAGGAGGCGTCAGGGACCGCTTCTTACCAGCGCCCAAGCGCTCCGCCAAACCAGACATCACCTACTCAGCCGTAGGCAGCCTGCGCGGCACCACCTGCTGGTCATCTCCGCTCGAGTGCGAATCATCAGGAGTGAGATTTAAGCACGGGGAGACAGGTGTATTAAAGCGAGGTACAGCCACTGGTAAACCTGATCGCAGGGCCAGGACTTGTTCAGCACACAGTCCGCAGACCCGTGCTCTGTACACGCTGTACACAGCCGGTCTTGTCCCCGCGGGACCCCGGACACATAATTCTGAGATGCCTCCATATGGTAATTTATCAAAGCAATATGCCAACAGGGATTTATGCTGTAAGCAACCCTGGATGCCCCAAGACCCGCTAGGAATGTGGGAGAATTTAAAATGTGAACCCGCTAAGATATATATCAGGCTGGGAGATGCCACCGGAATCTTGGCGTCTGAAAGACATAAGAAGAAGAATGGGTGTCAGAGCCATGCGCAGCAAACGAAGGATCATAAGCAAAACACCCGCGAGGGCACTTACATGACCAAGGGAGGAGGAGGATCGTGACCACGCGCGCGCGCGAAGATCAACAAAATGGCGCCAAGCGAACCTCGAGGGGCGGGTCCAATCTGGCTGTGACGCGGAGCGCGCCAAACTAAGTTCCCGCCTCCCCCAAAGAGCGCGAAGCTCCAGTGCGCATACTGTACATGACATAGTAATGAATGAATGACACTGCCGCCCGAGGCGGCCGACCTCCTCGCGCAACTAGCCAAGGAATAAGTGCGCAAGCAAGCGGCTCTGACATCCAGTTTGCCGGTTAATACAAGGCAACAACCATGAGCGTGTACAACACTATACTGATACCGCCACACACATACCCCCCCTTTCTTTTCCCCCGAGCTACGGGGGGAAACGAGGGAGGAAGGTGACCCGACACACAGGGTCCACCGTTACATGGGGCACGGGGCAATAATGAGGGAGGGGCATCTACTAGAGGCTCGCCATCAACCTAAACCGCCTACCCTATGGTGGGTGATTGCGGTGGAGCATAGCTCCGTAAGCACATCAACGACAAGGACGGGTGGAAAATAGTCCTGCAGGGCCACAGGCTGTAAAGCCCCGCTCACCTGCGAGAGCGTGATACTTCATGTCTTCGCAGTCAGCACTGCAGAGAAATCTGGGGATTTGTGGGAGGTCCCCGGGTATATGAAGGGCCGGGAGGAGCCTGTTTTTGCATGTCTGCAGTGAACAGCGCCCTCAGGCGGAGGATTACCCATGCGTAAGTATTATAGATGGAGCAGGACGTGCTGTATGCTTAGAATAGATACTCTGTCTGGTGGGGGGGCCCCAGTCCAAAGTTTGCTCTGGGGCTTGTGGGATTGTAATGACAACATTGGAGACATGTGCATGCACCATGGGGTGATGGAAGGGGTCAGATTACAGACTGACTACAAGCCTTTTTGTAGAGAACCAACTCATTTTGATGAGTCCACATTTTGATTTTGGTTGCCCCACTGTGTGAAACGCAGCAGGCTGCCAGTGATCTTACCTTCTCTCATGGTGCATGCGCACGCCAGTTTTGGGGCTAGGCAGAGCACATCTAAGCTTTGGGGCTTATCCAGGGGCATCCCCTGCTTGTGTGTACCCCACACCTGGCAGATTTGAAATCTACGGGGCCCTAGGTCAAATAGCATCCTGGGGGATATTGGATATTAGAATAGAACATGATTATGGAATATACTGGCCATAGGCTAAACACGATCCACACAAGGCTATGCCAAATTGCATTTTGAGGCTTTAAGAAACCTATAGAATCTTAGGCAGAATAATATTTTAGGAGCCTTTTGGACCCTATAAGGACCTCGGCAGAGCAACATGTTGGGGCTCACTGTAAAAAGTAACACTTTAGATCCCAACCCTTGGGTTAGTGCCTTGGGCCCACCAGAGGATTCCCTGGTTGGCTAATGAAGTGTTCCCCAACCCACTCCTCAAGGCCTACCAACATGTCATGATCTCCACAAAGATGTGCAGGTGAAGTAATTAGAGCTTAGACAGAGCTATAAAGATGGGTATTTGGAGACCCACAAAACTTGACCTATTGGGGGAACACTGGTCTAGTGGATCAGTCTAATACTGGCTGTAAGTAGTGAACGTATCAGTGGCAGCCTGTCACTTGGAAAAAGTTCTAGACTCCCCCTTGCTGAGGTGGAGTTCTACTTTAAAAGACTGCCTTTATCTTGCAGGGCAGAATGAGACACGTGTTCGTAGTGCAACGTTGGCAGAATACTGGATAAATGTTTCAGCAATTAATCGCATACCTTACCCAGTGAGGGCTCGCCTATACGTATAAGGATTTAATCCAGTGCTGTGATAATTGAATTGTGTTCAAAGAGAATAATACAACAATAAGCAGCAGCAGCTGGGGAAGGGGGGTTAAGGGCCCAGGATGATGTGTGGCCCCGAGGTGAAACCCTACAGCCTGTTTATAGAGAAAGCAATGTATGGGGATTGTACACCACCACAATCATGGTGCTACACAGCTGGAACAAGATGAAAAACTGATGACACCATCACCTCCCCTTCTACCCCAAGCCAGAGTCCTCCCCTGCCCATGGGGCACATTCCACAACATTCTCTGCAGGGAGCAGGCAGGGGCCAGGGCTTAGACTTAGACCCTGGAGTCATGCGGTGGGCCCCCAGCTGTGGGTTGGTCCGACTGGCCTCTATAAAAATCAGGACAGCCCTGCAGACCTCATCATTCATCAGAAACCAGCTTTGGGATCAATCAAGGACCATGAAGGGACTTGTGCTCAGCTTAGCCCTTGCCACACTGTCTGTCCTGTACGTACAGGCTGACGTGCCCCTCCAGCCGGACCTCCAGGAGGATAAGGTAAGTGCATGAGCTGCCTTCACCCAAATCATACCAGCTTATTGGTCATAATAATATAAATGCTACAAGATGCAGCTTCAAAAAAGTCTCTGCCCCAAGTGGGCCATTTAATGTCCTTTACATTTACTAAGGGTCATTTATGCATAAGGGTGGCTCTTCAATCTGTGTACCCAACCAATACTCTCTTTGAGGACTTCAGCGGTAAGATATACCAGACCTGTAGCCTCTGCTATCTTGGTGGGCATCAGTGGCGTAAATCATTCATTGGTTTCTCATAATATTTTATTAGAACTGTCCCACTCCACCTGCAAGCCATTAAGCCTGATATTTCTGCAAATTAGTTCTTTGAATCACCCCATGACACCACATGCCCATTTATGAGAACCCACAACCATAAACTTGCCTATATTTCCCATCACCATTAGTGGGTTGGATGACCTAGCTCACCACAGTCAAAAAGGCTTCTTGTGCTTAGGGAACATTAGCCACGACATCTTATACCCCTTTGGGGACACTCTCAATCATTTTACAGCCAGATGAAGTTTTTGGCTGGCGCCGCCCATTTTGCAATTGCAATGTCTATGTCGTACCTGTGTCAGAAGGGAAAGAAAAAAGCAAAACGTTACAGGTCTTCAATGTGGGCAAAGAAAGCAACATACTGGTTTTATTCTATATCTATTGCAATATATGTTCATTTATTTAACCTCATTCCTACTGACTTTATTTTCATTTCCACTCCAGCTTGTAGGTAAGTGGTATGGCATCGGACTAGCCTCCGACTCCGAATGGTTCCAAGCTAGGAAGCAGATGCTGAAGATGTGCACCACCACTATCACTCCCACTGCTGATGGGAACCTTGAAGTTGTGGCCACCTTCCCCAAGTAAGTGGTGGGTTGGAAGTCCTCGCTTTACCCCCAACATGCTAGTCCAACCTGGAACCAACAACCACAGACATTGTCCCGGCTAAGAGTAAAAAACTAATTTTTGTTAGCTTACCTGCCATGTGGAGGTTTTATTCTGGTGTAGTGCTAAATAATGCTGTTACTATTGAGAGGCAGTCCTTTTCCTGTAACCCAGCCTCTGCATTGTATTGTATGACCACATTTTTTTAGCATTTAGAGGTTGACATATCTCTACCACTCTTAAATAGGATCAAAACCATCCCTGGAGTCTATGAGACTTTAGGGCTGGCTTATTTTCTCTCGCCAGGCCATCCCGAACTGGGATGCCCTGCTGTGTAAAACCCCCAGTTGCAATTCCTAACTTTCAGCGAGCCCACTGCGCTGGCATCACTTGCATCCCTTCTCGGCTGTGTGTGGCCAGGCCCGTCGCAACTGTTCATGCAAGTGATGCTGCGCGCCACCGAGGTGTGTGTCTGGGGATTTCATTCAGCTTCTCCAGTCACATTAGTATGCGTGGCCAGAGAAGGTTATTGGTGATTAGTTTTTATAATTTTCTGTGATCCCAATGTGTTTGGCTACCAGAGACAGAAAGTTAGTTAAACAGCATATCAATGATGACCAACAAAAACTATGAGCTTCTGTTCTAGCATGGATGGCCTTTGGGGTGTTTGATTAAACATGTTATCCAACTCTTTTTTCCTCATGCTCTCTATCTTATTGTTTTTTCCATATTCGCTCCATAATTTTTTCTGCATTCCCTCTGTTGTCTCTCTCTTTTCCACATTCCCCTCATCTGGGGCTTTACACTGAGGGGCATCCCTAATCAGGACGTGGCGTAGCTAAATGTAATGGGGCCTGGTGTGAACAATAAATGGGGCCCAATCATGGCTCATACAGTAACCATTTTCCTGTTATTTAAGCTCAATCGAATACAACTAGACAATGAAAGAATGAAAAGAGAAGTGCTCCTTATTTTTGTAAATGATGCCATGAGAGCACAAATCTCTAGGGTGGAGGAATAACAATAATGGAGCCCCCCTTGCGGTATGGGCCCTGGTGCGGGCGCTTCCGCTGCACCCCATATAGTCATGCTTTTGGGGGTTAGTGACACCGTAAAGATTCTATATAGACCTATGAAGACGATATTAAGAGGGTGGTGACATCATATCACTATATAAAATACTATAGAGATTCCACTAAGGCGGAATTCCACTAAGATGCTGTAATGCTCTGTACTTTCCCTGTAGACTTTGTCCATATATTCCCATTGAGAATCCAATAGGAAGCCTGCAAGACGGCAGCCTCATCTAATGGCGCCACCAGTTTTCTCTATATGGAGCTTATGATATTATCAACTCTTTATGCTATAGCCCTCCATGAGTGGTTTGCGGGGCTCTTTAATGTTACAACATGCTTTATGAATTTTCTATAGGAATACATAAAGCCTACTCATAAAGTAAAGTAATCTTGTGACCAGCCTCAGGAAATCTGGTTTCCACTGAGAGGTGGTCAGAAAGTAATAGAAACCATTTTTCTTGAGGCTGGTCGCAATTGAATGAATTCTGATTGGCTGATATAGGTTTCTACATTTTGCTTATTGAACAAACCTGATAGAGCCTGCTTGCATAATGATCATATGACTCTCTTCCAGGGGGGATCGATGTGAAAAGAAGAGCATGACCTACATCAAAACTGATAAGCCCGGCCGCTACCTGTCCAAGAGCCCACGTAAGCACTAATTATTAGACAACCCCTGTTCCTAAACGCTTTGGTTTCATCATTGAGCCAGTCTGGTTTTATTACTGTGGCAAGTCCTCCAGAAAAATGTGGGACAACCGGACCTTCCTTGCCCAAGTGGTCAAGTACCCTGAAGATCTGCTGCTGCTGTTTAAGAGCCAACCTAACTTCAAAGCATACTTTTTAATACAAGTGCCTAAAACATCTGCACATAATAAAACAATATTCTAAATGACTGTTTAATATATATGTGGACCTTCTCCTTTCCCAGGTTACGGCAGTGATCACATCATTTCAGTGGTGGAGTCGAACTATGATGAGTACACCTTGATGCACACCCTGAAGACCAAGGGCACCACCGTCAACAACATTGTGTCTCTCTTTGGTAAGTTGTATGAACAAGTTATATGCAGTCTAAAGGACAGCTGGAGGCAAAATAACAGATCCTACCTTTTTAAGGCCCTCCCCAAACTCTTCCTTATTGATCAATAATAAAATGCATTTTCATTTTCCTACCTTATTTTGCTGCTTTGGATAGTGCTCCCCATAGTGCTCATGTTAGCATTAAAATGAAAGCTCTCAGTAAAGTCTTTCTGGGCAAAGCTTTTTCAATATATCTACCTTGTTTTTATGTACTATTTTATTTGAACTTTTTTTGTAACCAGTCAGAAGAATGGTTTTTGTTGTGCGTCCATCTACAACAAATAGTAGAACTATTAGGGTGGGGGGTGGTCACAATCTAGGCCACACTGTAGCAAATTATTGTAGTCTGTGACCCGATTTTAGCCACTAGGGGAGCACTAGCTGAGATTGTCAGGAAAAACAAAGCTAAAGAAAATGAGGGGCAAGATTTCTCAAGCACTTCTGTCAGGCTATGCCACATTGCTTCAAGGAAGAGTAGTACAAAATATCATTTCTATTTTTTTCATTACCGTATATACTCGAGTATAGGTCGACCCGAATATAAGCCGAGGCACCTAATTTTACCACAAAAAATGGAACAAGTTATTGACTCGAGTATAAGCCCAGGCGGCTTTTTTCAATTGGAACTGGAGTTGACACACAGAAAGAGACACACACACACACACACACACACACACACACAGGGACACACACACACAGAAAGAGAGACACACACACACACACACACACACACAGGGACACACACACACAGAAAGAGACACACACACACACAGGGACACACACACACAGAAAGAGACACACACACACACACACAGGGACACACACACACAGAAAGAGACACACACACACACACACACACACAGGGACACACACACACAGGGACACACACACACAGGGACACACACACACAGAAAGAGACACACACACACACACACACACACACACACACACACACACACACACGGACACACACACACAGAAAGAGACACACACACACACACACAGGGACACACACACACAGAAAGAGACACACACACACACACACACACACACACACGGACACACACACACAGAAAGAGACACACACACACACACACACACACACACACACACACACACAGGGACACACACACACAGAAAGGGACACACACACAGAAAAAGACACAGACACACACACACACGCACAGAAAGAGACACACACACAGAAAAAGACACAGACACACACACACACACACACACACACACAGAAAGAGACACACACACAGAAAAAGACACAGACACACACACACACACACAGAAAGAGACACACACACAGAAAAAGACACAGACACACACACACACACACAGAAAGAGACACACACACAGAAAAAGACACAGACACACACACACACAGAAAGAGACACACACACACACACACACACACACACACACACACACTGTGGGTACCTGCTGCTGCCGCCGCCGCCGCTCTCAGGCGCGCAGGTGTCGGGGGTCAGGGTTTGGCCGAGGTTACCCTGCAGAGGGGCAGCGGGGTCCCCCTCCCCTCCTCCTCCTGCCAGTCGCTCGGCACACAACACCCTCCATTCAGCTCCGCCTGGCAGCCGCCAGCCGCTGCCGTTCTCATACACACACCAGCACTTCCTGGCTGTTGCGCACTCGTCGTCGGTGGGCGTGCCCCATATGGCCGGCGTCCAATGAAAACATTGGACGCCGCCCATTGACGACCAGCGCGCAGCAGCCTGGAAGTGCCGGTCAGTGTGTGAATGTGTGTGCGTGTTTGTGCGAATGAGAGCGGCGGCGGCGGCAGCAGCGGGTACAGCAGGGACCCGCAGCGGCCGCCCCTCACCCTCCAGCATCTATTGGGTTCAGGGTTGCGGCCTTCCCTGGCAGTCCGCCCCTGGACTCGAGTATAAGCTGAGGCGGCTTTTTTCAGCCCAAAAAATGGGCTGAAAAACTCGGCTTATACTCGAGTATATACGGTATGTTGCTGCACCACTAATGTTTTAAAAAATGTGTTTCCTGCAGTACAGCAACATTCACCAGTGTAAACAAAACATACGGTAACTTATATTTTGCAGCATTCTAATTTGCATCAGTGTGGAGTAGTTTGGTAGAAGTGCTTGATAATCAGGCCCTAGATGTAATTTTATTTTACAAGCACAAAATATTTAAAAGAGATTTTTCAAGCACAAAGCTATGTCGTAACACAAAAATCCCAATCCCTGTCCCATCATCAGTTCTTCTTGACACACAAACATAGCTGTGACAGGTGAAAGCACTGTACTTAAAAGCTCTGTGAGCAGAAACTTGCTTCCGCCCTCCCTGTTTGCCTGCTCAGCACTATCCCTTTCTTTCTGCTGACTCCAAATTCAAGTTGGAAAAATGTACAGAGGAGATGGGTTTTTTTTTAAATAAAGCATTTCATTTTCCCTACACTATAGCTGCAATGAAAAGCATATCCATGTAAATACAAACCTGTTTTGTAGGAGTATTCTTCCTTCCCTCTAGTGTTCACTGTGTGGTATTACAATCACTGTCGTACAGAGCACTACTCCAGTAGGAAACTACACATAAGGAGCAGGGCTGGATTTTAGACTTGTGCTGCTCTAGGCACTTTCTGGACATGTGCCCCCTATTGTTGTCCAGCACGACATTAAAAACATTACACATGGTACACAAAGTAGTACATGGGACAATGAGTGACAATTAGAGGCTTCTGTGTATGCGGTAGGAGGTAGGACACTATTGGAAATAATAAGCTTGTTTGTTTTTTCCATGAAAACTTCTGAACATTTTTTATTTGAAATTTGAATAAAAGCCATAGCAGCACTTTCTCCAGTGCTATTACTCGCCTCTTTCGGAATGCCATGCTGCATTGGGGGGCCCATTTAAAGCTAAACAAAACCCATCAGCGCAGATTCCAGGCCCGGCCATCCATCGGGATGCCCTGCTGTGTAAAACCCCCAGGGATGGGACGTTAATAACTCACCTTTTACTGGTCCAACGGCGCATGCACAGACTCCCTTTCAGCAAATGGCTCCAATTGTTTTCAATGGGGAGCGTGTTCTGCTGCATCCCCTCCCCACTGAATTCAATCAGAGCCCTTTGCTGAAATGAAGCAAGATAGATAGATAGATAGATAGATAGATAGGAAGAAAGCTGGATAGATAGATAGATAGATAGATAGATAGATAGAAAGAAAGAAAGCTGGATAGACAGGCAGAGAGATAGATAGATAGATAGATAGATAGATAGATAGATAGATAGATAGATAGATAGATGGGAAGAAAGCTGGATAGACAGGCAGATAGATAGATAGATAGATAGATAGATAGATAGATAGATAGATAGATAGATAGATAGATAGATAGATAGATAGATAGAAAGCTGGATAGACAGGCAGAGAGATAGATAGATAGATAGATAGATAGATAGATAGATAGATAGATAGATAGATAGATAGATAGATAGATAGATAGATAGGAAGAAAGCTGGATAGACAGGCAGAGAGATAGATAGATAGATAGATAGATAGATAGATAGATAGATAGATAGATAGATAGATAGATAGATAGATAGATAGATAGAAAGAAAGCTGGATAGATAGATAGATAGATAGATAGATAGATAGATAGATAGATAGATAGATAGATAGATAGATAGATAGATAGATAGATGGAAAGGTAGGAAGGGAGAGGGAAAGGTTGAGAAAGGGACAGAGGGATAGACAAACTTGTGGATTGAAGTAACCAGACAAAAAGATACAGACATGACCTGTACACACTGTGCAGCCACCCTCTCTGTCCCCCCTCACCCCCCCCTTCCCCGGCTGCATTACAATAGGCTCTATTTACATTAGAAAGCATTGGTGGCTTAGCGTATATCTATCCTCAACCACCTCCCGGTCTCCTCTGCCTCCCAGCTCCTCCAGGCACTGCAATTCGTACCTTGTGCCTTCTCCTGGAGTACCCGGCTTCTCCAGAAAATAGCGGGGATGGCCCACCCCCCCCCCCCCAATCTTCCCCTGCCCTAGGCCTGTGCCTAGGCTTGCCTAAAGGAAAATATGGTCCTGATTGTAGACATAGTAATGCATACCTCCCAAGTGTCCATGTCCCCCTGTCCCTTGTTGTTGTCATTGGTCCCTCTTTGAGGTGTACCATGTAGAGCCGCATCAATAAAAGATTCATTTGCCTGTTCAAAGTGTTTCTATTGTTTTAACTGTTACATCCTATCTACTATCCATCCCTCAATGAGGGGGCCTAATTTAACATTTGTCCCTCTTTCCCACCCTGAACAGTTTGTAGGTATAGTAATGGCTTATTTACCAAGACATACCTCTTCCACCTGACACATGGCCCCTTTTTTCTTAATAAAGAATCTCTATGGCAAAAAAATGGTCCAGTAAGGCAAGAATACACCTATGCATGAAAAACATATCTAGCCAATCGTGTTTCTTTTTACTGGGTTGGAAAAGAAAGGTAGCAGTCATTATGGAGCTTCTCAGCATCTCAGCCATGCTGCTTCCGGGATTCAACTGACATAACTGACAATGCACAGTAACAGGAAGCCCAGCAGCACTTCCTGTTTGCAGGTGGCCTGCACATCCATGAGCCACCATTTTGTTTTTACATTTTACCACAGCAGAAGTTAGAAAAAGGTAAATAAATTTTTATGTGCATCAATCTAAATGACCCTGGGGAGGGATACATATGAGCACTGTTTGTTGTGTTGGTCCGGTTTAAGTCTTTTTTGACTGTTGGCCTGCTTTAAGTGCCAGTCTGTGTTGGAATAATAGCTTATTGTTAACACTATTCTTCTGATGTGTGTAGATGCTTTACCCACAGGCTTACTCAGAAGACAAGCAGTTAGAGGTTAGCAGTACTTCCCTATAACAATGGAGTGGTACACTCAAAACCTGCCACCCCTGGATTTGTGTAATTCCAGTAGAAAAAAACACAAGCTTGGTAGACTTTGTGTCAGTTGGGGTGTCTAAGTTACCCCTCCTCTCACTATCTAGCATTTGTATATTGCTTTTTGATGTCAGAAAAATGTCCAATACTTTTACATTTATAAGAATCCCGCCCCAAGGAGCCCTCTGCAGCCCCAGTTATAGAGGGTGTAGCTCATAGCAGTGCTGTACAGCTATATACAATATACTGGTGCTACCATATGTGCTCTGACCAGCCAGACTTATTTTATGTTTGCGTTCCTGGTTTCAGGCCGAAGCAAAGAACTCAGACCCGAACTGGTGGAGAAATTCAAGCAGTTTGCTAAGGAATACGGATTGCGCGATGACAACATCCTCGTCCTGCCTCAGACTGGTAAGTTCAGTGATGTCACAATCCCCCCTCCCCCCTCGTACTCATTCTAATTTTATATATATATATATATATATATGTATGTACAAAAATGTTTCTGTTTTGTTTCTACAGAGTCCTGCATGTCTGAAGCCTAAGAAGTAAGTGTAACTGGTCCACTGTGCCCCTGACTCCAAGCCTTACCTTCTTCTTTGTGCAGCTCTGGGGGTGGCAGAAGAGTTGGGTTAGAGACCCTGCAGACCAGGGCAGGGGCTAGTGAAAGCAGGGCTTCTATTAGAGCAGTACGATTAGTACTCCTTTATGGGGCCCGTTGCTCAGGAGGTCTCAGCCACCATCCCTGCTGGCAGCCCTGTGACTTCTCATCTTATACCATGCTCTCATGTAATCCGTGCACGATGATCAGCCTCTGTTCTTCTTCCTTGGATGGCAATTTGCCCAGGGGGCGCTGTGTACACCTTGTTAATGCCGTCTTTCTGATTGGCATCAGGGCTATGGCAGACAATCACTGTACTAGATGTGCCCGCAGCAGCTCCTCAGCTGTCACATCTATAGATATCCAAGTAGGCCAGGGTGGCATTGACATTGAGGTTGTATGTGGCATGGCTACCCTGTGCCGAAGGAGTTGGGTTAAAGAGAACCAAAACCCAGCACAATTTATAAGATTCCCAGGCCGACTGATTCCTTCCCCCCGGGGCATCCAAAATTGGGATGCCCCACTGTGTGAAACCCCCCAGGTCACACCTGAACTGGGCCCAACCTGCGATGCAAGAACATGTCACCACATGGACCAATCAACCCCCTGCGGCCGCCCTGGAATCTTTTAGATTGCCGCTAGCCTAGGCATCCTGTACAGGATGCCCTGCTTTGTGAAACCCTATGGGGCGCAGGTAATCTTACCACCCAGCCAGCCATTTAGATAGACCGGGTGCGCAGGAGAGCGCACTTCACAGGAGAGCCGGGTGACGTGGCCGCTGGCATCACCTATGCTGGTGCGAAGCTCTAATCAGCGGCTTTAGGCAGCACATTGGTATGCACAGTATAAAGTGCTGATTGGACGAACACCCGCACATGGGCTGTAGGTACAGCAGAAAGGTGAGTGAAAGTGGGTGATCTGGGGGGTTTCACACCCTACATTGGGATGCCTCAAGGGCAGGGACCAATCACCAGGATATTTAAAATCCTGGTCATTGGTCCACTTTGGGGGCAGGGTTTTCTCTCCTATTGTATCCTATTTTCAAAGCATTCACTTTAAATAGGATCTTCAGCATAATTTAATGAAAATCCCAAACCTTTAGAATACTGTTCCCCAGCATCTAAAATAAATATATTTCATGTTTTTAATCACTTACTTATTATTATTATTTATTCTGGGCTGCAACTCTGTTCAGGACTCTGTTAGGATATGGGTGCCGCCATCTTGCCTCAGTGGCATCACATACTGAGGAGAGGGGGGGAAAGTGCAGGGAGCAGGTTATAACTGTGCTTTGCTCAGACAGGGCACAGCTGGGGTCAGGAAAAGGACAGCAATCCCAGAATGCAGAGAGGGCAAAGTCAGAAGACACTTCCTGTCTGCAGGCAGTCTGAGACTCCACAGGCCGCCATCTTAGATGTTAAAAGGCTAATAAAAAAAAAAAGCAGTAGATGCAGGTAGGATGATTTTTGATGTGGGCAAGCTTTATGTACAGGGTGGGGGAAACTTATAAGATATGCTCTTATTCAGGGTGAAGGTCCGCTTTAAGCTTTGCATTTTCTTGTTTGTGATTGCCAGTGTACTGTATGTTTTACCCTGTGATTACTATTTTATACAGCGCTATGGATGATAATGACGCTATATAAAAAATAATAATTTGTGTTTTCCTCTGCAGAGAGAAGTTGCAGTATCCTACCAAGTCCCCTAGATGGCGTCCATGTTGTAGATGGGTTAGCATGCTATACGCTCTGTCTGTAAAGTCTGTGCACAATAAAGTCCTGCATGAATCCCTAGATCTGCTTCGCCTTCATTTTGGGGTCATTGGGGATCATTTACAATAAATGTTGTTCTGTTTATTCATTGTCCAGTATTCAGAACTAGGCCTAACTGGAGTGTCGTGTGTCCACACACCAGAAGATATGACTGTGAGAGTGCTCCCTACAGTTAGATGCAAATATTACCTCTTAAATATATTAATAAATATATTAAATATTCTTTTCTGCCCAGACACACAGACATTAAAGCAATTTAGCAAAATTCCCCCTCTCTATTTTAATTTTTAATCTTTTCTATTAAGACTGGATGAGCTGTAAAACGGCAAACCCCAGCATTGTTCCTATCATAGAAAAATGGACAGCATAATCCTTAGTATTACATTGGTACTATACAGCCACATACCCCCTGCAGCCTTCCCATCAGTCTGTGCAGGAATGGGGAGGTTGGTTCCTGGACCAAAGCCTGAAACCCACCCGTAAATTAGCCACATAGGCTGTTCTAGAGGCAGTGTCAGACTGGGGCCAAAAATCAGCCCTGGATTTCACCAGCCCTTGCTGGGGCCTCCCCAATCATAATGCTAGATATGCTATAGCATTGGGGGCTTGGGTCCCTGGGCTTGTGGGTACAGCGGGGCTGGGTACAGGTAGCTGAGAGGGAGACTAAGGGGGCAGAGATTGAATGTGGGTCTTAAAAGCAGCAGCTCAACTGGCCCAAATGCAAAGTGGCCCACTGGTCATTGTCCCAGGTCTCCCTCTGGCCAGTCCGTCCCTGTACAAAGCAGCTTCAAAATTTAAGGAGTAATGGGATAAGTGGATTACCCTATAAAGAAGACCAAAACCCAGAATTTGGCCCTCCCCCCAAGTCTGTTTTACAGGGGCATCACAATTTTGGATGCCCCTGTGTGTGAAACCCCTGGTTCGCCCAAAGCTCGATCCAGCAGTCCCTGCCGGCATCCCAGGTGAGAATGCGCATGGTGTCAGACAGCCTTTAATGGCTGCCAGTGAGTGTGCTCAGCTGCAGAGAGCAGACAAGCTGCAAATTGATCATTGCCGCTGCACCTTGTGACATGTCTGCTTCTTCCAGCTGCAGGCCAGGGATGCCAGAGGAGGCTTGTGCATGCATTGTGGCAGCAAAAGCAAACTATAACCTGATCCATGAGAATTTATAGACTAGTCACACATGGAAGTCCAACTAGTCTGGGGTTGACCTATACCCAGCTCCTTTTTCCTTTAAATTTATAGACTACAATGGTTTTGATACACTTTAAATATATAATTTTTATAGGAGACTAAGCAGCTTTGCCAATATAACCCCTTTACACTACTTCAGCCTGTGGATTTCCTGCATTTCCAGGCCTGCAGAAGCAAGCTTCAGGAAATGCAACTTTTATCTTCCAATTCCTTAGAAGCCCCAGCACATAATATGAATACTTACACTATTAATCAGGATCTCACTCCAGATCCTCAAAGGAGTTTGCAAGTGGGGAGGAGGGCACTATGGGGCATCCCAATTCCAGATGCCACCTAGAGTTGCTTTTGAAGGAATGTTCAGCTGACAGCAACCAATTATCACTGTACATTTCCAGCGAATCTGGAAAGGGTGATACTCATTCTGGAGTTGTAACATTAGCCGAGGGAGTGACTGGTCACCACTGTACACACAGGGAATCTGGAAAAGGTAACACCCAACCTGGAGGTATAACAATAGCACTGGCACAGACCCTCTCTGCTCTGTGCTAAACATACAGCCAGAGTACTAAGAGCCAACCAACCATCATCAATGGAGAAACAGGAAATCTGGAAAAGTTAATGCTCACCCTAGAGGTGTAACAATAGCATAGGGAGTGACAGGTCCTTACTATACACATTGGGAGTCTGGAAGAGGTAACTCCACTCCTGAAAGTGTAACAATAGCATAGGGAGTGACAGGTCCTTACTATACACATAGGGAGTCTGGAAGAGGTAACCCCACTCCTGAAAGTGTAACAATAGCATAGGGAGTGACAGGTCCTTACTATACACATAGGGAATCTGGAAGAGGTAACCCCACTCCTGAAAGTGTAACAATAGCATAGGGAGTGACAGGTCCTTACTATACACATAGGGAATCTGGAAGAGGTACCACTCCTGAAAATGTAACAATAGCATAGGGAGTGACAGGTCCTTACTATACACATTGGGAGTCTGGAAGAGGTAACCCCACTCCTGAAAGTGTAACAATAGAATAGGGAGTGACAGGTCCTTACTATACACATAGGGAATCTGGAAGAGGTAACACCACTCCTGAAAGTGTAACAATAGCATAGGGAGTGACAGGTCCTTACTATACACATAGGGAATCTGGAAGAGGTACCACTCCTGAAAATGTAACAATAGCATAGGGAGTGACAGGTCCTTACTATACACATAGGGAATCTGGAAGAGGTAACACCACTCCTGAAAGTGTAACAATAGCATAGGGAGTGACAGGTCCTTACTATACACATAGGGAATCTGGAAGAGGTACCACTCCTGAAAATGTAACAATAGCATAGGGAGTGACATGTCCTTACTATACACATAGGGAATCTGGAAGAGGTAACACCACTCCTGAAAGTGTAACAATAGCATAGGGAGTGACAGGTCCTTACTATACACATAGGGAATCTGGAAGAGGTACCACTCCTGAAAATGTAACAATAGCATAGGGAGTGACAGGTCCTTACTATACACATAGGGAGTCTGGAAGAGGTAACCCCATTCCTGAAAGTGTAACAATAGCATAGGGAGTGACAGGTCCTTACTATACACATAGGGAGTCTGGAAGGGGTTACCATAGGGAGTCTGGAAGAGGTAACCCCATTCCTGAAAGTGTAACAATAGCATAGGGAGTGACAGGTCCTTACTATACACATAGGGAGTCTGGAAGAGGTAACCCCATTCCTGAAAGTGTAACAATAGCATAGGGAGTGACAGGTCCTTACTATACACATAGGGAGTCTGGAAGAGGTAACCCCATTCCTGAAAGTGTAACAATAGCATAGGGAGTGACAGGTCCTTACTATACACACAGGGAGTCTGGAAGAGGTAACCCCATTCCTGAAAGTGTAACAATAGCATAGGGAGTGACAGGTCCTTACTATACACACAGGGAGTCTGGAAGAGGTAACCCCACTCCTGAAAATGTAACAATAGCATAGGGAGTGACAGGTCCTTACTATACACATAGGGAGTCTGGAACAGGTAACCCCATTCCTGAAAGTGTAACAATAGCATAGGGAGTGACAGGTCCTTACTATACACATAGGGAGTCTGGAAGAGGTAACCCCATTCCTGAAAGTGTAACAATAGCATAGGGAGTGACAGGTCCTTACTATACACATAGGGAGTCTGGAAGAGGTAACCCCATTCCTGAAAGTGTAACAATAGCATAGGGAGTGACAGGTCCTTACTATACGCATTGGGAGTCTGGAAGAGGTAACCCCACTCCTGAAAGTGTAACAATAGCATAGGGAGTGACAGGTCCTTACTATACACATAGGGAATCTGGAAGAGGTAACACCACTCCTGAAAGTGTAACAATAGCATAGGGAGTGACAGGTCCTTACTATACACATTGGGAGTCTGGAAGAGGTAACCCCACTCCTGAAAGTGTAACAATAGCATAGGGAGTGACAGGTCCTTACTATACACATAGGGAATCTGGAAGAGGTAACACCACTCCTGAAAGTGTAACAATAGCATAGGGAGTGACAGGTCCTTACTATACACATAGGGAATCTGGAAGAGGTACCACTCCTGAAAATGTAACAATAGCATAGGGAGTGACAGGTCCTTACTATACACATAGGGAATCTGGAAGAGGTAACACCACTCCTGAAAGTGTAACAATAGCATAGGGAGTGACAGGTCCTTACTATACACATAGGGAATCTGGAAGAGGTACCACTCCTGAAAATGTAACAATAGCATAGGGAGTGACAGGTCCTTACTATACACATAGGGAGTCTGGAAGAGGTAACACCACTCCTGAAAGTGTAACAATAGCATAGGGAGTGACAGGTCCTTACTATACACATAGGGAATCTGGAAGAGGTAACACCACTCCTGAAAGTGTAACAATAGCATAGGGAGTGACAGGTCCTTACTATACACATAGGGAATCTGGAAGAGGTACCACTCCTGAAAATGTAACAATAGCATAGGGAGTGACAGGTCCTTACTATACACATAGGGAGTCTGGAAGAGGTACCACTCCTGAAAATGTAATAATAGCATAGGGAGTGACAGGTCCTTACTATACACATAGGGAGTCTGGAAGAGGTAACCCCATTCCTGAAAGTGTAACAATAGCATAGGGAGTGACAGGTCCTTACTATACACATAGGGAGTCTGGAAGAGGTAACCCCATTCCTGAAAGTGTAACAATAGCATAGGGAGTGACAGGTCCTTACTATACACATAGGGAGTCTGGAAGAGGTAACCCCATTCCTGAAAGTGTAACAATAGCATAGGGAGTGACAGGTCCTTACTATACACATAGGGAGTCTGGAAGAGGTAACCCCACTCCTGAAAGTGTAACAATAGCATAGGGAGTGACAGGTCCTTACTATACGCATTGGGAGTCTGGAAGAGGTAACCCCACTCCTGAAAATGTAACAATAGCATAGGGAGTGACAGGTCCTTACTATACACATTGGGAGTCTGGAAGAGGTAACACCGCTCCTGAAAGTGTAATAATAGCATAGGGAGTGACAGGTCCTTACTATACACATAGGGAGTCTGGAAGAGGTAACCCCACTCCTGAAAATGTAACAATAGCATAGGGAGTGACAGGTCCTTACTATACACATAGGGAATCTGGAAGAGGTAACCCCATTCCTGAAAGTGTAACAATAGCATAGGGAGTGACAGGTCCTTACTATACACATTGGGAGTCTGGAAGAGGTAACCCCACTCCTGAAAATGTAACAATAGCATAGGGAGTGACAGGTCCTTACTATACACATAGGGAGTCTGGAAGAGGTACCATTCCTGAAAGTGTAACAATAGCATAGGGAGTGACAGGTCCTTACTATACACATAGGGAGTCTGGAAGAGGTAACCCCACTCCTGAAAGTGTAACAATAGCATAGGGAGTGACAGGTCCTTACTATACACATAGGGAGTCTGGAAGAGGTAACCCCACTCCTGAAAGTGTAACAATAGCATAGGGAGTGACAGGTCCTTACTATACACACAGGGAGTCTGGAAGAGGTAACCCCACTCCTGAAAATGTAACAATAGCATAGGGAGTGACAGGTCCTTACTATACACATAGGGAATCTGGAAGAGGTAACCCCACTCCTGAAAGTGTAACAATAGCATAGGGAGTGACAGGTCCTTACTATACACATAGGGAATCTGGAAGAGGTAACACCATTCCTGAAAGTGTAATAATAGCATAGGGAGTGACAGGTCCTTACTATACACATAGGGAATCTGGAAGAGGTAACACCACTCCTGAAAATGTAACAATAGCATAGGGAGTGACAGGTCCTTACTATACACATAGGGAGTCTGGAAGAGGTAACACCATTCCTGAAAGTGTAACAATAGCATAGGGAGTGACAGGTCCTTACTATACACATAGGGAATCTGGAAGAGGTAACACCATTCCTGAAAGTGTAATAATAGCATAGGGAGTGACAGGTCCTTACTATACACATTGGGAGTCTGGAAGAGGTAACTCCACTCCTGAAAATGCAACAATAGCATAGGGAGTGACAGGTCCTTACTATACACATAGGGAGTCTGGAAGAGGTAACCCCACTCCTGAAAATGTAACAATAGCATAGGGAGTGACAGGTCCTTACTATACACATAGGGAATCTGGAAGAGGTAACTCCACTCCTGAAAGTGTAACAATAGCATAGGGAGTGACAGGTCCTTACTATACACATAGGGAATCTGGAAGAGGTAACACCATTCCTGAAAGTGTAATAATAGCATAGGGAGTGACAGGTCCTTACTATACACATTGGGAGTCTGGAAGAGGTAACTCCACTCCTGAAAATGTAACAATAGCATAGGGAGTGACAGGTCCTTACTATACACATAGGGAATCTGGAAGAGGTAACTCCACTCCTGAAAATGTAACAATAGCATAGGGAGTGACAGGTCCTTACTATACACATAGGGAGTCTGGAAGAGGTAACCCCACTCCTGAAAATGTAACAATAGCATAGGGAGTGACAGGTCCTTACTATACACATAGGGAATCTGGAAGAGGTAACTCCACTCCTGAAAGTGTAACAATAGCATAGGGAGTGACAGGTCCTTACTATACACATAGGGAATCTGGAAGAGGTAACCCCACTCCTGAAAATGTAACAATAGCATAGGGAGTGACAGGTCCTTACTATACACATTGGGAGTCTGGAAGAGGTAACCCCACTCCTGAAAATGTAACAATAGCATAGGGAGTGACAGGTCCTTACTATACACATAGGGAATCTGGAAGAGGTAACCCCACTCCTGAAAGTATAACAATAGCATAGGGAGTGACAGGTCCTTACTATACACATAGGGAGTCTGGAAGAGGTAACCCCATTCCTGAAAATGTAACAATAGCATAGGGAGTGACAGGTCCTTACTATACACATAGGGAATCTGGAAGAGGTAACTCCACTCCTGAAAGTGTAACAATAGCATAGGGAGTGACAGGTCCTTACTATACACATAGGGAATCTGGAAGAGGTAACTCCACTCCTGAAAGTGTAACAATAGCATAGGGAGTGACAGGTCCTTACTATACACATAGGGAATCTGGAAGAGGTAACCCCACTCCTGAAAATGTAACAATAGCATAGGGAGTGACATGTCCTTACTATACACATAGGGAATCTGGAAGAGGTAACCCCACTCCTGAAAGTATAACAATAGCATAGGGAGTGACAGGTCCTTACTATACACATAGGGAATCTGGAAGAGGTAACACCATTCCTGAAAGTGTAACAATAGCATAGGGAGTGACAGGTCCTTACTATACACATAGGGAATCTGGAAGAGGTAACACCGCTCCCAAAGGTGTAACAATAGCAAAGTCATCCTTGTACAAACAGGCAATCTGGAGGTATAACAGTAGGAAGTAAATAGGATTATTTATCTGAAAAGTAAATAGTCATGTATTGAAATTACATCTGATAGCATTTCAGGTTCCCCTATAGCACCACATGACAGTTTTGCCACATGATGGGGCAATGCATTTGGAAAAGACAACTTCCCTTCAAACTTCCTAAAAGACTAACTGCCAAAGAGTCTTTCCGTTGTAAGCTTGGAAGGGCCCTCCTAATGTATTCTTGCGTCTATGGGGTCGATTCAGAGCCAGGTAAGAATTCTCACTCTCACTTTCTAGGAGAGAAAACTGCCATTCACTTCCATTGTCTACCTTGGGCTTATTCAGAGCCAGGTGAAAATTTTACACCCGGTAGAATGAAAGTGAATGGCAGTTCTCCATTCCATTAAAAATGGAGTGAGAATTCTTACCTGGCTCTGAATCGATCCCTATGTGTAGTTTGTGTATTATATGCATTGTTGACATTGTCGTACTTTAAAGTGGACCAACACCCACCCGTGATCGGCCCGGGAATCTATAAGATTCCCGGACCGATCACCTCCCTCCCCGCGGGACATCCGAGATCGGGATGTCCCGCGGGGTGAAACCCCCCCAAACCCCCCAAACTCCTTACCTTAGTTTCGGCGGCGGCCGGCCGCCGCCGCCTCCCTCGCGCCCCTCTAGTCGTGCGCGCGCCCGCGCCGGCCGTCTGTGAATGGCCGGCGCGGGCACGCGCGCGTCAACAGGGACGCGCGGGAGGCGGCGGCGGAGGAGCCGCTTGTCCGCGGCTTGTCCGTCGCCGCTGACAGAGGTGAGTTCGGGGGGTTCGGGGGGGTTTCACACAGCGGGGCACCCCGATCGGGGGTGCCCCACCGAAGTGGACCAAGACCCAGGATAGTCAAAATCCTGGGTGTTGGTCCACTTTAAATCATAAAACAAAACTCTGGTGTGCCAGCCCTGGAGTCTCAAAGACTCCAAGGGCCAGCCATTGGCTTTCCCTTGGGGAAACCACCTCGGGTCGCTATAAAACTCACCTTTTCTGGCGGTTTCCTTGGCAATGTAAACTATAGTGGCCACATCTCCACTATTTCTGGGCTGAGGTGCGCTCCATCCCAGGAAATTAGGGATGCGGCCGTTTCCTCTCCCGAGTGCCATGCTCTGCATCTAAACAGAGCTGTATTGCCGATCATTAATATGCACGGCATTCAGCGCTGATTGGATGAGAGTCCATGCATGCTTCGTTTGATCAGCTGTCAGGCTAAGATTTACTGGGGATCTGAGGGGTTTCCCACAGCCAGGTAATCCCAGATAGGGATGCCCCCAGGGCAAGAAACAAAACCTAGGATAGTCTTTAAGTATTTTACTTGTCTTACCCCCCTGTCATTTCTACCTTGTACAGCACCATGGACTATGATGGCACTATAAATAAACCAGAACAACATAACCCAGATGCTGACACCTGCCCTGAATTGCCCCCTGTGGTCACACATCACAGCGTTATCACTGATGCAATGGGGAACAAGGAAATCTCTGGTGGCGCCTCCAGGACACATAAGCCCTGATTAGAGGTATATGATATGATAAGAGCTTGATATAAGCTGGCATAAGGAGCACAAGTGTTCTGAAGATGGAGATCAGCCATGGCCTCATCTGTCATGCCTGACCTGCTCCATTCACCCAAACCAACAAGTCATTGTACAAGGCAGGCTCACAATAATCCTAGATATCAAAATCACTATGGCCACTAGCAGAAATGTATTTACACATAATTCTACACTGGTCTATATACTCCTATGGAGCATGTATGTAATAAGGGGGGACTTACACTATAATGCACCATATATTCCTTCAAACCCCTGGGGCCAGTGACACCACAATGCTTTATATATTTATATATAGAGAGAGCATTTACAATTTTGTTCTCCATTTTTTGGATGCACCTTTAAAAAAGGGGCCATTAACATTATAACAGTATATATGTTCCAGTGGACCATTCACTAACTGGAAATCGTGCAACATAATGCTCTATATATTCTTGAAAGACGTTCACAGAGGGATGCCAGTAACACCACAACCATTGTCGATTTACTATGGAGTTATTGCACCATAATGTTCCATATAATCTTATGTACTATTCACCTGGGGGCAACCACAGTAACAATTTATGAAAGGGCAATTACACCATAATACTTAAAAAACATTTTGAAGTATTATGGTGTAAAAAACCTTTACTTCTTATATACTATTCACCATTGGGCCAGTGGTCTATATATTCCTATGGAGTAAGTGGCAGTTAGACAGGGCCATGGCCTAGAGGTAAGCGATTTTGTGACCAGAAGGTTGAAGGTTCAATTCCCAGCCAGGACATGTCTGACGTGTTCCTGAGCAAGGCACCTAGCCCCCCAACTTGGGCACGTGTACACTCACAGCCTGTGTTTTCTCTTTGCACGGATGGGTTGAATTGGGAGGAAAAATAGAATGCAAAGACCATATATGCCCAAAACATCCCAGAGAATAATCCATATAGTCAGCATTCTCCATAGGACCAGTGCAATAGTCTATATATCTATCTAGATTGATAATACAGCATTCAAAATATTGCAGTCGACATTTACTAAGGGAATTCATACCGTAATGCTCCAAATATTCTTGTAAACTATTCCTGTGACTCATGCACTACATTACACTATACACCAGACCTGGGCATTGTAAGGCCCCAGGGCCACATACGGCCCTTTGATTGGCTCTGACCGGCCCGCCAGCATTCCCTGTAAGGTGCGCCCTTGGCCTGTACTGTGTGGCATGTGTCAGTCGCTGCAAAGCAGACGCCAAAGATGGAGGTACTCCAGCCACTTGTCTGTGCCTCACGTCTCAGGCTGCTGGCAACTGGTGGTGCACTGGCTCTTGTAGTCCATTTCTGGCCAGACCAATGCCTTTGGGAGGGCGGGGGGCCATGCTGCAAGGTGGGAAGGGTTTCACACAGCCTTTTATCCAAGGCCCCCCCCCCTGGGCATCCCAAATCAGGATGCTCCCCTTTTTGAAACCCTTTTTACTCAGTAGCAACTTGAAAAAGGAGACTCCTTCTTTGAAAGCAGAACAAAACCCAGAGCGGCCACTGGTCTTCCCCCTGGGCATCCCAGATCGGGGCTTTGTTCCGCTTTAAGAGAGGGAGTCTGCCATGTTGCTACTGAGTAAAAAGGGTTTCACACAGTGGGACATCCCGATCTGGGATTTCCAGGGGGGAAGTCCAGTGGCTCTCTGGGCTTTGTTCTGCTTTATGTGAGGGAATCCGCAATTTTTCACATTGCTACTGAGTAAAAAGTGTGAGCAGCGCTGTGTTACTTTAATATAAGTGTAAAAGAAGGGGGTTAGTCCATCCTAACCTGATCTGGTCATGATGTTTTAAAGCAGACCAAAACCCATGTAACCCAGCCCTATGGAGTGTGAAGGAATCCAGGGCTGGGTAACAGGCATCATGCCTCTGGAGCATCCTAATTTGGGATGCCCTGCTGTGTGAGACCTCTCAGGACGCACAAAATGTGGTTTATTTAATACATTACATTTTTTTGTAAGTCAACCTCACGTTTTCAATGTTTAACTATAACATATACTCGTACTAGCTTATCAAAACAATGCTATTTACTGCTTTTTATAAAGAAATACAATTATATTATGCAGAATTGAGTTCAGCCTTTTGGCCCGGCCCTCCACAATATTTTTAGTTTCTCATGTGGCCCCATTGAAAAAAATAATTGCCCACCCCTGCTATACACTATAGTTACACTATAATGCTGGGATTCAAACCTGCCACCCTCCGGTGGCAAGTCCGCTCCCTTACCTCTAGGCCACAACTGCCCAATTATACCATAATGCTCTATATATTGTTATGTACTATTTAATATTAAGGCAATGCTTCCATGGACAAGTCACAAAATAGCAATTCCCCTATAACACACCATATATTCTTATTAACTATTCACTATGGGGCCATTGATATGATAATGGTCTATATATAAAATGATGGACATTCCATCAAGCTCAATATATTTCTATGGTCCATTCTCATGGTTAGGATCTTACCTAGTATACAGCACCTTCTACTTAGGCTGGCAACTAAAAAATGCTAGTAACCACAGCAGTACCTATCAATATTTCCCAGGCAGCATTGTGGCATTTGGATTGAGAGGATCTGAGATTACTAATAAGGTGATTAAAAAATGTACTAATGAAGAGAAAAGGTCCTATATGCTGAAAGGGAAAAACAGAGTAAGTAAATAAAGGGACGGATGGCAATGTTAAATATAGGACCTAACTAATATGAGGGAATTTGGTGGTCAATAGGGAGAAGAACCTTACATGCTAGAGGTAGAAATATGGTGGCTAATGGATAAGTGGCCCAATTATTTAGCTTTTTTTGGCCCAGAATCTTTGGAAGGTTAAGCCATTTTGACATAGCAATGCGGGGTAAGGAAGAAATTCCCTTTACCTACCAATTGGGAACACAGATTCTCTATAACAATGGGAGCATTCTAAATGGAATACTCAGGCCATGATTATGAAGGTTTAGTCTGAAAATGAAAATGATACAAGAGCATCCTTTTAAAACTTGGAGGGCTTTCCATATTTTTGGCACATAGTGTGACACTTTGGGATCAGTTTTCATTATATAATATCCTCCATAATCCAACAATGGGCCGCTTATCAGCACTGTCACCTTCCTGCTGCGTCAGGGAGTATAAATACAGGTCGGCTCGCCCATCACTTCACAGCAATCGTTCCCTGCAATCGCAATCATGTTCCGACTTGCCGCTTTTGTCGTCCTCTTCTGCCAATGCTGGGCTGCAGTGCCACCACCAATGAAGGGTTTTGAGGAACAAAAGGTAAGGGGGGGAACTGCGTCTTTTGTAAAAAAAAAAAAACATTGTTGCAATCTCTTGGCTCAAAAACATTGCATTTTAATGAAAGGGTGTTCTGATACATAAAAAAAGCAATGTTGCTGGTGGGGCTATCAGTCATCTCTCTTTTCAATTCTCCAGTGCTTTTCTTCTCTGTCAGTCCTTCCATTGGCTGCCACCAAGATCTGAAATAATTAACTTCTAACCCTAACCTCCAATGTTCTCTGTGTGCTAGCCCCTACATTTCAAAATCTAAAACTATCCCCATACCCCATCCCCCTTCCCTGGCCCATGGTGATGCTACTTGTCCAGCTGTCAGCAGCTTTGAGATCGCTGCTTGGATGAGCTCCCATGTTCCTGCTGATGTGACAAGGCAGCTGGCCACATCCCCGCCTTCCCTCTAGTCTGAGGCTCACACCTGGCCCCAGCCTATCTGAATGGCTTGGTGCTGGAGCACGCCTCACCTAAAGGAGATGAGGACGTGGGCAGCGAAAATGCAGTGTGAGTACCAGGAATGGTACTTTTTTTGGCTATCCTGGGGCTTCACATAGTGGGGAATCCCAGGGGCAGCCAAGCAGTCGGCCCTATAGTTTTTTTTAGACTCCAGGGCCAGCCTGTGCAGGTTCCGATATGCTTTTACATGAGAGCTCTTTTGGAATGTTCTGCTTCAAGAAACTTGCCACTCTCCAACCCCTGTATCCTTTAAAAGTTCCCAACCCCCCTTAAAGCCGTGTCACTCCTGCCACCATTCCTTTTACATACTATGTCTTCACCCTTACTCTATAGATGGTAAACTCCCAAGTGCAGGGCTCTTAATGTACAGTATCAATGTGTATTTGTAGCACTTCTGTCACATCTGGCTCATACCTTGTGTATGATATGTATTGGTTGTTGTTATATATTATTTCGTAAAGCAAGAAACCTCCGCAGGGAGTAACTTAAATCAATAAAAATAATAAGGAATTGATTGGTCAATCAGTAAATGGGGTCAAGGTTAAAAGTAAATTATACAAAAACCCTCAACAAAACCGCATCAAAGACCCTTAAAAACTAATAGTAAGTAACTTGAAAATACTGGACTTCTAAAAAATATTTATTCCAACATAAATCTCAAACCAAAACACTTAAAGTGAACCAAAACAGCGGAGATTGGGCCAGGAATCTATAAGATTCCCGGGCTGATTGATTCCTCCTCCCCAGGAATCTGTGAAACCCCCTAGGTTGCCCATAAACGCACCTTCTTTCCCAACGGCATATGCGCAAGCAGCTCCGCTATCCCTCTAGCAGGACATGTGCCCGCGCCAGGCATTTGGTGAATGGCCAGCACGGGGATGCTCCCTGTTAGAGGGTAGTGGGGGATGCGCCTCCAGCGCGCTCGGATCCGCTCAACTTTAGACAAGCTTCTGGACAAAGGGGCTTGAGCGAATCCGAGCACGTTGATTGGACGAGCGGCCGCATATGCGTCGTAGGACCGGGAAAAGGTGAGTTTGTTGGGGCGACCTTGGGGGTTTCACACAGTGGGGCAAGGACCAAAATCCAGGATAGTCAAAATACTGGGTTTTGGTCCACTTTAAAACCACTTAAAAAGTAGTAATCTGCAAAAAAGTGGTAAGTAAGTATACTCATAAGTGTATACAATCAACACCAGTCATCAAGTATGATATTAGTATTCATTCTGTGCATAAGACCCTCCTGTAATTTCTACCCAGTGTCGCAGGATATGATGGTGTTCTAAAAAATATATATATACTATAATAATTGGAACAGAAACCACTTATTTGTTGCTGGTTAAAATCAAGCTGAAATATCCACAAAGCAACCTAGGCAAGTGCCTGTGGATTCTAAGAGACATGGTCACCAAACTTCAGTCTTAAAGCTGTACAAACACCCAAGATGCCCCACTGTGTAAACCCATACAAACTCACCTTTCCCCGATCCTATGGCGCATGCGCGGGCTCTCGTCCAATCTCTCATGTACAAGCAGCACTTTGCCAATCAGAAGTGCAGCTTGCACACTCCCTTCCCCAGCCTATCTGAATGCTCAGAAAGCGTGTTCACAGCACGAAGTTGAGGGGATGCGGCTGCCAGATGTTTACAATGCTGAGAGCAGCAGTAACCAGATGCATTGGGGGTGGGAGGTTCACACAATGAGTGTTTTCCCCTTTAATTCTAGGTAAGGGTCCTGAGTCCTAGGGTGGGCACATATAGTAAGGTGACGAGAGCTGTAGACATGTAACAAATTAGTGTAATACATCAATAATGGTGACATATAATGAAGGCAAAACAATTCTGACATTACAAAATCCCCACTTACCGAGGTCCCCATGACAAGACAAAACCTAGTCCCTAATGAAAGTTGATAAGCTGTGCTCTTCCCAGGGGCAAAGCTGGGGCGGGGGGCAGGGGGGCGCCAAAGGGATGCCTGAGCACAGGTGGCACAGATGGCAGTACCCCAGCTGTGTGAACCCCACCTATAGTCCACAGTCACTTTCTCCAAAAGTTGTTCATGCCGTACATTAGCATGAATGGCATAAAGCGCTGAATGGACAAGGGTCAGCATATATGCTGTGGAAATGGTGGAAAAGAGAGTTGTGTGGGTGATCCGGGGAGTTTCACACAGCAGATTTAACAGGGATATATGACAGTTATGGTCATACATAATTTTTAGCTGTACTTATAAGAGTGGTAATACAACTTTTTTTTGTCCAACTAATACCAAGTGCTGGACCTGATTTGGCTATTTAAACCGGACCTTCAACGTGATTTAATGAAAAGCCCAAACTCTTAAAAAACGGTTCCCCAGCATCTAAAATTAATATATTTTAAGTATTTAGTCACTAACTTATTATTCTTTCTCCCACTGGGCTGCAACTCTGTTCAGGAATTTAGGATACGGGCGCCGCCATCTTGACTCAGAAGCATCACACTTACTGAGGATAGGAGAGTGGGATAAAGTACAGGGGGCGGGTTATAGCTGTGCTTTGCTCAGACAGAGCAGAGCTGGGGTCAGGTAAAGGTCAGCAATCCCAGAATGCAGAGCAGCACAGTCAGGAGGCACTTCCTGTTTGCAGGCTGCCTGATAAGATGGCGGCTTCCATAAGCCGCCATCTTGGATGTTTAAAGGCTCATAACATGCAGTAGATGCAGGTAGGATGATATTTAATGTGAGCAATCTGTATATACAGGGTGTGGGAAACATATAAGATAGACTCTTATTCAGAGTGAAGGTCCGCTTTAAAACAAAAATGTGGCTCCCCCAACTGGGGTGCCACTGGGCACCTGATTCCCAACCAGGAGCAGTATTTGCATTTTTAACTGCTAGACAGGCCATAACTGATTGCTTAGACAGTCAGTTCAGCAGCAGTGTGACTGCTGTGCACTGATTGGTTGTTTTAGTGCCTGGAAAGGTATGGAAAATGAGGGTTCTGATTTGGGTGGACTTGCATTTTAAAATGGATGGTCACCAATTTGGATAACACCCCTCCAGATTGTTCTTTGGTGTTTTTTATGTGACCAAGTCAAATATAATAATTGGTTCACTTTAAAGTGGGCCAATCACCACGATTTTGACTATCCCGGTAATTGATCCCTGCCCCAGGGACATCCGGATGTAGGATGCCCCCTGTGTGAAACCTACCAGATTGCGACTGTCACTCACTTTCTCCTTTCCCTGTTCCCACGGCGCATGTGAGAGCGTTCGTCCAATCAGCACTTAGTAATGTGGAGCATAAATCCGCTAATCCCCAGCTCCCCTGTGGAGTGCTGGGAGCAGGGTGTGCGCAAAGCTGCAAAGAAGCTGGGGATGCGAAGACAGCGTTACTGGAGTGCCAGGATCAGGTAAGTTTACTGGCGCCCAGGAGGGGTCTATAACAGATGCCCCAGGGGCAGGCTATCTTTTAGATTCCAGGGTGGCTGTAGGGTGTGACTGGTCCACATTAAAGCAGACCAAAAGTCACAAAATTCTCCACTCTATAAATCCGTAATGAAGCCCCCCGCCCCTGCCCTCAACTGCCTTGCACTGAATAGTGGATCTTCTCTCTGCAGTGGCATCCGCACTTTGCATGATGTGCATGTGGGAGAAGGGATAGAACTGCAAAGCTGCTCTGCTCAGTGCCAAATCTGATCACTGTGGGATCCTGGAAACAGGTGACGATCCGGTTTAGCTTGTGTGAGGTCCTTAAAGTTTTAAACTGCAGGCCCCCAGGATACATTTATCCGGACTAAAAGTCTATTTTGATTTTTGGACAGCTGAGTTTCTCTCTCTGCTGAGTTTTCCTGGGGTCTAGGGCAAGCCTGATTTGTGATGCCCACTGTGTGTAACCACCAGGAATGACCAGTATTGTTACCATTTCCAATCAGCATTCTATGCTGTGCACAATAATGCTTGGCATAGAACGCTGAATGGAAGGGGAGTGGCAAGCATTCACAGGAATGTCACACATCAGGGTATCCCAAATTGGGATGTCTGGTTTAAAGGGAGACCACTGGCCCTGCAGCCTTATAGATTATAGGCCGGTGGTTGCTCCTTTTTAATGACTGGGATATTTCACCTTTTTTTGCCTACTTATTTATTGGCCTAGGATCCCTTACTTCACTGCATATTAATTTTTGGGTCCAGGGAATAATCTGCTTACACTCTGCTGCACCTTTTGGGCCTTATGGAATTTGCTTACACTGCGTTTATTTTTATTTAGGTCTAAGGGCACAGGAAGGCATGAGGATTGCAGTAGCTAGTATAGTATAAAAAAAGAAAAAAAAACGTTTTTTTGCATTGCCCTGTCTATTAGACCCAGAAACAGCTGCACGTGTTTGGTGCCACAGTGTGCGGCCATTTCTTGGTCCACGTCAGTTTGAACAACACAAGGAAGGGGTAAGTGACTGACTCTTTAGTGTCTATAGGTGGGTGGCAGCACAAAACTGAGGGTAAGGGTCTGGTTTGAAGAAAACCTCCTGAAGGGTCCTGGTCCACATGGATCTCATATAAACATTACACACCTCCTTAAGCCTCCCAAGATATTGCAGAGATACTTAACTTTTCTTCAAGTCACTCCATCCAATGGGAAAACCCCTCTTCAGTGTCTGTGTGTCTGTGTGTGTGTGTCTGTGTGTGTGTGTTAAGATTCATTTAGGACCTAAGCTTGTTCGATTTTCTAAAGGCTGCTTAAAACAGAGCCTCCAGTCTTCTCCACCCTGTCGCTCGCCCTGAGCAATTTTGAGAACTGGGAAAAAATACTTACTACACAATCTTACTTGTGGAGCTAGCTAGTCAGAGGCCATGACAGGTCCTAGATTCTCTACTGTCATGCAACTGTTCCTGGCGGTGATTATTTTTACTCTTTTCTCCAAAATGGGCACTGGCATGAAGGAGGGCACTGTTTTGAATCTTTGACCCGTGTGCCAGAAATGGGAAGGTTGTACTTACCTTGTATACCTTCATAGAGGCATACTTAAGGTTTAACGCAGTGACCAACCCAGAGCAAGACGGTGTAACAAGGTGTATAAATTTTAGCCCCTCCCATTCCCGGTGTTCGGTAATAGAGTCATTGCCGGAAGGAGCCAGGAAGGGAAAGTTACAGAAGGTAAGTTTACAATTTTCCCATTCCCTGGCGCCTCCCTAGTGTCATACTTAAGGGGAAATAACTAGCCAAAAAAGGGATGGGATGCTGAATGTTTTAATGTGGAACAAATAATTAACAAGAGCCATAAAACAGGACCTTCTTACTTAATGCAAGATTAGAAGAACTCAACAAATCAACCTGATAATGTCTCACGTTACAGGGGTTGCAGAAACTTTACGCTGCCGCCCTACAGATGCTATCCGAAAAGAAAGACGGCAGAGGCAGCCAAAGACTTGGTTGAGTCTGATCTGATCTGATCTGATCTGAGGTGGCACTTTCAGATTACTCTCTAGGTAGGCCCCCTTAATCAGCTTAACTATCCAAGTGGTCAGAGTCTATTTTGAGGAAGCAAGGCCTCTTCTGGACCCAAAGGGAATGAGGCAGAGGTTCTTAACCTTCCTGAATTCTCTAGTCAGATCTAAGTATTTCCTTAGGCATGAAGCCTTGTCTAGAGGGTGAATAGTGTCTGTCTCTTCATAAATGATAGGAAGGTGTAGATCCTTGTTAGAGTGAAATGCGGATGACACCTTGGGAATAAACTCCAGCATAGGTCTGAGCTCTACGCGATCAGAGAAAAAGCAGATGTATGGATCCTCTGACCCCAATTCTGCTGATTTGGATACTCTAGCTGCCGATGCCAAAAAGACACATTGCAATGTATGATCCCACAAGGAAATGACTCCTAGTGAGGAATCCTGTAACCTCCTTGAGATCCCATTGTGGAAAACAGCTCTTCCTTGGGGGCTTCAGTCTCATGACTACCTTGAAGAACTGGATGATCAGTGGATGAGAAGCCAATTGTTTGCAGTTGAATGCTGACATGTGTGCAGAAACCTGCACTTTCAATGTTCTGAAGCCCAGGCCCTTGTCAAGGGCCGGTCAACCTGAAATCTCTCCCACGCTCTGTTGTATGTCTGATTTGTAGAGAACTTTCTGGATTTGAGGAATGTCTCCACAACTTTGGCCAAGCAACCCTGGCTCAGCAAGGACTTCCTTTCAACAGTCTCATCTGTAGAGGACGAGGATGTATTTCCTGATACTGGTATAGGAGATCCCTGTCTCAGAGGAGGAAGAGAGGTCCTTCTTTCCATGACCATCTGCTGAACAATAGGAAACTATGGTTTGCTCAGCCAATAAGGTAAAATGGCTATGACCGTTACTGAGCAGTATCTCAGCTTCTGCAGGAACCGGAGCCTTGTTGTTACCTGGAGCAACAAACAAGTCCTCTTCTGGCAGTGACCACTTCTGCACCAGGTGATTGAATGTGCTGTCCTTCAGGGCCCACTCTTTGTTGTCTATCTTGGACCAGGAAAGAGTATTCGCTGTCTGATTCCTTTGACACGGAATGTGTGCTGCTGAGATATGGGAGAAGTGGCCCATAGCCCATTCTAATATGGGGGAGACCTCCCTCATTATTGTGGCACTCCTGGTCCCACCTTGCCTCCATATATAGGCACATGCCATCACATTGTCTGGTTGGAGCATCACTGCATGACGCTCCAACTGTTGCTGAAAGATTAGTAGAGCCAGTCTTCTGATCTCAAGAATGTAGGAGACCAGACCCTGTGTGTTGCACCTCCATCTCTCACCATCTGGCCCTCGCAGTCTGCACTCCATCCATGGGCACTGGCATCCATTATCACTACCTTCCAGTTCATAGGCGTAAAGAGGTGATGGTTGCAGAGGTTCTGTGAGTCCATCCACCATACCAATTACTGCCTCATCTCTGATCCACCATGATGGCTTGCCTCAGGGACTGACTGACTGACTGAGAAAGCCCCATTGTAGAATCCTCACGTGCTAGAGCATCCACTTCACAGCTGGGATGGTTGATTATAGGGAACTCACTAGCTTCATAAACTCCTGTCCCATAGACTTGGTTCTTTGGTACTTGTACAATGGCTCCTTCAGTCAGCAAAGAGTTCATGTACTCTTTCAGTATAACTGCTTCTGAGATGGATGTTGGGATCCTGATTTTTTCAAAACGGTTTCTTTAGAGCACCCTTCGGAATTTCAATTTGTGCCCATCCCTGATTTTATGCAGAACATATCAATCCTCAGTCCATACAGAAAGGAATGATCTTAGCCTTGCCCCTACTAGGTAGTTGTAAAAAGGGCTTATTAGCATATAAGGTCGGTGGAGTTGGGTTCTTTATCACTGTCCTAAGGAAGGTAGACTGGGTGCTCTTTCAGGTCTTATTGAATGCCCTGCCAGTGTATAGGATCTGGCATCTCGAAATCTGTTTGCCATCTATCTGCTGTCAAAGCTCCTAAACTGATGCTTCCCTCTCTCCTGGGGAATTAACCCAGATTTTCCACCGCAGTGGATATGGCCTGCTGCATCTGGTTGCCAAAAAGCAACTTATGGGATCTTGGTTCCAATTCTGCTAGGAGACAGGGTCAGCCGACCGTGCTTTGAGAGCCCTGTGGGCTGTGATTGCCGACAGCATCACCCTCGAAGAACTACGCAGTTTGACATGTGTCTCCTAGGAAATCTGCTGAAAGCTTCAACTCTTGTAGGTCCCTGATTATTGTGTCTGGGTCCACCCTCTCCACAAGGGCTTGCTCCACATATTCAATCCAGACCTACATTGTTCTGGCAATAGTGGAGGTCACTATCATGGGTTTGTATGCTGTGACCACGGAGGTATAAACCTTATTGAGGTCTCCATCCAGTTTACGATCAAGACAAGGGCAGTGTCAAATGTCTGGCCAGATGGAGAACCATGACCGGCGGATGCTCCAGCATCTTGATTTCGAGGGCCTTGAGAGGATAATGCTTGGCTTGTTATAATTCCTTATCAATATATAGCTTAATAGCTTCCCAATGGTTAACTGCCTCCTCTTCGCAAGCAGCGGCAGTTTGGAGGCATCTGAAATATAGTCTTGTGCCAGCCATAGGCAGGTCTCCACATAGTTCCTGTTGTGGCTTCTTTCATGACTTCTGGAGTGAGATCTGGACCGTCTGAAGCGCCTCCTGGATCCAATCAGCAAGCAAGATAAGCAAAAAAAAAAGAGGGATACATGGACCCAAGTTACCTCCGGTGTGCCGCCCCCCATTTTGGGGGCAACATTCTCGCCTTCCATACCTGTTATGGAGTAAGGGAGCATGTAAGGACATACCGACAAAGCAGTTGCCTAGATCCTACCTGCTGATGATATCCGCTCTGCAATGGACCAATGGCACTAGACATGCATCAAAAGCAGCTGTGTGCCTACCCCCTTAGGCTGTGTGCCCCCACTAGAGATGGTGCAGCCGGATTCAGCGTCTGCGCCTTATAAAAGCGCCCTTGCTCATATTCAAGATGGCGGCAGTGGCTTCTGCTGTTCGTCATGCTGGCGCCGCCCACCGGAATTGTGCAGCTTCACCTGGCCAGTCTGAAAGTGGCGGGGACAGCGGGAGGCAACTGAATGGCTGCAGACAGCTAGTGGTAGCGGAAGACGGCCAGAGGTGGCGGGGGTACTTAACTGGCAGCAGCCCATTTCACAGGGTAAAAGGGTAGCCTTCCTGCAGCTGGCAACATGGATGCAGCTCCTGGCTCTAAAACGGACCTTAGCTATGTGGGGAGGGGAAAGAGTCTAAGCACACAGCTCAGCGTTAGCCGAACAATAGCTATTCTTACACCATGTTGCGCTGTGCTAATAGCCGCCGCGATCTAGGGAGATAGGCAGAAACAATAAGCATGCATAAAAACAATACCTGCCTATATATAACCTGCTCCTAAAGGGAATGAGGACAAACAAGGTACACACAGAATAGGAGGGGCTAAAATGTATACACCTGTCCTGTTCTGGGTTGGACACTGCGTTAACCCTTAAGTATGATGCCAGGAAGGCGCCAGAAAAGTCTAGCTATGCCTCTGGCTCGTCCACCATAGAAACAACTAGCATTACCCATGGCTCTCTAGTGCTCACTGGAAAATAACACTGATCTTACATTTCCTTATGTCTCGGTCACTTATTTTTCTCTGTGACTCTTCAGTTTTCAGGCATATGGATTGGAAAGGCTGCAGCATCCACCTGCCCTGAATTCGCACAGATGAAGGGTAAAATGACAACCCCTGTGATTGGATTTGGTCAGAAGAATGGCCAAATGACAGGCTTTGTCTCTTTCCAGGGGTAAGTAACAACAAAAAAGAAAGTGTCTGAGGATAATTGTGTGGAAAATATATTTTTCATCTCTTCCATTCTGGGGCACCACCACAATGCATGGGTTAATCTCAGCCGTAGGTGGGCACTGCAAGAACTAGCTCCTCCCGGCCTTTATAGGGCAGGCTGTGAAAGGATCTCCTCAGTCCTTTACTTGCAGTTGCAAGGGACTGTGAAGATATCTGGATTTTTTTTTAGTTACAGTGCTGACCAGGAGGGGGCTTCATCTCCCATCCCCTCACCAGCTGCAGTGTTCCTGGAGACCCCCGTGAAGTCGGTTCCTAAGTCAATAAAGTCAATAATGGGATTGTGCAGAGTCAGGGAAGCGTGCATGGGTCCAGGTAAGCATGCCGGGGCTCGTCCGGCTGGGTCTGAGCCCTGAGGACCAGGACCCCGCTGCCCGCAGGGTACCTGATCTCTGGGCCTTGATCTCTGTGTGTCCCCCACTGAGCCCTGATCCCGCTACCCCCTGGATGCTTTTTTGGTAGTGTGGGCAGGTCTGACCAGTAGTTGACAGGCAGGAGGGAGTGGGGACCAGAGCTCCAGCTGTATTGCTTAGCAGTTAGGGCAGTCATTGTACTATGTCGGAAGCATCAGAGGCACGGGGGTTTCATATTTTAGCGGAGAGTGTGTGTGCCAAGCACACCTGACCTCGGACGAGGGACCCCTGTCGTTGGGTGCACTACTGTCCTGCGCCTTCTTATGCAGCTGGCAGGTTCCATACCTCTGTCGGATCATCCAGTTTCTCCCGCGGCTTCTGGCTCAGATTGGAGTGGGATACCCCCTCGGGGGGCTGCTAGTTCCATTTGTGTCCCAGGGTCCGCCCACGGATGGGGTTCCTCCTTTGGACGCGGCAGACAGAGTGGCATAGGCATATTCAGATGGAATCCTCTAAGGATTCTAGCTCCTATGTCAAAGGCCTATTTAGGGGTTCAGGATCTAGTTCCGGCCAGTCGGAGCGGGAGGCGTCATCTAGCAGCAGAGAATAACCGGATGCCGCGCATATGCCAGGGAACCCTTCAGATCACCTGACAGATCAGATTGAGGAGTTTATTGAGGCAACGTTGGAGGTTCCGCACCTCTCTACTCCTCAGCCAAAGTGGCAGATGAAGAAGGGTACAAGAACCCGACAAGAGCCAGAAGGCCAGACAGGTTATTCCCATGCTTGCCCATTTCGACAGGCTGGTGGCAAAGGAAGGGGAAAAACCATATAAGCTTCCGTCTATTTCTAATGCGTTTGCACCGGGGAAGTGAGTCGCATAATGGGGTGGGCGGAAATTTACATTCCATGCATCTCGGCGGTTCACATTCTGGGGATGGAGGAACTGCAGTCTGATCATTTGAGCAGGGGGACAGTGGGCCAGGGGGAATGGTCCCTTCACCAGGACATGTTTAAAGCCCTCTGCAACCTGTGGGGAGTGCCGGAGGTGGACCTCTTCGCATCTCGGCACAATCGGAAGGTCCAGAGGTTGATGTCCAGGGTGCGAGACCCCTGACCAATGCGATTGACGCGCTGGCCATTCCCTGGTCAGGGTACAGCTTGCTTTACGCTTTCCCACCACTGCCACTTCTGGGTCATGTATTAAAGAAGGTCAACTGTGAGCAGATTCCTATCATCCTGATTGCCCCACACTGGCCCAGAAGGGTGTGGTTCGCAGATCTGATCAGTCTGGCGGTGGAGGCCCCAATCGCCCAGATCTTCTGCAACAGGGTCCTCTGTGGCCACCCAATTCGCCAGAGCTGGCTTTAGCGGCTTGGCTGTTGAGACCAGCATATTGGAGGAGAGGAGTTTGTCCGCCGCAGTAATTCGGAAACAGTCATCCTCTAGATTTACTACAGGACTTGGATGGCCTTCGTGTCTTGGAGTGAATCTAAGAGCCACTCCTGTAGGAGATTCTCAGTACCCAAAATGTTGGAGTTCCTCTATCAAGGCCTGGATGCTGACCAACAGCCCACCACCCTTAAAGGCCAGGTCTCAGTCTCAGCATAGGTTAATTCGCACTTTCATGCAGGGAGCTCCACATGTTCGGCCTCTGAAGTGGTCGATAGTCCCGCCCTGGGATCTCACTCTGGACCTATCGACCACTTCAGAGGCCCCCCTTTGAACCCATGGCGGAGGCTTCCCTGATGACGCTTACATTGAAGGTGGCTTTTCTTGTGGCAATCACCTCCATCCAGTGGGTTTCAGGGCTGGCAGCACTTTCGATCAGGTCACCCATCTTAGTGCTGCATGAAGACAAAGCGGTGTTTCATGTGAAGCAGGATTATTTGCTCTCCCTTTCATCTTAATCAGGAGATAGTACTACCCTCCTTGTGCCCCACTCGCCTTCAGGAGCGACTCCTGCATTCCTTCGATTTGGTCAGGGCATTAAAGTATTACTTAGCTTCTACTCAAGAGCTACGTAATGTCTTGTTTGTGATCCCAGAAGGACCGAGGAGGGGCCTGGCAGCTGCCACGCCCGCTCTCACCAGATGGATCAGACAGGCAGTCATACAAGGCTACATCTGCAAGGCAAAGGAGGCGCCTTTCCGGGTCACCGTTCACTCCACCAGGGCATTTGCCGCGTATTGGGCTTTCCAACACCAGGTGTTGGCAAAACAGGTCTGCAAGGCAGCGACCTGGTCGTCTCTGCAAACCTTCACCAAGTTTTACAGACTTATGTGTCAGGGCATCTGCCGATGCTGCTCTGGGGCGTAAGGTGTTGCAGCCGGTGGTGAACCTGGTCCCGGGGGTCTAAGCCTGAGGTGTCAGTACCGTTGTTATTGGATATATTGATGCTGTTGGCTGTTCTTGCACAGTCCCACCCTTATTGAGGTAACTGCGTTGGGATGTCCCATGTGTTGCTACTGGTGGTGCCCCAGAATGGAATAGATGAGAGAAGGAAATTTGTGTACTCACAGGTAAATTTCTGCTCTCGTCCTCCTTCCTGGGCACAACACCCACCCTTCTGTTGTGTTACGACTGCGTCGTTGGCAATTGATGCGATCTACACACTTTTAGTTTTGTTGCACTGTGTTCTGGATGTGCGCATTATGTGCAAGTAAGCGTTCTCAGGAGTTGTTACTGGTGGTGCCTCGGAATGGAAGAGGACGAGAAAGGCAATTTACCCGTAAGCACACAAATTTTTCTTTGCCACTGTGCAATAGTCTTGAGATTTCCACTACCATGTTGGGTCACACTAAAAACAAAGTTTAACCCTTCTCCTTCCTGCAAGACACAGGTAAGTGGCCATTCTGCAGCAATGGCAGTATTTTGTAGATCCTTCATTTACACAGGCACACCTTCATTTACCTAAAGGTCCCTGGCACCCCCCTCCAGGGTGGATATTATTTACCTGTTCTAAATATTGAGGTTCCAGGATCCACAAACATTTTTCACTGTCCCAGACAGAGGAAGTGCCCGACATGTCACCTTGAATCTAGTGAATAGAGCAGTGCATACACATTCACGGTGACATTGGGAAGGATGAACATTCTGGCTTCAGCTCTGCTCTTGCACACAGTAGCTAGGGCCAGGTGAACATTAAAATCCCAAAACCGAAGAGACAGGCTGCAGCGGATCCCTTTTCTGCCCACACTGGGTTTTTACATTGAAGTGTGTTTTACACAGACCTCTCCTTGTGTAAAGTAATTCAAAGAGGAACTAAAGGCAGACCATTTCCCCCTACTACATTCGTATTCCCTTATATGGCTGGCTAACACCTGACCTCCACTTTTGGGTTGTCATGTCATTCAAGTGTCCCCAATGAAATCCCAGGTGTTTGCACATTGAAAATATGCTGCCATCACCCAAACAAAAATCGGGCATTGCAACAGGCGTTGTATGCCTGTAATTCTGGCACTCCAAGCCGACGCCAGGGGATGCTAGCGCATAGGCTTTTAAAAGCCCTGCACAGCACCCAGCTCCTGACCAGGAGCACCCAAGCACAGAGCGTCGGCTTTTTTGAGCTGGTGATGCGGTGCGGAAGCAGAGAGCGTCACGCAAAAGACTCATCTTGCCCTCACAAGATTTTTTTCTTAAATAAGGCTGCCAATAAAAATCCCCACTAATGACAAGTGCCGCAATGTACTAAAAAAAATGTAATTACGTGGTTCATGCTGGGAGTCTTCTTTTTTGCTAGAGAGCCCTCTTTTACATCTCTGGAGGCAGCGGCTGCTAAAACCTTGAGTGGTCCCCTTGTCATCCAATCACTGCAGCAGATGGGCCAGAATGTGCCATGATTGTGCATTATCCAAGGTCCTAGCAGCACAGAGTTCCTGGAGGAAGACTCCCTGTATGAACCAGATGAGCATAATCTGCTTTAAATGACAATTATGACCAACTGATTTTTGAAGGACTAAACATGGAAGTAATTGTTTTCTCTTTTTGATCCATAGGCAGGAGGGCTGCCAGCAGATGGAGATGGTGATGACGACTATAGAACCAGGGCACTACAACTATAAATCTAGTAAGATCTGGTTGTTGGAAGCTTTAGGTTCTACAAAATTGAAGCGGACCAACAGTCAAAAATGACCTAAACCAAACCAACACAACAAACAGTGCTTATATGCATCCCTCCCCAGGGCAATTTAGATTGCTGCACATAAAAATTCATTTACCCTTTCCTAACTCTTGCTGTAGTAAATTTTAAAAACAAGATGGCAGCATTTGCAGGTGCTGTTGGGCTTCCTGTCACTGTGCATTGTCAGTTATGTCAGTTGGGAAAGGAAGCTCCAAAATGGCCACTACCTTTCTTTTTTAACTGTGCCAGGCTGTTGGTCCGGTTTAATATTTTTATTGGCACATTTGTAAGCAAGAAAAAATGAATCAGCTTGTTTGTTTTGTTAAAGATGAACACCCACCAAAAAGTTTTAGTTGTTTTTCGGGAGTCTGCACTCTCATTTTCTATGTGCTGTTTGTGACCCCCAAGATTCAGTCTAAATTCTTATTTGGATTTTGGGCATACGGCTATTGATTTACTAAACAATGAATGTGTGTAATCAGGGCTGATAGTGTTTTGAAGCAGTCTGCTCCTCCCTCTACCCCTGGGGCATCTCAAACTGGCATGTCCTGCTGCTCTAACAATAAAACAAAGACCAAAAATCAGGCAGAAAACCTTGCTGTTGCTGGGTGGTGGCCACTACTGTGCTCCACATCAGGTTTGCCGAGTGGGCATGTGTGCACACTCCTGCCCAGTGAACCACATTAGCTGCCAGTGGTCACATCAGGTGCTAGAATGACACAGGAGTACAAGGAGTTGGTGAGTAGTTCTGCTTAGTTTTACTGTTAGGGTGGTAAGGCACTCCTAATTAGGATACCTTTAATGTGGGAGCGAGTCAAAATCAGCAAAAATTGCGGGCGGTCTGCTTTAAGTGTTTGCACTCATAAGATTCCTATTTAAAACCGTGTACACATAAGCATTTATATTATTGGTGGCTACCACTAATCAGCTCCTGTTGGGCACAGGGTCTGGTCACAGACATGGATTCCTATAGCCAGTGAGAGCTGTAATATTTGGTCAGTTGCAGAACCCATTATGGGAAAAGTTATTCACAGAAATAAAATTCATTCAAGGGATAAATATTAACTCTTCTTTCCCCACAGTGCATGGAGATAATGAAATGGTCGTTGGTAATACGGACTATACAATCTTTGCCATGGAGTTCACAAAAACAGATCATAATGGCAAAAGCTGCGTGACCCTGAAGCTATATGGTATGTAATAGCCTGGGGGCACTAATAAATACTACTAAAACATTAGGAGCTCTATTTCCCCTAATTATAGAAGGAAATACTACTATCTACTCTGGTCAGTTGGAGCTCTATGCATGGAAAAGTATATAGTACTAACCCCCTGGAGGAGCTATATACAATTTACAATTCCTACTACAGCTATTGTGTGCTTCAAGCAGGGAGCCTTATGTAGCTAAAGTGGACCAAAACCCAGGTTTTTCACTCACCTGGGTTTTGGTCCACCTTATTGGAGAATTCCAAATAGAATCAGAATAGAATAGATCACCCAGCCGCTCCCAGTCAAAGAAGCCGGGGCTCTCACTGGAGCCCACTCAAGCACCGGAATGGTATGTTTTACGGCAATCCAGGGGAATTCACACAGTGGGGTCTTTCAAAAATAAAAGACTCCATGGCTGGCCAATAAGGGTTTTGGTCAAATCCTGGGTTTTAGTCCTTGAAACCCCCCATGTTGCCCAGTCTAACTCACCTTTCCCTGGTCCTATGGCGCATGCACAGCCTCTTGTCCAATCAGCGAACTCGGATCTGCTCATGCCCGCTTGTCTAAGACCTGCCTAAGACTTGCTGTGTCTAGCTGAGCACGCCTGGCAGCCACATCCCACATCCCATTCACAAATGTCTTTAGCAAACTCTGCTAAAGGTATAGCAGGCTGCGGCCACTGCTCACGCATGCGCTGTTGGATTGGGGGAGAAGGTAAATTTACTGAGCGACCTAAAGGGTTTCACACAGTAGGGTATCTCGAATCTGGATGCCCCTAGGGGAGCGAATCAGGCAGCCCTGGAATCTTATAGATTCCATGGCCATCAACCATGGGTTTTGGTCCACTTTAAGTTCTGTACCACCTAAAAAATAATAATGTGCAAAACCTGCTGCAGCCAGGGGGGACATCAAATAGCTATAGAACAGGAGAGCACAAACTTTTTTTGGTCTAAGGGCCACATTGTCTGATTGTTCCACTTCAAGGGACTGCTGTGAAAACGTAGTTTACTGGAAGCATGCTTTTACCCTAAAGTAGACCAGTCACTGGTGCAGCCGGACATGAAGTCTAATTGCCAGAATTGAGGTGGGAGGAGGTGAGCAGAGGTGGGTAGAGGTAGGCAGAGTTGAAGTGGTGAGACAATAAAAAGATATTGAGTAAGGTGGGAATAGATGGGTAGAGGAAAGAGTGCCGGGGGCCACAACTGAGGGCAGTGCAGGCTGCAGGTTGTGCATCCATGTTATAGAATGAGGGAAGCACTAAGTCAGGTGTTACTAACCTTTTTTTTTGTAAAGTACCACTTTCCAATCTCAAGTACCACCTGGGTCTTCCTTATGGGTTGTCAGTCACATAAAACTATGTTAAAATGCACAAAACAACAATTAAAGTACATGCAATATAAAACATGTTCACATAAAAATTACTTTTCAATACTTTTTGGGGCAGTTTTCTAAATCTGGAACAAATCAGGCTTGGAAAAAGAAAATCTAGCAGCAGATTAGGTTCAGGTACAGATCGCTCTATAGCCTTGCCAAGTACCACCTGATAAGTTATCGCATACCGCTGGCCAGGAACCCCTGTTCTATGTAATTAATTGGGTGCCTTACCAATTAAAACAAGTAGGAGCAGCGAAGAAAAATGAATGTGCAATGCCTACTGTAGCCAGTGGGGGCTTCTTGCAGATATATGATGCCGGGAGGGCATTGTAAACTGAAATGGCCTCAAATACTCCCAGGTGACTATTTGCCGGAGAGTATCTATTGCCGAGAGACGATAACTCATTCCCTTACCTGCTAATGCAGGAAAGACATTCCTTTTTCTCCAGATTTGGGATTACTGTCTGCTATAAAGTCTCTAAAAAAAAGCATGAAAATCAGGCATCGGAATATGGATAGTGGAGGTCCCCTTGAATAAAGTGCAATACAGCCAATGAGAGTCTATGTAATTAGCAAGATGCAATACCTGCTATGGCCAAAGGGAGCTCTATGTATTTAGTGGGACTGGGCCAAATCCATTATTGCCATTAGAGGTTCATTGCAATTACTAAGGGAATGTTGTATACTGGACTCTATTGTTTGAATGTACATAGCATCTTTCTTCTGCAGGGAGATCACATGACGTTCCCCAAGAAGTACTCCAGCAATTTGAGAACCATATCGGTGACATGGGTATGAGTAAAGAAAAAGACCTGATAGTGTTTAACGGAGAACGTAAGTACACTTTGATATATGTCATCCAACTTCTAGTGGATTCTTTTATAGGAATCTAAAAGGCCCCAGCATTTGGTATTACTTGTGCCTTTGTTCATTAAAAATGTAACATAGAGTGCTCATAGTGTGTCACAAAGCCAAACAGACTCTCCGAAAGGAATATTTAGTGTACTGAGATGTCACTGGTCCCCATAGTGGGACTAAGTACCTACGATGGCCATTTGGGGCCAAATCCTGTGATTGGGGCCAAAAATACTTTGAAACGTTATGATTTTACCAACTCCTAATAGAGAAACAACACCCAGGATTATCACTCTCCCGCTTACTGTTTCTTTATAGAGAGGCATTTCAATTTAGAATGTATATCCATGAATCGTCATAAAAAGCTTACCTTCAAGCGATCCCACAATGCACACTCCATTCATAACATCCTTAGTGATCTGACGTCATTTGGCCTCAGCGTTGGCCGCATCATCGCCAAATGTACTCGCGGTTTTTGTGTCGCTTTAAGATTCTCCATAGTATTCTATATAATCTTGTGGTGTCACTAGCATCCTAATACACTTTGAACAGAAATATATGGAGGGTTATGTGTCACCAACTCCAAGCTGAAATCTCTATAGGACTAAGTGGAGTGGTTTAATGAATTTCTAGAGGAGTCTCCATAGGAATATTGAGTTTTGTGGTGTCACTCACACTCTAGAGCACATGTCCTCAAACCTAGAGTTCGGGGGCCTCATGTGGCCCTCAGAGCCATCTGATGTGGCCCTTGACCTGCTGCGGAAATAGTGGTAGGGGTAAATAGACATATGAATGTAGTTAAATAGGGGCACAATAAGGATGGGTGATTGCATGGAGAGAGATATATATAGATATTGAGGTGACAGTGGTGGCTTGGAGGAACATGGTGACACTGATTGTACCTGGATGACATCTTTGGCAGAATATTTTGGTAAAACAGTTTTATTTTTATCATAATTGAATGCTTAGCATTGGTGGGGGCTTAGAAGGGTTCAGTATTGGGAACATGGTTAATATAAGGGACTGATGGGGGAAGGGCTATAATTAATAGACCCTTATATGCAGACAGGTAAGTCATGAGCATGCGTATAGGTAGTATGTGGGGATTGTTGCATATGAATGTAGGGGAGTGGTAGAAGTGCATATGAGTGGAGATAGTGGGCATCCTGTTGGTTGTAAAAAATTAATTATGTTGTTCCAAATGAAAAGATTCTGAACCTATTAATTATGGACCACGACTGGGTTCCAAATCATTTAAGGGGTCCACACTCGTGAAAAGGTTGAGCACCCCTGCCCTAGAGGAGATTTCACAGGAATATATGAATTGTGTCTAGGGGTGAAACTAGCCCCTCTACTGCCTGAGGTGAACTATAGAAAGGTGCCCCTCCCAGGACATGCCACAGTGCTCTACCTGGCTATGATGGCAGTAGTGATGGCTCGCTAAAAGGGCTAGGGGGTGGGGCCACGGCTGCTGAGAAAATCATTTTTAAAATGCAGGTTTAGCAATTGCTGCCCATCACCCCGCAATGCCCCATGAGGCAGCTGCCTCATGTGCCTCAATGCAGGTGCACCCGTGAATATGTCTCTAGTTCCAAATCGTAATCTCTCTAGGACTATATGGAGCATTGTATGTTACCAACTCCAAGAGGAATCTCCATAGGTGGGTGAGTGGGTGGGTGAGTGAGGCCACACAGGCCCACCATGATAGTGTACCGGTGGCATAAAGAAAAAATGCAGTGTATAAAGTATTATGGTGTCATCAAACCCTAGAAGACTAATCTGATGTTACTGACACCCTAGTGGACTTTACACAGAAATATATGGAATATTTTGGGGTCACTTACTCTTCAAGGAATTTCCATAGGAATATATAGAATTTCACCAAACCAGAGGTAGATACTCAATAGAAAAATATAGGATTTGCATAGGGGTTTTTAACTGAAGTTTGGCTTAAAGAGCTGTATCTAGCTTTAAGATTATACATTATGAGTGACATAATCTCTTATCTTTACAGCAACTTGTCTCCCCAAAGGCCAGTAGGTAAGTGTGTTTCTTTTTTCGCAATGGACCTCCACTCTTTGAATCATATTATCTAGTGTGGCCAAAAATATGATTGGTAACAGACAGTTTCAGGCAATCATATCATGTCATTCTTTTCAATTTCAGCATTTTTCTTGCAGGAACTACACTCAATGCTCCTAGTTACCTAAGATTAATTTTAAACCCAAATCAAGATAAAAGTTTTGTTTTTATGCAAAAAGGTAAAGGTTCGAAATAAGAAGTAATCTAACAGAAATTATCTATGTGCCACAGGGGAGCTCCAACCTCCCTTTCTTTTTGGTCACCAGATAGAGGAAGTTAATTTTACATTACTTGTAAGAAAGTCAGCAAATGCAGTCACCATATTCAATATATGAGTTTCACCCTTTATCTTCCTTCCTTCAATAGGATCTAATTGCATCCAGCATGAGATTGCGAGGAGGGTGGAGGAGGGGGGCTTAAACACTCCCCCCCCTCATCCGATGAGCATGCTCAGGCTGCCCATGCGCCGTTGGACCGGGAAAGAAGGTGAGTTTATGGGCGACCAGGGGGTTTCACACAGCGAGGCATCCTGATTCTGGATTCCCCGGGGGGAAGGAATAATTCAGCCTGGGAATCTTATAGATTCCTGGGCCGATCTCCATGGGTTTTGGTCCACTTTAAAATGTGTAGATGATGTCCAGTAGAAGATCTTGGTCAAAGAATTCTTTCTGGCATGAGTCAAAGTGGCCACTATACAAGGAGAGACTACTCTATCCGGCAGTACTAGGGATTCAATCACCATGCAATCAAAACCAGCGACGGTGAATTAGTATGAAACATCGGGCCCTGAGACAGCAGATCTGGTCTGTTTGGAAGATGAGGTGGCTAATGGTTGGTCAGTCTGAACCATGTTTGCCTTGGCCAATGAGGAGCAACTAGAACATCCATCATGAATGTCAGAGGGTCCCCGAGAGAGCTATAAATCTTGACACCTTCCTGTTTCGTCTGGATGCAAAAAGGTCTACCTTGGGACAACCCACCTGTCACAAACCATGCAGAACACCTCCAGATGGAGAGCCCACTCCCTGGTTTTAAGGTTTTTCTGTTGAGAAAATCCAAGCGCTGTATGTTACAGCTGGAATGTGAACATTTGAGATGAAGGAACATGCTGTTCTGCCCACATCATTATCCTGGCATTATCTTGCTTCTGGCACCTCCTTGATGGTTGACATGCGACTGCAGTCACATTGTCAAAATTAATTTTGACCGGGAGGCCCCGCAGACTGCTGGTCTAGTGGGACAGGCACAAGAAGATTGCTTTGAGCTCCATTACCTTGAGGGAGAACCAGGATACACTGGATGGTCATCAACCCTTAACTGTCAGCTGGTTGTATACTACTCCCTAACCCATCAGACTGGTGTCTGTGGTGAACACGGTCTGCTGGACCATCAAGAAAGAGTGACTCTGAGAGCGACTCTGACATCGAGATGGCAGTCAACACTCCAGGGATGATCGAACCACACCCATCAGAGGGAACAATCTGTCCAGGTCGAAAGGATACTGATTCCAATGTGGGCATTATGGCTAACTGCAGAAACCTGGTGTGAATCTGTGCCCAGGGGAAACAACCTTGAAGGACGCTAACATTAGGCCCAGAAGTTGCATACAATGATTTCCTGCAGTTTCCAGAATTTGGGTTCCATTAAAGAATACTTTTGCTTGAACTATATCTATTGCTAGGAAACATCCCTTTGGAGAGGGTGTTAGAAGAGACTAGGAGTAACTGGTCAACCACCTAAACCTCACAGGTGTTCAGAACCATTTATTTGCACATCCCTGTGTTCCTCCGACAAGGTGGGAGCATGGATTAGTAGGTCGTCCAGATATGGCATAATGTGAACACCCTGACAATGAAGGATTACCATAAATGCTGGAAACACATTGGTGAAGACCCTGGGTGCTGTAGATATCTCAAATGGGAGTGCCACAAATTGTAATGGTTACGGACCCTATGCTAACAAAAAAAACTGGTGATGCACCCGGAAGTTTGGGATGTGTAGATATACTGTACATCCTTGATGTTTATATTCACCAGATAAATTAGCTCACATACACCCACCACAATGTTCAGCCCTGGTAAAGTTGAAAACTGGATGCGAGGGGGACACGGGGGAGGTAGGGAAATCCTCTGGGTCCGTATCAACCCCCTATGTAAATGATAAATACAATTAAAGCTGGCCCCCTCTTTTAGCCTCAGTACCCTTGCAATAAGGGAAACCGTAAACTCTTTGGTCCAGCAGCCCTGACAAACTGCTGTTGGAATAGCATGGGCCCTAAGGGACAGGCCCGTAACAGCCCACGCACCTGGAAACATCCGTCACCCGTCCACCCACTGCTACCCAGGTCATGACACTGGATTTATCCCAAAGGGACAGCCCATATGAAGACCTGAGTAAATGAACACTGTCCTTAACATTGTGAATCTCAAAATAAAAAAAGAGAAACAGTAATACACAAGACACCAGCGCTAGAACCACAAAAAGGAAAACTACTTACCTAATCCTTCCCCCAAATAAAACTACAGTAAAAAGTGGGAAGGCAACTGCCTGGTTGGGTCTTGTACCTGTGGATGGGAAAGAGCCACAACTCGCTTCTTGCTTTAGTCTCGCCTTCCGGCTGCAAGATTACCAAATAGTAATGAATCCGGTGTCCCTGTATGGACAATCTGATAATAAGCAGTTCTATTTTAGATTTTGATAAAGGTAAGGTGTAGCTAAGGTGTAGATCTTCAGTGTTTTGCTTAAAGTCCCTTTGTGTTATACTCACCTCTTCACCCTGAAGGGGGACTGGAAGCCACAGCACATACTGCAGTGACCAACACTACAGGGCTGGGATCTAGGAAGAAGGGGTCTGAGCACACTTATTTCCTCCCTGACACACTAGAAAGCAAGTGTACGTCCACTTTAAGGGTTAATCTCAGCACGCTGCTTCGATCAATAATGACTGTATGTTAAAGGCCACCTTTGGGTGACTGGCCATGGTTTCAGAGACCTATAACCTTCTATATGGTTTGTGTTTTACAGGCTGGAGGACAACCAGATTACTCCATGTGCACTTCAAGTCTTCTGTTCCTCACAGTGCTTCTTTGGCACCCCCTTCTTCTGCTCCTCACCCTCCATCTCCTGCCTGCCCAGACTCCTGGCTTGGGCACCTCTCAAATCTCTTGCTATTATGAAATAAAACAAACCCATAAACAATGCTTGGTTACTGGCTGTGACTTGTTTTTGATGGGAAATCCTGATTGCACAATGAACATGTTGTTCTACCCTTCGTTTACAATATTAAGGGGAACTCTGCACCGAATAATCAGGTGGGGGTATGAAATCACACACTGCATTCAAGTAAAGGTATAGAAGGGGGGAAACATTCTAAATGGGGTCTTCATATGTACTGCTTTAGAATACAAATAGAGATCCATTTATACATAAATTGAGTGTATAAAGGGTGTCTCTGTCTGCATTGTGTATGGAATGAAAGAGGAAGGCAATGATACCATCTATGAAATTATATATATATATATATATATACACACACACACACACACACACACACACACACACACACACACACACACTTCAGCTTGTGCTGTGCATTCAATTACTGATTTAATTTACACTCTGATTTAAATAGTAAAAAGTGGGATTAGCTGGCACTCTGCTGTAATGTGGGCACACACTCTTCTGGGTAAGTCCCTTCTCGGGGTTGTAGGTCTGCTGTGAGCATAACTGCCCTGCTGCCCGCCAAGCCTGCAAATAGCTTTACTTACCTTGTACCCATTTAGCGGACTAGATCACAAAACACCAAAAACCCACTCTGGCAGCCAGCACCTCCACCCAAGCCCTGCTACTGTCACGTCCCTCTTGCAGTGAGGTATACTTACTTTGTACTGGCCATGTCAAGGCTGCAGCATACCCTGTAATAGGGGGCACCTCCCACTGATTGAGATGCCAGCTTCCGCAGTGTGTGCTATGGTCTGATCCCCCCCAGGAGAAAGAAATCATCTGGACGAAATGGCAATAGCTAATTTAGGGGCAGGTGTTTTTTTAAATCAGACCTATACCCCATAGGACAGGCTTTAAAGGTGGGATTTAAAGTACTATACTGAACATGTTAATGATGGGTGGAGTTGATTGAATTATCAGGGTTTAATTCCGTCCCTTTGGGGCATTTTGATTTGGGATGCCCTGCTGCATGAAACCCCTGCCAGTCCCAGTCGACACAGGTACGTCTCTCCTCTGGCCGCGCAAATTAATGTGTGGCTGGAGGAGCTGAACAGAATCCAAGCCACACATGTGATGAGCGTGCGGCATCACTTGCATCCTTTGGCTATGCAAGGCCATGGCAGTCATTCGGTTGCAGCAGGCATGACGCCACTGGCAGCCACACCTGCACTGTGGGCTCCTTGGTGAGGTAAGCATATTGGGCACCTGGGGGGTCACAAGGGGGGACCTGAGTGGAATCCCCCATTGTGACTAATTATTCCTTTGGGTTGGAGGGGCATGGAGGGGATGTCCAGTAAAATGCTGGGTAACAGAATCCTGGGGGGGGGAGGAATATAGCCATTTTTGTTCTTAAAGTGATCCTATGCCCAGAGAGAAGATTTCATCATCATCTTATATCCCCAACCCATTGCCACAAAACAGTGTTTTTTTTTTTTTTTTTTTACTAAAACCATTGTCTATGTCAGGACTGGAATGGACAGGGTATTGAACCGGCGATCCTCTATCTATTATCACTCTCTTCTGGGTCTTAAATCTCCCTTGTTTTTCCCCACCTGGTTTTCATCATGCTGTTGTGTTTCCTATAAATGCATGTGCCGGGCACAATCTGGGGTTGGATCATTGCATTGTATCTCTTGAGTAAGCTGATCATTGTTTCAGAGGGACAGATGGGATGCTTAAAGTGGACCAAAACCCATAGATATCGGATCGGGAATCTATAAGATTCCCAGGCCAATCGATTCCCTCCCCCCCAGGCATCCCGCTGTGTAAAACCCCCTAGGTCACCCATAAACTCACCTTCCTTTCCGGTCCAATGGCGCATGCGAGAGCCGCATCCCCACTATCCCTCTAGCAGAGTGCGTGCCCGCACCAGACATTTGTGAATAGCTAGCATGGGCATGCTCCCTGTTAGGGGTAGTCGGGGGTGCGGCCGCCAGCACGCTTGGATCCGCTTGCCATAGATGAAGGCTTAGACGAGCTAACGTGAGCGGATCCGAGCATGCTGATTGGATAAGTGGACGTGCATGTGTCATAGGACTGGGAAGGGGAGAGTTTGTTTCAGCAACCTCGGGAGTTTCACACAGTGGGGCACCCCCACTCACAGCCCTCTATTGTCTGTTCTGTGTCTGCACAGGGATCCACAATGGTCTGCCACAGGAATATCAGGGGCCTTCCTAGTAAGTTACTCCACTCTCTGGTCCACAAGACTCCCACAAAGAGAAATTCCCAAACCTCCAGAAATGCTAGTGATTTTGTTTTCCTGGGCATGACAGCCCACTCGAAAATGATCAGATGCAGCCTGATGTTGGAATGGCGGCCATACGGCTCCTTGGCCATGCAGCAGTGCCCCCTTGCTGCTTTCCAGTGATTATAAATTCAGTTACATATAGCTCAGCATCAAGGGTAAGCCTTATCATTTATAATAGCTGCAATGAATCTGAAAGCACTACAAACTAAACTGCCATACACACCTCATGTGGCAGTTTACCTGGTAACTGAATAAATAATCGCTGGAGAGCACCAGAGGACGCTGCTGTGTGGCCATGAAGCCATTCAGGCGCCATTAGAACAGTGGACTGGATCCGGTTCATGTTTTTAAAAATATTGGGCAAAGGCTTAAAGTGGACCAACACCCAGGGGTGATCGGCCCGGAAATCTATAAGATTCCCGGGCCGATCACCTCCCACCCCGCGGGACATCCGAGATCGGGATGTCCCGCGGGGTGAAACCCCCCAGAAACCCCAAAAACACCTTACCTGATCCGCCGCTGCTTCCGCCGCCGCCGCCTCCCGCGCACCCCTCCAGACGTGCGCGCGCCCGCGCCGGCCCTCTGTGAATGGCCGGCGGGGGCGCGCGCGCGCCGAGAGTGACGCGCGGGAGGCGGCGGCGGCGGAAGCGGCCTGGACGTTCCTGATCCCCGCCTGGACGTTGGCGGGGATTGGCTGCGGCGCTCACGTGGGAGCGTTGAGAGGTGAGTTTTTTGGGGTTTCTGGGGGGTTTCACACAGCGGGGCACCCCCGATCGGGGTGCCCCGCCGAAGTGGACCAAAACCCAGGATAGTCAAAATCCTGGGTGTTGGTCCACTTTAAGTAAAAAACGAAAAACAGGGCTTTAGGCTGGAGATAGAAGATGATGACCCAAACTTCCTTTCTGGGTATAGGATTACTTTAAAGCAAAATATGCCTTTTACATTAAAACTCTGGGCAAAGGGATAATAAGGTTAGATACTTCATCATGTCTCTCTTGTTGGTGGCCCCACTGATATTCCCTTTTAGGTCACATCTGGAGGAAAAGGGGGTCATAGCAAACGGGGTACCAACCTTGCCCCAACTCAACTTCTAACACCTAGATAAAAATGTTTTGTGGAGTTGGCTTTAAAGTCTGTTCACCTGCTTCTCACAGCGAAATATTTGGTGTAAATAAGAGTGAAGTTTTGATTTTTGATCTTTGACACATGCTGGCCTCCTCTGTGTTAATCATTGCAAGAGTTTAAACATGGGGGTCAGGGGTCTGGAAAACTGGAGAGTCAGCGGGGTCCCTGACCTCTGGCCACCCAGATCTGAAAGAATCCTGAACATAATTTAAAGGAAATATTCCCAACTAAGATAAATGCAGCTGACCCCCCTCTCCTGCCCCCATCACACACACAAAGCTGGATTTACAAAATAAAATGCAATACACTATACCTGACACCTGTACCAGTGCATCACAGATTGACAATGCTAAAATAAAAATAAGAGTCATGGCCATTGTGGGTGAAAATCTCTGCTGGATGCTGAGGACTGAAGTGCACCTAACAGAGAAAGGATATCCTTTTTGATTTGAGCTCTGTGATGAATTAGTTGGCCCAAGGGTAAGGGGAGTATATATCATCTTACTACATATAGGCTTCATCTAATCACCTAGGCTCTTACCTCCTTCCAGTGCTTAGCCCCCAACTTGAACAAGCTATTTAGTGCCACAGGTGTCACCTGTCGGTTGAACAGAGTGCTTGATATATTGTAATAGAGTCAGACAAGCTAGAGAATGTTACATATGTAGCATCAAAATTAACAATGACTTGTATTAAAAAACATTAAGGGCAGACTAGATGGACCGTATGGTCTCCTTCTGCCATCAACCTTCTATGTTTCTATGTTTCTATTCATAAACATGAGTAAAGAAAGACCTTACCTGACCCCATTTAATATTAGGCAGAATTATTAGACTATTATATTAAGATTTTATATAGGTCCATTACAGATTGATCTTATTAATGACATTAAGAAAGAAAATAAAATATATATTTACATACATTAACGCACCATTTGACCACCAACCTTTAGTGTAAATACCAATATTGATCTGTGGTCTGACACATACCCCCACCCCCTTCCAGTGTTAAGATATGTCGTTTGGAAAGATTAGAAGCAGAGGGTGGACCTTACTTTTTTGGGATCAATATCTGCTCCATCATTCGTCAAAATTCCAGATGACCGGTTAAACACTGGACAGTGGAATTCGGGACAATTAGACTGTAGAGAGAAGAGAGTGACCATGAAGACTTACCTGCTGCTCCTGCCGGCCCTACTGTCCCTGGCGGCCGCTGTCCCCGTCCAGCCGGAGGTTTTCATCCCCACTCAGGAGAATTTTGATGTTTCCAAGGTAATTATGTGATGCTGCTTACAATGCTGTCCTGTGACCATAGACAAGGGGACATAAAACAAATCAATGCCTAAGCCTAAAGGGAAATTGTAACTAAATTAACAATTTGGATCATTCATTTATCTAGCAGCATCCCACTCCATGGTGTTTTACTTACAAACAAGGCTCTGCTCAATCATTTGATATCTGTTAGGCAGAAGGCAAGCATTTATTTGGCTATTGGAAGGCAGTCAGTGATGTCTGCTAGCTTGACTGACTTATACCAGTACAAAGAAAAGACCAGTGAGCTTGAAATATTAGCTTGCTTACCTATGTCAATGTTGCAGCCCTCACTTACGCATTGGAAAAAGCAGAGCTCTAGAAGCAGGCAATTGTGAATTGTGAATAACACATATTAGGCATGCACTATATGCACTAGCTTATTCTGTTATACAAATATAATGCATCACACATCTATGTGTTACCTGCAAACACTGCCTGACACAGCTCACCAAGCTGTGAACACTAACTGGCACTAACCGATCTTCTGTTACCAGCCAATACATCCCCACCCTGCTTAGTTCTCTACCATCCTGTTACTGACCATTGCCTGGTATCCATTTTATTCTCGCTCCCTAGTTTGTTAAATTCCAACAATCTGCCCTCCTGTTACTGACCATTGCCTGGTATATGAGTTACACTCCCAGCTTTCTACAGTCTATAAACAGCCTACTTTTCTGTTACTGACCATTGTCTGATATCCATTTTATCCTTGCTTCCTACTCTGTTAAATTCCAACAATCTGCCCTCCTGTTACTGACCATTGCCTGGTATCCATTTTATTCTCGCTCCCTAGTTTGTTAAATTCCAACAATCTGCCCTCCTGTTACTGACCATTGCCTGGTATCCATTTTATTCTCGCTCCCTAGTCTGGCCATTGGCTGATATCAGATTTACCCCTTTGCCTTCTAAATTCTACACATTTTCTGCCCCTCACACATTACTTACCATTGACTGGTATCTAATTTACCCCTTAGCCTTCTAAATTCTATACCCCCCCGTGTTACTATCCATTGCCTGGTATCTGATTTACCCACCCAGCCTTATATATATAATACATAATCTGTCCTTTTCTTGCAATCCAATGCCTGTTTATCCCCAAAGCCTTCTATACTCTAGAAACAGTAAACATTTTCTGTTTCTTATTTACCTATTCAGGCTTCTAGATGCTTAAAATCTGAATTCCTGTTACTGACCATTGCCTGTGCTACATTTTACCCACCTAGACGTCTAAATTAAACATATATATGCTTTGACATTACTTATCATCTAATTTACATCCATACCAACTTTTTGGAAAACACTATTTGCCCTTTGGACGCCGCCTGACGTCTGATGTAACCCCGGCTAGCTAACTGTTTGTTCTTGTTTTTACACCATGTTCCTATCGAAATGTACAACTAATCTACTGTCACAATATTTGCCACATACTAGCAATTAATGATGTCCCCAGATACTTTGTACATAATACACTACTTTTGCTCATCTCTACTGCAGGTTACTGAGCAGTGCTTGGAGTTTGACATCACAGGCCTGCTGAACTGTGCTCTCTAGATGCAGAGATGCTAGAGACTAGGGCCCTTATTTATGAAGGAATAGCGTCAGGTAGCGACTGGTGAGCGGCCGGTAATGACGGGCCCCGCCACAAGAACGCCGGCTCCCCACCACAATCACACATTTATCAAGCCAATCCTGCTTAGCGACTGAGAGGCCGATTCATTAATAGCGCCAGGTAGCGACAGATGAGCGCCAGTAGCATTATTTTCACAGCGCACGCTAGTATTCGCTGTGCTTGGCCATTGTTCGGCTGTTGACAGCGACTCAGTCGGTGTGCGGTAATGTTGAATACGGGGTTAGGAGTCGCTGTTTGACAGGTTCTGCGCTGTATGAGAGCACATGACAGCAAATGGCCATAGCGAACGGCTCCCAGCAAATTCATTAACAAATCATGCTCCAAAAATTCTCGCGCTGTGAAATGCTTGTTTAATCCCCAGAGCGCTGGCGGCGATGGGTTAAAAGTAGTTTTTTAACCCCCAAACAACCATATTTTGGAAAAAAAAAACATGTTTTTACAAACATTTTGTAATATGAATACATTAATATCAGACCTGTAATATCAATTCTGCACACATTTTTTTTTTTTTTATTACCTTAAAAAAAATATCTAACATTGCAGAAGTGGTCACAGAATTTTTGACATTTAAAAAAAAAAAAAATTAATAGCAATTAATTAAGAATATTTAAAGATTGTTCCATTGAAATGCATTGGAGAGCGCCAGGTAGCGAGAGGTCATACCTGTCGCTGTTCAAGGTCGGACGCTGGCGCTGTGGGGTGAGGCTGGAATAATGATGAATGATTCGCTATCTGGCGCTCTGTCAGTCGCTAAGAAGGATCGGCTTGATAAATGTGTGATTGCGGAGGGGAGCCGGCGTTCTCGTGGCGGTGAGCGTCATTACCGTTCACTCACCATTCGCTACCTGGCGCTATCCCTTGTTAAATAAGGGCCTGAGATAGCGCCAGATAGCGACTCATTCATCATTATTCCAGCCTCAGCCCACAGCGCCAGCATCCGACCTTGAACAGCGACAGGTATGACCTCTCGCTACCTGGCGCTCTCCAATGCATTTCAATGGAACAATCTTTAAATATTCATAATTAATTCATAATAATGTTTTTTTTTTTTTTTAAATGTGAAAAATTCTGTGACCACTTCTGCCATGTTAGATATTTTTTTAAGGTAAAAAAAAAAAAAAAAAAAAAACTTTGTGCAGAATTGATATTACAGGTCTGATATTAATGTATTCCTATTACAAAATGTAATTAAAAACTTGTTTTTTTTGGTTTCCAAAAATATGGTTGTTTAGGGGTTAAAAAACTACTTTTAACCCATCGCCGCCAGCGCTCTGGGGTTTAAACATGCATTTCACAGCGCGAGAATTTTTGGAGCGTGATTTTTTGATGAATGTGGTGGGAGCCGGTCGCTCTGACCAGTCGCTATCATGCGCTCCCATACAGCGCGGAACCTGTCAAATAGCGACTCCTCCCCCCGTATTCAACATTACTGCACACCGACTCAGTCGCTATCAACAACTGAACAACGGCCAAGCACAGCGACTACTAGCGGGCGCTGTGAAAATACCGCTACAGTCGCTCAACTGTCGCTACCTGCCGCTATTAATGAATCGGCCTCCCAATCTCTCTTTACTTATCTACGCATTTAGATTACGTCCGTTACTGTTTCTGCTTGCGTGTCACTGGTTTAGATTCAGGAATAAGATATTAAAGCCTTTCTTAATTTGTCAGCATATTTGTCTTCTCTCCATTTAGATATATGGCAAGTGGTACGATATTGCCATTGGCTCCACCTGTTCGTGGCTGAAGCAGTATAAAGGCAAGTATGACATGGGGACCCTGGAGCTCAGTGAAGGCCAGACTGAAGGTGACATCCAGATCCTCAGCACAAGGATGAGGTACAAATACTGACCATTGATTCATTCCTTACCTATCTAACTAGCTTTTCTATGCCATCTATTGTCCATCAGAGAGAAATCCAGGCCATTGGTATGATCTGTTAAAGAACTAACTGCTTAAATCCCATCTTGAGGGGAGATTAGTTATTAGAAAGCTTCTCCAGACAAACTGAACACCTCAGAGGGAGCTGTTATTTACAGGGAGCCTTATTCATTAATTTTATTCGGGCAGGTGCTAACTGAGCATCTCTTACTCCCTGTGTTCGCTCGCTCCCTGCCGGTCGCTGGCCGCTAGCGCAGGGCTGCATAAAGACGATGCGCTAGCAACCCCTAATATGGCTGGAAGTGCTAAAAAGCAGGGTGCTGTTTTTTTTTAAAAAAAAACAAAATTAATCGAACACAGCGCCTGTTCGGTGCTGTCAGAAAGGGAATCCAGGCATTCAGTGCCTTTTGTAATCCCCATTTTTCATCTTTTGGGGTGATGGCAGCACAATAAAAAAAAAAACTTGAATTGCATTGGGGACACTTGAAAGACATGACCCAAATGCATGGTCCAAATCACAAGTTACATACAAAAATAATTCCAAACAGCCAAGGGAATCCCGTGACACATGCACCAGCCTAAAAAAAAAAAAAAAAATTATAAAAATAACAAAAAAGCTATGGGATAAGGCCACACAGTGTAAGGTGAGCACCTGGTCTTATCTGGCATTGGAGGAAACGCCGGCACTCATCCCATCGTTTTGGAAAATATACCTCATTTAGGTGGACTTGTGCCCGGAGATGGAGAAACACTCCAATGTTCATTGGAATACTGATCAAATATTTTCATTGGAATACTGATCAAATATTTTCATTGGAATACTGATCAAATATTTTCATTGGAATACTGATCAAATATTTTCATTGGAATACTGATCAAATATTTTCATTGGAATACTGATCAAATATTTTCATTGGAATACTGATCAAATATTTTCATTGGAATACTGATCAAATATTTTCATTGGAATACTGATCAAATAGGACAGAGAATTCACCGCCCTACATGTGGCCGTTTCAGAGCTGAATTGCCCCATTGTGCGTACACATGTATGCACCTTTATTTAATTGATTTGACATGATAATGCTATAAAAATACATCAAATAAACACAAAAATACACACCAAATCTTATGAATACATTTACAGAAAAACATTTATATGTTGCTGTGTGACACCCCACTTGGTTGGCGGATTTTCATACATTGCGGGGTTTTCCACGCTTCTTTGACCACACTCGCGATTGGCATCCCCTGCATTCATTTTCACTATCCTGGGTATTGGTCCACTTCAGCGGGGCATCCGAGATTAGGATGCCCCGCTGGGTGAAACTCCCCCAAAAAACGTACCTTTTCGGCGACGGACAAGCCGCCGCCGTCGCCTCCCGGCGCGAGCACTGCTAGAGGGGCGCGGGGGAGGCGGCGGCGGCTGATCCGTCACCAATAAGGTCCCCAGGACATCCCGATCTCAGATGCCCCGCGGTGAGGGAGGTGATATATAAGATTCCCGGATTCCCCTGGGTGTTGATCCACTTTAAGATGCTTCTGCTAGCCGTGCATGGCCTGTGGGCTCGATGGCAAGGAAAGAATATTGGGCGACTATCGCAGTGTCACATAGCGTGGCATCTCGATTTGTGGGGTGGATGTCTAACCGTCTTCTAGAAGCTAGGCACAATGTTGATCCACTTTAAAATACCTCTTTAGATTGTAAACTCACAAGGGCAGGGCTGTCTCCTAATGTATTCATGCATCTATGTAACTGTGTTTAGTTACACTTCTGTTACATCTGGATCATAATACCATGCGTATTGTATACATTGTTGTCACTGCTGTATTACCAGTATATATTGCTACCTTGTATAGCACCATAGACTGTGTTGCTGCTTTATAAATAAACAATAAGAATAACTATATATATATATATATATATATATATATATATATATATATTTGTAAACATATGGCTAAATACACATCAATACAGTCATTTAAGGATATCCTGAGCTGGAGTTGGGACTGCCCAAAAGTGAACCCCCCCGCCACGGTACCTTTCCGGATACCCCACATGGAATATTCACGCCGCAGCAGCACCCCTCCGGCTGCTGTAAGTTCCTATGCCAGGCCTATCTGTATTGCTGGCACGGGTAAGTACAGCCAGAGGGAATCGGCCGCACTTGCAGCCTTTCTTCTGTTTATCGTTCTATGCCTCTCATTATTATACATGAGATAAAAAGCTGATAGGAGAGTCTGCGCATGTGCCGTGGAATCACAGGTGTTTTCCACAGGGGGCATCCCAAATTAATTGTGCTGCAGATGAGGTAAGATAAGGAGTATTTTTTTACATCCCCGCAGACCACGTTTCATTGTGTGCTAAGGTAAATACCAGTCATCTGAGGTGGATGGTGCCGCTACATATTAATTACTAACCCCCCTAATTAGTTCTTCCCTGAAGAACTGGGCCTGTTACCCCGAAACATTGGAATCAAGGAACTGCACTATGCCACTTTGCATTTTCCACATTCGTTTGAATAGATTTTTTCTGCATTTGCGTTCTGGTCTCAGTTATTCGTTACAAGCACAGCGGCGCCACCGCGGACCTGGCACCCACCTCTATAGACAGTAACTGTGCACTCACTCTTTGGACTGTTATTGGAGTATTTTATATTATACTCTTATATTATTAGAGTATATTCATGCATTTGTCAATTTGCATTTGACAGGATAATTGCACAAATGGATGAAATAATCAAATTCCTAGAATATTGAAACAATTCAATTTCAAATAATAGTTGTGAAAGTTGAATAACAATTCATACATATACACAGAAGAAAAAAAAGAAGAAAACAAAATACAACAATAAAATCAATACATGTATTAAAAAAAGGACATAATAAAAACCACATAACTAAATGCACACATCAAAATAAAATAAATGATAACACAAATATTACATCTAAAGATAAAATTACAATTACATACAATTAAAATGCAGAAATAAATACATAAAATGCTAATTATATACATGACTAAATTCGAGCACAAAGTAAATGAATACATTACAAATAATATAATAAAAAATGTCCAGGCAAGTGGTTAAATTAGACTGCTTTCTGTTCTCCACATGCTGGCTGAGAGGGGCTGCAGCTTTCATCCAGCCGGCTTTATAATTATTAATAACTCCCAGTGAGCTCTCTCCTTTTGCTGGGCCTCCTCAGAAGCAGAGGGCGACTCATCAAGGCATGTTTTAATGCCGCAGTCCCCTTAGAAGTGAATTTATTGTGGGGACTGTGAAAATGAGCCAGAAGAAGGGAGCACGTTCCATAGGGTTTATACAGGAAAGCAATGCGCTGATGAATAAAAGATGCAGCAGAAAGCAGGCAAATTTAACCACTTGGCAGGAACGTGTGAAACCCCCCCAAAAAACTTACCTTTTCGGCGACGGACAAGCCGCCGCCGCCTCCCGCGCGTCCCTCTTACAGGGCGCAATTCACAAACGGCCGGCGGGCGTGCGCACTGCTAGAGGGGTGCACGGGAGGCGGCGGCGGTGGCTGATCCGTCGCCGATAAGGTAAGGTTTTTTGGGGGGGGTTTCACCCCGCGGGACATCCCGATTTCGGATGCCCCGCGGTGAGGGAGGTGATCGGCCCGGGAATCTTATAGATCACCCCTGGGTGTTGGTCCACTTTAATAATATGATGCATTTACACTGCCACCTAGTGCCAGATTAGCAGACTGCATGCATCATCACAAAAGTCATACTGATCTTACTGCTCCTGTGTCTTTTCTGGCAGACATGGAACGTGCATCCAGGTAGCTGGTACATATGAGAAGACAGACGTTGCCGGGAAATTTAATTACTACAATCAAAGTGAGTTTTTTCAAAATTACTTAACAGCTGTTTTAAAGTATATATTTAGAGGAATGAGGGATAAGCAGGGGTGGACAATGCCCGGTGGGTCGCACTGCTTTGGGGCTAGTTGGGCTGTTGACTTTTAACAGCCACATACAATCCCTGCCCCCTTAGTCTCACTCTCAGCCCCCTGTCCCCACAATCCAAGGAACCCCAGCACTCAATGCTCCAGCCCAGGCATCATGGTGGGGTGGGGGGAGGCTCAGCACAAACCCAGGGCTTTTATTTGGCCCCAGTCCACCACCTGTGATAGGAAGCTCTTTCAGGCCTGCGGAAAGCTGTAGTCTAGAGACTGCCAAGCTACCCAAAGCCATGTCAGGTCGTCTGACTTTCTTCGATCCATGTTGTCCCTCCAGAATTCAAGGCGCAAATCCAGAACTACATTGTCTACACCAACTACGATGAATATGCAGCGATGCTGATGAGGAAAACCAAAGGGGGGCTAACCACCACCACAGTCAAACTTTATGGTAAGTCTGAGACGGGTGTCATTATTTTTTCCACACTGCTGAGGATATACTTACTGTGTAGTAAAGAAGACTATTCATGAGGCCTATCATCTAAAAAAATGTCTGACATGTTCAACTTGCCTTTAGCGTTGAATATTCCTTGGCCAAATGTTATAGTTGAAGGAAAGTTAAAGCGGTCCTTCACTCTGAATAAGAGCCTATCTTATATGTTTCCCACACCCTGTACATACAGATTGCTCACATTAAAAATCATCCTACCTGCATCTACTGCATGTTATGAGCCTTTAAACATTCAAGATGGCGGCTCATGGAGCATCAGGCAGCCTGCAAACAGGAAGTGCCTTCTGACTGTGCTGCTCTGCATTCTGGGATTGCTGACTTTTTCCTGACCCCAGCTCTGCTCTGTCTGAGCAAAGCACAGCTATAACCCGCCCCCTGTACTTTATCCCACTCTCCTCTTCTCAGTAAGTGTGATTGTTAGGCACTTACCTCGTCGCCGTCCCTGGTCCCGCGATGCGCTGTCGGGTGGCCCCCAGCTGGCTGCTGCCCGACGGTCCCCGGGTGTGCCGACTCCTCGGCGCTGTCGTGGGGACCGGGGGTCGGCGGCGCTGGGCAGTGTGGGTGGCCGCGCCGCAGCCCGCTCTGCGCGGCTGGGCGGTCCCGCCGGGCTCCCTCTCAGTGTGGCGCTTCCCCCTCCTAGCTGGGGCGCGCCCGATCTTCAACGTGCTCGCGCGCGCGCGAGCACGTCCTCTTTGTGCCTCCCGGCGGCGCTTCCCCCTGCGCGCCCGCCGGGGGCAAGTTTAAATCAGCCTATCCCCAGCTTGATCCTGGGAGCGGACCCAGGGACTGGTCGGCCTGTCTGGCCTGGGCCGTCCAGTTCCTGGGACCGCTCCCGTTTTAGTACTGTGCACCAATCACTGTCCTTCCCTCCATTTGCCCCCTTCCTTAGTGGCCAGTATTCCCTATAAAGTATGACCGCTTCAGTATCCCAGTGCCCGTTATAGCCTCTGGGTTCTGGGAGCGTTACAGATTGTCTTTCTCCATATAATTCGGCTTTGAACTTTGACCACTCTCGCTTGCTGCCTGCCCTGACCTTTTTCCTGCCTGACCACGATTCCGCCTGACCCCTCTGATACCTCGCACCGTGACCTTCTGGATTTGACCTCGGCTTGTTTGACTACTCTTCGTTACCTCCATTGGATACCTCGCCCCGTGACCTCCCGGCTCTGACCTCGGCTTGTAATCGGACTTCCGCCATCCGGCATCCTCACTTGGGACTCCCTGCCGTTCATCAGTCTCCACCTTAAGCTGGTAATCTTTGCGCCCTATAAGACCTGGGGGTAACCGAGTAGGAGAGGCATTACCCGTGTCTCCTACAAGCGGGGACTTGTCTATAGGCAGAAGAGGCGGTGGAGATTGGGGATTATCAGCTCAAGACAGACTGGTGTCCGGTACAGTCCTTACAGTGATACTTCTGAGTCAAAGTCCTGAATAGAGTCGCAGCCCAGTGGGGGAAAGAATAATAAGTAAGTGACTAAAAACGTAAAATATGTTAACTTTAGATGCTGGGGAATCGTTTTTAAAGGGTTTGGGCTTTTCAATAAATCATGGCGAAGGTCCGGTTTAAAGTGGACCAACACCCAGGGGGGATCGGCCTGGAAATCTATAAGATTCCCGGGCCGATCAGATCCCTCCCCACGGGGCATCCGAAATCGAGATGTCCCGCGGGGTGAAACCTCCCAGGAAGCCCAGAAACCTTACCTTAACCCCGTTCCAACGGCGCATGCGCGGGCCACGGCCGCGTCTCGCGCTTCCCTCTAGCAGGGCGCGCACCGCGCCGCCCGTTTGTGAATGGCCGGAGCGGGCGCGCTCCCTGTTAGAAGGAAGCATGAGCCTCCAGCGCTCAGAGCCGCTGTGGTTGGACGCCGCTTGTACGTGCATACCACAGCGGCTCTGAGCACTCTGATTGGACGAGCGCCC